>JANFAI010000004.1:0-2400000 GCA_024613185.1 Pisolithus microcarpus
TGGGAGCGCGTCCGTGGCTGTGAGGGGCGTGTCCAAAAAGGCGCGTCCAAAGAGTGCATCCAGTGGCTGTGAGGGGCGCGTCCAAAAGGCACGTCCAAAGAGCGCGTCCGTGGCTGTGAAGAGTGATCCAAAGAGCGCGTCCGTGGCTGTGAGGGCATGTCCCAAAAAGGCGTGTCCATCTTAGAGGCATGTCCAAAGAGCGCGTCCAGTGGCTGTGAGGGGCGCGTCCAAAGGCGCGTCCGTCTTAGAGGCACATCCAAGAGCGCGTCCAGTGCTGTGAGGGGCGGTCCAAAAAGGCACGTCCGTCTTAGAGGCACATCCAAAGAGCGCGTCCAGTGGCTGTGAGGGGCGCGTCCATCCATATATGGGGAGCACGTCTGTGGCTGGAGGGGTGCGTCCATATATGGGGGCGCGTCCAAAAGGCGCGTCCAAAGGGGCGTCCAAAGGGCGCGTCCATCTAGGAGGCGCGTCCGGGCGGGCCCCTGCGGCCGGGTAAGAATATTAAAAAACAACAACTACTATCTCCATAATAAAAAAAACATATTACATAAACTACACTACACTACTACTACAAACAACTACAAATAAACCCCTCCTACTCCTACTACAAACTACTCCTACAACTACACTACACTACACTACACTACTCCACTCTACTCTCCCTAAACTCGCCCTACTACTCCTACTACTACAACTACAAACATATATTCCCTACTACCCCTACTCCTATCCCTACTACCAACTACCATCTACCACTACTCTACTACCAACTACTACCACTACTACCACTATCACCACTATTACTACTACCATATTCCCATCTCCTACTACCAACTACTACCCAAAATTCCACTATCACTACCAACTTCCTTACTACCCTATTCCCAACTACTACCAACTTCCACAACATTCTATTCTATTCCCATTCCTACTACCAACTACTACAACTATTCCCAACACTACCATATTCCCAACCCCTACTATTACACAAAATCCATCTACCCTACTACCAACTTCTATTCTATTCCCAACACTACTACACTATTCCCAACTACTACCCATTTCAAATCTACCACTTAAACAACTATTCCAACTACCAACACTACTCTCCTCCAAACTACTACTACCACTCTACTTCCTTACCCTACTACTACACTTACTACACTCCTCCCAACTACCACATTACCTACTCCTACTACTACCAACACTATTACTACCCTTACACCTACTACTCTTTTACCAACTACTACTTCCACTGTCCTCCATTACACTCTTACTACCCTCGTCAAAACTACCACATTACCAACTACTCCTACTACTCCTACTACTACCAACACTACCCTCGTCTGACCTCTTACTACCACTACACTTATTACTATTACTACTACTACCGTCTTCCATGCCCACACTCGTACCCACGTCATTTCCGGGGGGGGCCTCGCTCCCGGGTCACCTCGGGGGGGGGGGCTCATACCCCGGTCACTCTGGGGGGGCTTGTACTCCACTCACCTGCAGCGTCACTTACTCTGCTCATCCGGGGGGGTCACTCAGCTCAACTGTTGGGGGAGGGGGGGGGGGGTGTTGCCTCACTCACTTGTGGGGGGTCACTTTTCATCCTTGTCACTTGTCTACTTGCTACATGCTAGTAGTCTTGCTGTTGCCAGGCTCTCAAAACTCTCCACACTGGGGGGGTCTTTTTTTTTTGTCATCATCACTCACTGCTTGCTGCTTTTGCTACTCACTTGTTGCTAGTCCCTAGTCCTCTTAGCTTATCCTCACTTGCAAGGGGGGGTCAGCTTTTTTTTTGCCTAGTTGCTAGTCACTAGTGCTCTCAAGTCCTCTGTCTACTTGCTAGTTCCAGCTTCCTAGTACTCTCACTCTTCTTGCTACTTGCTGGTCTAGTGCTAGTCACTCAGTAGTCAGTCCTGCCTAGTCCCTACTGCTCATCCACTTGCTAGTCACTACTCACTACACTCCCTGCTACAACTCCTTGACCCATCGCACTGGCCTGTCATCAGTCTACTTGCTAGTTGCTAGTCACTCAGTAGTTGCTACTAGTCAGTCCTTGCTAGTCACTAGTCACTTGCACAACTCGTCGACGAACTATGCTGGTCCATCCTACAGTAGTTGCTAGTTGGTAGTCAGTGGTAGTCAGTAGTTGCTACTTGCTACTTGCTACTTGCTAGTCACTACACTACCCTTGCACAACTCGTCGACAAACTGTGCAGCCTCAACCATAGGGGGTGCTACTGTGGCTGTGCTGCACTGCCTTCCATATATGGGAGCACTACTGTGGCTGTGCTGCATGTCCAAAGAGCATGTCCAGTGGCTGTGAAGAGCATGTCTGTGGCTGTGCTGCATGTCCAAAGAGCATGTCCAGTGGCTGTGAAGAGCATGTCTGTGGCTGTGAAGGGCACGCCCGTGGCTGTGAAGGGCGCGTCCATGGCTGTGAAGAGCGTGTCCAGTGGCTGTGAGGGGCGCGTCCATCTATATATGGGAGCGCGTCCGTGGCTGTGAGGGGCGCGTCCATCCATATATGGGAGCATGTCTGTGGCTGTGAGGGGCGTGTCCAAAGAGCGCGTCCGTGGCTGTGAAGAGCGCGTCCAGTGGCTGTGAAGAGCGCGTCCAGTGGCTGTGAGGGGCACATCCAAAGAGCGCGTCCGTGGCTGCGAAGAGCGCGTCCATCCATATATGGGAGCGCATCTGTGGCTGTGAGGGGCACGTCCAAAGGGCGCGTCCATCTTTATGAGGCGCGTCCAAAGAGCGCGTCCAAAAGGCGCGTCCGTCTAGGAGGCGCGTCCGGCACCAGAGGCTCTGGTGCCCGGGTAAGAATATTAGGTAGTCAGTAGTTGCTACTTGCTACTTGCTAGTCACTACACTACCCTTGCACAACTCATCGATGAACTGTGCAGGCTCAATGATAGGGGTCCTACTGTAGCTGTGCTGCATGTCCAAAGAGCATGTCCAGTGGCTGTGAAGAGCGCATCCAGTGGCTGTGAAGGGCGCGTCTGTGGCTGTGAAGAGCATGTCCGTGGCTGTGAAGAGCGTGTCCAGTGGCTATGAAGGGCACATCCGTGGCTGTGAAGAGCACGTCCAGTGGCTATGAAGGGCATGTCTGTGGCTGTGAAGGGCATGTCTGTGGCTGTGAAGAGCGCATCCGTGGCTGTGAAGAGTGCTTCCAGTGGCTGTGAAGAGCGCGTCCGTGGCTGTGAAGAGCACGTCCATCCATATATGGGAGCGCGTCCATGGCTGTGAGGGGCGCGTCCAGTGGCTGTGAAGGGCGCATCCAGTGGCTGTGAGGGGCGCGTCCAAAGAGCGCGTCCAGTGGCTGTGAGGGGCGCGTCCATGGCTGTGAAGAGCGCGTCCATCCATATATGGGAGCACATCCGTGGCTGTGAGGGGCGCGTCCAAAGGGCGCGTCCATCTTTAAGAGGCGCGTCCAAAGAGCGCGTCCAAAAGGCGCGTCCATCTAGGAGGCACGTCCAGCACCAGAGGCTCTGGTGCCCGGGTAAGAATATTAGTTGCTAGTAGTGTTGCTGTTGGGGGGGGTCTCAAAAACTCCGGACACTGGGGGGGGTCATTTTTTTGTTATTGTCACTTGCTACTCACTAGTCACTGTCTGCCTACTTGCTAGTAGTAGTAGTCACCAGTTGCTGTTTTTTTTGGCTAGTTGCTAGTAGTCTCACTCTGTAGTTGCTAGTGGTCTCAAGTTGTCTATCTACTTGCTAGTTCCACCTTGGTAGTCGCTTCATAGTTCCTGAGGTTGCCTTCATGCAACTTCCTTATTTGCTAGTTGCATCCATGAAACCTTGTGTGTCAGAGGTTGCATGCATGCAACTTCCTCATTCGGTGGTTGCCTGCATGCAACCTTTTTTTTCCCCTGCTACAAGTCCATCTAGGTTGCATGCATGCAACTTCAGTGATTTCCTGCATCCAACCTTTTTTGTCCCTGCTACAAGTCCATCTAGGTTACATCCTTGTGGACGCCTGCATGCAACCTCTCTGTACTCCACCAAGTCAGCGGTCGCATGCAACCTTGCATGCCTCAGAGGTTGCCTGCAGGCAACTTCCATATATGGGCAGAGGTTGCATGCATGCGACTTCCTTATATGGGCGGTTGCATGCAAAGTCAAGCTTGGTTTCGGAAAGCATATTATTAGGGGGGGGCCTCGCACCCGGGTCACCTCAGGGGGGCTTGTACCCCGGTCACTTTGGGGGGGGCTTGTACTCCGGTCACCTGCCAGGTCACTTACTCCACTCATCTGGGGGGGCCACTCACCTCAACTGTTGGGGGGGGTGTTGCCAAACTCACTTGGAAGGCGTCAGTTTTTCTCCTTGTCACTTTTCTACTTGCTACTTGCTACTTGCTAGTAGTGTTGCTCTCGGGGGGGTCTCAAAACTCTCCACACTGGGGGGGTCTTTTTTTTTTGTCCTCATCACTCACTGCTTGCTGCTTTTGCTACTCACTTGTTGCTAGTCCCTAGTCCTCTTAGCTTATGCTCACTTGCAAGGGGGGGGGTCAGCTTTTTTTTTTGCCTACTTGCTAGTTGCTAGTTGCTAGTGGTCTCAAGTCATCTGTCTACTCCCTAGTTCCAGATTCCTAGTAGTCTCACTCTTCTTGCTACTTGCTACTTGCTAGTCCTCATCATCAGTAGTCACTAGTTGCTAGTTGCTGGTCTAGTGCTAGTCACTCAGTAGTCCCTACTAGTCAGTCCTTGCTAGTCACTAGTCACTTGCACAACTCGTCGACGAACTATGCTGGTCCATCCTACGGTAGTTGCTAGTTGGTAGTCAGTGGTAGTCAGTAGTTGCTACTTGCTACTTGCTAGTCACTACACTACCCTTGCACAACTCCTCGACAAACTGTGCAGCCTTGATGATAGGTGTCCTACTGTGGCTGTGCTGCATGTCTGAAGAGCATGTCCATCCATATATGGGAGTGCATCTGTGGCTGTGAAGAGCGCATCCAGTGGCTGTGAGGGGCACGTCCATCCATATATGGGAGCGCATCCATGGCTGTGAAGAGTGCGTCCATCCATATATGGGAGTGCATCCGTGGCTGTGAGGGGCACATCCAAAGAGCGCATCCGTGGCTGTGAAGAGCGCATCCAAAGAGCGCGTCCAGTGGCTGTGAAGAGTGCGTCCAGTGGCTGTGAGGGGTGTGTCCAAAGAGCGCATCCAGTGGCTGTGAGGGGCGCGTCCATCCATATATGGGAGCGCGTCCGTGGCTGTGAGGGGCGTGTCCAAAAAGGCGCGTCCAAAGAGTGCATCCAGTGGCTGTGAGGGGCGCGTCCAAAAAGGCACGTCCAAAGAGCGCGTCCGTGGCTGTGAAGAGTGCATCCAAAGAGCGCGTCCGTGGCTGTGAGGGGCATGTCCAAAAAGGCGTGTCCATCTTAGAGGCATGTCCAAAGAGCGCGTCCAGTGGCTGTGAGGGGCGCGTCCAAAAGGCGCGTCCGTCTTAGAGGCACATCCAAAGAGCGCGTCCAGTGGCTGTGAGGGGCGCGTCCAAAAAGGCACGTCCGTCTTAGAGGCACATCCAAAGAGCGCGTCCAGTGGCTGTGAGGGGCGCGTCCATCCATATATGGGGAGCACGTCTGTGGCTGTGAGGGGTGCGTCCATATATGGGGGGCGCGTCCAAAAGGCGCGTCCAAAGGGCGCGTCCAAAGGGCGCGTCCATCTAGGAGGCGCGTCCGGCCGCAGGGCCCCTGCGGCCCGGGTAAGAATATTAGGCTCGTACCCCGGTCACTTCAGGGGGGGGCTCATACTCCAGTCACCTGCGGCGTCACTTACTCTCCTCATCTGGGGGGGTCACTCACCTCAACTGTTGGGTGGGGTGTTGCCTCCCTCACTTCCCCAGCGTCAGCTTTCATCCTTGTCACTTGCTAGTCAGTAGTCACTAGTCGCTACTCCCTAGTAGTCTCACTGTCAGCGCGGTCTTTTTTTTCCTTGTCCTCACTCACTAGTCCCTGCTCTGCCTACTTGCTAGTTGCTAGTGCTCTCAAGTCATCTGTCTACTTGCTAGTTCCAGCTTCCTAGTACTCTCACTCTTCTTGCTACTTGCTACTTGCTACTTGCTACTTGCTACTTGCTAGTCCTCATCATCAGTAGTCAGTAGTCAGTAGTTGGTAGTTGGTAGTTGGTAGTTGGTAGTTGCTGGTCTAGTGCTAGTCACTCAGTAGTCAGTCCTGCCTAGTCCCTACTGCTCATCCACTTGCTAGTCACTACTCACTACACTGCCTGCTACAACTCCTTGACCCATTGCACTGGCCTGTCATTGGTCTACTTGCTAGTTGCTAGTTGCTAGTCACTCAGTAGTTGCTACTAGTCAGTCCTTGGTAGTTGCTAGTTGCTTGCACAACTCGTCGACAATTTATGCTGGTCCATCCTATCGTAGTTGCTAGTCGGTAGTCAGTGGTAGTCAGTAGTTGCTACTTGCTACTTGCTACTTGCTAGTCACTACACTACCCTTGCACAACTCGTCGACGAACTGTGCAGCCTCAACCATAGGGGGTGCTACTGTGGCTGTGCTGCACTGCTTTCCATATATGGGAGCACTACTGTGGCTGTGCTGCATGTCCAAAGAGCATGTCCAGTGGCTGTGAAGAGCATGTCTGTGGCTGTGAAGGGCGCGTCCATGGCTGTGAAGAGTGCATCCAGTGGCTGTGAGGGGCGCGTCCATCTATATATGGGAGCGCGTCCGTGGCTGTGAGGGGCGCGTCCATCCATATATGGGAGCGTGTCTGTGGCTGTGAGGGGCGTGTCCAAAGAGCGCGTCCGTGGCTGTGAAGAGCGCGTCCAGTGGCTGTGAGGGGCGCGTCCATCCATATATGGGGAGCGCGTCCAAAGAGCGCGTCCATGGCTACAAAGAGCGCGTCCAGTGGCTGTGAGGGGCGCATCCAAAGAGCGCGTCCGTGGCTGCAAAGAGCGCGTCCATCCATATATGGGAGCGCATCTGTGGCTGTGAGGGGCGCGTCCAAAGGGCGCGTCCATCTTTAAGAGGCGCGTCCAAAGAGCGCGTCCAAAAGGCGCGTCCGTCTAGGAGGCGCGTCCGGCACCAGAGGCTCTGGTGCCCGGGTAAGAATATTAGAAGCCTGCAACAGCATGAGATTATGGCAATATTGTGTTGTGTGCTAAGATGGATGTTGCAACGCTGTGCCATTTTGCAACACTGGTCCAATGTTAGTACCTAGTAGCAAACTGCAACGAATCAAACAGTAAACCACATCCAATGTCGCGGTGTTGGAAACATCACGTTGGCCGTCTAGGACGGCCAGATGTGCAGGGGGTCAACTGAGCTGAGTTTCATGAGGTCACGTGCAGAGGAATTTGGCCGTCTTGGACGGCCATATTGTAGCAGGATACTTGGGTCACGTGACTTGGCAGTCGCAGTGCACCATGGCCGTCCAAGACGGCCAAAATGCCACTTCGGATTGCCTGCTAATGGTTACCAAAGTGAACATTCCCAGCCACATAATTAATTTACAATCACTGGTACACCTACACAGTTTGTCATTGTAATATTGGCAATTCCAATTGTTGCAAGCAATCATGCCCCTCCAATTAAAGTGGCATATGTTGAGAACGTGTGAGATGGGATCTAAGTGATAATAAATCATCACCCATGCCTTTCAGTCTGTAATCATCACACGATGACAGTGGCCACTCATTTCATATATTCGTGGGGCATGGGGTGACACAATTTCGGGTACAAACGATATGCAAAACTACTAGGACAAATGCAAATGTAATGACGCAGACATAAAGCAAACGGAGCGGACACCTCAATTCTTATTTTTAGACTTGGCCCTTCCACCATAGCCTTTGGGTTTGCGGCTATCACTACCACTTCCGTCTTTCGTCTTCGTTAAGTCACCTTCGTGAATCGCCGCACGGAAGGTAGTAGTGGCGCTGGACTGAGCGACCTGTTCTTGGCGATGAGGAATGGAATACAGTGGCTCAAACAATTGTCCCAATGTTTGTGGGATTTTCACTAATTACAGTGTAGGCAGTGCAATATGATGATCTAGTTCAGGGGGTTGGTGGATGAATTGAAGTACTTGGCCATGGCTTTCTGAGGAGTGCTATTACATAATATTTGGATAAAAATAGGTGACAGAATAACTGAATGAAAGTGCCACCTCATTGGGACAATTGTTTGACTTTCAGCTTGGAAGGTGGAATCTAAGCCAAATGAAAGGGTACTTGTAGTTGTTTGGTTCTACAAACAAACCAGAGCATATCACATGATATAACAGGTGATTTGTCAGCATGTAAACAATGCCAAACACTGAATTTGTACCATGAAGCCTGCCTTTGTTACCACAACTCAAGAAGTCACCACTCTGGCTCACCAAGGTTGTTCTTTCAGGGAAATATCAGCAAATATTGGTGTCTACTACAGTACCACTAGTATGATGCACAATCATGTTCATCAGTCATATCAAAAAGCAGCTGGAAGTCATCCCCACACCATTTTCTCTACCAATGCCTGCTGAGCTTTGTAACTACAGTACTGGGATGGCTGAAGATGTCATCAACATTGAAATAACACTTCAGTGTATGAAGAACAAACCAATGCCCTCACAACTAGGGTAATTTCACCAATGGGAAGCTTACCTGAAGGTTGGAATGAAGCAAAACCTTCCTCTGCAAGTTGAGGGCCATGACAGGGATGGCTAGATTGTACTCTGAACCAAACCATTAATGGATGGGAAGTGGTTATTTAGTCACACTTGACCAAAGGAAATATATTGGGGCAGATGGATGGAAGTTATCTGCACTCTACCAGCTTAGTTGGCTATCTATCCCATGACTCCTGGAATGTGCAGCAGGGGTTTGGTTCATTCCAGCCTTCAAGTAAATATTCCATTCATGTAAATACCCTAGTCATGAGGGTAATGATCAGTTTTTCATATCCTGAAGTGCTAATTCAATGTTGATGACATCTTCAGCCATCCCAGTACTGTAGTTACAAAGCTCAGCAGGCATTGGTAGAGAAAATGGTGTGGGGATGACTTCCAGCTGCTTTTTGATATGACTGATGAACATGATTGTGCATCATACTAGTGGTACTGTAGTAGACACCAATATTTGCTGATATTTCCCTGAAAGAACAACCTTGGTGAGCCAGAGTGGTGACTTCTTGAGTTGTGGTAACAAAGGCAGGCTTCATGGTACAAATTCAGTGTTTGGCATTGTTTACATGCTGACAAATCACCTGTTATATCATGTGATATGCTCTGGTTTGTTTGTAGAACCAAACAACTACAAGTACCCTTTCATTTGGCTTAGATTCCACCTTCCAAGCTGAAAGTCAAACAATTGTCCCAATGAGGTGGCACTTTCATTCAGTTATTCTGTCACCTATTTTTATCCAAATATTATGTAATAGCACTCCTCAGAAAGCCATGGCCAAGTACTTCAATTCATCCACCAACCCCCTGAACTAGATCATCATATTGCACTGCCTACACTGTAATTAGTGAAAATCCCACAAACATTGGGACAATTGTTTGAGCCACTGTAGGTGCCCGAAGGCTGCGAATCCTGCGAGGCCGATAGGGGGGTTAATGGTGTGAGCGGTGATGGCCCCTCAGAAGTAAGCCTGAGATTGCCCCTAGCCAATTGCTCATCTTCATCGGGGTCGTTTTGCCCACCAACCGCATTGAGTGCCTCGAGTACTGGGTCGGGATTGGCGATATCGGTCATTGCAGTGTCTTGATCGCCACCCCTCGCTTGAGTAGCCGTATCTCTAGGCGCGTCTACTTGCATTGCGGCCGCTGCTTCTGTCAGCGAAGTCACGACAGCAGTCGTGTCAGTAACCGTATCGCCCCGCTTGCGCCTCGACTTCTTGTTGGTAGTGCCACCAGTGGGGCTACTATGGAGACGTTTTGACCTGCCAGCATTCCCACCTTTTTTCTCCGGCGTGCGCTTCACAGAGGGGCCGGGCTCATTCACCTCCACTTCATCGTCTGACGTAATAATCTGACGTGATTTCTTCCCTTTGCCCTTAGCCTTAGCGCTCTTTCCACCTCGTGGTTTGCCGCCCACGGCACGGGTTTTCGTCTTCGGCGTTTCGCTATGGTCATCGTCGTCGTCATCATCGTCGCGAGGAATGTCTACAACTGCCGGAGTCGACGTGACGGAGAGTACACTGCCATCGTCAACCTGATCCGGTTCGAACAGTCCTTCTATTAGTTAGTTAGTTAGACATTTGTGTGTTAGATAAGATAAAACTTGAAATCAAATTTGCACATACGAATTTCTCTGGCACACCCGACAAATGCGCTATGCAGTTGACCTTTGTCAAAGGAGATGTTGTTTAAAAATACGTCCGGTGTGCCTAGTGCGATCAAGCGATAGAAATGGACTTGTTTCTTCTGGGGGTAGCGGAAGATTCGACCTCGTAACTGTTCGTCGTCAAGTGCCGACCACGTGGTATCCTACATAAAAGATCAGTGTGTATGAGGTATGAGTTTTGGAGTCAATGTTGTTGGACACGGGGAAATTTGGGATTAGTCTACGCACCACAATGACCATGATATTGGCGCAGGCGAGGTTGAGTCCCACCATTCCGACGTTGGAAATAATGAGCACTCGGTGACCGGACATGCGCGTTGATGTTCGAAAATCGTCGATCGCGGCCTGCCGTTTTTTGAGCGTCATGGTGCCGTTCAGTTCGATAACCTCGATGCCGTACAGAGACAGAATCTAAAGAAGACTCGTCAAATGCAGACCGAGGTACTGGGAAGGGTACTCACATCTACGATTGCTTGATTAGAGGAGGGAAAAGCTGAATATATGACGATGCGGTCGTCATCGCCATAGTCGTGATCGTCGTCCTGGGCATTCGGTACTTGCGTCAGAGTTTTACCATCGTCATCCGTTGCCAGTGGCGCACGTCCGTTTTTCTCCAAGTGGTGATGGACTACCCGAGCGAGGGTATCCAGCTTGATAGTTGTCTCAGTGTTTTGCCACTTCTCGAGTGACTCCGGCTTTTTCCAATGGCCACCGTTCTTCGGATTGAGCATCGGGTGTAGCATCGAGCGCCTGAACTCGATGTAGAAATTCTAATATGAAAAAGTCAGTTGGAGGTCATGCGATTAGAACGACTGGCCGTCTTGGACGGCCAACTGGCACGGGCACACTGAGGTGGCCCTAGCAGTGGCGACACGCCACGCCGCGTTGGCCGTCTTGGACGGCCATGTGCAACGGCCATTGCTCGTGACCACGTGACCGTAGAGGCCGTGGCGACTGGCCGTCCAAGACGGCCAACACGTCTGCATGACACATGATTAAACAAGTCACTCACCTTTCGTGTATCCACGCTAGCGATAGGATTTTCCTTTACGAGATCCTTTGCGAAACTTCGAAGCGCACCCATTTCCCAATCGTACATTTGCAGTTTGAGCGTATGCTCCTGATAAGGGAGCATGCCAAATAACTTCTTGCCGGCGAAATCGACGGAGTCGATAGTACGACGAATGACGTGGGGCGCGAACCGTTCTCGCATCTTGATCATCCAATCTCGTGTGACTGTGGGCGACTCCATGGCCGGAGTATTCTGATTGCGGACCCCGATAAACACTCCCCTAATTATATTTCCTTCGATGCCGGCCTCGCGCAACGCCTTCGAGTCTTGCCGATTTGCCCGATTGATCTCCTTATTAAGTTCAAGGAACTCCTTATGATCGTCAAAATTTGGGACCCCCATCCACTGTCCCATGATATATAGATCCTGAAGTCCGAATCCAATTATTCACGTCATACACGCTTGAATACTCTAGGTGACTAACTACGTACCTGTGCCTTTGTAGTTATAGGTGTGGCGGTCATTGCAACGAGGGCCGTTGTCCGCTCCCTCAGCCCACGGAACGCGCGATGAATGTGGTTGTGCTTTCGTGCACAGTGCGCCTCGTCCATTATGACCAACCCGTATTTCTGCCCGTAGACGGTGCGAGGCGACACACTTTCATACCGTGCGCCGGGGATCGCATGACCGGCCTTCTCCTTGACCGTTTGACTATTGAACACCGCCACTGCATCATCCTGAATGGCCTGGGATGATGGAAATTTAAATTTAAATTAGTGCCCCTGACGTACGAAACACACTCCCTAACTCACAGTTTGTGTCGCCAAGATAATCCGACGGGGTAGCGGTTGCTTGCTGATATGGAAGAGGTCCGACCACCAAGAGCCACGAGAATCTAAACGATTGATGTAGGGTAAGACATCGAATGATCCCGGCGATAGGAAGCGCTTGATTTCGCTTTCCCATTGTTGCCTGAGATTGACAGGGCACACGATGATATGCGGCAAATCGGGTATATTGCCGTCGGGAGTATTCAACTTACGTTCAGCTGAAATAAAATTAGTAGTAATGAGAATGAAAATGGAAATCACCTCACCGAAATCGCCGGGAAATACACCTTTTTCCTTGTAAACGTGCCTGTAATATGCGAGGCACGCTATCGTGCCCAAAACCTGCAATGTTTTTCCCAATCCGACTCCGTCCATCAACAGAACCGGTTTTCCTTCGAATGTCCGTTCAAGCATGCGATAAATTCCGACCAATTGGTGCCATCGTGGCTCGAGCTCGTGTCTCTTTGATGTGGAGGTATTCAGCCATGCCTGGCCCTCCGGCGACCACGGATCGATTAACCCGTCTGGGTCAGTCCAACGTTGGAAAAATGGTATTCTTTTGTCCGCCAGTCCGAGTTTCTGCCAAAGGGAATCGTCAGTGAGTTTCGACAAATTTTCTACGCCTTCAGTCCAATCCGGATCAAGCGGCGCATCGAGATCTAAATCAACCCTCTCGTCGGCGTCCGCGCCGTCCATTTCTTCCATCGTCGCTAAAAGGTATTGCGTGACGGCGGTTATGTCGTCCTCACTGGCTAGATTCCGTAGCGCTTCGCGAAGATTCTTCGGCAGTTCTATGAGATAATAAATGTTTCATGAATGTTAACGACACACACGACATATACTCACTGTCAGTGTTCTCGCTTCCCGGCTCTTTGCGAATCACCTTTAGCATTTCCACCATATCTGTCATATACTGCTCCACACGGGCACGCCGTTCCGCGTCATCGTACCGAACATATAGATTGAGAAGTTTGCGGAGATCCTTCAAAAATGACCTAATCATGGGGGCCGCTGGTTTAGCCCCCTCTGCGCTGAAAGCTGCCAAGCATTGTGATAGAATGTAGCAATGATTGAGTGGAAATAGTTTACCTTTCCATAGTTCTGTCACCGTTCCATACAATGAGTCCATCGTTTGGACGTCCCGAGTGACGCCCTTGCGGTATCGGTTCCAAGTCAGAGTTAGTATTGCGCGACAAAATTTGCTGATTGCGGGTTTCAGGAGAGAACCAGCTCCAACGTATGCGTCATCGCCAAATAGTTTTTGGGCTACGTCTCCCTGCACCTCGTATATTTGGGCGGCCTCTGCAAAGGGCAGCTATGTCGTGCCGTGCTGTTAGTACCGAAGTGAAGATTTGACATACACGTACCTCCTGAGCCTTGAACTCACGCAATACTTGTGCGGGAGATCTGCCCGCCCCCACTAAGACGTCGTCTACGATCTTGTTGATGCCCCACTGGCCTGACCGTTTGCTGACGAAAGTCGCCCATGCGGTGCGACCCACGCTATCGTTGTCCTTGGCCCGCTTTGCCACATAAGCGTCCTGCTTGCTAGGGGCCATGCCCCATACTTTTGTAGCAAATGCCTTGACATGTTTCGCTACTCTTGTGGTCCATTCGGGAACGTGCAACGCGAGAGAATCGTCGGGGGCGTTTTCGGCAGTCGCCCAGGGCTCGCCGTGAATCCGAGTAAGGGATTGCCAAGTAGGGGTTCCCCAAGGCAAGCCATCCTTGCCAAGGAGCAGCAGCGCTGCTGTGAGGGATTGTGATGGCATCTTGTCACCATGGAACGTTAGTAGACTGACTACACCAAGTAGACTGAATATACCTAGTTGCTTGACAGAGTTGATGGATGGGGTCGAAGGAAGAGAAGGATTGGCGGGGGGTATATCCAGGAGCAGGGTTCTTATAGGAAGTCAATACAGGGGAGCAACGTGTCAGATCGCCGCTCCGGATCAACACGCGTTCGTACGCGAGATACGCTCATCAGTCATTTTATACTTAGCCGATCTGATGGATTTCCTATCGTGTTGACTGATCATCGATTTCCCTTTTTTGAGTAAACCTTAAATTTATGAATTATAATATTATGCATCCCAATGATGATGCCATACAACATTCACACATCGGAATATTCACTTATGGATGCGTCTAACATTGGATAAGTGCCCGTAAGTAGGCTACGGGTCATCCAAAATCCTAGTTAGACATTTTTGGAATGGGATTCATAAACGGGCAATGGCCGTCTTGGACGGCCAACCTGCATTGGGCTGTTGAAGTCATTTGTGAATGCTAACGCACGATGTGATTTGGCCGTCTTGGACGGCTATCCTGCAACGGGGACTGCTAATCACGTGACCCACCTCTCGCACAGTGCGATGGCCGTCTTGGACGGCCACCCTGCAACGAGGACTGATGGTCACGTGACCCGCTCTCAACCCCCGGATACGATGGCCGTCCAAGACGGCCGTCCTCCATCATCTAACACTCACGATGGATTGCAATGAAATAGGTCACCGCCGACTACGCTAAATGCAAGCATTGGACCAGTGTTGCAACACACTGGAAAGTCTCTCATAACTCACTAACTCACTACAGTTGTTATAAACAAAAGACGATCCACTATCTTGTAGTACGATGAGTATAGAAGAATCTCCCAAACAGAAAATACAGACAGACATTGAGTCGATATTGCCAGTTTGATGCCAGTGTGCAAAGTGAACAGTGTGTTGCAAAATGGGACAGTGTTTCACAATCCATTGTAGCACGCAACACAACATCGCTATGAGCCCACACTGTTGCAGATATAAAAATAAATTGATCGACCCATACACACTATATTCTGTTTCCGGAGAAAGCAGGTGCTGGAACAGCTTCCAGCTTTGAGTCTCTCAGGCTAACACGACCCCGTTCCGACACATATCACACAGGGGGTGAATGAACTCATAATCAAACACATTGCAATTTTTTCAGAAGGTGCTCCATGCCCTTCCCCAGCTTCTCTACATGCATTTACGAGTCAAACACAGGTGACAAATTGTTGCCATGAGCCTTGCATGTGTAGCAGTCCAACTCTGGGTCAATCAATTTATTTTTATATCTGCAACAGTGTGGGCTCATAGCAATGTTGTGTTGCGTGCTACAATGGATTGTGTCGGCTTTCTCACACTTCATTTGATTTCAGAGAATGATCGGGCTTCAATTGTTATCAGGCACATTAGACAGATCCTTGTGACTGTCATAATATTTCTGTATCGGGCATGACAGGTATTGCAGATGCCATAGTGTGCAACATTGTGGAATGCATCCCTTGAGCATCGCACAACGTTGGTCATGACCTAATGTGGAATTGACAGTTAAAGAATAAGGGAGAGAAGTGCTTGTGATGTCGTACTTATTTTTTTCTATGGAGCAATGCTCCATGCCCATGAAGGAGCCATGGCCGTAAGTCAGTCCATCAATACGCACATTGGCCAAATTGGACATCTTGCAAATATGAGTGGGTAGAGTATCCGTCACTACCAACGTTCCTAACAAGCACCTAACTGAAAATGCAGGGCTGAAGTGGATGTGATTCAATTGCCTGGACACAAGAGCACACAGTTCCACATGTGTATGGAAGTAAGGTTTTCGGTGGTTGGGTCTTCGTCCCACTGACTCTCCCTCCCCTGCAACTAAGTACTGACAGCTCTTCGAGAGATCAGGTATAGAGCTTACATACATAGTAAACAATAGCAGATGGCACCAATGACATGCCGCCCGACAAATCATAATTAATATTCACAAATGATTCAGTGTGCAGCCGGGTTCCTTGGCCGTCTTGGACGGCCAACAGCGCAACGGCTCTTCAACTGCACGTGACCCCACTCTCACGAATGGTATGGCCATCCAGGACGGCCAAAGTCCAGTGGCTGTGGCCACGTGTGAAAATTCCCTAAATTGGGTGCCCGATGCAGTTGGCCGTCCAGGACGGCCAAAGTGGTCCGTGGGATATCGGTCATGTGACCAGTAGCCCTTCGTGCACAGTGGCCGTCCTGGACGACCATCCTGCCTCTGGGATAGTGGGAAAATATTATCTGACTAGTTACTTCGTCGTACCACTATCATAACACAGCACAGCAACACAGCACAGCATAGCAACGGGTACCCTCTAGGGGCCATGAGTGGGCAAATGTTGGAACACGTGTACCAGTCTTCCCCTTGTCGTCTGCCTAATTCTATCGGTTGACCCTCCGGGGACATCCAGTGAGTGTAGGATGTAGTCCATCCAAACAGCACACAAGGAAATCACAACACATGCCACCAAGCAAGGGGCGGTACAATCCACTTGATGTCAGCCATGCTAAATGGTCTCACATCCACCGTATGACACCGAGTTATAGGATGGAATAATTTCACGTCGAATTACATTAAATTAAATATCCAAATCAAACAGGGGTTTCCTTATAGGGAACCCAGCTGCCGAAAAAGGAAATGGGTAGGTTAGACTGGGGTTAGGAGTATGGTCAGACAGTCAGGGTTGGAGAGGCGAAAGTCAACCCTGGGGGGACTCATAACCTAACCTAACACACATGGCGGGTTTGCGTGTTCTGATGTCACATGTCACGTCGGCCTCATCTACACTTTTAATGTAGAAATAAATGGTGTGATCTGTGGTCCATACAACAATTCACAACCACAACAATATTTAATCCTTTCCAATTTTTATTGTTACAATAGTAGTTTCTATGATAAATGTCAATTATTGAACAATATTGTTTTAATCTATGTCAGAATATCTGTTTAAAACAGAACGCAAATGCACAAATGTCAGGTGTGCGTGTTCCCGTGTTACATTCATTTTCTATATCAAATTCATTTGATGATCATATTCAATCACTTTGATCAAAATAATTTATGGTATAAGAACATTTGTGAAATTATATTTTATTTCACATATTTCTATCCAATGTTGATCAAGTATCTAAATCAGGTTAAACATTAATCTAATCCATAATTCCTGTGGCAACATATACACAAATGAACTCATGTGTGGTAGTCAACCCGTTTCAAAATGAAATAGATCATGGTATTTGAGTAATTCTTCGTTGATATGTATTTTCACGCACATGCGACAATGGCGCATGTGCGTGCTCAGTGATGTATTACCTACCATTACCTACCACTACCCTTACCCAATTAGATTAAGCTCCTTTAAATTCATAGCGCTATGGTCATGGTGTGGGAGGTGGGTGCGACATCGGTCACTATGGAGGTGTGTACGTGTACGTGTACGAAGCGCCATGCCATGCCAGGTGTGGAGTTGATGGCATGTGCTTGGAATGGCCATCCTCTCTTCAGCATCGGACTCAATGCATGTCTCTGCCATTCCTATTGGTTAGTGAGCCTTTGTCGTGGCTGGCAACTTTGTCAAGCATTGCTACTTGCCTCTGAGAACCCATTCCCCAGTCTCTTCTTCGCAACCCCTTCCATCCTATGATGACCATCGCTGCTGTCCAACCCACTGTCATAAGACATTCCAATCTTGAACCTCTGGACGTCTCACTTACAATGGAATGAGTTGCGACTCGAAGTCGTCCCACCCTCTTTCATGGGTTTTGGACGATGGGGGATCCTCAGCAAGTGGCACCACACGTGGGGACGGTCGTGTATTTTGCTTTATGTATCTCATGTTTAAACTCCGCTTTAACTTGCATCCCCATCGATCGAATGGGTTGCAGCTGACCCCTCCGAACATGTTTGCCAAGAGGATATTCATACTTGATATATAAACATATATGTTGACGAGTAGACTACTACTACTACAGGTTAGGCCATTAAGGAAAACGATCAGTTCAAAACAATCTGGCATTGGACATCTGACAGTACCCCTCCCCCTTTCATGCCACTACCACAAACACTCTCATGTCCAGCCACCATTCCACATATAGGCCACTGACTCTACCCCTTGTAGACTGGCTCTGATGAGTGGATAAGTATTTTCTTAATTGGGCATCGCCTTGACTGTCCTTTTTTTTAAAAAAAAATACTTTCCATTGCATGTAGCGTGTCATCATAAGACATCATGGTCCCTATTTCATGCATTTTTGCATGGTGCTATTTTGCGCAATTCTCGCTTCCATTTCCCTGTGTATGATGTGCAAGTGAGACTCCCTGTTTTTCATCGCATTTTCCACTCCACCGTTTTTGCGCGATATCCAAGTCCGTTCGAAGTCGACGTTATTCTCTCTGATTGGACCCATCTCTATCTATGGTTCAGCTTGGCCCTGCCTTATTCTATCGTTATTCTATCAACCCCGTCGCGACACCTTCCTCTGCGTTCCGATACTCCCACATTCCACGACCCCGTCATCCACCTCCCACTCTCTTGTATTCCGCTTCGAAGATGATCCACCCATGTTGCTCATCGGAAGCGTGCGTGAGGTCACGTAGTGATTCGTCGCCAATATCCTCGCTGCATTCATCCCTGCCAGATACCGCACTGCATCGAAACCTCCATATTTCCCCCCCGTCCTCATCAACCTCACCACCTCCGCATGCCTTTCCTTTATCCAATCTGTGTTCAGTGGTATGATATCTTTGTTCCACTTGGCTGATCGAAATCCACTTGCAGAAGCGATCGATGCAAGTCCAAGCCGGACAAGAAGGAATGCGTTGATTCCCTTCGCAGCTGCAATCCCACCATCCATGTCAGTTACACCTTCACATCCGAACACCATACTCACTGTGTTTTGCCCACCACGCACTCGTCTCTTCACCCCTCTGAATTCGCAACCCGATCGGCGACCCCGTTTCGAACAGACAGATGATGAAGCCTGACACCATCGTGATGAACCGCCCTGCGTGTCGAGCCCCCTTCCGATCCCGCTCCACCCACTCCAGGTTCCTCACAAATTCTCCGTAGGACCCTTTGTTTGATGGATAGTCTCCGATCTTCGGGCAGAATATCGACGGCAACAGCCCTGCACAGATCACCGCACAGATGATCGCCAACTGGTGCAGCGCCTTCGTCCCGTCGTACATATTTTGAACATACCGGTAAGCGTCCACTATGTATTCAGGCATGCCGCCCCCTTCGATGTTCCCAATCTCCCACTCCATCGGCAAATTCACCTTGTGCAGTACCTTGTCGAACAAATTCAGTTGCACCTCCATCACAGACCACTCCCCCCGAGCGTCGCCTGCCTGTATGTCTTTCGACGCTCGGTATGCCAGTGACGCATTCGACTGTTGACCTGGATATATCATCGGGTGCGTGTTGATCGACGGCGCTGCCTTTGCTCCAAGGTTCAGCCACACCTCATATGTCACAGCACTCGACGGTCTCCCTGCCCCCCCGGTCGGATTGCGGCTCCATGGTACGTGGTTGATCTTCAGGTGTTCGCAAGCCATGCATATAGCGTCTGCGATGAACTTGTTGTGGTCCGACCCGGTTCGTCCAGCACGAGTGGCTGCTTTCCCAATCTCCTCGATCGCAACCCGAGCCACCTGCAAGAAATTCCCCCCCTTGATGAACGGGGGCTGGTTCTGATTCCCCACTCGACTACACTGCTTGATCATGATATCTGCGATGAACGTCGTGGGCTTCTTCCCAAGCACTGATGTCGTCAGCTCAAATTTCCCATTTTCTGGTTGAGTGATCGCTTGCAGGAGGTTCGATAGGATCCCAGTATTGTACGAGAGCGGGTGCTTCTCGTCCATCCACCGTGACAGGGCCGCTTGTCGTTCCCGTGCAGACTGTCTCACTGCAAGCTGTGGTGAGCTCAGCTGTGGTGTCAGCTCGGACGTTATCCCGTTGTAGACGAGCTTCTTCACGTCTTCGAAATATACTTTGAATGCGACGTCTGCAGCATAACATGCCTGACGAAAGCTCGCATCGGTGATGTTCGGGTATGCCGTACTGGGTAGATTTTCCATCGCTAGTTGGATCGTGAAACGAGCCTCGTATGCCTGTCAAATTGTTTGGGTTGGTCAACACGCGCAAATGCGAACTCGTCAGAAATGCGCAGAATATAGGTCATCACATTTCGTAATCGTGAGACTTGGTCCATGTCCATGTCCAATTTCGCGCATTTGTGGTGCATTCGAATATGCGCCAAAATAGACATCCTACTCACCTCGTAGTGTGCCTCCCCATATGTCAGTTGCTGTGACCGCTTCGACGATGTCATCGGTCGGCATGTCTCTGCTTCCACCGGCCACGATTGTCGTCGCACCATTATGTCCCCCTGCTGCAATGCTCCGTGAGCTATGAACATATCCGACAGAACTGGGAACCCATCGTTGATCAGCCCAAGAGATAGCCATGCTCGGTCCATCAGCCGTTTCGTCAACACCGCCGCATTCCCCGTGTGTCCGTAGTTCAGTGTCCGCTCAAGCATCGACATCACCTTGATCGTGCATGCATCCATCATCCGCTGATTCCCTGCTTCCACCCCATACTTCTTCCAGAACATTTCGATCAGCGCTGTGATCGGGTACGTCCCACATTTGAACAGATCAGGTATCATCTACATCCCCCCGTCAGTCTCCTCTCTGCCTTGTCACATTCCCAATTTGATCAATCCTTACCTCTGGCTGGAATGCCTGCGTCACATCCTTGATCACCCCCATCATGCTCGGATGACTCCACATCTTCAGAAGTGGGCACAGTACCCGTTCATATATTCTCCTGTTCTCCCAAATGTGTTATCCCTTCCGACATTTCCCATATTTTTTATTATTATTTCAGTTCCACTCACCTGCCATTCCGATCCTCTTCTCCCAGCCGCTTCACGTCCACCATGTACGTGTTCTCGAATCGCAGCGCCTGTGGTTGCCCAGCCCCAGATACCTTCTGACCGAATCGCACGTGTGGCAACCCTCCATTGCAGAACTCCATCCGCTTTTGCCATCGTCGCTGTCCCGATGCAGTCTGGATCCCTGACCCCGCAAACGTGCTCGTCACCATCCCAAGCTGCACTGCATGGAACTTCGCCTCGCTCCGTACCCGGTGTGATAGCGAATTGTAGATTTGGCACCCAATCCCTCGGATCGCTGGCCTTCGTCGATGATGTGGCAGGTTCCACATCTCCTCATCCTCATCCTCATCCATCTCCCCTTCCATCATCCCCATGCATACCCCCTCGTTCAGCCGCTCCAATCGTCTCTCGAAGTTCGTTGTCACCGATGGACTTTTCACGTTCCCGAACCTTCGCGAGAATGCAAGCGGGTAGGCATAGAAAGGCGCTTCGTTCCTCACCTCTCCCCCTTCCTCCTCCTGCCCTTTGAACAGCTCGTGCACCCGCTCCAGATCCAACATCACCCCACACGTTCGGAACTCCCTCGGCCTCCTCCGAGGAACTCGATATCCTCCCTCGTTGTACACGTTGATCTCAAACCCTTCCTCATCCACCAAGTCAAGCTCCCTCACCTCCACCTCTCGTCTGTTCCCGTCTGTGTCAGGCCTGTCGAACAACACCCTGTTGTTCTGCTCTATCACATGAATGGGTATCTCCTCCCACTCTTGTACATCCAGGTAACTGAAATATTTCATGTCAGTCCTACTTTCTATCCCTCCTCTCATCATATCTCCTACTCACCTCAGGTGTGTTGCCAGAGAGAACGATACGTGACTGATGTGCCCGTAGTTCCTGTCCCGATCCCAATTCCTCTTCTCTTCCTCCATCGCAGCTGCAACCATGATCGGCTGGTTTTGCCCATACAGCATGCATACCCCCACCGGTGAGTTTTCCATCAGAAACCCATCCCACTTCCATGACGCAGGTGCCCGGTTCACCCATCCTTCCCAGCTGTTCATGACATGTCGATGCAGCTCCCTCATGTCAGTTAGTCGAAGCATGATTTCTCGGTTGTTTTCGTCGAACCTCCCACTGTTGTTAATGTGTGTCAGTATATCAGCTGTATTCCAATTCCGCGCATTTGTGATATGAATGAAAATGCGCGACTCTCGTTCCACCATGTGTGATGCATATCTTCGCCACCCCCTGTCATCATCGTCCATGTCGCGCAAATCCTTCTCCACCCAAAATGCGCATATCCATCCTTTCCCTCCCTCCCCTATATATCTGGTTAGGGTAATCAGACACTCACAGAACTTCTGTCGACTCCTTCACACTCTCCAGCGTCAGTGGCTCTGGATATGGCGTAATGCATGAGATGTCTTCGTGTCGCATCTCGTCCAGCACATATGCTAGGAACATGATCAGCATGTACTTGTGCATGGTGCTCACCGCCCGCGTCGATCCCTCCATCTCTCTCACCCTCCTCCCCTCCCTTCCTGACAGGTACTCGTTCGGCAACATCGCAATCCAAAGCTGCTCCTGCATCCGCTTCCCGATGAACATCATACGCCCCTTCGGGTCGAATCCAAGTGCCCCTCCATGACTTCCTGGCCACTGCCGGTGCCCCAGATTCAGTTGCAACTTCGCTCCCCATGTATGGTCCACGTCCACATTCGGTAATGCTGCGTCCATTCCCCGTCACGATCCAACATAGAGCAGGAAGTCCAGGTAATGCGGTGCTACCCGTGCAACCATGTTTGCTCCATGCACGTCCACCACATACTCTTGGTCCACCTCCAACCGGTGCCTCCGCCTCAGCAACCCAATCGCAGACATCGCTCGTTTGTTCTCCTGCATATATCGAAGCGTGCTCAGTTGCACTGCCTTCACTGCACTTGCCTTGAACTTGTCGATGTGGTCCTGTCCGTAAGCTCCGTCGTTTTCGTACAGGCTCACGTTTACATCTTCTTGTCGGTGCCCGTCTGCTGCCTCTAACTGTTGCAGGACCTCCGCAATGTTGAAGGGGACATCGTGGTCCCCCTCATCAGCTAGAACCTCCTCTTCCACTTCCTCTTTGAAGTCAAACAAAAGTGCGTCTTCCACTCTGTCAAATCTCTTTGTATGTTATATCTTTCTCTTTCTCCTTTCTCACTCACCTCAATTCCACGTCACCGTTGGCAGGGAAGATAGGCATTATGTTCGCTCTTGTATTGCGTCTGTCTCAGGCTGGAAGCGTAGGTGGGGGAAAACGCTCTCTATCTTCTTACCTATCCTACTCTTATACTCTGTACATTTTCAACATATTTCTGTAACTTCCCTGACTTTAAATTGATGGAGGTTCGCGTATGGTTATGCTAGTCCGCTTGTCGCTTGATGTTGACATTCAACTCGCTTCGTCTATCCTATTCTATTCAATGTGTTGCCACCCTATCCTTGTTGCATTACCTTCTATCACCCTTTTCATCCGCTTCCTCCCTCTAACATATTTCCCTTGGCAAACAACCATGTTATTCCATGCCATCAAGTAGGCACTACATGCATGCATTGTGTATTTTACACTGGTCAAATGACTCGTGTTTCTGCCAAATAAACACAGGTTAGTGTATGGTTCGAGCAAGGCTAGACTACACATTTGTAACACACTTCAATACATAATCCACTATATTGCGCATTATAGCATCTTACGGATTTGCGCGATTTCTTTCTCTCTCATCAATGGCACCCCTACACACAACTTCCCACATATCCCTCGTATTGCGCCAGCATCGATCCACTTTCACACACACAACTCACCAGTAGCAGCTTCTCTGAACACACACATCCATATGCATTACATCTCTGTTCACAAAAATATATCTGACTCATAAATGCTTTTACCTGTCACACATACATCTCGTGTCCTTGTTTCACACAAATTCATCCACTTCTAATTTGCGCACAACACTACTTGTGCCTATCATACATACATACCATGTCCCTGTTCCACGCAAATATTTCCTCTTCTAATTTGTGCACCACAGTGCTTGTGACCACACACCATGGTCTACCTCCATGTCTATCTATATTCACTCTATTTCTCTGGGTGTATATCTTCGACTTCCATCCAATATTTCACTGCTTCTACTCTTATGTGTATTCAGAACCCCTGTTCTGAGCATTTTCCAACTGTTCAAAAATGCGCAGATCAGGGGTTCATGTATCAAATGTCTACTCTTACCATGCCTAACCCTAAGGGGGTTTATGTTTTGTCCTTGGAATATTAGTTTGCATTACATGGATGTGTCATCCATCAGACACTGCTCAAATCAGTCATGTTCCCACTAAATAAACACAGGTTGGTGTAGGTTCAAGCTGGGTTAGACTACATGATGTGCTACATCCCTCAATACATAATCATCAATATCGCGCATTATAGCATCATATCAATTTGCGCGACTTCTTTCTCTCTCACAACATCTTCCCACATCCACCATATAGCAGTGTATCATCTGTGCCAGTGATCACCATATATCACATACAACTCCCCAGTAGTAGCTTCTCTGAACACACTCATCCAACCATCCTGCATCCCTCTTCATGAAAATATATCTACTTCATAATCACTTGTGTCTGTCACACATACATCTTCTGTCCTTATTTCACCCAAATTCATCACCTTCCTATTTGCACACCATCCCACTTGTGCCCATCAAACATACATACCATGTCCCTGTTCTGTGCAAATATGTCCTCTTCTGGTTTGCGCAGTCGTGACCACACACCATACTCTACCCCATGTGTATCTATATTCACTATGTTTCTCATGGTGCATGTCTTCAACTTTCATCCACTACATCACTGCTCTTACTCTTGTGTGTATCCACAGCCCCTGATCTGCGCATTTCCTGCGATGTCAGAAATGCGCAGGACAGGGGTTCCTGGTTCAGAAGTCTACTATGATATCCCTATATAAATGTCTGTATCACTGTCAATAAATCTGTGCCACCATATGCTACCTTTTCTATGATTCATTCCCATGCCATCTGCTGCTTGTCCTCCTTCAGACTCAACTCACCAGTGCCATCTTCTCTTAGCACACTTCACACACCCATCCATACATCCTGTGTCTGTGTTTCATGCAAATCAGTCTGCTTCATAATTGCATGCCATGATACTTGTTCCTGTCATACATACATGTTGTATCCCTGTTTCATGCAAATTCTTCTTCTTCTTATTTGCACACAACATTGCCTGTATCCATCATACATACACATTTCCACCCTGTTTCACGCAAATATATTAAAGTCATATTTGCACACCACCACACTGGTGACCATCCTCTGTAGTCTACCTCAACTGCTATCTATATCCATGTCTTCAACTTTTGTACATTACTTCACCACTCCCAGTCTTATGTGTGTTCACAACCCCTGATCTGCGCATTTTTGACATTGCAGGAAATGCGCAGATCAGCATGTCCTGAGTAAAAAGGCTACTCTTACCATGCCTAACCCTAAGGGGGTTTATGTTTTCTCCTTAGAATATTGTCATTATAGTACACAGACATGTATTAGCCATAAAATCTTGCGACGTAATTGATCAGCATCGACTATAATCTACCCCCACGATCTGCGCAAATCGAGGTCATCATTGATTTGCGCATTTTAGTCGTTATCATATGGCTTTACATTAATCTCCCATAGTTTCACTGCCTCATCCTTGTGCAAATCCTGTGTTCTGGACAAATAATCACAGTGCTTTACACGTTTTTGTTTCATTTTTGCATATGGGTTCTATTTTAAAACATCTCGTGTAAACCGAAATGTGCATATCGCGCAAAACGGGACCCCCTTGTTTTTGCGCAGATCGACCATCTAAATTATAAATCCCTACTCACGCCTACTTTCACCCTAACCGTATTTAGAAAAACATATAGAATTGTCAGAAATTTCATAAATGTAGACAACCACTATATCAGCCTTGAGAGTCCCTTTCAAAATCTGAGGGTCCATTTTGCGCAAAAACAGGTACCCCTTGAATTGCTCAAAACAGCATATCTGATATCCATCTTGTCATTTGTAGTGTTCCTCTCATACTTGTGATTGTCAGAAATTTTGTAAATGTAGATGACCACTATACCAGCCTCGAGTGTCCCTTTCACATTCAGATGGTCCATTTTGCGCAAAAACAGGTACCCCTTGATTTGCTCAAAACAGCATATCTGATATCCATCTTGTCATTTGTAGTGTTCTCCCTCATACTTGTGATTGTCAGAATTTCACAAATGTAGACCACCACCATACCAGCCTTGACCATCCCTTTCACACTCAGATTGTCCATTTTGCGCAAAAACAGGTACCCCTTGATTTGCTCAGAATGGCATGTCTGATCCCCATGTTGTCATTTGTGGTGTTCCCTCTCATACTTGCACGTTTTCATGTCCACCATGATTTGCACACCCTGCTCTTTGTACATTTTATTTCACATCATGACCACAATTCCCTGTGGAAATTCCATGTGTCCCCCATCACACCACTGTGTAGCAGTGCCATCGTTACTTAATGATTTCATTTTATCATCTCTTGTACTTGACTTTGGCTTTTCATGCCTCCTGATTTGGACAAAAACAATCATTCATCTGACACATCACATGTGCTATCATTGATTATATGATTAATTTGTTGATTATTGCTATCAAATGTCATCCCTCATGCTATTTCATGCAAATATAGGGGCACTGTTTTTCAGCAGGTATATGAATTGGATATTGTCAGTGATGAGGAATACATGTATATCAATCAATCACATCAACTCAAGGGCAGGTTGTCAATCTGCACATTTCTGGGTAATGTTGGTTTGACTCAATATGGTGGGAAGCTGGAGGGAAGTTTAGACAATCTTATAGAGTTCACCAGTTATTTTGGTTTAGACTGTCACCTACAGTTCAAAATATATGTATCATGCATTTCATGGCCCCCTTGTTTTTGCATAGATTGACCATCCATATACGAGCATGCTATTCAAAGCCTACTTTTGCCCTAAGGAGGTTAAGAATATCATATAGAATGCCTTGTTCTTGCACAAATCCTGGTGTCTCCCCATTTGCATGGTGTCTGTATCAGTGTTCCAGACAAATAATCAGTGTTTTACACACTTTTGTTTCATTTTGATGTATGTGTTCTATTTTAGAACATCATGTATAAGCTGAAACATGCATATCGCGCAAAACATGACCCCCTTGTTTTTGCGCAGATCGACCATCTAAATTATAAATCCCTACTCAAGCCTACTATCACCCTAACCATATTTAGAAAAACATATAGAATCTAGAGATCCACCAGATGGATGTCAAGTCTGCATTCTTAAATGGTAAACTCGAAGAAGAAGTCTACCTTCGTCCCCCTCCTGGGTTCCGAGACTCGAGTGACACGGTGTGGAGACTCCACCATGCCCTGTATGGACTTAAACAAGCTCCAAAATCCTGGTATACTCGTCTTCGAGAAGTTTTCACATCCCTAGGGTTCACTCACAGCAACGCAGACCACAGCCTTTTCTACAAGGTCGAAAATGGTATCCTCGTTATCGTCGCTGTCTACGTAGACGATAAACTCATCCTCTCGAAGAGCTGCGAGGCTATTGATCGTCTCAAGGAGCAGTTAGCTGCTGAGTACGACCTCTCGGACTTAGGTGAAGCTCGCTGGATACTTGGCATGGAGATTATCCATGATCGAGACAAGGGTGTAATCGAGCTCTTGCAACAACGCTATGTTGAGACCATCCTCGAGCGGATTGGGATGCACGAGGGTCACACTGTCGCTACCCCCATCGAGCAGAACCTCAAGCTCGAGAAACTCGAATCTCCAGAGTGTGATCTCAGATCATACCAAAGCAGGCTAGGTGCTTTAATGTACACTATGCTAGCTACACGACCGGATATTGCCTTCGCAGTGGGCATGTTAAGTAGACACGCAGCATCCCCGGGTGACCGACACTGGTCTGCCCTCAAAAGGGTCTATCGCTACCTTCGAAAGACCATTGACACTCGACTTCGCTACTCGAAGGACTCTGGTAACTATCTGATTGGCTACTCGGATGCTGACTGGGCAGCCGATGTAAATGACCGACGCTCTGTCACTGGGTATGTCTTTACACTGTCCGGTGGCGCCGTTAGTTGGTCCTCGAAGAAACAATCCTCTGTTGCCCTATCGAGCACCGAGGCTGAGTATATGGCTGTGTCCGCAGCCACCAAAGAACTTGTCTGGCTTCGCACACTTCTTCGTGAGTTAGATGCCGACTCGATGAACCTTCCTACCCCCCTCTTCGTCGACAATCAATCTGCAATCGCACTGACGAGCAATGCTATGTTCCATGATCGCACCAAGCACATAGCTATTCATCATCACTTCGTACGTGAGAAGATCAAGGAGGGCGAAGTCGTTGTCAAGTATATATCAACTACGGAGCAAGTTGCAGACATTTTTACCAAAGGACTCTCACGAGACAAGCACTGTACATTTTCTCTTGGTATGGGCATTATATTTTAAGTTCTGCTTCGATGAGTGGGCATGTTGGAGATTGATGCTTTTACCTTAGCATATTTACCTATCATCGCACAGCCTTACATAATCATGCCCGTCACTTGGGTTGAACATTTTCTCCTTCGAACCTCAGACTTCCTTTCATTAGTCTGAGGTAACTATTAATCCATTCGTTACAGTACAGTCCTTTACTAACTATCTGTAGTCTCCCTCTTACAGGTTAGATGACTACAATTTAGACTTCCTTTCATTAGTCTGAGTCTCCCTCTTACAGGTCCGGACTGCCCTCACTCCAAAATCAGCAACCCAATCGCAGACATTGCTCGTTTGTTCTCCTGCATATATTGAAGCGTGCTCAGTCGCACTGCCTTCACTGCACTTGCCTTGAACTTGTCGACGTGGTCCTGTCCGTAAGCTCCGTCGTTTTCATACAGGCTCACGTTTACATCTTCTTGTCGGTGCCCGTCTGCTGCCTCTAACTGTTGCGGGACCTCTGCAATGTTGAAGGGGACATCGTGGTCCCCCTCATCAGCTAGAACCTCCTCTTCCACTTCCTCTTCGAAGTCAAACAAAAGTGCGTCTTCCACTCTGTCAAATCTCTTCGTATGTTATATCTTTCTCTTTCTCCTTTCTCACTCACCTCAATTCCACGTCACCGTTGGCAGGGAAGATAGGCATTATGTTCGCTCTTGTATTGCGTCTGTCTCAGGCTGGAAGCATAGGTGGGGGAAAACGCTCTCTATCTTCTTACCTATCCTACTCTTATACTCTGTACATTTTCAACATATTTCCATAACTTCCCTGACTTTAAATTGACGGAGGTTCGCGTATGGTTATGCTAGTCTGCTTGTCGCTTGATGTTGACATTCAACTCGCTTCGTCTATCCTATTCTACTCAATATGTTGCCACCCTATCCTTGTTGCATTACCTTCTATCACCCTTTTCATCCACTTCCTCCCTCTAACATATTTCCCTTGGCAAACAACCGTGTTATTCCATGCCATCAAGTAGGCACTACATGCATGCATTGTGTATTTTACACTGGTCAAATGACTCATGTTTCTGCCAAATAAACACAGGTTAGTGTATGGTTCGAGCAAGGCTAGACTACACATTTGCAACACACTTCAATACATAATCCACTATATCGCACATTATAGCATCTTACAGATTTGCGCGACTTCTTTCTCTCTCATCAATGGCACCCCTACACACAACTTCCCACATATCCCTCATATTGCGCCAGCGTCGATCCTCTTTCACACACACAACTCACCAGTAGCAGCTTCTCTGAACACACTCATCCATATGCATTACATCTCTGTTCACAAAAACATATCTGCCTCATAAATTCTTTTACCTGTCACACATACATCTCGTGTCCTTGTTTCACGCAAATTCATCCGCTTCTAATTTGCGCACAACACTACTTGTGCCTATCATACATACATACCATGTCCCTGTTCCACGCAAATATTTCCTCTTCTAATTTGTGCACCACAGCACTTGTGACCACACACCATGGTCTACCTCCATGTCTATCTATATTCACTCTATTTCTCTGGGTGTATATCTTCGACTTCCATCCAATATTTCACTGCTTCTACTCTTATGTGTATTCAGAACCCCTGTTCTGAGCATTTTCCAACTGTTCAAAAATGCGCAGATCAGGGGTTCATGTATCAAATGTCTACTCTTACCATGCCTAACCCTAAGGGGGTTTATGTTTTGTCCTTGGAATAGTTCTTGGCTGTCATCTCTGTGAGCTCTGTGATTAATATAGCTACTAGTGACTCAAGTGTAGGTAACAGTGTACAAGAGTACATGTAGTGTTAATGAGTCTGTCCAGGCTGTACAGATGCACACAGAGGCATGTGAACTGTCTTACTGGTAGCCAAAGAAGCTCATGTCTGTACAGGCTGTACAGGGTTGCACAAGCATGCATCAACTGTCCTGCCTGTAGTCAAAAAAGGCTGTTTTGCTGATGCTGCCATGTCCTATGGTACTCATTAGTTACCAGTCGGTCATAGTTGGTGACCATTGGTAGTTGATCCTTATGAGTCATCTGCTTGCTATTTGCCTGTACTGTCACTCTTCTCAGTTGGTAGTTGTCTGCTTGCTGCATACTAGTCAGTGCTTGCTGTTCTGTGATTGGTAGTGGTCTTCTTGGTCCATTTGCTGCTTGGTAGCAGTCATGGGCTGCAGTAACTAGTTGGTACTCACTTGTACAAGTCATCATTGATGTTTGTTGGCACGTCCCATGGTAGTGGATGGTGATCAGTTGGTAGTCAGTAGTTGCTGCTGCTTGGTGGTCTGTGGTCTGTAGTTGGCAGTTGGCATTTGCTAGTGGGCCATTGCTGGACAACATTGTTCATGGTCCACTGTGCTGCATACTTTGTACATTACTTCACCACTCCTAGTCATATGAGTGTTCACAACCCCCAATCTGCGCATTTCCCATGATGTCAAAAATGCACAGAACAGGGGTCATATTCTCTCTCTATTTCTCATGGTGTATACCTTCAACTTTCATCCACTACACCACTGCTCTTACTCTTATGTGTATCCACAACCCCTGATCTGTGCATTTCCCGCAATGTCAAAAATGCGCAGGACAGGGGTTCCTGGTTCAGAAGCCTACTATGATATCCCTGCATAAATGTCCATATCACTGTTGATAAATCTGTGCCACCATATGCTACCTTTTCTATGATTCATTCCCATGCCATCTGCTGCTTATCCTCCTTCAGACTCAACTCACCAGTGCCATCTTCTCTTAGCACACTTCACACACCCATCCATACATGCTGTGTCTGTGTTTCATGCAAATCAGTCTGCTTCATAATTGCATGCCACAACACCTGTTCCTGTCATACATACATGTTGTATCCCTGTTGCATGCAAATCCTTCTTCTTCTTATTTGCGCACAACATTGCCTGTATCCATCATACATACATATTCCACCCTGTTTCACACAAATATATTAAAGTCATATTTGCGCACCACTGCACTGGTGACCATTCTCTGTAGTCTACCTCAACTGCTATCTATATCCATGTCTTCAACTTTTGTACATTACTTCACCACTCCTAGTCTTATGTGTGTTCACAACCCCTGATCTGCACATTTTTGACATCACAGGAAATGCGCAGATCAGCGTGTCCTGAGTAAAAAGGCTACTCTTACCACGCCTAACCCTAAGGGGGTTTATGTTTTGTCCTTAGAATTTCATTCAATATCATTTACATAATCAGTACCTACTGAGTGCACTACTAAGTATGATGAACTACTTAAACCTCCAAAAAAGGGAAAATAAAACAGAGAAAGACACTCACATATCACTTCACACAAGGCTACACTTACCTGGATATGAACCCTAAGACTTAGAGTCTTAGAGTGACTCTTGCCCTGAGGTGGAACTCAGAGACAAGAGTGAAGAAGAGAGAGAAGGGGAGAGAGGATGAGTTTATATAACATGTACTATACAGTCATTACAAAGACATTCCCACACTTGTGGCTGGGGAAGAGTTGTTCAAATGATCATAAATGGCATAGATGACAACACTAGATATTGATGATCAAAGTGATATCAGACTGAAAAGAATATTGTCATTGATATGATGATGATATTATCTGATGAGCAATTATAATCTATTGTCAACTACATAGTATTATTATATGTGGCATATCAGCTCTTGCCATCATTATATCATGATGACAAAAGTATTGTAACTCTTATATCAGGCCTATATGCAGTTGACAAGATAGTAAAATGTCTGCCAGGTATTCTAATGCATTGTCTGTCCATTATCATTATGATTTATAGATGATCATGCCTTAAACACCATTATCCAATTCATATCAGACAGATCACTACTTACCATAATTAACTGGGAATACCAGCACATCAAAGGTTCCCTGATGATTTCGTCGTAGTCTGATTGCCAATACACAACTTTTAGATTCCTGTTACATCTCACAGACATATACAGTACGACAACAGCCCAACAGTGTGACACAGTTCAATGACAGCCCTACGGTGTGGTACAGTAAATACAGTACCTACATGACTACAAACCACACTCAGCACAGAGTGGGGCTCATTGTACAGTCCAAGATGGCATTGTACAGACTTCGCTTTCTGTACAGACCTGTCTCAGGGTCCAGATTAACACATTGCATGTACAATACTTCTATATTTGGCATGGTATGTACAGCACCCGAGATAGAGTGACAGTCTGTACGGAACTGTGAGGTAACTGTGCCGTGAGTGCACAGTGGGGGACCAACCTGTGCTGCTGTAAGCGCTGTCACAACCAGGACAGAGCTGTACAGTCAATTACCAATTTGCTGATTAGTAACAAATATCAGGAACCTCGATACTGATCTCGAACAAAATCTGCCTGTAACATTCGTGTTGTCCGACGTGTACAATATGTTATCCTGATCTGCACTCGTAAATCCTGTACTTTACACCATGTACGATACAACGTCGTCTATGCCACTTGCAACATCGCAAGCAAGGTACAAAGGCTGCCGCAGGCGGCATTTCCCGAGTTATGTAAGTTTCCTTATATATCTAATTGGGGGGTGATGAGCGAAACCGTGAGCATGAGCGAAACCGTGTGCGCCAACTTTGAGCGCACCTTATGAGTTGCTCTCGTATCATACACACTGAGCCAACTGACAAACACCATAGGCTGACTAAGTCCCTCTCACCCTTGGCTGCTCCCCTGTCCCCCTATTACGTGTGGCCCCCTAAAAAAGTCCCGCTGTGTCTATTAGGCCCTAGGTGTGTTGGAGCTTGCAACCGCCCCTTGGACCAAATTGCTACCGGTTGAGAAATGTATGAGCGCATGGAGGTATTTTACTATGTACTTACAACTAAGGCAACAACCGTTCCGATTCGTCCTCACTCATACCTCAAAATAAAAATCTTCCCTTCCTTCACCGATAAAATCACGGCACCCTGACTCTGATCGATATTAATCGTTTCCACCCCATCCAAATCCAGTTCTTCTGGGATTTCCAATGTCCGGACAATCGCCTCCTCCCTGGTTCTACCACCACCATCGTAAGCGCGCCCCTTCCCATGCCGGCGTTCGTTTGCCATATGGACAGGCGGGAACGTTACGAACCGCAGACACTTGGGCACACGATGACGCCGCGTATCAAATATCGTTCCGGCCCCCGTATGCAGATCCGTCGTTGTCTGCACACCCTGAGAAACTGGAGCCGCCCCCATGCCCTCGAACAGATCACTCGAGCCTTCCTCCCCGCTACCCTCTACGCCGTCCTCTTCTTCACTATCGGTAAACTGTGCGGCGTCCCCGACAAGTCGAGATGCATCGACACCATACACACCTCCAGGTTCAGCAGCGTATTCTACCCACACGGCGTGTCCAAAGTCGACGGCGACTAATGGTCTCGGTCGATCCCCAGTATCCTCGTCCTCACCATTATCCGCTGGACTATCCAGAACGCAAACGACCTCAAACGGCGTCGAGACATACCACAAATGTAACATCTCGTCGTCTTCGTCCCGGTCATCTTCATCCGCACTCGAACTCGAATTGTGCTTGTCAACATCGGTGGGCCGAGTGATTGGAACCTTGAAATAATGCTGAGCAAGCACGAATCGGGTACGGTGCGTTTCTGGATCGTGTGCAGCCAGCAGGACAACGGTGCAGCTTAAACGGGGGACACCAGGTAGTGTCGGCCACCACTGCCTCACAAAATGTGCAGACTCGGGGTACCATGGTGGGAACGGGTACGGGTTTGGAGCAGGTTCGGGTGACTGAACGGTAGGATCAAGTGACGTAGACTGTTGAGCTACCGCTGCGGCTTGATGTTGTATCGCCAGGGAAAACTCGGACGATGAGTTTGACGCCGATAGCCCGTTCTGACGTTCAATCTCCTCGTGGTGCACATCATCATGTTCCTTCGCATTTCGATCTATGATCTCCCTCATCTTTCCTTTTCCTTTTGAACGCGGCAGCTCCGAGAAAGGCTGAGAAGGCGAACCATCAGCAACAGCATCACCCTCGACAACTCTTTCTTTGCCTTTTCCTTTGATCCTACTCTCCCTCGGCGGTTCCGTGATTCCCATGCCTGCATCGTCGTCTACGAGATCCCCGACGCTACCATCATCAATCGGCGATCCTGCCGAAGACGAAGGTCCAGCAACCGGCTGCACATCTAATAGCGAAAATGCCTCCAAAGTCGTCGGCGTTGATGACGGAACATCCCTCCCCGCGCCAGATGCAACACTCGGAAACACAAACTTTTTCGAAACCGATTTAATGGGGGGTAACCGCGCTGACACTGAAGGTAGATGATGGCGCCGTATGAATACATAATCTTGTTTCTGGGCCCGTGACTGGGTTTCCTCTCCAGCACTACCGTCATTATGACCAACGATTCCGTTTGCGGTTCCGGAACTGAGTTGACTGCTCAGCTTCAGGGCTCCGTTGCGTGTGCGAGAGTAACCGCGCAAGGCATTGAGAGGGTAGAAGTGTTGGTAGGCGGCGTCGGCTTCTTCCGAGTGGATGACGATTTGGTCGTTGTGGAGGATGCAGGACCAATTAGAAGATATGAGCTGCGGCAAATGTCAATGCCCACGGGGATCGACCAGTAACAGCGTTGGGGAAGACTCACACAACCTACACCGGTATCCACATAGATATACTCATCCTCGTCCCAATCGAGCAAAACGTATAAGCCTGCAGGAAAGATTGAGACAGTTCTTGACACGACAGGCCGCAGACACCTACCGATAGTATTACTACTCGCAAGCCACACGAATGCGCTCAATAAACGCCTGGGAGGATCGAGTAAAAACACGTTCATCACGACGCCAGTCGTATAGAACGACGTCAAAGGGAGGAATGTGGGTTTCGCGATGGCAGTCTCTCCAGTACTTTCTTTTGGACCTGTCAGTGGTTCGGAAACGCATGTCGCGGAAGCCATACGCGTCCCATCTTGAGAGAGAGAACGCGAAGATGCGTCTGCAGACGCCTGGTTAGAGTGTGAGACCAATAGTTGTTCTTCGCAATCCACACTTCCCAGATCGACCGGTAACGCTGTCGATGAGGACATCGGCGAACTGCAGGGGCTGTTAGATGCCGACGATGACATCGTCATCACTGTGAGACACTTGGAGTTGTTCGGGGAGGACGCCACCGACGAGGGAGGTGACATGACGGGTGATTTTGGTTGTGATGAATGAGAGGTGTCAGTCAGAATTGATGGGTTCGACGAAGGGGACGAAAATGGACTGGTACGTTCCGGAACCTCAGGAGGGAATGCCAACTTCATCAAAACGAATTCCATAACCCTATTGTCATCATAGCTACCGCTTCGTTGAGAATGTGCCAACAAATGACAGAATGATTCACTTACGATCCCTTGAGTACTCTGGCCATCGTAAAGTAAACGGCTCGTTCGTCAAACTCGACACGACATTTCCACAACTCCCACTTTCTGTCGTTTGTAGCGTCTGCGTGTGCTCCGATACCGCCATGATTGTTGGTGTGAGTAGAAGACTCAGGCATCCTGCGTAACTGTGACATGAGCGATCTTGGGTCCCACTCTGCAAGGCAAACATCCCGAGCGACATCCCAACATACGACACGTCCGCTCTTGGTGGCGCAAAGCGTATATGAGGCTGTTATCGGAGACAACCAATCGATTTCTTCGTTGGGAGGTGCCGATATCTTGATGTACCACCGACGTTGGTGTTGTCCAGCCCCAAAGCACGAGTTTGGCGTGGCTAGCAAGGGTGACGATCTCGCGGGTCTTGGTGCGCGTGTTCTCCAGGCTTTTTCGAATGTATGGGCTCTATCCACGGCTCTGATGAGGTTGTCAGTGGAGATATCTGCGAGTCTCCGGAATGCAGGTAAGGGCAATGGTCTAGAGCGGCAGAGCAAAGCATGAGCCAAAGAGCGGTAGACTGGACGCGTAAGGGTGAATGATCTCAAAGATTTGCATGTCTGGGATGTTTCAGGTCAAGCAGATATCTATGTACTTGAAAATGGACATCGACATACGGTTTGCAGACTGTGAATATCGTCGACGTCGAGATACTGGGCGATGTGGAACAAGAGATCGTAGGGCAGCGCGGGCAGAGACATGCCTCGCACACACTAATCCACGGGGCAAAAGCTTCAGTGATGACTGGTGACCGAGAGGAGATCAGAAGGGCACCTTGGGTTTGTAGTTGATTGGTCACGTGACTCCCCACGGTGACGCCGCACTTGTAGATTGATGGTTAGGCTCGAGTCCCAGCAGGTCATTACTTGTAGATTACAGATAAGTCCCAAGTGCCGAGGACCTTTGGTATGTACTGCTAGTATGTCGTTCCTTGTTGTGGCGGATGCTGTGATGCTGATTGAATGGTTTTATACAACACGATGAGGAGCGCTCGAGATACTCATTTGGTTGTACTTGTACAGCACAGGATTATCGCCCCACTGCTTGCACAGCTACTACCGTGACAGCTGGACTGGTATAAAGACCCGGCGATATATCTCGAATATCTCTATAATCTAAGTGTGCTGCACGATGGTCGCATCTCAGGGACAGATGTATAGAGCCATTCAGGAGATCCAACTCAGAAACAACAACCGTCCGACCATCGACTACTCCAAACAACGGCTCGACAATGGCAGCACCGTTAGCACACGGGAACGAATCGTAAAGGACGTGCGTTCGATATCATTACCTTCGATGTGACAACTCGAGGCTAATCACCCCCATAAGGTCCTCGCACCAGCCACAGACGTACCCACCGATTCTCAATTCTTCGCAGCGCCAGACCGTGCCAAACCCAACCTCCCCTTTTTAAAGAATCACTTCTTCAGAGAGGGTCGGATAAAAGACGATCATGCACTTTGGATCATCGACAAGGCAACAGCGCTGCTCCGGGCGGAACCGAACGTCCTCGACGTCGACGCTCCCATCACAGGTCAGTTTCCATCCACTGCCTTGTTTACGATCCATCGCCATCGCCATTCACGCGCTGACACCCCAGCTTACAGTGTGTGGAGACATCCACGGTCAATATGTTCGCCCGTCTTTTTCGAATGCCCTGGTGTGCAACTGACGTCACATGTACAGTACGACCTCATGAAGCTGTTTGAGAAAGGTGGAAGCCCAGAGACGACACGATATCTGTTTCTGGGAGATTACGTAGATCGAGGATATTTCAGCATCGAGGTACTATCCCTCTATCACATCGACCATCTGGCTCACTGTCTTTTTTCTTCAGTGTGTGCTCTACTTGTGGGCACTCAAAATATCCAACCCAAGCGCAATATTCCTTCTCCGAGGAAACCACGAATGCCGTCGTCTGACCGAATACTTTACTTTCAAAATTGAATGTACGTTCCCACCCCGTCGTCTCAACTGAGCAGTATTTACTCGTTTCAGGTAAACACAAGTACTCCGAGCGCGTTTATGACGCTTGCATGGAATCGTTTTGCGCTCTCCCTCTCGCAGCGATTATGAACAAACAGTTTCTCTGTATACATGGTGGACTCTCCCCGGAACTTTTTACTATTGACGACCTCCGAAACGTGAGTCCCGCGGGATTCTCGTGTTCTCCCTCCATATTGTGGGATTTTGACTTCGATTTACATCCCCGCTAACCCCTTTGCTTACCTATTTAGATAGACCGCTTCCGCGAACCACCCACGCATGGGTTGATGTGCGACATCCTCTGGTCAGACCCAACCGAAGATTTTGGATCTGAAAAAACCACGGAAAGTTTCTTGCACAACCAGGTCCGGGGTTGCTCCTACTTCTACACGTAGGGATCCTCCATGGTAGAAAGCTCATCATCATGTTGAGATCGTTTTTTCTCTCATGTAGGTATGCTGCGACCTGTAAGTTTCTTGAACGAAACAGTCTATTATCGATCGTACGTGCGCATGAGGCCCAGGACGCTGGGTGAGTTTATTGTGTTTTCTTGAATTCCATCGACGAGCCTTGAGCGCTGACTGGCGTGAACAAATGATGCGTCTAGCTTCCGGATGTACCGAAAAGCCCAGAACACCGGCTTCCCAGCTCTTATCACGATTTTCTCGGCACCGAATTATCTCGATGTTTACAATAACAAGGCTGCCGTGCTGAAATACGAGAACAATACGATGAATATTACTCAATTCAACTGCACACCTCATCCATATTGGCTTCCAAACTTCAAAGATGTTTTCGAGTGGAGTTTGCCATTCGTCGGGGAGAAAAGTCAGTTTCTCTTCTGATGCCGCTTCAGTGTCATGGCTGACGATTATCTCGCGACCATCGATTGTAGTCACGGACATGCTTGTCGCGGTTCTCAACACTTGCACGAAAGAAGAGCTCGAAGAAGAGACTATCACATCGGTGGCGTCCTCGCCTTCCCATTCCGAAGACAGAAGACGCGTTATCAAAAACAAGATCCTCGCTGTAGGTCGTATGGCTCGCGTGTTTGCTCTTCTTCGGTGCGTGTAGTGAGCTGCCATGAATGACTGTGCCCACGATAATGGATCAAATGATGTAGTGAAGAATCAGAGAATGTTTCTGAGCTCAAAAGTATATCTGCAACGGGGAAGTTACCCTATGGAACACTAGCCCTTGGTGCAGAAGGCATCAAAAAAGCGATCATGAGCTTCGAAGATGCGTACGTGTCGTTCATCCTCCCTGATACTTTGGCTTTTCTCACTTTCTCGTAGACGTCGATCCGATATCGAGAACGAACGACTTCCACCAGTGCTGTTCGACAAAGTCCCAGATAGGACTTTCCTGGCTCGTTCACTCCCTCTACCCTCATTCTCTGGCGCTTCGATTGCCAACCCAAACACCTTGCCAAAGCCGCACCAGCACTCACATTCACAATTACACTCGCGCCTTAACCGCCCACCCACACCCTGCGATGACGAACGCTCGGGCACACCCCTCCTCGATCGTGCGTCATCACCTACAGGGAGTTCGTCAAGTATGAGCTCTCCTCCAACACCTCCACCACCATTCGTAGCTGTGAGTGAGCGCCGATCGAAGAGTCCGTCATCCGTGTCCAGGAGTGTACAGAGTACGATTTCGATGATTCAGGCGGCGTTAGATGGGAAGAGGGGTAGCGGAAGTTGATCGTTTTTTCGGGTTCGTTCGTTCTTAGGTAGGTCGGCCAGTGTGTCCAATATGGATTGACTCGTGGAATTCATGCGAGGCACTCACATTAGAGATACTATCCCTTACCACATTCTTACTACCATCACAAATAGGCTCATTCTTGACCAAGTTCTGTATTTTCCACACATAATTCTACGCTGCCATTGCGCAGATGTCATCTAGCATAAACTGACTTCTTACTTCAACGTTCAACCACAACGATTTGAGTCGAACTGAAGAAGTGATGCAGCCTGGCTGACTAATCGGACTCTCGTACTACGCTGCAAGGTTGATCAGTCCGAAGTTACTCCGTCTTTATTTCAATCATCGTGTATTAGGTGACTAGGCAGCGTACACAGCAAACACCGTGCTAACCGCAACCCAACTCGCCCATGGACAATCGCGAAGGCTTCTGCATGTCCGTTTCACATCGCTATCTCAAGCTGCATGACAACTATAATATTAATGTCTTCACAAATGCTGCGGCGTCACCGTACACAATGCCGTATGTGAATGAATCATACTGTGAGTCTTTTATCTTGGGTCACCGGAATGGGTTCCGTTGTGACGACGTGAAATAAGAGCCATCGTACCCCCACACATCGCCTTGAACTCCATGAGGCAGCCTGACCGTGGTTACTCGTCAACACGAGTTTTGCACGAGCGAAGTGGCTGGTACAGTGGCACCTCGCATTCAAGTTGGGTCCCCGCCAGCACCCAATCTTCTTCTACCACTACCAAAAAACCCATGAGCATGCCGTCTCTTCCAAGTCTCAGCTTCTTTGGTTCGTGGAGTGGGACCCCGACCACGAAAACGCTACCCCTTCCACCTAAAGTTAGCCTTGACGAGCCCGTGTTGCCATTACACGCGGAGAGCTGGGAGAGTGTAGACGGTACGGTCTCACCTACTGCGCAGCCGAGGTCTGCATCATCCATCGATGACCACGATGGCGACTTTGTTGACGTTCGCGACGGCGGTGAAGATGATCATCACCCTACCATTCTCCATAATTCCCAGAGGGACTCACTCCCTCGCCGGCAACCCAGCGCCCATCCAGCACGTGCGCCGCAGCAGCCCAAGACCGATTCCCACAGGAAGGCTTATCAAGGGAAAGCCCAAGCACCACGGGAACAAAGCAGATCTTCCACTAATATCTTCAGGAGGGAGACACATGATGCCGAGGTGGATGCTGTCCTCAAGGAGGAGAATGACGGGTTGAAGGCAGCCGTACGGAGACAGACCGAAGAGACCGAGCGATTACGGAAAAATTTCCGAGAAGAGTGCGAGCGACTCAATGCGGAGAAAGCCGCGAGTCAGAGTAGGTTCAATGACGAAATTGAACGGCTACGATCGACCCTGCAACAAAACGTGCGTCAGGTAGAGGTTGTGACGGTGGAGCGCGATCGTATACGGAGAGACAGGGATGGAATCGTTGCCAGCCTCACAGCTGAAAACGAGAGGCATAAGGTCACGTTAGCAAAGCAGGCAGATGAATTCAAGGCCGCGTTAGAAGAGATGAATCGTGACCGGTCGCAGGCCCATTCCGACTTGCACAAGTTGCGAAAAACATTGGACAACTACTCAGCCCGGCTGGAAGGAAGTCTCGCGCACAGCGAAAACCTTTTAAAAGAGAACAAGGAACTACGCGCAAAGGTCAAACAGATTCCTGATTTGATCCGGCAACGCGAGGCGCTGGCTAGAGATATCGAAGTTGCGAGGGAAGAGTCTTCGACGCTGAGGAAGGAGTATGGCCAAATGACGGCCCTACTGGATGACCGTACATCGGAACTCAAGGGAGCGCAAAGCTTCCTTACCACTGCAGATACGTTTTCTGGAACGGAGGTCCTCAATACGTTGCAGAGACTCAACTCGGAGGTCCTTCAGCATACGGCATTCATAGCCGAGTCCATGATAGAGTCTTACATGCCTGACAAAGCACTTATGAAGACAGAAAAGCAGATGGCGGGGGCGAACCGCGTTAGTGGCGTAATCGGGCGCACCATTGTGCACTTCCTTGGGACGAAGAAACACAGGGATGACCCGATCCTCGTACAAATCGCTTTCCAGGCATACTTCGCTCACGTGCTTCAATGGATTGCTTGTGCTTGGAGCATCGGTGGAGATGAGACTCAGAACCAGCTCATAGACGAAATATATGAGAAGGTGCGCGATACAGGTGAGTAGTCCCACGAGGTCTTAGGGGGAGCTAACGTCCTGCAACCCGCAGAGGCACAAGCTATATCCGGCCGTTGGCGTGCGCTCACGCGTGGCAACATGCCTCGGAAGCAACGTGACGAACCTCAACTCACTTCTCTGCTTACCACGAAGATTCTCTCCGGCCTTGTTGATATCCTCTTAGCTGCCGGATGCAATGCAAGCCAAGCAGAGCTCGTTACAGCACTATCCTCCAAGTTCGGCGACAAAATCTCGTTCCTAGTCACCTTGGCCGTACGCGTAAACAAAATCGTCGGCGAGGACGTTACCTCAGGAGACTTGGAAGTCTTGGCCGTTCCTCCTGCATCTCTATTTGACCCCGCCAGTATGGAAGACGTGTACAATGAGGCATCGTCTGGGACTGGTGCCAGAGTATTATGCACGACAGACCTTGGTTTGCGGAAGCGAGTAAGGGTGTTCATGACCGGCGAAAAAGAAAAGCAATGGGCGTTAACCACACTGCTTAAACCGAAAGTGGCTCTCGAGTCCGTTGTTGAGATCATGGATGACTGATGGGGTGATTTGTATTGCACGTGGATTTGGATATATGGGTTATGTGGTTTATGACGACTCCTCCACCTTGATTCGTTTCTTCCCTAGTTGTAGCATCATGTTAGTTACTTCACAGATCCGAGGATGATACTTTTGCTCACCTACAACGATGTTCTCCTGAGAAAGTTCTCTCTTAGGCACTATGTTGCCCGTAGCTTTGACACCATGAAGTATCTCTGTTGGAGTTTCAACCTTTAGATCGTGAGGGGCACTTGTTGGACAATCTAATGCCGGCGGTTGCATGTTCTGGCTCAAAGTGCTAAATGCATCAAGTAGCTCTGCAGATGGCTGATAATCCCCGTCAGCAAATGCATGACCTAATCAATTATTATTAGTAGTTCTCCCTGCACTTCTCCTGCCTTACTCGAAGCCGCCTCGGTCCCAGGATCTTCACTCTCATTTTTGATGATGCCGAGTTTAGTATCCTCCTCTAATTCAGGTTTGAAAGATGACAGGAGGTCCTTGGCACCCTCCTCTGATAGCGAACTATTGGAATTTGTTAAGACAGCGCGGGCACGCTGACAACTTACCCAATTCATATGGGTCACATTTTCCCGAAAGCTCTGGGAGCTCACGTTCAAGCTCTTGCAATTGTTCTATGCCCACTTCAATGTATCCTTTTGGAATGGGCAAAGCAAGAGATGTTAGAGTAGAAGGAAGCTTGGCCCAAGACGGGTGTGGGTACGGTGACTTGATGGGTACTGAAGAGAGTGGTAAAATATTTGGAAAAAACTCTTCCCAATTGTCTGCGAATGCCAAGATGAATCAATATTGAGTACTTGAGTTTTCACAGTTATACGACCACTTACGGTTGGCCGGATCACCATTATTCTTCCAGTTGTACAGAAAGACCAGAGTAGACTGCCCAGCGCCACCATCATGTTTCCACCCTTTGACAAAGGATGGCCAGTGATGTTCACCTAGCAGTGGTGAGGTGTCTGTCTCAAGTGGGAGTTGTATTATCGTCTCGTCACGCTAAATTCGTTTGTCTTCAGTTTAAACTGGCAGACCGCGTGCACTCACAGTTTTCATTCGGTATATGGATTCTATGTTGGGTATACTGCGACCCCTACCTGCTGCATCCCAAAGTATGTAGGCAATCCATGTCCCTACTCGATCATAATCTTGTTGGGTTCTTTTCGGTGGAGGTGCTACGGACCACGGTCTGATTACGACGATGTAAGTAGCAGGAGGTGGGTCTGCATATGGTGGGCCTCTTGACTTGGGCATGCGACTACTTGTACTTTTGTCGTTGGATGAGCCCGGTACCACGTAAGTGATGGCTGATTGCCAACTGCCTTTATGGGCTCGTTAGCTGCCGAGATGTGATGTATCTTTGCAGATGCGTTTGAGCATGCGAGGCACTGCACGAGGTAGCATTGAGACGACGACGAACCTAGAAAACACGGATCGAACGAGTTCGAGTGCCCTGCAGTGGCAGTAGTAAACAAACGAATGCACTGCCGGTCGCGGGCCGTGCCAATAAGATTATCTCACCGCCTGTCCCTTCTCACCAGTAACTCAGCGTATGATCTCCTTCAACTAATTGGAACCTAGCGCCACACCCAGCCTTCCCCCTCCACGTCGTTGCAAGCATAACAGACACGAAGAATAACACCCGCTAGTGCCATGGAAGCCGTCGTGCCCCAGGAGATAACCAACGAGCTCACACAGATCCTGGCAAATCTCGTGCTCGGTGACAACAAAATTCGCTCAAAGTACGAGATACCAGTAGTTCGCTTTCCCCTTCATCCGGCACTGACCATCCGTTATCATAGTGCTGAGAAGGTAGTTAATGACCGTCTCGCCCAAACGCCGGACCTTTATCTGCTCGCACTGGCCCAGTTTGCCGTCGCAGCAGACACAGAAGTGGTGAGTACTGACAACCTACCCCCAAATCCTTCCGGATGATCGAAACCGATGTATAGATGAGATCATTTTCGCTCGTTCTTCTCCGACGACTTCTCTTTCGCTCTCCTCCCCAACAGCACCAAAAAGATTCGCGACTGACGCTCTACGACCATATGTCAACCCAGGCCCTTACGACTCTCGAGCGCCTGCTACTTCATTCCTTGTCCCATGAGCCATCAGATTCAGTGCGGAGAAAAACGGTCGACACCGTTTGTGATCTCGCTAACAACGCAATGAGCCGCGGGCGCCCATGGCACGCCCTTCAAGCTCAAGCGTTCAGCATGACACAAGTTGCAGAAACCGGTTTTCGTGAGTGTGCCTTCAGAGTGTTCTCGGGAAGCCCGAACCTTGTCATGGATCTACAAACCGAGGCCGTTCTCTCCGTCTTCCAAAAGGGTCTGCAAGACGCTCATAGTGTAGACGTACGCCTGCCTTTGAAACCTTCAGTTCACTGACCATTCCTCACTTCCTCTCCTTCAGGTGCGACTGGCTGCCCTCAGAGCATCCGTCTCCTACCTGACCGCTTCAGATATACACCAATTGTCACAATCTCTATCGCTACTCTATCCAATGCTAGACACCCTTCCCTCACTACCCAACCTACATCTCAAGACGTTTTTGAGCTCCTTGACATCGCTGTGCTCCTCACGTCCACAATTGTTTGCTCCTCATCTTCCCGCCTTGTTGTCGTTCTTGCGTGCATTGATAATGCCCACTGCCGACCCAGGGCCTACGCCTACCGTTGCAAAGCCATTCCCCGCCACCAGCCGTTCATTTTCCTTCCCGCCAGAGCAGACGCAGAGTGATGAAGAAAACTCTGAAACTGCGGAAGATGAAGACAAAGAGCAGGTTAGGAGGGCGGCGTTGGAGCTCATGGTCAGTCTGAGCGAGGCGAGGCCATCGATGGTCAGAGGGATCGAGGGGTGGACGCCCGCTATCGTCCGGGCTTGCCTCGAGGGTATGGCAGAACTTCCTGAGAATGGTTTGGAAACTTGGCTGGAGACGGATGTAAGTTTCCTGCCCTCATTGACCCTTCGGGATAACCTCCGCATATAGCCTTGCGATGATGCCATCGACGAGAACTATCCATATGTGTACGATCAAGCTTTGGATAGGCTTGCCTCTGCTTTAGGAGGAAAAGAAATTCTTCCGCCCGCGTTCCAGCATATTCCATCCATGTTAGCAAATTATGACTGGCGACAGCGGCATGCAGGTTTGATGGCGATTGCAGCGATTGCAGAGGGCACAAGTAAGGTCTGTCCACCGCTAGCATGTATTTGTTATCCTTGCAAGCCGTTTTTTTCCATGCAGATAATGCAAATTGAACTAGGAAAAGTCGTAGAGTAAGCGAACACGTTCAGGGACCTCCATTACGTCTGATCGTCTGGGTACAAGCCTTGTAACACCCATGTTCAAAGATGGTCACCCCCGCGTCCGCTACGCTGCATGCCAGTGCTTGTACGTTCCAGTTTATAAGAGTGTGGCCCTACACTGATCGTAGTGCCCAGAGGTCAGCTGTGTACGGACTTGGAGGTAACGATGTTCGGTTTTTGCCTGCGCTACGACGTCCCCACCGATGCCTATATTGCAGGAGGTCATCCAAGAGAAGCACCATCAGCAGCTATTTGCCGCTTTAATACCGACTCTAGAAGCTTCAGAACACCGGTTAAGTCGGCTGGCTTTGTCGCTCTGTAGCGTCATAATCTTGTCTTTACTAGAGTTCATGCACACGCTGCCGCGGCCCTCATTAATTTTTGCGAGGGCGTCGAACATGACACTCTGGTTCCTTATCTCGACCTCATCGTAGAGCGATTGTTGAGAATGTTGAATGCGAATTCCGAACAAGGCAAGCAAGAGAAACGCTACTGCCAGGAACAAGCGATTACAAGTTTAGCTATGGTTGCGGATGCTAGTGAGACTACGTTTGCGAAGGTAGTCATTCTTCGGACTCGTATACTTTCCTCTTACACTTGATTAGCATTACGCATCCATCATGCCCCTTCTCCTGAACGTCCTTCGGAATGCAAATAGCGCCGACCACCAAAAACTTCGCTTGAAAGCTATGGAGTGCGCTGGTCTGATAGGTTGGTGCTACCAAAGCTTGTAGCTACGTCATCTGATTGTGAGGCCAAAGCCGTTGCTGTGGGTCGCGACATTTTCCGACCTGACTCACGCACCCTCATAGATGCATTGATCAATATCCAAAGTGCGTCAACCGTCCCTTCCTCTCCATATTCGCAGATTGAAACGAATCACAGATTCTCCTGTGGAACCTTCGGACACGATGCTTGCTACGTATTTAATAGCAACGTGGGCGAAACTATGCCAAGCACTTGGGCCAGAATTCGAACCCTACCTTCCCGTCGTCATGCCCGCACTGCTGAATGCAGCGAGCGCCAAGGCGGACGTTTCAATTTACGGCGAGGAACCTTTTTTTATTTCGAAAAAGAGACAAAGCTAAATGCTGATTGACACCTTCCCCCTATACTTGCAGAAGACGACAACGACGGCAATCGCGAACGAGAGGGATGGGAAACGATATCGATGGATGGTCAGATCGTCGGCATTCGCACGTCGACCATCGACGAAAAGTGTCAAGCATTTGATACGCTGGTGATCTATTGCAGTGTGCTGGGAGGACGCTTCGGGCCATACCTTTCGCAGAGTCTCGAGCTCACGTTGCCCGCCTTACAGTTTTATTTCCACGAGGGCGTCAGGGAGGCTTCATGCCGGTACGTGATGATGATTCTTCTCGTTGTTCTAATCCTCGTATCTTGCTCTCAAGTCCGTGCCCGGACGTGCTTATATTTCCACCACAGGTTGATACCTCTACTGTTTTCATGCGGCAAGCATAGCGGGACACTCACGCCCCAGATGGTCCAAGCCTCTCTTCATCAGATCATCCGGTGCTTGCGCACAGAGACAGACCCATCCTTTGTCGCCTCGCTGTACCGATCGATCATCGACTCACTGTTGGTGGTCGGAATGGGTGCACTCATACCTGAGCTCGGAGATGGGCTCATTGACGCTACGAAAGCCCAGCTGACCGCGTTCGCGGATAAACGAAAGAAGCGGAATGGGCGTCCCGCGTCGGAGATTGCGGAAGAGCGGGAAGATTTGGCATTGTTAGAGGAGATGGAAGACTTTGCACTGGAGGATATGGAGAAGCTGTTGAGGCTGTTGGATCCGCAGCATCCGTTGTTGATCGCTGTTGCGAGCGTGCGGGATCTTGGGTTGAGTCAGTGGGAGACTGAGGATGACGATGATTGTGAACGTTAAGCGAGGGAACGGATGTCTTTTGGTACTCAAAAGTACTCGCGGTGTGTCTTGTGAGCTGCTAGCAGGTCGTCGGTTCCGCCCTACTTTTGCTACTTTACTATTGCACGTGTAATGTGGATATGAAGGACATCCCCGAATGTAGAACGGTAATAAGTGTATACGCATGTGCTTCGTCCGTGGTTCTCTCACTTGTCCATATCCACGTCCAGTTGAAATTGTACTTGTAGGCACACCCGCCCGTTTATTGACAAGTTCGTACTGCACCTGTCAGGCCCCAGACTCCCAGAATCTACAGGGTACGTCCATCCACGGCCACGCTATCATCAAGTCATACCATACTGCATCCAATTCGACTAACATTCGTCACACGTCAAGGCCCGTCCCTCGAACATAAAATGGAGTCCTGGCTGTACGACATTGGACAGCCACGTACATAAGTTATCGCCGAGTGTATGGCTCGGCGACCTGATGATTGCAAGAACATAAGTGTAACAGAACGACCGATCCGCTGTGGGACCAGGTGCGCTGACAGCAAAATAGTAGAAAGTGAACTGTACCCGAAAACAGTGCCTGGAAAACCAGCAGACAGGGTAACGCCATAGGTTCGAAGGTTCATATATTCCTGGCGATATGCGATTGCGAACATATTGCAGACGAGATCAAATACGTTATGAATATGCTAAACAAAATGAGAGATGCTAGAGAAATTCCACACATGATGAGCAGCGAGAAGAGTTGGTACATGCCGAAGCTGTGCCATGTTGCAATGGGGGAGGGTTACTGATGGCACGCGTGCCCCCGAGTGGGTGATGATAGCAGACAGAAGTTGGATGGGTAGATGAGGGAGGGAGGGCGAAGGGAAGGAAAGATCAGAGTATTCCTGAGTCTTTCAATGCGTTGCGTAAGATAGTCTCCTTGACGGCAGCGAATACGAGTCGAATGTTCGACGTGTCCGTTGCTTGCGTTAGACTGCGTCAATCCTGGTCACGTGTGTAAATAAAGAGCGACGGCGTGAAAGACTGACTGCGGGTATACACTCAATCTTGCCCGGTTTGCTTGCATGAATCGCCAAAGGATGTATTTGGCGGCCTTGTTGATATCTGAACCGCCGGTGTATTCTGGGAAATAGTGCTCCAGTGGTACCTGCTCAAACAGAAATTGAGTATCAATCAAGGACCGGTAAACATAACTATCACCTTTGGCAGTTTTACCTTGAAAACGTCGATCTTGTTCAGGAACAATATGATGGACGTCCGGAGGAACCACCGCGAGTTGATAACAGATTCAAATAATACTAGAGACTCGACCATTCGATTCTGCCGCCGACACGTCAGCGGTAGATTATGTTTGAATGAAAAGAGCGTACCTGTTCCTTTGCTTCCAGTAGCACTTGATCGTACTCGCTCAGTGCCGTACAAAATATGATGCTGGTTACACTCTCGAAACAGTGTATCCATTTCTTTCGTTCTGACCGTTGGCCGCCAACATCAAACATGTGTATCCTAAAAGTTACGCTCAAACCAGTTGGTCGTGAAACGTGACGAGTGGCGTACGACAATTGGCCCATAGTAAAGTGGGTCTCTGTGATGCCAGTAGACTTTGCGCGAGCACGCAAGACGTCGTCTACAGTTGGTAGATAATTGGGGGTGCCTATACGGAGCACCTCACCAAAGAAACTAGAAAGTAATAATTCAGGATCCGACTCGCAAGTGAGATTTTGTGGGAAAGACTGACTAGGCTGCGCTGTCCATGAGATAGAATTGACTGCTGTGGTCGAGGACGGTAGATATAATCCGGTCTTGCCAGAGATCAGTGTATAGCCTTTGCAATATCCGGAGAGAAGACGAAACTTGGAGTAGGGTCCACTCTGTAATCCAAAATCTTGTCTGCATTCTCCTATAAAGATATGGATGCGTCACATCGTGAGCCTGAGACAATAAGGCTCAGGGACAAACTCTATTTAGGGGGTTAACACAATCCACGTTGATCTTGCGCATTGCAAGTACGATTGCCTGGGCGCTGTCGAGTGTATTACGGTATATCGTAGGTCGATAAGTCATTAGTTCTTCGTTAGTGAAACCGTTTTGGTGGATAATTTTCATCTGCTTGACGATCGTCGACTTCCCGGACTCTCCGGCTCCTAAGGCACAACAAAGAGAGCGAGAGCGTCGAGCAAAGGAGAAATTGGATGAGGAGCGTATAAAGGATGTTTGGAATGGGAGAGGGGTCCGCGCCGCATTTCATGGAATATGAGAAAACGGACAGCACAGAGGCACTGGATAAGAGATTCGGCAATGGACATGTGCGAGTCAGCTTACCGAGAAGTAATATTTTACATTCCTTCCTGAATTTCTTTGCATCCTCTTCGATTTGACGGTCGATAGCGGCTGATTTGGCTCTGCCCGCCTTTTCCTGGGCGGAAGAGGCGCAGTTGCCCATGGTTCAGTGACGCGTGCCCAGCAACGGAATGGCCTTGCGATCCTGTCCGAGCTATGAATGTGGCTGCTGGCTGAGGTATGATATGGTAGATATACAAGCCTACGTGCTGGCGGGAGACGTGAGGGGGTATATTATAGCGAACACGGTCGAATTATCGGTGGAGTTGTGTCTCAGGCCGAGGACTAAGGCCGACCTTGCCAATGCCTTTGTCCCTTCATGGAAAGCGTGACCTTGTTACATGTCACACCTTGTCACCCAGCTGTCACGCCACTTTGCCAGCGAGCACTGGGCGACGTCGTATGTGTTTCAAACTCCCGTTTCACTGATGCTCAGCGATCGCCCCCTCGTGAGTACACTGACGGCCCAACAGTGTAGTGACCAGCTTTTATATCTGCCATGCGCTCTTCAATCATCCCATCAGGCCATCACCTGGTGGAGGCTGCTGCGGGAACGTTACCAACCTGTGCCCAACTATTGACACAGCGCAGCCGTGGCCACTCGTGTCGGCACGCCATCCCGAGGTCCCAATATTAGCCACAACTTGCAAATTTGTGGACGTCCAAGGAACCCACGTTCCGCCAGACCTGTCGACCAGTCTCATGGCCAGTGGTCGTCATTTGCCTTAACATGCACACATGTGAATGCCAAATGGGGTAGCCCGAACAGCCGCAGTGCGTCATGTCTATACCGAGTAAGTGCCTGTTCCCATCTCGAGTTATATTGTCTGTGTAGATTCAGTCAGTCACTCGTCACCAGTCCCTGCAAGATTATAGCAAATCGAGACACTTGCATATCCCTCATTGGTCAACCTAGGCCCTGCCACTGTAATCCGGAAAGCTAGAGCACGCCTACCACTCAACACGCCTCGCGACCCGAGGACGTCGACGATATCTCCTCAATTATTACGTTGCAGTCAAATCTTTGTTGGCTTTGTTGCGACCCACGAGTATTAGGTCTTTGACAGTACCTAGAATGTTCCGATTACCACGTAGCCGACAGATTATTGGCATACGGTGCGGTAAGTATTCGTTCATAAAAGTGTTCTGCGGCGTGCTTACAGTAGAGAACTGCCGCAGCCTGTTGTTACACCCAAAACATACATATTAATCTATGTATACTCAGTCGACTTCGTTTTGCCCTAAAGTTAAAGCTCGTACAAATATGGCTAGCCTCAATCGACTCGTTCTTAGTTTGCTTTGACCGTTTTAACTTAATGGGTATCAACCGCGGGTGCTGGCTATCGTGATCTGATGACATGCCCCACTCAAGGGTCTATGTTAGTTTGGGCGGTCACTCAGTAAGCGGTCTAGTATCATGGTTGCGTGCACGTGGGTCGCATTCTGTATTAGTGCTTGGGAAGGAGTAAATGGGAGTTATGCCGAAGCTTGGTCTTCCAGAGTGCAGAGTAACACTTCAGACACGCCATCAACGGAAGAGTGGAATGGACAGTGGACGTGGAAGGGTTTTGGGGCAACTGCTTGTTTCCATGGCAGTCGGTCCTGTCGTAAAGAAGAGTCCCAGCTGAACCCGTCCAGTCCTCGGTCTGCCTAGGAGAGACTAATGCGTGCAGTGACGTTAAAGAAGGGTAACACCTTACAGATGTAATTTTGACATCGGCCATTCCCTAACGTATCGATCAAAATCGATTCGATGACTTTTTGTGAGATAAATACGTATGTTGTCAGAAGCCGTCGAAGAGATGATGTGCCCAGATCGCAAACCACGAGTCCTACTCCGTTCTTTCACTGAAGACGGGAGTCCGGGAATGAAAATATCGCGGAAGGGCAATTCATTCGCAGCTGAGCTCAGTCTAAACGTGAGGAATAATGAGCCTCGTATGCCTGCTTCGCGTATCACCACTCTGGGGTATTGGGCGTCATGATTGATCACTTACCGGACGTTACTGAGTACGTCCGATGGACCACAGTGACTCATGAAGCAAGCTGCGGGAGCTTCAACGGGAGAGGACGAGAGGTTAAATTTCCTCCCGATCGGTGGTTGACGGACAAATCATCAAGCATGCCATATGTAAGGTGTGGACTAGGGGAGCATCAACGGGTCTTCGTGTTACATTCTGCCTGACCTTATTATACGGTGGGTTATCCCGCAGCCATCCGCTTGGGGTCAGCTAGCTGCGTCGGTATCAGGACTATCAGCGCTCGTCCACTGACAAGGTCCATTCTTCGGCCCGCCGCTCGGCCCGGCCAATGCACTTGCTTGCGCCTACTACTAACCAGTACTTAAAGTAAGACTTATCACTGAGCACGGCTGGGCCATGTCCAGCGTTTCTACCTCAACCTCGGCATCGACATCCAGTCCAACGGGGATTGGTCCCACCAGCACCACCTCAACTGCAGCTCTATACCGTGAGCACCCTCCCACTTTTCAAAATTCCGCGTTTTGCGGCAGTGGCATATCCTCGATCTCACTGACATCACACATCGGAAATTGACGTTCCACTGCGCTAACCTTTGACCCAAACGTTCTACCTCAACTAAAAACCCATGCCCCTCCGTCATCATCCTCTGTATTCCCACCCCCGTATTATTATCGATAATGTCCACTCTCATATTCGCCTGGTCCCCTGCAACCCCCGCAGTTTACACCTTTATCGGTACGTCTCTCCACGCTAGTCTTTATCTGACCTACAAGTACATGCCAGCCTAACTGACTAACCAACCAACCAACCTTGTTCCCTCCCCCCCCTACCTCACCCTTGCCGTCATCGTGTCGTCGTCATGTCCGATCCGCAACCCATCGGCTCACTCACCGGAACACCCATACCCCCCATAAACGCGTCCTACACCTGCGCTTATAGCAACTCTCGTCGTTCTCCTTGCCGTTGCATCCGTCATCGTCGGTCGTAGCTTCATCCTCCGCCGACGACACCGTCGACTACTTGACGACCCAATACGTGAGGGGGGCGTCACTGCTGGTGGTAGGTGGTGGTGGTGGACAGATTGTGGACGCTTGGGATGATATCGGTCCGGAGGTGCGGAGAGGGGCCGTGCGTGAGAAACCGGGAGTGTGGCAGGACGTGGATACAGAATATCGGAGTTAGTGGGTAAGGACAGGTGGACGAGTGGCATTGGCCGATATTAAAGTGGGTTTCCTTTCCGAAGCGTATGTGAAGGGAGTAGATTCTAAATGTGTCTAACGGCTCGTCGATGTGCAGCCTGTCAGCGTGGCATACATCGGTTCGAGAAAGGAGGAGACGCCACCCCAGCACCTAGGGTCACCACCGCTACCGCTTTCAGTGTCATGTGGAGCACGGAGAATCCTCAGCAGACGTGCCCGATCCATGGAGTCACCCACTTCAAGCACTCTCCTCCCGGACCCACCCTTCCAGACTACGCGTGTTCGTGCTCGTGGCCATGCCCACGCCTGAGTCCTCCTCTTTCTTCTCGCCGTTGCCGACCGATAGGGATGAGGACATCGATGGCCTACCGCGGAGGGTGGGAGGACTTCCACCGATAGAAATGGGTGCCGTTGAAGCGGTGGTCCGTGACGATTGACATGACGGGACCGTCGACGAGACTACTTTTCTTTTCTTGGGTGTTTACGGAAAGCGGATCTTGTACACTACCTGATGATTTCTTCCAGAGTTAGGGTTGTGCCCGAGTAAGCTGGTTGCATTGGATCGGCCAAGTACGCTACAGAGCAGCTCAGGTATAGACGAATTCATCGTTCCATTCCTGTTCTGATATTACAGTATGCAAGCCATCACCTCACTTGAACAAAGGTGTGGATTCCTGTGCAGCGATTCGTCCACGGCCACTTGCACTAGATGTTGAAGCGACATGCCCCACATCCATCTAGCTTCCGTGGTTTCGAGGTTGCCTACGGTGGCATCCCCAACGCCAGCAGTGTTCAGGTGTTGCGACCAGCCACTTTACGATGTTGCAAACAAGCTACGAGTTTGGAGAACTCGCAGCTTCTCCCTTATCTTCAACTCAACTATCCAGATATCGTTCCCGATGCAGGTGTCCTCCCGTTGTAAGTTCTTGTCTTATTCGGTGCCGCATGTACCACCAAACTACAGACTCTCCGTGTACCATGTAGTTGACGACAACGATCTTGTCTACACGGGGAGGGGGGGAGGGAACCAATCCACATAGTGTGGATGCTCCTTCAGTTGAACGGCTCAGTGGACTGGTCAAAACACCCCTCGTCAAGTTAGATTCTTGTTGCCAAAATTGTCAGGAAATCTCCGTCTGTTTGGATGGTCGTAACCAGCGATTGCCTCGAACAGATGCTGTCTACTTTGAATTTCGTTCTCTGTCAGATATCTACACCTAAACATTCCGTGGGTAGAAGCTCTGAGTATGGAGTTGGGCTGAATCAAGTATACCGTCATGTCAGATCAGATTTGGGTGCCTATGTGGAAGGCCCAGCTCGCAACGAGAAGGTTCTGTAATGCTCATGAACGCACGTGGCCCCAGCAGTGGCACCTCGTCACTGAAGTTGTGTAGACAAACAGGGACCGGTGACCACCAGTGAGACGACCGACATTCGGGAAATCCCTTCCCACTGGGTTCTACCCTGTTCCCATTACCTGCTGTGAGGAACAAAATAGGCAAACCGACTCCGGATTTCAGAGCATAAGCCCACAGACAGCCACTTGGAGTGGAGTGTCTCAGCTCATTGGGAATACAAATTCTCTGTAGAAATCAATACACATGCCTCGGTCAACCAGCATGCGATGATTCCCTATCAAGCCATAGAACAGGAAGGATCAATAAACTACCCTGCTGATCCTTCAAGTATGGGAAGGAGAAAGCAGGAGGGGCGGAAGCTTGATGAACGAAATGTCGTCTGCTTTGTCCATAACATAGACAACCCTCCATAGTAAGTACCAAATGCACAACATATACCAAGTGCTCCCCCAGCCGTAGCGAGGCTTTCGATACCTACAAAAGCGTCGACTATGTGAGCTACTTTGATCAAGGACCCGGTTAAGAGAAATCTCCTACCAGTGAACGCGTTAGCCGCAAGACACGAGAGCGCGAGCACGGTACACCCAAGCGTCCCGACGATAGGCAGGGTGGTGCGAAGTGCCCCGATCCTGAAGTCAACAAGTTCGTCGAGCGAGTTGATAACCAACCAATACCTAGCACCTACGTAAAGATGAAGGTCACAAAACTGAACAGCCAAGGTAATCAATAAAACGCGAATCGCCTTCTATCTCGAACAAAGCACGTACGACCAAACACTAAGAAAAAGCCCCAAGGCGTGGTAATATTCCTCAGTAGGGACACCATCGACTGAATAAGCAGCTCTGTATAACTGTCGGCAAAGTTCCGGATGAGATCATTAGTTTTTCGACTGACGCTATGCCGATGCTTGGCAAGTAAAGCGCGCCATAGCTGAAGTTGAATGAACCAAATGTCAAGAAAACCGATCTGGAAATAGCCAAAAGTCAGTGATGATCCAGATATTCTCGCAAGACATCTCGTTCGCAGACTTACGCAGTTGTATGTGTTCCTATGCAAGCCATGTTAGAACAAACGTCGCCTGCCACGATATCAAGCTTACCCCAAAAACATTTCCATCGAGCCCACCAAAGTCTGCGTGATTCCCCCATAGCTATCAGAACCAACGTCAGTGAAGAAATATCAACCAAGTCTGCAGCGATCTCACAAGGTAGCAAAGAGCAGGACTAAGTTTGGAGTGTACACACTCCCCGCATGCAATGTTAGAAGGGAGGAGCACAAGATAACGGTTGCATAAGAGAGCATGCCAACCGGAGTCTGTTATTGACTTGAGCACGAAGCATTCCATTACGATTGCTACCCCACACTCACTGGGTTACCGAATGTCCTTTCATACCTATGGACAGTTTGTGGAGGTTGCGAAGCAGCAGCCTCGACGTCGACAGTCTCAATGTAATAGGCGTCCACCGTACCTACCTTCTCTGTGCCTGAGCCGGAAGACATGGCAAAGAACTTGTGCAGCAGAGGTAGGCAGTTTGAAGGGCGAACGGCAAGGAGTAAGCCTGCGCCACTTTTTCTAAACCTTATATAGAGGGAAAAGTAGGAAATCGCCTGATTACCATTCGTTCGCTCGTCTATACGCCATTGAAGTCTGTTGCGAGAATGGTTGCTCAACTGTTCAACGATTGCACCAAATTTCCAGGAACAGGTGCACACAAGTCTCATTGGAGTCCGGCTCGTTCACTTGTTCCAAGCATGCGTCACACTGCCCGATTGCGTCGTAGCTCAGCAGACACGTTTTGGACTAGAGATCACTGCGCCTGGGAGGTTCTTACCCCTAAAACATACGAGGGGATCAGAATGCGTGAGACGACAGCATGTTCATACCTTCATAAAAGATGGATTCTTCCCAGTGATTGCACCGCTAGCTGTCCGACAATGATGAATGTGAGGCTCAAAACAAGTCCGTGGAAACGTGATCCACAGCTCCGCGTGGCACCCTAGACGGGGAGTGCATCCGTCGAACAAGACTTTCACCAGTTATGCGCTTCGGTGTCAGACAAAACCTTGATTCCGACACTTGGTCGATGAGCCCGTCTGTTCATTCCCATGGGATCTCACCACCTTAACGTGGCATTTTTTGAGTGTTTCTGGGGCAAGATAATGACTGGTGAATGTGTTCACAAAATAGAGTAACCACAGAAGATGCAGCGAGAACATGAACCACAAACTTCGGCCTCACAACGGCTCAACTGCACCAGTTGGGTTGGAATCGAATGGTTCTTGGCATGCTGCATAAATCCTTCCTGGGTGACAGTAAAGCGAATTATGTTCACATGGCGACAGTGCAAACTTGACCACACAACTCGGCACCTACCCACATCAGTGAGACCGTGTCAACTTACAGCACACACTTCCTACAGTTTTGAATTCTTTGAGTGCTCGGCAAGTGTGGTTATTAAAATGTTAAGCGTCCAAAAAGCAACTTTTTGAGGCTTAGCTGTGCTGATACCAGTGAATCATCGATAACTTACATTTCATCGAGCCGCCGCCCCTCGAAAGTCGATTTCCTCGTCGTCCTTTCATGGCTGTATATACTCTGCGATTTAGCCTGTGACTGAGTGTCACTGAGTGTGTTTCGCCTCTCATGAAATAAGGCTATATGTTACTGGAGCAACGGAACACACAGATTCGTTCGCACTCGGCAAGGGGCATGTGCGCTACACAACGTCCGTGCATGACTCACGGTTGCTGTTGAATCTTCAGTGCAAAAACTGTGAATACAGATAGGGACGACACACCTCGTAATGCCCGGAATGTTCACATGGAGATCATAAAGTGCCAGTGTCAGTCCTAGGCACCAGGACACAGGGATTGGCCTGGTAAACAGGCCCCAAGTTGGCAACTCTGTAAGTAGGCACACGCTGGTTAACCTGTGTGTTGTGGTCGCTCCTACTTTAGAACGTCGCCAGGATGAAATTTTGAGAGTGGCAGAGTATTTCTCGCCAATTGTCGAGACGTTCAACACACCAAATACATCTCTAGAACAATGTCACTGACTCGGAGGAAGAATGCAAAGGGCATCATACACGTGTAATTGTTTCCTCCTAGAACATTATGATGCGACAGTCGCAACGATAACAAACATCGTCACCTGAGCAGGCAGTAAAAAAAAGCAGAGGTCGTCGTCAGTTGCACGGGAAGCAATCGGATGTCGTCTCTTCTCGACTTACGTAATACAAATACGGAAGCCTTCGCCGTTCCGCGCATTGTGTAAAGTTGAAGGCGACCAAAATTTACTTGCAGCGTGGCCTTCGAGTATTTTTGAGCTCGCCTTTCTCGAAAGTTTCGAGAAGTTCGAGCTTGGAATAGCTCAGCGGTATGTATTGGATCATGACCGACATGACCACAATGATGGCCACTCGGGAGGAGGAGGTGCGTCTCTCCGCCAGATACCTTACTATGTCCACGGGTGAGTGTCTGCAAATTGCTAAGCTTGCCCGATCCGCCCATCGCCGTGGGTCGTGCGCAGTGTCTCCCGTGAGTACCATCATCTAGTGATCGACGACAAGGCGAAGCCAGTTTCCAGACTTCAACTTTTAACCTTTTGTCTCTGTCCATTCTTTCCGAGACACGAGTTTAGCGGATAAATCGTGGCTTCAAACCTCCACGTCGTCCCTGTCGTAAGATAGGAAACAATGTCTTTGGAAGGTGTTGAAGAGATTCTTCCAGCCTCTCACTTGTCAGTTCAGGACTTAAGTCAAAAATTCGTGTTTGTATGTCTAGGCTGAGATGGTGGACACTTCAACAATCGCCTGACGGGCTCTGGGCTATTTACATAAAATCACCTCAGGGGGGACGTGGCGTTTACCCAAAAAATATATTCTGTCCTCGAATGTCATGCCCTGGGCCGTGCAAGTATGCATACTACTTGGCCACGATACTTATGGGTCTTGGAGGGAAGACGCAGGCTCACAGTTGGATATATATACATGTGTACGTCCTTGAGTAAATAATATGGTAGACGGATAGACGGGCACGAGCCCCCTCGGATAATGGGATGGCTAAACTGAATTGGGTCTAGGTGACAGGAGAACAATCTGCAATACCTGAAGTGACGTTGACACACGATGGCATGTTATACAGTTTGCTGGTCAAGTCTGAATGGCAACAGCGAAGCTGCCACGTCAGATCTTGCACCAGACAAGCTATCATGATCAAGCAGAAAGGCAGAAAGATGTTGCCTGAGACCTTACATGATAAGTTCAACCGATATCTTACAGCCTTTTAGTTCAGACGAAAAATCACGCGCGCTCGGATACCTCCGCAACGACAGCAGGTAAATCAATAAACCAAAAAGGTATGGCCGCCTTCGTAATAACAGGACTCGTAGACATTCGTCGACCGTAAGTGAAACGTTACTTTAGAAAGAACTTCAGGTATGTTTTATCCCATGAAAAAAATAAAGAAACAGGGCAGCACCCTGTAACATGACAGTCGCGAGGAACAGGATCAAGCAGAAGCCAACGCATCATAGAAGTGTCTGCCAAGAAGGCACAGGGGGTCTATTTATCGCTCAAAAGACTAGGGCAGCACCAAGGAGGACACCAGCCGAAGCGACAATGGCACCAAGGGTGCCTTCGAAAGCGAAAGGCACGAGGCCGGTTGCAGCGTTGGTGTTGGCAGCTGTGCTTGTGCCCGAAGCAGCGGAAGACGTCTTGGAGGGAGACGTCGCAGTTGCACTTGAGGCCGCCGTGCTGCCAGAAGCAGTCGCACTTCCACTAACAGTGACTGACATGATGTACGTGAGTAGAAGATATAAAGGGAGAGACACGGACAGATACCGGACGCGCACTCCTGCTGCTCGAGAGCCTGCGCAGTCTGGATGTCGGTAGTGGTGCAGTTCGCGGTCAGGCATGCACCAGCCTCGGACTGGAAGGTAGTGGACGAGCAGACGCAAGTCAAGTCAGTGCTGCCGGATGCGTTAGCGAGGTGGCTCGTATATCAGAGGTCTACTTACAAGCTAGAACAGCCTGCGGCGGAAGCAGCACTGGTAACGCAGTTGAGGAGACATGGGCTCAACGACGGGGTCGAGCTGGCAGCAGAAGCAGTGGCAGTGGAGGACTGAGCCTGGGCAGCCAGAGCAGAGGCGGCGACGACGACGACAAGAGACTTCACGAACATGACGACAAGTAATAAATTTCCTGCGCGGGGTATCGCTCAACCAGCCATGACCCAAGCTTTTTATATGTCGGACCCACGAGGAAGGGGAGACCCGGGATAAACAAGATCAAATAGAAGAACGACGTACGTCACGATGCGTAGCCGATACAATACCAAATCAAGATCTGGGTTGACGACAGCTTCGCGAATGCTAAAAGACTCACTGACTTATCCCCACAGAAAATTCAGATCACTTCTGGTCGGCGTTTGAGTCAGTGGCGTGGAGTGGCATCCGGTCTTGTGGTCAGTCTCCAAGCCATCATCATACTATCATCACGTCCATCGTCATCGATTCTGCTGCAACTGCGCGTTCTGCCCAAAATGCCACTCTTCCGCTCATCCCAGATTGTTTGATTCCATTTTATTGATGGCATTGCTTCCGCTTCCCTTCCCCGCCGGGCAGGGCTCCACGGAGGGCAAGGTCGGGAACAACGTCCGGTGTTGTAGGAAGTTATGACGGACAAGCCGATTGGGGACTCTTCGACCGGTTCGTGGGTGTCACCTTTATACTCTGTCATCGAGCTCGGTATTACATGTAGTTGACTGTACAAGCACCGCCCTTACATGGCTGTCACCAGTCCTAATAGTCAAGCCCTGTATTCTCGTTCCGTGACAGACAAAACACAACGGAATGGTACTGGAAGGATTTTCATTTTCTCGACATGTTCAACAGTTGGTGTAACACCCTTTTATCCTCGTTCAATGAGTAGGATCTTGGCGCGTCTTGAGCAGCGAGAAACAATATAGATGGTCTGTGACGAACACTTCTCGCTCTTTTCAGAGCATCTTTCCAAAGACAGCTATGTAATCCGAGCGATCAACTAGCCGGCCTTCCTCCCAAGTCGAAGGAGTGTAAGAAGCTGGAACTCACCTGGCCTTTCTCTCCGAAATGGCCCCTGATGAAGCCCACGACCCCGTCACAAACATCTATACGGCGATCTGCCTTCTGTCTTATCACTGGTCTGGAAATGTACCACGTTCTCACCTGGTAATTACTCGCCGCTCGAATTACATGTTCTGATACTCACCGGGAATACACTTCCCGAACCACTGGTGACTGCAAACCGGTGGTCCGAGATCCTTTCGTGCGCGTGTCGCTTCCCTTTGCATGCTAACGAATAAGGCCCGGTTGCATACTCGTGACCAAGAGCGACAGAAAACGATCTATTCTTAGTACGCTGTCATTCTCCCCCGCATACGCTGGCCACGCGAGCTGTCAACTAGGAGCTAGCCAAGCCAGAGTCATTTGGCGCGGTTTCGGCGGCGCAATGGCGCCTCGCGAAAGTACAGTGGACGACATATTTGTCTAGGCAGTCTACGACGTGCTGTATGAGGCGTCGACGATGGGGTCGGTGTCTCGTCAGTCTGACATTCTCTGAGTAGTATCCAATTTGGCCCGCGTTGTCGCTGATATCTTGCCAAACCACCGTTCCAGGATGTACTCACCACTTTCTCGCGCCGGGCATCCACACTGGGTCAAGTTCGCTTCAGAGAGCAGTTGTACGGCTCTTGCGGAGACAGTCGTGTGGATGTCGAGCATGAATATGGACCTCGACGCTTATACTCCTGCCCGCTTGCTGTCAAGCGCGAAGTACAGGAGAAGACGATCAAGCAGGTGTTCGCGTTTTCCTGTCATGCAGCTCGACGCTTTGCACCACGGGAACGATGTGGGTTGGAGGACATCCCACGAACGGTTATACAGATAGTAGGGATACGAAATGTCAGGAGCCCTCCACAGGAATTATCTGGCGCTGACCAGTAGACGCCGAGTAGATATTCACTGGTGCTAACACATCGGGTAACGAGGGTAAAGACGTTGAATCGTGCGAGAATCCTGCAAGTGAACCTCGAAGCGTTTCGTCAAAATACTCCTGCCAAACTCACTTCACCATTTGCAGCCATCTCTTTAAGAACTTCCCGAGCTTCCCGGGCAGGTCGCGAAACGATAGGGCGCTCATTGGCAGCGCTCTCTTTCACCTTCAACGCGATACTACGTAAGAAACCCAGTTTCGCAAAAACAGTCTCGCTGGGGTCGAGTCGGTTTGAATCGTCTGAAGCGAAAACGGCCAGGATACTTTGGGAAGATAGAGCCGAAGAAGCAGTGCCCGAGAGGAGGTGTGCGCTAGCAGTTCCAACAGCGTGAGCTCATGATCGTGAAAGGGCATATCATCTTTCTTACCTTATGATGGGCTTCACGGAATCCGGATCTGCGGACAGTGAAACAAAAAGACTTGCCATGGCTAGCGTATAATGATCTGCAACAGCAAGGGTAAGTACTCTTGGGCACAGACCATGCATTCATTAGTTCACCATCGTGGGTCTCTCGGAATGCTTGATGGAGGAGTTCTATGCATGATTCTCTAGCCTTTTCACCGACTCCGCCGTGCGCTTGTGCACTTCGGACGACGTGGGACAATGCCAACACGTAGCTGGCCGCGATCTCTTCTTCGCTTCCGCGTACGCCATTAACCAGTTCGGTGACTACTGGATCCACTCTTGGTTGACTACGCATCAGAATCCCCAGGGCTTGCGCGGCTTTTGTGCGCACAACGATACTCGCAGAGTCGCTAACGGATTTGACGAATGTCCGCTGTAACTGAGGGAAAAATGGTTTGACGTGGTTGGGTATCCTCTCCAGTAAACTAGCTAAAGCAGACAGGATGGCAGTCTTCACGCCGGGAGGGTACGTCGTTGCTTGAGTGGCGACGCGGATCAGAGGCCCTGTGAAGGGTACAACGAATGATTTCATGACCAGCTCGTCCGTCCTTTCGACTAGATCTCCGATGGCATATGCTGCATTTTCACGCTGTTCATTGCTTCCGGTTGTTAGTCCAGCAATGATGATAGGAACGGTTGGTGCGACACCCTTCGGCAGGCTGAAGCCGGGAACAGTTCTCCCAGGAGCTCCAGTGCTCTCGATCGTGCGACGTAAGGCAACGACAAGTGGTTCGTACTCGTCTTTGGGGACGGTTTTGACGAATGTGTCGAATGCCTTCCAGGCTGCGGTATGCACTACAACTTCAGAGTCGTCGAAGAGGGATATCAGCTGTCGGACCCAATCAACGCGATATAAGGAAGAATCTATTTGCGATTCTTCACAGAACAACGCAAAGAATGAGCAGGCGCTTGCCCGTCGCCTAGGAGCATCATGCTTAGTCCTAGACGGAAGGTCAGCTAGACATGTCGTACTAGGACCATGCTACTCGCCATCCAAGGAGAAGCATCATTAACGTGTTCAAGCCTTCCGGATCTTCGATTGACCCAAGTAGAGCTCGAAGGGTCTCGTCAATAGCGCCGAGCAGCTCTTCGTCGTTGTCCTCTTCGAATACCTTGACAAGAGCGTTCAGGATAACAGTCAACCGTTTGCTTAGGGCGTTTCCGGCGACTGTGACTAGTGATGCCAATGCACGAGCGTTGAAGGTGGTCATCGGGGTAGAGATTAAGGTGGGTATCAGAACAGGAAATACGGTAGACGCCCGAACCTGTCATCCCGTGAAAATGCTGAAACAACTACCAAGATACGAATACGTACAGACATAACCTCCCGGAGGGCTTGTAGAGCGGTGCCGGAACTCTCTCCAGGTTGCCTCAAGGCTTCCAGCAAGGTTGGGATGATTTGATCGATTGCTTTTCCTCCGATATGCTCCTGAAGGGTGTCAAATGCCTTGGCTGCCGCCGAACGAACGGTGACGTCATCATCGATGAGCGAGGCTCGAACCACGCTGACAATGTCACTTTCGTGGCCTTCCCTTTGAGTGTCCGTGGTGCTTTGCCTTGGTGACGTACTCAGCACACAATCAGAACGAGTGAGGTAGGACTCACATGATATCCGAAAGCATCAGGCACACTCCTTCCCGAGTATGGGTGTCCGGTGATACCGACATGTTCTTCAGAATCGCCACAATTTCACCCACTAGTTTCTCGCCAAATTTGCGGCACAACTCAAGAGTTGTGCGAGCGGCAGTCTAATTGCACATTTAAAATTTAGTGTCGCTGCCTGCTGCAAGTACACACCTCTTGTTGTTCTTCCTCTCCGTTAGAGTACAACTTGATAAGTTGGTTAACCAGTTCAGGGAGAATTCCGCGAACTGCAAAACATGATTAGAAACAGCTGTCTTGGAACGTCCTGGTCTATACCCACCTGTTCTAGGCGTATTGTGTACTAGCGCCTTCCATATGTGTATTGATGACTGGCGAACCACGCTCACAGCATCTTGTCTTGCGACATAAAGTGCTGAGAGTATGCGATCACGACGTTCTGCTCCAAGAACTTCCACAAGCGCACGGCGAGAAGATTCCGCGACAGCTGGCTCCGAATCCTCCTCTTCATCGCCAATTTCCGTTTTGCCACTGATACCTGAAACCTTGAAAAGGAGCTCTCCTACCAGAGTGATAGACGATTGCTACCGGTGCGAGTATCACACAAATGCAGTAGAATCGAAAGAATCGAAAACCTACGCGAATACGCCACCCGGGGTCAAACATCCCTTGTTCCAATTCTGGTAGGAATAAATCGATTGCCCTGGACGAGTAATTCACCACAATCATCCTGCCGGCGCGCATGGCTGCGTCACGGACATATTCTTCGCTATCAGCAAGTCCGCTGAGAATCGGGGATATGATCTTGGGTAGATGGGGTTGGAATCTTGCTCCGAACGTTGCTGGAAGATACACCAATAGTGACATGAACCCTTCACGAATGGTACTGCGAGGCGATTGGGCATTCGCTATGATGTCCGGAAGAAGACCTTCTAGTCTTTCCATTCCGAGCCCAGACAGGACTTCACTCAACCCCTGAGCAGCACCTTGACGGTCAACGCCGGACGTCTCCGCTTTCAACGTCCTGAGGAGCCCGGGAACGAGATCAGGAAAATGAACCTCTCCGAGTCGCTCGACAAGAACCCCCAGGGTCTTTGCTGCAGTAGCGCGTGCTTCAGGAACGGGGTCGACCAGAACAACGTGTACCATGGGTAGAAGAGTAGACAAGTAGGGAACAAAATCCTTGGAATCCGTGAGGGATGCCAAGTTGCCCACGATCTGAGAAGCCTTTTTCTTTCCTTCCGCACCTCGATCACGGAGGCCTCGTTCAATGACGGGAATAACCTATTGCGCTTAGATACTGCACACGACCTCCAAGTTGCCAACTCACCAGAGCTAGAGAGGAGTGATCGATGTAATGCATGAAGGAAGTTTTCAACAACGAGGACAAAGCGTTCGTCGTCTTGGCGGGATCTACCAAAGCCTTCAAAAGGGTTGGGACCAGCGCTTGAATCTCAGGATTGTTGATGACTTCACCGAACTGCTTTAGACTCCTATTTGCCGCTGCTTTGACTTGTGCGTGGGTATCCGTTAGAACACTCGTGAGTCGAGGAATAACGATGGGTAAGGATAATGACAGCTGCCTTGGGGAGCAGTAAGCCATCATTCCAAGCAGCTCGATAGAACCTTTCTTCGATCGCCATTGCTTTTCATCCAAACCAGAAAGGAGAGACGGCAAGATCAGTTTGACGCCATACCCAGACATGTTACCCATGATAACGCGCGCGGCATCTTGAGCTGCTTCACGTACATCAGCAGTCCCATCCCCGAACGCAGATAGGAGCAGGGGAAGTATGAAGGTAACGTAAGGTTCAAACAGTCGGCCGAGGGTGGTAGATAAGGTTTCGAAGGCGAACATCGTTCCCTGGCGAAGCTCAAATCGTTTCTTGTCCTCAGCAGCGGTTCGTAAACGGCTGGTTACGTCGAATCGTTTCATAGAGCCAATACCGAGCCCCTTGATGGTACCTGCTAAACCATACGCTGCGCCCCGACGTGCTGCATACTTGGGTGCACTATAAAGTTCATCAAATAAGTGGCCGACGAAAGTGTCCAAGCGGTCTCCCATCAAGCGAACCAAGGGTACAAGGCAATCTGAAACAGCTACTTGGACTTGTTCGGCCGGCGTTTTGAGCGCTTCCACTAGGCGGTCCACAATTCCCTGAATGCGGGGGTCGGACGCCACCAGGTGACGAGCTGCTCGACCGAACAGTATCACCACAGCTTCTTTGATCTGGTCGCTCGTTTCTGACGCAGGGCTTGGAGCAGCCAAATGGACCTCAAAGGTCGTCAACAACCCAGCGAGTCTCGCCGAACCATGGTGATCCACTACAGCTGTACCTGCCTGCAACATACCCCGACGTACCTCAGAGGAGCGATCACCCAAAGCTTCGTTCTTGATCAGAAAACAGATGAAACCTTCTACCTCCGTATCCGGGAAAAATGGTGCCAACTGTTCAAAGATGGATGCGATAGCCACACGGGTTGGCCAAGGATCCAAACGATCCAGAGTTTCCGGAATGACCATTCCCTTGAAGGAAAAACGAAAACGCTCAGCCGAAGGCAGTCGCGGACGACTTGTGTATCTTACGTATTCATCATACTCAGGCGCAAGGATTTTGGCCTGCAAGATGTGATCAGCTTTTGCCATTGAAAGACTTGACGAAATGATCAAACCTTGTCGCGGTAAAGATCTTGTAAAGCGATGATCGTCTTCTCGTTTGTTTGAGGAAGATGACCAACGGCATCGGCTATAGCGGATGCTGAACTTGCCCTTACATATGGATTCACATGTTCTGCTGGTCGTTCAGAAGAACGTCCACCCGCCTCAACCTATTGACACACCTAAGAACGGAAGGAGTTGTTCAAGGAATCCCTCGGGAACGTCCAAACCATTGTCTTCCCACACGCGGTTCGCCAAGCGAGCGTTCTGCTCATCGTCGTCGTGACAAGCAATCCACAACTCCGGCGACCAATCCAAGTCGGTAAGATCAAGTAGCTGTCGTCGAACACGTGATCGTTTTCGATGAGCGTACGCTTCCAATTAAAAAAAAAAATCATATGGACTTCACCTGGATGGCTTGTAGACACGAGTTTCGCACGTGAGTCTCTTGGTTGAGCGTCCCGTGAATCAGCACCGATATCTCGGTGTAGGTCGCGGTTGCTTGGATGGCCTCGCCAAGGTCAACCAGAACCGACGACGCCTCTTTGCTCAGCCTTGGCTGGAGCTTGATGACAGTGAACGAGATGTTCCATTGCATCTTTGCGAGGGAAACTGGTATCCGTGACTGCTCCGCAATATCAAGCATTTCAGTGAATGCGACATGGTCAAGTAGGTGGAAAAACCGTACATTCGCTGGTGTGGAACCGGATAATGTCCAAGACGAGCGAGACTTGTTCAAGTGCTTCCTCGTCTTCTGAGACGTCGATCCCACCTTGGTGAAGTACCTGCACTAGGAGAGGGAATGCGTAAGAGAAAGTGGCAGCGTCAAACGGGGCTTGCTCAGAAATTGTCCTCAGGCGATACAAGACTCGCAACACAAGCGCTGGACGAAACAGGTCATCGCTGGAGTACGATCAAATGAAGAACAACATACCATGCACCGGCTCTGCCAGATATTCGTCTGGGACGCAAGGAGACTGAAGGGCTCTAAGTATAGCAATGCCCACCCACTTTCGAGTCACATCGAGTCGTTCCGAGCAGTAACAAGCAAGGTCCTAAGAGTAGACCGTAAGGAAGGGAGACTGCCCAAAAAAAAAACCACCCACGATGAACGTCTCGAACAAGACGGTGCCAACCAATCTTGATCCTTGTCCGAGTGCCACTTCCAGTAACATCGCCGAAATCGGGGAGACATACGTTCGCGCCTCTGGAATGTTCGCCGACACCACACCCCTGATGAACGCCAGGGCACGCTGCAAGCGAGCCTTGAGCGATACCACCCGCTGCCGCACCACAGCCTCTTTATCCAATTGTGCCTGCAAAAGCGCCTGAGCCTGTTTTGACAGCACAGCGGTACCGCTTGCCCCTTGACTGGCACCCTTTTTGCTTGCCAAAGATTGGCGAAGCTCTGCCTCCCACTTGGCGATGTCGGCACCCTTCCCTTTTTTCGGGCCTTCCCCTTTCTTGTTAGATGGTAGCACTGTTCATTTGATCAATAAGGTGCTGCTGGACACTGACGCCAAAGCCAACCCAAGCAGCACGGAGAAAGTGATGCTCACCATCAGTGTATGCCGTCCCCTCCGGCGTCTCATAGATTCCGAGATCCACCTCCGTTAAATCGTTGATACCCTTTATGTCAACATCCGCGCGCAACTGGTCCATGATACGCGGCAACACAACCTCGGGGCATACGAAAGCTAGAGTGCTGACAGTACGATAGCTGGCAGCTGCGAATCCCAACTGCGGACAACGCTTCTACGAGGATGCAAGGATGGTGGATAAGACACATACCTTAGGATCGACCATCGATGCTTCAAGAACGGTTGTCATTATCGAGTCAACATATTTCTGTACTAGGTCATGAGGATCGCGCCCTGCCTTCTGACACATCTCGATCCATAGTGAATGTGAAGCCGGTGCTGCACATTATAGCAAAGCGACGACATCTTAATCAGCATGATGAACAATCGAGCCGTGAGTTCTGGTGACACGCACATATCGTAGCATGGTGAGCAAGTACGACAAAGTCAGCTAGGGGATCGATGGAAACTGTGCTATTCACCGCCCCTAGGCCTTGGTCCTGATCCTGAGTAATCTGACTTCCCGGACTTAAACCTGCCGCACAAGCAAGGAGAAGAGCAGCATATCGTTTTTGCTTATCCACTGCTGCTGTTTTTTCGTGGTCGTCAGGCGCTGGCTGCGACGGCGGCAGTGCCGCCGCTCCCGATTTCGAGGAGGCTGTCAATGAGGACTTGTCCTTCATCAACACTGCCAGGAGTGATTCCTTTATGAGGAGGGGAACGAGATTAGGGTGTTTGGATGCTGCTGACTGGAGAGTACGTATAGCGGTACGACGGGTTTCGAAAGAGGGGGTGTGCACGGCTAAGTGGAGGAATATAGATCCGACTTGGATTCTACACGCATAGGAAGGAAAGAAGCATGAGTTAAATACCAGTGCACACGCGACAGCTGAACCGGTTGTTTAAAGAACGGTCAAACCCACCTCAAATGCTCATTCTTCAATAGCTCCGCTTCAAGATGCCCAACGACAAGATCTAAGCACCGTAACAACCACATTTCTTCTTCCGCGTCCCCCAGACGTTGATAGACCTTTTCCCAGATGAGGAAAGAAGGTTTGGTAGGTGTCCCAACTACAGTCTCTGCAGATGTATTGCGCGCGACGAAATCGGCTGATCGGTATCACATCCCGCACGTTGCAACCCCCGGAACAAGACCAAATACGACTCGATATGAAGGTGAATCGTACAAATGATAGAAAAATGGGTACATACCAAACTGACCCGACTTAGACAATGGTCCTAATAGAACAGCCAGAGGGACGTACCCCTGGAGTAAGCCCCCAACTGCACTGAGAGGATTCGCAGATACACTCTTCAAATTCATCTCAAGAGAGACCTTGATGGAATTCACAAAAGTAATAACGGGTTCGGTGTTGAGCGAGGTCCAAATTCCAAAGTGCGGCTCCGGCGACGGAGACAAAGGATTTGCGTAGAGGGAGTTTCGCGTTCTCCATTTCTTTGGCCAACAGGGCCCGCGTTTCCACAGGTATGTGGATGTTGGACTGGAGAAGATACGTGAGGTGAAGTGGGAGAGTAGACGTAAGAGTAGTGATAGATGCGTCACTCGTCTCTTTCGGTATCAGCGGCGGAAGTGCTTTTACGATGATGGGAGATACGCCTGCGTTAGGCTGAATCGTTGACAGCATCGTGTAAAGGGTTGCCCGGTGATCAGGCCCGGTGGTCTTGCCAGCTTGCGGCAGGGCTAAAATTTCGGGAACCGCCGAATCTAAGGCATCGGCAGGGACTTTGTTCACAAGGACTTTGAAGAGTGCGCTGGTGTTGGCGCGAGTTGTGGCATTGCTAGACTTTGCGGAACTGAGACAGGAAGCGAGAAGCTTCTTGAAAATGGCGGTGTCAAGAACATGCGAGTACGCTAGAAAGAAGTCTCGTGTAACTAGGGCGCGTGAGTGAGCGCGTAGTCAACATAACCCAAGTGTCGTCATACCACTAAGGGAGTATTCGGGTGAACGTAGCAATGCTTTCTCCATCATTGGAAGAACTAAGCTGGATAGCATAGTAGGATCGACGAACGACCGGATGAAGTCGTGGAGCGCATTCTAAAAAGACGCTTGACTTCAGACCCAAAGACGATGGAAAGAGACGTACAGATGTGTGGGGAGAAACAGGGCCTTTGGACATAAGAACGGTACCGGAGTACAATGCCACGATATCTCCCTGGAAGTGATGAGTGAGAAGGTAAGGCGAATTCCGCCAAGTGCTCTACCTTGGTGACTGGTGTTATCTGGCCTGAGAGAATCGTCCTTTACATTTTTTAAGCGGAGGGTTACGTCCACGGCTGTACCGAGGAGAGGAATGTATGCGAGAGGTGTTTGACTGGATTCGGCTTGTTTGATGAGTGTAGACATGAGCAGCGAAAGTCGGTCGGGTGCGGAGCGAAGTGCTCTGCGTGTGCGCACGAGCGCGCTGTTTTGCATGGTTGGTTTGGAAGTGTGTGGACGGGTTGAGTTGGAAGTCCACCAATACGGCGATGATGCCGACCAACTTGCGCCATGAATCAGAAGGGGGTGATTTTGAGCAGACGATGTACAGTCCACATGCCCAACTGAGCAAGACAAACGCATCTGCGGGTGCATACGAGCTCGGGGGCCATGAGTGACAGATTCCAGAGGGAAGTGATACGGTAAGCTAGCCAACCTGACGCTGCCTGGTTTTGCGAGTGACGAGACTTCGTGGACTAACCAGTCCACTACTTGTTCTGTGATGCCCAACCTGCAATCGACGCTTCTTGATTCGTCCCTGTTGATCAGTATCATTCCCAAAGCTTCCACTGCCTCTCGAGATGGCGCGTCGACGTATCGAGGATACGTTTGTGTCAGTAACTTGAACACGTCCATCGTCTGGCTCAGATCCAATTCTAGTACATATTATGACGAATGGGTGATTTTCGAAGCCATGTGAGCACACGAACCTTGTTCACTTGCAAGCCACTGCAACTCTTCTCGAATAAATCGTAAACGTAGTTTTCGTACTGCTGGACAGAAGAATGGATTGAGCGATATGCATCGAGGACTGCCAGTCGTCCCAGATGCGGTCTCGCTGCCATTTCTGAGACGGGTGATCGTCTTCATCCATTTCGACGACAGAGGCAAGCCAGGCCTGGATATCTAATTTCCCTGACTTGATCTGTTTGAGTTTCTTGAATCGAGGCTGCAGATTTGGTCCTGGTACACGCTTGCCAGTACTAGTGACTGATCAGTATGTTTACCTGGTCACGTGATCAGGTTGTCCTTACGTAATCTTATCTGGAAGCGCTAACCGCAATGGAGTAAGAGAAGCAATGGGAGTATAATTTGACTGGCGATGAGAAGAAGCCCGCTTGTCGCGGGTTGCCTGTTGTCGTCGACTGGCAGCCACAGCGAAGACCTCGTTTCGTCTCTGCTGTGTATCGAGCCCAGCACCACACACGATGTCTTTCACTGACTATGTCAATCCCTCACCCACGACGACACTCACAGCATCACCCGACTTCCCTGACCCTACCAACACCCGTGCGGTCGCCGTCGCTTTGACAGTAGGCATCGTTGGCATACTCATGTTCGCCCTCATCACCTGGCTCGTGCTCCGTCTCAGGCGACAACCTCAACCACAGCAGCAGGCCTTCCTAGACCCATCCCCCCATCGAATGTCGGCAGTGACCGAAAGATTTCGGCCTTCGTTCGCATCCGAGGCATCCTCCAAGTTAGGTTTCAGTGAGTCGCCTCCTGTCTTCCTCGCACGACTCTAAACACATGTTTAAACATACATCTGATGCCGATTCATCAGAACGTAAATCGTTGCGTCTCGTCGACCAACACCGTGACGACGAAGACTGGGACTTTACATGCACAGACCCCGATCCCATTCCAAAGGCAGAACTCGCCAACCACAGACGTGTCCCACCCCCGTTACTTTCCCCAACTTCGCCGTCCTACCGTTCTTCTAGTACGAACAAGGACGAGTCGAACCCGTGTTCGCCTTCCACACCACGTTCTTTTGAGATAGAACCACCACCACCTGTGTACACCCGAGACGGCTCCGGCCCCGGATGGACCGCTTATGAACCCAAGGGTCGCCCTTGACCATGCTGTCACATTCAAACGCCGTGTGCATATGCCCGCGCGCGCATACTTCTTCCTTCAGCTCAGATGGTCAGCGATCACTCTATTTATGCACCTCGGACGCGTGTTGCTGAGTAGCATCGGATGCACGTACACCACCTGTTATTGGTGTTGGAGGTACAGCCACATGGTTAGGCTGGATCGGCTCAAGGCTTGTGTAGCATCAGATCATTTATTTAATTCTTTGTCGATTTTACACCATTTTTCACTCGTTTCACTTCAATGGAATTCACAAACCTGGTTGTAATTACTTTAATAGCAGTGGACACCTGTTGCAGTGTTGTTCGATGCGTAAGTAGAAGACATGGCTAGTAATAACACTATTGGCATCATCATGTGTTCGTCCGATCGCCCGAGCAGACGTCGTTGCACGTGTAAACCCTGCCAAGCTGTCAACACGTCACTCTCACATTGTGGCACGCCGTCAATGATTTCAATGTCGGGTTGGAGCTAATCTGGGGTGCGAACTCGATTTCACACAGCCCCGTGACGTCATCATTTGACTAGTCAACTCACGGCAATCTCACACTCCACACCAAAATTTATGCCATCACGAGTATCTGTAGTTATCGCTGCGTATTATGAAGAGAACGCTGCCAGCTACATTCCAATGGATTCCGGGGGAAGCGGCATAAATTATATATATGGATGTCGATTGATAAAAGGATGAAGGGAGAAAGGAACAAAGGAAAGCAAGTTGGGAAGAGGAATAGTCATGCCGGATAGGTATTAACACATCGTTACATCGTGAGAGTGAGTAGGGATCAAAAGATGATCCCACCCGCTTGTTTTTTCGAGGGCGAACGACTCATCACTCTTCTCGTCGTCGTTTTGATCGCCCGCGGTTGTCACTGTAGGATAAGATAGAGGGGTTACTGAGGCAAGTCGAGAGAGGAAGATCAATGGGAGGTGAGGGGGCAAGTACGTACGCAAAGGAGCGGTCCTTCCTCTTCCTGCTCTCTTTCTTCATCGCATTGCGTGCGATCTTACGCTTGGCGGCTACCTGGGGATATGTCATAGCCTATATCATACCCCGTACGGGGCGTCGAAGGGGGGAGGGTGAGGTAAAGACGCGTAGGTTGCGGAGAAAAAAATATCGACGCACCTGCGTTGCACGTGCGACGCGCCGTTCTTGACGAACGCTAAGTACATTTTGCCGGATACGGTTATATGCATTCGCAAAGGCTGTCGTTCCCACTTTGGTTTGAACCAAGTCCATCAATTCTGTTGCGGTCGCTTTGACCTCGTCTAATAGATTTTGGATACCGTAAAAATCAGGAAACCGAGGAGAAAATAGATCGGCGGAGAAGAAGGGTAGAAATCGGACGTTGAGACGTCGGAAACGGGTAGAACAAAATGTGCAACTACGTACCTATAGCAGCATCTCGCATGGTGTCTTCTTCAATGATGCGGTGCACGGGCGTCAAGATATGCGGGAGAAAGCGCTCGAGCTGGGGTCCATCCATATGCGAGGTCATCGCTGCGAAAAAGCGGAATACAGATAAGGGAGTGAGTGCCCAATTTGCCTGCTGCTTCGAGGTCCCAGTTAGCATATTTACATGGAATGATATCACGGCAATTGGAACGACACACACCACGGAGGCACCCTTGTTCTTGCGCATGATGTGGGCGGACCTGGCCTGAAAGGAAAGTTTAGAGAAAAGCCATGGCAGGGGATCTCCACTCGGATTGTTATCGCCCGAATTGTTCTCGACGGTCTCTGATAGGTCTTCCTGCAAGGATACGTCGTCGGCTGCATGCGATGCTTGCGGATGCGCAGAAAACCATTTCCCCACGAAAAATAGGTTTTTCACAACCTGAAGGGCCACTGCTGGCTCCAGGTTCGGGCTTTTGAGCATCATGCAAAGTTTATCCGCAACGTCCCGCATGGTTGTATGCGTGAGTGGACTGCCCTCCGCGCTGACCCTACACGGCGCAGGCAGAGTGGGTTGGGCTGCGAATAGTAGCCCAAGTAGTCGACATGCTACGTTGCGAACCCACGGATGGGGAAAGACGAGCAACGCAAATACGTGTGTCCACTCTACCTTGGAATAGTTGACCGTCAATTCGGGGTACACCTGCAGTAGTTTGCTCAGAGTCTGTAGTGCGTGGTAGGCCATTTGCCAGTCTAAAACATGATCTGCGTGATCGTCATCCTCTGCCAACATCGCGCGAGCACTCTCCGTGATGGCGAGGACGTCCACTAGAATGGTGGTAACGGGTAGAAGCGGCGTCACGTTGCAATGCTTCGACTAACAGGCCATACACCTGAGCAGCGACACCTCGCAATCTCGCCTTCTCAGACTCTGTGGCCCAAGCATGTAGGTGTCCCACGACGGCTCTTTTCTGCTCGTCGGCTAGACGCTTCAGGAGTGATTGTACGACGTTTGCCGCAGATTCTCGACACGATTTCTCATCGTCGTTGGCGACGCAAAGCACGAGAGCGACAAAAAGCATCTCCGCATGCTTCGCCAGCAAGTTGGCATCGAACTTCGTTATGACGGCATGCAGCAACTCCAGTACGCTTAGACGCCCAGACACATGTTCGAATGATAAGTTGCGAGCAAAAAATGTGAGAGTGGTCTGTAACCGACCCGACCCTTGAGGGTAGTCGAGTAGGAATTGGAGTAAAAGCGAACGCGCTGATTCACGCGTGTGTGGCGACTGGGAAGTGACCAGGATCGACGATATCGTTGTCATAAGATCGTACAGTTCTGGCACGACGAGTTTGCGAGATACGATGGCTCGAAGAAGGGCGAAGGCGCTAGCTTGATGACTTGGTTCCTCCAGGTCTGGCGTCAGAATCTCGAGAAGGAATAACAGATCAGTTTCTTTAACGTTCGAGGACGGACACTCGCGAAGGATCGTAGCTAAGGATTTGAATGCCGTTTGCGTTACTTCGGACTCCGTGCTACCCATGGAACGGATGATGACAAGAATTTGCTTCGAGATGAGGGCTGCTGAAGATGACGCAGCTTTCACTGAGCACTGGAGGATAGCGGGGACTGCCTTCAGCGCGGCGACAAGCACAGCCTCAGTTCTCGTGTAAAGCGTATTTCCTATCGAGACCACAAACGGCTCCAATCGAGCTAATATATGGGGATCATGCAGGTTGAACTTGGAACGTCGGAAAGCAGTATTGAAGAGTTCAAGACCGAAAACAACGAAACTAGGGTTGTGTGAGCCAGCACGACGCATATCAAATTGGTTGCAGCACGTACCGATAGGAATTGTGCGTATAGCAGTCTTCTTGGATGACGGTCTTGCGCTTCATCTGCACGATGGCATCGTCTTTCTTTCCTGTACTTCTTGGCTTAGGCTTCGGAGGTGCCTCCTGCAAGAACTTGGCGTTTTGATTGATCAGCGTGTGACACAATACCAAGAGCTCCGGAGGATCCAGACGTGCATTGGAATTCAAACCGCTTGCGATCCGGCGGAGGACCTCGTCAACCTGCTGCATTGACTTCGCCGAAGTAGTCACCTCCATGACAGAACGGAGAGGCCGCAACAATGCGTTAATACGACTGGGTGACACGTATTTCGCCGTGAGCGCAAAAGTGTCCAGACCTTTCGAAGCACTACCACGAACTTCACGCATTTTTGTCTTGAAATCCTCATGCTGAACATCTTTGCCAGATTCACCGAAGACGACTTCGGAAGCGACGTGGGCAATGTCGTCTACGCAGCTGTCCAAATCAGTGAACGCTTCCTCTTGTCGCTCAGCGGCCGTCACATAATTCAGGATCGCATGCGTCACGAAGGCAAGTACGTGGAGATGTGGTCCACGGACAAGGGCTGCGCGCAACTCACGCATAGCATAGGCAAGGTAAGAGGGTCCTAGTGTAACCACGATGCGGCACACCGTCTCGCGCACCAAGTCCCTCGTATCTTGGGAACGGCTTCGCAGAGCCTGGCTCAGCACTGTGAGTAATCTAGTAATCTGAGTCTCTTTGGGTCCGACAGGCAAATGCATCGCAATCTTGACGACTCCAAGGGCAATGGGTATACGAAGGCTGTCTTCATTTTCATCACGGTTCGAAAGATACTCCAGGAGTGCGGGAAGGAGATGCAGGTTGACAGCGTCAGAGACCTTCTTGACATCGTGCCCATGTTCGATCGGAGTAGTTTCTACCGGTGGTTCCTCTTCCAGAGTATTTCCAACATCCATGTCCCCACCCGACTCAGCGTCTTGCACCGCGTCTTCCATAGAAAAGTGGAAGTTCTCTAGGATAGAAACCAGGGCACGAACATGCACTTTGACAGTATCACCCTTGTCTTTCGAGCTCCGCAAGTACTTTTGCACGAGAGAATAATAAACAGGCCATCGGAGTCTTCTTGCGATGCGACCGAGCGTGTTGATTGCTTCCGCCACGAGGAGATGATCAAATGTTGTTGTGGACGCGACATAATACTCGACCACCGGCACGAACACGTCCACCAATATGCGACTGCCCAGAACGCCCGCATCACATTGATCACCGAGTCGACGAAGCGCACGCGTCCGACGATGTGTTTGGATATGATATATGTTGGTGAAGAAGCTCGCTTCCTCGTCTCCACCCGCCAAAAGCGGACGCATCTCCTGTAACGAAGAGATGTTGGTGCATTGCGAGACTGCATGCGCAAGGACGCCTAGCAGTTCTGCGCGAACGAGTTCATGTTTGCAGCGCAAAGCCCCTTTCAGAGCGGGAAGAACGACTCGGAGCAACAGCGATGAGGCGTCTGCTGAGGAATTATCCACCACAACACCGATGAAGCGGCGTAACGTGAAAGCCGCATTACTCCGGATGACCAGTTCCTCGGGGTCCTGAATAAAGTGCAGAGCGTTGTACAGCACAGGTAGCCAACCGCGCCATGTCAAATGCTCGTATTGCTGATCGTTCAGAGTTGCAAAAGCCGCGAGACGACGATCGAAATCAGGCTCGTTGACGCGTTTCGTGGAAGAAGCATTCAGAGAGTCCAGCAGAGTCGCGACGAGCTTTGACTCGTCACTGCAGGCAGAGAGGCGACTGAACGTAGCAGCAAGTACGGTGCGGGAGACGTTGGATCGGAATGTAAGAAACAGATGGGAGAGCACTTCGTATACTTTGGAAAAACTCGCCGAAGAAGGACCTGCCGAAAGGCTTGGCGCGAGGGGAGTCAGAGAACCCAAGATGCGCAACATGTCTACCTTAGTGCGCTCCGGCACGACTCGTGCGGGCTTTCGTAACAAGGGAGTCAGCAGTCCCAGCAATTGTTCTGCCTGCGGGCCATCTCCGATGTGATGTGCAAGTTGAGCGAGCAGTCCGACCTGTCGTTGAGCGAGAGGCGTCGAAATATCTTGGTCCCTATTGGTACGCTCGACCAAAGTTGTCAGATGGCGCAGTAGCAACGAAAGGTGAGGAGCGACGAGCATATTTGAAACTGTGTCATCGTCGGCACCAAGTGTGAGCAGGCATTCTGCAAGATCCAGCACGAAGTTTACCACGGCGGGTTTGACGCCGGAGGATACGAGGCAATCCAATACCTTGGGCACTATTCGACCATCGTACTTTACCAGGTAAGGCGCGTACTCGTGCCGCACAGACCAAGACGCAAAGATCTCCAACAAAGCAGAGGGAGCCTGCGTATTCTCTTGATCCAGAACAGCAAGACGGGGCGAGATGACGGTGTCGAACATGGCTTGCAAGAGCGGCGAAAAGTCATACACAACTGAGGCACGGAAAAAATCCGCCAATCTCCGTAGTCCAAGCTGTCGAATAGTGCGTGCGTCTCTTGCTGACAGCTCTGTCACATCATCCGCGTCCTGTACCGGTCCTTCCACATCACTCCTCCCTTCCCATTCGTTATCATCCGGGGGGTGCTCGCCTTCCTGAGGTTCACCGACTTGAATCTGGTTTTCGGGAGGAGGTTCGACCTTGGAAGACGATAATCGCGCCTGTGCTGTAGCAACCATCGACACTGTTGTCCCGAATAACGCGGGCCACCACTCCACCATCCTCACTCCCAAGCCCCTCAACACATCACCTAGCATGTTCAGGTATCCAATCTGCTGTTTCGCACCTATAATGTTTCCCCCAATCTCGACGTCGAACTTGTCGTTACCAGCCCATGCTCGACAATCCCTCTCCATCGGCGCAAGCATCAAATCCACGAGTAAAGTCAACGCCTCATCTTTACATCCCCCCAACGCATTCAAAACGGCCGCGCGCCTCTCACCAACACCACTTCCTCGCCCTTTCCTCTCTCTTGCGATCCCAAACAACATTCTCACGACCACATTGACGACTTCGCTCTCCATTCTCCCTATTTCTTCGGCCACCGATGCCAACTCGTCCCGCCACAACCCACTATCAAGTAACCGCCACAGGCTGTCCTCGCGCCGCGTGAGGGAGGGAGATTTGTATGTCAATATGCACTGCATCGATGCCGATTGAAGGGACCGGTCAGGATGCGCCAGAAGTCCGAGGTAGAGAGAGTGCAGCGTGGAAGATGCATAGCAAGATCTTGGATTTGAGAATTTAGAAAAGAGTGTGAGCCAGGCTACAAGCTTGGGACGGGGGAGAGCGACGGCGTAGGGCATGCCGCGGGAGAGTAGGGATTCCGACGAAGACGACGGACAGCTGCCGCTAGCCAAACTCAAAAACAGGGAGACCAGCTCGCGATTATGCTTCTCCGCTACAGAGGGGCATTGTGCGATCGCAGCCAGAAGTTGAATCTCGTATGACGATCGGTCGAATCTGTCCGACGGTCGTTGCTCCTGTCGGACCCAACGAAATATCCTCAGCGACCCGCCCAACACCCAAACAGGAGAGAAGAAATATCAACGAATACTCACCTGCACGATAGCCTTCCGCTCCAGTCCCTCGTCTAACCACTCCGCAACCGCCTCTCTTACATTATGCGCCGCACCATCTCTCCAGCTCCGTTCCTCCTCCCATGTATCACTATCACGATGGTCCTGTATCTCGTTTTCTTTGGCAGTCAACCACGGCGGGACGAACTTGCTAACGCTGTCTTCCGTCACGTTCGATGACGAGGTCTCGGAAGAGCTTTCGACAAACTCTTCCCATATAACGTTCCATATGGGATCACCGAGACGTTTGGCAAGGGTAGACAGTGCTTCTGCAGCAGGTGACCACAACGGACGCAAATTCACCTTTAGCTGGGCTAATCACACCCCGCCAGTAAATAGAGTTCGCCACACGTATAGGACTATAATATCACTCACCCATTAGCCACCTCGCACACTCTTCTCCCCCTCCCCGTCCTACTCTTCGCATCTCTCCTGCGCCATTTTCGTCTGCATCACCTGCATCACCATGCTTAACAGCCATACCGACCCTTCCGATCCGCAATACCCTCTCTCTCACGCCTCCCGCATCCAACGATACCTCCTCGCCCTGCAAGCACCGTCGCAAGACATCCTCTTCCGCACTCGAAAGCTCCACCACGATGTGGGAAGTCAGGATTTGGAGCGCCGAGAGGCGGATGGCACGCGAATGGGAATCGAGAGATTTGCGAAGGGGTGAGAGAGTGTGGTAGGGGACGTGTGCACTGATTGGTGGCGAAGAGCTGCAAGAGGTGTTGGTAAGTTACACAGATAGAATGTTTTGGATGGAAGGGTACACACATACCCTGCACGTAATAGCATTGCTAGGCCGCTCAATGCACTCTCCGACCAAACGTATCGCCCGACGATCAGGCGGGTCCAGCGTGCCAGACGAGCATTTATCCGATTTTTGGGTGTCCCCTCTGACAACTCCTTCCTTCCCTGCGTTCTTCTCCACTCGCCATTCTCCTCATCAGCAGCAACGTCATCCTGGCTCCCGTTTTTCTCATCGTGACAACATCGAGAAAGATACTCTGCCAGTACGCGCAAACACGCACCTAGGACGTACGCATCATTGGCATAAGTCCTGCGCCACTCTTGCCATTCTTTTCCCGACCTTCCTTTCTCTGTCCCTTTCAAGTCATCCGCATCGTCTTCGCCAAGGACACGATCCACGATACCAACCACCAATATCGGCATATCCTCCACACACGGCGCCAATGCCAGTATGTTGTACAACTCCTCAACCTTCCTCTCTCTTTCCCTATACCCACCTTCGTCCTCACACTCCTCGACGCCCGACCCTCCCAAAGTCCAATCCCTTAGCTTCTGAACGACCCACGTGTTCAAAGAACGTTTCCATACGACATCCATTCCGCCACTGCCTCCTTTCCCCCCAACGCGCCTACTCCGACTCCCGCTCACAAACCTCGCTAACAGCCTCAAGACACCTCTTTCGTCATAGTGCAGCACGCCCAGAGTGTCGCGTATCAGCAGCCAGTTTCCCCCTCTGGCTCCACCCTGCCACCCGAGCGAGGATAGGACACCAACGAGGGAAACGAAAAATTGAGGTGACGTATGTTGGATACGTTGGACGAAAGTGCGAATCGACGAGTCGAATGCCGTATTAGGTGAAGAGGATGCAGTAGCAGCAACAAACAGCGAGGACAAGAATTCGAGGAACGTGGATTCTGATGCCTTTGCCTTTTCATTGGGATATGCGTGCGTGCACGCACGGGTCAAGGTGGATGTCGGGACGGGGAAGTGAGACAATAATGCGATCAAACGGGAAATGTGAGATGCTGAGTGTCATGATTGGAAAGCCGGAAAAGTTACGTCAACGATGGAGAATTGGATGAGAAAGAGGAAAAAAAAAATAAGGGTGAAGCACTTGAAACGAAAAAATACTTACGAGATAACCTCGAGCCCTGGCGAACGCCACACGCGATCGCAGCAAGACGGAGTGCTCTCCGAACGCGTTCGCGATGTGCCAGATCCAGATTCTCGGGCTGTCTGTCTTGTCCCTGCTGTCCTTCTGGTACGCTTTCGACTCCAGATTCGCTCATGTGCGATTGAGCCAGCGCCTCCTCGACACGCTTGACCACTACATCCGCGATCGAAGAGAATTGATCTGGACTGTCACAATGATGTATGAGAGCGGTGAGTGTTCGTCTGAGGAGGGCGTAGAGCGACTCTTCGTCGCTGGACGACTCAGACGAGGAGGCGGAGAGGTAATGCTCGAGGACGGGGGCCAGAATAGATGAAGATGACGTGTGTAGCGTGTGTGACACAGACTGGAAATAGATGGTGCGTATGATTACGAACGAGCAAACGATACGTGAGACCCAAACAAACATACCTTGCAAGCGAAAACCAGCATCCAAGCACTGGCGTCCTCGACGCCTTTCAGCTCAGTCGCCATCAATGCCAGCGCACTCCCCCTCGCCTTCATTTTCAACCGCCGTAATACGGATGCCCACACTTCAGCAGCTGCGCGTTGGACTTGATAGTTACACTTAGGGAGGGCAGCGCGAAAGGAGGACCATGTTTGGTGTAGGAGGTCGAGGTGGATGGATGGAATGAGGAGGTAACGAAAGAGAGAGGAGAGGGTGGCCAGGAGGGACGTGAGTACGGGTGAGGGAAGTGGGCGGGGAAGGAAGGTGAGAAGCGTGTGGAGGAGGGAAGCGTAGAGTGGAGAGAAGGGTTGTGCGAAGGTCGTGTGCCAGTTTTTGGAAGAGGCTGGTCGCGCGTGAGGAGGGGACGAAGGGAAGAGCAGGATACGCACTCGAGGAGAGCCGGCATGGCTTCGTGATCTGCAGAGTCGACAGCATCTTGCCAACACCGCACGACGTCTCTCCAGTTATGAAGGAGCATGGGCATGGATGCAGAGAGCGGCTCTACTTTGTTGGCAAACTGGACGAACACAGGGGACAGATTGAGTTGTCGCCATTGTTGAAGGGAGTCATAAAAGTAGGAATCGTCGTCCTGGAGGGGACGGTCTCAGCCATTCAGTAGGACGGTGTATTACAGGTGACTCACGGCTATGTCATGGTCGAATTTGCTAGCGGAATCGAGTGCAGAGGGCAGATGGACTTGTTTAAGTGACTCTGCATAAGATTGATGCTGGCAGTGTACGGTCAGTCACGATGCTCTGCAGACGATGAGAGAGGGATACACACTCACTTTGAAGCGTTTGACTCTCTTGACGACGTCGAGCTCGTCCATCGCAGCCGTGCAACTGCTAACTCGAAAAAAGATGGCTGGCTCGAAACCGATCTGGATGAGTCAGCATCGTAACACGTTTTGGGTAATGACACGAAACCTTTTCAATCGAGGTCCTACAAAGCGAGTCACGCGAGTATCTTGTTCTCCATGCCTTCCACCCACTCAGCACTCCATTCGTGCAGCAGTCATCGTAGACGTGAAGCGACAAGAGTCTCGACTAATCCTGGCCAGTCAACCGTGCAACCTCACTTGACTTCGTAAATCTACCTCACTAACACCTACGGGCCCGCGTGCTATGTTCTCGAATGCAGACTGCCGATAATGCCCAGCCTTCTTCGGGCTTTCAACGTTCGACCCTCAGTGCTTCAGCCCTTGTTCTAATCGTCCTCTGATATCGCCTGGACCACTACCTCCACGTGCACAGCTGGCTGTTTCGTGTTTGAGGTCTGTCGTATTACCTTTTTCTCCCTGGGAACCGGAGAGTGCTGTGGTCACTATCCTGCAGATGGTTACTGGCGCTTGAACATCTAAACTTCGTCTGATATAGGAGAAGTGTTTTCAAGAACTCATGCACGATCAACAGGATTTCAAGGAATCAGACAGAGCTTGTGAAGAGCGAGGGCCCCGCGAAGATCCCAACAAAGTTCTCGAAGAATATTGATCTCATTCATAGTTACAATGTACCCCTATCATGACTCTAACCACGAGACGCGCGTGAAGACCGAAAGTGTCGGTACACGATGGGAATAAGACCTTCGTATTCCCTCGACATGACTGAGAAACCGATCGCGACTCGCAAGTCCCTTCAGATCAGACTCGCTAGAACGACATTACAAGGTGGATGGATTGACACAAAAGCGCTTTTCTGCATGGCAACGAAATCACTTTTACCCACTTCCATCGGTCCAATCTGGCGGGCCGCAGTGCACAGACCAACATCGTGCTGACAAAGGTGTTCCCTTGCGCAGCCTCGCGTCGAGGATGAACGGATTGTCGATGAATGATGGTGTGAAATGTCATATGTAGCGTCCGCTGAGGAGCGATGGTCTGTGCGTGCGAATTGCATGGTCCGGTATGGAGGGTTTGTTTGTATGTGTGTACAGGTTGTCATCCAATCGTCACCCGCTGCGCCTCCCGCGGGCTGTCCCTTCGTCGTACGCTTAATCGACCTCTGAAATAGCGTGCAAAACGGGCCAACCTATCAAAGAAAAGTTATAAAATAAAAGCATGACACCGACTCGCTCGTCCCCATCGACGACGACGACGACGGAGACCACGGAGACGAGTGGCGAAGATCGCGTCTGCTACTACTACAAGGGTAAACACACAAACAGATCATGGCAACACCTCCCTCCCGAACTTGTCAGGTACGCATCCGACTCATTTCTGTCCATAATCTCATCGCCACGCTTTGCAGGTCGATCGCAACCCACTATCTCCTTGACCACCAGTCATCAAACTACACGCCACTTACTTGGGACGCTAAGGAGCTCTGGCATCTGCGCATCGTCTACACTACTCTCCGCGATGCACTCGACCTCGAACGTCTCATGCAAGTCACCCCCGCTTGGGCTGCTGCGCGTGCGTCCTTTCTTCTCTCCCCTATCTTATCCGAATCCTTAACTCGATTGTGTATCACCCCCCACACATCCCTCGTCCAGTCGAGACACATCTCTTCTGGGCCAAAGCATGCACCGTCATCGACCCACACGCCGTGCTCGCCCATTTCTCTATCCTGCGCTCCAAACCATCCCAACCAGGTGCACCCCTCCCATTGCATCACCAAACACCCTATCGTCACTTTCGTCAGATGACCGCACGAAGCTGTTATGTCTGTCGCATCAATGCTCCCTATACCTCCGCTGGTCTTACCAACGCCAAACGCACCATCGAGGCCTTGAATCTAGGCACCATTGCCTTGTGCAGGGAACATCGAAAGTCCACATTCTGTGGATTGTGTCTGCGAGAGGCCCCCCCCAACGAATGCGATCCCCCTCATCCCCTGCAGCAGCAGTCCCTTCTATCAGCCTTGCAGGCATCGGTACCGGTACAACCCTTCCAGACCGCGTTCGATGTACAGACCGGTGCGATGAGGTTCGTACAGCAACAGCAGTATCCCCAACAACAACATCACCAACTACCCCCACACATTCAACCCACGTCAACCCCAACCCTTCCATTCAACCCCGCTCTCTTGGTCTGCTGTGCCGAAAACGAAGACGACGAAACCTGGCCAGGTATCGAAACCACCTGTCGATCTTGTCGCAACGAGTGGCTGTGGCAAAGGATATCCACAAGTGCTAGAGACAGGGAGGCCCTTGGCGGACCTAGGTTTGGTGTTGCCATGTCCCACCCTCATGCTAGATCTCGTTCGCAGGTTGCGAAAGCGGGACGACGTCGTTCTGATTCTTCTCGTTCGTCATATCGTCCCCTCGACAGCGATCACGATAGTAACACCTCGTCAATGACCCGTTTCCCCCCCTTTAAATACTCCTCTCCTGATTGGGAGACGCGTCAAACCGTCGACGCATTCATTGACCTTGGGGAAGGCTCGATCTCCGAGGTGATCAGTGTCGCCAGAGAAAAATTTTGGTTGAGGAAGGAGACGAAGATGGTCGCATTGATGGAGCAAGCTGTCGCCGCGACGAGGTGGACAGGTGGCGAGATAGGGGTGGATGTTGGTGCCGACGTTGCAGTGTGTGCCGAAACCGGGAGCGGGGAAGTGGTAGGACACGAACAGAGAGGCTCAGCGAACAATTCATGCTCGCCTTCCCTCCGGTCTCATGCGTCGTCTCTCTATGAAGAAGGCGCACCTCACACCACATCCCCCAACCCTCGTGTCTCACAAGCTCCCCGTGCCGTCGAATACGGTGGTGACCAAGACCCACACTCCGATGTCGACGCCGAAGAACTCGAAGAAGAGGAAGAGGAAGAAGACCCAGAACTCCTCTCTCTGACTGAGGATGCCGGTGGTATCCGCGATCTTGCCATCTCCTGACTGGGCACGGACAAGGATCTTGGATGGACATTGGGTAAGTCCAGCGGATCAGTGGTATGGATATGCGTGGCCTGCTGGTGGTGGTGCCAGGGACGTGGGGGATGAGACGGAGAGCGAACCGGATTTTGAGGTGAGTTGTGGTGCTACTGTCGATGTTGGGACAAGGGTTGGAGGCAAGAGGGTCAGGAGAGTGAGAGCTGTGCATCCGTGTCCTTGGACAGTTGCACCTTCGACGTGCGATACTTCTCCCCTCTCTGAGGGTGCCCTGAGCGCGAAGCCGAATGCAAATGGTGACGCAAACCCGAATCCGAATCACGAAGACTCGGACGGAAGCCGCGACGAAACAGAACAAGAAGAGGAAGAGGGAATCCATCCTCGTATGTCTACCGTTCGATCACATGCTCCGCCTTCCTTCTCCCTCTGCGAACAAGCATACCGCGCGTATCAAAAGCAGCTGAGAGACATTCTTTTACCTGCGATGGTGAACTTGGTGCGGAAGATCGTCGTCGAGGCGACGTATGGTACAGGGTATTGGCCGCGATTCAATCGCACTGGGGGTGGTGAAAGAGACTCCCCCGGTGGGAAGGGACGTGGGCTGGGAGCGATCGTCGACCCCGCTGTAAGAGTGGCCAAGATGGGTATGGAGGAGGTTCTTGAGGGGTTAAGACAGCCTGGTGTGTGGTTTGAGGGATACGATTGGGTGGGACTGGCATTACCATCCTCGAAACCGTCTTCGTTATCGTCTTCTCCCTCTGTGCCTACGAAGTCCGGAGGGGAGACCGTTAAACCCGAGGAACGAGAAGAAGACACGAATAGTAGTACGTCAGACAGGAGCGCGAGCGATACGTCGTCCCATACGACGAGTCCCGTACTGTCGACGACCACGTTACAGACAACGCCGTCGCCTCCTCCTACCCGTGGGCAGGCGGAGAAGCGAGGAGGAAAAGATAAAGTTATCCCACCACCACGTGTTCCACGACCTGTAATATCGACTCAGACGACGAGCACTTCCGCTTCGGGCTCTGTGACGTCTACCACCGGATCCGATGCTACTCCTAAAACTGCTACCGGCACCGGGATTAGGACTCCGAAACTCCCTCGTCTGCCACCGATACCAATATCTCCAACGTTGGCGCGTCCAAGACTTCTACACCCGATCCCATATATTCCCATCACTCTTGCATATATGCCGCAATTTAGTTTGGAAGCGTTTAAAGTGGTGCGTCGATCGCTAAATCCCTTTGTTGAGCGTTTTATCGATGGAGTTTTGTGTTTTTCTGACACGTTCAGGTTTGGCGGGAAGCGTGCGCACCTCTTTTCCATTGCCGGTGCTCGATATGTGAGCGGGCGATCATGAACGCGAATGCGAACCAAAATGTGGGGGTTAACAATACCAATACCAATGCCGCTCCAACACACCAGCAGCAAGAGGTCCCAGTGCAGAATGTGCGCCCTGACGTGTACCAGACCCAGCATCATTATCAGCAACAACGCTGTCCGCCACAAGTCGCGTTGGAAGAGGTGCAACTACACTCTCGTCCTGAAGTCGTTGCACACGAGGAAGAAGAAGAGGAAGAAGAATACTACGAAGAGGAAGAGGAAGAAGAAGAAAGCGAAGACGAGGACGAGGACGAACAAGACGGGGATACGAATGATGCTGAAGCTCCCTCGCTGGCTAATCTCTACGACCATGATCGCGAGCACGCCGTGACACCCAGGAAACGGTCCTGCGGTGATTTGGAGGCTGAGAGTCAGACAGAGGGAAGGAACGACCGTGCCAAGAGTAGGTACGCCGCCGAAACGGGCGCGTGTGGGTGCCGTGGTGGTCTCTGCTGTACCGGACGTGTCTTCTCTCACACCTTTACCGACCCAGAATGGTAAACGGGAAGTGGTTTCGTACCCCGCCACAACTGCTACTGCCTCCCCTCGGCAACGGAAACGGTCGTCGGAGGAGTTGGAGGTGAGCGGTGACGGCGGCGGCCAAACGAATTCCACTTCGTCAGCAAACAATGCTGACCAAATGCAGATGGGTTCCTTACAGAAACGGCTACGCGTCGAGCCTACTAGCGCTACAGCTACTGGCACGGGCGGACGCGACAGGAAGACCTCGATTCCTCGGTCGTTATCGACGACTCCGCCTTCATCTGTCACCGCCGTAAGCAGCAACCTTTCATCTTCCGAGGAAGAGGGTATCGGTGGTGGCAAGAAGGCCAGGGGAGGAGCAGAGTATGTAGACGTGAGTATGCAACCAGGCGGCGGTGCGGGTGTCGTGAAGACAGGGACTGGTATTGGGAGGCGAGTTGGATGGGTTGTATGTGTTTGAGGAGGTGTGAACGACGACGCTCTTTCTACTTCGATGTCTTTTGTTTCGAGTGTGTCGTTCGGTGAGGGGTGCTTATCCTCCTGACTTTTTGATGTTCGGCAATTTTTTCTATAGTATGTATCTCCCAACCATTGTATAGTATACCAGTCACCTTTACGGTTACGCAGTCCTATAGCTGAGATGCGGATGGGGAAGTATCACCTGGCCGCGTGCATCAATATCGAGTGTGATACTTGTCGTTCCGTCAGGCCTTCGGTCGGACTTGAATGAATGTAGTTCCGGTCGTTCACCGATTCAAGGCAAATTTCTGCAGTTTAAAAGTATGTATACTGCAGACGCACCGTCTACTCTAAAAGAATAGCATCGAAGGGCTTAGCCCCTCCCTGCGGCGTCTCATTGAGGACTTTCGAGGGACTGTGTGGTACGCACACGTTGCAATCGGAATTACTGACATGCCAGCAGTAAGATGGTTCGAAAGTACTACGCTACAAGCCCCGTCTCGTCTCTCCCCGCGTTTCCAATTGTTGACTCCATTTTTCTAGTCACCTCCACTCAAGCTACTATCTGTTACACAGCCCTTTTTTTTGTCAAAGATCAACAGACCAACCTCTTCTGTTCTTCGGGAGGGGCATATGACGCGGGCAGTTCTTGCATGTAGATCCCCAACCTAAAGTAGCAAAGCAGTGTTGAAGATGGAGTGTCGGCGATGCCACCTAATTCTGGTGGCTCTTCCTGTAGTCGGGTCACATAACCATGAACGAATGCCTACAACTTGGTCCCTGGCGCTCCAGCAAATGACGGCGGCATCATCGGAGGGTGGACGGACCGGGAAGGTAAGCTGGGTCCAGTAGGCGTGACGGCTGCTGGGTCAGGCCACAGGAAAGGAAGGCGCCAAATCACCGGGTAGTCTCGATAACTGGGTGTTTCTGTCCATTATCATAAGACTGCGCCGCTGATCGTAACGTGACGGTGCCACGCGAATCATAGCGCGAGAAGGAAGGGGGCAGAAGCTTATCAGCATCGTTAACTGGGGGATAACCAGTAAATGAACTATGCGGACCCGAGGCCAGACTCATCCGCAGCTGTATGCCGTGCATAGCGTATCTCAATGATCCAAGTTCTTCGTTTATCCGCTTGACTAAGGAGACGTCCCTTGCCGCCATCCTCATTCTCCAAAGGCCCGATGAGTGATCGGAATCGACGAGATACGAAGGACGTATCAAGTACCCCCTTTCATGGTTGACTTTCACCTGATACGGGACGAGGTTGAACCTGGCACAACCACACAATCGTGAGGGGATGCAGTCTACTGCGCGGTCCATTCGATCAACGTCGTGATGAAGGTCTTCCCTTGCGTAGCATCACGCCGACGATGAAGGAGTGCTCTGCCAACGAACGCCGACCACATTTCTGGTCCGGCATGCGGGAAACCAAATGACATGGCCAAGGTCTTTAAATGAATGCTTTCCCCTGAGACATTTGTGCCATTTAGACAGTCCCATTCACGACCAATATTTTCGCTTCATCTCCCCTCGATTTTGACCGGCCATGTTAAACCACCCATCTGCTTCATATTTTAGTAACGTCAGCCAACAAGCGCAAAGACATGGAGGCTTCCATCCTCCTGTGTCAAACTATTTCCACCTTCGTATATCAATTCCCATGTGGTCAACCCGTCGTTACATTCCCTTGTCGGTGCAACAGCTATCTGGCAATGACAAGTGGACGGACGCGAATTGCCATTCGCTTGGAATGACCGTCAGTGGCTCTCAAACGGGATGCTAAAAACGATCCACCAGAACCTGGTGTCCGACTAAATCGCCCATGGAGCGGACCATCAAAACGGCGAAGCAGGTCCTGAGGCCAGAGGGCTTATCTGCTCCTTTTCGGTTGGAAGGTTAATGAGATTAATAGCATGTGTGTGATGGAATCAATATGGCCAACCTTCTACGGGATGCCAAGGATGACCCACCGGAACCTAGTGTCCGACTAAATCGCCCATAGAGCGGACCGTCAAAGCGGCAAAGCAGGTCCTATGGGCTTACTTTGCTCCTTTTCGATTGGAAGGTTAATGAGATTAGCAGCATGTGAGATGGAATTAATACGGCCAACTTGCAATTTGTACTCGCCATTGAGCTCGCTGTGCACACAGGTTGGACACGGTTCTGAGGCCATCCAGTAGTATCACCCTGAAGATGATTAACTCCCCCATGCACCGACATTGAAGCCTATAAGGCAATGCATCAGGGATGAAAGTAGCTCTGAATTGCCAAGGAATGATCTGGGGAGGTGTTTTACACACACTTCTCTTCAAAGTTCTCGAGTATAGTTTAGGTAAGTAAGTAATTTGTCCCAAGAAAAACTTTACCCGTTACTATGGTCTATTTTCACTAGATTATATCCAATATCGAGCGTCTGATATTTTCTGTATAAGTATTGTCGAAGGTAAATACTTATCCTTTTGTGGAATCATTGCAATGAAAATTTATACCATTGGTATAGAATTGGGTGCAGCATTAGTGAACCGTGCCAAGCTACGACATGCGTTTCCTACAGTTTTTGAATGCTTTGTGTGCTCGGCAAGTGCTGCTACTAAATGTTTAAGCATCCAAAAAGCAGCTTTTTGAGCGCTTAGCTATACAGATGACACAAGAGATTTTTGGAGATTTTTGATTGGTTTTAATGGTGAACAGAATGTGATCTTGTACTTCAAATATAATCTGTCAGTTTTTATGTGAACATCCACTTAGTGCTTAGAGTACATAATTTGAAGATTATATTTGAAGTACAGGATCAACATTTTGTTTGCCATTAAAACCTGTCCCAAATCTCCGAAAATCTCTTGTGTGAGGGACTTGTGCCATTATGTAACATTCATTACAAGTAATTGTCACGTGTCTGAGATTTTTGCGACAATTTTCCGTGCGCCCTGCTGGCTGTTAGGTCAAGGTTAGGTTTCGTGCCACGGCGTACCAAAATACGCCAACGGCGCTCAGTTGGTGGAAGGAACCCTGATGGAACCCATACAAATCGATAAATTTGTACAGGTGGTTGTCACAAGCACGGCTATAGCATTCCTGCTTGTCTCACGCTCACTTTCAGGGTTTGCTGTGCCGGCGTGTTTTACGCCCATGCTAGGACCTTAAGGCATGCAACCAACGCATGACAGTGTGCTTTCGACTCATAGGGCCAGGGGGGAAACTGGCCAACTTTCCAGCAACTGGTATAAAGCTGACAACCTACGGGGAGCTATGTCTATGCAAAAGGCCAATTTCCTTTGGAGATTCCTCCGCCGCATCTTTGGGATGAACCCATCTCTACCCGACCCGCCGACCATCTACAATCTGTTTACAACACTTGATGCGTACCGTCCAGAAGTGCAGAGGACATTTCGTTGGGAGATTTCTATGACCAAAAATGATTTTCCAGGTTCCTCACGGTGTTTCGTTCAAAAAGTCACCTATCACAAATCACGCTCGTTGGATCGACACGAATTCTTGCGTTTCGAGATTGGGGCACCCTGATGGTCCTCACAGGGCAGTCGTGATTGTTGGCCGAACGGTTGATGTACCATCCCTTGCCAAGTCATCAAGCATAGCCTTAACTTCTTGCGGGTGTTACACATCGCCGGAGTCGCTGACTCAGCCCGCTATAGATGAAATAACTGCTGCAACTATGGGCACTCCGATTGGGGATGAACTTATGCGCGACCACAATTATGATCTTGTTTCCTCTCTCACATTTCTCAACCGTGCACCGTCTGCAGATGAACCTATCTACTCTGCTTGCAGTTATATCAGAATACCGTGAAAAGTATCATCTCCAGCATTCCCAGTGTTACTGGTATGCAAGAACCGCATTCAAGGCCCTCATAAACTTTTTGAAGGCAGCGAGGATCCGAGGGACGGGCACCGTGATGGAGGCAAGATACATGGTTCCACATTGTCATTGCGTGACGGACGTTCATGCGGTTTGTTGTTTGTATAAGGAGCGACGGGAAAAGTTGTCCAGAAGTCGTGCTCAAGTAAGTAGACAGTTTCTTTCACGTTTCCCATGTTGAATACGAGTTTGAACAGCTCAGATATAATAATGCGACTTCCATCGTGCATCCGGGACCGCAAACAACATTGGAGCAATCAGAGGTTTCCTGCGGGGCTTTATCGGAAAATGAATTGCAGCTGCAGCTAGCTCTAGAGGCATCGGAAAGGGCAAGGGAGCAACTTTTGCTGGAAGTGCAGGACTTGAGAAGCCGGCTGGCGATAATGCCACAAAATATCCGAGGAGAAAGTCAAATCGACGTGCGGCACTGCACCGTTGGCTGTCCCATCGTTTGATACAGCCTTTTTGCGCGTCTCCCTTTGAGGTTTGCTCTGGTCCTTTACTTGTTACCACTGTCATCATTGTAGAGATCCGTACGATAGGTCTGAGTTCGATGATGCTATCTCTTTCCATAGTTGGCTTTTATGCACGTACGTACGTACATATGTCGTCCCTGTTTGGCATTTGTTCGGATCCTTGATCATGTAATCATTGTTCCGATCACGGGCACGAGTGTCCCGTTCCTACAGCTCTAACGAGCCTGTCATAAGTAGAAGATGGACGTTTCGAAGAGCCCCCCGCCTCTGATGAAGGCTGCACCCGATAACCACTGCCATGCCGACAAGTCACTTCCCCCTTCTCCTCCACCTTCCACCGCCCGTTCCCATAGTCATTCTTCCAGCGGGTCATCTTCAAGGTCTGCGGTCAAGGATGCTAAACGCCAGCTTCCGACAGTTAAAGAGCTCATGCGTCTCCTCTCCGTTGAGCAGGACACGACGCGCGATTTACAGCAGGAACTTTCCCTTGTCACGTCTCAACTCGCATTTGAACAGGACCGTGCGGATACTGCCGAGCGTAAATTCAAGGACATCCTCACGCGCTTCAAAGACGCCAACAATACTCGGTTAGTCGCCCAGGCCGATGTTGCGAGGTTGACAGAGGAACTGCGATTGTACAAAGTGGCATTGGAGCAGGCGCAGAAGGAGATATTCAAGGCTCAAAATGTCTTGCAACAGGTGGAGGATCAGAAGAGAGAGGCGGAAGAAGAAGTGACCAAGCTGCGGAGGAAAGTTCGGAAGATGAACGAGGAGAGGATAGTCGAACTGGCTAGGGAAGAGGGGAGGAAGCAAGGATTGAGAGAAGGCATCCAGATGGGCAACGACGTAGGTTACCTCAACGGAAGGAACAAGGGATACATCGCTGGGCGTGCGACCAATGACCGAGTGGAGAAATATTTCGCCACTCCCGACGACAGCGAAACTCATCAACTACGCGATTTGGACCTTGCGGAAGAGAGTGAGCCTCCTTATGCAGCGACGACCACTCACTTCCCTCCCAGCAACGGCAGTGGCTCTGCTTCCAGTCTCCCTCGTCCAAACAAAGGTAGTAGCTCTCGTTCTCGGGGCCGTGCGGCGACGGCGTCACCTTCTGCTCGAACGACCTTGTACTCGCCTGCAGGAATGCACTCGGAAATTCCTTTCGACGGATGGATTCCCGAGGCTGATTCATCTCTCCTCATTCGACTTCCCGCTCCCCATGAGCTGGCTCGGCCGCCTCCAACCCCCACTACAGGCTCACCTGCATTATCCAATAGATCTCCTTCCCCAATATCACCCCGCATCCCCGTACCGGTCCCCGCTGAACAATATCTCCATATGGTTCCCGAACCGCGGCCACCAACACGGCCACCGTCTGAAATCCAAACCGACCGGCGGCCACCGAGGGCTCGGCGACGGTCTTCTGGTGATAGCTTGAGCTCTTCAACTCGTACATCCGAGCTTGACTTGCTCCATGCACCAGAACATCCCATGCGCGGTAATCCAGCGGGTGGTCTTAGCCCCATCCTTGAGGCGAGCTTCCAGGAGTCTCTCACACCGTCCAGCGGTAGTGGCAAGCGCAGTAACGATGATCTCGTGGACGAGGTAAGCAGGTCGCTGACAAAACGTGTATAATACCCTCGATCCTCATGCACATGTCCCCGTCACAGAATGGCTTCGTGCACGTGTCGATGCCTCAGCCTCGTACACATGTCGAAGTCGCAAATGCATCGAGCTCTCCTCAGTGTCTCTCCGTAGATCACAAGGGCAGCTCGCGCCCAACGAGTACGTCATCGTCTGGGACCGTCCATATTACTATTCAACCGCCGGTATGTTCACGCGTGTAACCATCCAGTTGATCCCCTGCGGGATTACTCACATCATATACAGTCTCGCCCAGCCTCGAATAACTCTCAAAGTACAATTTCGGCAACTCGTACTCATCTTCTGAGCCCGGCAGATGCAGATCGACCAATGCCACTTCCTACCCACCGGGAGGAACCACCAACTCTTGACCCTTTGTCCCTGACTGACAATACGACTCCTATTCCTCTACCGGATGGTGTTCTTCCTCCAGGTTTCGTCCCTGCAGGCCCCCCTACACCACTGAGGCAGGCGAGTCGTGACACGCGGTACACGGCCGCGGACGTCCCACACCCTCCGTCGAAAGTTGAAACGTACTCCCATCGTCTCCCCTCGTACGTCAGTTATTCCGGGAGCACTGTCGCCGCGCCCCTTCCGAATGGCAGCAGTGTTAAAGGTGACAGCGATACGCCTGCTGTCATACCACCTCCGTTGGCCAAATTTGCACGGAGAGAGGACTCGGACGATTCGCCGAGTGACGCTGAGTCGCTGTCTACTACGCCTACGCGATACCGCGTGCCATCGAATGTGAGATACACACCCTCTACCACTACATATGGCGGGGGTGCCGCGGGGGTGCCGTTGCCGCCATCCGGGTACACGGCTGCTGGAATAACCCTTCCTCCGAGTTCTGTCTCGGGAACGCCGTATTCGTATACGAGAAGTCCGGGTGTGGATGCGTTGTATATGAGTATGAATGCGAATGCGGGGACTACGCCTGCTGCGCTTGGAAGGGTAAAGTCATTCTCGACTGACAGGGGTACGTCGATCAGAGGATGATGAAGATCAACCGAAACGGCCTATCTGTGATAGGTATGGTTTCAAGACTCGAAATATTGATTTCCCTTTTATATATGATCTGGCCATGATTTTATTGATTCTGTTAACATCCCCTGTAGTGACGAGCGGCTTTCTTGACGAGAGCTGGCTGCTCACTTATGTTACTGTCATTTGTATATTCTCCCGCACGAGTGTATTATAATGCATAACATACATTGTGGCATGTGGACCGCGTTCATGCCTAGATTCTACTGACAATCTTACGATCGTACGCGTTCCGATGCCACTCAACAGATCAGCTGAGTCTACTTTTTCAAATGACAAACAGATGGCGAGCGCCCGCTTAGCTCAGTGGTAGAGCGCGCCACTCGTAATGGTGAGGTCGGTTGTTCAATCCAGTCAGTGGGCATCCCTTTTGTCCCTCGATTCTTTATTTTCCGCATTCTGCTGCCATGGTACCTCATTTCACAAAGTCTAATTTTTCCCATTCACTCGCAATTATGCAGGGATGATGCGATGGGTCTTTGTAACTCCATCACCTTGTGATATATGTGAAAAGTGAGTAAGTCCCCCTTCGTTTTACGATTCGCCGGGGGTTCGTCGCGCTCGGTGCTTTGCACAATGGACGAGATCTGAGATGGCATTGCAGTACGTCAGGTGAATGTGGGCGATCGCTAACTTAATCAAGTGATTGGAGTATAATGACCACCACCTTTATTGAGCGACGTCCAATATGTTCCACCCGCAGCAAGGGGACAATGGGGGACACGGACCAAGGACGAGTGAAGGAGGCACTTGTGATCATCACACACGGGTTCACAAATTCACACTTCTTTTCGTTGTCACACCGATCCGGTGTCGCCAAAGTGGGATATGATGGGTGATGCAGTTTATGACAGTAAGTAAGTAGTAACGGAGCGTCGTCATTGACAGAGGGAGAGGGAGGGGGGGAGGGGACGTGTTGGTGACTATCTGACCTCCCGTCGCGACAGAGATAGAATGACTTGGAAACTGTCGCCAAACTCTCCGAGGGAGTGCACGGGGCAGTTGAAAGAAAGCAAGGCCGGAGAGGAAAACAAAGAACAACCGATCATCCTCGTGTCACAAAGAAAGGGAAAAGAGAGTTTTCTACAGTCGTGCCCATATAAAAGGATGGTACGACGGGAACCGTCCCCAATTCCCTGTATTCTGTGTCACTCGTCTCACTCCGAGTCCGGACTTGTGTACTATCGGCGAAGGCACTCTGTCCATACAGGCTAGCCCGTTGTGTTAATATCTTTCTCACTTCCTCACTTCACTTGAGCGCTCTTCTATCCGTTTTATTGATCCTCTCTACTTCTGAATACCCGCCAGGACATACATCGACCCCGTAACCGATTCATTGACATCATGATACTCACGACTCACCTCCGCCAACGTACGTGCACATCTGCCAAATCACTTGCCAGTCCCTACTTCTCGGATCTGTGCAAACGTACGGTGCGTCTTGGTGTTTATGCCACTCGGTCCTGCTACCTGTTACGCTCTTTGAGCTGATTGATCAAATGGTTAGCCAAAACTCACGTATGATTTTCACCTCGATACGATGTTTAATCCGACGTGGATGGATGGTCCGCATGTATTCGCGTTTGATGAGAGGGGGATGGTGGTACTACCCGGTACCGCCGAAGCAGCAGTAGCAGTAGGTCATCCGGGGTGTATCGGTACACCCTTTCCCGTGTTCAGCAAGCCGTGGAGTGCTCCCGCCGTTCGCAGTACTCCCGAGTCTTCTTCCACTGTCACGCTCACCTCTCCTTCGACGGCGGCGTCCTCCTCTGCGGAAGGGCTAAGCCGCATCCGCAAACCGTGGAAACTTGCCACACTGGCCGAGCAGGATGACGCCGAGTTCGAGGAGCTCATGGCCCATGTTACTGCAGAGAGTCTGCTTCAACAAGTACCCTTGACTGCTTACGCGGATGCGTCTTTTTCAACTGCTCCCACCTCTAAGACAATGAATGCGATTGTCGAGGAAAACAAGTATGCAGTATTGGACCAATTTTCAGCTGGAGCTAATAGTCGAAGACCTCATAACGATGAAGATGCCACTTCCAACTCGGAGGTCGAGAACAAAGTTCCAACGACGCCGCCAGTGTGGACGATGTCCCCCTCTTCTACGTCGGCCGCCTCTCACTCGGACGAGTCCTTTGTCGTTCCTACACCTCACCAACGAGGCGAACGTATTCCGTTTACGGTCTTGCACGAACACGTACCGTCTCCATGTGATGATAAGGAAGCAGAACTGCGTTTTGAGCAGGAGGTAGCGCTAGAGAAGGTAGTCGTGGGTTTAGAGAGGTTGAGGAAGAAGGCGCCATCTCCACTTCGTTTGGAGTGTGAGGAAGCGGAGGTCGAAAGGGGCTGTGTTTTGTTTCAGGGGGATACCGGTGGTGATATAGGCGAGGGCACTCCCGTGTGTAATGAGGTAAGTCGGGTCTGCCGCGACTCGCGGTAATGAAAATGGGTGGATGGATGTGCTCACATTGATGATACATAGGTGTTGAGTCCTTTGACGGCTGGATTTCCCGTCAGACCCGTCGATCTTCCACTTTGAACGCCAGTCACGACTAGGGCGGTGTTGGATGCACTCGCGACGACTGGTAATGGTTCGTCTCTCTCTCTCTCTTTTTTCTTTTTTCTTTCGTTTGGTTATTCTCGGACGCTGTCTTTGGATGAATAGTGGATATATGGAAGGTTGCCAAATCCAGAACATGGCTGCGTTGTAAGATAGTGTATACCTCGTGTTGGGATCTATGGCAGACCGTCAGTTTACGATGTGCATGGCGCGGTACACCGCGTGCTACTGCTGGGTATCTCGAGAGTTTGTTATTCCGGTCCGAGGTCAGCAATACACCAGGCTCACAACAAGATGCAAGTGTATGGGAGATAAATATGTTGTGCCATAAATGTAATTACCTATACATATGCTGCCATACAATAAGCGCTCGGTCATCGTTACAAAGTCGAGAATGTCCGTCCGGTGCTAGAGGATGATACCTGCTGCCTCGCTCAACCACAACAGTAACCTCTCCTGTGAAAGCGTCAGATGCCTCAACAACGAATAGAGATACGCACGTCCGCACGAACCTTGTCTTCTTCATTATCGGCATACATAAACCAACTCTGACCGTGTACAAATTGGATAGCAAAAGAATGGGGTATCGCTTCCAGCTCTTCGAAACCTTCGTACCACTCGTGTAGAGCCTCTGTCCGATTGTCTAACTCGACAATGTCAATTGGATGTGCAGTGTCCTTTGGTATCTGGTATCAGTTAGGTCTGGCAGACAAGGTTGCCGAGGTAAGCCCACCACGTGGTTCGGATATAACAACATTTGGCCGCGACCGAGATCGAACTTGTAATATCTCCGTTTCCATGCCAATGACTCTGGTGTTTGTATGGTGACCCATCCGCGAGCGGCTTTCTCAGTGTTGGCATTGTTGAGGAGCGATTCGCCGAGTTTAACGATGCGATTGCGTCTCTCCTCGGCGGATCGTTTGCGCTCTTCCTCTTTCTCGCTCGAGGATGATATTGCCCGCTGGATCTGCTGCTGTCTCCATTGATCTAGTTCTCGCGTGTATTCTAGACGTCGCTGGTGTGCCAAAAGCTTCTGCTGGCGTATCTGTTCACGACGCTCTTCCTCGATCCTCTTTTCTTCCCTCTCTCTCTCTTCTCTGCGCATGGCTGCCCGTCGGAGGTGTTCCTGAAGAAGGGCACGCCTGCGTTCCTCTTCTTCTCGCTCTCGACGCTCTTGTTCTTCCCGCTGCACTCTCCTAAGTTCTTGATGAGTGCGTTCCTCGCGACGAGCTTCTTCTTCCTCGAATTCCCGTCGTCTCTGTGCTGCCAACCTTCGCCTTGCTGTCTCCTCAGGGGTAAGTATGGGCGGGGGTGTGACGTATGTGTAAGATCTGCGCGGAATGGAAGGGATATCTCGAGGGGGAGAAGAAGGCGCCGTGGAACTGGAAAAGCGCTGGACATAGGATGTATCGACATCGCTGAATCTAAGGACTGCTTTTTCATCGACATAATGGCCGTGGTCGTCGAGGGGTACTGGCAGTGGCTTTGAGCGATGTCTTTCGATGTTCACTGAGACGTTCTGAGTTGGATCGAGTGAGAAAATGTGGCTCGTAACGAGATACGACTACTGACCCGGTCCTTCGGTGGTGGGGTGGGTGGCTGCGTAGAGGGCATCTCGCGAGCAGGTGCCGTGCGTCGGAATGTAAACCAATGAGTGAAGAGGCTGAATCGACGTGGCATGACGTTTGACGAGACGGGTCCAATGCCAGCTTATACGATATTTATCCATGGCAGCGCAACAATGTCAAGATGGCAACAGCAACAACAATAGTCTCCCCTATACAGACCGTGGGAATGCATCGGGATATCGACCACGTGACGTTCACTTTGTTTTCAAAGCTCATTCACGCACCGAGTTCGACGAAGACGAAAGATGTTCGCTCTTGCCCTGCGCAGAGCAGCAGTCCACCGACCACCGTTCACGACCACGCTTGCGCGCTGCCTGGCATCATCCCGGGTGCAACCACCAACAGCAGGAAAGGGCTTGCAGCAGCCATCGCATGATCTCCCAAGTCTCGATTTCCAGCCCTCGGAGCCAGAGCAGCCACGTGCGGAGAGAACGGGTGCAAAGTCTTCCAAGGACTCGCTGTCCTCCATAGAACGGAAACGAAGGGTACTCGTTCGGTCGTCGCTCGTCCTCATTGCCGTCGGAGTCGGTCTGCAGCTCGTCTATCTAGGACGCCAATGGGATGAGGAGGAACTCAAAGCCAAAAAAATAGTACGAATAACGTCTCCGCGCTTCGTCGCTGACAACCGTTCTTAATGCTTCTTCAAAGAAACCTCAGGATGCTCCGACGACGCGCTGGGGCAGAATGAAAACCCGTGTTGCGGATGTATTCGGCGTTCGTATGCTTGCTCGGAATCACCAACGCGCATATCTCACTTACCCCTTCGACAGCTATTCAGCGAACCGGTGTGGCCGGAATTACTACCCCCACCCCTCCCACCACAATATCAGAAACCTTACACCATCGTTATTTCACTAGATGACCTACTGGTAAACTCCGTCTGGGACGTGAGTCTAGTCCCTTTCACTGGTCCCATCCTTGCCGCTAATACTAGACCTGGAACAGCGACAACACGGTTGGCGGATAGCGAAACGTCCTGGAGTGGATTATTTTCTCGCATACCTATCTCAGTTCTACGAAGTCGTCGTGTTCACCTCTCAGTATAGCTACGTACGTGCTCCACACCTCTCGAAAGAGTAAATAGCCTTTGAACCACTCCGCCATTCCTCTTTACAGACCGCACTCCCTATAATCGAAAAACTCGATCCATACGGGTTTTTCATTTCCCATCGACTATTCCGCGAGCATATGCGGTCTAAGACGGGTACCGTCGTCAAAGTGCGTATTTATCTTCATATCCGTTTTCGTCCAGTGCTCAGTCGTTGTGGACAGGACCTCTCCTACTTGAATCGTGACCTTTCCAAAGTCATCGTACTCGACACACATCCCGATCACGTATCCACTCACCCTGAGAATGCCATCATTCTACCCCCGTGGACCGGTAGTGCGGGAGACAAAGGACTGGTGGCTTTGATTCCCTTTTTAGAGTGTACGTCGTTGCATCCCTTGATACTGTGTGACGTCCGCGCTCACCGGTCGCTCGTTGCACAGCTATCGGTATATACAAGCCTCAAGACATCCGTCCTATTCTCGAAGCATATCGCGGCAAAGACATTCCGATCGAGTATGCGAAGAACGAAGCCGAGGCTCGCGAACGTCATATTGCAGAGTGGCAGAAGAAGAGAAAAGGACTTTCTACCGGAGGGTTTACTTTCAGTTCCTTGTTTGGAACCAGCGAGGTACGTGTCATCAATCGACTCGCGTGCCCATAAAATATACATGTGACTTACGATACGAACGATGAATGCATCCTGCTGTCCCACAGGTCTCTCATTCTCCCATTCCACCGACCTATCTGGAGCAGAAACGAGCAGAGGCACAAAGTATCTACAAACAGGAGCTGGCGTATATCCAGGCAAACAAAGCAACCCTCGAAAAGATGCTGGAGGAACAGAAACAGCAGGAGGCAAAAGAGATGTCGGGAACATTGTGGAATATGGTTGCTGGGAAGAAGCAGGAGGATAAGAGCGTAGTCGGCAGTGGTGCTCCCGTCGGAGGCGCCAGTGGACAAGCGCAGAACGTGGAGGGTCAGGTTGCTGCTCCAAGTGCGCAGACTTAGATCCCTCTGTGTAGAGGTCCGCTATGGAAGGGGAGATTACATTGGAAGTGGTACGAGCTCTCAATGCATGGTTGATACTCTGATCGTACAGTCGGCGTGGAGGTGAAGGTTCTCTGGCTGGTACGGGTAAGCTCAAGCTCAGTATCCTGCCGTAGGGGGAAGGATTTTTGTGATGGTTACCGACGTGGAAGAACCATACAAACGTCTTATTTTCACATTTCTAGTGCTTCTCTCGGTCCCTATTTGGTAACGAACAAAATAAACACGTAGCGAACAGCTCACGAAAGTCTCCAATGCTAGTAGCTTCGCTGGCACACGGCAGGAGTCTGGTGTAACTCCATGGAGCTTACTTGACAATCTGGTCACTGTGGATGTGACACGTTGCTCCCAGTTCTAGGCTGCTTGCTAGCAGATCGAAGCGTCCGTATTCGGATTTCAATCCGAACTCATATGGAGGTGTCGACTTGCGGCTAAGCACCCTTTTCTCTGCGGGCTCTCTTGTCTTTCATTTTTCGTCCGTCTAGCAGTGCGTGGGTAAGTCATGCAGATCGACGTGGCTTCGAGCCCCTTCTCGTTTGCCGGTGTTGGCGCGGGGATTGCGTTCGTAGTTGTGTACCTATACAGAAGTTGCACCTCGCCCAAAGTAAGATAATCAGTTTGTGATAGGCTGGTTAGGCAAATGCACAGCTGACTTGCTAAACACTTAGCTGGACTGTTTTCCTACAGTTGGGCCGTCTGGTCTATTCGGGGCTATTCGATTCCTTACACACAGCTTGGAGATTGTGCAGGAAGGGTATGAGAAAGTAAGCGATTTGCCACTCACTCACTATCTCCCTACTCTCTCCGTCCTCGTTCGGTTTCAACCCCGTCATTCCGGCGTCATAAGCATATCACGAACAAAGAAAGGGCTTGACGCAGTTGCCAGCACAAAACCGGCGTGTTCAAAGTTGCCGATTTGACCCACCGCTGGACGGTCGTCTTGAACCGATCGCATTTACATGATATAGGAAGAGCCTCGGATACTGAGTTGTCCTTTGGAGAGGCGGCGAACGAGGTGATTAATTTCTTTTTAGCACGCTTTAGCGCTATAATTGGACTCATGCATGTCTACGTCGCTTGCATCGTCGTATTTCGGTCGACGCCGGCGCACTGGTGTATGAAGAATATCCAAGTCCAGTATACACTGAGTCCAGCGATCCTTCACGACATGTACCATAATTCAATCCTCCGATCGCAGTTGACGAGGAACTTGGGTGCGGTCTATCCAGATATTCGGAACGAGCTGGTCATTGCATTTGAAGAGACATTAGATCTTAAAGCGGATGGTGAGATTTTCAGGTCAACAAGTCGATGACGAGGTGTTGAAATAAGATTGACATCCGTACCAAACGGATTGGCAGAATGGAAGAGCATCACCGCGATCGAAATGATCCGGAATGTCGTGTGTAGGATCAGTAATCGGACGTTCGTCGGTCTTCCTCTTTGTGGGTCGTGGCTTCCTTGAGTGCGCCGCGTTGATTCGGTTTTGACGAGGGAATCATTTGTGGAGGTCGGGATCCAGAATGGGTCGACTTGAACACCCAGCTTACCGTCGCTGTTGTCAAAGAAGGGGCATTGTTGATGTGGCTTCCAAAGTTCATCAGGCCGTGAGTTCCTGTTTTTTGAGTCTGCTAACCCCGGTGGTAAGATGAGCTTGTCCCCTATCGAGTTTGGCCTCGAAATGGATCACGCGCAGGACCGAAAGAATCAGCCGCGCGGCTCGACAACTCGAATCCATAATTAAGGATCGCCAGAGACACATGAAAGAGTATGGTAAGGAGTGGAGCGACAAACCCGTAAGCGTACCTTCATCCGGACAGGTCTTCTGAAACATACGAGTCTCCGCTAGAACGACCTGCTGCAGTGGTGCATGGATAAAGGCAGGGAAAATAGCGTGGACCAGTTGGCAGTTCGTATGATGGCGATCAATTTTGCTGCAATACAGGTACGCGTTTATTTCCTTGTTTTCATGCGAGCATTTTTCCGACTCGAAAATGTTCAGACGACTTCAAATGTACGTTCCCTGTACTAGTGATATGATGGCTGTCCCGAATATCCTGCTGACTTGGGTAGGGCTTTGCACAAGCTCTTTACATTCTGGCGATGGACCCCCAGTACGCAGAAATGCTCCGCGAGGAGGTTGAAACAATTGTGAAAGAACATGGGTGGACGAAAGAAGCGCTTACGCACATGCGTAAAATAGATAGTTTTTTGAAGGAGGTCCAAAGGTTCGAAGGACCTGCTGTTCGTGAGTGTATCTTTCTCTTTTATTCCTCATGTATTTCTTACTTATACTCGACCTCCCGTTTCGTGCATCGACGACGACGGAATGTCTGGGTGGTTGATTGGGGGAGTAGTCGGTGTCCCCCGAAAAGTGTTACAAGACGCGAAACTTTCAGACGGCACTGTAATTCCGAAAGGAACCTTCGTGTCTCTCCCGACATATGCGATTCACCACGATCATGACATCTACGAACACCCAGACGTGTTCGATCCTCTTCGGTTCGTACGGTTGGAGGATACAAAGCAAGGTCCGGAAGCGAGGTTTCAACTTGTCGCTGTTAGTCGCGATTCGTTGACATTTGGGTTCGGGAAATCGGCTTGGTATGTATGCGATCTAGGACTCTCCTCCTTGTCGAAAACCATTCCGTTGACACGCTTGATGCTCGCTCTGCGGGTCATGATAGTCCCGGCAGGTTCTTCGCAGGTGTGGTTATGAAGAGCATACTCGCACATGTGGTGGTGGAGTATGATGTCAAATTGGACGAGGGAACATCTCCCCACCAGAAGAGTATTCGTTTTGGTGCCCATCTCGTCCCAAATCCTGCGACTAGGATCGTGTTTCGGAAGAGGGGCGCGTAACGACAAAGCTGTTGGAAAGAAAGTGAATGTATGGACTCAATAGCTGAAGGAATTTAGCACGTTCATTGAGACTGACCGACTGTACCTAAACGTTGCGTGGAAGGTCGATCCCGACTCCGGAATCTTATACATCAAGCTCCAACGTTCGCGTTCAGCTCGTTCATTTCTGGTATAGCAGACGCATCCGACGCATTGGTACGAACTGGAGGAATCAGGGAATAAGGGCCATTCTGGTTCGATCGGTGGGCGGGTTACTCTCTCTAAAGTACAATCATGCGAGAGTACGGATAGCACGTATATTCCGGGAATGAAGCACAGCCGATAGTCCGGGCCATTCAAGATAGGTGGCCGGTAGACAAAAGCGGAAGACAAACACGACCAAACACGGCATATGCTCTTTCGAGTCGTCCAATGCAAAACTAAGCGATTGTAGACCTGAAAATGCGGCGGAAGCGGGCCAAGACGTATCGGAAACTTATGTCGCTCTACTGCATGTCCTTCGGATTCCGGGAGCCGTACCAAGTTTTGGGTAGGTTCACCAAGGGTTATCCTGGCTCAAGCTTACCCGCCCTCAGTTGACTCTGAGATATGTAAAATTGCTATAGAGTCAAGGATCGACTTATCAAGACAATTGAGTACCGTGCTGCAAGGAGCGACAAAGCCTAGTATGACCTCATTGCGCACGGATGCACCACTGTCGAGCTGATGCTTCCGCCTAGTGATCACTCAATGTTGTATCCACGAGTTGTATCTACAGGGGAAGTCTCAGCAACCAGCCGTAGACCTCGCAAAAGCCTTTGAACGTCGAAAGTGTAACCACAGAGAAGCCATCCCAGGGTATGACTGTCTGGAAAGTGTAGTTGGTCGGATGCAATCTTTCGAGTATAACCTTCTTCTGACAACCACTGCAGGGGACACCAACAAACATCGCTATGTCGTAGCGACACAGTCGCAGCCTCTTCGTGCTAAACTTCGTCTTATACCCGGCGTTCCGATCATTCACATTAATCGGTCTGTGATGATCCTTGAACCACCTAGCAAAGAGACCATCAGGGTAAAACAACTAGTAAGTGCTCATTCGCGAAGAGTCCCTGTAGATTGTAAATCATTTCCTTAGAAAGAACAGCAAGCTCTCTGCCCAGCAGCCGCAGAACTGGCGAAACTACCTCAGCAACCAAGCGACCCTCCACGCAAGAAAAAGGGACCCAAGGGACCCAATCCTCTTAGTGTAAAGAAGAAGGTGGCGCGGCCGAGTAGTACGAGGTCTATCCCTTCATCTCCAAGTGGCCTTTCCGTTGGCGAAAAGAGAAAACTGGAAGAAAACAACGATCACATGACCGCTACGCGCAAGAGGAAGAGACGCAGAAAACATGGTGGTGATCCGACTCCACCTGTTGTCACGACCACTCAGCTGTGATTTAGCCCACAGTAGGTATCAGTGCTAGTGCCTTGTTGAGCCGCATGACTTTGATGGCTCACGCTACCGAGTATGATAAACCAAGTTGCACTCGATTCTCAAGTGAATATGGCCCCATTCAGACAGCCTGTTCCCACCCTACGGTGTGCTATTAAACCCCCTTTAACCAGGGTTATCACCCCTCCCCCCCGATACCAGACAATTTATCGTGTATACCTCAGAATCTGTTGCTAGTCCAGGAGAGTTGACATGCAGTCCCGGGGCTCCTTTTGGTCGTCTCACCATCCTTGCGAGTTGTCTTGGAGATGTGACAAGTAGTTGAATCTGTGCTTGCACTTCTGCCGCGTTACGCGTATTGTTGTACATACCGCAACACATCCTAATAATTGTTGCAGGTACGGCCGCCTTTTGAAGGAAGGTAGGTGCCTATCATCACCCCTCCATAGCTCTGACTTCCCACCCAAAGCAAGTATTCCTGTAGGATGTACAGTAGCACTCAGGATCCACCTATCTCCATGGAACCAGATCTTTAATGGCATCATCTCGTCCCAAGTTGACGTGGCTAGGATGCGCTGGCGCACCCAACGAATTATACATGTGATCCGTCCCTCGCAAAGGACGCTCATACTTCGGCACGTGGGAATCAGAGGGTGCTTTCACTGAGGTGTTCGCTGGTATGTTGACTACAGGCTGTTGTTAGAACAAAGCCTGTCAAGCGTGGAGTTCAATGGATCGTCGCGATCTGTTGATCATGAGCCCAGTCGGTCTATAGCCTGCGACCAGATCCCTCCTTTGATTGAGGACGCAGGTTAGGGTCGTCTGCACAAACGATACCCGGCACGTTTGTGGTTCCACTTCGATGCAACCAATTCTTCACCGCGCTGCCCTGATTGTGACTATCTTTTTTCTCTCTTAGTGACGTGGCCCAGTGAGGAGTAGCCAGCTTCCACCTGCGGTTCCCCGCGCCTGGGGGTTTCCTGAAAACGTTCTCCGGCTACTCTATATAGTCTCATCCTGTTTTCACAGGTTTATCGTAAGTCCCTTAGTTCATCTACGCCGAAGACCTTCTCCTTGGTATTGACTACTGTTCGTTGCACATGTCATCTCTTCTAGTAATCGGACACAGGGTACCATTCAAAGGGAGGGTCTCCCTCGCCTTAGTGGTGATCGTCTATGCAGCTTCGGCCTTGATTTTTAGGCGGAAACCTTCTTCGTCCTTCCCTCCTTTGGTACCCAGCGCACTACCCTGGGTTGGGTCTGCTTTGAGTTTTCTGTCTAATCCCAGGGGATTTCTAGCACGTTGCCAGTGAGTATCTTTTTTACCGATAGTGGTATCTGAACAGATGTTTCTACAATAGTAAGCGCTATGGTCCAGTGTTCAAGTTGCTGCTTGGCGGTCGAGAGGTTGTCGTTGTTTCGTCAGCGGCTGCGATTTCATCCATCTATGCATCAGAGGATGCTGCGCCACACGCCATGCATGACCAAATCTTCCGTGCGTTCATTGGACGCTCTCCAAAACACACGGAGTTCAACGTGGAGAAGGAGATTTTCCCATTGCTGGACCAAGTTTTCTCCAAGCGTGCTCTTGAAGTTCTGACTCAGCCACTCGCTCGAATGGTGTTTGCCAGAATCAAGCACCATACTCGGATACAGAGCGCGCAACTATCACTCATGACTTTCCTCGCGGAACCACTGTACTTTACGGTTAACGTCATGCTCTTCGGGAATGGGTACCCCTCCGACTCCTTTGACGATTTCCGCATCATAGACGAGAGCATGCCAGAACGTTTCCTTGGTAGCCCGTATTGGTTCTTGCCCTCCGTTCAAGCCCGTGGGCGCTTGCTCCCGCGAGGTATCGACTACGTCAAGAAAATACACATTCCAGAAAATAACAGTGCGCTGGGCTCGGACTTCATTCAAACTCTGCAAAGCAATGGCGTGTCCCCGGAGGAGGCAGCCTGTCATCTTCTTACTTTTACATGGGGCCTACATGCCAACACCCAAGGAGCAATATTTTGGCTTTTCCTCTTTTTACTCAGCGATCCGGTTGCACTTACTGCTGTGCGAGACGAGATTGACAGGGCTATCGAGCACGAATTTGGAGACTTGCACGGGTTCTTGGTTGACGCTAATCTCAAGAATCTGGATGGACCCTGCTTCACACTACTCACATCCGCAATAATGGAGGCGATGAGGCTTACCGCCACGTTCATGGGCATTCGTGTCGCCAACTCTGATTTCGAGTTGAGGAACAGTGACACGATAATCTCAGTACGGAAGGGGGAGCATCTTCTAGGGAACGTCGATGCCCTTCACATGGATGAGTCTGTGTATCCTAATAGCCGCGCCTTCGTGTATGATCGGTTTGCCTACTGCGAGGGGAAGTTCAGGATGGATGGCAAACCGTGGTTTTCTTTCGCAGCTGGGAGACACTTGGTATGTACCTCGCCAGGTTCCCGTGACCTTGTTTGATACATCTAATTTCCTATGCACAGTGCAAGGGCAGATACCTTGCTATGTACGAGCTAAAGATCTCAGCTATACTGTCTCTCTACCTCTTTGACATTACACCGGTGGGGGGGCCGCCGCCGCCGTGGTGGCCACCAAGAGCGCAGAAGGCAAATCTTGGTTTCCCTCGTATCGAGAACATCATCGTTCAGTTGCATCCCAGAGACCACGCGGAAGGTCGTTAGTCTTAGGGTAGTTCATAGGGAAGAAATGTGTTATGCGTCCGTCACCTTATGTAGCAGTGTACCATAGGATTTATTCTAGCCGTGAGGGTTTTGGTGACCAGATCGCATTACATAATGAGGCGAGCCGTCGATAGATTGCAGTCGGACCAAGCTGGTTGGAATGGCTGGAGCTCAACGTTTCAACGACGTTAGCAAATATTTCATCCAATCATATATTGCTGCCACGTGATGATGGAACGAGGCATCGAGTAGATAGTGTTAGGATAAAGCGTATCGATAGCCTGGTCTCAATCATTTGATGCAAGTGCATTGATCTAACCTCTTAGCTTCAACTTGAACAGTCTGGCGGTGGCAGTGCAGCGGAGACACAGGTCCCGCTCGTGCTCCGTTATTTCTCACCCCCCAGAATTCCTACTCATTAGATCGCTGGAATGGCCTCATAAACCGGTTCTAGTCATTACCCGGCACTCGAGAAGATACGACTGTTGATGGAATGCGCCCCAATAATGGGGAATAATAGGTCGGGTCAATTCGCCATCAGTAGGGATACGTGTCAACCCGCCAGTAACTCGTGCGGATATTCGCAACACGCATCGCTACTTATCTAGCTTCTCCCTTTCCATCGTTTCCTATCAACACAAGCATGGACCTGTCTTCTCTACTCACAACTATTCTCGACAACTTGCGAGCGATAACACGCTCAGCCACTCCGCTCGATGCCGCGACAGCCATCGTTGTCGTATGGGCACTCCGTATGGCATTGAGGGTCGCCCGGAGGTCCTTCAAGACCACCAAGCTCCGCGGGCCACCCAGGACAGATTTCATATTTGGCGCAGCTAAGCAAATACTCGAGTCACCAGATCCTGGTGCCATGTTCGAGGCGTGGGCCAAGGAGTATGGCGTGGCTTACGAGGTCCCAATGACCCTAGGCGGAAAGCAGATTGTGCTAACCGACTCAAGAGCACTTGCACACTACTATGCCAGGGAAACATGGGTATATGTACAAACCAAGTCGACTAGATCCTTCCTTCAGCGCAACGTATGTACAGTACTCAGCTTCCGATGCCCCCCCTCTTTCACACACCACCATACAGTTTGGACGAGGGATAGTGTGGTCGGAAGGCGAAGCCCATAGAAGGAAGGCACAGACAACCCGCGGATGGGAATGATTCATTGATATTTCGTCTTCAGGCAACGCAAGTTGTTGGCGCCATCGTTCAGCCCGGAAGCCACAAGGAACCTCACCTCTATCTTTTACGGATCCGCTCACAAAGTAAACCCGTTTCTCCCTACAATATCAGAGGCTAATATCGACATTTTAGGTGAAATCTGCGTGGGAAGCTGAGATTGACGCTAATCCTGGCGGGAGCCCTGTCATCGAAGTCCAGGAATGGTATGCTGGATTTATGTTCACTACAGTGACAAGAAGCTGAGCACTTTTTGCTCAAGGATGAATCATATTTCGTGAGTTGATTTCATTCATGGTAACTCAACCCCATTTGACCGGCCGTTCAAGACTTGATTCCATAGGCCTTGCAGGGTTCTCTCACGACTTTGGCTCTCTTGATGGCAAACCTGCCTCAATTACCAAGGTCCTTGATACATTTGGATCGTCCTCGGAACGACCGGCCTTAACTGTCCGGCTCCTTCTTCTTGCACGAGTGTTCCCTCTGTTACCCTATGCAACGAAATCCAGAACTAGACTATTCCGTGAAATGCAAATAATTATGGAAGATATTTCGTCGGAATGGTTGGCAAGGACAAGGAAGGAGAAGGAGGAGGGTGTTCTTGACGTGAAAGAGGAAAAGTCGGTTATTGGAGTCTTGGGTACGTTTCGTGACCGCTATGCGAGAATGCCCTTTACGAACGTTGTTCGCAAAGCGAATGCCAGCGACTCCGACTCTGCCCTTCATATGACCCATGAAGAGGTTTTTGCACAATTAAGTAACAAATACTTCTTCCACCGGGCTACAACCTAATTTGCTCCTCTTATAGATGAAGAGTATCCTTATCGCTGGCTACGAATCTACCTCCAGTAAGCCGCCACTCAACTCATGCATCAGTACGAACCAATCGATTTTCGTAGTTACCATGACGTGGGCGTTGCTTGAACTGGCGAGGAACCCCTCCATACAAAGTAAACTGCGACAAGAACTCTTGGCGTTTGGTGACGAACCGACCTATGACCAGCAACAACATAGTTTGCCTTACCTTGATGCTGTGGTGCACGAAACCCTCCGAGTCCATCCACCTGTGACAGACCTTTTTCGTGTGGTGCGTCAAGTGACAAGCCAATCCGTATCTCTTACTTGATCTGAGACCATTCTTCCAGGCCGCGGAGGACGACGTTATCCCTCTCTCAGAGCCTGTCGTCACCCGGTCCGGTAAAGTCGTCAACAGCATATCCGTCGCACGTGGCACGCAAATCGAGATACCCATCTCCTGTATCAATAGATCTACTGAAATATGGGGAGCAGACGCGAAGGTTTTCCGTCCAGAACGTTGGCTGGAGGAAGATGGAATTCCGAAGAAAGCGCAGGACATTCGGGCATACCGACATTTACTGACATTTGTCGACGGCCCTAAGACTTGCCTTGGAAAGAACTTTGCGGTGGCCGAATTCAAGGTACGCTTTCTTTGCAGCTCTGGCACTAGCAACGATTTCTAATCATTCTCTTCCAAGACGGTCATGTCAGTGCTGGTGAAGGACTTTGTGTTTGAGTTGAGAGATGGACCCAATACCCAAGTGGAGCTTGGCAGGGGAATGCTGCTGCCTAGGCCTAGGATAGTTGGAGAACAAGGCACTAACGCGCCGTTGCGCATACGCCGGTACGAAGGATGATACACAGTTGTGATTCGATAGGCCGACGACATGCTAAACTATGTATTTCTTTTGTGAAAACTCATTGTTGGTATGATCGTCGCATACGCCCCCTTTATCAGGAAGGTTACTGTGACGCGCGTCCGCCACGGCGCGACCTTGCGAACTCCCGCCAACTAGTTACAGTCGTGCGTAAAGCAGAACCTTCTACAAATCTTATCACCCCTACGAAATCGAAGGCAATGCAAATAAGAATCGGCCGTTCACAGCAGGTTAGCATTTGGAGAAATTCTAGCGTAGATCTCAGGCTGTGACACATTATTACTCATATTTATGCCGCATTATAGCATACATTGTCTTTAAGAATTGCACCTCGCTGACGGCCATCCCATGCCTCCCAAGAGACATAAAAAATGTTCATCGTGAGCTTCTATTACACGTCTAATGGCTCCGGGTCCAACATTGTCACTACTTCCGCGGAAAATCTTGAATCTCGCGATAGTTGGATATTTCTTTTGTCTTCGAGTTCGTCACACTATAAGGGCCGGTCAGCATGGCAGTGCAGCTGCCTTCCCCCTAAAAGGCTTTCCCCGATCGCTGGCTGTTCAGTGCTGCCGCATGCGCTTCCAAACAAGCATGGGAAAGTTCGTGACGTAGCATGCTAGTAAGTCTGCAGAGAGGGGTCCTCACTGACCTTCGAATTTCCCATGAGACATCAAGGCTGCAGTGCATTGTCACCGATCTGGTTGCCGGGTTTTACCGGAGTTGCGCAGACATTTGACGTGGTACACACGTCTCCGGGAAGGGTGACCACCCTTTTACCGACTTGGGTGAGTCCAATGTTTGTTATTAAACGGTCAGTCATTCCTGGCTTCAGTCACTCATTGACCGCAGTCGACTATGGCAGATATCTCATTTACCTCCAACCACCTATTGGTAACAAGCGTCGCGGTTATCGTTGCATGTGTATACCGCGCGTCTGAGTTTCGGAAAGTAAGGTCGTCTTTCTCCCATCTATCCAACTAGGTTGTCCTCAGACAGCTCATCTAGCTCAACCACATCCCATCCGTGGGATCATCTGGTTTACTAGGTTCATATTGGACCGCATTCAAATCTCTCACAGACAGTTCAAAGTTGGTTCAGGAAGGTTACAACAAAGTAAAATTGATCTTTACGAAGCGTACTCGTTAACCACTGGTGATCGTTAGTACAAGACAAGCGCCTTCAAAGTCCCTAATTTGGGACATTGGGTGGTCGTTCTAAATCGCAATCATGTCGATGACATCATCAGTGCCTCCGACAAGGAACTATCTTTTCATGCGGCCATAGAAGACGCAAGTGTATTCCTTCCGCCACAGGAAACCGCTGACGAGTATTTTAGTATGTCAGACCGGTGTACACTTTTGGCCCCCAGATTGTCCACAATGCCTACCATTATTCAATCATGAAGTCACAGCTTACCCATAATCTCTCTGATATTTTACCCGACGTTGCAGATGAGATAGCTGTCGCTTTTGATGAAACCTTGGACCTAACGGAAAATGGTTACTGATGTAGCTGCACTATTTAGTCCATACTAATTGCTCACCTTCAGAGTGGAAGTGCGTGCCAGTACTAGAAACCGTCGAGAAGGTCGCTTGCAGAGCAGGCAATAGAGCTTTTGTTGGTTATCCCCTCTGTGTGTGATGCCCTACCTAGCTTTGCTTTTCTGTCTTACATGGTTCTCTATAGGTCGAGATTCGGATTGGATCGAGCTGAATACGCAGCTCACCAATTCCATCGTTAAAGAAGGTCTTCTCCTGTCCTTATTTCCCAAGTTTATGATGCCGTAGGTTTCTTGTTCTTGCGTCTAACAAATTCACAGACCTTTCTCGGGTTCAGGTTGGCCGCAAGATTTGCAACCAAGACTACCGATAGGGTGAAACGCGGAGCTCAGCACCTTGCTCCCATCATCACAGAACGTCTGAAGCACATGAAAGCATACGGGAAGAGTTGGAACGATAAGCCTGTAAGCGGATACGCTTTGTGTTGGTACATATATGACTCACAATTGAAAGGATGACTTCCTACAATGGTGCCTGGATGAAGGAAAGGAGACTTCTGCAGACTTACTAGCTGCTCGTATGTTTGCCATCAACTTCGCTGCAAGTCACGTGAGTGGTCTCGTCTCTCGTGATGACTGTACCATCCATATCATTGGCACAGACGTCGTCGAATGTACGTATTCGTCCATTGCATATGTCTACCCCAAACGTGACATCGATAGACATTCGCACAAACGCTCTATTGCCTAGCGGCAAATCCTCAATACGTTCAGTCTCTTCGAGAAGAAGTTCAGACAACGATCGGCAAGGATGGTTGGACAAAAGAAGCACTGACTAAAATGCGGAAAGTTGAAAGCTTTCTCAAAGAATTACAACGTTTCGAAGGAAACGCTTCTTGTGAGTAAAGGGTGCGGACTTCAGTGGTATCCCTTTTACATTGCCCATAGTGGGCATTAAGCGAAGAGCCCTGAAGGATATCACCCTCTCGGATGGAACGTTCATCCCGAAGGGGACATACATCTGTGTAGCGTCCCATGCCATTCATCGCGATCCTCGCATTTACGATGATCCTGACGTTTTCGATCCCTACCGATATACGAAATTGCAAGACGAGCAAGGTGACGATTCCCGTTACCAATTGGTTTCCGTCAGCCCCGAATCGTTAATGTTCGGCATCGGGAAGGCAGTTTGGTATGTCCTCAATCTACACCATGGCCGACTCGCACCGTGACTCACGGACCCTGTTGTGCATGCAATCAGTCCTGGCAGATTCTTTGCGGCAATGATGCTTAAGCTCATGTTTGTGCATGTCATCCTATCGTACGACCTGAGGCTCGGGGATATTTCCTACCCAGCGAGCGTATGCATGGGACCAGCTATTGTCGCCAATCCTTCTGCCAAGGTAATGTTACGCAGAAGATGTGACGAGTAATCCTGTTAGGTTGTTACCGGTGGACGAGGATTCAGCCTACTAGTAAGTTTCCCAAAAAAAAGGTTTATCTGGCCTCTATAGCACCACATAGCTTGAGCAGGGCACACAGCTGGGTAGCTTCCACTTTTTTACTGAGGACTCAGCAGTGCGGCTTTGCCTATTTGATGACACTCTGATACAGTTTCAGACCTTAGAGCTTTTCTTAAGAGGCAAGAGCCGAAAAAGATGAAACACGGGATTAATCCAAACCTTCTCGCAATGATGCATATCACAAAGCCAGCATCTTCTCGGGCCAGCGACCATTCTTGACGAAAACACGGGACATGAAATATGAAACACCGACCCGCGCGAAAGTCGAACTTTACGTCGGAATGCCATGGAGTGGCTGTATTTTCGTGCGAACTCCAAGGTCATTGATCGCGACGGTCACCCAGGTCCTTTCCGTTGGGTACATCGTCACGAGGGCAAGCGAACAGTAGCCCAGGACGCATTTGAAGTCACTCTTATACTGAGCTTGGCTTTCGCGATCTCTGATTTGAATGTTCAAACCATGAACTCCTTGGTCGATGCACGATTGATCTTGACGAATACTGGGTGATTCAGATAAACAGAGGTGAACAGGTAAGGAAAGCTACACATGGAAAGAAAAGACAAAAACCGCACTATGAGAAAGCGAGAAGGTGAGAAATGGCAGTGAAGATGTTCGCGGGGGACATTAAATATCCAGAGCAATGCTTAGCCGAGACCTTACGAGTACAGAGTCTTTCAGAGAGCCTGTGAAGTAGTTTCGTTACCAGGCTAGACTGAGTCGTAGATTCATATGGCCATTACCCTTTTTCCGACTGTTTGGTGCGGACGTCCATCGCGCAGCAGCCTTGTAGGTGATAGGGCCGTCGGGAAGAACCAGAACGCGTCCGAGGTCTGAGCAGCGGCCTGCGTTTTCTTGTACTGTCGAGTGTCGACGTCCTGCAAGTCTCTACGGGCGGGTAGGTGACCACGTTCATCTCCGTTGGGACGACCGCACTCCAGACAGGAGACGGCGGTGGCAGCCAAGTATTACAACAGCGAGTATAGGGGAACTCCGGCATCAAAGATGCAGTGATCTCAATACATTTCCGATTCCACCTGTACGGGGGCACTGTGGTAAAGTTAAGGGTGAACAGCCTCGCCTGAAGTGTCCTCGGATATCTTGACGTCCACAGCAAGACGAGTTAGCGCTAGGGGCTGAAGGGTGGAAGCCAGACACAGAACCCCACTGCCAGTGAGCGCCAATTGTCGATTTTCTTTTGTCGGCTCCTTGACTTTCGCCACCATAGTACCGGCTGGCCACGTTCGAAATCTCCCTGCCCAGCCCTGACTCTCTACGATGGTCATCATCCCAGAGAAGTTCGAACTTGCTCACAACGATGTTCATGGTGAACAGCCTCCTGCGTATCATACTATCGAGGAGTCGGATCCTACGAAACCGTCCTCCGCGTCCGACACATTGCCATCTTCTCCTCATGTGGCCGCTACGGGCTCTTCCAGCAGTCCAAACATAGTGTCAAGTTCAAGGCCACTTCTGCACCCATTACCCAGTAACGGGGAACATTTTCTGACTCCTCGTCGTTCTGCTGATCTTCTCACAAATTTACCTCCCCGTGGCCGAGCTCGTCTACAGAAAAACCGTCAACGTCACAGCAGCTCATGGCTTTCCTTTCTCCCGTTCACTTCTGCACGCTCTGCTAAGCAAGTCCGCCAGTCGATTCTCACAATCATCCATGATCTTGCTGTCCCGCCAAGCCACTCTGACCTTGGTTCTCCACCGGATGCATACGAAATTCTAGCTTCGTGCTCTAACACTTGCGCTGAACACAGGCTTTCTCTTTCCGAAGTCGTGCAGGACTTGTCTATTGCAGACCACACCCCGATGTACTGGGCGATCGTCAACTATCGTGAAGCGTTGCTCATAGCACTGCTGTCGTTTGCCGAGAAGCTCGGCTCAGTTGCAGTGTCGGATATACGACGGGCTTGCCTCGTCAGTTCAAACCAAGCATTGTTCCATGCCCTTCGCACCAAGCGGCCGCCATTTCACGGCACCCACGGCCTCAGGGTCCCCTCGTTGCATGCAGGTGCGCACGTGTACTAATTCGTGCAAGATGACGTATAACATGCTCCCACAGTGACTGAGTCTCTCTTACTCGGGTCACGGCCTACCGACGAAGTGCGGGTACAGGAGTCCAGTCAAGATGGTGCGTTCACTGTGGGTTTCGACATCATACTTTGGCAGCGAAGAATGCGCGCTGTAGGCAGAGTCAGCGTCGAGTTCATCGTCTCTGGTAACAAAACCTCAATACTTCATTGGTAACCACTCACTTCAATTCATAGGACGCATGTGGCGTATCACTTTCTTCTCCACTGACGCTCCGTCTTTGAACGGAACACGAGGAAAGCTCGATCGTGACACATGGCATGTGATGGTCACTCTACTGGAATCTAGCCCGCCCACTTACTTCGATGCCCGGCTCATCATTGATGTTCCACCGCCGCCGCCACCACTTAGATTACCCTTGTCGGGCCGACAGGGTACACGAGCTACGCTTCCACACCAACCCATTTGGCCAAGATTGGACAAAAACTGGCAAAGTCCGCGAGCCACACACGATTACAATTATGATGGCATGGCCCAACGACGACTTTCTTCCTACCAGGGGATTTTTATACCCCAGGAAAAGCATTGTCATCATGATAAGAATCCTACTCTTGCACTTTCTCATTTCCCCACCCCTACTTCCTCGCTGTTGCCATCCCCTGTTCACCTGCGGGGCACTAACCTCCAAGCACAGACCCCACCGGCAGTAATAGCACCGACACCAACACCACCAGCTTCATCTCCTTCGTCGCCAACGCGAAGTAGCTTTCCGCCAATTAGCATCCGTTTACAATCCCAAGGACATAAACTTGCTCGCTACGGGAGGCCAGCGTTCGACTCCCCAGGTATTTACAATCATTCTTTTCCACCTAGCGCAGTATGAATTTCCCATAAGATACCTACGACGCACTAAACACGAAAGTGGAGACGTGGTCTGATAACTGTGCGAGTTACACTAGCGCTGTTATTGCACCGCTAGCGGAGGGCACCGGTTCGCAGTTACTGTACGAGTGAGTTTCGGCATCGTACTTCCGTCGGTTTCTGGTCGGTCATCCCTTTTATAGGAAATCACCGTACTTGTTCGCCGACGGAACGTTGCGAGCACGCTTAGAGGCGAGGCTGACCAAGTCGGAGTTGACGAGGGACTGCATTATATGTTGATCTTACCTGGCGTGTTGCATTTCCGGCTTTGAACGTGCATGGATTGGAATGGCCTTCACGGGCGGCACAGCCACGATTCCCAGGGACAAGTCGCACTCTCTCTTGTGGACCGCTGGTTTGGCAATGTAGGCCTATTCGGCAAGGTGAGCTTGTGGCAAGTGCCGGGACGTGCAGGTGCTGGCCAGCTGTGCATAGTCCCGTGTTAATGTATACAGTAATGTAGATATCCAGAGACATATCAACAGGTCAGTCAAATCTATTCCCGATCGTGATTTTTACATTTGGATACGACCGGTGTAACGACCGCACCGACGAACCGTACTCTTCGGTCGGCGAGCGTATTCCTCCAACTTTACATCATACAATATGACAAGGTGCGCTAGAATACTCTTACATAAGCTTCAGGAAGTTTTGGCAAGACTGTGGAAGTGACAACTGGGGGGGGGGGGGGTAACAGCACGGCAAGAAGTATCAGGGAACCGGTAATTGGTCAGGACCGGTTTGTGACTGGTTCTGACTGAAATCTTGTTCACTGATGGCCTGTTCATCTGCTATTTGTTGCGATATGTAAATTTGGAGAATTTCTTTGTCTTCTATCATAGCCCCGCGCTCTAAACGTACATGAAACATGTCTGACACCGGAACACAAATCGCCGCATCTCGTCGAACGGTATCGAGATGACGAAGACCTGGTCTTCGCATGCACGAAGCCTAACGGAACTGTTAATTGCATCTTCTTCGTAGCATAATCTTAGCAGCAGGATTGGCAGCAATAGCTGGTCCCATGCATATGCTCGCTGGGTAGGAAACGTCCGGTAGCTTCAGATCATACTCCATGACAATATGCGCGAGCAGAAGCTTGAGCATCATCGCTGCGAAGAATCTGCCAGGACTGGTTATGTCCAGAACAAGGCCGGGGAGTGAGCGTACAGTTTGGTCCCGGCGTGGACCGGACACATACCAAGCCGTCTTCCCAACGCCAAACATCAACCACTCAGAGCTAACGGTAGCCAATTGGTAACGAGAACTGTCGCCTTGCTTCTCCTGTAATTTCGTGTATCTGTAGGGATCGAAGACGTCGGGATCCTCGTAGACGCGAGCATCACGATGAATGGCATGGGATGCAACACAAAGGTGGGTGCCCTTCGGAATGAACGTTCCATCAGAGAGGGTGATATCCTTCAGGGCTCTTCGCAGGATACTCACTGTGGACAAGGTAAAAGAGGTGCCACAGAAGCCCAAGCACTTCAAAGCACACTCACAAGAAGCATTGCCTTCAAAACGCTGGGTTTCTTTGAGAAAGCCGTCAATTTTCAACAATTTAGCCAGCGCTTCTTTCGTCCAACCATCCTTGCCAATTATTGTCTGGACTTCCTCACGAAGAGGTTGAATATATTGGGGATTTGCCGCTAGGTAACAGAGCGTTTGTGCGGAAGTCTACCGACGTCATGTTTGTGGCAGACACATACAACGAGGCCAATACTTACATTCGACGACGTCTGTGCCAATGATATGAGTGATACAGTCATCACCAAAAACAAAACCACTCACGTGAATCGCAGCGAAGTCGATGGCAAACACACGAGCGGCCAGTAAGTCTGCGGAAGTCTCCTTTCCTTCATCCAGGCACCATTGAAGGAAATCATCCTGTCAATCGTGAGTCATATATATACCAACACGAAGCGCATCTGCTCACAGGCTTATCGTTCCATTTCGTTCCGTATTCTTTCATATGCTTCAGACGATCTGTGATGATGGGAGCAAGGTGCCTAGCTCCGCGTTTAACCCTATCGGCAGTTTTCGTTGCAAACTTCGCGGCCAGTCTAAACTCGGAGAAGATCTGACATCGTCACTCAGGAGAAGGGAAGAAACTCACGGTATCATAAAATTGGGGAATAAGGACAAGAGAATGCCTTCTTTAATGATGGCATTGGTGAGCTGCGTGATCAACTCGATCCAGTCCGGATCCCGGCCTAAAAAAACTGGGTAAGGCAGAGGCATATTACTAGGCAGGGGGAATCAGTCACAGAGGGGGAAACCGACAAAAACTCTGTTGCTTGCTCTGCAAATGACTTTCTCGACAGTTTCCAGTACCGACACACATTTCCACTCTGCAAATGAGTAATCAGTGTGAACCAACTAGCGCAACTGCATCTGTAACCATTTTCCGTGAGGTCCAAAGCTTCATCAAGCGCAACAGCTATTTCATCTGCGACGTCGGGCGAAACCGCAGAGAGACTATGGGTAAGCCGCGATTTCAATATCGCATTTTGGTATGCATCGCCCATAATCTGAGGACCAAAAGTGTACTTTGTACTAACATACTAAAGACGTCCGTCAACGGGACTCCTACGGCGAACAAAAAACACTTACATCCTCCAAGGCCGCATGAAGAGACAGCTCCTTGTCGGAGGCCTTGATGATGTCACCAAGGTGATTGCGATTTAGCACAACTACCCAGTGACTTAAATTAGGGACTTTGAAGACGCCTGCTTGGTACTATGTCATGACCAATTAGCGAGTATACATCGCAAAGAGCAGATTCACTTTGTTATAGCCTTCCTGTACAATCTTCGAGCCGTTCGTGTAGAACTTAATTGCGGTCCAATATGAACTTAGTAGGCCACATGACCCCACAGACGGAATGTGCTTGAGCTAGGATGGAGTCTGAATAAAGCCTAGCTGGTTCGAAGGTGATGGAGAGACGACTTTACATTTCGAGACTCGGATGCTCGATATAGACATGCAGCGACGAACGCAATACTCGCCGCGCATAAGAGGTTAGAGGCAAATGAGATATCCGCCATTTGTCCATGAGTGAATCGCACTTGAGCCGCTTAAATACATTCGCAATGACCATTCAAAATCATCTATATGGGCAGCTTGACCAAAAGGGCCGCTACTCGTTATCTGGAAGATGTGCACCCTGCGCGGAACAGAGTAACTCCGAGTAACCTCGGTTTCCCCTGTCCAACTGGAAGATCGAGACCGGTGAGAACTCACCTTTGCAAATCCTCCCATGCTACGTCGCGAGTTTTGCCGACGCCATGGTCTCGGAGGCGTAACACGATAGATCATATCTTTCGCTGGCACATGCAGCGTGGCATAAACATCATCACTGATATTTGGAATCCCACTATTTGCAGTGTGCAACGCTCCCCGCCAAAATGATGCCTAGAACTTCAGAAGGGTTCCAGGGCACCCCGAAGGGCCCTGATGTGATGAGATTGGAATCGTCGCTGAGTTACCCACATGTTGCACCGTTCACTTCGGTGTTACCATTGAAACCGAACAACCCTGCCGGAGACTTTACTGTATCGGATAGTTATATCTGGATGAACGTCCCACGGCTAGCAGGGGATTTCTTGCATCCGGATGACTGAACCGGTCATGCCCTGTGACCCGCAAGGCGCAGATTCCTGCTCGTGAATCTATGTAAGCACAAAGGACCTTCCTAGATCTAGACACGGTTGCTATCACAACCGGAAAGATATGCTGGACAGAGACTCCAAAAGATACGGAGAATTTCTCTCTTACTGTCGTTCGCTTACCGCCGAGAGGAAAACCAGTAGATGCCAGGTGCGTGGCAATGTGAAGAGACAGCAACAAAGTACCACTTTCCGTTCATTTTCTGGATGCAATATACTGGACACCAACGACAAATGTCAGCTCAGGAAATATAGAAAGAGAACGTACTAATACGAATGCCGTATTCGGAAGCAGCGTCTTTCTTCGCCCACTTTGTCGTTGCTTCTGTTTCTGTGGACAGCCCTGAGAGCTCTGAATACACGGCAGGATGTTTCACCCCGCCCGCTGATTATCACCACCGATCTTTTCCGAAAAGGTTGCCACTTCGAGCTTGTTACCACGCATAGAAGCTGAAGTCAAACTGAGGTCTCCATAACTCCCGCGATGTCGAGAAAGAGTTGTCGATTTGAAAATGAGTATTTAATACAAGCATGAAGTACACAGTTTCCAACTTACTCGTGAACACGCAACTCACAGAGTCATCCCTTCTTCTTGCGCAGCCGCAAAACAATGTCCAGTGTTCTCAATTTGGCGGGAGGCAAGACCCTTCCCGATACCTGTCATGTGGAGGACAAAGACCCTTTGCGAGTGAGCGTATCCTTCCACCATGCATCCCCTAACATGTACCTTGTTCAATGATAGCGGGGGTGCTTATTGAGGGAGTGCCCGGTATGTTTCGAGTCTTTGGCGCACCGCATCCATCAGTGTATAGAGCTGGAGCTCGCTTATTTCCGATGAAAGTTGGAGGGAATGCCCGGTTACCACAGGAACGACCTCATCCTGTGTATGAGTACTGTCCTGTATCATGCATTGGGCGCCCCCAGAAGTCGGCAGTCGCACGAGTGTCACAAAAAGTAACGCAGATAATCACACCTCCTAACACAAACTCCGACTCGGCATTCAGTATGACCGAAGTACTGAATACTCGTGTGTGGATTACAGGTTACAAGGCTACGACCTAAGATCAGAGAAATTGGACCAAATACTCAAACCAGATGAAAATGAAAATGGAAACTGTAAGTATGTGCTGGATGGTTTAAGCTGCAAGGAATGGTAGAAGGGAGGTGTTTGATGAGGGTCATCACTAATGTTCGACCGTCGGACCTGCAGGCATGGAAAGGGATTTTGTACATCCACTATCAGGTGCTTACATTCCGGTCTCTTGCTGCTGCAGCGATAGTCTTGTACACTCCACTTTCAAGGCCCTGAATAGCAGCCTGTATATGTGACTCGTAGGTAGGGTCTGATGATGCACGCAATTTACCGCGTACCCGTGTCGATGATCTACGGAGGCGGACCAGCGCCATGGGTGTCCTGAACGTTGTTTCAAACTCGGCTGCAGCAAGGATTCGGCAGGGTGACAGAGCATGATCTGCAGGCATGACAATCCGCTCATTTGCTATCTCACTCATTTCAGCTTGAATCAGTGTGGTTTAAGTTGGAAGTGAGATTTATATGCTAGTAGGTGACACTAATGCAACGGGAGTAGTAAAATTATGTGTGGAAGATACCCATTTTGAAAATGTGCCGACTTCTGGGGTGTGCCGAATGCATGACAGGACAGTATGCTCGACCCACCATCAACATGGCGTGGGAAAGCAGCTGATGACTTGGTTGGAACTGACTGTGTTTCACTTGTGCGATTCCTAATCACAAGGCCCCTGCCACTAGTCGCACTTCCACAGGATCATCGACCGGCCGTGTTCAGCGTTGACTGTGGTCCGGCCAATGGCTCCCGAAAATCGGACACCTCACTGTTTCCCCTTTCAAGTTTTCGTGGTATTTGCGGCGTCCTATGGTATGGTGCATCACACGGGGCTCTGGGACACATGGATGATGGCAGTGACGGCGCATCCACCCATCAACGCGTCGCCAGCTGCACCGCTACTGAGTTTAAGTTCCTAGGGATGCCATCAATACAAACTAATGCCCGGTTTCCCTATAAATCACTCAACCGGAGGTTAGGGCACTGCATTTGTGTTAACGTTGCACATCCACCTGCAAGGTAGTCTCGATGTCCCTCACAATCTACGGTTATCCCTTATCGCCTTGTACTCGGCTTGTCGTTTTGATCTGTAAGGAGAAGCAGATTCCCTTCAATTTCGTCCTTGTCGACATCCGCAATGGCGAACAGAAGGCTCCCGAGTACGCTGACAAACAACCTTTCAATAAAGTCCCGTATATTGTGGTGGGTCAACTTGCTACCGCGATCCATACCAGACCTATTAACACCTGAACCTGACTAGGACGACGACGGTTTCGCCCTCTACGAGTGTCGCGCCATCGCCCGTTACCTGATCAAGAAATATGCCTCTCAAGGAACTCCAGATCTCATTCCCTCTGATTTGCAGGCAGAGGCACTGTTCGAACAGGGCGCGTCGATCGAGTCATTCAACTTCAATCCCCACGCTTCTGGCATCGCCGCTGAGAAGATTGTCAAACCGTATGTTTCTTCTTTGTGCCCATGCGCATCTAACTGTCTAGCAGACTGCTTGGTCTACAGACGGATGAGAAGACACTTGAAAAGCGTTTGGTCGAATTGAACGAGAAGCTGGATGTCTATGATGTTATTCTCGGCAAGCAGAAGTACCTTACTGGTGATGTGAGTGTTTCTTCGGAGGTTCTCATTGAACCACTTACGAAATGTTGTCGGCACACAGAATCTCACACTTGCGGACCTTCAGCATCTCCCTCATGGCAACCTGTTGTTCACTAACGGCTGTGAAGACCTCTTCACCAGTCGGCCAAACGTTGCAAGGTGGGTGTCACTTGTTTATTCAGTAAATGACTATCATTCACCTGTGTCAATAGGTGGTGGAACGAGCTCACCAGCAGGCCAGCTTGGCGAGAAGTGACCACGTACTTTAACCCGGCTGCGTAGGCCATATACATACGTTGTATCGTCTCGTGGGTCATGTTTGCCTGGGCCGTTTGCGAGCTTGTGAGTCGTCCTAAAATTACTCAAAAACTCGGCTTTCGGAGGCGAGAATAGCGTCTATCAATTCTAAGACCGCTTGGAGTCTAAACAAACTTAGGTAGCCAAGGTGGTTCAAAGTACTAACATTGCAGCCGGACCGAGGCGGAAAAAATAGATCATGCACACGGTCCTCTAGAAGCCTGCTGTAACGGAAGCTCCCAGCTTCCGCGAGGTACTACTAACTGGCAACAAGGAACTCCGAAGGTCTGATAGCAAATCAACCTGTTAAGTAAACAAGAAATTGGTGTGCAAGCATTCTAAATACGTGAAACGGTTGCACGTTTACAGTAAAAGATAGTTAAGACCGTCAGTAGAATGGACCGGACCGTTCCATCAATAAGTGATCATCTATCCTTAGTGAAATAGTGAAAAATGAAAATGTCGCGACTAGCGCGGTAGGTATATATGGAGATATATATTGGAAGGAACTGGTATTACCCCCTCTTGCGGGTGCGCGAAGGATCCCGCTAGAAGAAGCTCACAACCGCGCGCCAGCAGATGGAGCAGGTGTCACGACAATACCTGCCCCTCCACCACTTGAAGTTGCTGTAGGGGGACAAAACGCAGTTGGCATCGGCGACGAGACAGCGTCCCATGCACTCGGATAGCTGCATCCCGCCACCTCCGTTGGAGACAGCGCTTGATCGTCCTCGTCATACCATCCGTTACCAATGCTTACACTTGAAGGTGGCTTCGGTGAGAACGTAGGTGGGGGAAGCGTGGGAATGGGACTGCCTGTGGGAGTATAAGTGGGGAGGTAGGATTGGATGGCCCCAGCCGTAAGACCGTTGATTGATGTCAGGGGGTATTGACCATATGAAGAAACGGAAGAAGGTGCGATCGTGCCCGCTCCAGCACCACCCGTTTGCCAGGACTGGAATGTGCCGTCAAAGATTGGACCAGAGACGCCAAGGGCTGCACAGGTCCCCACAGCGGTACGTGGGTCTTTCGGTATCCATCCTCGTTCAAGGCCGAGTTTATAGGACCACAGAGGAGACTCAACCGTGTTCGTCGTGGAGGAATTACCGATCTGATGCATCCAACATCAACCTCATGACTAAAGAACAAAGACCGACACTCACCTTCCACGTCCAGAAGAACCAATTTTGCAGGGCGTCCATACTTGCCATTGCGAACTCCTGCAACCCGGCCTTCATCGTGTCATTCCACTGTGATGCGTCCATGAACAGTGCACACGATGGCCCATAGCTGTCGGTACCTCCCACTCCCGTCAAGTACAAACCACAATCATTATATCCGACGCTGAACTCGCCCGCAATAGTTACTCCAAAACCCACTTGACTTGAAAAGTGATCACACTCGTTGTTAGTAGGCTTGTCTAGTGAAAATAACGTACATCCCTACCTCTGGTTGATTGAAGGACCCCACGAGTTGCACGCTGTCTGTGGCCACGTCCCACCAGCCTGCAACCCAGTTCCTGTAGCGATAGGTGCATCATTCGGTTCTCCGTCGAAAGCGAAGTACGGGTGGGTGTCGATCATGATCCGGTCCGACCCCTGTAAGAAGCCGGTCCAAGTCGAGAGTCCCTCGAAACCGTCATGGATCGAGATGTACGGGCCATTTCCCTCCCCGTAGCCCGTGATGTTACGAATCATATCGTGAGCGCGAAGGTAGCTGTGTCAGGTACAAGCAAAGAAACGACGGGCGCGACAATGGTGTCAGCAATAAGCAAGCGACCTTCTAAATTGCAACGGCGGAGGAGAGAGCTACTAACAATGTCGTGATTTGATCCATTCCGATGGTGGAATCAAGTGCTTCATTTACGATGCCAAACACAGGAACGACGGGCTGCCACTCAGGCTGAGAAATGAACTCCGTGATGATTCGGATGTAGTTGAGCGCGCGTTCGGCGTTAGCTACACCCATCACGCCGTTCAGAAAATTGACGGAACCCAGCTTTCCAGAATGATTATAACCTTCAAGCAAGGATTGTGATATTTAGAGAAAGTAGTCCCATATAGTGGGAGTCCACACTTACCATTCTGAGAACCGGGGATGGTGTGCAGGTCAAGATTAACTCTCAACCCGTATTTCCTCGCCCATTGAAGCACGCGTAGGATGTACCTAAAAGCAGCGTGCGTAACCATAACGCATCGCACTCGAACTACAATCACTCACGGCCAGCAAACCTTCTCAAGGAAAGGCTCAAAATCCCATTTCTCAATTGCCCAAAAAGGAATGGGCAATCTGATCCAGTTGAGTCCCGCCCCTGCAATTTCTGCGATGTCATGTTCCGTCTATAATCATCCATGTTGCCGACATGAAACCACAAGATTCAGTGTACAAAAAGCCATAGATAATGCATGACGCACGATGAAGGTGTTATAATGATCCTCTAGTTGGTTTAAACCACCATTTGCAGTGTCTGCTGCCATAAGCGTGCTCAGAGTCCATTCATCAACGGAGCCAGGATATTGCTGGAACAGGGACGGAGAGATGAAGGGCTCCAAGACGAAAAGACCGCCAAGATTGACTCTGTCGGGGAATCCGCAACATGGAGTGTTTTTGACCACAAAAGCACCCATCATCACAGAAATCCATTATCATACCACCAGTGTGTGTTAACCATTCGATCGGCGAACGACATGACATATGGCGGTCATCACAAAGGTAAGTAGGTAGCATGCAAGAGGTCATCCGTGATACTTACCCGTATACCTTGTCCTGCCCCCACGTCCAAGATGTATTCAGCGGAGGGGTCCATGAGTTAGGACGGGCATCATTACTGAAAGGATTATTTGGATCAGATATCCCTGGAGCAATAAGGTCAGCATGAACAACATCACCCAAAGGTGGCAGGAGGCGTGTTATCACAGCGAGCGTGGACCAAGTAGATCTCTAACCATTCAACCCCCTCGAACGGTTACTGCAGTAGCCGGTGCCGCAGATCATACCAGTAGTGTTACTGCTGCCCTGGTAATACGGGCCACCACGGAATCGGTGGTTCTGCAGCGCCTCGCATATCAAATGACGCGCTGACGCACTTTTAACCTCCCATACGATGGACAACAACACGGCCCCTGAAAGCACCGTGACAAGTAATGTCCCTCTAACCAGGGACAGCGAATGAAGTCTGCTGGTAGCATTCAACAGGCCCAGACCCAATGTGTACCACACGCGACTCGGAGGTTCTGCGGCCCCGTACGTTATGGGCATGGAGTAATAACATGCCCCATGAGAAAATGCCACAAAAAGTCGCATGCCACAGGTGACAGCAAGTCGTGGCGACGCAATGCACACGCAATACGGATTGGAAAACAAAACAAGTCCCGGAACAGATACTCACAATATCCCCCAAATGGATTGATATATGTAAAAGTTGACCCATCAGATGTAACAACTGTTGACCCGTTCCCGCCAGACGTTGCACCAGACGGCGAGCCCGTAGTGGGAATGGTGCCTGAGCCTCCAGTTGTATCCGTGCTCGAGTTGTGCGGCTTAATGACAACAAAATAAACTGGCAGCACGACTGCCAGCGCAACAACGACTACAGCCAACAGAAGAAGAGAGATCCATACGAAGCGCCTTCGGAAGAACGGCTTCTGCTTTTCGGGACCGATATACGATCCGGAAGATGGCGCCAGAGCGGGCGCTCCGTCTGCCGAAGTGGCACCCATCTCGAGTTTCGTCTCCGCCTCTGGAAAGGTTGTAGATGGTGCACCGTCCTTGGGAATCAGAGGCATAGCGTTCGACCCCTCGGTAGATTGAGTGTGCACAACGGACTCTCGCGGAGTATCCATCATCTCCGGCACCTGGACTTGTTTGAGAAAAGGCGCCGCACGGGGCTCAAGTACTTCATTCGAGCCAGGGAGGGAAGCGGTAGTCGAATCGGGGGACTCTGGTGGTGGTGGTGACTGTACTTGACCAATACTGGCGCCCCGAAGACTAACGCTTTTATCCGCATCGTTTCCGGGTGCAACATTGTCATCATTTGCGAAACTTGACCTGGCAGTCTCTGCTGTTGTATACGAGGAGGCGGGCCTGTCTGCGCTTGGAGGATGTTGGGGCGGCGGCAGCAAACCCGTTTCAGTCATAGGGGTGTTCGGAGCCGTGCTGAAAGGGTCAGCAAGGCTTTGAGGCCTGGACGTCGCCATCCTTTGAGATGGTAAGGGAAGGCGAAAGCCTCAAGCCTTGGAGGGAAAGAGGGCGGAGGAACGGGCAAGGAGGCAGAGGGATGAAACGAGAGAATGATGGTGCACTAACTATGTGTAAAATTAGCAATACTGTCTGTAATTGGGGTCGGTTAGCGCATGGTTGACTCCACGTGGGAAGTCGTCCTGCCACTCAGCCCCTTTTGAAATGTTCGGGTTAGAGCAACGAGTAAGCTGTAAACTGGGAGATACACCGAGCATCCCTCATGGTCGGTGACCGTTGCGTCTCGTCGTGACTAATGAAACATTTACGCTATGATGCCCTGCGAGACCTGACATCAGCTTTCCAACATCTCAGTAACTGCTTCATGATGCACGTACACGCTTGCTCTCGGCACTGGTGCCAAACCATTCTATCTCTCCCTGTTTTGACGACTTCGAAAAATAAGCTAAACTCCGGGATTGATGATGCCGAGAACACCCCATCAATCTGCAACGTGGGAATAATGCTCAGTACCATGTCGACACGCAGACATATAATGGTAACAGCCTTTGCGACGTTGCAATCGAGTCCTTTGGTTTATATACACGCGTGGTCTCGAAACGACAAGGTAGGGTGGATGTGACACGGTCATGAAGCTATCCAAACCCACACGCATTCATTTGCATCACAGTCTACAGCAAAAACGCTGACCTTCGTCATTTCGAGCCTGCGGTCAAAATTTACTTCAGTACTTTGCACCGCAGCTACATAGGATCCCCTTTTGCGAACACCCGCTTCTTGCAAAGTCTCCCTCACAAAGCTCAAGGAATGGTCACGAATGCGGGCGACATTCGTTCGACACGTCGCCTAAGCAAACCACGTTCGTGTTTCGTGCTTGAGTTTCCGAGGGAAGGTCAGCAGGCACGATTTTTGACTAAGAAATTGACCTATACACTTCCACATATCCACCAAACGGACGGATGCCTATATCATTGCGCATGTGCAGTCCATGCGAGTCCGCTTCGAAACAACCAACGACACTTGACATCGAGGCCATTCTGGTATGTCTCAGCGAGACCCGACTCAATTCCAAAGCCCGTATCGACGGTGGCCCACACGCGGGTTCGCATGCGCTTCATCTGGCCAAGAATTCAAGTCCCAGATCGTATATTGTGCACTTACTACAGACGCAACGCATTTGCAGTCTCAGCCTGGTCCTCAAACCTAACTCTCCCTTTCTGTTCTTCGATATGACCGCCACTGTTACATATCCCAATGTTTCGGTGCAGTCCGCAATAGCATGGTAATGGGTTACATTTTCTTTTTCGAGCCAATTTTTCCAGGATACCAAGACTACCCGGTTCACCGTAGCGAACCAGCCATCCGAATAGGAAGACAGCGCGGGCATCATGATGCGATGTCGAAGCATCACATGCATCAAGGAACCCACGAATTTTCCTTCCCATTCGCACAAAGAAGTTGGAGTGCACCTCATCCATCCTTACCCGTGGGATTGCGGGTGCCGCAAGAAAGACGTCTGGACATTTCGCCATGGACCCCAAGTTGCACTTTACGCTTGCTCTGTTGCGCAACTTGGAATACGAGAAGCATCTCACTATACTCTTCACACGATTTGACCTCACAAAGATCACAGGCTGCAATTCGTTTTCGCAGAAAACGAGAATCTTCTTCAAACTAGAGGGAATCTCGTACCATGATTCTGGCTCACACCCAAACCCATCCTACCATTGCCAAGATATCAATCCTGCTTCTGTCTCCCCACACGCCGAGGTTATGGCAGTAACTCCCTACGATGGAGAAGCGATATGATGTATTTTCCAAAATCGCACGGAAATCGCCTGTCGTGTTTGCTTCGGCCCACCTCCGGCTTCGACGGAAATTTTGTCACCTGAGATCAGCCGTATGGTCTTCTTCAGCCCGTGCATTTGGCGCGCCAACACAGAGGATCCTGTTATCAAGGGTGAGACACCAGGGACTCCCTGATATCGTCGCGAAAATACGAAGACGCGAAGTTGAAGGACAAAACGAGGAGCAACGTTTTGGCCAAGAGCACAGCTGCATGACACATACTTTATAGGTAAAACCTCTTTCCCATGTAACTCCACCAGGGTTTCGGGTCAGGTCAACTCTTGACTACAGGTGCGAAGAGGCGTAGTAAGTAGCCGATCTGCTTGCTGCGCTTGGGTGGACGCGAAAGGATACTTGCCACAATCGTGGTCATTAAATTCCCATGGTAAGTTGAACAGTAACAAGGTTTAAGCTCCACGCTGGACTACACGATGGTTCCCGCATCCTGGCCCTTTAACCCTTATTATGGTCTATGGTGATCACTATCATTGCATCGCACCGCTCGCACTGATGCACCAATCGGCGCTGGAAGAGGCGAAGACAAGGGAGGAATGATAGGGTCCAGGTACCAACGCCGACGACACGCTGCACCGGTCTTGACCGGTATCGACCCACAGAATGGTATTCATCACCACACCACGTCGTCTAGTGCGATAATTGATGAGTCGACCTCGACCTCTCACCGAGTGTATCGGCAGGTCGCACGACATGTCAATCGACCCACCAAAGAAGGATCGGAGCTTGCAATGTGGTCAAGTAATGACCGCACTCCATATGAGACATTACACGTTTGATGTGAAAGACCATGTATCGGAGCAACTACGTGAGTAAAGTGAGCCACCGAAAATATTTTCTTTAAAGTAATGCAATGTGAGCTCCATGTTGCACTAGGACGGTGGTGTCCGCAGTCAGGCAGGGGATTCATCGAAGGGAGTCCAGAAAGAGCAAGAAACCCCAGTCACGTTGTGGCGAATTTGAATGGTCCAATTTTGCGACAGGGAACGAACAGAAGGCCTCTTGACCAACCCGCTGGGGTAGTACTGCTGGGACAGGCAGTCTCAGAGATGTGAATGTCCAGGATAGGCAAACGCCCACCTATCTGCGCTATGACCCGGTTAGTAGGGCCATTCCACAGATCCTATCATGGCTATCCTACTTCGAACGCTGAGAGAGGGGCGTAGCGCCTGGTACCCATATACATTGTTGTTACAGCGCCCTCGCTTTCAGATAAGAATAAGAATGAGCGACCATTGGATTCTGCTCAGGGTACCACGGACAGAGCTGCGAGGTGGACTACATTGTGTTATGTAGTAACGCAGATAGATCATCGAGCGACGCATAAGGTCACGGGATTTGAAGGGGTGGGGATGAAGTGACCCCGTGCCACAGCCTTGGCAGCTCACACCCGCGAAGGGGACGGCATAATGAACCAAGATCTAGGACACGAGCTGTGGGAAGTACAGTGGTGATACGAACACGGAGGGAACGTGCAGCCGCGATGAATATATCAGAACAGTTGTCCAGAAAGTAGCACAAAGAAAAGGGGCGCATCGTTTCGGGTATGGCGAAGTGTAAAGCCGGACACTGGTTGCCCGTAAATTGGGTCTCGAGAACTCCTTCGGGAGAAGTAATGTGACACGTTATTGGATATCCGGTACGGTAAAGGTCGCGAACCCGACGGGATACCTGTGCGGAATCAGTGTATAGTAAGGTCGACAGACGTGTGGGATCATCGGCCCTGGTCCCTTGTAAAGTCTGAGTGTGACCTTGCCCTGTGCTGTTGTTTTGTCCGACCGTCGTCGTCGCACACGCAAATGTCCGCCACACTGGGAGCTTACATAATTGTTTGTGCCTTCATTGGGCCCCTTTTTCAAAATCCCACGCGACGTAAGATGAAAAAAGGCATTTTCCGAGCTCGGGGCGTTCGCATCGCCGGAAGATCTCAGATAATAAAGTCTCGCCAAACCGACACACTTACCAGCTGTGGATGTACAGACACATCACGGTGCATCCAACACCAGGCTGCTGCGTCCCAGCAGTGGCCAAAAGGATCCCAACTCTATTTTTATTTCATCTTTTCCGCCGAACGCCAAGCTGACTTCATGCTGTTGTTGTTGTACAAAGACAGGTGACCGCCCGAGGTACGACACGGCCCAGGTTCAGCTCAGGGATCAGAGACTCGGCACCGCCATCTTCCTGGGCTACCGCGGACAAAAGCAGGTTGTCCCTCAAGTCACGTCATTGTAGCTGATCGCAAACGTTTGTACCCCACCCTATTACACCGATGGGGAATTTTGGATGGACTGGTCTTCACTGGTTTACACCACCTCCCCGTCGGTTCACATGCCTATTTGCTAAACTGCTCTACTGTATCGTTACCCCCCAGTACGAATCCCGGGGCGGACGTGGCGGGATGGTATATAGATCCGCTTGTCATTTCCCTGATTATTGTAAGATCGCCGAACCCTCGCTCGTCCCCCTTCCCTGTGTCAATGACGTTCTCAAATGACCTCCATCATATCAACAGCCACTCAGAACACGACCCTGCCCTGCCAGACACCCCTCTTTCCAGCCAACATGCTCCACCCCATGGTTCATATCACCGTGCCCCCAAAACCGCCGAGGACATATTGCATATCATTCTCAGGACGCGTAAATCTTGGAAGACGCTCAAGGGTCATACAGAAGCTGTGTGGCCTCCCTATCTCGAGGCCACCATGCTGAAAGGTGCGCTTTACACAACGTGTTCTTTGATCGATTGTCCAATACATCTTCCTCATTGTTCATCCCACTCAGCTCTTCAGGAATATGTTCCCGAGGACTCAAGGGAAACACGTATTCTTGGCCGATTTCCAATGCGCAATCGCTTCATCTCCGATTACATTTACCGCTCAACCGGAAAAGTCAGATCCGCCAAACAGGTGGGCAGTCGTCTTCAACAACTCAGAGACACCGCTGAGGGTCGCCAATGTGAGTATTGATCGTGGGCCCAATCACCCCCCTGTTTCCTTTCATCATAATCATTTATGCCTTGCTGCGGCCTGTTTGCGCGCTCGACTTATTCAATTTCACGTTCCTTTCATCAAACGTTGTTTATGTTTATATTTGTCATTCCAGTAATCGATTCCCTCACGCGTTGTTATCGTGCTCCTACTCGGTCTCAATCAGCCGCTGCCTACTTACGTTCGGACGCCGGTGATTCAGCGTGCCAACCTTTGTCCCCACTCTTGGCCGGTGAACCTTTCATACAACCTATATCATCAGACGTTTCCTCCTCTAATTCATCCTGTTCCTCACCATCCTCTGGACGCCTCTCCCTCACCCCACCAATACCGCTAGACAAGCTCTCGATTATGTCACCGCCGTCATCCACGCCAAAACAGTCTCAAACTGCGGATTCGCGCACGCCGGTGTTCATTGACATCCTCCCCGACCCTTCAAACCCCCGCGGGTCGTCCTCAGTTCATTCTAATTCTTCGCTGTCATTTTCTGCTGCCCCTCCTCCGTCGTCTTCGCCCTCTTCCGCAAGGCTGCCGGGTGGCGCTGGGCCAGCGCGCCGCATGCGTGACATCGAACCAATTGTCACCTTCGTATCACCAATGCCCGTCGTGGGAAAGTCATCCTATATTGTCCTGCTAGATGGCGCACCTGTGCATTCGGAGGACACCAAGTTGGAGTATGTGGGACCTTATTATTCTTCAGGGTCTACCTCCACCCCTACTTCTTCATCCGTGCCGTCGCCGCCGTCGAAAAACGATACCCCAGTGCTGTATAATACAGCCCTGGTACCCAAGTACTGGGACATATTGTGTAAAGCTGCAGGTTAGGTCTCTCGCTTACATCTGGAAATACGCTGATTGGAACGCTTGCTATATTCATCGCCCTTAATCCACGTGGCTGCACGTGTGCCGAACCATCCTGCCACGATCTCTGGGCGTTCTTCGTGGTTGGCTGAACGCTTTCTCCACTTTTACTTGGTATGACAGACCCGACATTGTACACGATCATCCAAGACGTATACCGCCCCCCTGACAATGTATCCTCCCCTTCACCTTACCCTTCCGGTGGCTTACAAACGTCTCGACCGCGCCCGGTTAAGATCTTCTCAGCGATATACCATTTCCGGTACCCACCAAACGTCAGAGCCGGCGGGTCACAGTCGACGGTTCCCTCACCACTCTCTATGCCCGGATCAAGGTACTCGCCGTCAGGATCGTATTCTTCACACTCTTCGAGTTCGAGTAACTATACGGCTTCTACCGCATCCTCGTCGTCTCTGTCCCCCATGTTAGCCCTTAAGCCTGGCCTAGGTAGTGTTGGACATGCGTCACCGATGCATCCCCGCTCGTCCTCTGCCCCGGGAATGGGTCAATATGGACTCCAACAGCAGGTACATTCGGGGTATGCGAACTCGGGTCAACATGGGCAGGGGTATGGGCCTTCACAGGGACATAGTCGTGCTCAAGGAGGATATGCCAGGTATGGTGGATATCCTCCCCCTTCTCCTGTCCACCACGCCCCTGTGGCATCGTACACGTCCACGATGAACGCTACAGCTGCGGACCCACTCATACTTGCCAACGAAGAGGACTTCTTCAGGTTCGATGATGTCGACCTATCACAAAGTTTAAGTGGGGATAATGGTTCCATGGGCAGTTCGAGTATGAATGCTGGAAGTATGCACGGGACAAGTGGTGGGTCGAACACTCAATCCCCTGCGCCATTTTTTCCGAAGGACCCGAATTCATATGTGAGTCCTTTCCTTTGACTGAACCCGCGAATGGTGGCTGACCCTGCGTTAGTTTATGTAAGATACGAAAGGCTGACGCTTTCATATATAAAAAATGTATCCTTCAAGGGAGCTTGGGGTCGTCCGTCCCATCGGAGCTGTGCTTTACAGCCTTCATTACTTTCGACTGCGCTGCACGCACCGGAACCCTTAAGTCTTCAGTATACGTGTGTGATCACCTCGAATTGTAGTCTTGAGTCTCCTTAGTCTTGTTAGCGTTTCGATCTTCACTGAACTAATCTTCACTGTAACCCGTAACCTTGCCATCACCCGTCACACCCTTCTGGCTTTTTCAGCTGAAAACGCGCTTGATATTGCCACACAGGTTATTTGTATCGATACTTGGTGTTATGTAATTACGGTCAGTGTGTCCCGTTGTTTGAAATTGGATAAACTAGGTCACTTCGAGACATTCGGGGACTTCGCCAAATCCATCGACAACGTTCGAGGCATCAATACTATCAGTGCTTGTGACAAACTTAACATTCAGAACGTGCATTCACAATTGCTTAGAACAGCTCTCAATCGCCTAGGTTTATCCACACAGACCACACGTCCAGATAGCTTTAGGAACCCTAAGTACTAAGTGGCGTTCTGGGGCAGAAACACTTCTTCTACGTGATTAATATTGAGGGGTACGTGAAGCACTAATTCAATCCCTACGGTAGCCCCATCCGCAACAAAGCACCAATTGTGATTCCTGTGACAAGCTGCCTTCAACGCATATATCTGGAACGGCGACCTAATCAGCTTGTCATGATTGGTATCAAGAGAGTCAACGTCAACTGCTCGGAAGGGGTTATGTGGATCACTGTCAATAGGCTGGTCCCCTGCTACCCACTTAGGGTGCGTAATATTACCAATAGGTGTAAGTGTTGTCACTTTGAATTGTCCGCGAGAGAAACGCATTCTCGTACTAAGTTATGACCATGGTGCAAAGCGGTTCTCAGGTCATTTCGTGGGTAATCAGTTCTCCGTAGGGTGGTTCGAGGCTAGTATAAAATCGGTCTAACGCGGGGCGAGGAAAGTGTGCACTAAGCTCGCGGTTGTGGCACCTGACTCTTCTTAGACATAATCGAATGAAAAGAGTGGATCGATCGGACGGAATCCGTGCCCTATTCGATCGATCGTATAATGCTTTGCCACGGTGCTAGTAGTGGGCTGGCTGGCCGAAGCGAGTGCATGCTGTAGCCAACGATTCTAGGTAAATAGATCAAATATACCGACAACGCGTTTGCGCTACGCATGTCTCGTTATAAACAACCTGCCAGCGAGGCTGTTAACTAATGCAGAACTCTATAATTAATAGTTACTAGTCCTAATTGGCTAAGTGCCGGCCATCCGTAGGTTATCCATGCAGTGACGCTGCACGCGGTGAAGGCATGTATTGCAGTTGTCGAGGGTTAGACTTATTTAAGGCTGTTCTTTCGCAGATCAAGGAGGGCGGGGATCGCGTCTAATCGAGCCGCCCTGAATCGTTTTAGCGAAAGCCCGCTACCTGCTTTTTGCTGGTTGAGTAGGTCAAGTGTGCTCCCGGTGGCGCGTTGTTGTTTGAACAGTTACTAGTGGTACACAAAAGAGGAAATGTTCTCTGTCCAGTGTCGACAGAGTGGTCATTGAAGGTTATGTGGCAGGCTGGGGCACTTCGCACCTGCATCGAGTTCAATGAAACCATGCCACGGCAGCTTAGATTGGCACTCTATAGAGGAACATTAATAAGGACAGATGTTGATGCATCCACTACGATGGGATCCCTACAGCGCAGGATTAGGGCAGTTGTATGCGTTCCGCGAGTCATCGATTGATGTGAGCTGGGTGCTATAGTAGTGGGGTATTGACATGCAAGCCACGTTGCACATTGCCACATGAGGGTATGAAAACACATCACTTACAGCATCAGTCAGGGCGGCGTTCGTCGGGGGTATTCCCTAAGCGTTGAACTGCATCCTGGCGCAAATGAGAGGACGACGGCTGCATAGATGATTGATACAAAAAAAAATCTACGGTCAAGAAACCTAACAGTGGGGCAGAGCATGGCCAACGATAGCAAGGTGTACGCCGAGTGACCTCGTGTTTTGGAAGTGTCCCCGGACTTCTCGTATCTTTGCTATCGTTGGCCATGCACGCACAGGAATTGGTAAGCGGCGTAGTTTTAGATGGTTGCTTCTTGTTCATGTCCCAATCGTTGGGTCAGCGGATTAGTACAAGCCTTGGCGTCATAGGGGAAATTGGGCAGGTGACGCGCCAGGTGCAGGAAGCGTTGCCAACATACTCCATCAGGTTCAAAGTGCTCCAGTGCTCATCAGGTGATGCGGCCAGTCTGACAAACGAACTTCCCATGGTCTACACGAGTTCCTTGCCCTTCCTCGATCGCTTAAGCTTCGATCGTGGAGCGGAGAATTGCAATGCAAAAACGTCTTAGCATCGGCACTTCGGAAGTCAGGAATGGCAAAGTCGAAAGGCGAAAGGCAAACCACGCACATAATAAAAGCGGCCGCGGAGGCAGAGCAACAGGGCTGCGGCCGATTATGTAACATCTGCGATAAGATAAGATAAGATGTGACACATTAGTACATACTTACCCTTATGTAGTCATAGTAAACAGGGACAAATAACGCGTACACGCGTGGATGAAGGAGCTGGCTTCTTGGAGGACCTCCTCACGGAAGTTGGTCGAAGCCCAGCAAGTAGTGCACCCGACCGGGTCACAGGCGAAAGCAAGAAGGTACTCTGATGCTAACAACATGGAATCCTCGAAAAGAAATTCGGACGCAGACATGCACATGCTGCTGAGACCCGGAATTGGGCGGACACGGAGGCCGATTTCATGACATCGAAGAAATGCAAGTCGGCCCCAGCCAGGAGCAACGTAATTTCGTGTTCCACTTCGTGTCCTCAGATGCCTCTCATTTCAGCTGGTGTTCACTCCCCAAACGGAGGCAGTCGCTGGTGAAGCAATCTCCGTTGGCTCGGTTGGCTTGCTCGTCCACTATTTAGGTCGAAAGCATCGAACACTTAGACATCGAGTTTCTCTTGAACGTGGCGGAGAACTGGGATTGAGATGAGGTGGAGATTCTCTCACCTGACGGGCGCTCCGAAACCGCAAAGATTGGCCCATTTTTTCATGATGAGTCCGTATTCAGAATGAACTATCAAAAAATCGCATGTTCCCGCATCCCATCCATACACCAGTCCGACTCGTACTCGATGCGTCGATCGGTTAATTGAGGGCAGCTCGGGATTCGATTCGCAAAGATTGGTGTTCTGTGGATAGTCCTGCCGAAACCCATTACCCCCTATAACTGAACAGGTCTTGTCGGTCAAAGGCCAACCGCAGGGTAATTCTTATACCGCCCTTCTGCGTGACGACTGGGCAGAGTTGGACATAAGAAACGTAAGAGTGCCCCGAGGAAGGAACGAGCTCAGAACGTTGGAATGAGATGGCTGGGTACTTGGTGCGGCGAACGAAGCCGAACAAGTGCAGGAAGCACTTTTACCTCCGACGATCGACAATGAGTGTATTTACAAGTGCTATGCCTTGGATACCGGCATGTTATATCGTAAGGTGACCGTGGCTTCTTTGGGTGTATTTCTCATCTGACCTTTGGTATATGTCGTAGGCAGTGGAGAACGTGAAGGATGACTCCTCCCCAATTGCAGGAATATACGAACTCAAGACGTCACATTTGACGTCCCTCGGAAATCTTCAAACAATGGGAAGCTCTTAACACTCCCGAAGCACAAGATGCTGTTCGTTTCAAGAAAGAGCTATGGACCATTAATGCACAAGAAGGCGAGGAGAAAGGGAGATGCTTTGGTTCCATGGTTATCGATCGTTCCCTCGTTTCCTCCCTGGGAAGCGGCACTAGTAAGATCCATCGCCATACATATCGCTTCGTGCGGGCGCGAGGCGGTCCGGCTGCTGAAAGTTATACATCGCTGCTTAGCGGACACGTGACGTTCGACGACGCTGTTTCATTCTCCGTTGAACTTGAACTTCTGGCTTTGGCTCGCGGATCCATCCTCCACCTCTCGCTGACCGAAGTTACCTTGGAGTTGCCCACGAGTTTTCCATCATGAAATCGCTTCACGCTTACGAGCCCTCCGCAAGGGGAAGGGTCGAATCACACCACTCTTCCAGATAGACGAAGATGTGTTCATATCCGGATTGGGTTACGTCAGAGATAATCCTACGCATCCTTTTCATGTTGAAGGTGATTCAAAGCGAATTGAGCTTGTTGTGGATCTGTGAACACCGACCTTCGACGACAAACAAACTACACTGGATGCCTTGCAGGGCGTCTCGGACTATGTGGAAGCTACTGGTTACTCAAATCCAAGCCAGCTTGGGGCGATGGCACGCGTCCTGAGTGCTTGCGACTGCATTGATCCTTGGGATGCCTGGGACAGGGAAGACCACCGTGATTGCGGCTTTGATTCGGACGTTGGTTGATGGGGGAAGACGGTCTTACTTACATCTTACACTCATTCCGCAGTAGACACCATCTTGGTCAAGCCTGAGGAGGACTTTGCAATTTTCCGGTTGGGCGATCTGGATAAGGTGATACCCTTGGAAAATTGTTTGTCGCTATCAATTGAGCTTGCAATATAGGTCCTTCCAGGTCCCCGAAAATTTACGCTCTCAACACGTAAGACAGCCACGACAATTGAACAGTCGCCTCGCGTCGTTGCTACTACCTGTTTGACCATCGACCAGTAAGAGTTCCATGTGCGGGAGTGATTGACTTCCTTTGATGCGTCCTCCAAGTGCACTCTTCACTCGGCGTAAATTCGACTATTGTATCGTCGACGAGGGATCCAAAATCTCGCTGCCCACTTGCCTCGGGCCGCGGCGGTTTGCAGAAAGATTCGTCCTTTGCGGTGATCATTTTCAGCTTCTGCCCCTCGTGATTTTGTTGTTACCGCCCAACACCATTGATCGTAACTACATCGCAGGTTCGCAATCTTGCAGCAAAAGAAGGCTGGCCTAGAGGTTTCGCTCTTCAGGTGGTCAGTATCGCATGAACGAGGACATCATGCAACTTCCTAACAAGCTGAATTACAGTAACCGCCTTCGTGGTAGTTCCGAGGCTGTCGCAAACCGAAGTCTTGTTCTCCCTGACCGGACCTTCATCGATAATCTACGCAAGTCGGGTAATTGCCCGCGTTCAGATAGAGCATGCTGGCTTGAGTGCTTTCTGAAAGAGAAGTAAGCCGGAAGGATTCAAGTGATCGACGGACCTACCGACCGTCCTTATTAGGTGCAGAGCAGTCTTTGTCGACACCGACCGCGTGCCAGCGATTCCCGGATTGGGGGTTTGGTACAGAGTGAAGTAGAGGGCAAGCTGGTGTACCAAACTGCGGAGGCTCTCCTGCAGTGTGGAGTCCCCCAGCGACAAATTGGCATCATGTCGCCTTGTCACCAGCAAAATAAGCTCTTATCCCACCTGTTGCGGGATAAGAATGACGGAACCAAGTCGAAATACTTACCGTCGACAAGAGCCAAGTCCGAGACAAGGATTGTATCATCATATCAATGGTGAGGTCGAATGAGCCCGGTCAGTTCAGTGTTGGATATCATCATTTACACGTCTCGTTTCCTTCTGATCACTTGATGGTTTCTAGTCGAGGCAGGTCGGGGATCTGCTGAAGGATTGGCGAAAGGTCAATGTTTCTTCTACGCGTGCCCAGTCGAAGCTCATCATCATCGGATCCCAAAACTTCGAACTACACAACTCCGGAACTGGATGCTTACGCTGCAAGAAGGTGCACAAAACTTGCACCCTTCTCTGTAGCTACGTGAGAAACTATTGCTATTCCACACCACCAAAAGAGTGGAGGCGAACGAAGGCCACATGATTGAAAACTTTACGGTACCCAAGAAACCAAGGACCGCAGCCGCGGGAGAATGGTATATTGAAAGGTCGATCTATCTTGAAAGACGTATTATGTAAATCATAATAGGTAGATAGAAACTTATGACGAGCAGAAGAGCTACAACACTCGAGGTAACAATTACCGTGTGATTTGATTCGGTTCCAAGCACTTGCATCCATGCTGTGGATATAGCTGGCAAAGGACAACTAGAGAAGAACGAAGGTTTGATGAGCAAACTTCGGATTATATCCGTGGTGGAGAGCTTATTCAAAGGCACGCACCGCTTGGCATCAGAGGTACGTTTCCACAATTGTCGGGGCTAGATGGTCGGCCATCACCGCTCCTCCTTATCCATATGGCAGGTCTCTCGGCGGTCTTTGCACTTTCCTCCCCGTCATTTCACGTATAGCTTACCTCAGCTGCCAGACGGGAGCCGTCGCAGTTGAATGCACAGAGGCGATAGGGGGAGAATACTTGGGATACTGATGGAGGCGCTTTTTGAGCTTGTGGTCCCAGATCGAGACCGTTCCATCAGATCCCGCGGAAGCAAATGTGTTATGGCTATCGGAAGTTATTATAAGAAGTATGCAGCAAAAGGAAAACTTGAAGACCATACACAAGATGGAAAGCTAGCGAGTTGACTGGCCACACATGATCAACGTCTTCGATCGTTTGGCGATGGCACTTGAACGCATATTTTTGATGCTGAACTTCGGGACTAGGGTCAAAATACTGCAGGCCAATACGCCCTTCTACAAAGCCAATTGCATAGCCTATTCATGGGAGTTTAGGTGACCGCCTAGCAGGAGGGCAAAGTAGACTGTGCGCTGAAACTTACCTTCTCCATCAGTTATGCATGCAAGACCGCAGGTCATAAGCTTCAGGCTGCTTTCTCTAGTCTGGGAAGGCTCCGACGTCCTTCTGACGTCATAGATGTGGAATAGCCAACTAGCCATGGAAATAACAGGGGTATCGTTGACAAGGTCCATGTGATAGACCCGCTCATCCACATCAGATTTTGAGAGATTTGGGACGGGTTTTAATGGCAAACAAAATGTCTTAATTTGGTATATTATTTGAGGTTTTGACATTTTTCAACATTTTGTTCACCATTAAAACCTGTCCCAAATCTCCAAAAATCTGATGTGTCAGGAAGGGGTCGAGACGTCTGCGGCAGAAGAACGAGGGTCCCAAAGTTTAAGTGAGAGGTCCCATGAGCCGGAGATTAACACTTCTAAAGCAATCAAGCACAAGGTTAGACATGGATTGCGAAGCGAAATAAACGAGAGTGCACTTTGGTTACGAGCATAATTCACAGCAGACACTGCGTCCCCATGTTGTCCGAGGCAAATTACTTTTTCTGTGGCAAGATCAAGCCTATCTAGACAATGCGTTTGTCAGAGGATGTCGAAAGAAGATATTAAAATCATGTACTCCTGTATTCCATTATCAAGTCCTCCGCTGTACGCGTGAGTACTGTCGCCAAAACAGCATGTAACGACGGCTGCGCGATGGTCGATATTTTCTTGAAACGACGTCGTGTGATCTAACAGTCTCCGGAGAGGATGGTAATTAAAAGTAACCACAGAGACACGACTCCACGAGTTAGCATGTAATGCGTACTGTATCCCGAGCAGAGACAAGGACGTGGTCCGGGTTTATTGGAGAGAAGTGCACCCATGTGACGCTGTCAAAGGGTAGGGATGAAAGCTCTATCTGGTCTTTCGACAGAATTGTTGTCTGGGAGTTTATATCACCCGCGAGTTGGATAGGCCGTCTACGCCGCCACGTTACATACTTCTACGCACAGGTCACGTGATCATACACTTCGCCTACTATTAGTGGCAACACCCGCCAGCGCTCCCCTAAGCTTAAGCCCACTCAAACAAATCTAACATCCATCTCCGCGATAAGTTGCGATTGCAAACTGTAAGTAGGTATTCACACCTTTTGCGGTTGCTTAGGCTAATGCATGGAGTTGGCGATGGCGGCACCGCAGACAACAGATGTCAATGCGGAGTGGAAGATTATTACGATCGGCAGGGGTAGCTTCGCAAGCATCTCCGTCCTCACCGGTCGCCCGATTGCATTCAAGCATGTCATAATACCCGCGAAAGAGAAGATACAAGAACTTCTTAGAGAGTTCGAAACACTTTGTTTCATCTATGAGACCTGCAACAAGGACTCCTTCTTTGCGATTCCTCGACCGTTTGCTTTCTACGATCCGGCCAATCGTGCAAGCTTTCGCGCCGTGAATAGACCTCTCGGCACCCACCTTCGACGGGGAACAGTTCTTCCGTTTATTAGACAAGACGATTTCAAGCTTATGCAGTTGGAAACGGCTGCGTACGCAATGGATCACGTGCAACCCCTACCTTTACAGTTTGCGCGCCTCGTACGCTCCCTTTTCTATCCTAAGCACATGGACAAAGCCCGCGATCCATCTCTCTGTCGAATTTACTTTGGAAAAGTGATTTCAGAGGTCGGAAGAGGGGGCCGGCCCAATCTCTTCCTCAATTCGGCCAATTTTCCCCTGGACGTTGCCAGGTATCGAAAAATACTGGAGAATGATCGTGCTGGGGAGTATCCCAGTGTCGAAGAAATTGTGTATGGTATGGGTGAGATGCTTGGACGCCTCCACTGGCTCGCTGGCAATGATGGTCGTGATATCGAGTTTGTTCTCGGTGGAATAGCATTTAGTGGCGTATCATTTTATGTCATTGACTTTAACCAGGTGAGTTGTATTGCACATGCTTGCTTGCGTCAGTCTCATCCCTTTTGTTCAGGTTCGAAGTTGGGAGAAGACCCCGAAGGATGTACCGATGCTTGTCGAAGCGTTTTTTATCAACGATCCGTATTACCCCCGACCGATACCTGGCAACCCACTGTATGCGGAATTCAAGCGTGGTTATTTGAGTGTCTTTCCTACCGCTTTCCCGCTTGCAAATGCTTTTTTGCACGCAATAGAAGTGGAGCAGGCGAAGAGAGCGGACAAGTAAAACATCACTAAAGTGACCAAAGTCTTCCCTGTACTTTTGTACTTTGCATGATAAACCCAGTGTACACAATGGACCACTACCACTACGGCAATGTTCGAAGCGCACATCGTCGTCGACGTCCACCAGACATCAGAGAGGACCCATACATTCCACCCAAGATCATCACACCAACAGTCATGCAGCATCACCCACAGTGGGACTAAAGTGGGTGAAGCGGGACAGAAGTAACAGGAGGCTTGTCCAAAGATATAGTATCCATCGACAGCACCAGTGTCAACAAACTGTCCACTTGTCCCCTCCACGGACTCCGTACACATTTGAAGGCTACCACCCTAATGAGCAAGAGAAGCCAAGGAAAGGCTCAGGAAAGACCAGTCATCTTTTTCTCTTGCGTATGACAACACAAAAGGACAGCCACCGGGTAGCATTTGCCATTCATTTTCTGATTGTACTGTACTGTACACCAACACAAAGAGGGAGCTAACGAGCGGAAGATAGACAGGACATACCCACATAAGGTCAGTATTCAACAGCATCTTCATCATCAGCCTGCATCAGTGCAGGCTCATCTTTTCGATCGGACTCCTTGCCAACATCCTCTTTCCGTACCGCCGAATTAGACCTCCGTTCTTCGTCAACTTCCATCTCCGATTCAGGCTCTTTGACCAGTTGTTCCTCAGCTTCCTTGTCCTGCCCACTATCACCTTCTTCTTTGAGTGTCTCTTGCTTGTTGGCTTCACGCTCTTTCCTCTGCCGAGCTTCTTCTTCTGCGACGCGTTGGCGGAGTCGCTTTATTTCCTCTATACCTGTTGTTCTTTCCTCGCGGAAAGCAAGCCATTCTTTCTCAGCGGCTTCCGCGACCTAAGTGGTCACATTTAATATACTCTTCCATCACTAGAAAAAAGAAGCCCACCTCCACCAGGCGTTTGGCAAGGAACGCCTCTTGTGAGGGTGTCAATATGGCAGGACGGTAGTACAAGGGTGGTGGATGTGAGCGGGGTAGTGGTGCGAGGGGGTCCGACAATGTCGTCGACGTCAGATCTGATGGGATAATGTCAGACGTTGACAGGAAGTTGCTCAACAGCGGTAACCGGATCCGTCGAAGCTTGTACTAGTCAACGATGTCAGCCGACCTTTTAAAAGTCACGACATGAAGACACGAACGATAGAGTCCTTGAGCTGTAGTTCCTCTTCCTTCCTATTAGCGGTAGTTTTGTCCTTCTTGGCCTCTTCTGCGCGTCTGACGGAGTCAGTCTCTTTCTGTAGCTTAGCCTGTAGTCTCTGCTCTAACAACTGCCGCTTTTTCGCCTGTAATTAGTCTCGTTAGGGTATCTGTTCCACTCTCATTCTCAACGGAAGCAAGACACACCGCTTCACTCGCGTTTCGTTCCCTGTCCTCGAGCTTTGCCTTGTTTAGAGTGCCGAGTACTATGCCAAACATGCTCTTGCCGCGCCTGCGTTCACCGGTTTGGACGGTTAGGTCGATTTTCGGACGTTTCTTGTTGAGAGTTGACATGGCTGCTGGTGCTGTTGGAGGTTCGTGCGCCTGCACTGGTGCAGGTGTGTTTGCGGGCTCAGAGGGTTCGGCCATCGGTGACGCCATCGTGGTCGTCGTCAGAGACGTTGAGCCGTTTCTCGCAACCAATGGGACTGCTTATGTAATACCATTCCCTCACAAACACCCTCCAACGATGGCGACAGCACCGACGAGAAAGAAGCCGGGGCCGGGCACCAAATTCCAGCCAAAGCAGCCCATTCCAGTGGATGAACGGCTTATAAGGTTGTTCACGACCCTTTGCGCACAGATAGACGGCGGTCATTTTATCAACGCTATCAAGACATGTCACAAGAGTGAGTGAGCCACATGTTTTGCAGGTAGCAGAATCAAATGTCGGCTAGTCCTTCGATTGGACCCTACGGATGCGGACGCGCTGCAAACCAAACTGTTTTTACTCTTGCAGACAGAACAATACGAGGCTGCCCTATCCCTCATAGGCGATGACACATTAGACCATCGTGCATTCGAGAAAGCCTATGCTTTGTACCGCTTCCACAAAGAAGAAGAGGCATCCAACGTTTTGCAAGAACTGAAGCAGACTCAGAAGGGCCAACGTGGCGTGCTCCACCTGGATGCTCAGCTCGTATGTTGCACTCCTGATTCTTCTGATGAGATGATATCCACTCTCGCGTGCGTTGGCCATAGAATTATCGTCAAGGGTCATACCAAACCAGCCTCGAACTGTACAGCGAGCTGCTTGAAACTGCTGATCCCGTGCGCTCTTACCTTCTCTCGTGTGTCGACCCACAACATTTACCGCTGCATCTCACAGCAATCGGAGGAGTATTCAGACGTACTGACAAACTTCACTGCCTCCCAGAAGCATCTAGACTTCATCAACACCGGATTTTTGCATGCGCTGGATGAATTACCTATATCGGTCGTCTCGGCGATCGAAACATTACCTCCTCCCACTTCTCATCCTGCTCAGGTTACCCTGGAGTCACATTCTACGCTGAATAAGCAGTTGGAGGAAGAGCCAGTAGTGACGAGGGCGAAAAAAGTAAGGATGAAGCGTGTACCCAAGGGTGTTATTCCTGGCGTAACACCCCCCGATCCGGAACGATGGTTGAAGAAGAGCGAAAGATCAAACTACAACCAGGGGAAGAAGCGGAAGGGTACTGGTGGAGGAGCGACACAGGGCGTCGTCGCGGACAATGCGCCACCTCCGCCCGGTGCCGGGAGAACTGGAGGTACTTCAAAGGGGAAGAAAAAGAAATCGTGAGACGGGCCGGGTGAGACGCTGTTGGCCTTGCTGTCAAGGTGTTGTTGACGCGTTTTTTGTCTTTTTCTTACTCTCCCTTTGTCCACATTAACGTGCGGTAGATTGCGCTCTGGTGCCGCAACTCGCCGGTGTAGCGTTCCATTCCTTATCTAATCGATGCGTTCCATTTGATGTCGCTCATTTCCGTTTAACCGACCTATGTCGATGGAAACTTTGAGTCATTCGCTGTGCTGTCCGTTTACCCGTGCAGGTGAATGTCGCGACGCTCGTCTTCAACAAAGGCAAATGACTCTTCGAGAGTATTTTCTGCGTACTCGAACCTAGGTTCCACGTGGCCTAGACCCATTTGACGCGTGTACGCCGTGAGGCCTGCGTAACGGTAATACGACGATTGCTATATCACATTTCTATCCCTTAGGTGCTATCATTAACAAATGATGCTTGTACGCGTGTAAACTGGGTGGCCGCCATCTTGTCGTGCAACGGCTTAACGCTGCCGCCTGGACTAAACGCCCCCGTGGCCACGTGGCGATGAATTCGGACACTTTTTTGTGTCCTTCCCCTACCCTTTTTCTCTACGGAGCGGTATTCGCACAGGGAATGCCACACTGTGCCCTTGTGCCTAACACTGACATTGCGACAAAGCCCTTCTGATGGTGAGGTTTCTTTCCGGTGTAGTGGACGGTGTTCACGTCTTCGTTGCATTCATTACATGAACCTGTCCGTCTGCACAGGTAGGGAATCTTCTCTCGGGATGGCCTCGCGCTAACCTGGCGTTGGGTCCTAATATGTGAGACAACGTGCCGCTGCTTCTCCACCCTGGTGTCGGCTCTCATGCCACACTCCAAGCATGATTCCGCAGTGGGTACCCGTTTATAAGGCGTAGGATGACGGGCTTGGTTCTCCACCCGCAACTTCTTTTTACTCTTCGGTTCTCCGCATCCTCACAACCGCCTAACTATACTCCATCGACATGACCGACGTCTTAGGTGTTCTTGTCATTGCTCGCAATGGCGATCGCGATGAGTTCTATCAAGACCCTAAGACTTACGAGCCTCAGTTCACCGAGAGCACTCCTCTTGGCGCCGTAAGTATCCCTCACCTTTCCTGTACAGTTCAATCTACAATCATCACATTTCTCCTTAGGTCGAGTCTTTCCAGTTGGGCGCTTTCCTCCGCTCAGTCTACCTGAGCCCTTCATCCCCAAACTACATCACCAACATGAAGCCGGACCTCGTCAACACTCACGAAGTCCGCTTCCTTGCCAAGGCCGGCGGTGAGGGTCCCGTCATCTTCGACTCTGCCATCGCCCTCCTCCAGGGGCTGTTCCCTCCTACACCCAAAAACAAGATCACGCTTGCAAACGAGACCACTGTTGTCGCTCCCCTCGGTGGATACCAGTACGTCCCGATCGAGACTGTCGAGCCAGGTAACGACCGTGCCCTCGAACCCTGGACGGACTGCCCCGTACGTACATGCGTTGACGACCACTCGGAGTTGGTGTGGCTAACGGATATTATGCTCACGTGCCGTCATACAGGCCTTCCAAGACCACATTTCCAAGGTCTACGCTTCTTCGGAGTTCAAGGAGAGGGCTAAGTCCGCACAGCCGTTCTTTGGTGCCATTAGGGACTACGTCTTTGGTCGTCCTACCACATTGGAGAATGCGGTGAGTCATTGGCTGTTTCTGGAAGCATGATCGACGCGGTGCTGATATATGGGTGTGACAGTGGAATGTGTGTAGCGCTTATTCTGTGATGATCTGAGATTGAGATTGAACGATGGTTCCTCTTCTATTTTTCTTTAGATCTACGACTACATGAACACGCAGCTCATTCACAACAAGACTTTTGCGCACCGGCTCCCCCCTACCTTGATTGAGCAGGCTCGTGGTTTTGCTGACTTCCACGAGAATGCAATCTTTGGAAGCAAGGACATTGGCGGTATCGGTAACTGTGAGTCGCGGTACGCAACGTATTGGGGGATCAGACTGACCAGTACGGCGGATAGTGGCTGGTCGTACCATTTTGCACATTATTCTCGAGTCCCTCCAGCGCATCGCATTCAACGGTGATCCCCTCCAGTTCCTTCTCGTCGAGACCAGCTACCACCCGTTCATTTCTCTCTTCCACATGCTTGAAATTACCAAGCACAACCCCGAACTCGCTGGTTTCCGTGAGTACACCGCCATCTTTACATTTGAATGTTGTGTCATGACACGCCTTGTACAGCCGACTATGCTTCCGCCATCGCTCTGGAGCTCCGCCGTGGACCTGCACCAGAGGACAGGGACTTCTTGCGGGTGAAGTTCAGGAACGGCACGGAAAACTTTGAGACCTACCACGTTTTCGGACACAAGGCTGATATCCCCCTCACGGAATTCTTCTACCGCTCTGAGGTGAGTCTTACTCGGACCAGTTCCCGCGTAACCTTGCTTATGCGCCTGGTGCACCCGTCCAGAACTATGCCATCAGCTCCTACAAGCAATGGGCTGCAACTTGCCAAGATGGTCTGCAAGACGAATACCTCCACATCGGCTCCCAAAACGGCGCGACGACTACTATCATGGCTGCTTGCGCTGCGGTGCTGTTTGTCGGCATGTTCGCGCTTGCCAAGTTCATCAAACGCTCTCGTGCCAAGAAGTACGTTCGACTCCCCGATGATGAGGTGAGTCCTGGTTCATACACGCATCATAATTATGGTACCCTGTACAACGTCAGGTCGACCGTGGTCGTGCTGCACACACGTTCTGACTAATATTTCATAGACCGCCGCCGCTGCACGCGTCGAGCCCATGGTCGAGAAGGGACGTGTCCGTCTCTGAGTGCCAATCGCTCATATGGAGAGAGGGCAGTAGTGGGTTGGACATTTCTAAAATGGCTGCATGATTTCTCTTTGTTTTCGGTCTCTCTTACGCACTGCATTATACACGGATTCTTCTCTCATAGTCCTTCGCTTGTATTTGTCTGTATGGATTGCGTATGTGGATTGATGGGGCTGGTGCCCCGCCTGCATGTTGTCCGTGGTGGTGCATTCGCCGGCCATGGATGTGGAGTTGACACTCTAAGTATAACCCTTTCCACCCTTTGGTGTTCGCACGTATCGGCCAGATGCTGTGGCACTACATTCCTCGGTGGAGATATCGCCCCACTTGGTCGAACACATGATCATATAAGATCGTTGAGTAGCGAGAATCGAGTTGGGTGCTGGCACCTAATCGCGGCCGACCCGGGGTCTTTTGGATAAAAAAAAGTTCCCTTGAACCCTATTTATATAATTACGTAAGCACAACTAACAAAGTGTCCGCTCGTCGCCAAATGGAAGCGAGGATTCCTCAACCCACAGCCTGCTGCTACTTCGCTAACTTCACATCTTCGACCAGCCGCCCACATATGAGATTCGGTCTGGGACGTGCTCAGTACGTGCCCGCTGCAGCACCGCTGCGGCTACCCCAGCCGGCCTGCTTGGTCAATCAAGGTCTTGATCGGGGGTTAGCGCTATTGAGTGCAACATTCTCCCACTTGAAACTCGGCGTTTCAACGTATGTGCTCAATATTGGACTCTGAGGCGACGACCCCCTACTGGACTGTAAACGACGACTTGCGTATTCTTGGCTGCGAAATCTAGAACCGGAACCGGGCGTGTAAATGTCAAGTATGTTGGATGCAGGTCTTAACCAGTGCGATACACCGTTCCGAACGATCTTTTCCGGTAACGCATAGGATATGAAGAACACAAAGCATATTCACAGAAGGAGCGTCCAGCCTTTCGATTGCCACGGGGTCCAAGCGTGTTGACGGAAAGTCGTGAATCTGGATCACTTACTTAGGGGAGATGAAACAGCTGTGTCTCTTACCGTCGACGGGCTAAACGGCATGATACAACCCGTAATGGAAGAAGTGGATCAGATGTGCCCTCTGCTATTATGTGGAACATGAACCTTTCCATCAGAGCTTGAATTCGCTGTGTTGAACCGGTTTGTGACCACGGTGAACGGTCAGAGCTTTTATCTCTCATACGTGGCGAAGCTTCTCTGTTTCATTCCGTGAACTGGATATCGACATGCTGCTAGCGTGAAGATGCTCGTTGACCTGTGTGCTAACCCTTCGTATCCATTCTGCCCTCATGCTATGTGGTCTTCGACCTCTTCGACCGGCTACTGACTGGTCGAGTATTCTAGCTTCGATTATCACCGCCCCGCCCAGGTGAAAGGTCGTGCTACTGGGATGTTCGGCGATCTGGTGACTCCGGGGTTGGCACAGGGCAAACAGTGAAAATGATGACCTCCGCCTCGTGTCTGCCAGGAGGCCTACCGTCTCACCGGTGTCATTCCAGCAACGTGGTGACCCTTCTCCCACCATGATGCGCCCTGACCTGTTCCTCCTAAAAGGCGCTTAAGAATGCCTCATGACAGGAAGGTGCAAGCACTCCTGCTGCCGACCTCGCGGTGAGCCTGACACTTGAATTGTCCCCTCCCGAGTCTCCTGTATCCGTAAACATGTCTAAAGTTCTCGGTGTTCTCGTCATCGCACGCAATGGCGACCGCGAAGAGTTCTACCAGGACCCAAAGACCTACGAACCATCTTCAACGAGAAGCACTCCGCTCGGTGCAGTGAGTACCTCGCACGTCCCTTCTGTGCAAGAAAGAAACCTTTGGATTTCCTCCCTGCGCACAGGCCGAGTCTCACCTTCTGGGTTCCTATCTCCGTTCTCTATACTTGTCTCCGTCCTCTTCATCGCAAATCTCTGGAATCAAGCATGGTGTTGTCGACACCCGCCAGGTGCACTTCTACGCCAAAGCAGGGGGTGAAGGCGCCGCGATATTCGATTCCACTATGGCAATGCTTCAGGGTCTCTATCCTCCCAACCCTAACAACAAGATTACCCTTGCAAACGAGACGACTATAATCGCACCACTTGGAGGATACCAATACATTCCCATCGAGACGGTCGAGCCGGTGAACGACCGCTCGTTAGAACCTTGGACTGATTGTTTGGTAGGTAATTGCGGCCTCGTGGTTTTGCGTGAGGCTGACCGTCAGCTCAGGCATTCCAGCAACACGTCGCAAATGTATACGCCTCACCGGAATTCAAGGCGGTTACAAAGTCTGCCCAACCTTTCTTCCGATCTATCAGGGACTTTGTCTTTGGACGTCCCACAACGCTCGAGAACGTGGTACGTTCCTCATACCTGAGTTACCGCTCACACATATCCTCAGCTCACGTGACAGGTGAATGTGTGCATCTTTTCTTTGATGTATCTTGTGGAGGTTGGGTTGAAATCATACACGCTTAGATCTATGACTACATCAACACTCAACTTGTTCATAACCAAACGTATGCGTACCGTCTTCCACCAACGCTAATCGAACAAGCTCGGAACTTTGCCAACTACCACGAGAGTGCGGTCTTTTCGGCCAATGAACTCGGTGGGATCGGAAACCGTGAGTTGGTCCTTCGTCACGCTTCACGATGTTTTGCATAGGTATTGGGTATCGACTGACGCGGTATCTGACGTATGCGATAGTGGCCGGCCGAACAATTTTACATTCGATCCTTGATTCATTGGATCGCATCTCCTTTAACGGTGACCCTGTCAAGTTCCTTCTGATCGAAACCAGTTATCAGCCTTTCATCTCCTTATTTCACATGTTGGGACTGACCAAGGAGTATCCCGAACTGATTGCCATCCGTAAGTGTCCCTGACCAGTCAAGCCACCCTTCCCCCATCCTCTTTAAACTATGATCGATTGAACGATGAACGAACGAACTATTCGGCACACAGCCAACTTCGCCTCCGCACTTGCATTCGAGATTCGTCGCGGTCCTGGCCCAGAGATACGCGATTTCCTGCGAATCAAGTTCAAGAATGGGAGCGACGAAGGCTTCCAGACGTACCATGCTTTTGGGCATAAAGCTGATATCCCTGTTACGGAGTTTGTGTATAAACTTGAGGTGGGTGTGCCCCTTTTCCACGCGTATGATCACCCGTCCTCACTTTGCGCCGGGATTTCGTGCCCCTCGACTAACTCTATCTGTCCATTCCCTCCCACCTCTGCATCTGTTTTCACGACAGAACTACGCCATTACTTCCCAAAAACAGTGGAATGCTGCCTGTAACCTCCCGTATGACGCTTACGCGACACGCGATGCAGCATCGGTATCTGTAACCGTCCAAGCTGCATTGGCCGCGGTGTTCTTTCTCGGAGTGCTCGCGTTAGTGAAGCGCGTGTGGAAGAGACGTGGTGCTGCCAGTCGCGAGGTAAGTGTCGTGTCTTTCCCTTCGCCGTGTGAGGCAAAGGTGCTGACGGTGACTTGCTTCGCAGCGGATCTCCTCGCATGCTCAGTCTGTGCCAAGCGATGTGAAGTGCGGTACTGCGCTGTGAGGCGCACACATTTTGTATATTGCGTGACCTTGGTTTGTACTGATATGTTCGTTACATGTCGTCGATGGATAGTCGTGTTTGTTATGTAAATGTGTGGAATAGTGCTTGTCATCAGATATCGATCAGATCGCGCTATGCCTATCAGCTGCGAAGATAAGAAGTGGTCGGCTTGGCAATGAAATCCAGCCATTATTTTGATCTTTGGCTTAGACTAATTTCGTCATGGTAGGTCCACATATTTACGAATAAGTTGCACGTTACATTTGCGTCCCTGCCCTCATTTCCTGGCGGCCCCACCCCACCCCACACACACCCCTGACATGTGATCCTCTAGACCAGAAGCGCACTAATGACCACACCAGCGATCCCCAAAATCACACCCATCACTGCCCCTTCTACTCCTTCTCCATCCCACACTCCTCTCATACCGATTCGCACCACCCTCGCACCACCATCGTTCGTGACCCCCGTAAAGATCGATGCAGGTGTAACGCTCGTCGAAAAAGTGGGCGGTGGCGTCGTTGCTGGTGGCGAAGGGAAGGAGAGCGATGTGGGCAAAGCGGGAATCGAGCCGGTAGAGAATTCGGAGTATGAGTAGGCTGCGACGTTGCAGTATTGCTGGGCGAGGTTTTCGGCGATGGAGAGATTGTCAATACAGGATTGGGCGGTACAGTTGACGAGCGCCTGTGGAAATATGGGGCTTTTCATGGGCAAGTGTTAAGGTGTGTGAGTGAATTGGATAGAGGAGATGTGGAGCTCACTTGGAACAGTAGCATTCGACGGCGATAACGCTCGTGCAGTTCGCTGCATGAGCAGCGTGGGCGAGACACAGGTCCACTATATTATATATTACATATGCTATTCCTGGACCGCGCATCACCCGCCAGTCGAGTGAGATACGTACCACAAGCAGGATATCCAGTCAACGGCGGAATGCCCGCGGTATTCGACGTCGTGATAGGTACCGGATTCAAAGACTCGGACGGAACCCATGGAATGGGGGTTCCCCCGAACGGGGTGAGGTTAATAGTGACGGAAGTAGTCGTTTGGGCTTGACTATATTGCGCTGAATTTGGGGTCGACGTTATGGAAGAGACTTGGCGCTGCTTGAGTTCCACAGCCCGGAAAGGCTGATATATGTCCTTAGCAGAATACACATCCGTGGCTTGGTCGGGTGATCGTGCGACGACATCAGACACCAGCCGTGTGAGAACGAAGAATAGTACGGAGATGAATCCCTGATGCATCTTGAAGGCCTTAAGTGGTTGTGAAGGGACTGTCAGTCTGAAAGTGGGAAGGCAACCTCATCTCAGGCGGGTCGAGGTCTGTCCGACCGGAAGAAGTGGCGGGACAACATAGGAGGTATGATGTCATCAGTGCTTACATAAACGGAAAAACCGATGTCCAGTGAAGCGCCTCGTCACTGTACCGGCGATCGTCAGCATCGACGTCGTCGTAATGGCAGACTCTGTGGCAGCCAAGTCAGCTTTTCTATGCATGTACATGAAGAACCATCCGGATACATTGGTAGCTTATGTCAAGCACTATGGCAAAGTGCCAGGGAACGTCGTCTCGGCTGAGATGGTCGCCATCGATTCCAAGGTTCGGCTTGCCAATTGTGTTGTGTTCTTCGCGGCCGAGAAACCAACTCGATTGTTAGGGCATGACAATGAAATACAAGCTCAAGAGCGGCGGGGATGGCCAGGTCGTCGTGTCGTTCCAACCACCCCTGGCAGGGTACGACGAGGTGAAACCTCGGTTATTGTCCATGAAGGCAGACGCGCAGGAAAGTCTGGGCATGGTGCGTCTCACTCGAATCTCGGTCTCGTCTTCAAGGCTGACGTGACGTGGATGCGCCCACAGATCAAGGCTCCGCACCTCACAACCTTCAGTCTGTCATCGTCGATGGTCTATTGGCTCTTCATAACCCTGCTCGGTTGCTCTTATGTCACGGTGTATCCATCTCCCGGCACTTCTTTCCAAATACCCTTCACGAGCCTTGAGATACCGTCGAGCATGATGGACGTGTTTTTTGCACCCATTAGGTCACTCGTCGGTCTGACGGGTTACCGCCCATCCGTCGGAATGGTGGCGGGTACCATATCGGTTATTCGTGCAGTGGAGTCACTGTACACTTGGTCGCTCTGTAAGCGATACGTGCGTGGTTGGAACGTCAAGGTACGTAGGCTTAGTTCAGGCTCTATACTATCGGCGCTAACTCGCTCCCGCCACAACATATCCGTTTCCCGAATAATACCTGTGGTTTGTATCGACTCATCGTCGTCGGTTGAGACAGGCTGCGTATGTCGTGTCCACTCTCATTTTCGGTATGCCTGTCTGGATGGACATCCACCGCCGGGTTCAGAGGAAACGGATCGAGAGTGTCATGAAGGCAGAGTAACATTATGTGTGCACGCCTTGACGTTGTACTTTACAGTAATTGGCACACTACGCTTTCTCGGGTTACAGTACGTCAATCAAGTACCATCTGCAAACCTACGCAAGCCATTGCTGACCGTAACGGACACGTGTTGGCAACGACGTGCCAAAAAGCACTTGCCGAGCACTCCAACAATTCAAAAACCGAAGGAAGCGGATGCTGTAATTCCTCCAGTTCGCAGATAGGCTAAAGGTAGTGCTTTCTGACGTGTTCACCGGGATTCAAGATCTCTTCTACTCAGCTGGCAGGCTGCGCGGTGTTCGGTATAGCAGACACACTAAGATCGCTTCCGTCAACCGGTCCGACCAACACCCGAGTTGGACACTGTTGCGCGTGAGCAGTGCCGGTGACCAGTAGTCGTTGCCGCTGTGTGGCGGTAAGCACGGCGCTCTGCGAGGCTGAAGTGCAACGGAAGGGGAGATATTGTATTCGAACGTATGTATGCCTGACTGATGGCGGCGTATCACTGTAAGCATCGTACTATTACCGTCGTATATTATCTATCAGTCTTTGGCAGTGCAAGGAACTGGAACTGGTTCCTTGCACCTGCTCCGGGTGAACTTCGCCCTTCTTCTTTTGTTCTCGCCATGAGGTACTAACAGATACACACTGCGCCAGCCGAGTAAGTAAAAAAACTCGCTTTCGAGCTGCCATTACAGGTTATAGAGCAGGTCATACTAGGACTCCAACAACGTGGTCCGCGGGGCTGCAGAAGGGCATAGGTTTTCTGCCCTCCGCAACAGTACCGTCTCACTTGTGGACACTTGCGCCCGCTGGAATCCCCTGGCCGAAATTCGAAGCTGGAAAGGACTGTACGTTGCCCAGAGAGCTGCTGCGTGGTAGTCCTGCACACTTTGCGGTCCGAGCCCAATCGGTTGCGGCTCGATCGTCGTGCGCAGATCGAGCCCAAGACTAATTATCATCTCTCGGCTCGATGCGGTCTATTCTTCGTTTGGACCACACGGGACTTTTACGGACTGCAGTTCTCGTCCTTCTTCGCCTGCAAAGAGCGTCATGTATCGTTATCGTCAGCACATGTCAGGGGCGGGGTTTCTGGATGCTGGGTCACATGGAAATATATATAATGGGCATTCCATGACCAGATCCTAAGTTAACCACCTTTCCGTGCTCGACTCCCCTCCTACCTTCGTGTGGGTACCCGGGAACTCCTCACCTCTTTTTGTTTTCGTTGACTCGACTGTCCACAGAAGAATGTCTGCACCATACGCCGACGGTCGCCAACAAAAGCGTGTCGAACGCTATACCAAGTTCTGGCAGAAAGACCTCACCCATGAGAGCGATACTGACAACAAAAATCGTCTCGACAAGTACACCGATGTCGTCAACGGTTTGTTCTGTTTTTCCTATCGGTGTTCGTGCCTGGGCTCACATCGCCTGGCGCCCAGGATATTATGATGGTGCGACGGAGTTGTATGAGTATGGCTGGGCACAGTCGTTCCATTTCTCGCGTTTCTACAAGGGCGAGGGCTTCCTTGCATCCTTGGCTCGCCACGAACACTACCTAGCTGCTCACATGGGTCTTAAACCCGGCATGAGAGTGCTGGATGTCGGCTGTGGTGTTGGTGCACCGGCGCGCCAAATTGCTCGTTTCGCCGACGTCCAGATCGTTGGTATCAACAACAACGAATTTCAACTTGGCCGTGCTCGGCGTTACACCGAGAAGGCTGGTCTCTCCGACCAAATTACTTACGTCAAGGGCGACTTCATGAAGCTTTCAGAGCAATTTGGCGCAAATTCCTTCGATGCCGGTACGTAAGGCCTTATCTACTTGAGCGCGGCTAATATCCATACCCGCGATGCAGTATACTGTATCGAGGCCACCGTCCATGCACCCACGTGGGAGGGCGCCTACGGTGAAATCTTCAAGGTTCTCAAACCCGGCGGTGTCGTAAGTGTCGTCTTAATTGAATCCTGGTTCGCCCACTTCATGCATTCATCCAGTTTGGTGTTTATGAATGGTGCATGACTGATGCATGGGATCCATCCATTCCTTCCCACAAAGAACTCGCCCATCAAATTGAATTTGGCAGTGGCATTCCGGAACTCCGACCTATAAAACTCGCTCGTCAGGCTATGAAAAATGTTGGCTACCAACTTGAGCACGAGGAAGACCTTGCCGACCGCCCTGACGAAGTCCCGTGGTACTACCCTCTCGAAGGTGACATCTCAAAAGCGCAGACCGCTTGGGATTACCTCACGGTTTGGCGAATGAGCTGGAGTGGCAAGCTCGTTACCCATACTGCCGTCAGATTTATGGAGTTGTTCCGTCTTTTGCCCAAAGGTACTTGGGAGGTGGGTGAATCGCTCAAGGTTGCAGGGGATGCACTGGTCAAGGGAGGGCAGACCAAGGTCAGCTCCTTTATTTCACCCTAGAGTGGCGGTGCCGTTCGGCTGATCCATATATGTGCAGCTGTTCACGCCGATGTTCTTCATGATCGGCCGCAAGCCTGCCGAGGCTAACTGATAACGTTCATTTGATTCAACTACTTGTTACGTCGGTTACGTTTGTGTTGTACTTGATTCATGAGCCCCACGATACTTGGGATTTGTCCCCTCTACTGGGATTCCATCCCATCCTGTATTATATACGAGCAAATCCATGTTAGGTGTCTTGACTGCATGGGAAGTAGGATACGGCTATGGGTTGGAAACTCCGGCACGTCTGGTTACTTGATAGTAACATCTCGCTGTTGCAGTATACATTATGTGAGTCTGAGCCTATTTGCAAGATGACCAAATTACGGCGGGACATGTCATACCTTTCATGCAGCCTTCGATTTCTTTATGACTGGGGACATGCTTTCTCGGCCCCCATCTGCAAACCTGTATGAAAGAACGTCCGAGTACTATCATGTGACAAGCAATGCACAATTTACACTTTCTGCTTGCAACACGCTTGATATTTACAATATAACACCACTTGCATGTTGCCAGAGATCCATTCTACTAGATTCCGTACTTTGATAAGAAATATATATATTGTGGTAAGTTTTCTAGCTTGGATGCTTTGAAGAGTGGTGTGAAACCCCCCATTTTTCTAGTATTTCAGCCCTGATCTGTTTTAGCACTGGACCTGAAAGCTTCAGGAGAGCTTCATCATGCCGAAACGGATGATCTCACTTCATCGGATTGACGAAACTCGACAGCAATATTCGAAATACTGCGAGAACATGACACAGAACCAGGATAGGGGTGTCACGTATTCGGATTCCGCTGTGGCGAGCGCTGGCTACTAATAGCTCGTCACACTCTGCCGACTAATATCACATTTACCGGCACACAATTCGGTGCGGAGTTTGATTTGTGCATGCCGACGGGCCTGCCGTTCGTGACATTGTGTGACAAAATTGTGCATTTCCTATACTTTTAGACAGAGACCCGTTCCCACATTTCAGTGTAAGCTGTCCAGTTTTTGTGTAGGAGGGTGTAGCAAAGACCAGCCCCACTATATTATCCAAGAATGAGCACCAGAAGTGTTGTTGTGTAGTTACTCGAAGTTTGTGAAAATTGTGCATTGCTTGTCGCATGATAGCACTGGGCGAGACGCGCAAAGTTGTCGGGATCGAGATGGTCACCATCGGAAAAGAGAACCCGCGTCAAGTGCAAACCCACGCGAGTCGTATTGTGTGAAACAACGGTAAGTCCGAGCTTATAATAGCACGTCGTCGACCGCAGCTCGAGGAATGCGAAAACTGTAAGAACCGATACGTACGAGCAATGTGCCCCTATCAACTCCATTTCGGCTAAGGTTTAGACTCGGGTGATATCATTCGCCGACGGGCACCCCATGATGATCAGTGGGGGAGACCTTCAATAAAGCCTTGCATTGTGATACGTAAGTTCGTAGCCACGCCACGCACGCTATCATCGCAGCACCCTCTCGACTTCGACCTCGACTTGAAGACGCCTGCGACGACCTCAGGTGGGCGCTGAATCCTTGATAAAATGGAAAATCCCACTCCCGAGAAACGTGTCTTTTCACTACGAACCACGTTTGGTCTGCGTGTCGGGGCCACGTTGCAGGACACGGTGCCGGGAAGAGAAGACGCTACAATCCAATGTGCAGCGTTGAAATACCCAATCTCGGAGAGCGAACAAGGGTTGACATTAGTACTGACCCACGGACTGTCTAGTCGTACGTATAACTCCCTCGGAATGGTTTCGTCGCGAGCGCTTGAGAACCCAAAATACAGACAAGGAGAGTTATCACCCTACGATTACCCATCTCCTGCGATCGAACGCAGCTAGAACTCGCGCCAATTGGATTAGGGAGATATGGTCGGTCGACATGCCCAACCACGGCGAAAGCGCCGTTTTGAACCGTGCATATCTCGAAGATCGGCAGGAGAGGGGGCGGAAAGAGGGTTGGGATGGAATATGCAGTACGTATTTCATTACCACTCATAGCCGTACCGTGACGCGACCCCTTATCATACAGATACGATGGATTTTTCTACATATCTGAATGCATTTCTCTCTATACCACAACTCCAAGGCCACCGGGTAGTCGGGATCGCACATTCAGGCAGTTGTGCGCCATGGTACGTTCGATCTTTGCTTCATCCATCCACTCATCGATGACCCATCCCCCTCCACGTGTGCGCTCCGACCACTAGGACACACGCACTCACCCAGCCTGACCGCACCCACTCACACCCCTTCGCCCTTATATTCATTGAGCCAGTCTTCATGTTCCCTGGTATGTCGCCTACAGATCCCCGCGCTATCCACGGAGCCGCCAACGTGCGCAACGTACTCGCCAAACGGGACACGTGGTCTGACCGCGCAGAAGCGAAGCGGTGGTTATTGGATATCAAGGGTAGCGTCCCTAAGGGTCGGCGATACGAGCAGAGAGATGTAGGTACGAGTAGGAGTTCGGAATCGCCGAAGAACTCAAGTCGGAGTGGTAAGAATGCCAGCAAAACAGGAAACAGCCAGGGAGGGAAGACTGTATGGTCGAAATGGGATGATCTAGCGTTAGATCTGTTCGTGGTAAGTGGCCACTACTGTTTCCGTATTCCAAGCAACAGGAAAACGGAGTGTCCCGACATAATTTTGACATCCACACTGACGCACATAATTTGAAAGGAACACACACTCGAGGAAGTGCTCGAGCCAACGCCATCTTATCCGCTAGAAACTATGAAATCGAGCTCCTACGTGCGATCCGTACTTCGCAAGGAGGAAGAATCGCCGCTGTATGCGTGCCTCCAGCATACAGTCGGGCCTGTCCAGCTCACGCGTATGTGCATGGCTTTGGCTCCGAGCACTGGGGGAGGTCCCGGCTGTAGTGATGGCAGCGTGGGCGGTGTACATGTTATATGGGCGGAGGTAGAAGAGTTTATGTGCGTAACTTCTTTTTACCGGTGTTCTCCTCGCCATTCCACAATGCTTCGTAGATCCAAATTTGCTAAAGCCGAGATCCTCGATGCTATGTCTCATCGCGTCGTATCACAACGCGTAGTATCTGGTTCGGGTCACCTTGTAAGTCCGTTCTCCTCACTTCCCTACCGTATTCGATTCCCCTCGTTCCTATCCCTCGTCCCATCTCTCAATACAGTCCATACTAACATTTACTTGAAAAAAAAAAACAGATACCACAAGAGAATCCGAGGGGGCTAGCGGATGCCCTTGGCGATGTACTGGTCGGTCACATAGCAGTTGCAGCGGGGCTTACCGTACGGGCTGCTCTGTGAGGCGGCGAGTCACGCGGAGTGCTTTTCGGGGTGGCAGTTTGCGACGGTAACGGTAGTAGTAGTGATGGTGAGTGTAGAACTTCAGAGACATATGTACCATGGGAGGATTTCTTCCTTCTCCAATTTCGATGCGAGGGGGCCGGGTGTAGGGTGAGTAATTGATTTTGCTGAGGTTGGCTTGAAAGTGCTTGGTTTTTGGACCCTGGAACAATCTTGGCTGCGTCAGGAGAGGTACGCGTGACTTGTGAGCCTAGCCTCTTTATTAGCAGTCGACTGCAGAAAGGCTTATTATTAGGGCGTCTCACTCTTTGTGCGCGACAAGCTCTTTTCCCCGGTATTCTCACCTCGTATTATGGCTGATGAGACAACACAAAAAACTGGCACCTGGGGACCAGGTCACTGTAATGTTGATGTCGTGCGGTCTACCTTGATTATTCGGTTCTGCCCATGATCTACGTACATGCTGGGAGAAGCAAGACGCATACTTTGTTGTGGCCATCCTACCTGCCACTGCTCAGGGAATGATCGGCCTGCAGGGGTTTGCTGCGACAACAGGTAGCCGAAAGAAAGTGGCGTTCTGTATGCAAGATACTGATCAAATAACCAAGGATCAATTGCCACTCGACATCCCATGAAACTTGGGAATCTATACCGGCTTGTATCGAAAACAGGTTGGTTTGTTTAAGGAGTGCGTGGTAGAACAACGAGCCCATACCAACTGGCGACAACAGACTCCTAAGGTTGATCGATGCTCGCGTGCAGACGTGCCGTCGTCGTCTGTCTCCTACGTATACTTGGATCTGACGTTCAACTCTCAGTTTCAGTTGTCGTCCTCGAGAATTGCGCATGGTGTGTCCGATGGGACCACGCCGGCGTGATCGTTTGTATCCGAGTCAAATCCTGTGTGTGTGTGTGGAAAATTCAAATCTTTCAATTAACACTTGCTGGAGGTTCCCTCACCTCACTTAATGCGTGAGGAGAGTGATCATAACCCTCGTATGTCTTTCGCGAATCTCTGAGGAAGATGTGCAAGAGGTATGAGAAGATTTAGAGTGGGAGTGGACAAACTGGTTCATGTATGGCCCTCCTTTCCCCTTCCCCGTTTGCTGACTCGTCTGTCGATCGACTTTCATGGGAACTTCGCCAACGAGGAACCTGGTAAGGTATTTTGGAGGTGTGCTGGAGACCGTGACCTCCAAGAATGCGAGCTGGAGTCAACGTTCACGAGCATTCGATACGACTCGATGTTCCACACATCGCCCTACTGTTGTGTGAGGTGACATGTCCGTGGCGGAAAATGCACGAGCGTGCAAAGAAGATGGATCCGTGCCCGATTAGTCACCGGTACCTCCACAGGGTGGTGCGGGGCTTCGTAGAGCATCAACCGACAAAATATAAGTGCACTAGGGAACTGACTCAGGCCGTGTCGCATGCCACGGAAGGTCGTACTTACTATATTGTTATGACTTGTCGCGCGCAGCCCTTCGTTGGACAGCTTTCAAAAAAAGTACAAATCTCACCGTGACATCAGTATGAACAACATCCTTGTCGATGAGAATGACGAAGGCGTCCTGATCGATTTAAGAGCCCGTTATTGATATTGGCAGCAAAGGTGAACCCAATGTACTGAAGAGACATGATCGCATAGTGAGTGACTCGTCTTGTGATTATTCTCGAAAGCTCTTAACGTGGTAGAGAGGGAATATGGCAATTTATCTCGGCTACGTTGCTCGGAAATCTTGGAGAGGAACATCAGCTGGTTGATGATATTTGTGCATGTCTTCGGATGGACTGTCCTGCGTTACCTTCCGAGTCCTATGGATGGACACCGCCGTAAGGAATTGGTGTCGTTGTTGTACGACCGTGAATTCAGGACTGCCACAGGCCAGGAAGAATGGGACGTAGCAAGGCAGATAAGTTGGTACTGGGGGATTCTCTCCCGGGAGTGTTTTCCGATTTTTGAGCTAATGCAAACGTTCGCCTCCCCTGTTCAAGCACGCTATAGACGGCAAACCACCCATTGAAGAAGTCGATGAAGGATTTGAGTACCTTGAAGCCAGTGCCCCGAAAGAGCGAGTCACTGAGAACCGGTGCACGGGTGCACCCTGGTTACTACAAAGTGGTTGACAAATTCAGAATGGTTTTAGGTAAAAGCAGTGTGCTACACAGCATGTTGAGACTTACTAGGCCTAACTAGTTATCCGTGCCGACCGGGGTCACTGCAATAAAGTAGTCAATCATTCCTTCTGCCGGTGCCACCGGAGAAAACGATCTCGGTTGAACGAAAAGGAAAAGGAGTCAGAAATTGTGTACAGTACCAGTGACCATGGTGACAATGCCAAGTTTCCCTGTTCTCCACTTGTTTCTGAGGACAAAGAACGACGTCAGTGACCGTTCCAAAATATATTCTTCGAGGAAGAGAAGAGCGGAGATGAAATTCTAGTCGGGCAAGTGTCCTTATGTAATCACTCCCTGTTCCTCACAAGCATGGCACCCGGATTCGGATCCAACTTCGAGGCACTTTATGCATATGCATGATGCACGTCGCCAGCATCCATACAATATCTAGAAGTACAACGGCATTGAGGAGCCTTTACTCCGAATTTGCGAAGGACAACTGCCCCCCTTTCGCTCTATTTGAAAGTTTCGGCGGAGGACTGGGCAGGTTTTAATCTCCAGTGTGTTGACAACCTCAAATGATTCGATCGCGTATTGTCTCGAGCAGGCCTGAAACCCTGCACGAGGACGAATCTGTGTTACCACCTTCGAGTTGGTCCTTCATGTGGTGGAACGCCGATATGTGCGGGTGCTTCCCAAGCCGTCGTGTTTCTTGATTCAAAACGTTCAAGTCCAACATTTGTATCATGCAAGCGCTGACCTGCCGCGGTGCCGAAATTATCCACTCCATGATCGATAACCGTTGGCTGAGACAGACTTCCGTCCACCGTTACTTATGTTTCAAATCTCTACTTATCTGGATGACTGAAACGGATCAAGACTCGACGCAATCAGTAGTGAGATGTCATCCCGATGGTACGGGCCGCTCTCCACATACTCCAAGTTACCTCACCCTCTGTAACTGCGACCTCATCCTTCTCGTTCGCCGTAGCAGGGCATAATAATAGCGGGAACATCACACCGCCTTCTCTTCTGTGGCTTCCCCTAATCATGGAGCGCTTCGTGGACTTCGGGGGTTGCTAACTATGCAGTTTGGCGACAACGAAACGCCCGAGATGGGACATAAAAACTCGTGGGTTCTTCGCTCTTTTCTCGTTAAACCTGCGAACCCATTTCGACTTGCAAACGACCACTTCAAGTTTCCCAGCTCGACGTTGTCACTGATGTTACAGACATACCAGAATTCCCTGGATAATACGGAGATTCTCACCCCAGAGAGACATGTCTTTTCGCTACGAACCACGTTTGGTCTGCGCGTCGGAGGCGCGTCGCAAGCCAAAATGCCAGCCAGGGAGGACGTGACGGTACGATGTGCCGCACTGAGATATCCCATCTCGAAGAGCAAACAAGGGTTGACATTAGTGTTGACCCACGGACTGTCTAGTCGTACGTGTCTCCCTCCGAACGTTTTTGCCGCATGTCCCTGACCCCACCGTACCAGACAAAGAGAGTTATCACCCTACGATTGCGCATCTCCTCCGGATGAACGCCACTGGAACTCGATACGTCAACATGATCAGAGAAATATGGTCGATTGATATGCCCAACCACGGCGAGAGTGCGGTTCTAAACCGTGCCTATCTGGAGGATCGACAGGAGAGGGGGCGGAAAGAGGGCTGGGATGGGAAATGCAGTGCGTGTTTCATTTCTGACATCGCCCATATACTTAGCACGTCGATCTTGTACCTGACTGTGATGGTAAACAGCGACGATGGACTTTACTAGTTATCTCGATGCATTTCTGTCTATACCACAGCTGCAAGGTCATCGAGTAGTCGGCATTGCACATTCAGGAAGCAGCACGCCATGGTATGTTCCATTTATTCTCTCGCACTTCGCTCCGTCTCTGAGTGTCCCTTCCCTCGGTACGTCTCGAATGTCCCAACGCATACAAATACGTTCCTAGGACAAACGTGTTCACGCTCCTCAAACAACGCACCCATCCACATCCCTTCGCTCTCTTATTCATCGAGCCGGTTCTCATGTTTCCCGGGATGTCCTCTACTGACCCTCGAGTCGCACACAGCAACGCCAATATGCGCGGATCACTTGCGAAGCGAGACAAGTGGTCTAATCGTGCAGAGGCGAAGCGTTGGTTATTAGGTATTCAGGGGAGCGGACCTGAGGGGCAGCGGCGTCAACGAAGAGATATCGACATCAGTGGCGGTGCGAAACAGAGGGAGAGCCAAAGTCAGAATGTTGGGAGTGGTCGCGGGAAAAGCATTAATAACGGTAAGGCGAGAGGGAAGACTTTATGGTCGAAGTGGGATGGTCGAGTGCTGGATTTGTTTGTGGTATGCCGTGGTATCCCACGTAGCCGGGAACCACCCTTGCATAGCCTTGACAACCACTCTAACACGCCTTTTGTACAGGAACACGCCCTCGAAGGTGTCTGTGAGTCAACCCTGCCTCTTCAAGGATCCGCGAACTCGACCGCGACGACGGCAAAATCAAGGACCTACGTGCGATCCATGAACCGTAAGGAAGAGGAATCATCGTTGTATGCACATTCGCAGCATACCATCGAACCCGAGCACCTCGCGCATATGTGTGCGGCTTTGGGTTTACGAGGTGGTGGGGTACATATCATGTGGGCGGAGTCGGAGGAGTACATGTGCGTACCTTCTTTTTTTGGCTGCGGAGTGTGTTCAATCATCATCCTTGTCTGTCTTTCATGTAGATCCCAATCTTCCAGAGATGGCATCCTTGACGCCGCCTCCCACCGCGTCCTATCCGATCGCGTTGTCCCTGGCTCAGGTCATCTTGTAAGCTCCCTTCCGTAGTATATCTTCCGGATTTCGGTTACTATTCACTTCCTCAATGCCTCGCTTCCTCATTCTTCCTCACAGCGAAGTTGAGTAGAAAAAACTCACACGTTCGTTTCCCCTTTCAACAGGTGCCCCAGGAAACTCCGAGAGAGCTCGCGGAGACGTTGTATGATGTGCTGGTCGGTCATGTAGCGGTCGCGGCGGGAGTCACGATGCGGGCTTCGTTATGAAGCAACGAAGCTGTGTGAAGATGTGGCCTTCGGAAGCTGTGTAGAAGAGGGTGGTGGAGTGGTGCCAGGTGGAGAACATCTGGAATGTTTCGCATCACGCCACTCTCGGGCACGCAGGCGTGCAGTAAGCTATCCACTGGAAGGGCTAGTTGTGCGGAGGCTGCAGAGGCGGGCTATTTGAAGTGAGAGCTTGATTGACCGGGGGCTACAGTAAGGTTGTTCGCAGCGTACGAGGACAATGCATAGCCCCAAAACTGTAGAGACCGTCGCGGGTTCCACAACAATTTTTTGTTATATCATAGTACCAGTATTAGTGCTAGTAGTATATCATCTAGAAGCCCGATCATGCTAGGTGCTTGTAATTCAAGGCTTCGACAATATATCATGGGACACCTTCGAGAAAAAAAGATCTCTCTGGCGGGGAGTCGAACCCCGCTCTCCCGCGGTCAGTCTGGACAATCTGATGACAGGCGGGTGTACTATCCGATATACTACCAGAGATGCTTGTCGCAAGGGCAATTGTAGAACCAATACATCGGCGGGCTTAGTTTGTGTGGCAGACTGGTAATAACTTACCCAAAAGGAGTTGTACACCTGCGCACATAATGCTTACTGCACTGCCACTGCGGACGCAGTGTGCACGTGAGAATCAGATCCCTTTATCTCTTCCCTTCAGCCATAGACACATGACATGACACGTCCACCATGGACATATGTACGCATAGACTCCGTCTTTGTTCCACATACAAAGGCTCTTTTCAATGCAATCTCCACTTTCCGAGCAGTCGAGCTCGGTTTCCATCCGATGGGACTAGTAAGCGGTAGAACTTTGAGATTTTTCACATCTACATTGCTAAGAGTGACCGAATTCCTTTCCTTCAAGGTGTCTCACGTTCGCTTCGCTTGAAATCACGTCCTCGAACACATCGTCGACGTCGTCACCGCGAACTCAGCGGGGAGAGTGAGTTTCCTATGAAATATGTCGGACTTCATGCCAGCTGGCGGAGTCATTATTTTATGTAACCCCCCTTTGTGGAACGCGATCACGTGTACAAAACGTCTACCCTTTAAGATCGCAGCGCCGTGTGTGGCGCATCTTATCCAGACTAACTATCTTGTCCCGCCACAGCATGGAAATTCTCACCCTTCTCTGTTGGGTTCGCGGCGAAGATGCTAAGAGAGTGTTCGAGGTTGAGATTTCTAAGGACGCGAGCGTCGGAAAGCTCAAAGCTACCTTGAAGCGCGACAGATCGGCCATTCTCAAGGATGTCGATGCGGCCGATCTCGAGCTCTACCCCTTGTTCATCCCGTCAAATGCAAACCGCGCAGCTGAACTCGAAAAGTGGAGATCGCATGGCAAAGAGCCTTTGGATGTGGAGCAAAGGATGGACCAGGCTTTTCCCAATCGTCGCAATGGGAAATGGATCCTCGTTGTCACATATCGTGCGCCTTCAATTCTGTACGATAACTTGCTAAATCACACCATCTTGATATGCAGCAACTCTTCTCTGTTGGGTTCGCGGTGACCACGTCGACAATGTGTTCGAGGTCGAGATATCTAGAGAAGCGAACGTGGGAAAGCTGAAGGATGCCTTGAAGGAAAAGAATTCTAACTCTCTCAGCAACGTAGATGCGAAGAATCTCACCCTCTACCGCTTACTCGTCCCATCGGATGGAAATCGAGCAGTTGAACTCGGGAAGTGGAGATTGCATGGCAAAAAGCCCTTGGACGTAAAACAAAAGCTGTTCAACGCTTTTGCCAGAACTCAGGAAGGGGAATGGGTTGTCGTTGTCAACCATCGTGCGCCTCCACTTCTGCACGATAACCTGATACTCACACCATTTTGATATGCAGCGACTGCAATCACGAGGTTTCACGTCTATTTCAGAAACGAAACCTTACTCGTGTCCGCTGTGGCGCACGACATGGTCAAGGACTTTTTATCGAACTTGCTACGTGATCAACAACACCGGAGGGTGTTTAAAGACGTTTCTGCTTCACAATTCAACGTTTATCGATTGAATCCCCCCGTGTTGGTGACAGAGGGAAAAAAATTCCTGGAACACTTGGAGCCCATGAAAGGCACCGACGCAGTCGAGTTGTCGTTTGGTGAATCGACAGTTACACCGCAGCATGTATGTATGGCCCTCATGCTCGCGGAAGGTACGTTTGGTTCGTGTGGGCAATAATTTGCCTACCCCTGACGCGTTTTCTGCCTGCACACCAGATGAGTCCAGCAAGGCTATTGAGGCACTGAAACGGGATCACTCGGAGATCTTTTCATGCTTGAAATTAACTGTCCGAAAATCACTCAGATGGACGAAGGATGACGTGGAAAGCAATCTAGGGGGTGGACGGTACACAGAGCACAATGAAGCTGCTGTTCCGGAGATTAGGAAGATTCAAGAGTTATTACGTTCTCGTCGGATATATGACGTAGGTCTCCGTCCCTCTCTTGCCGATTATGTGGCTAAGGAAAATCTCGAGAATACTGTTCGGGGGACTACGCAACAAGTTCGCGATCTTGAAATGGCTCGACAAATCGACGAGCAGCTCTTTGAGCAAATATTTACGGCTCTTTCGGGGAACCGCGATGGAGTGTTGATGGTCCGCAACTCTCGAGAGTTCTCAACCTTTTATCACGTTCTACGTTGCTACTACGAAGATGCGACCAAAATCCGCGACCAACAATCTTCCGCTGTCAGGGCGGGCAACTTCGCCACGTACTTTATACAGCCTCCTTTTTTGTCCCCTGGTAATCCCGATATTAAATACCAGACGTAAGTGCCCAGCTAACGGTACTTTCCCTCGCTCATGCACCAAATTCAGAGAGATGCCCTGGGGTTTTCCACTCTTCGTCGGAACCAACGCCGTTGATAGTTGGCGCAAGTACACGCCGAAGAGCGACCTCATGGTCTCGTCTGCGGGTCATCTGATCCCCTTCTTTGTCTCGGAGGTTATATCCGTGAAGAATGAGGAAGACCGTTTTCGAATGCTCCTCCAAGCAATAGCCGTCGCTCGGGCAGGAAAAAGGCTCTTGAAGAACACCTCTAAGCGCCGATTTTTCGTAGTTGCTGTATACTTGGACAAGGGGATGGTTGCCTCGCGATACATTGTCACGCAAACTGGTCGAGACAGGGACGGCGCTGCTGGGGTTTATCAAGGGAATGCTGTGGGTGTTTCGCCGGCACCCTGCGACGGATATAATTATGTTAAATGCATACAGGTTTCCATCCATCGCGATGACTTCGATCTCACCAACAAGACCAAGGCGATTGAATTCGTCCGTGAAATGTACAATCTTGTAGGAGAGCTTAACAATCTTGTCGAGGACTTGGACATGAACATGGCGCAAACCCTCAGCCAGATCGTAGCTGCCGCCAAAGATGTGCTTTCACTCCACTCGAGGAATTATCCCGTGACACGGACGCGAGGTACTCCATTGGATACTATTAATGAAGAGCGCGACCTTGGCGTTTTCGGTGCGCCTGATGTCCAAGAACACCTTCGGAGCATGAAGTGCGCGGTCGATTTTCGTGTCTTCGGGGTCGGTTTATCACTTTGTATTCAACGCACTTGATTGACACATACCGCAGCACGAGAACCTCGCTGTTGTCAAATGTGAGACTGGTGAAAGTGTTGGTTACCTCAAGTTCGTCGAACCCTCACGGCAGCAGGAGGTTGAAATTCTGCAGTTCCTCGGCAATCTTCAGTCTCCGATGAACCATACCATCTCTGGAGCCCAGTTCTGGTCGGTGAACGGCGGGACCATGATATCTATGCCCATCGCTGGTGGTCGGCTCACGTCTCTTAAGAGGCATGATGAGCATCTCTGGTCCGCTGCCAGCCAACTCATTGAGGGGGTTGCATTCATGCATGCTCAACTCGTCGCACACATGGATATCAAACCAGAGAACATCGTCATTCCTACCGAAGGTGGCCGTCTTTCCATCATCGATTTTAGTGTAGCTATCCGCTTGAAGAGCGAAAAAGAAAAATTCCGTGGCATAGTCGGGACGCCAGGGTACACCGCACCTGAAGTCGAGCGCGGCGATGCGTATAAACCGATCCAGGCCGACCTGTGGAGCTGCGGACGAACCTTGGAGGTCTTATGTTCCAACTGCAAGCCCTCTTTCGATCGCAATTTCCTCCTCAGGGTGGCCGCCGAACTGATGAGTGAAGACGCTGACCAACGGCCGACGATGAGCAGGGTCCAGGAGTGGATTGCTTCGAGGAAGGTAACCCTAAGTGCAGAGACACGTGGATTTCGGTCAGTCTTAGCAGCTTGATTGAAACTGCAACGAAGCTCATAACGGTGCTATAGATACCCCTCCCATTTGGTGGCATGTGCCTGATTTGGCTTGTCGTTGATCATTGATTATACCTTGCTGGAGATATGGTGTATGTGACCGGGCGAGTGTCATGTACTGGATGTCAATGTTATTGTGTACCTATACAAACGCCATTGTACATCTTGTGCTGTCCCTTACACAGCAAGGAAGAACAGAGAATGGCCTGGGGTTATGAACCACTGTCGAGAACAGGTCATCATCGTCAAGACGTGCCATTGAGGTGCAGTGGTGGGGGGGGGGGGGGTTGAGGTCAGGTGTGTACGGTATGGTCACAGGCGCGGCCGCAGCGGCATATGCCACATCATTGGCAGCGGGGCTCGTTGTCGTCGTCTGTCGGGTCGTTCGTCGTTCTCAGCGGTGGCTAGTCATCGTTGCCGCCATTTTTGTACCCACTAAACAACCTTCTGCGTTCGAAAGCCGGCGGTTCATCATGAGTCATGTCGGGGGCCGGTTGAGCTGGGCCGACTCACTGGTCCGTCCGCCAGCTACACGTGTTAATGGCGCCTACATCAGGAAAATCCATTTGCTATGTAGCACAGCCATCAGGTACATTTGTGACATATAGGCACCACGGTGCTAGTGCGAGAAATTTGCAGGTGGCGGTGCCGGTCACAGCCCGAAACGGAAGGTCGGTCGCGCCCTGCCTGGCGGGCGTGCAAGCGACCGTCGAGGGCCCGGTGATGTCAGCTGTCACGCCTCGTCGGCACGTCGGCTCACTCGGCATGCCACGTCGCGGTCCCCTCGTCGCCCGATATGGACAACGAGAAATTTCGAACGAAATGACAGAAATGATTGGAGATTAGCTGCTGACTCGATCGGATTTGATGCCATGGAGGCACCCCCCCAAAAAAAAAAACCCGAGATGATCGCTGCACTCCGAGTTCCAACATTCGACGTTGGGAAAAAAATTGGGGCTCTCATTTGTAACGTGCCGACTGTCGTAGTACGCTACTAGTGACCATAACCACCTCTGGAATAAACTGAAACTGACTTACACGAAAACACGAATTTAAGGGAAAGCAGAGAGAGGATGTGACCGACAAAAGCATCAAAATAAAAAATAAAAAAAAGTCGGAGAGAGAGAAAGGAGAGAGATGACGAAGTGTAGTCAGTTTATTGTAAGATGGGTAGTTGTAAAAACGAGAAAAATGAGAAAAGAAGATAACGTGCGTGACGGCTCAAGTTCGCTGTGGGCCTGGTTCGTTTGCGAGGTGGCTGCGGCGCTCTCCATCACCACGATACCGGTTGCGAGCGCCTAGGATGACCTTGAGGAGTTTGGTGTGGCCTTCACGGGCGGCACCTCCGTAAGCCTTCAGGAAGGCATCTTCGTCTCCTTGGAATCTGGGAAGGAGGTGTCAGTAGGGTCGGACCCAAGTCATCAGTTCATGTGTTGGGGGTGACTTACTCGTTGAGGAATTCGGTTGCCACGATGCTTCGCTGGTAGTGCTTCGTGTTGAATTGCCGCCCGTACCGCCCATTGTAGTAGTGATGAGGCCAGTCCTTGAGGGGAATGTGCAGACCGAGTCGGGGTTCGCCCTCTGTCCAGTGCCGTACGATGTCCCTCCAAGAGTCCGACTTGGGCGTCCGTGTGCCATCCACATGCAAGACAGGAACGTTGGGGATCAGCAGTCCTGGGGGCAGGTTGGAGGTACGGCGGGTGCTGGTGCTGGTGCTGGCAGTCCTCTGGGGTCCAACACGCGAAGAGAGGGAGACAGACATGGGTGGGCCTGATCGCTGGACAGGTTGTGGCACTGTGAGGTGCGTGGGCTGTAGACTGATGAGGGGGGGTGGGTAAGACCGGGTGCTTGCCCGAGCAGGTTGGATTGCTGATGGTGTGGCTGAACTTTGCTGGCAAGCTAATACAGCGTGAGTCGGTCAGTGGGGATGGTGGGCGCTACAACTCGAAGTGAACAGGGCTCACCGGTTGCCGCGATGCCATTGGGGTTGGCTGCTAAACATGTGGGGGCTGGGGCGGCCAAGGTCCTTGCGACCAGACGCCCCATCTCACTCAATTGCTGACGGATCTCCTTCATGTCTGTCGACACCATCGAAGAGACTTCCTTCACGGTCGCATGCAGTGCCGCCACATCAGCCGTCAGCGATGCGTGGGCCATTTGGAGGGCCTCGGAGGATGCTGGCCGGGCAAGGGCAGCTTCGCCTGCAAATGAATCATTGGCTTCGTGTGAGACGGGTCGCAGGGCATCGCTATGATCGTTCTCGTAGCAATGAAGTTCATCGAGGAGGTATCGCATCAGCGTATCACGCTACGTGGTACGTGGTGGTGTGGAGCAAGTGGTAATGGTGTCAGTGTTCGCGTACTTGCACACCCAGATAGGAAGTTGTAGTACCACTCACATGCTCACCTTCCGCCCACCTGCCCCACCATCGAACACGTGCGAGGGTCCATCGCTGACCCACCGGGGCAAACATGAACCGATACTGGGCCCCGCCGCGACGGTAGCAATGTGTTGAGAATGTCCTGCGAATCCCAGCACCCGCCACTGCCTCATCAATCCATTTCTGAACCATGTCGTGAGAGAGCGGCTCGCCTGGCTGCAGCACCCCATTTGTGCCCAAAGCAGGGAACAAGAAGTCATCGTCGGCCATTGGTCGACCAAGATGGACGATCTCAACCCACTTCATCCAGAACGTGAGTCGTAGGAATGCATCGCATGCCCCGCCCATATCTGGTCGCGGGTAAATCCTGTAGTGGTTGGCTGGCGTGTGCCAACAGGGGGATTTGGGTAAGCACAGTGCACCTTGCCGCATCACAACAGGTATATGGATGGATGCACATCGTAAGTCTGCCTCCTTCATGCCTTTGTCGAGTTTCCTCTGCCAACCTTTCCGATTTTTCAGGTGGATCTCAAAGTAGACATTGAGGTCATTTATGGTGAGTGACTGCTCCTCGCCTTGCAGGTATTTCATGAACACGCCGTCTACGGCTGTTTTGTCGAGGTAGATGTCCCTGCGCTTCAACTTCACAAGCTCGTAGTTTCTGTCACCAACTGCTGTCAAAAACTGCCGCTGATATCACAGGTAAAAGCACACGCTGGTGGTACTGACCTTGTCCAGAGCGTGAACGCAGTTGCGCCACAGGCCAGGTGCTGCAAGTGCCGCGTGATCTTCAGCTTCACATTCTTACCCAAGAATTCACCGGGGGGCAGCACTTGAAACCCCATCATTGTGAGACGAACATACTGGAAGGGGATTTGCAGTGAACACTGAGATTCTGACCAGGCGAGTATCCGATCCATGTATTCCTTTTTCATGGCACCCGAGTGCGTCCTCTCAGCTCCTTGGGAGCTGACTTTGTGCCTGATAGATGCCACGATGTCGCTGACTTCTGCTGACAGCACTGGGTTACCCTCCCATCGGTTCCGTGCATCATTGTGATGCCAGTCCCCACGGAAGATTGCGCTGTCACTGTAAGGGTATCAGTTGACAAGTCTATGCGGCAACTATCGGGTTCAAGTACAACACGCACGCTTCATCCCACAAAATCTTGAACGCCGCTCGAATGCCATCGATTGTACTCTGGCTACAGTTCTCCTGGAACCCTCTCCATGACAGGTAAAGTGCCAGCGCCTTGTCCGAGCATTGATTAGGTACCTGCACAAATGCACTCTTGAATCCTGGATCGCCATAGACATCCGATTCGTCTTCAGTGCGAGCCAGAATCTGCGGTGTCCCTTCCACTGGGAAGTGACTCTGCAACCAGGAGCGTGCTTGGCGGATGTGCCTTGAGTACGTCTCCCTTGTCTTTGTTGCCCGAAGGTGAGTCTGCTTCCCAACTTCCTTGATTTGATGGATGGCTTGCAAGCTGACCTGTCCCTTTGCTGTAGGCACACTTGTCCTGCCCTTTCTGGGCTTCTTTGGGGACCCGGATGCATGCTTTGTGGACAAGACCTCCTCTCCCTCCATCGCAACAAGGTGCTCCCCCTTGCGAGTGGTTATGGGTCGTGTGGGAGTTATTTCACAAGCTCAATGGTAGCTGGCACGTCACGTAGAGTAGTCATTTGATTTTTTGCGATTTGAATACAGATTGTTTTGGGTATGGTAACAACGTACTGAGGGGGAAAACATCAAGACACTGCATAACACCAAGTGCAGTGAATCTAGTGAGCCTCAGACTAAAGGTACGATGGTAGTAACATAGAGAATGTGCAGGAGCACACCCGCCAAGTCAGTCATTCCATCCCTCCCTCCCCGCACTTGGAAACCGTGTTGCAGCGACGTCTGACCCCGTCATTCTCAGATGCACCGTGCGCTTCACAGAATGCAGTGGTGCAGTTGCCAACTGACTGGTGTGACCTCTCATGTCAATGATGTGTTTGTGGAGGAAGACTTCCCCGCCTTCGGGTCACCAGTCACAGGAACCTTGCAAGACGGTCAGTTTATGACGTGAAAACGGAGTTGTGTTGGATGGCAGACCTAACGACCCAGCCCTGATGGTCAGACCAGACCGACGTGACATGTACCTCCCGTCATCATAATGGCGCGGTCTGTGTGGTAACACTGGACTCAATTGCGGATGCACTTAGCATCCTCCACCTCGATTTGAAGCTTGGTGTGGCTCGGAGTGGTTTCTTCACATCCCCGGCCACTCTCGCCTCGCACCTTGAGAGGGGTTCCATTGCCAAGCTACTACTTCCATCAGAATCTCCACCATTTCGTCCTTACGAAGGTCGGCAGTGTCTTGTTGGTCGGAAGCTCGTGCAGTATGGGCACAACGTTCGTACCTGACTCTTCCTATCCGACAATCAAGTTTGACTGGAAAAGCAGACAGGAGTGATAGCTTACCATCACGCGCCTGAGGGCTGCCTGTATGACTACAAGATCCCGAGTAGGACACCACCCTTTGGCAACTAGCGTCTTCCTTCTAACATCGTAATTGAACAAATTCATCATTTCGTAGATGGCCTTTTCCTTGCAGACGACATCCTGCCATCGCGAAAGGTTCTCGCCGATTATCATCAACTCGCTTCGTCTAGTAAGACCAGTATGGTACAGGACAGTCTGGACATCCTCCAAGCGAGCTGTGACTTCACGAAGCGAATCGGCACACTTGTCAGCATTCGCGTCTATGGGATATAAAGTTGCACCCATGGACTTCGCCACCTTGCGAATTTTCGCAAGAACAGATTCACCATGAGCGAAAATGATGAACACGTTCTTGCGTGTCTCCACGCTGGTGACGGGGTCGACAAAAGGCTCTGCAATGTCCGTATGGTTCACATAGAGATTACCTCTCAGAAGACGCCAAAGAACTCGTTCCAAAGTCGGGATGTGAGACCTTTCTATAGTTCCTGCAACGAACCTGTGACGAGTTGGTACACACGGGAATAACTTTTTGTTGTGGGTATCACTCACTCCAACTCGAATTGTAATGAAGACGAATGTTGAGTTTTGCGGTCGTCATATTGGAGTAAGGGAGTGGAACTATCATTGAAGGATGATCGAACTTCGGTTTGCTGAGTTTCCGCCTGTTGAGTGTGTGAGTATAGCCGACGCGTCTACTGCTAGCACCACTTGCCATGTCAAAGAAAACCGCGGTCTCTCGTAGGACGTGCCGTGCTTCAACGAGCTCCTTCGTGCGCTCACTCAATGTCTTGTAACTCTCGTTCATTTGCAGCAACCGAGCTTCATGCTCTCCTAGCACTTCATCAAGTTCGTCAATGGTACGGGCAGCACGAGGTCCAACAGTGATGAGAGGTGCCGACTCAATCGAGCAATGCACTAGGACACCCAGTGTCAGCGGGATTGAGACTGTGAATGAACATCCTGCGACAGGTCATGAGGTCACAAAGCAATGCCAAATGATGGTAGTTCACGTACGAGCGTTCGGATGCGATGACTCCCTCCCTCCCGAGTATATTGAAGATCTCCCACACAGCTGTTCGAGTACATGCGAGTGAAGCTGACACCTAGAACGCGCATCCCTGCCTTCAAGTTGACGCCGTCAGTCTCCGAGACCGACTCCTCCTTCGTTTTGATGCCCCCCTCATCACGAACATATACCTTATCGTGCTCCAGAGAGAATACCTGAGGTATGCCGTGCACACCATGCAAGCTGACTGGGTTTAGCATCGTATTTCCCGGTTGGCATAAGTCGGAGGATGTCTTCTTCGACTGTACCCAACCCATCGTCATCCTTGGCCATCCAACCTAACACCCGACAATGGATAAGAAGTTCCCTGTGTCGTCTTCACTCCATACGACGAAAGGGGTCCATCTTGAAGCTCTCAGCAATGCGGCCACCCACCAACACATGCGTATGCCATGGTAAGTTTCCGAACAATCATTCTAGTGCGATTGAGCACCAGCCAAGGGAGCCGTGGTGACTGAAGGTGGAGCTTCGGTTCTATTTCTTCATCTGGGGATGGCAAAGAAGGATTCGACGGGCACAGAGTCTTCTTCGATAATGGCAATGGTCGAACACAGGGTCGGGGTCGTTCTAAGTCTCAACTGCAGCAGTAATAGTCTGAAACAATGTGCACGGAAGTTCTTGCTGCACATTCTTCACTGCCATCCTGTCCTGTGCGATATCGGACTCTGAGCACATGGAGGGAAGCTTGGTGTTGGGAGCGAGATTAATAATTTCCTTCTGATGAGGCGCAGCGAGTATTGACATTTTTGCTGGATACACCGGCATAATGGAAGGTGTTGAAGGTCGTCCGAGTAGCCAGTTCAGACCCACTCAAAAGCTTCGTGGTTAGGGCGGAACTCTTCCAATATGCGGCGGGTAGCAAGTGTGGCCCGTACGTGCATGCAGAAGGTCAGCGAGGCGTCCACCTGCACTTCCATGCTAAGTTCGTCTTCACCGAGCACAGCAGGGAGACTCCACAAGTTCGTGTACTGTGCAGCCCCCCACACATCCCCCAGCCCACCCTCTCATCTTGATACTCCCCTAGGTAGACTGGCGGCAGGCGACTGTGTGCATAGAAGAGACTATTTAGGCGCAACGGCTGCATGACATGACGTGAGGAAGATATATGGTATGTCCTGGGAGGCCACATTTCGCAGACCGACATGGTCCAATCTAGTTGCAGTATTTTTAGCGCACGGCCACTTCGTCCCAAGTAGTAGCGAGCTCACCGAGTGATCGGATCGGGGACGTTAGCCTGCAGCAGTTGATGTGGAAGATTTGAACGGCAGCGTGAATGGTAAGATGTGGCAGGTCGACGGGTGCACAGTGGGGAATAACGCCGCCTGCATGAGGGAAAAATGACCGGCCATATCTTGCAGTGGCCCCATACAAAGCGAGCACATTCTTCATCAAACTCTGCTTGTAACTCCGGGAAGCTCTCGTCGGTACCAACCAGATTAAAGTCGTTAGACTTGCGGTGGACGATGTGGAAGCATCGAGTGGCAGACTGAACGATATGGATATGATGCCAATTGACAGGTCGGGGTCGCTAAGCTTGCAACTACTGGATGACATGACGTGAGGAAGATATATGGTATGTCCTGGGAAGCTATGCGTCACCTTGATGCAACCACTGGGTGACATGACGTGAGGAAGATATATGGTATGTCCTGGGGAGCTATGTGTCACACGAGGATTGCAGTTCGTCCCGAGTAGCCAGCTCACCTACTGACCGTGCCCTACTCTGTGCTGGGTAGGGGTCGCTAAGCTTGCGGCCACAAAAGCAGAATGATTCAATCTGCAGCATGAATGTGGTACGATGCAAGTCGACGGGCGCAAGGTGCGGAATAAGGCTGTCTGTGCGGGGGAAAACGAATGACCATATCTTGCAGCAGCCCCATATGAGGCAAGCGCATTCTTCGTCAAGCTTCGCTTATCAATACCAGCCGGATTGAGGTCGCTAGACTTGCTGTGGACTATGTGGAAGAGTCGAATGGCAGCCGCTCTGTATATGAACCAGATGAGGGGCCCGAGTAAGTTGTGCACTTGCTATGAATATTGGCCTTTAGTACACAGCTTGCTAACGGTGCGGTAAGGGGACAATGCGGGCAGTGCACATGACACGTCACTCACAGACTGATACCAGATATGTCACTACACTGACAAAGACATGTGCATGTGCTAGTCATGACCTAGGCCTCACTCATGGAGTCATGGACTCCAGCTTCCGGAGACCGTGCGATGTCAGTGTTAACCGCACTTTCAGGTGACCGATCCCCCACATCCTCGGCCTTCAACTCCATACAAGGCAACTGGGAGGATAGACGGGCAGAACCTCGCACCAAATCAGGCCATGAGTACTCCAATACAACGGCTGGGATCTCCATCTCATAGAATGAGTCGTTACCGCTGTCCTCACCCTGACCCGGTGGTGACATATGTACAATGGGGAAGGGACCCACATCCAGTGGCACTGCGAGGGACCGACTCAGCACAGAAATCTTGTAAGTGGGCAATGGCCTGTCGTCAGAATAGCCTGAAACCCGAAGGCCATGTCGCAACCCCTCACTGTTAGCTTTGCCTGGTAGCTGTACACAGCAAGAGATAAGCAGTTGTACGGACATATCTAGCACAACTTCGGCTCACCTGCAGAAGTGCGCGCATAGCTGTACCGGCACAGGCAGCCTCCAACTCTGACTGGACAATTTCCGGAGACCAGGAGAGGTGTTGCAGGCAAAACGCTGCAAGGGACTGGAGATCAGGCTGACGAGAAGCTGTCACAATGTCAGGGGAATGTCCGTCCGACCAAGAGGTGAGGGGTAGCAAGTACATTGCCAGGACAGCAGGGTCCGGGAACTGGGTGCATTCCTCCTTGATGATGCGTGCAAGCTCGTAATGCCTACCTCCGAGGAGACTCCGAGGGTCAGTCCTCAGAACCTCACAGATATCATCGCGCCACTTGGCAATAAAGTTCATGAACTCCACGAATTGGAACGAGACAGCGGCCTCCAGAAGTGACCTTCCAAAGCCATAATATGCCAGGCGACGGGCAACCTCCACACTGCACCAGCAGCGGCCAGCCTATGTCAGTTTGGTGAGAATGAGTGTGATGCCTTCAGAGTACAGGGTAGAACACTTACATCGTCCTCTGTACTGCACATAAGCGTAACCAGGAGAAAATCGCCCCATTCGAGGGAAGCGCACTTTTCTATGGAGTCTGGAGTGTAGACGTAGACGTCTTCATACCTGCCAATATGTGGGATGCTATCATTTCACGGGTAAGTACGGCAATGGTGCTGGCTGCAGTATGTCAAACCTACCTGCGGATGATGCAAGTCGCACCAAACAATAGCGCATCGTTATATGGTGTTGCCACAGCGTCGATGAGCCCAAGCGACTGGAGGTAGGCAAGTTCTGCCTCCACCTCTCCTGGAGCCTGGAAAGCTCCATTAGAGTCTACCGAGGTCCACAGTCAGCGAACCACTTACCATGTGCCAGTTAAAGCCAAACGCTGTCAGAAGTTCTTGAAAGCGTTGTGCAAGGAGGCGTGGAGCAGATGGAGCAGTGATGTTTTTACCCCTCTTCAGTTGAGGGCGGTCCAGTCCATCAAAAACAAAGTAGGCGTGAAGGGGAATCTGAGATATGGCCGAGAGTCGACGGAAAATGATCTTCATTTCGTGAGACCATCCCGTACCAGCTTGACGCCATGAAAACACGTTTACCAATGCGTACATCCATGCACTAGTGGCACACGTATGAGGGATCAGATATGGACACTACACGGACTGCCCGCTTACCTGGCATTAAACCCAATGGTGAGTAACTGACAACCTACTTCTGGCCCAGAAGGGTCAAAGCTCTTGACAGCCAGCTCGCCAAGCGAGCTGCGCCTTGCCGCAGGTGCAAGGATCTGACAACAGTGTCAGCCTGGTAGCTCCGATGGAATGCAGAACAGAGGGAGGGAAACAGTCACTGACTGGCCATAACTCTCTGACTCTCATGGCTCTTGAGTGTCTCAGAAAACTCGCAAGGGAGGGAATGGGATTGAAGGTCGTATTGGCAGGTGATAAACAGACGCAGGGCAATGCCCAGCTGACAAAGGTGGTGTTGATCACTTGCCTGTTTCGTGCAGCAGACAAAACACTCGATGCGATAATGGATGTACTCGATGCGATAATGGACTGACTCGGTGCAGTGGACTCGATGCGGGATCAGACGGACTTGCTATTGCAATCACATCCCGTGCAAAGCTGGACAGAGGGAATGGCATTTGCCATGCCATCTAGCAAACTATCAGCTGGTCGAAACACTTGGATGATCGCTAGCAGGTACTCACCGATGATGGCCACTGTATGGCAGCAATCAACACCAAATGATGAGGGGCACGAAGGACGGGGAAGGGGTAAGACTCCAAGCTATCAGATGCACACGCGGCTGGGAGATGCGATGGCTGCCCAATTATGTACAATGTCCGGCCCTCATTACCTCGAGGATGCAGACCGGTTCGAGCTGTAAAGTCAGGAAAGCAATTGTAAAGTCTTGTAAAGTCGCTTTATGACGGGGGATTTGCACGCACCTCAGCAACTGGGCTGGCCAAATTTGCAAAGTCGAACTGGAGAAATTTGCAGACCAGCCAAGGTGGTCGACGGCTTTGCATGCACTAGTCGTTTACGGCACCCAGGGGTCAAGCTGTCAAGCCTTCCTGTGCCGCTTTTGTACATGGCAGTGTGAACTAGTAAGGTCTAGAAGTTGACAATGTGCACATGCGTGCGGGCATTCAGCAGGTTTCCTGGCAGGACAGTCTTTACACTGTGAATGAGTAAATATCAACTGACTAATGGTGTACCGTGTCGAGGGCCAATCTGCAGTGCTGACAAGATGCGTTCCAGGGTCCGCAGACAACCTGCTAACCAGGGGTAACTAGTAGTAACTGATGATACATGGAGCGCTGGGAGTGCTGGGCGTTCCGAAACGTACGTCGATGGCTGTGTAATGCAATACAATACTACCATGCTACGTAGTCACCTAGCGTACAAAGTCCCTTAGTTGCTCCCGCCCGCCCTGCACTCGCTGCTGCCCCTGCACGGGAACTGGATTTTGCTTCCGAGGCACAATCGACGGTGCCGTTGCGCCATCACACGGTGCCGTTGTGCGCATCAGAACCTGCCGTGCGGCCGTTCCCGCTGCCGTCGACCGGCCACTGTGGCTGGTGGCCGACTCAAACATTTGCAGCGTGACAGCACCGCCACCTGCAAATTTCCCGGAATAAACTGACTTTGGCACGTGCTCCGTAGTGACATGTTGCTGTCACGGCATAACAATAAGTCAGTTTATTCCGGGAAATTTGCAGGTGGCGGTGCTGTCACGCTGCAAATGTTTGAGTCGGCCACCAGCCACAGTGGCCGGTGTAGGGAGAGTATACTCCCTACTGGGGGGTTTTGTTTATTTTATTGTTTTTGCTTTCTTTTCTTTTGTTTCTGTTCATTTACCTTAGAGTTTACTTCATGTTTCGAGTTTAGACACGTGAGGTGGCTTAAGTAAGCCACTCGCGCACTTACCTTACATTGTACTTACTTAACAAGTAACAAGTCGTGTTCCGAGAGTTTCGAGTTTCGAGTTCGGGTTCGAGAAGGCCTCGAGTTTCCTTCATTCGTGTTCAGACAGCATCAGACAGCATCAGACGTCTCTAGACAGTCTCTCCAGGCTATAGAAGTCCCTCTGGAAGAATTCCTCCCTCAGATCTCTGCTCATCCCCTGACTCAATTAAATCCATCTCTTCACCGGTCGACAGCAGCGGGAACGGCCGCACGGCAGGTTCTGATGCGCACAACGGCACCGTGTGATGGCGCAACGGCACCGTCGATTGTGCCTCGGAAGCAAAATCCAGTTCCCGTGCAGGGGCAGCAGCGAGTGCAGGGCGGGCGGGAGCAACTAAGGGACTTTGTACGCTAGGTGACTACGTAGCATGGTAGTATTGTATTGCATTACACAGCCATCGACGTACGTTTCGGAACGCCCAGCACTCCCAGCGCTCCATGTATCATCAGTTACTACTAGTTACCCCTGGTTAGCAGGTTGTCTGCGGACCCTGGAACGCATCTTGTCAGCACTGCAGATTGGCCCTCGACACGGTACACCATTAGTCAGTTGATATTTACTCATTCACAGTGTAAAGACTGTCCTGCCAGGAAACCTGCTGAATGCCCGCACGCATGTGCACATTGTCAACTTCTAGACCTTACTAGTTCACACTGCCATGTACAAAAGCGGCACAGGAAGGCTTGACAGCTTGACCCCTGGGTGCCGTAAACGACTAGTGCATGCAAAGCCGTCGACCACCTTGGCTGGTCTGCAAATTTCTCCAGTTCGACTTTGCAAATTTGGCCAGCCCAGTTGCTGAGGTGCGTGCAAATCCCCCGTCATAAAGCGACTTTACAAGACTTTACAATTGCTTTCCTGACTTTACAGCTCGAACCGGTCTGCATCCTCGAGGTAATGAGGGCCGGACATTGTACATAATTGGGCAGCCATCGCATCTCCCAGCCGCGTGTGCATCTGATAGCTTGGAGTCTTACCCCTTCCCCGTCCTTCGTGCCCCTCATCATTTGGTGTTGATTGCTGCCATACAGTGGCCATCATCGGTGAGTACCTGCTAGCGATCATCCAAGTGTTTCGACCAGCTGATAGTTTGCTAGATGGCATGGCAAATGCCATTCCCTCTGTCCAGCTTTGCACGGGATGTGATTGCAATAGCAAGTCCGTCTGATCCCGCATCGAGTCCACTGCACCGAGTCAGTCCATTATCGCATCGAGTACATCCATTATCGCATCGAGTGTTTTGTCTGCTGCACGAAACAGGCAAGTGATCAACACCACCTTTGTCAGCTGGGCATTGCCCTGCGTCTGTTTATCACCTGCCAATACGACCTTCAATCCCATTCCCTCCCTTGCGAGTTTTCTGAGACACTCAAGAGCCATGAGAGTCAGAGAGTTATGGCCAGTCAGTGACTGTTTCCCTCCCTCTGTTCTGCATTCCATCGGAGCTACCAGGCTGACACTGTTGTCAGATCCTTGCACCTGCGGCAAGGCGCAGCTCGCTTGGCGAGCTGGCTGTCAAGAGCTTTGACCCTTCTGGGCCAGAAGTAGGTTGTCAGTTACTCACCATTGGGTTTAATGCCAGGTAAGCGGGCAGTCCGTGTAGTGTCCATATCTGATCCCTCATACGTGTGCCACTAGTGCATGGATGTACGCATTGGTAAACGTGTTTTCATGGCGTCAAGCTGGTACGGGATGGTCTCACGAAATGAAGATCATTTTCCGTCGACTCTCGGCCATATCTCAGATTCCCCTTCACGCCTACTTTGTTTTTGATGGACTGGACCGCCCTCAACTGAAGAGGGGTAAAAACATCACTGCTCCATCTGCTCCACGCCTCCTTGCACAACGCTTTCAAGAACTTCTGACAGCGTTTGGCTTTAACTGGCACATGGTAAGTGGTTCGCTGACTGTGGACCTCGGTAGACTCTAATGGAGCTTTCCAGGCTCCAGGAGAGGTGGAGGCAGAACTTGCCTACCTCCAGTCGCTTGGGCTCATCGACGCTGTGGCAACACCATATAACGATGCGCTATTGTTTGGTGCGACTTGCATCATCCGCAGGTAGGTTTGACATACTGCAGCCAGCACCATTGCCGTACTTACCCGTGAAATGATAGCATCCCACATATTGGCAGGTATGAAGACGTCTACGTCTACACTCCAGACTCCATAGAAAAGTGCGCTTCCCTCGAATGGGGCGATTTTCTCCTGGTTACGCTTATGTGCAGTACAGAGGACGATGTAAGTGTTCTACCCTGTACTCTGAAGGCATCACACTCATTCTCACCAAACTGACATAGGCTGGCCGCTGCTGGTGCAGTGTGGAGGTTGCCCGTCGCCTGGCATATTATGGCTTTGGAAGGTCACTTCTGGAGGCCGCTGTCTCGTTCCAATTCGTGGAGTTCATGAACTTTATTGCCAAGTGGCGCGATGATATCTGTGAGGTTCTGAGGACTGACCCTCGGAGTCTCCTCGGAGGTAGGCATTACGAGCTTGCACGCATCATCAAGGAGGAATGCACCCAGTTCCCGGACCCTGCTGTCCTGGCAATGTACTTGCTACCCCTCACCTCTTGGTCGGACGGACATTCCCCTGACATTGTGACAGCTTCTCGTCAGCCTGATCTCCAGTCCCTTGCAGCGTTTTGCCTGCAACACCTCTCCTGGTCTCCGGAAATTGTCCAGTCAGAGTTGGAGGCTGCCTGTGCCGGTACAGCTATGCGCGCACTTCTGCAGGTGAGCCGAAGTTGTGCTAGATATGTCCGTACAACTGCTTATCTCTTGCTGTGTACAGCTACCAGGCAAAGCTAACAGTGAGGGGTTGCGACATGGCCTTCGGGTTTCAGGCTATTCTGACGACAGGCCATTGCCCACTTACAAGATTTCTGTGCTGAGTCGGTCCCTCGCAGTGCCACTGGATGTGGGTCCCTTCCCCATTGTACATATGTCACCACCGGGTCAGGGTGAGGACAGCGGTAACGACTCATTCTATGAGATGGAGATCCCAGCCGTTGTATTGGAGTACTCATGGCCTGATTTGGTGCGAGGTTCTGCCCGTCTATCCTCCCAGTTGCCTTGTATGGAGTTGAAGGCCGAGGATGTGGGGGATCGGTCACCTGAAAGTGCGGTTAACACTGACATCGCACGGTCTCCGGAAGCTGGAGTCCATGACTCCATGAGTGAGGCCTAGGTCATGACTAGCACATGCACATGTCTTTGTCAGTGTAGTGACATATCTGGTATCAGTCTGTGAGTGACGTGTCATGTGCACTGCCCGCATTGTCCCCTTACCGCACCGTTAGCAAGCTGTGTACTAAAGGCCAATATTCATAGCAAGTGCACAACTTACTCGGGCCCCTCATCTGGTTCATATACAGAGCGGCTGCCATTCGACTCTTCCACATAGTCCACAGCAAGTCTAGCGACCTCAATCCGGCTGGTATTGATAAGCGAAGCTTGACGAAGAATGCGCTTGCCTCATATGGGGCTGCTGCAAGATATGGTCATTCGTTTTCCCCCGCACAGACAGCCTTATTCCGCACCTTGCGCCCGTCGACTTGCATCGTACCACATTCATGCTGCAGATTGAATCATTCTGCTTTTGTGGCCGCAAGCTTAGCGACCCCTACCCAGCACAGAGTAGGGCACGGTCAGTAGGTGAGCTGGCTACTCGGGACGAACTGCAATCCTCGTGTGACACATAGCTCCCCAGGACATACCATATATCTTCCTCACGTCATGTCACCCAGTGGTTGCATCAAGGTGACGCATAGCTTCCCAGGACATACCATATATCTTCCTCACGTCATGTCATCCAGTAGTTGCAAGCTTAGCGACCCCGACCTGTCAATTGGCATCATATCCATATCGTTCAGTCTGCCACTCGATGCTTCCACATCGTCCACCGCAAGTCTAACGACTTTAATCTGGTTGGTACCGACGAGAGCTTCCCGGAGTTACAAGCAGAGTTTGATGAAGAATGTGCTCGCTTTGTATGGGGCCACTGCAAGATATGGCCGGTCATTTTTCCCTCATGCAGGCGGCGTTATTCCCCACTGTGCACCCGTCGACCTGCCACATCTTACCATTCACGCTGCCGTTCAAATCTTCCACATCAACTGCTGCAGGCTAACGTCCCCGATCCGATCACTCGGTGAGCTCGCTACTACTTGGGACGAAGTGGCCGTGCGCTAAAAATACTGCAACTAGATTGGACCATGTCGGTCTGCGAAATGTGGCCTCCCAGGACATACCATATATCTTCCTCACGTCATGTCATGCAGCCGTTGCGCCTAAATAGTCTCTTCTATGCACACAGTCGCCTGCCGCCAGTCTACCTAGGGGAGTATCAAGATGAGAGGGTGGGCTGGGGGATGTGTGGGGGGCTGCACAGTACACGAACTTGTGGAGTCTCCCTGCTGTGCTCGGTGAAGACGAACTTAGCATGGAAGTGCAGGTGGACGCCTCGCTGACCTTCTGCATGCACGTACGGGCCACACTTGCTACCCGCCGCATATTGGAAGAGTTCCGCCCTAACCACGAAGCTTTTGAGTGGGTCTGAACTGGCTACTCGGACGACCTTCAACACCTTCCATTATGCCGGTGTATCCAGCAAAAATGTCAATACTCGCTGCGCCTCATCAGAAGGAAATTATTAATCTCGCTCCCAACACCAAGCTTCCCTCCATGTGCTCAGAGTCCGATATCGCACAGGACAGGATGGCAGTGAAGAATGTGCAGCAAGAACTTCCGTGCACATTGTTTCAGACTATTACTGCTGCAGTTGAGACTTAGAACGACCCCGACCCTGTGTTCGACCATTGCCATTATCGAAGAAGACTCTGTGCCCGTCGAATCCTTCTTTGCCATCCCCAGATGAAGAAATAGAACCGAAGCTCCACCTTCAGTCACCACGGCTCCCTTGGCTGGTGCTCAATCGCACTAGAATGATTGTTCGGAAACTTACCATGGCATACGCATGTGTTGGTGGGTGGCCGCATTGCTGAGAGCTTCAAGATGGACCCCTTTCGTCGTATGGAGTGAAGACGACACAGGGAACTTCTTATCCATTGTCGGGTGTTAGGTTGGATGGCCAAGGATGACGATGGGTTGGGTACAGTCGAAGAAGACATCCTCCGACTTATGCCAACCGGGAAATACGATGCTAAACCCAGTCAGCTTGCATGGTGTGCACGGCATACCTCAGGTATTCTCTCTGGAGCACGATAAGGTATATGTTCGTGATGAGGGGGGCATCAAAACGAAGGAGGAGTCGGTCTCGGAGACTGACGGCGTCAACTTGAAGGCAGGGATGCGCGTTCTAGGTGTCAGCTTCACTCGCATGTACTCGAACAGCTGTGTGGGAGATCTTCAATATACTCGGGAGGGAGGGAGTCATCGCATCCGAACGCTCGTACGTGAACTACCATCATTTGGCATTGCTTTGTGACCTCATGACCTGTCGCAGGATGTTCATTCACAGTCTCAATCCCGCTGACACTGGGTGTCCTAGTGCATTGCTCGATTGAGTCGGCACCTCTCATCACTGTTGGACCTCGTGCTGCCCGTACCATTGACGAACTTGATGAAGTGCTAGGAGAGCATGAAGCTCGGTTGCTGCAAATGAACGAGAGTTACAAGACATTGAGTGAGCGCACGAAGGAGCTCGTTGAAGCACGGCACGTCCTACGAGAGACCGCGGTTTTCTTTGACATGGCAAGTGGTGCTAGCAGTAGACGCGTCGGCTATACTCACACACTCAACAGGCGGAAACTCAGCAAACCGAAGTTCGATCATCCTTCAATGATAGTTCCACTCCCTTACTCCAATATGACGACCGCAAAACTCAACATTCGTCTTCATTACAATTCGAGTTGGAGTGAGTGATACCCACAACAAAAAGTTATTCCCGTGTGTACCAACTCGTCACAGGTTCGTTGCAGGAACTATAGAAAGGTCTCACATCCCGACTTTGGAACGAGTTCTTTGGCGTCTTCTGAGAGGTAATCTCTATGTGAACCATACGGACATTGCAGAGCCTTTTGTCGACCCCGTCACCAGCGTGGAGACACGCAAGAACGTGTTCATCATTTTCGCTCATGGTGAATCTGTTCTTGCGAAAATTCGCAAGGTGGCGAAGTCCATGGGTGCAACTTTATATCCCATAGACGCGAATGCTGACAAGTGTGCCGATTCGCTTCGTGAAGTCACAGCTCGCTTGGAGGATGTCCAGACTGTCCTGTACCATACTGGTCTTACTAGACGAAGCGAGTTGATGATAATCGGCGAGAACCTTTCGCGATGGCAGGATGTCGTCTGCAAGGAAAAGGCCATCTACGAAATGATGAATTTGTTCAATTACGATGTTAGAAGGAAGACGCTAGTTGCCAAAGGGTGGTGTCCTACTCGGGATCTTGTAGTCATACAGGCAGCCCTCAGGCGCGTGATGGTAAGCTATCACTCCTGTCTGCTTTTCCAGTCAAACTTGATTGTCGGATAGGAAGAGTCAGGTACGAACGTTGTGCCCATACTGCACGAGCTTCCGACCAACAAGACACTGCCGACCTTCGTAAGGACGAAATGGTGGAGATTCTGATGGAAGTAGTAGCTTGGCAATGGAACCCCTCTCAAGGTGCGAGGCGAGAGTGGCCGGGGATGTGAAGAAACCACTCCGAGCCACACCAAGCTTCAAATCGAGGTGGAGGATGCTAAGTGCATCCGCAATTGAGTCCAGTGTTACCACACAGACCGCGCCATTATGATGACGGGAGGTACATGTCACGTCGGTCTGGTCTGACCATCAGGGCTGGGTCGTTAGGTCTGCCATCCAACACAACTCCGTTTTCACGTCATAAACTGACCGTCTTGCAAGGTTCCTGTGACTGGTGACCCGAAGGCGGGGAAGTCTTCCTCCACAAACACATCATTGACATGAGAGGTCACACCAGTCAGTTGGCAACTGCACCACTGCATTCTGTGAAGCGCACGGTGCATCTGAGAATGACGGGGTCAGACGTCGCTGCAACACGGTTTCCAAGTGCGGGGAGGGAGGGATGGAATGACTGACTTGGCGGGTGTGCTCCTGCACATTCTCTATGTTACTACCATCGTACCTTTAGTCTGAGGCTCACTAGATTCACTGCACTTGGTGTTATGCAGTGTCTTGATGTTTTCCCCCTCAGTACGTTGTTACCATACCCAAAACAATCTGTATTCAAATCGCAAAAAATCAAATGACTACTCTACGTGACGTGCCAGCTACCATTGAGCTTGTGAAATAACTCCCACACGACCCATAACCACTCGCAAGGGGGAGCACCTTGTTGCGATGGAGGGAGAGGAGGTCTTGTCCACAAAGCATGCATCCGGGTCCCCAAAGAAGCCCAGAAAGGGCAGGACAAGTGTGCCTACAGCAAAGGGACAGGTCAGCTTGCAAGCCATCCATCAAATCAAGGAAGTTGGGAAGCAGACTCACCTTCGGGCAACAAAGACAAGGGAGACGTACTCAAGGCACATCCGCCAAGCACGCTCCTGGTTGCAGAGTCACTTCCCAGTGGAAGGGACACCGCAGATTCTGGCTCGCACTGAAGACGAATCGGATGTCTATGGCGATCCAGGATTCAAGAGTGCATTTGTGCAGGTACCTAATCAATGCTCGGACAAGGCGCTGGCACTTTACCTGTCATGGAGAGGGTTCCAGGAGAACTGTAGCCAGAGTACAATCGATGGCATTCGAGCGGCGTTCAAGATTTTGTGGGATGAAGCGTGCGTGTTGTACTTGAACCCGATAGTTGCCGCATAGACTTGTCAACTGATACCCTTACAGTGACAGCGCAATCTTCCGTGGGGACTGGCATCACAATGATGCACGGAACCGATGGGAGGGTAACCCAGTGCTGTCAGCAGAAGTCAGCGACATCGTGGCATCTATCAGGCACAAAGTCAGCTCCCAAGGAGCTGAGAGGACGCACTCGGGTGCCATGAAAAAGGAATACATGGATCGGATACTCGCCTGGTCAGAATCTCAGTGTTCACTGCAAATCCCCTTCCAGTATGTTCGTCTCACAATGATGGGGTTTCAAGTGCTGCCCCCCGGTGAATTCTTGGGTAAGAATGTGAAGCTGAAGATCACGCGGCACTTGCAGCACCTGGCCTGTGGCGCAACTGCGTTCACGCTCTGGACAAGGTCAGTACCACCAGCGTGTGCTTTTACCTGTGATATCAGCGGCAGTTTTTGACAGCAGTTGGTGACAGAAACTACGAGCTTGTGAAGTTGAAGCGCAGGGACATCTACCTCGACAAAACAGCCGTAGACGGCGTGTTCATGAAATACCTGCAAGGCGAGGAGCAGTCACTCACCATAAATGACCTCAATGTCTACTTTGAGATCCACCTGAAAAATCGGAAAGGTTGGCAGAGGAAACTCGACAAAGGCATGAAGGAGGCAGACTTACGATGTGCATCCATCCATATACCTGTTGTGATGCGGCAAGGTGCACTGTGCTTACCCAAATCCCCCTGTTGGCACACGCCAGCCAACCACTACAGGATTTACCCGCGACCAGATATGGGCGGGGCATGCGATGCATTCCTACGACTCACGTTCTGGATGAAGTGGGTTGAGATCGTCCATCTTGGTCGACCAATGGCCGACGATGACTTCTTGTTCCCTGCTTTGGGCACAAATGGGGTGCTGCAGCCAGGCGAGCCGCTCTCTCACGACATGGTTCAGAAATGGATTGATGAGGCAGTGGCGGGTGCTGGGATTCGCAGGACATTCTCAACACATTGCTACCGTCGCGGCGGGGCCCAGTATCGGTTCATGTTTGCCCCGGTGGGTCAGCGATGGACCCTCGCACGTGTTCGATGGTGGGGCAGGTGGGCGGAAGGTGAGCATGTGAGTGGTACTACAACTTCCTATCTGGGTGTGCAAGTACGCGAACACTGACACCATTACCACTTGCTCCACACCACCACGTACCACGTAGCGTGATACGCTGATGCGATACCTCCTCGATGAACTTCATTGCTACGAGAACGATCATAGCGATGCCCTGCGACCCGTCTCACACGAAGCCAATGATTCATTTGCAGGCGAAGCTGCCCTTGCCCGGCCAGCATCCTCCGAGGCCCTCCAAATGGCCCACGCATCGCTGACGGCTGATGTGGCGGCACTGCATGCGACCGTGAAGGAAGTCTCTTCGATGGTGTCGACAGACATGAAGGAGATCCGTCAGCAATTGAGTGAGATGGGGCGTCTGGTCGCAAGGACCTTGGCCGCCCCAGCCCCCACATGTTTAGCAGCCAACCCCAATGGCATCGCGGCAACCGGTGAGCCCTGTTCACTTCGAGTTGTAGCGCCCACCATCCCCACTGACCGACTCACGCTGTATTAGCTTGCCAGCAAAGTTCAGCCACACCATCAGCAATCCAACCTGCTCGGGCAAGCACCCGGTCTTACCCACCCCCCCTCATCAGTCTACAGCCCACGCACCTCACAGTGCCACAACCTGTCCAGCGATCAGGCCCACCCATGTCTGTCTCCCTCTCTTCGCGTGTTGGACCCCAGAGGACTGCCAGCACCAGCACCAGCACCCGCCGTACCTCCAACCTGCCCCCAGGACTGCTGATCCCCAACGTTCCTGTCTTGCATGTGGATGGCACACGGACGCCCAAGTCGGACTCTTGGAGGGACATCGTACGGCACTGGACAGAGGGCGAACCCCGACTCGGTCTGCACATTCCCCTCAAGGACTGGCCTCATCACTACTACAATGGGCGGTACGGGCGGCAATTCAACACGAAGCACTACCAGCGAAGCATCGTGGCAACTGAATTCCTCAACGAGTAAGTCACCCCCAACACATGAACTGATGACTTGGGTCCGACCCTACTGACACCTCCTTCCCAGATTCCAAGGAGACGAAGATGCCTTCCTGAAGGCTTACGGAGGTGCCGCCCGTGAAGGCCACACCAAACTCCTCAAGGTCATCCTAGGCGCTCGCAACCGGTATCGTGGTGATGGAGAGCGCCGCAGCCACCTCGCAAACGAACCAGGCCCACAGCGAACTTGAGCCGTCACGCACGTTATCTTCTTTTCTCATTTTTCTCGTTTTTACAACTACCCATCTTACAATAAACTGACTACACTTCGTCATCTCTCTCCTTTCTCTCTCTCCGACTTTTTTTTATTTTTTATTTTGATGCTTTTGTCGGTCACATCCTCTCTCTGCTTTCCCTTAAATTCGTGTTTTCGTGTAAGTCAGTTTCAGTTTATTCCAGAGGTGGTTATGGTCACTAGTAGCGTACTACGACAGTCGGCACGTTACAAATGAGAGCCCCAATTTTTTTCCCAACGTCAAATGTTGGAACTCAGAGTGCAGCGATCATCTCGGGTTTTTTTTTTTGGGGGGGTGCCTCCATGGCATCAAATCCGATCGAGTCAGCAGCTAATCTCCAATCATTTCTGTCATTTCGTTCGAAATTTCTCGTTGTCCATATCGGGCGACGAGGGGACCGCGACGTGGCATGCCGAGTGAGCCGACGTGCTGACGAGGCGTGACAGCTGACGTCACCGGGCCCTCGACGGTCGCTTGCACGCCCGCCAGGCAGGGCGCGACCGACCTTCTGTTTCGGGCTGTGACCGGCACCGCCACCTGCAAATTTCTCGCACTAAGTACCGAGTAGCTCTGTTAGCCTCTGCAGACAGTGTGGTAGCATTCCATAGGCATCGTAGCGTCCTATCCTACTATTGAGTGCTCTCGGGACAACTTAGACTATGTAGATAATCATTCTTTTGCGTGTGCTGATGTCAATTACTCCTCGGCCCCACGCGTCAAGAAAATAACCGGACCAAAGCACAACACGATTTGAGTGGCAGACAGACTACTCCAGCGACAAAAATGTATCTAGATCGATGTATGAATTGACAAAAAATGATGCCGCGTTCTCCAGAACACTATCTGCTGACCATTCCTTACTGATCTCCCTTCCACATCGTCCTTGCAGGTGACACGCACGGTCAATACGGTCAATACTGATTATCGAGGCGTTGCGACGCCAGTTCCGTGTGGAGCGGGTGACGATGAAGAGGCCAGACACGGGGTCCCGACGCTGGAGGGTAGTGAACCACTCGACGTAAGCAAGAGGATGGGGGAAAGTCCCAAAGACTTCGGGTAGCTTGAAAACGACTCGGACTTGGGCTAGCTGCATGCCTTGACACAGACTAGTTAGTGCATTACTTATCATGGCAGTGCGATAGTGTATACACACATTTTAACGTGCACGGTCGTTCTTCATCCGTCACGAACACCGTATCAAATCTTGCAGCGGTTTCGGCCTTCCGTCCACGAGAGGCAATTTTGGGCGACGTGCAAATCTTTTGGAAGCTCCTGCCGTGACCGGAGATGACGCTAGGACAAGTCGTAACATATAGGTAGTTGTACACGTCGAATCGATCCGATCTCATGGGCCGTATCACCCACTTTCGGCCCAACTGGGACACGAGGAAATGTTCGAGTGCAGGCAGAAATTCAGTCGCCTTGTAGTCACTTTCTATACTATCAACAGAGACTTGACGATGGGGTGGAGTCTTCGCCACTTTGTAGCGAGCTGTCAAAGTAATGAAGAGTGTTAGTAGCATGGTTCACTCTTCAGAATAAGTGAATACGTACCCGACATCTGCGGCATAGGAATGTCAGGTAGGCCAGAGACACCTGCGCTCCTGGAACAACTGCCTATATGAGTTTCAGAGTCTCCGTCACCATGCTTAGATCCACCCTCAAAACCGACCGCACAAGGCTTCCTCCAGGCCAGGTACGCACTTCTATATTGCATGGCCTCCTGGCATTGAAGCCATAAGGCCATCTGCTCCACGTAATCGTGCTTGTTGCTCGCACGGTAGCCATCCTTAGCATAGTCGATATGTAGTCGTTCCGGATATTCTGTATTGTAACCGTCCGCGCTACCAAGGGCTCGAATTGAGGTGATATAGTGTTGCAGGGAATGAATCTTCGGCACGTTGAAGTCTTTGCGTACTTCCAGCTCGAGGAGAACATCCTTATGATCGTGAAACGTCTTCAAACTTTCGTCCATCGCTGCGAGTGTGGTGTCTGTGTGTCATTGCAACTGCGCATAGTAAATGAAGTCCAGAAGTGAACGAGCAACTACCAGAATTCGATCATCGACTGCGCCGGCCAATAATCCTATGAAAACCCTCTGCATCTCTTTGTGTTCGGATCTGGTCCACTGCGAGACCGAAGATATTCCTTTCTTGAAACGGCATAGGGCGGGATAGTGGGTCATAGCCTGGAATCGAGCGTCAATCTCCTTCTCACCAACGATTGACATACACCATTGGACGAGATGGTCATGAAAGACGCCCTTGTGCAGTTGATGGAGTATATCGGGTGTAAGGCAAGCGAAGATGTTAGTGAAGGGAAGGTCCTTCCAAAATGGGTCGAAGACTGCGCGCAGACCCTCGGCGTCGAACTTCCTCGATCGCTTATTCTTCCTCATGCGATTTAGGGTCTTCAACGTGTCAGCCATACTTCGGCTCGCCCAATCCTCAAGGTCTCCACGTTTATTGGATTGGACCAAGCAGCGGGGACATCGACTTTCTTTGTTACAAGCCACTAAACACTGCTCAGGAAAATCCGCGATGTACACGGCAAGGATAGGATGAACCCGATGGAGGTATCCATCGGCGCAAATCATGTCCCTCCCATGACGACCAGCATCCGCCAGAGGACGGAGTAGAAGCGACATTGAATGGTGGAAGAGGCAATAACCCGCAAGCGACCGACCTTTCTTCTGGAAGCATTCGAGTTTGGAAACAGGTAAGTAACCTATGAGCACTGTTGCGTGCACTGAAACCTGACATCTGACATCTTTAGAGATATTCCCGATAGTTAAATACACCGGCCACGCCTTTTTGTCCCCGCTGAATTGTGACAAGGATGTTTTGTCCGATGACAAGATGACCGGAGCGACCACAGCACCCTCGGGCAATTTCGTCTTATCGATCGGATCCATGAGCGATTTTTATGTTGTTATTCAAGGTTAGTACTCACTTGCACATCCCACCACCAATCCCCAGTCCACATTTCATCATAGATACGGTTTTCACCATTGGCATCCGTGTATGCATGCTCGGGTACGTATGACATTGCATCCCGGAAAACAGGGTTCCCCATCAACTCCTGCACGCATTCGACGGGATCGCGTCGCCATAGCTCAACCTGTTTGTGCTTCAACGTTCCATCCTCACCGACAATGTCGCCACACACGTCTATCATCTCACAAGTCCAAGCTGGCCCCGTGCGCAGTTTATTGACACATCTGAGGAACGTGTGCGCGTTTTCAAACGACACTCCACTGTCCCAAACCTATGCCGGGTGAGGTCAAATCATGGGTATGTAATGAGTCGCCTACGATGTTCAGTTTTAGAAACTCATCCATTTTGTTTTGACCGACGTTTTTCATCAAGAAGCGAGCCAGTTCCCACTCTCCCTCGGAACGGAAAGGCGCCCACATGCTCTCTTTTTCAGCCATCTCTAGTGCCTCCATGGACTCGAATAATGTTTCTCGTGCACCTAAAATCTTAGCTGCTACACCGGTGAACTGTTGGGTAAAATGACCCTCGCTTGGTCAATCAGGTATGTTGTCCACGTCATCTTCTACCCATGCACGTTTACACTGAGGTTCTTCACCAAGATTTCGTGGCTCGGAATTGTCGCACACTCGTAGACGCTGTACCAGGTGACCTTCGTGAAAATCGGGAGTACCATGGTCATCGGACACGTAGTGCAAATCTTCTGGGGTGAGCACGTTGTCGTTTATGTCCTGATTTTCCATCTCCACAGATTCCAATTCCGCTATCACCAGACGTTCAAGAACCTTTGTCCATAGACGACGGCAGGTAGGCATCTGGGAAACATGTTGCATGACACCCGAGAGCGTAGGTATAGGCTTCAGGCAATAACTACAGCGGTGAGCAGGCATTGTGCATAGGCGGGTAATCTGTGTAAGTCCATCCCATCTCCTGCCCTCTCGCTGATATTGTTTGCTGATATCGCTGACAGGTCTCAATATTTGACATATCAACGACGATTGTGTATGTCACTGCCATTGACATATGATTTTTAGGTTTTTTTTTTTCGGCCGGCCCTTCAGAAGCTCGTGACCACGTCGCGGCTCGCGTTCCTCCCCTCCATGTTCGTTGATTCCGCCAAACAATTCCACGGTTAGATGTAGTTATAAAGCAAGTGAGCTCTATCATATCTTTCCTACGTTTTGCTTATCCTCTGATGCCGAGCTTCAGCAAAGTCCGTGGTTACTCAGACAAGGAAAATGCTGATGGTGAGTTGATGTCCACAGTGAGCCTGCGCTCTAACATGCGGTTTAGCATCCCGCGGACTGGAGGGGCCAGGTGGTCGGTCTCGCCGGCCATCGGAAAAACTTAAGCAGTTGACGGCCGAGCAACAAGAGCTCGCAGATCGTCGTGAGGTCAGAGCCCAAAGGGAACGCAAACGTTTCCAACTTCGTCAGCTGGCTGAAGAGGGAAGCGATTCTGACAAGTGAGAAGGAGCTGGTGATGACTGGTGTGCCATTGACGACAACAACGACAGTGGAGATGAAGTTTCTGAGGTTTGTTTCTCTGACATCGCTAGGAACTAGTGACACTAATCTACTACATGCTAGTTTACCAGCCGCGTTGTCACGACGAGGCTTAGCGGCACGAGTCAAGAGCGTCTCAGTTACAGCAAGAACAAAATACCGAGGGCCCCACCCGCGACAATAGACTACGATGTAAGTTCCACACCGTGAGGCAATAAGAATATAAACAGACCCCGTAGCAGGGGGAGATCGCAGCATCCGACGACGAAGATGCCGAAGAATTCCATTCGACTCCTCACTCGTCGAGTGACCGCCAGTCGACCTGTCACAAGAAAAGTAAGGAATGGCATCCTCGTAGTTACACACCTCCGGAGGTGGAGGACGTGTTGACGGTCGTAGATGAGAGGGAAGTTCTACCTTGCATTCTGCAGTACCTATTTCACTGACATGTGATTACAGCCGGGTTAATGTGGCCCCCGCTATGAAGCGGCGTCGGGAGTCTTCGAAAGAAGACGTCCTTGAGCCCACTGTGGTGAAAGCTCAGAAACTTGTTGAACATGAAGGTTGTCTGCGTACCAGAGACTATGACGATGTGACGCAAGAGTTTATGACGACAGTGATTGGGGAGTATTGCGCACGTTTGTGTGCTGAGGCTCCCATGCCTGACCATATCATGGAGACTAATCTTTTAGATGCGTCTTGGGTCCAGGCTCGCAAGGCCACTGGAGTGAATCTGGCCCGTACCCCGCAGCTGGCGAAGATTGTACGCGAATATTTTTTTTTTAATTTGGCTTACCCTACATGGACCGTAGGTAACCAACCGCGGGTCACAAGTTCATGGTCAGCTGAAGACTAAACTGCGTCCGCTCGTCGAGGCGATCTTCGGCTTTCACAGTAGCCAAAGCAAGAGCGCGATCAAGAAGAACCGAAGTATTGTGGAGGGCCTCAAAGGGGGCACGAATTTTGCTTTCAAGGTCCTGCGTAGCTGTCCGTGATTACTACCTCCGCTAATATGTGTTATACAGCATATGTCAGCAGATGAAGACGGGCGAAGGGGCTTTCTCAAGGCGCCCCTCATACAGAAAATCATCAATACAATGTGGTTTGTGAACAAACATGACGATGGAGTCAGATTCCATAACCATCTCAAGCCGTTTCCGTACCCAGCTCTGGCCTTGGTCCTGACCACGGTTCGTTTATTCCGCTCGATCTGGGGCGGGTGCTATGATTGACGCTCATGGCTGGCCACTAGATCGAGTGCTGTATAGACGAGTGGATGACGGGTACGCGAACTGATATTCCCTTTACCATTCAAGAGTACTGCGGCGCGTACGAGTCACACCTTAAGTGCCTGCAAGCATTCGAGGAGGCCACGAAGACGTATGCCGTATTACCGGCCATCTGTATGAGGCTTTACGAAGTCGGACAGTACGCATTTACAACACCACACATTATGCTTGTTATGAATGACCTATATCTTGTAGCGTCCATTCGGGCGCAGCACCCATCTCAGCGCCAACAGAGGTTACCGTTTCCGCGCGAGTCATTGCCACCGCGATCAAGGAACATGAGGATGGTTCCACCACGGAGGACGAGTCAGACTAGTATACCCCCCCCCCGTGTCGTATACAATACTACAGGTGTATGCACTGACCTACCAGCTACTGTATGAAATGCAATATGTATATGATGGCCAGTCGCTATTCTGCTTCGTAGCAGCTCGGCAAGGTGGTAACAGCTACAGTGGGCTTCGTAGCTCCAGTAGGATACCACTGTGGTGGTAGTACATTAAACCTAGGGCTGTCTATGTGTAGTTACATAGTCCAGGTAGCCTACATAGCACACCAACTATGGTAGTCACAAAATATCAGGGCACACTACTGGTGCTATGGAGTACTACATAATCTTGCCCTTTGACTACAGTGACTACATATGGGGGACTTAACTACAGGGCTACTGATGCTATAGAGACTACATAGGGCTACATAGGTAAGTAATTTTTTCCTGATGTAAGTCCATCATTTCCTTGTTTACACCCTCAACCTCGAACAAGACCACAACTTTGCACCGAATAACCACTTTTCAATGGCCAGAACGCAGCCAAAGAAACGTCGTCTCTTAGGATTTGCGAAGTCATCCAACTCCACACCTGGCCTTGCCTTGGTACGTAGCCATCTTTTCTTATAGGCACAATTTAGAGATCGACGAAAACTCAGCCGCCGGGAAGATCTCAGCATCGAGCAGGGGATTGCGCGTCCATACCAAAAACATTTGGCATGGCCTTTAGGGAAAAACTCGCCAGAATACGGGGCTTCTTCCGTCGGTCGAAGCGGGACACCCCAACAACCATTGTGTCAGAAGTTGCTGATACAGAGATTGGCGGAGGAGTTGAAGGGCAAGGGGAACAATCACAGCTGGCTCCACCTCAGAGGGTACGTTATTTACATCTAACTGCTGCGATAATACTGAAGAATTCATGAACAGGCTACCGCTACTAGCACCGATGGTGGGGCTCAAGATGAACAAGACGAGTCGCGGGCAGCTTCCGCCAAGAACGTATGCGATTTATAATGTCTAGTTACTACGGTGACTGAGTGATGCTACTGGACAGGCTGAAAAGTCCACCTGCAAATCAGAGCCTAAGCCAGGGCCAGAGCAGGACCTTACGGTAGCGTCGGCTGGCAAGGATGTCAATGCTGCAGGAAAAGAATTTGATGGAATTGATCCCATCTTGCCCATCGCCAAAGGTGCTGTCGACGGCGTTGGTGTTGCCGATGCCGCGTTCACCGAGATTCAATACTTGAGTGATACGTACCTCAAACCTTTCAAGATCTTCAATCAGGTCGTTACTACTCTTTCCAACGTAAGAGTTTCATTTTTCCATCGGTACAAATGATCACATTTGTGAAAAGATCCACCCTTACGCTCAAGCTGCGCTTGGAATTTTAACCTGCGTTTCTCAGGTACGTTTTTGGTTGTAGTCCGCATTGCTCACTTCATGAGTCATCCATAGCTGTTCCTTAACCAAGCAAATCTAGACAACGAAGTGTCCAACCTCCTCGATACCATACGAAATGTCTACCAATTTCTCGTGGAAGAAGATAGAATGAGCAAGATTGATAAAGATACCCTTGCAAGGATCGCGCGAACGATCAGCGACTCCGCGCATTTCATAAAAAACTACTTGGCGACGAAAAGCTTTTGTAGGTGACATGCTCATCTCGGCTTCTAGGCCCTCACTCTACACCCTTAGGGAAAAGAATGGGGAAGCATATCCTCTCCGAAACACGTACCGTCGTCAATGACCACGTGAAGTCCCTAGAAAGCCTGATGCAACAATGCCGTGATGGCGTGGCCAGGGATACCCACCTTAACACGTACCGCATATTCGAGGATCACAACCTCGATGGCGTGGCATATGCAGATACAGCGGGTCTCAACACGACGAAGAAATGCCTCGACGGCACGAGGACAGAGATTTTACGGGAGATCATGAGCTGGATCAACGACCCTAACGCCAATGCTCCATGCATCTTGTGGCTTCATGGGCAGGCCGGAAGGGGCAAATCGGCCATCGCGCATACGATTGCGTTGTGGATCAAGGATGTTGGGGGGCTCGGGTCCTGCTTTTGTTTCGCTCGTGATAGGCGATCTGAACGCCGCCAGGAGAAGATTCTGACCACAATCGCTCGTGACCTGGCGGACCGCGACCCAGCATTTCGGCGTGCATTGGCAGACGTTATTTCAGATGACCGCTTGCTCAGAACCACGCCTGACGTGATGCAACAGTGGCAGCGACTCATACTGGAACCATTGTCAAAGATTGAAGGAGCTATAGCTGGGAACGTGGTAGTGGTGATTGACGCGTTGGACGAAAGTGGGTCGGTCAAGTCGAGGAAGCACATCTTGTCACTCCTCACTTCAACTGAAGCTGCTCGTCTCCCCCCAAACTTCCGTATCCTTTTGACCTCGAGACCGTTGCCAGACATTGAACGTGCACTGAGTGCTGCTCAGCATGTAAAGATGACCTCGCTGGACAGCATCCCTGCAGCATCAGCGGAATGCGATATTCGATTATATGTTTCTAGCGAGCTTGCCCACCTTCCAGAGATCGGGATTACGGAAGTCCGGAATATTGCAGGGAAATCAAATGGTCTATTCGAATGGGCTCGTCTTGCCTGCGAGTTCGTCGAGCCGAACAAGCCTGGTCGAACTATCATGGAGCGCTACAACGAGATCATGATCCGTGATACTGGAGATGGAGCAGCCCTGTTGGATGTCATGTACAGAACAATCCTGGAAGACCTGGTACCCACGGATAGGGTTACACTTGCACGGTTCCGCTCCGTGATGCGACAGATCATGTCAACCTTTGTACCCCTGCGATTGGATGCTTTGAATGAGATGCGCAGTTACTTCCCCTCTGAGGAAGACCACTTCGACATGATCATTATTCTCGAATTCATGGCGCCACTGTTGAGTGGGATTTCAGACAAGTCTTCTATCATCCAACCTCTCCATGCCTCATTCTATGATTTCCTCCATGATCATTCACGGAGTGGGGTATACTGTGTACATGCATCTAACACTCGCAGACATAGTAGCCTTACCTTTGCCTCGTTGCACACACTTCACAATAACCTCAAATTCAACATCTGTGGTTTGGAAAGTTCCTACTTCAAAAATGTTCAAGTTACCGGTTTGGAGGAGAAAATCAATTCACACATCCAGCCCAGTCTATCATACTCTTGCTGCTATTGGGCTGACCATCTGAGGAACACGAAGTTTGACTCAGCACTTGGAAGATTGGTAAATAACTTGGTGGGAAGTGAAAGGATTCTCTTTTGGCTTGAGGCACTGAGCCTTCTTGGTGGACTTCAACATGCTACAAGGGCATTTTCCATCACCATAACATGGCTGCAGGTGAGTGAATGATGCTAGTACTTGACATCATCTCATGTCATTTGCAAGGGTCAAGACAATTTTGCAGATACCATGGCACGTGCAAAGGAGGGCATCAAATTTGTGCAGAGTTTTGGAGCTGTAATCTCCTGCAGTACTCCACACCTTTACATGTCTGCACTGCCATTTGCACCCTCAACCACCATGATTTCAAAAGAACTTGTGCCAAAGTTCTCCTGCCTTGCTAGCATTTTTATGGGAGGGCTCAAAGAGTGGCCTGTTGCTCAGGTAGCCATACAGGGACATACTAGTGTGGTCCGGTCAGTTGGATTCTCCTCTGATGGCAAGAGGATTGTCTCAGGCTCTGCTGACCAGACAGTGAGGGTCTGGGAAGCTGAGAGAGGTGTCCAGATTGGCAACCATCTTGAGGGGCATACTGGGGAGGTCAGCTCAGTTGCATTCTCCTCTGATGGCAAGAGGATTGTCTCGGGCTCTTTTGATGAGACTGTGAGGGTCTGGGATGTTGAGAGAGGTGTCCAGATTGGCAGCCCTGTTGAGGGGCATACTAGTGGGGTCAGCTCAGTTGGATTCTCCTCTGATGGCAAGAGGATTGTCTCGGGCTCTTTTGATGAGACTGTGAGGGTCTGGGATGTTGAGAGAGGTGTCCAGATTGGCAGCCCTGTTGAGGGGCATACTAGTGGGGTCAGCTCAGTTGGATTCTCCTTTGATGGCAAGAGGATTGTCTCAGGCTCTTTTGACAAGACTGTGAGGGTCTGGGATGCTGAGACAGGTATCCAGATTGGCAGCCCTCTTGAGGGGCATACTGGTGGGGTCAACTCAGTTGCATTCTACTCTGATGGAAAGAAGATTGTCTCAGGCTCTGATGATGACACTGTGAGGGTCTGGGACATTGAGAGAGGTGTCCAGATTGGCAACCCTCTTGAGGGGCATACTAGGGGGGTCAACTCAGTTGGATTCTCCTCTGATGGCAAGAGGATTGTCTCAGGCTCTGCTGACCAGACAGTGAGGGTCTGGGATGCTGAGACAGGTATCCAGATTGGCAGCCCTCTTGAGGGGCACATTGGTTGGGTCAACTCAGTTGCATTCTCCTCTGATGGCAAGAGGATTGTCTCAGGCTCAGATGATAGCACTGTGAGGCTCTGGGACACTGAGACAGGTATCCAGATTGGCAGCCCTCTTGAGGGGCATGCTGGTTGGGTCTGGTCAGTTGGATTCTCCTCTGATGGCAAGAGGATTGTCTCAGGGTCTTCTGACAAGACTGTGAGGGTCTGGGATGTTGAGAGAGGTGTCCAGATTGGCAGCCCTCTTGAGGGGCATACTGGGGAGGTCAACTCAGTTGCATTCTCCTCTGATGGCAAGAGGATTGTCTCGGGCTCTTTTGATGAGACTGTGAGGGTCTGGGATGCTGAGAGAGGTGTTCAGATTGGCAGCCCTCTTGAGGGACACACTAATTGGGTCCAGTCAGTTGCATTCTCCTCTGATGGCAGGAGGATTGTCTCAGGCTCAGATGACATGACTCTGAGGGTTTGGAATGTTGATGCCTATGAGCATTTCAAGGCAGTATGGGCTGCCCACTTTCAAAATGTTGCAAGTGTCTCATTCAATATTAGTGGTGAGGATTATTTAGTTACTATGTATGTGTCTTCACCAAACCAACTCTGTTTCCTACAGCATACCCAATTTGTTTTTCATCAGTCTCTTCACATGCACTACACAATCCTGAACAACTCCTTGATGGTATTCATGGGGATGATGAGAGCATAATGGGTGAACCAGTGCAGCTCTTCAGTGATGGCTGGATCAGAGGTCCACAAAACAGATTATTGCTTTGGTTGTGTCCCACATTTTGGAGGCCATTTTACTCAATGTGGAACACAGTAGTTGTGCCCAGAGGTAGTTGTATAGAGTTGGACTTGAGCCAAATGGTTCATGGGAACAAGTGGCATCATTGCTTCAAGCCAGTTGTCTAGGTTTAGTAGTATGTCCTACATGATTTTGTATCCCATGATTTACCTACAGTATTGGATATTTCAAGTTTGTATCTGTCATTTATCTTGACATATATCATTATGACATCTCACATCCCCTTTATGCTACGAGCATTGTACAATGTTCTTAAACAAACATACTGGAAATTTTCAGGGAAGAGATACTATTTTTTAGTCAATGTCATGGAAGAAAATATATTGAAGTTATGTTTTTTTATTTTATTTCTTTGATTTGTTGATTACCATGGATTGAAAACATTGTCTATGTCCTCCAGTTTGAACAGTTTGGCTCAATTTCCCCAATTTTGTTTTACAGGTTATTCTGGGTGATACATAGATTGGCCCTTCCATTTTCTTGAGAAAGAGAGACAGCCCATTAATAGTGCATGGTTGGACAGAAAAGTAAGTGATCATGTTGTTTGCTTGTTTGTTTGTTTGTTTTCTGGAATATGCTGGAGGAATTCTGGAATGGGGTGTGTAATGTGTCCAACCATGCACTATTAATAAGCTGTCTCTCTTTCTCAGGGAAATAGAAGTAGCAATCTGCACTTGGTGTGAGTTTCTGTTTACAATGTACTGACTGCCCATTGGGGTATAAGGTACTGTTAAAAATTCTCAAGCTCTGTCTACCAGACCTTTTCACTTCCCCACCCCCATCCTCATTACTTAGTGCTGAAACAAGTAAAGCATCAAGCCCTTCTCTCTTGCAAAAACAAGTCCACATACAATAAATATATTAAACAACAATACATAATGGTGACATATAGCATACTTCAGGGTGATATATTTTTACTCTCCAGGGCATAAGAGCAACCCATTGCTTTATCAGCACCTTACATATGACCCAAAGGGCAGTTGGTACATTGTAAACAGAAACTCACACCAAGCATGGAAATTGCATCAGCAAACTAGACATCACCTGGCCAGAACTGGCCAGAGCTGGCCAGACTCCCAGCTCACCCAGAAAGGTCCCCCTCTGGCCAGGACTGGCCAGACAGGGTTCCAGAGTTCCCAGAATCCCAGCCCATCACCTCTGTCCATACTTTTACTATGCTTTTTTGCTAATGCCACTACCATTTTTTGCTAATACCACTACTACGCTTTTTTGCTAGTCCCACTACCATTTTTTGCTAATACCACTACTATGCTTTTGTGCTAATCCCACTACCGTTTTTTGCTAATACAACTACTATGCTTTTTTGCTAATCCCACTACCATTTTTTGCTAATACAACTACTACGCTTTTTTGCTAATCCCACTATGCTTTCACACTAATAGGACTATCACTCCATCACACAGAAATCAAATCAAAGTAGTAATATATTCAAATCCAAGTACTACCACATGATAACCTAATAGTACTACGCTTTTTTGCTAATAACACTACCTGCTACACTTTCCTAATACTACTATCTACTACCCTTTCTCCTAATACTACTACCCACTACTACACTTTCTCGCTAATGAAATAGTTGGTAGTAGTGGACTAATAGCATACCCCCCCCCCCCATGGTAGGAATTGGGCTTTGTTTGGTCGGCTTTGGCTGCTTGTGCAAAAGGTGTGAGTTTTGGTGTCCACTATATCGCATTTTGGGGTATTTTTGTGACTTTGCAAAATTTCGAGCTATTAGTGGCTGTGCCAACTACACAACAAAGCTAATCATGACTACGCTTTTTTGCTAATCAACACTACACTACAATGCCTAGTCCCACTACAAATATTTGGTAGTCAAAAAAGTGGCACAACACTACACTTTTGGTAGTACAAATGCACACTACACATTGCTAATCAAACATTACAAAAACACTACACTTTTGGTAATACAAATGTACACTACACTTTGCTAATCAAACACTACAAAACACTACACTTTTGGTAATACAAATATCTACACTACACTTTGCTAATCAAACACTACAAAACACTACACTTATTTGGTAGTCAAAAATGTGCCACAACACTACACTTTTGGTAATCCAAATGTACACTACACTTTGCTAATCAAACACTACAAGACACTACACTTATTTGGTAGTCAAAAAAGCGGAGTTTACTACACTTTGCTAGTCAATTACTAATCAACCACTACACTTATTTGGTAGTCAAAAATGCGGACTTTACTACACTTTTGCTAATCAATAGTCTACACTACACTTTACTAATCAAACACAACACTTATTTGGTAGTCAAAAAAGCGGAGTTTACTACACTTTTGGTAATACAAATCTACACTACACTTTACTAATCAAAGCACTACACTTATTAGGTAGTCAAAAGTGCGGAGTTTACTACTTTTGCTAATCAATAGTCTACCCTACACTTTGCTAGTCAATTACTAATCAACCACTACACTTATTTGGTAGTCAAAAATGCGGACTTTACTACATTTTTGGTAATACAAATCTACACTACACTTTACTAATCAAACACAACACTTACTTGGTAGTCAAAAAAGCGGACTTTACTACACTTGTGCTAATCAATAGTCTACACTACACTTTGCTAATCAATTACTAATCAACACTACACTTATTTGGTAGTCAAAAAAGCGGACTTTACTACACTTTTGCTAATCAATAGTCTACACTACACTTTGCTAGTCAATTACTAATCAACACTACACTTATTTGGTAGTCAAAGAAGCAGAGTTTACTACACTCATTAGGTAATCAAAAATGCGCCACAACACTACACTTTTGGTAATAAAATGTACACTACACTACACTAATTGTATTTTGCCTGTATCTCAACCATTTTTGCAGGTATGGATGGGATAGGCATACCTCTGGGGTCCTCTAGTCAGGCACTACAACTTTTATTATGACATCTTTGAAATTTAATTTTTGAGATGTCCAATTTTTTCGGTATTTTGCATTTTTCTCACCCATCTTTGGGCATATCAATGAGATAAGCATATTCCCATGATCCTGTGATCCAGCCCTACAACTTTTGTTATGACATCATCACTGTACAGCCACTTTTTGTTTTTGACAAACTGTGACTCCAACTGAACTTTGCAAATATCTCACCCCAAAAAGGAGATATTGCTGAGGTAATCATATTCCCATGGTTCTGTGATCATGGGCTACAACTTTTGTTCTCACTGTGGCTGTGCACCTGGAGGGTTGGAGGGTCTGGGAGGTCTGGAATCATTTTTCAAAAGTCCTGGGAGCACTGGAAAGCTGGGGGGGAAACATCTGGTTTGCTGATGTGTCTACAGCTCTACTACTCAGGTGGTGTGTATAAAATGGCCAGTGGGAATGGCAAGCTGTTGGGGAGCTTCAGCTCTGCCAATTAGGTGTTGAAATATTAGACGGATACACCATGGCTATATGGATAGATATTACCCAGTCACATGATGATGTAGTTCCACATCATTCTACAGTGTTCTCTTGTACCAGATTACTGGTCTTTATTGTTCTAGTAGAAAGACAGAGGTAACCTAGAAAGGAAGGTCCTCTTACTTACAAATATAGTAGTAGTTCGTACGGTGACAGACACACCTGGTCTGTGTGCACCTACAGTGTATATAAGGGCCATGTCTTAGCCCAGAGTACGGTAGAGCTCCCAATCTCTAACTTGTTCACACAAACTACTCACTCCTACCTTCAAGTCCAAAGACTCAACTGATTAGCTTAAGGCAAGTGTTCGCCTTAGCTCTCACCCCGTAAACCCTCTGCGCAATGGGTTATGAGCCCTGAGCTCATTGTCTAATGGACATTTGCTTCTGAGAGAGATGTCTGTCATAGCAATGCCGTTAAATGGACCTGAGGCGCTAGGTTGGGCTTTGGCTGTTCTAGTCGTTTCGTTGGTTCTAGGCCAAGCTCAGGCTATGTTTCTATTTTCACTTTATGGCGGTTCTTTTTCACTTGCTCTGGTTATGTCCTGCGTTATGTGGGGAACATTCCTAGGCATTCCATCGTGGCATGGCATTTTTGCCACTTATCAAGAGTACCATATCTGGCTCGGTTGCTTTCACGAGCTCCGAGTTCGAGCTGCTGTGACTATTGAAGCGAGGGAAGTACCAGCTTTGCCGAGAAATGAACGTTTGGCTTTGCCATGTTGGAACCCTCCTTCATATCAAGCTCTCGAGATCCGTGACTTGGACCTTGAAGCTGATCTAGATCCGGTTCCTCCCTATCCAATGTCTCCACAGGGGTATCCTATGGTTCTTTCGGAACCTTTTGACCTTTCGGTTGAAGAAACCCGGGAGCTCCATCGTAGATGGGTTGAGATGCAGCCCCAACATAGGGCTTTGCATGTTGGAATAATCATAAATGATAGTATTCACATTATGCAAAGGTGGTGTAATATCCGATTTGGCTCTGTTCCTGATCCTTCAACGACTTCTTTGCCCCATTTGGTTGAGGAGTTACCTCCCACACTGACTCCCAAAGGAGATGATGAAGGATCAGACTTGAGTCATCTCGAGTTTGATCTTTTGTAGTCACTTCTCTCTTCATCTCCTCTCGAGTTCATTAAAAGCTTACACCGCCCCTGCTTTTGCAGATGTTGGCCGTCGTTGCAAACAGGAACACCCTTACGGTACCACCAGCATGGGCATCCCGACCCTTTCCTGTTGCTGTAGAGAAGGAAACTGCTCTAGCAATGGAAAAGGCGAGTACGACGGATGACCCTATGCAAAAACAATATGTCCAACATGTAATCGGATTCATAGAGGAGATCTATCTCCCCAAATGCCCAGATTGGAAACATGCCATTTCCCAAAATTGGACTCAGTACACTCGTACTCCCTTTCCATGGCATGTGATTCCTTCTATTGCCATGGAACAAACATGGGAGTCTATTCCCAGAAACTTTGCTGACTGCTGCCCCGAGGATGAACCTCTCGTTAACCAAAGGGTTCATCTAACCTTTCATGGTTTTCTCGTCAATTGTTTACCCAAAATCACTGCTGCTTCAACACTGCATGCTTGTGCTAACTTCAACGGCATAGATATTCCGTTGCTTACTTATGAAGATCCTGCCCTCGAAACCGTGCCAGCCCTTGCACTCATGAACAATACCCTCTTTTATTTCAGGGGAAGGGTTCATCCCTGCTATGATTACTGAAAGTTCCATGGGATCGTCCCAGCTCTTCGGATTTGGAACCAACATCTTGAGCGCGATTTCAGAAGAGTTTGGACTTCCAACTCAATCGACCCAAGACACGTTCCAAAAGCCTTACAAACAAGACACCGTGACGGTAGAGTCTCATTTGATCCCAAAATCGTATTACTCCTTATGGAAAGATGGGATGTTATCATGTGGGGTATGGAGCAGGACTCTGGAAAAGCAGGATATAGCATTGAGGAGGAGCATCTCTGGTGGAGATCTCCTAGTGGAAGTACGAACTGGGTCAACTGGCCCTCTTCAGCATCAATTTATGTGGATTTGGAGAGAGAATGTGAAAAAGGTTCTGGAGAGGCTATCCCTCCTGTGAATCCCAGGGGAATTTATTGACGGAATTGTCGAACAACATATGTGGCAGCAAGTATCAAACCAATTTCCACTTCCAGGAAATTTACCTGAACCATACATTGGTTATGGAACGAGTCCCTACTATTCGATAAACAGAGATAACCATATGCCTCTCAACTTGTTCTATGTAATGTGTTCTGAAAACTTGAGATTTTCTCAGTTTATCCTGCAATTCATCTGTGGTATCCATGAAGGATTGACAGTAGATGGAACTCCATCGGAAACATTACTGGACTTGTATTGACCCGAGGTGATGGCTTATCATTACTTCCCAGATCTTGGATTCACCGATCTGGAGGGACTTCGAATTGGAAGGTGGAGAATTGTGGCTAAAGGGAATAGCAAACCGATAAAGGAAAAATGAAAAAGGAATAAAGACATACAACGTCACCACAGAGCACTGAGACAGCGAAATAACTGGCAATACCGAAAAGCGAACAAGGCTTTTGTGTCTGGCTCAGATCAGGTCGATGACTTGATACTGATGCTCGAACATTTCTAGATGACAGATCAAAAAGAAACCTCTGCATCCAAGAACATTCCACACCTTAACAGCTCAAACTATGCATCATGGAAAGCTATGATTAAAGGATACTTTATGACCCTTGATGTCTGGGGAGTGGTTGACAGAACAATCACTTTACCTGGAGGTCCTGACACTGCTATTGCGGTGTGGCACACGAAGAATCAGAGAGGAATGGGAACCATTCTCTTATATTGCGACCCTGTCATATCCGTGTCCTTGGATTCCAAGAACACCACAAAGGAAATGTGGGATCACCTTGCAACCACATATGGCGCACCAATGGCCATTTCGGCCTACACAGATTTCTTACATCTGATGAAACTAAGGATCAATCCTTCTGACAACTTGGGATCCAAGCTCGCAGAATTTAACATGGTACTAGGGGTGCTGGCTACCCAGCAGCTGGCTATTGCTGAACCCTCACAGTGCATGATCCTTTGTGGCGCCTTCTCGGATAAATGGGGACAGGGTCCTGTTAATATTCTTTCTTTGGTCCAGGCAAAGGACCTCAAAATCAATGATGTCATAGCTCGTCTAAAGGAATTATCATCTCATCGAACCGGACAATCAAATTTGCCAAAACTGGAATCCAGAATTCAGGCATCATCTTCGGAACCACTGTTAAACTGACTCTTGAAACCTCCTCGTTGCCGTAGATGCCGAGGAAACCATAGTACAGAACAACATATCGACCAGGGACAGTCTTCCCAAGGTCGTGGATCTTTTAGAGGAAGAGGTCAGAATTGTGGGGGAGTGCCTTATCAGCACCAGCAGCCCCAGCAACAACAACAACAACAAAAACAACAGTCTTCTTGCGGAAAAGGCAAATCTCGTCGTGGTCATGGTCGTGGCCATGGTGGTTTCCACACAGTGGACTTCTCTGACATCCCTGAGGAATCCCAGGAGTATGATCAGGAGTATGACCAACAATATGATGACCAGGATGAATCTGGTCAGTACAATGACCAGTATGATGAGGGCTATGAGTCCTATAATGTCGAGGTTATGGCCTTAGACATAAATACTGCCAACCACTTTGAGGAATTCGAAGATGAAGATGTCACTCCTGTTCCCATATACAATCCGGAACCAGTTGAGTATGTTGTTCATCTACCTCAACCTCAATCAATTGATCCCTGCATATGTTCTATCTGTCTATGCAACCCAGCCAACCGAGCTCGTCTTCGGTTACTACAGAGTATTCCCATTCACGGTGGAATTCAAACTCTGGAGGGGACCAATGAGCGATGGACATCTGTTGAATCAGATGACCAGTGCCATAGTGGAACCTCCAACTCCAATACTGGACATAATAGATCCGAGAGTTCCAAGGCACAGGTTCAGTTGCAGGTGGATAGTGACTTTTCGAGAGAGGAATTGTTACCACACAATCATACAAGCTCTAAGACTTCTAGGCATAGACACCATGGAGTAAAAGTTACCTTACAGGAGTTCCATGCTTCAGTATCCAAGCATAGGTATCCAGAGCCAGTATGATTGGTTAACATTCCTGATGATTATCATCTTGATGTCTTAGGAGCTTCTGGCTTCTCTTACAGTTGTAATGATGACAAATTTTCTTTGTATCCTTGTGAACTTGAGGTTAACCCAAGCACTAACTTTGTCTCCAAGAATTGCATGTGGATGTTGGATTCTGGTTGCACACATCATGTAACACCATACCGGAAGGATTTCATGACTTATTCTGTCATCACGGAAACACAATTTGCTGGTACCGCTGGTAATGAACCAGTATGCCTAAAGGGACAAGGAACTGTTATCCTACGTCTAGAAAATGGAAAATACCTGACACTCTGTGAAGTTATACATGGAGATTTCTCAAAACACCTATGTTCCCGAAATCAGCTGTTAAAGAGTGGCTACACCTCTACAGCTACGAAACGACATGAAGTGATCCATACACCCAATGGTTGTGTTGTCCTCAAGGCGGAATGCTTGTCTACATTGCAGTTACACTGGTTCTATGGAGTACCTGTCCATTCCTCCAGTGTCTTACAGACCATGGACCTAGGGATTGTTACGAGGGATGATTATACTCTTTGGCACAATCGCCTTGGACATCCAGGCATATCAGTAATGAAGAATTGCAAGCGTCATATAAAGGGTATTCCTGCTGAGCTAATCATGAAACCCTTAAATTCCTGTCGAGGTTGTGCCCAAGGCAAATTAGCATCTGATCCATTCCACCCTTCTGACAAACGGGCTTCTGCACCACTTGCACTAGTCCATGGTGTTTTATTGGAGTTACCCAACGAGTCATATTACTGCAGTCATTATGTTCTTACACTGCTGGATGACTACTCCTCTTTTGGCTTTTGGCTTTATCTGCGACAAAAGTCCGACACCCTGGCCAGGTTCACAGAGTGGTTGGCCACTGTTGAATGGTAATGTGGTTGTATGTTGAAGACTTTTCGTTCAGATCGAGGGGGAGAGTTTATGGGGAATGAGTTTAAATCTCTCCTCAACTCCAAGGGTATAATTCATGAGCTTTCTATTGCTCATCAACCACAACAGAATGGGAGAGCCAAGCAGTTCAACCGTACAATACTTGAAAAGGCTGGATCGATTCATCATTATGCTTGTGTTCCCAAGCACTTTTGGAACTTTGCTTTTGACTCTGCTTTACATGTTTACAACAGGACTCCTTTGCGTCGGTGCAATTGGAAGACTCCTTGTGAACTGTTTCTTGGCAAAATACCCGACATTTCTTATTTCCGAGTCTTTGGTTGTTTGGCTTATGTCTGGATACCAAAAGAACTATGGAAAGATAAGTTGGAACCCCATGCCGAGGAAATGACCTTCCTTGGTTATGAAGTAGCCACTAAGGGCTATCGCTTTCTGTATGGACAGAAAGTTATAATCGCTCGCACTGCAAAATTTGTCGAAGAAGTTTTCCCTTATTGTACGGATGATAGGAAAGGAAACAAATCTGATGACCATGACCAACCTGTAACAGACCAACCACCAGAGGACGAAAATATTCCTACTGATGAACAGATGGATAATGGGCCTGATCAGCCAATGGATGGGAGACCCCAATCCTGATCACAAAGTCCAGAAGATTTTAACCCACCGAGGAATGGTGATGATGACCAGTATCCAGGACATCCAGATATTCCACCACAGAGAGCAATTCCTTGTTCCAATCAAACACCCTCACAAAATATTCCTCAAAAGAGACCTATGCCTAGAGAATTTAATTGTCGCATAACTTGACCTCCACTCAGACCTGGAAATATCTATGGAGAAAGACGTCATCCAACTGAGATAGAAAGAGAGATTCCAGATAAGCAGGATGCTTTGCACAATATTCTTAGGAGGACAGAAGAAGGAGCAGAACGAATCAAAACAGCTATCCGCGAAAAGAGATTTGAGGATCTCCAGTCTCATCAGGATGCTGAAAGAATTCGTGAAGCTAAGGAGCAGCAACAGCCTCCACCTTCAAATGAGGATCAGCCTTCTGCTGGACCTTCATGTTTTCCAGGAGCTCTCGAGGAAACCTTGAAAGAAGAAATGAGCTTTGCTCAGATCTTGTCTGTGCGCATAAAACAAGCTCTGGAACAGTACAGGGATGTCTTACGACTACCTAAACCTGAACAAACCAGATGGTTTGACACGATGAGGGATGAATTAAAATCGATTGAAGAAAGAAAAGTATGGACACTTGTGAATCCTCCTTCAGGAAGAAAACTGGTGAAGTCAAGATGGGTTTTCGCTGTTAAAAGCAATGGTCATTACAAAGCTAGGCTCGTCGCCAAGGGCTTTACTCAAGAGTATGGAATTGACTTTGAAGATACTTTTTCTCCGGTCACACGATTCGAAACAGTGCAGATTCTCCTAGCTCATGCTGTGCAGAATAATTGGGAAATGGAAGCTGTAGACATTAAAACAGCATTCCTTTATGGCAAGCTAGATGAAGAAATTTATATGGAACAACTGGAAGGATTTAAAGTCAAAGGTCATGAACATATGGTCTATCGGTTGCTGTGCTCCCTATATGGTTTGAAGCAAGTGGCACTCTCCTGGAACAAAGAGTTACACCAGTCGTTACTACAAATGGGTTTTCTCCGATCTAAAGTCAATGCCGGTGTTTATTTTTACAACTCAAAAGCTGGACAAGTAATCTTCTTGGTTTATGTGGACGATGGACTTTTCCTTGGATCACACAAGAATCTCTTAAAGAAGAAGAAAGACGAGTTCATGAAAACATGGGAGTCTCAAGATCTTGGTGAAGTCAAGGAGTATCTTGGAATCCAAATATGCCGAAAATGCCAAACCAGAGAAATCTGGTTAGATCAAATCCCATATGTTGAAAAAGTCATAAAAAGATTCAGCATGGAAAATGTGACTTCTGTTCACATGCCTTTACCATCTGGATACATTCCAGAAAAACCTCTGACTTCTTATCAGTCAACTTCTCAACTCAGATCCAGATATCAATTGGTTATAGGGTCATTGCTCTATATGGCTCTAGGGACACGTCCAGACATTGCATATTCGGTTATCCGAATGTTGCAGTATATGTCTAATCCCACCGATCTTCATCTTAAACAGGCACTTCATATAGTTCGATATGTGGCATCCACACCGAATCTATGCCTTCATTATCATGGAGAAGAGAAGAGACTTTATGGTTTTGCTGATTCTGATTGGGCTTCAAATAAAGATACTCATCATTCAACAACTGGCTTTGCCATGTATTATGGCAACTCCCTAATTTCATGGAGATCCCAAAAGCAGAAAACAATCGCTCTGTCTTCAACTGAAGCAGAATATATGGTGATGTGCGATGCTGCCAGACAAGTTAAATGGCTTGATATGCTCTTCAAGGAATTGTCTTTCAAAATGGACAAAACCATTGTTTACTGTGACAATATGGGTGCTCGCTTTATAGTGGAAAATCCTGTGTCAGATGGTCGTTCCAAACATATCGACATTCAGTGGCACTTTGTTCGTGAATGTGTCAAAGAAGGGTTGTTCACTATTGAATATGTTAATACCACTTGTCAACGAGCTGATGGTTTAACAAAGTCTTTAACATGGCAGAAGTTTGAAGATAATCGCTCGTCATTAGGCCTGGTAACCAGGACAAATTAGAGCGAGGGGGAGTGTTGAAATATTAGATGGATACACCATGGCTATACAGATAGATATTACCTGGTCACATGATGATGTAGTTCCACATCATTCTACGGTGTTCTCTTGTACTGGATTACCAGTCTTTATTGTTCTAGTAGAAAGACAGAGGTAACCTAGAAAGGAAGGTCCTCTTACTTACAAATATAGTAGTAGTTCGTACGGTGACAGACACACCTGGTCTGTGCGCACCTACAGTGTATATAAGGGCCATGTCTTAGTCCAGAGTATGGTAGAGCTCCCAATCTCTAACTTGTTCACACAAACTACTCACTCCTACCTTCAAGTCCAAAGACTCAACTGATTAGCTTAAGGCAAGTGTTCGCCTTAGCTCTCACCCCATAAACCCTCTGCGCAATATTAGGGCATTCACACACTGGTAAAAGCCAGAATGGCCCACAGGAAGTCTATAATTAGATATTTGTAAATGCCAATCTAGCACAAGATGGGACTACCAAGTCCTCATGCAATTAAATACAGAGTTAAAAAAAATAAGTAACTTAGAAATATATGATGTGCCTGGTTTGATGTTGGGCTTTGATCTCTAAGAACCCATAGCTGAGTTATTCAGGGAGAGGGTGTAAGGAGAGTTAAGCCTTCCTTACCAGTAGATAGCTACTGGTAGTCACACTGGGCCTATTGCTGAGTCTTGGGGGCCAGTACAAAGTTCATTGAGAATAATTAGTGTTGCCACAGCTCAGCTTGACTTGGCTTGGTTTGGCTTATCCCAGCTTGAGACACTGTGGCTTGGCTTGGCTTCCAAGCCAGCTCAAGCCTTTCTGTCTCACATCCTGATCCTGTTAGCTTTTAGGTCACTAGGTGTATGATGTATCTCAATCTTACACTCCAACCCACTCTGGGGTTCCTGTCAGTGTTGCCAAAGCTCATTCCTCCATCAATTCTCAGCTGAGTCAGTGCTGACTCTGAGTGTAGTATGTACTTGCCTGTCTCATTATAGGGAGTTTGCATGTTTTGTCTATGTCTGGTACTTCCACAGTAATACAGTATGTACTATGCATTGTTATTGATTCTCTGATGTGTTGTGTGATCTAGTGTTGCTGCAGCTCAGCTTGGCTCAGCTTATGGCAGCTTTGCCAAGGCTCAGCTTTTAGCTGGCTTGGCTTGCTTTTGTAAGCTACAGCTTTGGCTTTTTTTAGCTCCACTTGCAGCTCAGGCTGTTCAAAGCTACATGTCAGCTCAAGCTGGCTCAGGCTCCCCTGAGCTGGCCCAGTAGCACACACAACAGTTGTATAAACAGCACACACATTGACAGTAGGTGTACACTATATATTGCTATGTTACTGCTACCAGCCATCAACACTTGCACCCTTACCCTGGGGTGTCTTTTTGAAAGGTGTGCACTGAAGACTTCATTAGTCCAAATTTCCTGCTCACAGTTATTGTTACATACAAGTTTTTCCCTCTACTTTTTCTCACCTCATATGGCTTACAACAGTAATGTCTTACCTAATCTGAACTCCAACTTATATAGGTAAAATTCTTTTCCACCTCACCTCAGTCTTCTGCTCCAAGAAGCCTGAGGTAAGGTTCCTGGTTACTTACACTAGTTTCATGGTACTAACTACATGTAGTCTTTGTCCCTAGGTTAGTTAGAATATTAGTCTTCTGCTCTGAGAAGTCTGAGTCTTTGTCCCTAGTCTCACAACAAAAGGTTATGAGCCCTGTGCAGCTCTAACCACAGTGAAGTTTTAGTCTTGAGACATCCTGAACCCCTACCAGAAATCCCATAATGTTGAACCCCCTTTCTGCTTCTGCAGCACCTCAAGCTGCTGGCCCTTCAACTGTGACTGCCACATCACTTTCATCCTCTGGAAAAATTGTTGCACCCTCTAGTTGACTCTATGACATCCCCTCACTCACAGATGATGGATCAAACTATCAAATGTGGAAGTTTTGTGTCCAGAAGGTCCTAGAAATTCAAGGGCTCTGGGAGGTTGTTGGTGGCACAGACCAGACTGCCCCAAGTGTGACTACTCACCCAGATGAGCATGCCAAATGGTCCATCAAGGACAGAGAAGCATGTGCCCAGATTACCCTCACCCTTAAGGACAAGCCTCTGAGTGGAGTCATGTATGTGACAACAGCAGCAGAATCTTGGAGAAAGCTCAGTGAGCACTATGAAGGAAAGGGAAAACAAACCATTGCCTACCTCATCAGAGAACTCTTCCATGGCACCCTGGTCAATGACAGTCCTATGGAACCTCAGTTGAATGCTATGCAACAAAAGTCATTAATCTTGAACTTGCTTGGACAGTCTCTTGATGAGTCCTTGGTTGCAATAGCAATGGTGATCTCCTTACCCCAGTCATACTCCACTCTTCACACAATCCTCATGTCGACAAATGACAAGTTAACAGTCAACTCTGTAATATCCCAAGTTCTAATTGAGGAATGAACTCACCAGGGATCACAGTTGCACTCTGCACTCATGTTGAAGAAACCTAACAATGGAGATAACAAGAAGAAAAAGGGGAAGGGAAAGGGGAAGTCCAAGATCACCTGCTACGGATGCAAAGAAACTGGGCACACAAGAGACAAGTGTCCACAGAGAAAGAATGAGGATGGGAAATCTTCTGGTGACCTGGACAAAGACAAAAAGGAGAAGATGGAGAAAGCTGACCTATCAGCTAAGGTTGCACAAGTGGCTAAGGACTTGGACTTATGCCTCTTCATGGCATGTGCCAACCTGAAAGTATCCTTACAGGAATGGATTTTTGACTCTGGTGCCTCCATGCACATGTGTTGCCATAGAGAGTGGTTCACCACATACTGGATCTTGGAACCGTCTGAACCCATAGTCATTGGGGATGGAAGATCAATCATGGCAATTGGTAAAGGTCAAGTGGAACTTGATGTGAGCAGCACCTGCGATGGAGGAAGTGCTACAATGCTATGTGATGTCTACCATGTCCCAGACCTGGATGCAAACCTCATATCGCTACCTTCCCTAGCAATGAAGGGACTCCAGGTGATTTTCAAGGGAAATAACTGTCAAGTCATGGCTGGGAATGAAGCTGTAGCGGTTGCTACCAAATGAAACTCCCTGTACATCTTGAAGACGTCAGTCATATCTGGGAGCCACTCTGCCTATATCATAAATCAGCCCAGCGAAGTTGATGCATCAGAAGAACTTACTGCCCTTGCATGTCATAACCCCACTTCAAAGGCTACCCTAACCACTTGGCACCAACACTTCAGACATGCAAATACCAGAAGCATACTGAGCCTACTGAACCATGACATGGTTGTAGGAATGGAGGTCACTGGATTGCACAGCCATGACAGCAAAACCTGTAAAGGGTGCCTCAAAGGGAAGCAATCTTGCAACATGATACCCACTGAGTCAAACCTTGAAAGCCCATGACTTCTACACCGAACCTATTTGGATCTCTGTGGCCCAATGGAAACTCAAGCTCATGGGGGGCACCAGTACTTCATAATGTTCATTGATGGGAAGTCACACCACCTAGTAGTCAAGCTCTTGAAGTTGAAGGATGAAGCATTGGCTGTGACGAAAGAGTACTTCACTTGAGCAGAGGCTGAAATGGGTGAACACCCAAATTATTTTCATACAGATGGTGGCAGTGAATACTGCTCACAGGAGTTTGAGAACTACCTAAAGTCTAAGGGCATACATCATGAAAAGACAAATGCATATACACCTCAGGAGAATGGAGTTTTTGAATGAATGAATCACACCCTTGTCAAATCTGCACAAGCCATGCTTAGTGATGCAAAGTTGCCAAATAAGTACTGGGGAGATGCAATACTGCATGTGATGCACCTGGTAAACTGGCTGCCAATGAGGGCACTCAAGGGGCAGCTGACCCCATATGAAGCCTACACTGGAAATAAACCTTCAGTGTCCCACCTTCAAACCTTTGGATACACTGCTCATGTCCATGTACTGAAGGAAAAACATCACAAACTCAATGCCAAATTGATCACATGTACTCACCTCAGATTTGCTGAAAATCATAAGGCATACTTGTGCCTGCATTGAGCCATGGGTCGAGTATTTGAATTGAGGGATGTGGTCTTTGATGAGATCGAGGGTGAAGGTCTTGAATGAGTTGTTTTCAAGGAGAATGACTCAAGGGCTAAAGGGGAAGGAGCATTAGGATGAAAGGGGAACCTAGTGAAGCAGGAGGATAGACCCACCCTGCATGAAGATGCACAGGCTTCATATGAAGATGAAGCAGTGATGAACATACCCCAAATCAAATCAGGGAGCTCAAATGAGCCCTCAGGGTGTGGAAATGAGGAAATCGAAGAGGAAATCGATGTGGATCGAGCAAAGGCAACACCAGTGCCTAGCAGAGAGTGCTGGTGATAATGAGTCAAATTTCTCACATCCAGTGTGAAAAACAGAGGCCATGCACCCACAGAAAGACCAAACAGGCCCCCAACCTATTGTGAGGTGCCCAGCACCTCAATTCAGACCACCATTGCCCTACCCACATCCCATTCCACCTGGGAATGTTCGAAGATCATTGAGAGCTAGGCACCAACCAATTAGGGATGACAACCCAAGATTTTTTGTCAATGCTTACCAAAAAAGCACCCTGCAGAGTGCTGGCACTGAGGAAAAGGGAGGAGAGGGCAGGGAGAGCATTGAGGGAGATAGCAAGAGCAGGCATGAGGCTGAAGTGAGGCTGTCACAGTGTGACAATGATGTGACTCCACAACTACAGACTGCTTACCAAGCAAGCATAGCCTGCGAGGACAAGCCTACCAGCTTTGAGGATGCAATGAACTGCCCAGATGCTGATCAATGGTATGATGCTATGATACTGGAGCTGAATACCTTCAAGAAACTTGGCCTCTATGAAGAAGTGGAGCCTGTACCCAGATGAAAGGTAGTTGACTCGAAATGGGTCTTCAAAATAAAGAGAGGACCTACAGGTGAAGTCAACAAATACAAAGCACGACTTGTTGCGAAGGGGTACACCCAAGTCCAAGGGGTTGACTACATGGACACGTTTGCCCCCATTGCTAAGTTCACCACTATCAGAGTCCTCCTCACACTCGCTGCTAAATATGATTTTGAGATCCACCAGATGGATGTGAAGTCCACATTCATGAATGGGATACTTGATGAAGAGATATACCTATGTCCTCCTCCTGGTTTTTGCACTTCAGACTCAGTGTGGCATCTCTATTGAGCCCTCTATGGACTCAAGCAAGCCTCGAAGGCATGGTATGCATGACTGCAAGAAGTTTTTGAGGGACTTGGCTTCACATGAAGCAATGCAGATCACAGCCTCTTCTATAAGTTCGAAGGGGGTATCCTAATCATTGTGGCAGTGTACATTGATGATAAACTTATCCTTTCGAAGGACTGTGCTGCCATTGATTGCCTCAAACTCCAACTGTTGAAGGAGTATGACCTCTCAAACCTGGGCAAGGCACACTGGATTTTAGGAATGGAGATCATTTGTGACTGCCATGAGGGTATGATTAAGCTCTTGCAGAAATGGTACATTGAAGGTATACTACAGTGAGCTGGCATGCAGGATGGTCAAAGCATTGGTACACCAATCGAGTCAAACTTAAAATTACTGAAGCTTGACCAACCTCAGTTTGATGCTTTGCAGTACCAGAGCACTTTGGGAGCACTAATGTATGCCATGCTAGCCACTCATCCAGACCTCGCATTTGCACATCAGGGGGGGTTTGAAGTGCTGGTATTCCCAGTTAATTATGGTCAGTAGTTATCTGTCTGATGTGAATTGGATAATGGTGTATAAGGCATGATCATCTACAAATCATAATGATGATAGTCAGATAATGCATTAGATAACCTGGCAGACATTTTACTATCTGGTCAACTCCATATAGGCCTGATATAAGAATTACAATACTTTTGCCATCATGATATAATGATGACAAGAGCTGATATGCCATATATAATAATGCTATGTAGTTGACAGTACATTATAATTGCTCATCAGATAATATCATCATGATATGAATGACAGTATTCTTTTCAGTCTGATTTCACTTTGATCATCAATATCTAGTCTTGTCATCTATGTCATTTTATGATCATTTGAACAACTCTTCCCCAGCCACAAGTGTGGGAATGTCTTTGTAATGACTGTATAGTACATGTTATATAAACTCATCCTCTCTCCCCTTCTCTCTCTTCTTCACTCTTGTCTCTGAGTTCTACCTCAGAGCAAGAGTCACTCTAAGACTCTAAGTCTTAGGGTTCATATCCAGGTAAGCATACCCTTGTGTGAAGTCATCTGTAAGTGTATTTCTCTGCTTTATTTTCACTTTTTTGGAGGTATAAGTAGTTCATCATACTTAGTAGTGTACTCAGTAGGTACTGATTATGTAAATGATATTGAATGAAAATGCTTTCTTGTAATATCATGATTGATATGTTCAATTGAAGGTTGCTATAGCAATTTTTATTTTAAGCTGTTGGTGGTGTCAATGACAACTGCTGGTAATGTCTGATAATGAAAGACATATATGATCTACTGTTCACATTCTGATACATATGATCCACTCTACCTGAATGATTACTTTTGACCTATGCTGCCAAGGCTCCCAGAGAATATATAGCATTACCAATGTGTATGTCATTATGATATAACTTATAGGGCTTTACAGGGTAGATAAAGCCTTATATAACATTATCATTTCATTAAAATTTTCCTGATGCCACCAGTGGGCATGCTAAGTAGGCACACAGCAAATCCAGGAGAGCACCATTTTGTGGCACTCAAATGAGTCTATCATTACCTTCATGGGACAACAGATTCATGTATATGCTATACTGTCTCCTCTGAGACAACTCCGGTCTGCTACATAGATGCTGATTGGGCAGCTGATGTCGATGATCGAAGATTGATAACTGGCTATGCTTTCACCTTATGTGGTGGCACAGTGAGCTGGTCATTGAAGAAACAATCCTTGATAGCCCTGTCAACTACAGAAGCAGAGTATATGGCCACCACAGCAGCCATGAAGGAAGCTGTTTGGATCTGTACCTTACTTGGAGAAATAGATCCCATCAAACAAGCAAATCCAACTCCCCTTCACATCACAATCAGTCCACAATCTCATTAGCCAAAAATGCGATGTTCCATGACCACACAAAGCACATTGCCATTCATCACCACTTCGTTCATGAAAAGGTCAAGTCAGGGGATATCTCAGTGATGTACATATCTATGAACGAGCAGGCTGCAGATGTCCTAATGAAAGGTTTGTCCTGAGACAAGCACCTTCAGTTCTCCAGCCTCTTAGGTATCACTTGTTAAGACACCTATTGTTGAGTGGGCATATTGTTACATACAAGTTTTTCCCTCTACTTTTTCTCACCTCATACAGCTTACAACAGTAATGTCTTACCTAATCTGAACTCTGACTTATATACAGTGAGTGAAAAAACCCATGCAATGTTTGGCTGTTTTGTATGAAGTCCAGTGTAGCACCATGAGGTGTGGGAATCCTGCTTAGCCTTGGTGAGATGGGTGGTAGTATTTGCTCTTGGCTACAAAATGGTCCCAAGGTCATGTGATTTGGTGCAGTGGTCATGGAGATATGTCAATTATAAAACAGCTACATCATTGCACAGGTTTATTCACTTTTGAAAAGTGAGGGGTATTTGGGGAATATCAGTACTTGGTATAGCCTCCTTTTGCTTTAAGCACTGCCTCAACCCTCCTAGGGATGCTTTCAATCAACTTCTGACACTCTTCAGCTGGTATATTGTTCCACTCCACCTGAGTCCTCTCCCACAACTCCAGTATTCCCTTGGGGGGGGTGCTCATACTCTGCAAGCCTCCTCTTGAGGTAACCCCAGGCATGTTCTATGGGGTTGAGGTCAGGGGACTGTGCAGGCCATACCATACTCCTAAAATCCTGCTCCTCTAGCCACTCCTTGACCTGCTTGCAGGTGTGCTTGGGGTCATTGTCCTGCTGGAAGATGATGTCAGGAGGATGAAGACCATAATACTGAAGGGAATCTTGTAGTTCATCCTTCAAAATTTGGAGGTAAAGGTCTCCATCCATCCTACCATCAATCTTGGTGGCATACCCAACACCCTCCCAAGTCATACAGCCCCACATCATGAGAGACCCTCCTCCAAACTTCAATGTCCCCTCTACTAGCCTATCATTCAGCTTCTCCCCTGGCTTTTTCCACACCCATTTGCACCCATCTGACCCCAGATGATTTATTTTGGTCTCATCAGACCATACCACCCTCTTCCAGTCCTCCAGAGTCCAATCTTTGTGAGCATAGGCAAAGTCTAACCTTGCCTTGTGATGCTGGGCAGAGAGGATAGGTCGTTTTTGCTTTACCACAGCCTTCATACCAGTCTTTTTCAAGTGCTGGTGGACAGTATTTGGGTGGAGGGGCTGGTTGATGATATTGGTGAGAGATTTGGTCACCTGGACAGCATTTTCTGCCTTCTGAGTTGAGATAAGGTGGATGGCATGGCAGACATTAGCAGGGGAAAGCTTGGATGGATGACCTCCAGTGGACTTTTGCAGGCTGGAATGTTCCTTGGAACAAAGTCTAGAGATGGTAGAATGATGTAGGCCAGTACTGGAGGCAATAGAGGAAGCAGAATGACCAGAATCAGGCATAGTCAGGATGGTATTCCTTTGGGTGGAGGAGAGAGATCTCATGGTGGTAGTGGTTGGGAATAAAGAAGTGTGTGAACTTATTCAAACTCAGACATCATGTTTATATGTGTATCCTTGTTTGTAGGACCAAACAACCACAATTACCCCTTCATTTGGCTCAGATTCTACTGCCAGCCCAAAAGTGAATAAACCCATGCAATGATGTAGCTGTTTTATAATTGACATATCTCAACGACCACTGCACCAAACCACATGACCCTGGGACCATTTTGTAGCCAAGAGAAAATACTACCACCCATCTCACCAAGGCTAAGCAGGATTCCCACGCCTCATGGTGCTACACTGGACTTAGTACAAAACAGCCAAACATTGCATGGGTTTTTTCACTCACTGTAGGTAGAATTCTTTTCTGCCTCACCTCAGTCTTCTGCTCCAAGAAGTCTGAGGTAAGGTTCCTGGTTACTTACACTAGTTTTGTGGTACTAACTACATGTAGTCTTTGTCCCTAGGTTAGTTAGAATATTAGTCTTCTGCTCCAAGAAGTCTGAGTCTTTATCCCTAGTCTCACAACAAAAATAGTAGGCAATGGTGCCAGCTTACCTCTTGACTGGAGTAGTGTTGCCATGACTTGGCTAAGCTTGACTTTGGCTCAGCTTTTTCTGGTTTAGTGAATGGCTTGACTTTGGGATGGCATGACTTCACATGAATTTGGCTTGGTCTCTTCTGCCTAGCTGGCCAAGCTGGCTTGAGTCGATGTTCTATTTGCTAAGCAAACAACCCTAATATGTGTCTAGACTAGCTAGTCATGTCATCATTGTGCAGTTGCACTGCAAGCCACACTGTTCCCTGCAATAATTCTAGTTCCCCCATTGTATTGTCACTGTCCTAAGCACTTGACACACACCTTAGAGCTATAATCAGGTTACTATTGTTGTTCTATTCCTCAGCCTATTCTTGACAGATCACCTGAGCCATTGGAGTCCACCATGATCTGACATAATTGGTTTTGTTGGGCACCTCAAGTTGCCTGAAATCCTAACTGACAACAGGGTGACATGTGCTTCCAAAAGTTGTTCCACTCACCTGGTCCTGGACATACAGAACTTCAGCATATACTCTCAATCTGTTTCTTTGTGCTGAGATATCCTGAATTTGTCCCCATGCATTAAAGCGAGCAGCCAGCATTCTGCATTGTCCTGGTATTCCCACAAGTATGGCTTAGGCCATCAGGGGAGGTTTGAAGTGCTGGTATTCCCAGATAATTATGTTAAGTAGTTATCTGTCTGATATGAATTGGATAATGGTGTGTAAGGCATGATCATCCACAAATCATAATGATAACAGTCAGATAATGCATTAGATAACCTGGCAGACATTTTACTATCTGGTCAACTCCATATAGGCCTGATATAAGAATTACAATACTTTTATCATCATGATATCATGATGACAAGAGCTGATATGTCATATATGATAATGTCATGTAATTGACAGTACATTATAATTGCTCATCAGATAATATCATCATGATATGAATGACAATATTCTTTTCAGTCTGATTTCACTTTGATCATCAATATCTAGTCTTGCCATCTATATCATTTTATGATCATTTGAACAACTCTTCCCCAGCCACAAGTGTGGGAATGTCTTTGTAATGACTGTATAGTACATGTTATATAAACTCATCCTCTCTCCCCTTCTCTCTCTTCTTCACTCTTGTCTCTGAGTTCTACCTCAGAGCAAGAGTCACTCTAAGACTCTAAGTCTTAGGGTTCATATCCAGGTAAGTGTACCCTTGTGTGAAGTCATCTGTGAGTGTCTTTCACTGTTTAATTTTCGCTTTTTTGGTGGTTTAAGTAGTTCATACTTAGTAGGTAGTGTAGTGAGTAGGTACTGATTATGTAAACAATATGGAATAGAATTGCTTTCTGGTAATATCATGATTGATAAGTCCAATTGAAGGTTGCTATAGCAAATTTTATTTTTAAGCTGTTGGTGGTGTCAATGACAATTGTTGGTAATGTCTGACAATGAAAGACATATATGATCTACTGTTCACATTCTGATACATATGATCCACTCTACCTAAATGATTACTTTTGACCTATGCTGCCAAGGCTCCCAGAGAATATATAGCATTATCAATGTGTATATCATTATGATATACCTTATAGGGCTTTACAGGGTAGATAAAGTCTTATATAACATTATCATTTCATTAAAATTTCCCTGATGCCAAGCATGCATCTGTCTCCCCTAAAGTTTCCCAGGCAGACATGAGAAGCTCAAAGCAGGGCACTGCACTCCCCAGGTGAGGTAGGCTCTCACTGGACATTCTCTGCTGGACTCTGAGGGGTACCTGTTGGGCCCTTCTATTAGCCACATTTGATTGAGAAATTACTGCTGGGCTCACCTGAAGGATGCATTTGAAGTCTTCTAGGACAAGCCACTGTGAAGGAGAGAGGGCATATCCTTCCAGCTCCTTTTGGTTGGGTAGTGCTAGGAAGTAGTCAAGTGCCTGGACAAAGAAAGAGAAGTCAGCAAGAAAAAGCAGCTGGGCTAATATAGCATACTGGGTGCAGGGCATGAAGATGGTTGATCATTATACAGCTTGAATCCCAGCAGGTCTTCACATCCCACAGCAGCTCAAGTTCAGGAACTTGCATGGCCTCTCCTGCACAGCTCTTGAACCAATTTTTCAGGTTGCCAGTCTTTAAGGTATCCAAGAACTCGTCCCAATGCAGGCCAGAAGCACAAATGGCCCTCACAATATCATGTCCCCTGGAGATGAGATGAGATCTAACAGCCTCTAAATACTCTTCCTGCTCTTCTTCCCCAGGAAAAGTGTGAGCCCATGCCTGTCCAGAATCAGCAAGGTCAGTATCTGTAAAGTTGTTCAAAACATGGGTGACACAGATATGTGTTATGTGGGGGAAGCACATAACCAGACAGTCAAGCACATCAAACTCCACATCTCAGGCATGAAGGAGGTTCTGGAGCTCTCGCATGCACCTCTTGTTGTTACTGGCATTGTCCATGGTAAAATGGCCTATGTATCTGCAGGTGGGGAGAATGATGGCCTCAGCTGACTGCTATTTCTTGCCTAGTGAGTGGCAATTGGCTATGGCTTACCTTTGCAGTGATCTTGGCCCAGTCCAAGAGGTAGAGAATTGTTTTGGCAAGGGACTTCCCAGTATGGCTTCCATGTATCCAATGGAAGGCTAGCAGAGCAGACCTCAGCCTCAAGAAGCCTGTGCCAGCTTCCTCTGCAATCCAGTGTGCAGTCATTGCCAGAAAGGGGTGCCTATTGTGGTCTGACCAAATATCAGCTGTATGAGAAATGCATCCACAAGCAGCCTGCAAGGGATAGGTTCAGAAAAGGCTGTCAGCCAGAATGCAAGGACTTACCTCCAGCTTGGCCCTCAGTGCCATGAAGTAGTTCTGCCAGGCCTTCACAATGTCCTCATGAATTTTTGTTTGGTGAGGGATTTGGGAGTCTTTGAGATGCTGCTGAAGGAGCTGGAGAAGCTGGTGAAACTCCAGGCACTCAATAACATTAAGAGACTGGCCCATGTAAGCATGCTATGAAAAGGAGTACTTGGGCTAGCATAAGGTGCTCACCTGGTCATTGAACAATGAAGGCCACAAGGTGCCTGTGAAGCTCCTCCAAAGAAAATGCAGGGATTGCTGCATGTCCACCCTGACTTGCATTGGCTGCCAGGGGAGCCTCAGGCTGGTGGGGTGGGAAGGAAGTAAGGGATCCACCACTTTCAACTACATCCCAAATTTCATTTATGAGTATCCTAGAGCCTTTGCCTGCTTGACACTTTCCAGTCAAACTGGTGTGGGCAACTCTTCTTGTGAGAGTGTGAAAGGGGAAAGGGGGAAAGCTGTAGGGTAGACCTAGGCTCATCCCAAGGGGTTGTGAGTTGGAAGGAGACAGAGGGGAGGCAACTGGTGAGTCAGGGGAAATTTTCCCTAAGGTCTGGGAAGTGTAGGCAGTGAAGCACTCAAAATTCCACCACAAAATGGGTGAAGAGAGATTTTTCTAGTGGTTAAGGTGGTGTTGGGAAGCTAGGAACTCAGTCAGTGGTGATAGTAGACTGTTGTAGACTGTAGTAAAAATCAGTAGATGCAAAGGGGACAACTCAGGAGGCTGGTGGAATTTTTAAGATGCAGGGAGACTTGAAATCATTGGTAGAACTCACATCAGGAAAATTTTAATGAAATGATAATGTTATATAAGACTTTATCTACCCTGTAAAGCCCTATAAGGTATATCATAATGATATACACATTGGTGATGCTATATATTCTCTGGGAGCCTTGGCAGCATAGGTCAAAAGTAATCATTTAGGTAGAGTGGATCATATGTATCAGAATGTGAACAGTAGATCATATATGTCTTTCATTGTCAGACATTACCAACAATTGTCATTGACACCACCAACAGCTTAAAAATAAAATTTGCTATAGCAACCTTCAATTGGACTTCTCAATCATGATATTACCAGAAAGCAATTCCATTCCATATTGTTTACATAATCAGTACCTACTCACTACACTACCTACTAAGTATGAACTACTTAAACCACCAAAAAAGCGAAAATTAAACAGGGAAAGACACTCACAGATGACTTCACACAAGGGTACACTTACCTGGATATGAACCCTAAGACTCAGAGTCTTAGAGTGACTCTTGCCCTGAGGTAGAACTCAGAGACAAGAGTGAAGAAGAGAGAGAAGGGGAGAGAGGATGAGTTTATATAACATGTACTATACAGTTATTACAAAGACATTCCCACACTTGTGGCTGGGGAAGAGTTGTTCAAATGATCATAAAAGCCTATATGCAGTTGACCAGATAGTAAAATGTCTGCCAGGTTATCTAATGCATTATCTGACTGTTATCATTATGATTTGTAGATGATCATGCCTTATACACCATTATCCAATTCATATCAGACAGATAACTACTTAACATAATTATCTGGGAATACCAGCACTTCAAACCTCCCCTGATGCAATGGGTAACTCTGGGGACTCAAAGTGGGCTCAGAAGACTTGAAGAAAACTCTGAAAATGGCTCTGGGGACTCAGGATGACTCTCAGACACAGAGATTGTGATGCCAGAAAAGTGGGGTCTATTACCCTAAGTGCAGTGGCATTTTGTAGTGTAGAGGTGGCTGTCACTAAGGTAAAGGTCAGCGAAATTTGGGACTATCATATGTCAAGAAAATTTGGAGGAAAAGTACCAAAGTAAGGTACCATATGTCATAGGTATTGGAAAGAGGAAGACAAATCCAAGAGAAACTTGTAAGTGAAGAGAGGCAGCAGGAAACTACATGCCTTAGGTCTATGGGGCACTGACAGATGCTGTGGGAACTCCTGGAGATGATCTGAGGTGGCATGGTGGTGCTACTGGTGGTGGCAGGCATCGGAGACTTGGGTGAGGCCAATAGAGGCTGAGTTGCTGATGTCACAAGTGTCGGAGTGGGGCTGCTGATGGTCAGGAGACATGTGATATATGCATGCAGGGCTGAAGGCTGACATAGATAGGGGGTGGACATCATGCATGATCATGGATAGGGGTAGGTGGTGACTTGCTGCAGTGGTGAGTGTTGGCAACAGGTCTTTCCGAATTAGGTGGTGGCAGTATTAGTAAGTGAGAGAAATGCTTGAATTAGCTGAGTTTTGCTGAGAGTGGGGCAGTGGCAATGTTTTCTGAGGGACAGTATGCTGTGGGAAGTGTCTAGGGTGGTAAGGATGATGCTAACAATTGATATATTCAGCCCTAGGGAGACATGGTCTCCCTACACTGGCCATCCATTTGCTTCTGCCAGTGTGAGGTAGTCAAGGAGGTGGAAACATCCTATGTGGCCCTGGAGTGGGCCTGTTCCAGTGGAGAGTGCATAGGTGTAGAAGCATGTGCCAGAAAACTTCTCCTCCCAGAAGGCAGGATCTGCATCATGAGCCTGCCTGCAGGAATAGGGAAGATGAAACTCTCTGTAAGGAGGGCTAGTCCCTCCTTACCTGTTTCTAGATACTTAGAGGTTGAGATGCATCTAGCCCCTATGTGAGTTAGGGGCTAGTGCAGAGTCCATTGAGGAAGTTGGACTCCAATACTGTATAGGTATTATGTAAGGATGAGTGCCCATACATAACAGGCACTTGATACACATGGAATGTAACTTCTATTTTACCATACTTTGCCACTCAATATAACACCGGTCATGTTTATATTTGAGTGATAAGTAGCTAAGTGGAAAAGAAGGACAAACCTTTACAATTTTTTAAACACCCAAACATGTTATGGCACCCAAGTTGAACAAGGGATCCATGCTGCAGAAAAAGAATTCTTGCAGCACATCAAAACCCCTTGAGCCTGATAAGGATCAAGAGGATTTATATGGTGATGATCCACCACCATCAGAGAGGACAGATGGATACCAGCAAGCATGATCATCTGAGACAACCATGCAAGAGACTCCTGATGAGGCTGATATATTGCCATAATCCTAGATGACAGGCCTAGTGCCCTGACTGAGCTGACTACTGAAACTGCTCTCATAGAAAATACAAGAGCAGAAGGATCAGGGAAAGGAAAAGAAAAAGAAGGACCTGATACCAGAAAGAAGCCACCCACCTTCCCTGAGTTCATCTGAGAACTCAAAGATATCCTGGCCAAGTGCACCTCCCAATGGGAGAACTTTGGTGACCACACCAAACAGGGTCACCAGGTATGCACCTTCAGAAAGTTATATGACCTTGTGGATATGCCCAACATCAAAAGCACACATGACAGAACTGGCAAGGAAGGCCAAGCCCCTGCACATGCGATATGAAGGGAAGTCCACTACAAAGACAAGCCTGCAAGGTACAACTGCAGACACAAAGACACTCCATGAGGAGAGAACCCTCATGGAGTAGGGACAGCCAGATATCAACCAGCTAACAACTGGCCGGTGTGAGTCGACGTGTGGATCAATGGCAAAAACACCAAAAAAAACCCAACACAAAGACAATTGCCGAGTTGGTGGTTTTCCTACGCGGGCTTTGGCTCGAGGGATCTGTTAAAATAAAATGGGGGAGGGGTTCCGTGCACCTAGAGGGGGCTAGGGCAGAGGGTATAGGTGCTCCTGACGAAGGGGGAGCAGGGGAAGACTGAAAATGCGAAGAGAATAGGCTGCTCTGAGCCTAGAAGTGATGTAAGATGATGAAGATAACAGTAAGTAGACCCTTAATGGAGCCTCAAATACTGCAGGAATAGAGATGATGATGAGGGGCTTAAAAGCGACAATGAATGAGCCTAATGATGATGATGATGAGTGAGCAGGTAAGTCTTTACACAGGGGACTGCTTCCTATGCAGGGGACTTGGTAGCTGCTTGATTGCTGTCGATGTATTGGTACTTTATATACAAAAGGTAGCGTAGCCTGCAGTAAACATGGAGCAACACTTTGTAAGTGATCTGTAAGCGATTGGTAAGGGGATTGGTAAAGGATTGGTAAGGCTTTGTAAGGATGAGTAAGGACAGTAAGCAATTGGTAAGTAAAACCAGTAAGCATGACGAAGATTATCACTAATCAATTTGAAAACAGAATGAGTCATCAAGGAACGGATGAATAATGCGAAAGGGGAATGAGTAAGCGCACTGGTCACTGCTGATTAAGGGATATGACTGCAAATGAGTCATAGTGACTCCTAGATCTAAGATCTAGATGCATTATGGTAACTTGCTGCGCGTCCAAACGAAGAACAGTGGGGGTTTCTGCCAGGGGCCAATTTTGGGGGTCTCCAGGGTAGTCAGGGCATAGGATTTCGCAACTTTCCCCCTTTCCTCCTCTCTGTAAAGCAACCTGCATTAGCTGCAGCTAGTGTTCTGGAGGGTTTGAGGAGGAGGAAGGGCCATCTTCTCCCATAAGAGCAGGGAGAAGTGTCTCAAATTCATCATGAATGTGATCAGATAGACTGGATGACAGTAATTGGTATTGAACCTGTCGCAATTTTGGAAGAATGAAGGATGAGATTGAGAGGTAGACGTTGCAGGGCACAGGGATGAAGGATCCATATGCTTCTTCAACTGGAGAAACTGAAACAACCACATATGATTTTTCAAGCCTGATAACAGACCTGAGACGACCAAAGAAAGTCCTCCTCGATGTCAGACTGACAAGGAGAACTCGCTGTCCCAAAGCGATAGGATGGGAGGTCATGGACGAGGGAGGGATGAACCAGGAGGCTTCAGGGCGAATGCTAGTGGGGATTCCTGGCAAGTACTCGTAGTTATTCTCCCTGGCAAAGGGGATGAGCGAAGAGATCGTCGAAGAGGTGGCCATTACAATAAAAAGTGGCGAAATGGGCGTTTGTTGGCAGAAATGATGCAGAAAATCGTGGAGGGCGAGGATCGTCACCAAATTTGGTAGGCAGGATGGTGTGGTCGAGAGCTTTCTGTGAGCGTGGGAATGATGTCGATATCTTTAGAAATGGCTGAGATATTCGAAAAATCGGAATGCCGTAAACTGGCGCTCGAAAACTTTTATTCGGCGCTTGAGCGGTTTCTTCCCTAACGTTAAGGGTGGTTCTTGTGCGACGGATGACTGCTAGACACCCCAGTCATTCTGCGCATTAGGGCTAGGCTTCTCCATTCTTCATCATTCAGCTTTTGGGTCCATGCTCACGTCGCCAAACACCTTTGGTGCGTGACATCCGCCAGCAACAAGAAATGCAATCGTCCCCGATTGTGACCAGAGCAGCAAACCCAAGTGGGCAAAAAACAAAAGAAAGAAAAAGAATCTGAAAAGAATGGCTGGGGATAGATGAAAAAGGCAAAAGAAAATCATAAGAATTCATCAGAGTCGTAAGCATTACTCTCATTCTCGTCATCTTTGTCGTCATCGTCATTGCTTTGCTCTTCATCTCCACTGGGGAGGATATCTTCAGGTAAAGGAGTGGTGCGGGAATAGTAGGGGATGAGTCGGAATGCAGCAATGCCTCGTCTAGAGACAGTGCCATCAAGTTCTTTGAGGACATAGGAACCTCCCTTGGTGTGACGGACAACTTCATAGGGACCAAGGTAACGTGGTTTGGACTTTCTATCAAGCTCCTTCTCGACCTGGCTATTGCGAACCAAGACAAGGTCTCCAGGCTGGTATGAGGACTTTGCAAGGCGTCGGGCATACTTTCTTTCGAACTGATCCTTGGACTGCAGACGTGACTTCTGTAGGGTAGTGAAGGCAGCATGGATATCGTCCTGTCTCTTCTCCAACTGGCGAATGCGAAGTGAAAGAAGCTCCTCTGAGCTCATCCCTGAATAGAATCCTTCAACAAGATATGTAGATTCAAAGAGATCAAATGGGAGGATGGGATCAAGACCATGGAGGAGGAAGTAGGGGCTGAATCCAGTAGACCGTCGAGTTGTAACCTTGTCTGCAAAGAAAGCATGATGGACCTTGGTAGGCCAGAGGCTGAGATCGCCTTCACAGGCTTTAACGATAGCTTCTCGGATGATGAAGTGTCCTCGCTCCACAACTCCATTAGCTCTAGAATTATAGGGCGAGATGCGAATCTGGGGGATGGAGTAGCGTTGCATGAGCTTTTCGAAAGCACCCTTGACTTCACTGCCATTGTCAGTTACAATCTGGGAGACAGTTCCATAACGACAGAGGATTTCTTCCCAAAAGAACTTGGCGAGATTATCTGCATTGGCATGTCTAAGAGCACGTCCTTCAGCTGCGAGGGAAAGATCATCTCGAGCAGCAACAAGATAGCGATAGCCACGAGCTTTGGGCATGAGCATGATGTCAACGTAGACCTTCATGAAGATTCTGGGGGATGCAGAGATAGTGATGGGGATCTCGGTCTTATGAGTGCTGCGAATCTGGCATTCATGGCATGAGCGAACATGGTGGGCGACATCCTTGTACATCTGAGGCCAATAGAAGCGCTCTCTGACCGTCTGAAAGACTCCAAAGACTCCTCTATGACCGAGCTCTTCATGGGCTTGGTTCAGTATCTGTGCACGGAGATCTGGGTCGAAGATAACTTTGACAGGGGTACGGGAACCTCGGCGTTTAAAGAGATGGCTTCCATGAAGGAAGAACTGCAAGGATCTGCGAATGAACCGCTTTCGAGAGGTGTTGGAAGGGAATGTGGGAAGTTCGGTGGTGCGAAGGAAGTGTAGGATTCGGCGTAAAAGGGTGTCTTGGGTGGTATCATCAGAAAGGAACGATGGGAGTGTCATGGCATCATAGGAAAGGGGATGGGTCTCTGCAAAGAAAAGAACGTTCTCTAACCAATCATCGGCCTCTTCTGCATCAATATGACCCTCCTCATAGTCTTCCTCAGTAGGTTGACGTCGAGAGAGTGCATCAGGACCACGGTGCTTGAGAGCCGGTACATGGATCAACTTGAAGTCAAAGAGGAGTATACCTTCGATCCAGCGATTGATTGTCGCATTTGGCTGAAGATCTGGGTCATTGAGCATACCCTTGATATACTTGGCATCAACTTCGACCCATAGATGACAAACACCATAAAGATGGAGGCGGTAGTGGCGTAGTGCTCTGAAAAGACCGTAAAGTTCGAGTTTAGGCTGGCTGTAGCGCGATTCTCGCTCATTGATAGGGAGTGAACCATAGCGTGCAGGGCGTTTGCGACCTTGTGAGTCATACTGGGAAAGAATGAATCCTATGGCAACATTGCTGGTGTCGACAGAAAGAACGACAGGGGAGTCGGACGAGTAGTCAATAGGGCAAAGGGCAGGAGCAGTTGAAACGGCATGCTTCAAAGAGTTGAACGCCTCCTGTTGGGGCTCTCCCCACTCAAATGGAGCATTCTTGCGATAGAGGTCGACCAGAGGCCGAGCCAGCTGCGAGTAGTTCGCAATCCAGATACGAACAGTACCACAGAGGCCTAGGAATGACCGTACATCTTTGGGCGTAAGGAGCGTTGGCCAATTTACGATCTTCTTCACCTTGCTGTCGTCAGGGGAACGTCCATGAGGATGGCACTCTTGGCCAAGAATGATGACATGAGGACGGCAGATCTGAGATTTAGAACTGGAAAACGTTCCACCAGCATGAGCAAACCGATGCATGATCCGATGTACGTCAATGGCATGTTCCCAAATGAAGCGACGGATGCCAGGGTTCTCAGGTAACGTTTCGGCATGACCATCGGCATCCTCATAGCATGTAGCTGGGCCTTTGATAGGTAGATCGTCGATGAAAACATTGGCAATGTGAGGGATTTCGTCTTGGAGAATGAATGCTGTGCAATTCTGGAATTCTGATGGCGAGTTGGTGTAGCCTTGAGGCATGGCAGTATGGCGTAGCAAGCCAAGTGGCGTCAGGAATGAGGTGAGATCTCGGCTATCGGGGTGAAGTTGGCGTGCGTCGAAGCCAGAGAATAGATCAAAGACGGTATAGCATTGGCGGCCGGCGAACGGCTCCACAAAGTCGTCCAAGATAGGTGGGACGCCAGCGTCTCGAATGGTAACCTTGTTTAGAGGCTGCAGATCATGGACGATTCGGATCTTTCCATTCTTCTTCATAACACAAAACCATCTCGAACGGTAAGACGACTGAGCTGGTTCATAGAGTCCGGCTGCAATCTTATCCCGAAGAAGCTGTATGACTCGGTCTCGGATACCGGGGGGGATCGGAATGTTACGATATTCCCATGGTTCGTGGGGGAGGACAGGGATTATGTAAGGTGTGAAGTAGTCAGATCTGAAATTGCCTCGTTCCGATTCGTCAAAGGCTAGTGCACGTTCGTTTAGCTTCATAATGTGGCAAAAAAGTTTTTCCTCTTCTGGCCACAGGAAGTTGTCGGCATTTAATTTCATGGAGTCCAAGCGTTCCTTGGTAAGCTTCTTCGTGGGAATGAAAGTGGGGGGGTGAGGCGAGAGTGGAATAAGTGATTTGAGGGGGTCTTCTGGGAATCGGCGATGAACGTGTGCGTCTTCTGGATAAACGCCTGGCACAGGCTTGACTTTGCGGTCAACACGTTTATAAGCGCCATATACCGAGCGTACACTGTTGTTGTCTGGGTTTTCTGTATCTGTAACAAGAGAGCGTCTAAAACGTAACAAATCAAGGAAATCAGAGAAAGAAAAAAAGATTTTTTGTGGCTTTTTGTTATTTTGAATAGATAGCGAGTCTGAGAATGTCAGGGGTCTGGATGGCGAAGGAGAACACAAAACGTTACAGTAAAAGGATTTTTCGAAGCATTGAACCGAAGAGAGCATAGTAGGTGGTGGTACAGGAGTATCAGAGCGAAGAATTGTCTGTGGATTTAGGAGTTTAATGACTTCTCGGTCAAAGTGAGCAGAACAAGAAGTACAAGGAGAAGCATATGAATCAAGAGAGAAACAGTAAGTAAAATCAGGAAATTCAGAAGATAGACTCATCAGAGGGCCAGGATGAAGTCTGAAATCGAAAGGAGTCAGAACCAAAGATATCCTGGTAAAGTTGGCAAGCGGTACTGATAGTTGGTGTATTGGAGGGAGTAGGGGAGTAACTTGGGTAGGAAATGGCTTCAAATGGGGGTGGATGATGACTGGCTGAGACATGATTGATAGCATGGGCAAGGAGGGGAAGACCAGGTGGGGTGTAGGATTGCGACACATCAACAGTGCTAGATGAGTCTCCTAGCTCGTTTACCTCTGGGTCTTGGAGTTGAGCTACCCATCCTGTCAAGGTACGATGCAGGGAAACCTGGTTATAAGATCCTGGCATGGCAATCTTCTCTCCATCGTCCATAATGTCGGGGGCATGTCCAGGGTCTGGAGGTGGTACTGGCATGATGAGTGCATGATTGGGATGATGGAAACGCGAGTTAGCACCCAGTTCGAACATGTCCGATAGAATGGGAGACAGAGTGGCAGGCAGATGGTCAAAATGCGATGATGGGTGATGGGATGCTTCAACATATGGGGGACAACCAATGATACTCATGAAAATGAGGAGGTCTGGACCTTCTTCATCTGCTTCTTCCCTTGTAATCCTGTCGACGAACTGGCATCCTTGGAAAATGGGGCCTAACTCGAGCAACTCTTCTTCTCCAAGACCATCAGGCAAGGATACATGGTTAGTCGAAGTAAGATGCAGCATCATCTCACTGAAAGATATGGATTCTCCAGGTAAGTCATCAAACATTTCAGAGGCGATGCAATGGGAGGTGCAGTGAAGGGGGCAGGAATGTGATAGATCAGGTTCAGGGGGTGGATTATCGACCTGAAACAGGAGTGTAGGCTCAGATAAGTCGGTTGGAGGCACTTCGAGATAAGTGGGTTCAACAGGAGGTGAAAGCGAGGGATCTTGGCCTTCAAGGGTCCTGGTATTTAACTGCGAATGAGGGAATGGAGGATCTGGATTATCAGGAGGATCAGGGGATAGGATGGGATCGTTGGGAGGTGGACTTCGATCTGCAGGATCAGAGCGAGGATTGGGATAGAAGCGAACATAAGCAGAGCCACTGTATTCATCACGATCATTCCATGGGGAACCAGGAATGCGCTGCACAAAGTAGGTATGCAGTAAGAGGAAGTCCTGATAGTAGTGGTCGTCCTGATCGATGCCTCTCTGACCAGCAAGGGCATAATCCGAGTCAAAGTAGACATGGAAGAAGTTAGGGTATTGACGAGTAAGTCCTGTGAGAAGTGCAGTGAGGGACTGACGCTCTTCCCTCCTAATTTGACGTCGAAGTGCAGCAACAGTAGGATCATCTCCTAGCCCATTCAACTCAGTGGCCTCTAACTCCTCAGTGAGTGCATGCAGAAGATTCGAAGGTGAAGGGCTGGATGGTGGGGCAACAGTGATGATAGGGATGGGATGGAATTCTGGAGGTCCAAAGGTGCCATTTATGCCATCTGAGGTCGAGTTTGGATACAGGAGAGTCGATGTGGGTGTCTCAGAAGGGGGTGAAGGTGGTGAAGGTGGTGCAAAGGTAATAGGCGATCCAGTAGCAGGAGAATCAGGCGATGACTGTCCTGTGAAGGTCCCAGTGTCTTCTTCGAAGCTAGAAGGCTGGAGAGTAGCCATGAGGGTAGTAGCAGTCGGTTCAGCAAGCCCTTCAGTGACACAGAGTTCGAGGGGATGATCTTTGTCAGATCCAAAGACTATGAAAGTTGCAGAACCTCTCTCAACGATGCTGACAGCATTCCCATGTGCCCAGGGGCGTCCTAGAAGCAAATCAAAGCCTGCATCGATGTCAGGGGCAACAAATAGATTGGTCCAGGTCCTGGCAGCACCACAGAAGAGCGGTACATCTTTGATTAGACCGGTGAGCATTGATACTCCACCATTGGCATCTTTCATATTGATGCTTCTTGAAACATCGATGGGCATCTGAATGACAGATCGTGCTATACTTGATTTGACCACATTAAGAGTGGAGCCTGAGTCGATGACAGCTGTCACCTGTCGACCATTACAGGTGAGATTAATTGTGATCAAGGGACTAGATGTCAAAGCAAGATAAGATGCGATCGGAGGTGTTCCATCGACAGCTCTAACTGATTGAATGATGGGTTGACGCTTGTACCTGATGAGTTCCTGAAGATGATGGGATACATCCCTTGATGCTCCAATAACTTCCCCCAATGAAAGAGTCATAGGGGTAGCTAGAATGCGATCCACAATGGCCTTTGGGTCTGCAGACTGAGATAGTGGTGAAGTCATGGCAGCAGTAGGCTTGGATTTCCTCCCCTTGTCAGCAGGGGAGTCAGAGGCTTGATGCGAAGGTTTATTGATGGATTCATCCTCCATGATGGCATCATCATCATTCCCATCAAAGCCACGATGATGGACATCAACAGGGACAAAGACAGGGGCCTGTGGCGCAGTGATGGTGACATGTGGCTGTGTGACAGGTGTCAGATCAGCTCGCTTTGATGGCTGATGGATAGGGGCTGATGGGGGATCGACAGTGGCTGATGATGGCTTAATAGGTGGCTGAGGCTGATTGACAGGTGTCGATGAGGTAGATTGCTTCGGAAATTCTCTCTCTTTGCCCTTCCCATGTGACCGAGGTGGGAGGAGCACTCCATCGAAGACTTCCCTGCGCTTATCCTTCGAGATTTTGGCATTTCTTTCTGCAGCAGCAACAACAGCTTCATCTTCCAATTCATAGATCTCTGCTCCAAGATATTCATCGGCTTCTTCATGGATAACAAAGTGGACAGTATTGGTGGGTTGGGTCGCATTGACAGATCTCTCATAAGCCTGAAGGATCGTTTCATCTCCATTCCTATAGATGCGCTGCCCATTGGGATATATGACTCGATGGTTGTCATCTCTTGCCAATGAACCTTTCTTGACAAGATCATTGATTGCATCGCAGCTATCTAGGCCATGTCCAGTGACTCCACAGCCAAAACAGACGATGGGTTTCCTTGGGGGACGTGCCTGGGATGAATTTGGACTGATAGGGGGCGCAGTGGAGCTAGGAACAGGGGCGGAGTGGAGTGCAGGGGGACGAATCACCTTTGCAGCATCGGGATCCATCTTGATGGCTCGATAATAGAGCAATGAGTAATCAGGATCGTTTAAGGACATACGAGATAAGGATTTTATCAGGGTTTCGACCTCATCCTGCTTCTGAGCGATGCTTCCCTCCCTCTCCAGTGTCTCCAAGTGTTTCCTGGCTTCCTGGGAAGGTAGCAGTGGTCGAACACTCCCTCCTCTCGCATCATGCTGCTGTGGAGGGACATTCTCCTTCTCTGAGAGACTAGAGATGGATCGAGGGCCTAGGAGGTCAAGATCATCTGCATCGAAGCGATCTCGACGCAGGACTTCTTCTGCAGCCTTGCAGACTTCATCATAGGGGAAAGGTATGCTAACATCGAGGTTGGGGTCCTTCTGCTTGAGTCTGCCTTCTACAGAGCTTCGAAACAAAGGAGAAAGTCCAGCCCAGAAGTAGCGATCATGTTCGTGTTCAGTGAGCTTTCCCTTGTGCTTCATCCAGCCTCCAACTCGAGTGAATTCTCGGTTATAGCCTCGGAAATCATGCAGGGACATGATAGGCTGATTCCTGAATCGCAGTACAAGAGATTTCAGGTCCCTTTCGAAGAACCTTTCATCGAAGATGTCTGCATCGAAATAGCGAAGCAAGCTAGCCTTCAATCTGACCCAGTCTGGGATATGGAAGTGAGGCATTCCTTCGATGATTTCTCTGACACGAGTATTGCAGTACTGGAGGATCGAGGTGACCATCTCCTGGTCAGTGGTGACATTATGGAATGTGCAGAGTCGCTCATAGTGGTCTAGGAAGGTTCGGACTCGAGAGCAGTCACCCTGGAAGAGTTCTGGAGATGATTTGGTGCCAAGGAGTGGCATGGTGAGGACAGAACGATTGGGATGAGCATTTGCAGCTGCCTGAGCTTGCAATGGCATGGTTGGGTTTGCAGTAGTGGAAGACATAGTGGTGGATATGGGGGATTATGTCGAGGGAAAGTGGAGGTCAAATAGGCGAGCTTCAACGAGGTAGAATGGATGGTTATTTGCAAGGATGAGTACTTCGAGAGGAAAGACAATGTATGAGTCGTTTATGAAGAATATGAGATGGATTTCGAGCCAAATGTAACCACCCCTCGCGGTGGGCTCCAGATGTGAGTCGACGTGTGGATCAATGGCAAAAACACCAAAAAAAACCCAACACAAAGACAATTGCCGAGTTGGTGGTTTTCCTACGCGGGCTTTGGCTCGAGGGATCTGTTAAAATAAAATGGGGGAGGGGTTCCGTGCACCTAGAGGGGGCTAGGGCAGAGGGTATAGGTGCTCCTGACGAAGGGGGAGCAGGGGAAGACTGAAAATGCGAAGAGAATAGGCTGCTCTGAGCCTAGAAGTGATGTAAGATGATGAAGATAACAGTAAGTAGACCCTTAATGGAGCCTCAAATACTGCAGGAATAGAGATGATGATGAGGGGCTTAAAAGCGACAATGAATGAGCCTAATGATGATGATGATGAGTGAGCAGGTAAGTCTTTACACAGGGGACTGCTTCCTATGCAGGGGACTTGGTAGCTGCTTGATTGCTGTCGATGTATTGGTACTTTATATACAAAAGGTAGCGTAGCCTGCAGTAAACATGGAGCAACACTTTGTAAGTGATCTGTAAGCGATTGGTAAGGGGATTGGTAAAGGATTGGTAAGGCTTTGTAAGGATGAGTAAGGACAGTAAGCAATTGGTAAGTAAAACCAGTAAGCATGACGAAGATTATCACTAATCAATTTGAAAACAGAATGAGTCATCAAGGAACGGATGAATAATGCGAAAGGGGAATGAGTAAGCGCACTGGTCACTGCTGATTAAGGGATATGACTGCAAATGAGTCATAGTGACTCCTAGATCTAAGATCTAGATGCATTATGGTAACTTGCTGCGCGTCCAAACGAAGAACAGTGGGGGTTTCTGCCAGGGGCCAATTTTGGGGGTCTCCAGGGTAGTCAGGGCATAGGATTTCGCAACTTTCCCCCTTTCCTCCTCTCTGTAAAGCGACCTGCATTAGCTGCAGCTAGTGTTCTGGAGGGTTTGAGGAGGAGGAAGGGCCATCTTCTCCCATAAGAGCAGGGAGAAGTGTCTCAAATTCATCATGAATGTGATCAGATAGACTGGATGACAGTAATTGGTATTGAACCTGTCGCAATTTTGGAAGAATGAAGGATGAGATTGAGAGGTAGACGTTGCAGGGCACAGGGATGAAGGATCCATATGCTTCTTCAACTGGAGAAACTGAAACAACCACATATGATTTTTCAAGCCTGATAACAGACCTGAGACGACCAAAGAAAGTCCTCCTCGATGTCAGACTGACAAGGAGAACTCGCTGTCCCAAAGCGATAGGATGGGAGGTCATGGACGAGGGAGGGATGAACCAGGAGGCTTCAGGGCGAATGCTAGTGGGGATTCCTGGCAAGTACTCGTAGTTATTCTCCCTGGCAAAGGGGATGAGCGAAGAGATCGTCGAAGAGGTGGCCATTACAATAAAAAGTGGCGAAATGGGCGTTTGTTGGCAGAAATGATGCAGAAAATCGTGGAGGGCGAGGATCGTCACCAAATTTGGTAGGCAGGATGGTGTGGTCGAGAGCTTTCTGTGAGCGTGGGAATGATGTCGATATCTTTAGAAATGGCTGAGATATTCGAAAAATCGGAATGCCGTAAACTGGCGCTCGAAAACTTTTATTCGGCGCTTGAGCGGTTTCTTCCCTAACGTTAAGGGTGGTTCTTGTGCGACGGATGACTGCTAGACACCCCAGTCATTCTGCGCATTAGGGCTAGGCTTCTCCATTCTTCATCATTCAGCTTTTGGGTCCATGCTCACGTCGCCAAACACCTTTGGTGCGTGACACCGGATTGCAAAATCCTGCCTCACATGGGAAGAGGTCTCAAACAAGAAGAAACCTACATCTGGGGAACTGGCATGGGACACCCAGGTGATGACCCAGACAATGACCCAGACAATGATCTGGACAAGGATTACCATCGAAGAAATAATCACAACAATTGTGATGATAATTGCAGGAGAAGACACAGCAAGCATTTCACAATGTTTCCTGAGAAGAAATGCTGAAAAAATGGTGGGAAGAGATACTCTTTTATTTTTGATGTTTGAAAGGGAAAAATGCAAAAATAAAATTTTATGTTTGTCCCAAAAACATGGATTGATGGTAGTGTCCATTAGCTTCTACTCTAATTGGCACTAGCATCAGCCCATGTTCCCTGGAAGAAAATAAAACACTATTTTTGCATTTTTTTCTTTCCAAACATCAAAAATAAAAGAGTATCTCTTCCCTCCCTTTTTTCAGCATGTTTTTTGAAGAAAAACAGTGAAATGCTTGCAGTGAGAGGACCCCCAGCTCCTCCTCATCAAAACCAGAGAGATGATGAGGAGGAGGAACATGATCGCTGATACCATGGGCGATCACAAGGAATTCACCCACACCAAGGACTGACCCCTGGCATGAGTGGCTACATGGAATTGCTCCTAGAAAAATATTGTCAGAGAATATATGAAGTGGTAGGCCATCACACAGCTCCTGCAGGACCAGAAGTGAAAGCCATAAAGATCACACAACCTAAATATTATAAAGGCCAAGACGACATTGATGCCTTTGACAAATGGGTCAACCAGACTTTGTGCTGGTTGAAGATATACAAGGTGACAGGCACAGCCCATGATGCAGTCCACATCACATATGCCAGGACCTGTCTGGAAGGAATGGCCACTGAAGAATCAGAAGAATAAATGCTGGTGATGGATGAGAGTGATCTGAGAGGGAGAGGTCTTCCAAAGGGGCTCCTATAGCCTGGAAGAGAGAACTGCCTGAGGGGGACATCTAATGCTGTCTGAAGCAGTCTGAACACTGAATAAGGCCACTCAAAGCCTTCTCAAACTCGACTTGAACTTGTAACTCTCCAAACTTTGTTATTATTTTTGTAAGTAGCTACAGTGAAGTGTAAGTGCATGTGGGCTTATATAAGCTACCTCACGTGTCTAAACTCAAAACTAAGTAAAGACTAAGGTAAATGAACAGAAATAAAAGTGAAAATAAAAACCATAAAATGAAAGAAATATCCTGGTAGGGAGTACTCACTCCCTACACTGCACAATGGTTTGACCAAGAGGTTGATGGCCCAGATCACACAATCCATGACTGGACATTTGAAGACTTCATATGTGCCATGTTCACCTGGTTCTTACACAAAGTGTCTGCACAAAATGCTGCTGAACAATATGACAACACCAGGTACTCCCCTGCCAAGGGAGTACTTGCCTTCTACAATGACCTGAAGCACAGGGCATCCAGGATGGTCCAACCACCAGACAAATACTCCATGAAGAGGAAATTCATCAATGGACTCCCTCTGCCCATTGCAGAAGGAGTCCTCAAGTCTAGAGGTGTATTGGCAGAACATACACCAATGGTCCAAATCCTGATTGAAGTGCAAAGGATGGAGAGTGTGCTGAAGCTCATCAATAATCACACTTGAGTCCAGTGGTCTAAACAAGCTGGGACTTGTCCTGCCAACTTGGACAACTGAGTTGGCAATAGGCAGTACACTGATGGGGACTACAGATACACCCAGAAGGGGAATGTACTGTACAGAAAGGCATTGGATAATGTGTGCTTCCAGAGAGGAGAATCATCCAAGCTGCAGGGGCAATGCATGACTGGAGCCAGTCATGAGAGAAGGAACACACCAGTAGGCCAGAGTCCTTCCTTGGACTCTGGCCTGCCATGCCAAAATATCAAGTGTTACTGCTGCAGAAAGGAGGGGCACTATGCCAATGAGTGCAACCAGAAAGATACCACCTCAAAGGACAATAAGACTGGCAAGGCCAGGCTATTTGCCACTGAGGTGATTGAGGATGACAATGCTGACACAACCCTGAAACCCAGGAAGCCAAAGCACCTTCCCATAGCAAAGAAGACCAGGAGCTACATTCAAGGGAAGAAGCAGATGCCGATGACAAAGTCATTGACATCTATGGTGAGTACTATGATAGTGACAATGATGGGGAACCTGTCACATATCTCAGGTTGATGGACATGCATGGCACCACCAAAGATGAGCCAATTTACTATGCATGAATGGACATTGAGGAATCTACTGTGGAAGGTGACCCATCCAAGGAGACCAAGCCAGACAATGAAGAGGTGTCACCTGGCAAGAATGAAGTCAAGGAAATCATGGCCAACCCCTGGGGAATAGTGAATGCGATTGAAAATGAGGCCATGCCACCTAGGACAGATGACCACACATAGCACTACTTGGAACAATTCGGCCTGACTCACATAGATGACTGGCAGACATGCAGAATTCACAGAGCTCACATCATAAGAGATGAGCTTGTGGAAGTACCCTCCCTGATAGCCACCCGAGCAGTCCCACATCAACAGAAATGAAGAGTGTATGATGAAGGTTGGGATGCATGAGAGGAGGTGGCAGGCAAGATGTTGGCCCCCCACATAGGATATGTGCTGGCAGAAATGAACACTGCCAAGAACATAATAAATCTTGCCCTTGAACATTTGGGGGGCATGATGGATGGAAGCTGGCCAACAGTCAGCATCAATGGGATGCACCAAACCCTGCTCAGCCTAGGACATCTGGTAGTGAGAATGTGCCAGGCAATCCACCCTAGGGAGAACAATGCCTCAACAAGCACACTACCCTCATCAAGGCAGACAAGGATGGCAAGAACAGACATTGATAGGATGGGGGAACTCCTCCAGGGCATCTGGGGAGCAATGACTCGCAACAAACAGCAAATGCAGCAGGCACTGCAGGAGAGTGATCACCTTTGGGGGGGACCTGCAAAGGTTGGCCAACAGGCTCTCATGAGCATGCAAGAGCCTCAGTGGGGAACCATGCTCATATGTTGATGTGGAGATCCTGGCCATCCCAGATTGACTGACCACCAGTGGGCCACCACACCCTAGTTCAGGTGAAACCCAACAATTGATGGCCCTCCATCTGACAGAAGAAACCACCCACACATTCCAATATGGAATGTGCACCAATAGCATGATTACCCCAAGACCAACAGTCCCCCCACAAGCACATGCTTGTGTTATAGTAAAAGCCCAGGTCAACAGCTGTGAAGTGTTGACCATGATAGACACAGGGAGCATGACCAATTTTGTGAGCCCTGCATTCACAACTGTAGCCAAGTTACCTACATTCACCCTGGCCTCCCAGTTGACATTGCAACTAGGATGTGTCAGAAGTCATTCCAAGATTATGCACAGCTCCCAGACAAAGTTGCATCTAGGAGCCTTCATGTGTGACACATACTTCAATGTCATGAATATCAACTGATATGACTGCATACTTGGAATCCCCTTCCTCCAATCGCACAGTGTGTGATTGAAGTTTGATATGAATATGATAGAGGTTGGGGGAATATCAGTTCCTGCACACACTGAACTGGATCTGTCCAGTTCTGTGGAAAATCAACCATGAGAGAGGGGATGACACAAGGATGCATTGTCCTCGACACTGAAGAGCACATGACTGGTGGGTGGGGCTGCACCAACAAGGAACCTTCCTGGCCCCACAACACCTCAATGAAGTATTGAGTCACCAATGTCAGTAATTGAAGGCAAATGGCAAGCCATGCTTGCACACATGAAGCCTTGAAAATACTCAGACAAGGATATCCCCCATCTGAGGGAAGAACTCTATAAAAAATATGAGCACCATATGAAGGGAGTGGTGTCAGAGATGCCACCACTCCGAGAAGTGAATCACTGCATACCCTTGATTGACGAGGGTATGTGTTACACCTACCATTTGCTGCACTGCCCAGACTTGCTGAAACCTCAGCTGGCAGAAAAAATCCAACTATACACAAAGGCTGGATGGTGGGAGAGAGCAAGCATGTCACAAGCAGCACCAATGCTCTGCATCCTGAAGAAGAATGGAAAACTCAGAATGGTCATTGACTGTCGGAAGCACAACAACAACATGGTCAAGGATGTTACCCCATTCCCTGACCAAGACTAGATCCAAATGGATGTTGCATGAGCAAAGTATCGCTCAAAAATCAACTTGTCAAATGCATATGAACAAGTCAGAATTGATCCCAACAACATCCTGAAGACAGCATTCTTGACTGTCTTCAGCACCTTCCTGAGTCATGTCATGCAGCAAGGAGACTGCAATGCACCAGCCACCTTCCAGTGGCTAATAACAGTGATGTTGCAGGAATATATAGCTAGGATAGTACATGCATACTTAGATGATGCATTCATGTACAGTGATACAATAGAGGAACACATGGAACATGTGTCCCTTGTGCTTGACATGCTCATGAAGGCTGACTTCTATCTTGAGAGGGATAAGGTCAACCTATTCACTGAGAAGCTAGATTGCCTCAGCCATATAATCAATGACAGAGGAGTCCATGTGGATGAGGACAAGATGGCCCACATGTGCAACTGGAGGAAGCCCACAAACCTGAACAAGATACAATGGTTCATGGGCCTAGTTGAATACCTGGCACCATTCATGCCAGATGTGTCTGCATACATGACACCTCTGATGGGAACCCAGAGGAACAGTCACCTCTTCCTCTGGCATGACATTCATGACAGGTGCTTCCAGGTGATCAAGGACCTTGCCTGCAAGTACCCAATCCTATGGCCAATAGACCCCAGGTCAGATGAGCCAATCTGGCTCATCTGTGACACATCTCTATATGGCATAGGGGCACTATATGGCCAAGGACCAACCTGGCAAGGATGCCAACCAGTGGGATTTATGGCAAAAAAGCTTACAGATGCCCAGCACAACTATTGGAAGTTTGAGAGGGAAACCCTTGCCATACTCAAGGTGCTGTAGGGAATGGTTTTTCCCTACCAGGGGATGTTATTTTTATTCTTTGTTTCTCATATTTTAACTTGCTTTTCCAGTTATTATATGTTTATTACTTTAGTGCGAGGTTTTATTGCTTAGTCAGCCATTTTTATTACTGAGCATGTACATACCTTTCTAAAAACAAGTTGTTACGATATGTGTTTCCTTTTCTTTTTCTTTTTCCTTTTCTTTGTCTTATCTGGTCTTTCTTTATCTTATCTTCTCTTTTATCTATGGACCAGTCTGGACCTTGACCGTGTGCTTGCCCTGTGGCTTAAGGCTAGATGGGTCTGGACTGTGATGTCATGCCTTATGCTTTCCTCGTGTATGCCTCACCTTAGCCTCATGTATCTTAGTATATATACTTGTCTCAATAACCCAGCTAGCTCCAAGCTAGTTCATTTGGGTTTCGACCTTAAAACTGCTTCTAAGTTCCTATCCTCTCTTCGTCTTTCCTCTGGTCTAGTGTTTGGTGTAGCGAGCCTGTGGCATTGGTCTAAGGCCATAACACAAGTAACAAGTCGAGTTCTGAGAGTTTCAAGTTCAAGTTCAAGTTTGAGAAGGCTGTGTGTGGCCTTCTATTGTGTTCAGACAGCCTCAGACAGCCCCAGACATCCCCAAGACAGTATTCCCTTCCAGGCTAGAGGAGCCCCTTGGAAGAACTTTCTCCCTCAGATCATTCTAGCTCACTCCCAGTCTTCTCTCATTCAATCTCTTCAGTGCTACTGAAGTGGGAGGACAAGCTTTTGGGATTCCACTTCAAGGTTATCATGGACCACAAAGCCCTCCAATTCCTTTGCATGCAGCAATGCCTATCCAGTTGCCAGATGTGCTGGATGGACTATCTATCATACTTCAACACTGAGATCATATATGTCAAGGGGTCGGAGAACAAGGTTGCCGACTGCCTGTCTCAGTACTACAAGACAGATAGGGGAGATGAGGCACAAAAGGAGACTGTTGAATGGGCAACAGCTGACATTTGACTCGATCTGGAGGGAGATGACCTTCCAATCAACAGGTTGAGAGAGTTGCATCTCACAGTGATGTGAGATGAGACACCAAAAATCAGGGAACCAACAGAGGAGCATCATGCAGAGGCTGACACACTAAGGCAACATGCAGAGCAGAGAAGGGAAGAACCCACTCTTGCACCCATGAGTGAGGATCCCACTCTCCTTGACTCTGCAGGGGATCCACAGATGCTCGTCACCCACTTCCAGGGGGAGCATGGCTTCCTCAACTGTGTCAGACAGAGGTACCCAACAGACCCCATCCTGGCAAAGGTAATCCTACAACTGGATCACCACAAAGGATTCAATGTAGGTGATGGGTTGATCTACTTGAAGGTCACAACAGGAGACAGAGTACTCTGTCTCCCCCATGTGGACTGGAAAAATGACTGACTAACAGCACAAGTGATGAGCATGTGGACAAGATGCTCAGCCACTTTGGGGCACTGCGCACAGCAGACTATATTTACAGGTGCTTCTGGTGGCCTGGCCTGGGCAAGGATGTTGATTGATTCTGCAGATCATGCCCAGTGTGCCAGACCACCAAGACTGACAATGCATGACCAGTGGGTCTACTTCACTCCCTGCCAATCCCTAAGAGGCCATGGAATTCCATCACAATGGACGTCATTGGCCCCTTCCCTGAAAGCAATGGTGCTGACTACCTTTGTCGACTGATGTCTCTGGTTCACCTCATACCAGTCAACACCACCATACAAGCATCTGAATTCACATGGATTTTCATTCAGGAGATTGTGAGGTTACATGGTCTCCCTGACACAATCATATCAGATTGTGATGCCAAGTTCACCTCACAGTTCTGGTGTGAGGTCCACCAACTCCTGGATGTAAGGCTGCTAATGTCCACAGCCTTCCATCCTCAGATGGATGGAGCCTCCAAATGAGTGATATGGAATGTGTCACAAATACTACGAGGACTAATCTCTCCAGATCAACAAGACTGGGCTGAGAAGCTACTGATGGTCAAATTTGCTATCAACTTGAGTATCAGCAGCTCAATGGGATTTGCACCATTTGAGCTGACATACAGGTACCTGCCACAATTGTTACCCAACATCAAGCAGCAGTTGGCTGCAACTGCTCCAGGGGTGACATCCTTTGTGTGTTGGGTGAGAGAGAATCTTGCAATGGCTCACAATGCCATTATCGAGGCTCGTGTGGTGCAGATGCACCATGCTAATAAATGAAGGAAGGAAGGGGGGAAGTATGATGAGGGAGATTTGGTATATCTATCAACAAAGAATCTCACCTTGCCAAAGGGATGTGCCAGAAAACTCCTCCCCAAGTACATTGGCCCCCTGAGGATCATTCGAGCAAACCTGTCTATGGACATGTACTCTGGAACTGCCTAAGCAGCTCCAGGAATGACACATTCACCCCACATTCCACACCAACCTCCTGCATCATCATGAACCCAATGACAACATGATGTTCCCCAGATGTGATGCCCACACCTTCCGTGATGTGGGCATACCTGATGATGCAGAATGTAAAGGTTTGTCCTTCTTTTCCACTTAGCTACTTATCACTTGAATATAAACATGACCAGTGTTATATTGAGTGGCAAAGTATGGTAGAATAGAAGTTACTTTACATGTGTATCAAGTGCCTGTTATGTATGGGCACTCATCCTTACATAATACCTATACAGTATTGGAGTCCAACTTCCTCAATGGACTCTGCACTAGCCCCTAACTCATGTAGGGGCTAGATGCATCTCAACCTCTAAGTATCTAGAAACAGGTAAGGAGGGACTAGCCCTCCTTACACCTCCCCCTGAAGAACCCAGATACAGGTTCTTCGAAGTTGAGATGTATAAGACATACAACTAAATTAGAATTCACATTCATTTAAAGTACACAAGTGTGAGGTGGCAGGGGAAGTGATAAGAGACTGGGTGACCAGTCTGCGAGAGTGAAAAGTACAGAACTACAACAAAACGAAAAATGAAAATGAACCACCTGGACCCCCTTACATAGGGGCTGGACCCACATTGTCGACATCCATCTGTTGCCCCCTAGTGTTGCCAGCTATTGGGATGTTGAACTCCCAATCATTGTCACACTCAGTAGTGGTGACTATGCCCCCAACCACCTTGACCCCACTCAGTGCATTCATGTTAGCAGGCACAGGCTCGACATCCTGGAAGTCCAAGAGTCCCAACTCCTGAGCATGCTCCAGGTAGTACTTGAGGGGGCACTGGTCAGCCATGCGATCCTCAGGGGTGCCTTGCAGGTAGTTGCCCTGCATCAGGCCATCATGAGACTGCTGACCCTTCTCTTGCAGTGCATCATTTTTGTCTTGAAGGAAATTGATGCCCCAGGAATAAAGGTTGTTGGCCTCCTGGAAGCTCAGCCCATTCCTGGCAAGGTACCAAGCTATGTCCACAGGGGATGGTGTGATGTCTTTAGGAGTGTCCCAGTTGCCCTTGGCCCCTGGGATGATGGTTAGTCCTTTGCTCTTGATGATGGCCCTGTACTGGCCAGTGACAGTGAAGAGTTGAGCAAAGTTATGATGCCAACTGTGATGGTTGGAGTCATAGCAGAAATGGGGTGTGAAGTACCCCTCCAGTATGAAACCCCTGATTCATCAAACCAGGGCAGCCTCCTTGTCCTCCACAAGCTCCTTGAGTGGACCTAGCACTCCCAGGAAGTGTGAGGTTTCCTCAATGTCCAAGTACTTCTGGACATGTTCCCTCCACTGGGATAGTGGTGCCCCCCAGTGTGGGGCAACCTTTGGACCTCAGTCCTGGTGCCATTTCTTTTTGTGGTCCCACCAATTGATCACTGGTGGGACTACTGGAACAGAGGGGGTCATGACCTGATGGGTCACTGCAGGAGCAGGGGGAGTTTCAACAACAGGTGGGGGTCTTTCCACCTGGGGGATGGCGACCAGCTCATGAGGGAAAGCAGGCTCCTTGCAAGCCTCAATAGGACCAGCCTGGCATTCCTCATATGCCAGGGGTGGATAGGGAGCAAGCCCCATGACAGAGGGCTTGTAGTTTTCATGCTTGGATTTACCTTTGGTGGCCATCCAAGCAGGGGGGTGCCACTGCAAGAGTGCATAGGCAGCAACTGGGTTCCTGGCCAGTTTCATTCTAGTGTGTGCATCGACATTGGCCAGGTACTTGTTAATCCAGGTGATGAGGTGTTGAGCAGCCCTGGCATTCAGTGCATGACTCTCGTCATTCTCCTTGGCAGTGCAAGCATAGACATTGTCTATTTCACAGGTTGTGTTTAACAGGTGTGCTGCACCTGGGGGGACTGCTCCAAACATGGCTGGAGCATAGCCTGTGGATATTGCCCTCTCCATGTCGTTGCAGTGAGGTGCTTCAAACTGGTAGAGGCTCTGCTGAACCTGAACATGCAGGTACTTCCTGCCATTCAGCAGAACAATGGCTTGGTGGTGGCATCCCCTCTGGTCAATGGGGAACATGGTAGAGGCCTCCTTGAGGTGGTCAGTCAAGAGGGTGCACTTGGGATGAGGCCATGTTTCCATGGGCTCATCAGGTGTGTTGCTTAGCATCTTGTGGGGTTCCACATGAGATGCAGAGGGACCAGTGACTGTGGTGGGTGTGTTGATGTGAGGAGGGGGATGAGGTGGTTGGTGATACATAGTGGGGGCTTCCCCATGCCCTCCCCCTGAGAGATGAGCCACAAGGCTCAAAGATGAAGGCCCAGCACTGGCAGGTTGGGGTGGGCAGTTGTGGCATGGCTGGGATGCCAAGGAAGCCAGACAAGCATGTTTGAGGTCATGGTCGTCCTTGAGGCACTCACACTCACCTTGGTAGTGGTGAGCATGGGACTGCCAGTAGTCTCAGTCGGCCTGAAGATGGTTGACCTCATGTTGTAGGGTGGGGACATCATTGAGGCCAAGTAGTTGTGAAAGTACATGCACACAGTCAGACCGTGCATGTATGAGGTCAGGGGTCCCTAGGACCAGGTCTTGAGCCATTGCAGCATGTACTGGGAGCACATGCTGCAGCCATCTGGCCAGCCACAGTCATCATGAACAAGCACACTGAATTCACTGGCATGCCAGTGTTGACATGGTGGGGATATGGAATGCTCACAACAATGTTTGGTGTTGCATGAGCATGAGTGACAAGGGGAGGGGGACCACAAGTATGAAAACAAACACCTGCGAGGGGGTGTGTCATCCCTCACAGGCTGTTTGGTGGCATGATGATGCATCCTGTTGTCAGGCGACATGGACATGTCTTGGGATACAGCAGTGTCCTTGCAGGAGGATGCTGCTGGGGTGTGGGTGAGGTGTGGATGGTGGGACATACCTATCTACGGATGTGTGGTAACTACGTAGATGTGGGAATGAAGAAGAGAGATGAGTGAGGGAAATTTTTGAAAAGGAAACGATTGCATAATCAGGGTGATAAAGTTCTGTTGTAGCCAAACACTCTAAACAGTGAGCCAGTGGCAAGTCCAGAACAGGCATGAGAGGTTCTAAGTCCATGGGTAGTGTAGTCACGTGCGGGTCACATGTGTGGGACTTCATGCAAATTGCAAGTCCCTTCGTTCTCTACACATTTGCTTCTGTAGTGCACCAACTGTGTTTAGGCAGTCAGCAGTAGTCATCCACTCCATGCAGCTCAAGGTACCAATCCAGGGCCTCAAGCTCTTTACAATGCAGGTAAGGTTCCCAAGTGGAGTTGCCCAGACTCCACTTGACTAAGAATTCTAGCTGATGGCCCACCCATCAGTGAGCATTGATTTCATTGACCAGCCATTCTGCATCATGAGGTACACCCACATTGTAGAAGACATGGGCATCACATTTGGGGAACATCACATTGTCATTGGGTTCATGATGACACAGGAGGTTGGCATGGAACATGGAGTGAATGCATTGTTCCTGGAGCTGCTTAGGCAGTTCCAGAGTGTACGTTGTAAACTCAGTTGATGGTGACCTGGGGGTCTCCAGATGGGTTTGGGATGGTCAGTTCGACCCGAGGGGACTTGAGGTGCTTGGTAGGAAGTCAAGGAGTGCAGTAAAACAATAGAAAACGCGCCCAAAAGTCCAAATGAGAGGTCAGATAGTGTCTATCAAGGGTCTAACTAAGGAAGAATAATTCTTCCAAAGCCTCTGGTCTTCGAATTCCGTCTGTTTTCGTCTGGTAGTGACTCGTCTTGTTATTATTCTAAGTAAGTACAAAGTGTTCTAAGTCGCACATGGCTTACATAAGCCACAACGCGACCAAACATTACTTGAAATACTAAGTAAAAGATAAAAGAAAGTAATAGGAATGAAAACATAAGTAAAAACAAAGAAATAAAGTAAAATACCTAGTAGGGAGTTTACTCTCCCTACATCCGAGGGGGGCTTTGGATGTTGACTGTCCTCAGTCATCTCGTACCTAGCTGTACCATAAGGCAAGATAGGGTATTGACCCTCGAAATGAAGCTCTAAGTGGAAATCCAAAAACGCAAACTCGAAACAAAAGAAACACCATAAAAAAACAAAAGCACTACTCAGCTATCATCCACAGAGGAACATGCACCACTTTTCTCAAAACTGAGAGAGGGGGGACCTAGCTCGAAGCGGTCTGAGGCTACCTCGAAGGGCTCGAAGGGGTCTCGAAGCGAGTCGAAGGAGGGGAAGTGGTTTTCTAGTGACTCGAAGCTACCCTGAGGGTCTCGAGGGTCGCTTGAAGGTAGCTCGAAGGGTTTCGAAGGCAGTTTGAAGAGTCTCGAAGGCGACTCGAAGGGTCTCGAAGGCGAGTCCAGCCTCTGGATCGAGCTCGAGGGTCTCGGAGGTGCTCGGAGGGGGTTGGGCTACCTTTACACTCAAAATCCGACCCTTGAGAGTCTCAGATTGGTCTCGAAAGGGGGCCAGGGGCTTGCTCGGAGGGGGCCTGGTTGCTCTCGAACCTGGTAGCTGACCTTCGATGGCCTCGGGGCCAGCTCGAGATGGGATGGGGTTCTGGGAACTCGAAGGAGAGAGCTGTACCTGCTTAGCTAGACCTCCTGGGCCTTGGGCAAGAGCCCAGAAGTCCAAACGAGCCTGTAGGCTGCGCCCGAGTGCCTCACGAGGGATTTCCTCACCTGTAGGCAACACGACTCGACCTCCAACTATCCGACACCTCCCTGCAGCCAGATACGAAGTGCAGATCCTGCACCAAGCTCGAATGTGTCCTTCTCGACCACAGAAGAAACAAAAACGAAACCTTCGAGGGTGCGTCTGATGCCTCGGAACTCCTCGACTGGTAGGGAGGGCCTCACTCGAGCCTTCACACTCTCGATGGGGTGACAAACCTCTTGACGCTCTTGAACGCGTCTCAGAAGGGGCAGGGGTAGGCTTCGACATTGCAGTCGAGGCCTCTCGAAGCAGCGACGAGCTACCTTTGCATGTCTCAAGGTGAGGGGGAAGTCTCGAGGGAGTCTCGAGGCGAGGGGGACACTTTGCTATGGGCTCAGGATGCTGAGTGGCAGTACCCGAGGGGTGCTCGAGGTGCAAAGAATGCCTCGAAGCAGTCTTCGAGGGGGGCTCAGGATTCGAGACATGTCTTGACGAGGTCTTCGAAGGAAGCTCGAGGTGCGAGGGCTGTCTGTATGAGGTCTCGAGGGGTGGGGAATACCTCGATGAAGGCTCGAAGCGAGGGGGATACCTCGAAGAGGTGCTCGAGAGTTCATGAGGTCGAGGACGAGAGGTCGAGGACGAGCTGAGGTCTCGAGGCTTGCTCGAAGATGACTGAGAGCGAGGAGAATGAACCTCCATACTGTCCCAATGATCCCTTGAGTACAAATGCAACTGTTGATCTTCTCTCGAGGCACGAAGTAAGTTCGAAGACGAATCACCAGCCTGCCAATCCGGGGCACACCAACGTGGATGAACCACAGTGTGTCGCGAGCCTGCATTGGTGACTCGGTGAGGGAACGAGCTGCTCGAAGCGAGCTCAGGGGGGTCCTTCGAAGATCGAGAGGGTTCCTCGAAGGGGGAATGAGGTGGGAGGTAGTGATCAGGAGGCTGCTTCGTGCTCGAGCTTCCCTGGGAGTGTCTTCTAGAATGAGACCGAGAGCACTCCACAGGGGCATCCCGAGAGTATCTGTCTGAGGGGGAGCGTGAATGCCGACGTAACTTCTCATCTGGCTCATGAGTGGGACCTCTCGGAGGGTCCTTCGAAGTTCGAGACAGTCTCTCGAAGCCTGCAGAGGGGTCATACCAAACCTCCCGAGACGAAGGGCTTCTCGAGAGGGATTCCAGGCAAGGCCTAAGACTACTCAAGACTCGCATATAACCTACATATGCCGGTTGATCCTCAAGTTGGTCTCGAAACCTTCTCGAAGACTTCTCCATAGCGAGCAGTAGCGGTGCGGCTAAAATGAATATATATTCCGCAATAAAACTGATTATAGGTGGTAAGAGGTGCAGGGAATGGCCGACGAGTGAATCGAGCGTCTGCAGGAAGTCTCGAAGGGGTATTTCCGAGTCTCGGTTTGCCTCGATGCGACCTGGAACGTCTAAGGGGAGTTGGAGAAGGGTGGCAACGAACCACAAAGGGGGGAGAAGGGTGCAGGGAACTCGTATGATATGTCTCGAGGTGGTTCCGACCACCAAAAACTGAAACTAGTCACCGCTGTGACTCGAAGCCTTACGTCCGACTTTGCAGCCTCGCTCGACTGCAAAAACGCGAGATAACGATTGGAAAACGTCTGATATTCGTCTACAAATGAAGATGCACGTCTAAAGAAGCGTCTTGGGTCTCGAAGGTCTCGAAAGCGTCTGATAGCAGCTGCGAAGTGTCTCAGGGGGTCTCGAAGCGTCTAGTGAGGGTTACGAAGCGTCTAATTGGAGTCTCGAAGCGTCTATAAGGAAGTTCGAAGCAGTCTCGAGGTGTCTGGTAGGGGTCTCGAAGCAACTCAAATGGGTCTCGAAAGCGTCTCGAAGCGTCTCGAAGCAGTCTCTACTGACTCAGATATGACAAGGGATACTTTCCTACAACTCCAAAGGGCACGAAAACGTGAGGGGATGTGCCAGGAAGCTAAGCTGTGGCAGGGTGGGGAGGACGGCAGCGCGTTGACGAAGAACCGCTGGGTGGAATTCCACGAAACGTCGGGAGGTGGTAGAGGGCGTCTAGAGGTGCTGGGAGATCAAGGAAACAAGATATTCTGCGCACCCAATCCCGAGTTATGCCAAGATCTGTCCTATAGTGCCTTTCTCCACAAAAAGGGTGATAACTCCGGAACCACTGAGGCAAACGCGTCGAAAATGGCGTCGATCGAAAGCTCTCGTCGAGTAGGGTGGGAATCTCGAAAAGCGAGAGGTAAGGCGCGTTGGTTCTCGAGAAATCGCGTGCACGAGCTGGGGGTAGGGGGAGAAGTGGATTACCAAGCAACACAGCCCCCTCGCGGTGGGCTCCAGATGTAAACTCAGTTGATGGTGACCTGGGGGTCTCCAGATGGGTTTGGGATGGTCAGTTCGACCCGAGGGGACTTGAGGTGCTTGGTAGGAAGTCAAGGAGTGCAGTAAAACAATAGAAAACGCGCCCAAAAGTCCAAATGAGAGGTCAGATAGCGTCTATCAAGGGTCTAACTAAGGAAGAATAATTCTTCCAAAGCCTCTGGTCTTCGAATTCCGTCTGTTTTCGTCTGGTAGTGACTCGTCTTGTTATTATTCTAAGTAAGTACAAAGTGTTCTAAGTCGCACATGGCTTACATAAGCCACAACGCGACCAAACATTACTTGAAATACTAAGTAAAAGATAAAAGAAAGTAATAGGAATGAAAACATAAGTAAAAACAAAGAAATAAAGTAAAATACCTAGTAGGGAGTTTACTCTCCCTACAACGTGTCCATAGACAGGTTTGCTCAAATGATCTTCATGGGGCCAATGTACTTGGGGAGGAGTTTTCTGGCATGTCCCTTGGGCAAGGTGAGATTCTTCATTGATAGATATACCAAATCTCCCTCATCATACTTCCCCCTTCCTTCCTTCATTTATTAGCATGGTGCATCTGCACCATGCTGAAGAGAATGAATGAGAGTAGACTGGGAGTGAGTTAGGATAGTCTGAAGGGTGAAGCTCTTCCAAGGGGCTCCTCTAGCCTGGAAGGAAACAGTCTGAGGATGTCTGCAGCTGTCTGAGGCTGTCTAGACAAAGAAGAAGGCCACATGCAGCCTTCTCAAACTCAAACTCAAACTCGAAACTCTTGGAACTTGACTTCTTACTTCTTGTTAGAAAGGTAAGTACATGCTGGGTAATAAAAATGGCTGACTAAGCAATAAAACCTCGCACTAAAGCAATAAAACCTTGCACTAAAGTAATAAACATATAATAACTGGAAAAGCAAGTTAAAATATGAGAAACAAAGAATAAAAATAAAATCCCCTGGTAGGGAAAAACCATTCCCTACAACACAAGCCTCGATAATGGCATTGTGAGCCATCACAAGATTCTCTCTCACCCAATGCACAAAGGACATCACCCCTGGGGCAGTCATGGCCAACTGCTCCTCAATGTTAGGTAACAATCATGGCAGGTATCCATATGTCAGCTCAAACAATGCGAAACCCATTGAGCTGCTGATGCTCGAGTTGATGGTGAACTCGACCATCGGTAGTTTCCCAGCCCAGTCTCATTGATCTGGAGAGACTAGGCCTCATAGGATCTGCAATATGTTTTGTATTGCTCATTCAGAAGCCCCATCCATCTGAGGGTGGAAGGCCATGGATGTTAATAATTTTACATCCAGTAGTCAATGCACCTCATGCCAGAACTGTGAGGTGAACTTGGCATCATGATTGGACATGATCATGTCAGGGAGGCTGTGTAGTCTCATGATCTCCTGAACGAAAACCCATGTAAGTTCAGATGCTCGTATGATGGTGTTGACCAGTACAAGGTGAACCAGAGATGTCAGTCAACACAATATGACCCAAAGGTAGTTGGCACCATTGCTTTCAGGGAAGAGGCTGATGAAGTCCATTGCGATGGAATTCCATGACCTCTTAGGGATCAGCAGGGAGTGAAGTAGACCTGCTGGTTGTGCATTGTCAGTCTCAATCACCTTGGTGGCAAATAGCCTGGCCTTGCCAGTCTTATTGTCCTTTGAGGTGGTATCTTTCTGGTTGCACTCATTGGCATAGTGCCCCTCCTTTCTGCAGCAGTAACACTTGATATTTTGGCATGGCAGGCCAGAGTCCAAGGAAGGACTCTGGCCTACTGGTGTGTTCCTTCTCTCATGACTGGCTCCAGTCATGCATTGCCCCTGCAGCTTGGATGATTCTCCTCTCTGGAAGCACACATTATCCAATGCCTTTCTGTACAGTACATTCCCCTTCTGGGTGTATCTGTAGTCCCCATCAGTGTACTGCCTATTGCCAACTCAGTTGTCCAAGTTGGCAGGACAAGTCCCAGCTTGTTTAGACCACTGGACTCAAGTGTGATTATTGATGAGCTTCAGCACACTCTCCATCCTTTGCACTTCAATCAGGATTTGGACCATTGGTGTATGTTCTGCCAATACACCTCTAGACTTGAGGACTCCTTCTGCAATGGGCAGAGGGAGTCCATTGATGAATTTCCTCTTCATGGAGTATTTGTCTGGTGGTTGGACCATCCTGGATGCCCTGTGCTTCAGGTCATTGTAGAAGGCAAGTACTCCCTTGGCAGGGGAGTACTTGGTGTTGTTGTATTGTTCAGCAGCATTTTGTGCAGATGCTTTGTGTAAGAACCAGGTGAACATGGCACATATGAAGTCTTCAAATGTCCAGTTGCAGATTGTGTGATCTGGGCTGTCAACCTCTTGGTTGAACCATTGCATGGCCATTCCTTCATCATGGGCTGGGCCTGTCACCTTGTATATCTTCAACCAGCACAAAGTCTGGTTGACCCATTTGTCAAAGGCATCAATGTCATCTTGGCCTTTATAATATTTAGGTTGTGCAATCTTTATGGCTTTCACTTCTGGTCCTGTGGGAGCTGTGTGATGGCCTACCACTTCATATATTCTCTGACAATATTTTTCTAGGAGCAATTCCATGTAGTGTTGCCACAACTCTGACTAATAGTTGACTCGAGTTGAAGTCGAGTATGTGGCTTAGTCATACTTTCCCAGGTCGGGTCAATGAAAATATCTCTGACTCGACCAGCTCAGTTGGTCACAACTTCCAACTTCAAGTCAACCAGCTGGTCATCACCCAGTCAGAAAATTTTGTGGGGTATAATTTTAATAAAGTTAGACTATGTTTAAGTAATACTAGTGTTGCTGTCGAACCAAGCCTTGCAACTCGAAGTAGGCTCACTTCGATCTGAATTCTACCTCAGTTGCTACAGCATACAGAGATGTTTTCTAATAAGGACAAAACCAAATATTTGAAAAACACTTGCTTTCATCATTACTTCCACAAACACCTGTAAAATATATTGTTCACTTATGTATCCATATCATGCAATTTCGTTTCATTGTTGTTTGGCTCTCTGTCCTCGTCTATGATGTCATGCGCTGTGCCCATTTTTCCTCTTTGTTGGTTGCCTCAAGCCATAAACTACTACACCTTACGAATACCCACATTTCCTGTAGCCTCACCATTCAGGACATGTACACTGCCTGAAGTGAAGAGGGCCTTTCCCAGTAATCACCATCCATATTTTCAGGAGCTTCTCCATAGAAGAAGACTCAGAACTATTATTGAGTGCCTGAGCACCTTCCTCATACAACGTTAGGGCTTCCAGTAGAGTGTCGAAGACTTCATCAGGCATCCAGGAAGTACTGCTTACAAGCAAGGCAACTCTATCCTCATGCAACATGGGCGTATTGATCTGCAAATGTTGCAACAAAATACAAGATTCACAAGAAGACCAACTCATCATCACAAACTCGGCAGAGTAAGGGATGTTGGGTTTCAGCAAAAAATCCATTAGGGAAGGATCCTTCAATGAGGGACCAAGGCAGATAAAGGGCTACCAGGTGAGTGTGAGCAGTACACTTGCCAGAAAAATGCTGTTACACACCTCATGTACTTCGGGTGGCGAACACTTGTGGAAATGGCTCGGAGGGTGATCATAAAGGATGGCCATTCTGCCACTTAAAGATGGTCAGCTAACATGTAAGGTTTAAGTACAAGTATACGATATATGTCAAGTTCTGTTTGCTCACAAGGTGATCCCACATGGCCTGAGTAATGAATAGATGGGCATATGCAGAATGCCCAAAAACCTCCTCAAACCTGCTTCAGTCAGTCCCGCAGTCTTACTATTGTGGATTCACATACTGTTTGGCAATCATTACAAATGGATGACCATGCTCCAGCTTCAGAGCTATGATGCTGTGCCCAAGATTGTACTGGTCAATGATCACTTTACTTGCTCAGATCCAACCTACAAGCCACACAAGGGGGAGGGTAGGGATACTAGGTGGGTTCTTGGAGCAAGGTTAGTAGACCTGGAATGTTAGGAGTGACGAAAGTAAATGAACCTAAGTGTGATCCGAATATCTGAAAAAAACTCGCTTTGTCATTACTTCCAATGATGACATGTTTACCGACATTGGGAAGAGGAGTTTTGAGGAAGCATGTATGCAAACTTGGATAGAAACAACGTAAATGAATTAACTGTTGAGGGGTGGCACCATACTGCGAGATGTCGATATCAAAAGCATGATTTTGATCAACATCAAGATTGGAATGGCAAACCCTTCCCACAGTGATGAATGCAGGGGATGGCATCTGAGAGTCGCATTCAGCAGCCATCAAAGGCATGGCCACAAAATCCTGCATAAGAAATGTGCATTGACAAATGCAGGGAAAGGAGAAGATGTACATCTGTTGCAAACAGCTGCAAAATGGGATCTGTGGTCTCCATGTTAGATGCAGCAGTTGTCTGCAAGATGATGCATGCGATGCCACTGTATGGCCCATCCTCCAGTGGAGCAGGGTCTCCACCAAAGGTGAAAAAATCAACAGCAAGATCACCAGTGTCATGCACCAAAGGTGTTTGGTGACATGAGCATGGACCCAATGCTGAATGATGAAGAACAGAGAAGCCTAGCCCTAATGCACAGAATGACTGGACTGTCTAGCAGTCATCCTTCACACAAGAACCACCCTTAACATTAGGGAAGAAACTGCTCAAGTGCCAAATAAAAGTCTTCGAGCACCAGTTTATGGCATTCCGATTTTTCGAATATCTTGGTCATTTCTAAAGATATCGACATCATTCCCATGCTCACAGAAAGCTCTCGATCACGCCATCCTGCCTACCAAATTTGGTGATGATCCTCACGCTCCATGATTTTCTGCATCATTTCTGCCAACAAATGCCCATTTTGCCACTTTTATTGTAATGGCCACCTCTTCAACAATCTCTTCACTTGTCCCCTTCACCAGGGAGAATAACTATGAGTACTTGCCAGGAATCCCCACTAGCATTTGCCCTGAAGCCTCCTGGTTCATCCCTCCCTCATCCATGACCTCCCATCCTATCACTTTGGGACAGCAAGTTCTCCTTGTCAGTCTGACATCAAGGAGGACTTTCTTTGGTCGTCTCAGGTCTGTTATCTGGCTTGAAAAATCATATGTGGTTGTTTCAGTTTCTCCAGTTGAAGAAGCATATGGATCCTTCATCCCTGTGCCCTGCAATGTCTACCTCTCAATCTGATCCTTCGTTCTTCCAAAATTGCAACAAGTTCAATACCAATTACTGTCATCCAGTCTATCTGATCGCATCCATGATGAATTTGAGACACTTCTCCCTGCTCTTATGGGAGAAGATGGCCCTTCCTCCTCCTCAAACCCTCCAGAACACTAGCTGCAATTGATGCAGGTTGCTTTACAGAGAGGAGGAAAGGGGGAAAGTTGCGAAATCCTATGCCCTGACTACCCTGGAGACCCCCAAATTGGCCCCTGGCAGAAATCCCCACCATTCTTCATTTGGATGCACAGCAAGTTGCCCTAATCCATCTAGATCTCAGATCTAGGAGTCACTATGGCTCATTTGCAGTCATATCCCTTAATCAGCAATGACCAGTGCACTTACTCATTCCCCTTTTCGCATTATTCATCCATTCCTTGATGACTCATTCCATTTTCAAATTGATTAGTGATAATCTTCATCATGCTTACTGATTTTGTTTACCAATTGCTTACTGTCCTTACTCATCCTTACAAAGCCTTACCAATCCTTCACCAATCCCTTTACCAATCACTTATGAACCCATGACAAAGTATTGCTCTATGTTTACCACAGGCTATGCTACTCTTTTGTATATAAAGTACCAATACATCAACAGCAAAAAAGCAGCTACTAGCCAAGCTACTTGCCCACTTAATTGCCTACTTATTAGGCCCAATCATCATCGCTTCTAAGCTCATCATCATCATCTCTATTCCTGCAGTATCTGAGGCTCCATTAAGGGTCTATTTACTGTCCTCTTCATCATTTTATGTTGCTTCTAGGCTCAGAGCAGCCTATTCTCTTCGCTTTTTTCCATCTTCCCTTGCTCCCCCTTCACCAGGAGCACCCATACCCTCTGCCCTAGCCCCCTCTAGGTGCACAGAACCCCTCCCCCATTTATTTTAAACAGATCCCTTGAGCCAAAGCCCACATAGGAAAACCACCAACTCAGCATTTGTCTTTGTGTTGGGTTTTTGGTGTTTTTGCCATTGATCCACTCGTCGACTCACACTGGAAGGCAGGGGAAAAAATCTGTCATGCTTCCAAAAGGTCTTGCCTTGTGCACAGGTGAATGCATGGCCATTTTGAATGCCAACCACCCCATGAACATTACAGGAGGATGCCATGACAGGAGGTCAGAAGCTGTAAACACAAAGATGGGTGCAGAGACAAAGGTGCTACCTATCTGTGATGATGCCATGCATGACACAATGGCGAGGCTGCTCTCAATTGAAGGTGGGTCACACTGTTTTGCACACAGTAGCCAATGAAAATGCAGAGCAGTATCAGCTGAGGATGCAAACCAACAGCAATGACCATGGAACCCACTCTACAGGGGAGTGATGCATGGACAATGCAAAGTCGATGTGAAATGTCGATCAGTACTCAGTACTCAGTGATGACTCACACAGTCATGCATGCATGAACAGCTTAGTAACACAGATAGGAGCTGACAGAAGGAAGGATGAATAGGGACACAGGGGAGTCACGTGGGTGGATGCTTCTGACAGCATTTCCTCCTTACAGTATCTGATGATGATGATTACCATTGCAGGAACTTGTGTGGTCTGACAGATGGCATCTAGAAATGAGCACAGCAGGATGATGATTGTGAAATATGAAGTAACAAAATAGCTAATGCCTCAGAGTATTCAGAATGAGATGGCAGCACACAGCAACATTTGTGAGCTCAGTACAACTTGACCAGCCCCGATGCTGCATGGTCACCCTCTGCTGATGCCATTGTATCGAGAATAGTGCTCATCGCTTCGTTATCATTTGCCTGTGACATCACAAGGGCACCAAGAGCATCTTCCCTATCCCAGTCTCGAACCATCTCATTTTCCATCATGCCCCAGTATCGAGTGAAATGAAATCTGTCTTGTTTGAGTGAAAACTTGAGTAGCTGTAAGGCTTCCATCAACATGGGACTAATGCAGTTTCGTTTCTTGGTGTTAGTTTCTGCGCTTGACAAAAATATATGCTCACATGGGACAGAAGATGGTTGAACCAGAAGATAGTCCATGGTGATGTGATATATCATGGGGAACCTCGCATGTTCTAGCTATACAGGATGTCAGCTCTACATCCAGTAGACTGCATGTTGAGGTCTTCTCTTACCTCCCAGAATGCGAGCACATCGGCATCCACTTGGCTAGTGGTTGTGATGTAGGAACCAAACTCTTCTTTGATGGATAACTGCCCTTGTTCCTGAGCCATGGGCATGATTTCCATTGTATCTAAACCATAGAGTGAGGCTAGCCCCATGTATGCTGGTCGCATGGTGGTAGGAGTCAGCTGAGCATTGTCATCGGCATACTTCATGTGGTATTCTTGCATCTGCAAAGAGATAATGATCAGCATACACTATAAATTTGCTGAGGTGGGTACTTACTAGTTCCAAGATGCTGGCTTTGACAGAAGAAATCTCATTGCACCACTTGCGCTCCACCCACAAGAAACATATAGAAGGGTGTGCGACTTTGCACAATGTTAGCATTTGGATGTTCGAATACTCAAGGTGACTCCACTCACACATCGCGAATACATATGCCTTGTTCGCACACATCTGTTTATGATATCATTCCCCATGAGCTAACCCTTCTTTGAGGAGTGGGCCAAATTGAGGGTTCATGGATGACATGCTGATTCTCTTCCACTGTTCAAGGAAGGTTTCATAAGCAGGCAGGGCTCCACTGAGCAAGGGGATGTGCTCTGAAGTCATTGTATGGTGGGCCGTGGCAGGGGCCTGCAAACAAGTGTTAGCATTGGCCATGTGCACCGAAAACTTGGATACTCACTTGCAGGGCAAACTCGAGGTCTTGTAAAACTTCCCAGTGCATCTGTTCCAGCTTCTCCGGTACCAAATTTGTGTTCCATGGCATTCTGACCCAAAGGTCAATTACCTGCAGCAAAGCTTTAGATATCAATACACTGTAATGATGATCACAAACCTGGTCTAATGCTCGAAGGCAATTGATCATGTAGTAGGTTGAGTCCCAACGAGTCACAACATCATGTAGTAGCTGGACAACAGGGAGAGGGAATGGGACACCACCTTTCATGAATGATTGATTGGCATTCCCAGATTCAATGGTCTGTTGGAAATTACACCAATGCTGACCTGAATCGCAGATGCATTGAACAGTCTCCCATCCATGCCAGATAGGGTCCTCTTGGACTGCTGTAATGTACTCCTTCTTGTGCAAAACCCTTGGTGGATTGCCCCAGGTCCTCGGAAGGCCAGAAAAATCTGCACATTTGTAGCCATTGATAAGGTGTTGTATGCAAATGTTGATGATATGAGGAAAGCAGTGGATGTGATGGGCAACAGGATCTATGTCAAACTTGTGCTCTTCCTGTAAAATCCATGCAAACACCACCATGGCAGTATCATTATTGGTGGCATTGTCCATGGTGAAATGACCAATCTACTCCAAGGTTAGTAAGAGTATGCCAAACAAGTCAAAAACAAACCTTATCCACTGGAATTTTGGCATGATCGATGAGGTGAAGTATGGCCTTTGCAAGTTCCTTGCCTGTGTGCAAAGAAGGGGGGTAGTGAAAAGTGATCAATGCAGCCTTCATGGTGAGCTGACCAGAATGCAGTGCATTTCCCGACTCATGTCCAATCCAGTGTGCTGTCATCGCAAGGTAGGAGTCGAGCTTGTCAGCAGACCACACATCTGCAGTAAATGAAATTGCTCTGACCACTCTCTGCAGTGTAAATGCTCAATAACAGCATGACCAGTAGTGATCCACTCACCTTCAACTCCACTCTGAGCTGCATAAAATGTTCTTGCCAGTGCTGGAGGATGAGTTCACGAGTCTTAGTATGATGAGGAATATCAGTATCCCACAAATTGCAATGAAGGTAAAGGATCAGCTGGTGAAATTGTGGACATTCCATTAAATAGATCACCTGATCCACAAATAACATCACATCAGAAAAGTGCTGAATGGATTAAAGACTCCTTACCTGGTCATCAGAAATGATGAAATTGACCAAAAGCTCGCACAGGCCCTCAATGGAGAACTCAGGCAGACTGACACTAGGGTCCCCTTTCGGTAGCTTTCCACCAGGAACTCTGTTGTCCATGCCAGGTGGAGGTGGAGGTGGTAGATGACTGATTTCTGCACCAGGGCGATTAAGTTCTGCTTGAAGGGTGTTGTAAGTATACCCTCTCTTGAAAGTGGCCTGGAGAAAACAAGACTGCAAGGGCCAATTGTTTTCTTCAATCTTGTCCAGATATGGCAGTGGATATTGGGAGTCAAGATGGCCGCACCTGTGAATCCCACATATATACACTAATTAGCTTTGGTAATGGTGCATGATAACACTGCTAACACACAGGGGATATGCCTAAATACACACTCCTGCAATATCTCTTGGATATTGTTGGACCTTCGAGCTGAATAATTGAAGGCTGATTAGTTAAGACTCCTACCATTACTATATTTGTTTGACAGCGTCCCTGGCATGACTTGTGGAAGTCCCGGCAACACCTGTCATGGTGAGCACACCCCTGTGCTTGTTGTTGCCAACAGTGAGCATGCATATCTCATGATCGGCAGGGCCATTCAATGCCAGACTTTTTGCTACATACTCCATCTCCTATGTAGAGTACAACCTAGAATAGAATTAGACTACATACGTGGGAATCACAGGTGGTTGGCTTCGTCACACTGCTTGTATCACGTGCCTGCTGTAGAGTACAGCCACTGTCAATGTCACATGTACGTCTGAACTATCGGTGCTGCTTAGCCCGAGTCCTGATGGTGCCTGTCACAACGAGCTCGCACCCATTGAAGAATTCAATAAAAAGAGCCATTGGATTGAGGTGATCGAGGAAGGTTTCTGCTTGTGGTCTGTACCCGAAAAGCACAAGGTGGACTTTGCTGCAGCATTCCTCAAGGACTCTGCAAAGGAGTGGTACCGGGAGATGGACCATAACCTTCGTTCTGCTGCCCTGGAGGAGGAGGAAGACGAAGACATCTTTCGTGAAGGGGTTCCTGGTTTCTCGTCATGGGAAGAACTCAGAGCAGCTCTAGTAGACAGATTTACTAGAGACGAGCTAGCTCATGAAGCACTGGCAGATCTTTTTGCCCTTCAGATGACTGGGTCGCTTTCAGATTATTACCAGCAATTCGAGGCCATATCCCAAGCTCCCTTCTCCCTGAAGGAGTCAAAATAGCAGCTTTTAAAGCTGGGCTACGGACTGCTACTGCCCGTGCACTTAAAGCTGGTGACCCCCCGAAAACGTACCTCGACCTCGTCACCTGCTGCCAGCAGCTTGATGCAACATTCACTCATCGCACTACTGAGTCTCACTCAACCTCAGACAAGGTTGCTGCTTTCAATAATTCGAGGAACTCAGGGAAGTCAAAGCGTAAGGACAAGAAGAAACCTAAGGGCAAGTCCCCTGATTCAAAGAAGGACTCTAAGGACAAGCAGTCGGGAAAAGTCCCGGGGAGCCAGGCCTGAGGCCTGCACTGGCTCCTATCGATAATGGCCTGCATGCTTCGAGTCCCCCATGTGCACCGGCTTTGAAGGTAGGTGGCACACGACACTCCCTGCCTTTGTCTCACCACAAGGCAAACAGCCAACCACCAAGTCCGTCTCTGATCAAGGAGGAGGTGGCAGGGTCCTCAGACTCTGAGAAGGCTGTGGGGGTGAGGACTGCAGGTCGAGGGGAGAAATCTTATACAGTCGTTCGGAATGTAACATCTGATCCATTGCAATCCCTACCATTTACACTACCCGATCGACCATCCCTTGTGGAGGAACCTCCCCTTGCTGCTGTTCACCCAAATGATGACAAGAACCGCTGGGGCATGAGCATTGCCCTGACACTTCCAGTCCTGGGTAGGCCTTGTCGGGTCTTACTGGACATGGATGGTGGGCAAAGCTCTTATCTTTTGGAGACATGGGCCAAAGCCCATGGCAAACTCAAATCCCACCGCAGTGAACCATATACCTTACAGGGTGTCTTGGGCAAGACAATCACCCAAGCACAACGAGCAGAACTTACACTATGCTTTGGGAATTTTAAGGGTAACCTCGAGGGCGTTAAGCTAGCACCCCTCCGAGGGTATGACCTGATCCTTGGTCTTGATTTCTTTGATCACTATGTCGAATCTATCACACCAGATCTACTTCGATTTCGAGATCAAAATGGAAAACTTCACAATTTTCACCCATCAAAAATACCACCTATGAAGTCTTCGCTTCCACACTTGGCTGCTATGTCTGACTCAGAGTCCAAGGCTAGTTCAATTCTATTGACTCACCATGCTTTCCAGCATGCAATGCGGAAGCAAGGTACTGAGTGCTTCATGGCTATGCTATCAGGGGAGGGGGACATGATTGGTGGGTTAGTAGATGGAAGGAGCAGGACTGGTGCAGAGGAGGGGGGTCCAAGAGTTGATCCCATGCCAGGTTCTGAGGAGGCAGCTGTCTTGGGGACGCCTAAGATCAGTCCGGACCTGAAGGAGTCCGAATTCAAGTTGAAACTATCGTCTATCCTCTCTCGGTATCGCTCAAGGTTGCCGCAGGGTGTACCACACATCCCCGCAGTCTCACAAGACTTGAACATGCTTATTGATACTGGTGATGCAAAGCCTATCGCCCAGAAGGGTCACCCAATGTCACCATGGATGCTGGAAGAGTTACAGAAGCAACTCAAAAATCTCCTCAACAAAGGTTTCATCCAGCGCTCGAGCTCACCATGGTCATCACCTGTGCTCTTCGTTCAGAAGGCAGATGGTTCTCTGCAGATGTGTATTGACTACCACGCAGTCAACGAAGTTACCCACAAAGACAAGTACCCACTTCCCTGCATTACCGAGTGCCTCAACCAGCTAGGTGGAGTGAGGGTCTTCTCAAAGATTGACCTCTCACAGGGATACCACCAAATGCAACTCGCTGTGGCACATGTACCCAAGACGGCCTTCAGCTGTTGCTACGGCCACTTCGAGTGGCTTGTCATGCCTTTCGGCCTTACCAATGCCCCATCTGCTTTTCAACAGGTCATGAATAAAATTCTCGAGCCATTTCTGGACAAATTTGTTTTAGTTTACCTCGACGACATACTGATCTACTCAAAGTCAGAGGAAGAACACCTGGACCATGTCCATCAGGTCCTCGAGGCTCTCAAAAAAAATGACCTGTTCTGTCATCCAGAGAAATCAGTTTTCGGCTGCCATACCATCAAGTTCGTCAGACACATCCTGTCTGACAAGGGCATAGCCATGGATAACGAAAAGCTTACCTCGATCCATGATTGGCCACGCCCTACCAATGTATCCGAAGTTCGCTCATTCCTCGGTCTTGCCTCATACTACCGTTGCTTTATCCAGAATTTTGCCCACATCGCTGCACCACTCCATGCCCTCACAGCTGGTGGAGTGAAGAAGTGAGAACCTGTCATCTGGTCAGCAAAATGCGAAGCAGCCTTTGAGGAACTGAAAGCACGACTAACTGAAACCCCAGTCTTACAGCCATGGGTAGAGGACCAACCAACATGGCTAAATACGGATGCTTCAGATTTTGCACTGGGGGGAGAGGTTGAACAATTGGCCGAAGATGGCCTATGGCACCCTGTGGCTTTCGAGTCACGATCCTTGTCGTCAGCAGAACGGAATTACCCAGCCCAGGAATGCAAGTTACTTGCAATTCTACACTGCTGGAGGAAGTTCAGTCACTGGTTAGATGGTGCAAGTGGTGGTGTGGTCATACATACCGACCATGCTTCACTACAATACCTCTGGAAGCAGAAAGAGCCAACAAAGCGACTCACTCACTGGCTAGACAAGTTCGCTGCTATCGATGCCCCAATCATTTATAAACGTGGCTCTGAGATGGTTGTCCCTGATGCACTTTTGTGATGGGCTGACTACTCTACTTTAGCTGCATTTACCCCATCCCCACCTCCAGCTGATGCTCTAGACCCTACAGATTGGCCCCTTTTAGTCCCAGCAATTATTCGAGGGGACAACGTCTCTGCTTACCCAAAAGAGGCAGTTCGCGAAGCCCATGTTCGACTTCACCTCTTCGAGTGGGACCCTGAGGACGAGGTCCTCACCTTTGTGGGTCCCGACCAATCAGAACACTCGCCAGTCATCCCAAAAACCCACTGCGCAGACCTGCTTGATGTCCTCCATAATGAATATGGACACCAGGGTCCTAAGGGAATGCGTCAACTCCTGAAAGGGAGGGGATGGTGGCCTCGGCGTCATGCTGACTCTGAAACTTACTGTGCCTCGTGTCCTCAGTGCCAGATCTTCTCATCAAATCAGAAAGGCCAGGAGCTGGAGGAAATGCACCCACTCCCGCCATGCGAACCATTTGAGCGCTGGGGTATGGATTTTATTGAGATGCCTGTCTCAAAACGTGGTAATAAATGGATCCTCACCTTCGTCGATCATGCAACTGGCTGGCCAGTAGCAATCCCATTGCCTACTGCAACTTCGCAGCATGTCGTAGATGTAATCTGGGACCATATAATTTTACACTATGGGTTCCCTAGTGAAATACTATCCGACCGTGGCAAGAACTTCCTGGCGCCAATCATCTCAGCCTTCCTTTGCAAGGCTAACATAAAACAACTTACCACTTCGGCATACCACCCACACACAAATGGCAAGGTGGAACGCTTCAATGGCATACTCGAAAGCTACCTTTTCTGTATGAACATGACAGGTGACAAGTCACGCTGGGACGAGTTCCTAGATGCAGCTCTATTTGCATCTCACATCCACCACCGGGAAGGGTCCAAATGGTCACCTTTCGAGCTCCTGTATGGCCGGAAACCCCACCTCGCCCATGATGAGCCTGTTCTGCGAGCACCTGAAATGCCCGTGCCATCAGACAACCAGCATAACCAACGAGTCTCAGACTTACATGCCAAACGTCAGGAGGCAATGGCTCGGGAAACGGCTCGGGCAGAACACGATAAACGTGCTTTTGATGCACATGTGCCCGGTGGGGAGGATGAACCTACAGAGGGGGAGGGGGCTAAACCGAAGTGCAAACGAAAGAAATGGGTGACTTACCAGGTTGGAGATCACGTCCTAGTCCACAATAACCAGTCCCAGAAGGCAGAGCCTACACAGCAAGTATTTCACAATTTTTCTTCAGAAAACATCCTGAAAAAATGGAGGGAAGAGATACTCTTCTATTTGGCATGTTTGGAAAGAAAAAATGCAAAAATAATGTTTTATTTTCTTCCAGAGAACATGAATTGATGCTAATGCCAATTAGAGTAGAAGCTAATGGACATTACCACCAATCCATTTTTTTTGGACAAACATAAAATATTATTTTTGCATTTTTCCCTTCCAAACATGCCAAATAAAAGAGTATCTCTTTCCTCCATTTTTTCAGCATGATTTCCAAAGAAACATTGTGAAATGCTTGCAGTGCTAACTGGACGGGCCCTTGGATCATTCTTGATGTTCGAGATAAGGGTACCATACAGCTCAAAGACCTTCATGGTCGTACTCGCCTGGACCTGGTGCACATCAACCAAACCCAACCTGCAACACTTTGTGCCGACGTCAATAAGATGGCCTGGTAACTACCAAAGTCCCTCTGCAAGGCTTGGGCCCATGAGGATGCAGTGCAGGTGGCGAGAGCTGACGAGGCTGTGGAGAAGCGACTGCCATTGATTAGGATCGTGGGACGTTTTGCACAGCCAGATCCACAGCCACTGCCCAGTGAAATAGTATGATAACTTTTTTTTTCCTTTTCTATCGTCACACAACACTCCTTCGTTTCATTATGGTATACATTTCGGATCCCCCGTTGATTACTCTACTTACACACTCGAGGGCGAGTTTCGTCTAAAGAGGGGGATGGTGTCGGGCCTTAGGATAAATTGTCTCTCATTGATTACTAATCAAGAAGTTTTCCTTCTCGTGCTATCATCTAGCAGGCACGACATAACTAATACAAACTCGAGTCGAAGTCCAAACTTTGCTTACTAAGCAACCACTCACCTCGCACCTAAGTCCCAGTCCAGATTACAAAATGGGGATCTAAGCCCCTTAGAAAAATAATACCAGCCTCAACCACTCCATACCTACTCCATATCCTGGTAGGGAGCTTGCCTTCCCTACACCATGCTTGTTGTCTCCAACAGCGTGCACACGTATCTCAAGAACAGCTAAGCTGTTTAGTGTTGTGTTTTTTTCTCCATACTCTGACACCGATGTAGAGTAACTCAAGGCCACCATATTATATAATATTTGCATAGTGTCAACATCATGTATCACTGTCCATATGACTGAACTACTGGCACCACCTAGCTCGGTTCCAATGTCGCCTGTCACAACAAGCTCACACCCACACTCATTGTCTCCAACAGCACACACATGATGTTCAAGTACGGCTGGGTGTTTAGTGCCAGGCTTTTTCCTACATACTGCGACACTAATGTATAGGTACAACCACATCATAACATTACTTACACTTTGTAATTAAAGAAACCTTGGCAATATGCACCAGAATACTGACACCACCTATCACAGCAGGCATGACCCCATGCTCGTCGTCACCAATGACGAGCATACACATATCGAAGATGGCTGTCACGTGCTCTGGATTTTTCTTCTGGCCCACTTAGATGCCAATTAGTATACACTACAACTAGTACAGTGACACCAACCTTCGTTATCACCATGCTCACCATGCTTCACTTCAGCAGGGAACATGACGAGCAGGATAGTGGCAGTGCTGTGTGCGTAATTACAACGCACGATGACCAACATGATAGGAGACCCACGGCAAATGAAAACAGATGTCGTCTTTGATAATACACTCCTGGGAATTACGAGTGCCATGTGCTGCAGCACTGACCCAGTGCATGCAACTTGATGTAGAGACCATCGTCTCCTGTCAAGCTCTCCGGTGTGTGCTGATATTCCTTACCAGCACACCTGTCAGTTACACTAATTATATCCTAGGGTGTGCGGGTCCTCTCCTTGGCTCGGATGGTACATTCTACCCTATCGTACCCAAGGCACCCAATCGATGATTGCTGAAACAGTCACATTCAGAATCGCTTGGGATTAGGGTGGTACGTGTCTCCGTCACTACTTTTAATTTTCGATCTGAAGACTTCATGCATACAAGAAGTGCCATCCAAACAGAGTTCACAATAACGTGGCCCCAAATGCCTGCAGGAAGCATCAACATCAGGAAAATTTTAATGAAATGATAATGTTATATAAGACTTTATCTACCCTGTAAAGCCCTATAAGGTATATCATAATGATATACACATTGGTAATGCTATATATTCTCTGGGAGCCTTGGCAGCATAGGTCAAAAGTAATCATTTAGGTAGAGTGGATCATATGTATCAGAATGTGAACAGTAGATCATATATGTCTTTCATTATCAGACATTACCAACAATTGTCATTGACACCACCAACAGCTTAAAAATAAAATTGACTATAGCAACCTTCAATTGGACTTATCAATCATGATATTACCAGAAAGCAATTCTATTCCATATTGTTTACATAATCAGTACCTACTCACTACACTACCTACTAAGTATGAACTACTTAAACCTCCAAAAAAGTGAAAATTAAACAGGGAAAGACACTCACAGATGACTTCACACAAGGGTACACTTACCTGGATATGAACCCTAAGACTTAGAGTCTTAGAGTGACTCTTGCCCTGAGGTAGAACTCAGAGACAAGAGTGAAGAAGAGAGAGAAGGGGAGAGAGGATGAGTTTATATAACATGTACTATACAGTCATTACAAAGACATTCCCACACTTGTGGCTGGGGAAGAGTTGTTCAAATGATCATAAAATGATATAGATGGCAAGACTAGATATTGATGATCAAAGTGAAATCAGACTGAAAAGAATATTGTCATTCATATCATGATGAGATTATCTGATGAGCAATTATAATGTACTGTCAATTACATGACATTATTATATATGACATATCAGCTCTTGTCATCATTATATCATGATGATAAAAGTATTGTAATTCTTATATCAGGCCTATATGGAGTTGACCAGATAGTAAAATGTCTGCCAGGTTATCTAATGCATTATCTGACTGTTATCATTATGATTTGTGGATGATCATGCCTTATACACCATTATCCAATTCATATCAGACAGATAACTACTTAACATAATTATCTGGGAATACCAGCACTTCAAACCTCCCCTGATGAAGGACGTCACATGCTCAATCCATTGCAACAAGTCATTCTTTCTTCTCCATCCATCCTCTGCCTGTGCACTGCCTGAAAGGTGAGTGAGAGATTTCCTATGATCTGACATGCTATCTTGCTGCGCCACTTGTACTAACAGCATACTCGGGCTTCAGTAGAATGGCCCGAGAGAATCATGCAACTCATTGCCAGTCGAGCTGGTGGCTTATTCAATTGAGAGTAAGTCTTTTTTGTGTAGCTTTGTCTTGCTGTGGTATATTTCATTGATTCACACTGTCTAAAGCAGGCAGTCAGACCCCTCACTGGCCCAGTATCATGGTATGTACGCTCATCCTCCCCACAGGATGGGGTAGTTACCCCTCTCACAGGCCTGGCTCAAATCAAGTAAAAGTTGTCGTGGTGCAGGGACCCTTAATTGTGTTCCCTCTTTCTCACCGGGCCCGAATCCAAGAGAGTAAGCATTGGGCACATGCACTTGACATTGGTGAACTCATATGCTTGTAACAGGTGGCATCTTTCTGCAATTGAAGCACATTTCCGAGGTTTTTTATGCTGACCCTCTCCCATCCTTTCAACAGTCCTGGGGGTGCCTACAAGTAGCGACAGCCTCCTCATACGTGCTCACTTGCATTAAATATGAACCTCAGCTACCTAGGTCTTCACATTTACCAGCGGCAAAACCTTGCAGGTGTGCAGTACGTTCATGTGACTCGATATCTGGATGACAGCAATCATGCCCATCAAATATATGGGCAAGATGTGCACATGTGTCATGTCAAGTCAGAAAAACAAGACAGTCAATGAGCTTTGCGTCGTGATCATACAGCCCACTCGTCTTCCTCCCTCAACTTACGCTTACCACAACTCATGCCAGGTACTCAGTCAGTACCCTCGCATCCATGGGCTTCGGATGGTGAGTACAATTTCTCTGGACTTTCAGCTACTATGGAGTGTGGTAAGAAATCGTGTATTAGTGTTTCAGCCTGTACTAATTTTTTCCTCTCCACTAGGCAGTATTTTGCAACCAAACGGCGACGTCGGCGATGCAAGCCCTGCTACTCCAGTTGTGCCATCATTCCACACTCCTGGAATGGTGCCTCCACTTTGTCCTGTGGTTCCATCTACTCTCATTAACCGACTCAACCCAGACAACACCATCTGCAATTTTCTCAACGCCAACATGAGTGACCCTTGGATTTCTTCATTTTCACCCCATCAACCTACTGTAAACTGGGCGCCTCCACCTTCTCTGTCCAGCACGGTGCCAGTACCTTCTCTGTTCAGCATGGGTGATCATGGCCGTCTCAGATCCGAGAGCCAAGTCTCTTCAGGCTCCCCTCACCTTCCCTCAACCACACAGCAAGCTAGTAGCAATGCTGAATCTGTGTCCGAATGCAATGGAAGTGGGAGTGGTGCCACGGGGTCTTTCATCGTGTGTCAATTCTTTCTTTCTTTTTATGGGGCTGATGAAGTTCTTAAGGAAAATGTTGAAGATAGAGATCATCCTGGGGTACTGACTGAAGGAACATGCAATGTCTCCACCTGGGCCATGCGCAACCCAGGTGCACGTATTATCCAACCACACTGTTCCAGACAGATCTCAGAAGTGCAGAGAGCATCCTGGGCAATCACCTGTGAGCATAGGGCCATGAAGAAAGCCCTTCTTGATAAGGCCATGCAGGAATATCTTGCTCAACAAACCACAAAGATGGAAGAAATTGCCTTCAAGCATAATGTCATGGTGGAGTATTTGAAGGGGTTGGTAGGTGGCGAGACTCATTACCACAGCTCTCAGAAGGTACAGCAGCATAATGCCCTGCTCCATGCGAAGGCTTTAGAGGTCAATGCAGGTATGTGTTTCTCATCCAACCATTCACTAAACTCAGCACTCGCACAGACTGTCCATGCAGGACGAAGTACTCACTGAAAGAAATCCAGCAAATGGTAAAGGACGATGAATGTCTGCAAAACCTCTCGCAAGAAGAGATGGACCAATATGTTAGCATGCTCGAAGAACATCGTGACACGAAGACACATGGTGTTCGAGCAAACAATGTAGCGGCTGCCCAAGATGTACTGGTGACCACTGACAAAATTGCCAAGGAGGTAAGTAGATTTAATATGTATGCACTGCATTCACCTGACTGCCACCACCACAAGCTCAACGGCCTCTGCAACTGCACAGGCATTTATGCTACATTGCTAGTCATGTGTGGTCATATCAACGACTCTATCCAATCAACGTGGACCATGACTGACAACTTGGTGGAGTTTTGGGAGGACATTTTTGGGCATCAAATTGCAGACGTCGCTTGTCAATACGAGCAATGGGCCTGCACCCAAAATCAAAGTAAGTCCCACACCTTTTCTCGAGCTGTAGTACTGACTCTCGATCAAAGATCTTGTTGAGCGCGATTCTCTCGGTAGCCTGCACAAGCAAATCACCAAAGCCGTCTCATCTGGCCTTGGTACGTCAATATACCGAGACTACTTCTTATCTAATACCCGCAACAGAGAAAATCATGCACAAAAAGAATATAGTTATGAATTATCATAACTACGAGATGGCTATCATCGAAATGTATGGGGTCTGATTGGTGGGATGGCCCGAGGGCATGAAATTTGCAAACCCATTGGTTATCAGCACTGTGGTTGAAGCCCAAAAACTTCGTGACACACTGCGCAGTGGCTCTTGCTTCTGGAAGAAGTTGTCTAAGAATGAGCTTGATCTTTTCGTCACTGAGTTGAATAGTCATCATGTGGCCAGCGATACAGTTCAAAAGCCTCGAAAGAAATGTTCAGATGCAGGAATCACTCGGAAATGCAAAGCCCCCATCGGTAGCAAGGAGAATGTCCAGGCACAGAAGAAAGCTCACTCCCAGTGAAAACTGGACATCACCGGGTGTGACCCAATGTGATGGATTATGAGTCTGACGGTGGCTGTGAACGTAAGACATATCTCGACATATTCTACTATGAAACCTTGCCAAATATCATATTTGTGACATTTCGGGGCAGAGTCCTGTGTGATGCTATGTTAAAATTTTGCACTGAACATAAAATATCATATCCAATGATATTCTTCTATTAGAAACCTTTATCGCACAATATTCTCAGTTGTGACAATATATGATATTTGCGAGTGTTTCGCATTTTACAAAATATGCTCTGATGTGACGAAATCTCATTTCATTCTATGCGTTCTGAAAATGGTAATATACAGCACTGGATAGCTAATAACGGGCTTGCTGCTTTTAGTGTACTCTAATTGAATGGCCAGAGAGTGAGTGAAAGTGTACAGCGTGCAAATGGATTCCTAAACGAGTTCTGGGAGGATTCGAAGCGACCAAGAAGGCATATGAAAGAGTCCGAATGAATCATGCGATTGTGCGAGGGCCAGAGTGGGGGTATGTACGAGCAATGTAGAATCCGAAATGACCAGGCGGCCATGCAAGAGAATTCTTGAATCTAATGGAGGGTACCATTACAGATGCTTTTCGTGTCCCACTTGCTGTCTGTGACCTGGGAGAGATAATGATTAGATTGCATTACATTTAAACGATGACTTACTAGAGCTGCAGCCTCGTCGTCATACACCTGCATTAAATGAGCTACCAGACGTATTGTTGGACTGACGGACTTACCTGTCGTCATGCAGCAGTCAAGTTGTTGAAGTATCTCTGAAACTCTTCTGTCGATCCGCTTGACTGAACTTGCTTGCACCAGCGGTGAGCGCACAGGTTACTGGGACCAAGTAAAGAACAAGTTAACGTTAAGTCAGTTAAACATACCGTCCGTTTTTAGTGGGACCTGGACACATCTTTGCCTTTCCATTTCCCTTGCTAGGCTTGCTGCGTGAATCTGCCATGCTGTTGTCAAGCATAACAGATATTGTTGCAGCTGGCAGGGTAACATCAGTTGGTTCGAGAACCGGTCTTGTACTTGACTCTGTTGTGATTGTTGCGGCGGGGCTGGATTGTGGCATTTCAGAGGCATCATGAGGAGGGGGTAGTGGGATCTCCCATGCTTTGTGAGCAGCGAGTGCAAGTGTGGCACTAAGACATACTATCATCAGTGCCAATCCTATGGTGTATGATGTACTTACAGCGGGTTTATGGATATCTTGCTGATGGTAGCAGCACTGTCTAACTCGGACTGCACGACACTTTCCTCCACATGTGGGCTATCATGAGATAGCGAGGCATCCTGCTTGTCATCAGTGCTATCAGCAGGTGACACCTCGTGAATTGCTGGTGGAAGACACTTAGTGGACGATTCAGATGATGACAAGTGTGTGTCAGAAGGTGGAGGTGAGGGAAGAGTGGGTAAACTCGTGGATGGTGTCATTCCTTGCATGTGGAAGTTAGCTCATTTGATACGAATGTATGAGTAACATACCTTTGAATTTCTTATCGGGTCCCTCCGTCTTGAAGGTATGCTGCATGGCTTTCCATTTCATGCTGACCTCTCCGGTGCTGTCATTGTCGTCGTCGTCATTGTCATTGTCATCCTCGGTCTTCAGCCCCTTGACTTTCCATACCTTCCATCTGCCGTTTTCATCCAAATGTACCTTACGCCAGGCAGGATAGGTTGTGCTGGCCAGGTAGTCGAGTTTCCAGCCATTCATCGCAAATCTGAACATCGGGTATGCATTTTCCATGAGGTTGTGAATGAACTTGCAGCCACTTGTGGGGAGTCACCCCCATGACATTGGTGCAAGCTGCTGCTTGACAAGCTCCGCCCATCCTCCCTGGAGAACTCTGCAGATAGCCTTGCCTGTCTTCGAAGATGGTGGATTTCCGTTTTCGTCCTCGAGGTAGCCTAGAGTCCCTCGCTTACTCGTTTGCCCCTCAGGGGATTCGAGATATTTCTCCCAGTCTTCATGGTCCCAAAATCGGATTGATGGGCTTGACTCTGGGGTGGGGCGTTTTGACGACATGGATGCCTGAGGAAATGCAGTGCCATCGAATTGGCAAGGGTCTATATTGCGTAAACCCACAGCGCCTGCCAGGCACTGGAATGCCATCCTGTAATATTAAGCAGTAAATGCTAGTTAGTTTGTGATAAATTATATTCACCTAAGGGTAGTGTTCTCAACAGTAAGTTTCATTACCTCCCCATCCAGACACCTTATCCGTTCTTGTAGAACATTGAACTGCTTCACTTCGTGACTATATGTGCCCTAAAACCAATGCTGTGATAAGCTAAGGATGTGAAAAAAGGGTCTTACGTTCATAAATGTGCCAGGAAATGAAGTCATCGACATGTCATTCACCTGTGAGAAATTCACGTCAGAGACGTGCGGCAAGGGGAAAGACTGTTGGAATGTGGGATTTGTGGGCGATGGAGTCTTCAGAAGTAAGGATCCGGCTGGTTCGTTCAATGCCAACAATGCCGACATCATCATAAGTGTTGTCGCTGTCCAGGACAGGGGGTAGAAGTAAGGTAGCAGAGTAGGAAGTATTTACTAGTAGGTCGGTTCCTACTCGGCATATTCCGATGCACCAACTTAAATTAATGTGTCAATACATGGACTTTTTTCGCTTAAGTCCATATGTCATCAACACCAAGTCCACCGAGTACTACATGCATTCTCAATGTGGTAGACAACGTTATATACGTCGAGGTCACTGGTTCCCTCTCCAAGTGGGACACCCACTGTTTTTCAGTCAATATTCCATCGCCTGGAGTCAAAAAAGTTGTGCTCCATCTTAAGGATACTGTCGATAACTCGTAAGTACCATTTCTTCTGGCCCAGAACACTGACATCATTAGCTACAGTCTCTCTGCTGATAGGAAGTGCACGCTTGAAGAAGAAGCTTTAGAGGATGTCGAGGCAGCTAGTGCCAAGCTCAGGGCCGCTCATGCGGTGTTGTGGAAGGCATACGAGGGAACTATTGGGATTCAAGACACGTTTACGAGGGTGGTCGATGCGAGCAGCAGATTGGACGCTGTCTGTAACAAGCTGTCTGTTCTCAGAGATGCTAAAGAGCCCAATGGGATGGTACCTGTCAAGGCTGAGGATGTCGGCTGTGAGCCCAACTTGGAGCTTGGATCGGATGGCGCGGATTCACAGTACATCCTCTTAGACCTCATAGGACTTCCTCTTTGTTTCACCTACTACAGATTCGAGTCTCCTTCTGTCTCCCTGTGTAGAATACTTTCCTGCTATACTGGAAATCCAAACCCAGATGCAGGTAGTCCGAACAAGCCATGGGTGTATCACGTCATTCCGTTCGAACCCTCTGATATTCCTACACAGCTTGCGAACAGGAATGCAAAAAGGCAGGCACTGATTGACACGTCCCCAGGTCACATCCTGAAGCATGCAAAGCTGGAGTCTTAGGTCTCATTTCTTGCACAGCTCTGTTCAATACTTGGACATCCATACCTTTTTGTTGTTGACATCGACTCATCGTATCGCATGTTCTCGTTACACTGCTTCATCGCTGTCTTATTTTCTTGCTACACTCCTTTGCTGCTGTCCCATTATCTTGTCACATGTATACCATTGATGCGACTGTAATACTCTAGTATAATTACTCGATGTCTGCATCCCGATCGCCTTCATTGTGATAGATGCTGTATGGTATACCTAATTGTGAAATGTTGAGCCCAGGTTTTTCCATCAAAAAAAAACAGTCCTCTACGATGCCCGACAGATGCTTAAGACGATAAGGTACCATACCAACGACGCTCTTGATTGATTTGACAGGTACAACAATAAATTGATCAGAGAGTGCCGATACCACAAGCGTATGTGATGAGGCTTGCAGTAGTGGCTCATCCAGAAAGGTATAGAGACGAATGAGGGCAATGTCCTCAAAACACACTTCGTCAGCATCTTCAGTCACATCTATTGCGAGTCTGGTGAAGTACTGGACCTCTCCAAACCATTCTCGTGTTTCATAAACAAACTGAATGGTTGTTGGCACCCAATAGCATGGGCAATAGTATTATACACACCTTTACATTTCTTGAGATATGGATTTGAGTCGATGATTTGAACTGTTCTTGCCACAGGGATCGCATGATCTCTCCGTTTGGAAGGCGAAGTTGTGCCCAGCGTTTGAAGTGGTGAAGAGACTGATCCCAACCAGTAAAATCACTAATAGCATGTGCTTCTTTGCCAGTAGGAAGCCAAGGCCGCTTGTTGCGTTTGGATAGCAGGACATAGCCCCCTCCTAAGATGGAGCCCATGGGATGTCCCTTGGTCTCATCATTGAGTTCCAGCATAACAGCCAGTAGTGCATTGACCTGGTAACATTGCTAGTTAGCTTGCACACCCAAATATTGTAGATATGGTGTTCACCCTGGAACGCCGCACCCCTTCTTCAGCAAGGTTCTCATAAGGCTTTGACGGCTGCCGAATTTCCTGGCCAAGGTTTCCTATGGTACACTCCATTGTCCACTGCGCATAGCAGATTGGTGGGCCCTTGTGCATCGCCTCAGTAACGAGGTGGAGAACTTGATGGACGCATGGGCAGACAAAGTGAAGTCGATCTTGCCTGAGCTGATAGTAAATGAGTTCAAACTCATGGCCCCAGGAACAAAGGAGGATGTAGGCATGCTCAAGGTCTTGTTCATTGATGGCATGTTGAGACATGATTTGGATACCGCATACGAGCCTGCAAAAGTTCAACCAATACCATTCTGGAAGGATGTTGTACAGCAGGGCAGGAGCGAGGCAGAATATGTAAAGATGGAATTCCCATGTCTTGTAATCCATATTGATTTTGTCTGCGATATTACATGGTTTACGGTCGAAAGAGCCAGGAACAGCTATGCCAGCGTCCTCGACAGCTTGCCCGTGTGCAGTCCAAATCTCTTCATCACGAAAAATGGCCCAATCCCACAAGTCCTTGTTGTCCATGTGACTGCAGTCCATTGTCCCACGCCAGAGGGAAATAAGGAGATCTGAAAGGTTCCCTGCTAGATGCATGACATCCATGGTCATGCAAAGAGGTACTCCGAGTGAACGACATTGATCGAGCCCAAGGATCAGAGGGGGTTGGGTAATGCCGGTTTTGGTCTTGCGAATATCCCACTGGCGCTGGCTAGGAGCACTAACGAGTCACATAAGATTGTGGGTGTAATTGCCTGAGCCACCAAGGGGAAGCTGAAAGATGTCGATGTTGGGGTGGTCGCTACCGGGTGCACAGTTACCCTGTGGTCTCAAGAGGGCTGGGTAGTAGTGCGTTCTGTGAAATTTGTGTCTGCCTGGTATTGGACAGTAGACTTGACAGCCACTTTTGCCGCTATGTCTGACCATACTGTCCCAGCATACAAGACCTGGGCCATCAGCTGTTGTGAAGAGAAGATAAAGGTCTGATGAAAACATTCAATCCTCAGATGCATCCCAGATACGAAGACCTTCACGCTGAAGGGCCGCGATGTGGTGGAGACCTACAAACAGAAACGAATCAATGTTCTTGGGTTTATTCGGACCTGGTATGAATCCGCCAGGGCAGACATGTACTTTCTTGTACCACTTGTCAGGCGCTAGATTGACAATGATCCAAATATATATCCAGCAGTCAGACTGCTTGCTCTCATATAGCTGAGCACTGTCAAGTGAGACCATTAACATGATGTCGTCCTTCTTGATGTCTCCATCAAGAACCGCTCCGAGATAATCCCACCCTGCTGCAATGTCGTTGACTACAGATATCGATCCAGTACACTGTGTCTCTGCGATTATTTGCTGCGTTTGCTCGTGTAAATAGCGCATTTGACAGGCCTGGTCAGGATCATGATAGAGTGCCTGAAGTTGTGGACCTAGTGGAATGGTGGTGAATTTTTTGGCAGGCATCCTGCTCTGGCCATTAGTACTCTGCAAGAGTTCTTGATTCCAGCGAGAAGTTTCACAAAGTGGGCACTGCTCGAGATTGGAATATGGACCTGTAAATGCTGCACAACTATTAGGGCACATGTCATGCTGAACCTTCTCAATGCCAGTGAGAGATGCGATGAGATTCTCTACGTTATGGAAGGAGAGGATATCGTTGACACCCTCTGCACCTGGGAAGTTCCGAGCAGTGGACCAACATATTTTTTCGTAGGCATCCTTGGAAGAATGCTCTGTAGCAAGGTACATCAAGATGCTGTGATGATGCCCAGCATTGTCGATCCAAAGTGGTTGACAAGGGGGGTTGCGAAGACATTCGAGGGCTAGTTGGCTGAGCTTCGTGACCAGGTCTTCTAAGGTAGCAGATGCAAGAGTGGAGACGAATTGCATCGTCTCTCGTAACTTGGGCAGAACAACATGTTCAGACAGGTCTTGGATGTTAATTTGAGGTCGAGCGCATCGCTGGTATGTGATCTCTGGTGGATTCAAGTCCATGTGGTCAGGAGGTGGAGGTGGTGAAGATGCATGTGTCTCGTCTGGTAGAGGTGGTGGAGGCCTGTCTGTCTCGTCTGGTAGAGGCAGTGGGGCCATCTCTGTCCTGTCCGGTGGAGAGTGGGGTGGAGATGGGGAAGGGAAGAATGGCTCGGAATCATCAGGACAGTCGCGACGTTTGTTACCCTCAGTCAAATCGATCAGATATCTGATATCCAGCCCACTTTCATCCGAGTGCACCGGCTGGGTTATTAAACGAGTGGCTGTCTTGTTAACACTTGTCTGTGATAGTGAACAACCAAAAACATGGTTATTACCAGTCCATGTAGATACCTAACAGATCTCACCTGCATCCTAGAGTTGACATCAGTCTGATTGACGTCGCTGGGCTGCTGCACACGAGCATGTTTGCGGCATCCTATGTATTCATTTGGGTCGCAGTTTTCTCTTGCCCGTGCCACAAGGCCACAATGTGCTTCAGCCCTATGCATGCTAGGAGGAATGGAATGGCTGCAATCCGGTGGCAAAGAACAATGAGGAAGGGGAGGAAGACTTATCATCCATTCTCCCAAGAGCCTGGCAGTGTGCATTCGCTGGCGCTCTTCCTCTGAGCTTGCGCTGGCGAGATGTTGTTGCCATGCTGTATGAGAGACCTTATGAATCCGTCCAAACCTGTGCTTGACACAGATGCAGTTGTATTGGCATGCAGTAGACTGCTGTTCGGAGTCCTGTTGCATGTAAGTAGTTAGTATGGTAAGTGCAAAGCACTAGTTTGCTTTGCGTTGCAATGACTGCAATGCCAAGGTCGACGATATTGGGTGGATCCCGCTTGCAAAAGGTAAAGCGACACGTTGCAAAGCCTGCATTTGAGATTTGGTAATATCACCTGATACTCCCACTTAAATAATCTAATTAGATAGTGTGTTGCTGTTGTGATGTGTGTCTAAGATGACACGTTTGAGGCAATCCCCCCCTCAATGAATAATTATTGAATACTGAGAGGTACTTAGAATAATTTAGAGCAACTGAGCTGCAAGGCGCAGACACAGATTTGTCATCAACGTCCCCCTGACACTTCCCATGCCCGTGCCATGTCATCCTCAACACCTCTCGTTGCCATCGTCGACAGCAAGCTTGCATATCTCAACAACTATGCAATGTACCAATATTGGACTTTCTTTGTCATGCAGTACTTTTTTCTAGCTTACATTTTGTAGTATTTAACTTATGATTTCTGTCAATATGGGTGACGGTTTCAATTTGCATGCCTGTGGCAGTGTTCGGCAGCTTCTGGTGACATGCATCCACCACTGTGGATGACAGCGAGCTCACATATCTCGAAGCCTACGCAACATATGGACTTTGGACTTTCACTTCCACGTAGTAACATATCTAGCTAATTTTCTGCAGCAATAAATGTAGATTTACTGCAGAGTCAAGCAAAAAAAAAACAGATGATGCAGTGGTAGTGGAATGGCATATCTATGCATCCATAGTAACGCTCAGAATATCCTGCAAAGCCTCACATTGTTCTTCCAAGGCAGTGGCATGATGTTCATCAGCGTCTTCATCAATGTCCTCTTCCCCATCATTAGCACAAACTGGTAGAGACGAGAGTATGGTCTCCATGTGCACTCGTTGGGGGACACTCGCACTATCTCCTGGGCCACATGACATGCTAATACCCGGAGCGAGCATACCACTGAATCCAGGGAGTTGAGATATTTTCTCAAGAGAGTGGAGGTGCAACGGGGTGAATTGGGAATGGATAGTACGATACCTAGAGATCTGGTATGCAAGCATAGGGTTGGTGTCCTCATAGAGACCTTCACAAGCTCGGAGGTATCGATCTTCATCTACAAGATACGTCACAACGCGACGAATTTCGACATTGAGGTGAACAACTTCTTCCTCAGCTCGGCATAACTTGAAATAAGTGTTTATAGCGAGTTGCACGGTAGGTGATGCCCATGACCGAGTCGATATGTCTTGCCACGTGTCCCCGAGAAGGTCAAAGTTGGCCAGAAATGCATACTCAACGACCTCATCAAATTCCAGTGTTCGTTGGCTGAGATTTTTGGCTGCAGTATTGAATTGTGTGAGGGCAGTCCGAATGGCCGCTGAGCGTGTTTGTAGGGCCTTTCCAATGTGCTTACGAAGTTTGTACCCTGCAACAGTGAGCCCCAAGCAACCCGACATGGAGCGAACCTACCTGTGCCAGACTGGTTCATCTTCGAAAGCTCGAAGATCTGCGACACAACCAGCCGCTCGACATTGTCCAATGCATGCTGATACTTTCAATTTGCGACCAGACGAGAAGCTGCCTGCCACTCCTCATCCCCCAGTACCCAGCGGCATGTTATTCCAAGGCGGCCCTCCAGCTCCTGCACAGCCTTCAAGTCCTTCTCATAGTTCTCCTGGGCATGACGGTGCATGGTCTCCCTCTTCCTGGTCGCACTGCTATCACTCCAGATGGGTGCCGCAGTCTGAGTGGTAACAACCATCCATGTGGATAGGATCGTCTCGAGGGCTTGCCTAGGTTTATCAATAGTTAGTGCGATCACCTCATGGTAATGATACGTACCTGCTTGCAGCCAGATTGACAAGCTGCTGCCAATATTCCATCTGAAGAGATTCTTCTGGAGGCTTGCACAGGAGAGATTTGAGGTAAAGCCGTTCTTCGTCTAACCAAACTTTAAACATCGCCAGGTCACTTACCCCGAGCTCATGCATCAGTCGTTCAAGAGTCGCATGGCCATTGGAGAGAATATCGAGAGCTTGCTTGTAGTTATTGAGTAAAAATTTTGCTGCCAAAGATCAGATACATTGACGCAGGCATGATTGACTTACTGAGGTTTGCATACACCTCCATTTCATCGCTGTGCTCAAAATAGTATGTGATGGCCTGCCTTCTGTGGAAAATTGATGCATATCGAGTAGACAACACCAGCGCATTGCTCTTTGAAAATGCCTGCTCACAACCTTCAAGATCTTCGAGTCCAAGACCTTCGACGTAGGTGGTGAGGTTGTCTAACTGACATAACCTGTTGTGAGCGTGACCATGGAATGCATTAATGAGAGATGTATAATTCAGTGATCGTGCACACTCGCCAATGGCACTAGATGCCAAAGTGGTCTTGAACCGACAGCCAATGTCGTATCTGCCCCCAAGGTCTGGGCCAAATGTGTCCAGGAGCTTCCACATCACCGCGAGAGCATACTTGGACCTGTGCATGAGTTAATTGGCATGTACAGTTAGTGTAGTAGTTTACTGACTGTTCGCCGCTCTGTACCATGTCAGCGATGAGCAGGCAGAAGCCATGCCGACAGACTGCAATGAAGACACCTGATTCATCGATACGTTCCACATTTTTTCCGTGGCGCTATCTTTCATATTCTTCCAGCACTCTGCACAAAGGTTGCCATCACCGTCCTATGAAGAAGCAATAAATCTAGAATAAGAACAAAACCAACAGGTGCTCACCTCATCAACGAGACTGTGGCCTGTTTGCTGATTGGACGCAAATTTATCGACAAATTCACGAGACAGGTATTGTTTGTGATGAAACGTATGCTCGGAGGTTGGAAGAGAAGTAGCAGCATCATCAATATCACCATCCAGCATCCTGGTCGCCACTCGTTTGAGAGAGTCGTTCCCATCTTGGGCAAATAGCATCCTAAATCGCATCGCTGGTTCGTCCTGCAATCTGTAAGTACATGCAGGACAAGCATACTTGAGCCGCCAGTCGTGCTTGTCGTGCTGCAGTGCTCGGCGCACAAGGTTTGAGACAAATGCTAAAACTTGTAAATAAACATCAAGCACGACGGAAAACTGTTGCGAGTGGTGATTGTGAAATGGAACCTGACTCAGGGATAAGTATTCAGGTGATCAGAGAATAATTGTCGTTGATGAATGCCATGCATGTCGCAAAGCGACTTAACATATACTTGTATCGAGAAGTGGGGGCAGCATTGATGAGCAGTGTGGTATAGGTCGAGAGCCTGCACTGTAACAGCGACCTTCGGGACAATAGGAGAGCACAGGATCAAACCATGGCGAACGAGAGCTGAAGTTAGGTAATGATCAGTAGGCCCTACAGTAATAGAAGTCTTCTCGGCACCTACCATGCCATGAGTACTTGCACATGCGATGATGATTAGGTTCACTCACAAAATACGTCCAGCACAAGTATACTGAGCAGCTTGGTGTCCACACCATTACACTTCCTCTGCTGCTCCTCCCATGTACATTGTTCATCCGAATCAAAAAATCCTCTGTCCCTTGCGCCTCTCTGTTTCAAGGACCAGGCCATGTAAGCCTCTGCCATCACATCCAACTGTACACTGAATGCAGCCGTCTGTTCAGTAGAACGATCCCGAAATGTACAATAATCATGTTTCCCCTTGACCTTCTCAGAAGTGCTGATAGTGGTCAGCCATTACTTCCCAGTCACTGTGAGCTCACCTCTTCCAGAAGTCGCCTAATAACCCCCTGGTGAGTTCTTGGAACTCACCACTGGCGTGACTAACATCGAGAGGCTCCATTCCATCCAGGATCATTTCACCATACCCCTCATTCTCGTAGTTGTCACCTACTGGCTCATTGTCCGCATAGTTCAACGCCAGATCTTGCAACACCTCCAGTGCACGCCTCTCGGTAATGGTCATCTCTGTCGAAGGTGAGCTTCTTTTTTTTTTTACCACAACAACAGGGTACCTCTTAGCCACTCTTGTTTGCGCTCTGCTGCGTGTGCAGACCATTCGGCAATTTTTCTCGGACCAGCCAATTCATGGAGTGTTCGTGCAACCCCTGTGACCTGGTGAACATGGGTCTGGATGCAGTGTATTTGCGAGGATGTCAAGCTTCTGCACTTGTGCAAGTGACCATGTGCTGCTCCCCTGGCCATAACTTGCTTTTTGGTGTCATTCCATTGTCCGGAACCTTTGATCCTTTCAAAGACCACGTGACGCTAGCGCAATGTCAACACTTATTGCCAGCTTATCTGCCATCAATAGTACAGTCTTTAAATATCCTTAGCAGTGACCTGCAAGGTGGTTTGACCATGGTATCAAGTGCCGAAGGTAGGCATAGGACTAATTTTTTTGGTGGAGGTTTTGACATTCTGTTAGACGACAATGGTAACTGGCAGGAAACAATATCCATGGAGCGAGATACTGAAGAGATGGTCACGTGCACGATGACAGTGACGACGACTTGTGAAGGGACCATGGAAACCAAGGTCAAAAGCTTCGTGAAATGTCGTACTTGTTCTACCACGACCACTCTTAGGAGTCCTCGGAGTCCTCAGAAGTGCAGTCAGGTGGTTACACAATCGTCCGTTGCTACAATCACCCCTACTACCACCTTATCATTGCCTTCTCACAAATCAAGATCTTCTGCTGCCTCTCACCCTTCAGCACCTCATCAGCAAAACAGTCATTTTGGGACAGAGTCACAGTCACTACAGTGTCACAGTTCAACTTTCCAGAGCAAATACTGCTCTAAGTACACCATTTTGTGCACTTCCAATGCATGTAACTATGTATTTAGGACATGCACATTCATACTAAAATACATTTGAGGTCTGAAATGTAGTACTTAATGAGTTGGCAGCCACTGTGCAGCACTGTACAGAGGGGGACCTTCCTGTCACACTGTGGGACTCTGTGGTGGCTGTACAGCACTGCACAGTCACAAACTGTTTTGCTGATGCTTGTGCATCCACATCTCACACTGCTGTCATTCCCCACCTGTCGGATCTTGCGGAGCCGACCTCCAAGCCTGAGGGATTTTACCTTGTTATCATTGGGCAAGAAGTCAGCATATTCTACATGTGGTAATACTGGCATTTCATCAAAACTATCCTCTGTTGACCTCAACTTCAAATACCTAGGAAAGACACTGCACTGCAGGTTCTCGAAATCAGTGGTGCCATTTACTACAAGTGTAAGACCTTCCAGCAGGCACTTGCCAACTATACAGCGGCTTATGACAAGGGTGAACTTCGTGCAATTCCTTCCCCCAGTGGACCCTTCTGGCCCACAGTACTGCGTACACCTTCTCCTGCTCTCAGTGAAGGGGAACAATCTTACTGGGCTGAAGTGGATCACTTGATGGATGTGCTTAGCCAAGTGCAACTCGATGCCACTGGTAGCCAGTGAGCGTCGCATCCTTCCAAAACTTTTCTTTTGTTGAATGTGACTGGTGCTGCCCTGTCTTTGTCTCGTGTTGAATAGCTGAAGTATATAGTAGTTAATACCAATGTCCCTCTGCCCGCCTTGTCTACCAATGAATGTGAGAGTGATCTCCAGTTTGATTCGCATAAGTATCGCCTGTACATTAAATATCTGGTCTGAGGCCGTACGTATTGGTGTTGAGTGTAGTGTACGTATATGAATGAATGTGCCAGGTACTTGTATAACCAAAGATTTGTGCTCAAATGGTATTGACAAGTTCGATAGGCTAAACCAGTAAATTGCAATCACCACAACACAAGATGTGAGATGAAACTGTCAGACAGCGAGTCTTAGATAGTAGACAAGCTAACGCTCGCAACGATGTCGCATGCATACCGCCAGAGTTCATTTTCAGCGATGCTGGTAGTGAATACTGGTTGATAGCAAACAGGTTCGCTATTGCCATTCGCTATCAACCAGCTGCACACTACGTCATATCCAATACATTACCTAGCTTGCTGTCCATTCAAATGCATGATGTTTAGTACACATTGATTGTATGCAAAGTTCTTATTCACTCAGGCAGCTTAGAGCAAGGGGGAAGCATCACACCTCAGGTGTGGAACGTGTGCATACAGAAGGTATAGAAGGTGACTACACAGTAAAATAGTAACGAGATTCAGAGATTCGAGACAAAGGGGATATCGGTGCATATTCATCTAATTTAACTTCGAAAAAGCATAGCTCGATCAATAAGGACGTGAGCAAATCAAAAACCTGTTCGTACGAGTCTGCAACTCTGTGCGACATACCCCTAAAGCCTTTGCGTGTCATACTCCTTAAAAGCCACAGAAGTCGTCTGCCATCTTCAACATGGGCCCCACATTGCGAAAAGAACACATCAGTTGCATGTCGACCCCTGCCCTGGGTGTACTTCAGTTGTTCATAGAACTTCTTCAGCCAGGTTGACTCTGCACCCCATTCGGATTGCCAATCGGCGATGAGTTGCCTCATTTTCTCGAGCAGGGGGATTTCTGAATGTGCTGAAGGGTGTAGGCACGAGTTGGGCTGTGAGTCCAGGGGCGATCCATCTGCGCTGGTCAGTATTGGGTTGCACATAGTATCTTCATTGTTAATGGCGCGCTTCCTAATGACAAAGTTAATAAACGGATGTATTTGAGGGTGGGTACTCACCTAGTCCTGTTCCTACAAGTGTCCTTGGTCAGCATGGGTACTCATGATTGATCATATTAGCCGGCCTACCTGGCAGTGCGAAGTCTTGCCTTCTCTCTCTGCTCCTCTCGCACTCTGAATTCTGGAGTTAAACTCTTTGTCAAGTGACATACAGAAAATACTTCGTACCCCAGCTGCGATAGCCACCATTCAGTGGCTGCACATTGCTTGTTTTTCTTCGTTACAGTTGGTGTTGTTCCCATATACAATCATCAAGATCCTAGCTGCAAGGAAGTGTGATTAGTTGACTGCAGGGTACTATATATGCAGCTTACCTGGTGTAACTTGGAAGCAATGATGAAGGTTAGCATTACCACTTGGTGTCTCAGGCCTAGCATTCGGTCACATGACCATGCAATTACCACTTGGCATTTCAGGCCTAGCATTCAGTCACATGACCACACAATTACCACTTGATGTCTCAGATCTCAGGCCTAGTGTTCGGTCACATGACCACACAATCGTTGCAGAAGTGCTACAACTGGCATCAGTGCATTTATTGTCGCATGTCTATCTGTCAATGTGCCTGTCATCTCTGGCAGTCTGGCTGTCATCCTATCTTGAAGCAAAAGGTTTCAGGTAAGTTGTACGGTCTACTACTATCTAACGCAGCTGACCCTTGAAGCTTGCAGCATAGTTTCTAGAGTGTACTGGATGATTCGCTCGCGATCCTTGAGGCTCCCTGCCATCAGGTAGCGCCACCCTCCGATTAACCCGATAACTTGACTCTCGTCAGCTTATGTGTATCTCTAGGCAAAACAAAAAATGGTGGGACCTGACTGGTTCTACTTACCAGCACCCGCAGTGGCCAACGATACTGCAACATGGTACTGGCCATGCCAGTATCTCCATCACTCACCCAATGCTGGCTTAGCAAGTGCGGTGTTGGCTTAAGCAATGGTAAGTATAGTCGATACCCATAGATCATTCTAACATCTTATGCTACCCCCACAGGTTCGCGTGGTGTTATATTAAGCTATGAATCTAGTGCGTGATCGTCTGGTCATCCCAATGACAGGCACCACAGGCATGGGTGTAATTGACACCCAGATGATACTTGGTTGACTATGGGGCTACTAGGTCAAATAAAGTATATGCACCTGAGTAGAATTTACAGAGTTGTGTCCTTAAAGCAGAGACAGAGGTTTATCTATGGCTTTTATGCATGCTTTTACTTTAGGTAATTTTCAGTATTGTGCCACTGATGAGCACAATCCTTTTGTTGACCTAGCACACTGATTGTAATTACATAATGTCCTCACTGAAACTTAGCTGGTGCCTGCTCAGGTAAAATTAATGCCAATTTCCTTTGTTATCCCTTTGTATTTGTTACAAGGTAGTTCCTGAGCAGGCACCAACTAAATTTCAGCCAGGACATTATGTACATGCAATCAGTATACTAGGTCAACAAAAGGATTGTGCTCATCAGTGGCACAATACTGAAAATTACCTAAAGTAAAAGCATGCATAAAAGCCATAGATAAACCTCTGTCTCTGCTTTAAGGACACAACTCTGTAAATTCTACTCAGGTGCATATATTTTATTTGACCTAGTAGCCCCATAGTCAACCAAGTATCATCTGGGTGTCAATTACACCCATGCCTGTGGTGAGGACAGACCAATGTCATCTGCTCAATATCACGCTGTCAAATTTTTTATTTTATTTTTCCAGGACTTGGAGACGTGGTGTGCAGCTCAGGACTCTGCATTGACAATTTACCAACAGCATGGAAAACTACGTTTTCACTTTCCCTCCAGTCTCCTTCGACTCTTCCAGTGATTTCACCTGTCCAGTGCCCCAAACACTCACTTCATACGACTACTGGAACCCTTCTCAAGCGCTGTTTCCTCCGAATGCAGTGCAACTGGCTCCAGAGCCTTTGACGGTCCTCCATGCATCCGATGGTTATCCGGTGCTGGACCTGGCCCTTTTGGCCATTTCACTCCCTCAGCCCAAGTTGTCTCTGACTTCAGAGATGCCCTCTACATCTAAGTTGACCCCTTTGAATGCGACGTCGGAACCTGCTGCCACCATTCTTAGTACCTGTCCCAACAGCGGTGTGCCTGGTGGATGCAATGGTGAAATCATCATGGCTAAGCCTGCGGGTAACAAGTCTACTTGGGCCGCCCAAAACCCTGGATGGCCCATTACACAGCCCTGTCAACCTCTCACCACCATGGAGAAAGAGCATCACAGCGCGCACGCAGCATCAAGGCAGATCTCTGCAGCACAGTGGAAGGATTGCAACACGCTTCTGAACAAAGCAATCCAGAAACTCTCTGATGAATTTGAAGCGAAGGTACAAGTAGTAGCCACTACGCATAACGTTACACAGGAGAAGGTCAAGAAACTTTTGGGTGGTCACAAATATTATCGGAACCTGTGCGGTATGCAACTGGCCAATGCAATCATCCACGACAAGGCACATGAAGTTAACGAAGGTAATTCCTTGCTATTCTCTTTTTGCTCTATCTCATATGTGACAGGTCACGCTTGTGGGGAGAAACTCACCCTCCAGCAGATTTGGGGCTTAGTGAGGGCTGACCCTAAGTACCAGGACATGACCCAGGATGAAAAGGACGAGTTGTTGCATGCCCTCACCGAGTATCGGGCTCTCAAGAATACGAGCATTCATGCCACAAATTCAGCAGCCACTGTGAGTCGACATGTGGATCAATGGCAAAAATACCAAAAAAAACCCAACACAAAGACAATTGCTGAGTTGGTGGTTTTCCTATGTGGGCTTTGGCTCGAGGGATCTGTTAAAATAAAATGGGGGAGGGGTTCTGTGCACCTAGAGGGGGCTAGGGCAGAGGGTATAGGTGCTCCTGATGAAGGGGGAGCAGGGGAAGACTGAAAAAGCAAAGATAGTAGGCTGCTCTGAGCCTAGAAGTGATGTAAGATGATGATAATGATGACAGTAAGTAGACCCTTAATGGAGCCTCAAATACTGCAGGAATAGAGATAATGATGAGGGGCTTAAAAGCGACGATGATTGGGCCTAATAGGTAAGCAATTGAGTGGGCAAGTAGCTTGGCTAGTAGCTGCTTTATTGCTGTCGACGTATTGGTACTTTATATACAAAAGGTAGCGTAGCCTGCAGTAAATATGGAGCAACACTTTGTAAGTGATCTGTAAGCAATTGGTAAGGGGATTGGTAAAGGATTGGTAAGGCTTTGTAAGGATGAGTAAGGACAGTAAGCAATTGGTAAGTAAAACCAGTCAGCATGACGAAGATTATCACTAATCAATTTGAAAATGGAACGAGTCATCAAGGAATGGATGAATAATGCAAAAAGGGGAATGAGTAAGTGCACTGGTCACTGCTGATTAAGGGATATGACTGCAAATGAGTCATAGTGACTCCTAGATCTGAGATCTAGATGCATTATGGTAACTTGCTGTGCATCCAAATGAAGAATGGTGGGGATTTCTGCCAGGGGCCAGTTTTGGGGGTCTCCAGGGTAGTCAGGGCATAGGATTTCGCAACTTTCCCCCTTTCCTCCTCTCTGTAAAGCGACCTGCATTAGCTGCAGCTAGTGTTCTGGAGGGTTTGAGGAGGAGGAAGGGCCATCTTCTCCCATAAGAGCAGGGAGAAGTGTCTCAAATTCATCATGAATGCGATCAGATAGACTGGATGACAGTAATTGGTATTGAACCTGTCACAATTTTGGAAGAATGAAGGATGGGATTGAGAGGTAGATGTTGCAGGGCACAGGGACAAAGGATCCATATGCTTCTTCAACTGGAGAAACTGCAACAACCACATATGATTTTTCAAGCCTGATAACAGACCTGAGACAACCAAAGAAAGTCCTCCTCGATGTCAGACTGACAAGGAGAACTTGCTGTCCCAAAGTGATAGGATGGGAGGTCATGGATGAGGGAGGGATGAACCAGGAGGCTTCAGGGCAAATGCTAGTGGGGATTCCTGGCAAGTACTCGTAGTTATTCTCCCTGGCAAAGGGGATGAGTGAAGAGATCATCGAAGAGGTGGCCATTACAACAAAAAGTGGCAAAATGGGCATTTGTTGGCAGAAATGATGCAGAAAATTGTGGAGGGCAAGGATCGTCACCAAATTCGGTAGGCAGGATGGCATGGTCAAGAGCTTTCTGTGAGCGTGGGAACGATGTCGATATCTTTAGAAATGGCTGAGATATTCGAAAAACCGGAATGCTGTAAACTGGCGCTCGAAAACTTTTATTCGGCACTTGAGCGGTTTCTTCCCTAATGTTAAGGGTGGTTCTTGTGCGACGGATGACTGCTAGACACTCCAGTCATTCTGCACATTAGGGCTAGGCTTCTCCATTCTTCATCATTCAGCTTTTGGGTCCATGCTCACATCACCAAACACCTTTGGTGCATGACATCATTCCTCATATGATTACTGAAGACAATGAAGTCAACAGCTTTGCACAATCCTAGATACATGGAATGTGTTTGAGCCAGCAAATGCTACATCCTACAGTGGTGATATGATGGTTACTCATCAGAATGAGACCATATGCCGACATGCACAAGAAAATTATGATAAGGATTTACTCGTTGTTCAAGAACTTGAGCATAAGCTGAATATATCATGGTGTTGGGTTCTGGAGGACAAGGAATGGCAAAATGCGGGCTGTCTTGTAGCAAACCGGGAGTACCACCATGTGCTGGACAATCTGGAAAGTCTTGTGGTAGTGCAGCTCTTCGAGCTGATGAAGATGAACAGGGTGGGCACAGGTATGTCAGTAGCCTGGTTCGCGTCTTTAATGACACTTGCTTTCAAGGCTACAAACTATGGAAACATATTGCTAAGGCCCTACAAACTCGTTCTGCAGCAATCAAGGTTGCACTCGATCGCTACAACAAGTGTGCACTGGTTGTGCAACCTCCCCGCCAGATGCTGCAGTGGGAGGAATTTGTTGAATACACCTTTCTAGCTGACTTTGACCTGCTCCGGGATACATGTGAAGACATCTCACAGTGCCCTTGGGCGCACCCAACTGCACGCTTCACTTTGGACACTTTTTTCAAGATGTGCCAGGCTGAGGAGGAGATCGCATGCCTCAACATCGAAATTCGTTGAGTCATCATGTACATACATGATGAAGAATGCTTCTTGCATACATGCAAAAAGAAAATTAGCAATATTCACCCTGCCCTTGCCCACCAAGTTTCTCGCCATTGTAATTTTCACTTGCAGTTCAGTGGCTTCCATTTGAAGCGCTTGCACGACATTGCAACGCTTCCAGGATTCTCTGGTAATCTTCACCTTGGTGAAAGTGCCTTGAAGGGTCCAGGTGAGAGCAATAACGAACCTGACATCGTCATACCCTCCTATCTTCTAGCACGTCTACAGCCTCCCTCATCTCAACCCCTGCATGGGGACACTCACCAGGACCTGGAGGAAGAAGAAGAAGTAGAACGTGAGGTAGAGGAGGCATCCCACACCCTCCAAGACATAATGGAGGTGAGCTTCGATCTGGAGTGAGGGCATGTGATTTTATTACTATGCATGTGGGAATACAATTGTAGTTGAATGTCACTCTACATTTAAAAAAACCTGATGCTAAATGGCTCAGCCGTTCTCGAGATATGTGTGCATGCTGTTGGAGATGACAAGCACGGGCACGAGCTTGTTGTGACAGGCGCTGTTGGGACTCGGGCTAAGCAGCACCGATAGTTCGGACATACACATGACATTGACAGTGGCTGTACTCTACAGCAGGCACATGATACAAGCAGTGTGACGAAGCCAACCACCTGTGATTCCCACATATGTAGTCTAATTCTATTCTAGGTTGTACTCTACATAGGAGACGGAGTATGTAGCAAAAAGTCCGGCATTGAACGGCCCTGCTGATCGTGAGATATGCATGCTTGCTGTCAGCGATGATGAGCACGGGGGTGTGCTCACCGTGACAGGTGTTGCCGGGACTTTGGCAAGTTGTGCCAGGGACGCTGTCAAACAAATATAGTAATGGTAGGAGTCTTAACTAATCAGCCTTCAATTATTCAGCTCGAAGGTCCAACAATATCCAAGAGATATTGCAGGAGTGTGTATTTAGGCATATCCCCTGCATGTTAGCAGTGTTATCATGCACCATTACCAAAGCTAATTAGTGTATATATGTGGGATTCACAGGTGGATGGCCACAATGCGTTGTAGTCAAAGACCCCAGAGAGTATGGCAAGCTATGTTGCCCTATGTCAGCATCACAAACACAACAGAAAAAAAAGGGCCTTACTTGCAGATGTTACAGTAGTATTGAGTTCCTTCCTTCTGAAAAAAGTAGTGAGTGTTGTGAGCCACATTCCACCTTGACTGGCCCTGACTTGAGTCTATGGTAGAAAAGGGGTCAGATGTAGCAGTGCGGATGGCAGTGGGTTGAGGTTGATGATTTTCCTGTGTCTCATGGTCCTCATCATCAGCATCGACATCAAGTTCTTGATCAATGGCAATGAACTCCCTTGAATTGTCATTATGATAATGCTGGGGCAGGCGGTGAGCATGAGTGGGGTGATCTCTGACCTCAGTGTCCCAACTCTCAGTGTTGGGTTGTGTGGCAGGAGTTGGTCATTGATGCTGACACTGACCCTTCACCATAGGATGGAAGGGAATGGTTTGTGAGCAGACAGAGAGTGATATGAAATATCAATACTTATAGCATCATTGCATCAGCATTGCCAGTTGCAACCAGACATGTGCATGAGGTGAGGGTGCCAGCTGGACACAACCCCTTGCAGTACTTACATATGGCTGGCTCCCTGCCTTGTGTACCTTTGCCAGGCAGTGATATAGCAGCTGCTAGTTGATATGCCAAGAGCAACACATATATCCTCGAGTTCCCAGCCAGAGTCCCAGAGACAGATTGCACACTCCTTGAGGTCACAACTGATATGGTGATATGGCATGGAGGAGTGCAGTACAAGAGTGACAAGGCAATGGTCAAATGGTAGTACTATTAGCATACTGTACTACTCAATTTCCTACATTTCCTTTTTTGGAACAATGCACACATGCGAAATACATATTTTGCTTTTCCCAACCTTTCGCACACAGCTGTAATAGTCTGACTGAATAATCAGCAAATGTGGTGTGTGAAGGATAGCAGGATAAACGTTGAAGAAACATACAAAAAGATACCAGATATACAAGCAAGATCTTCGAAATCAGAAATATTCAACAGTGTTTACCTGTGAACCAATTTGTGACGTGCAGCTGAGCATGGGGCAATGGCTCGGGGCTTGGGGGGCATGCTGGGGGTTCCAACATCTGTGGGCTTGTATTCCTCATCATCAGAATGAGCATGCTTGATGCCTTGAAACTGGGTGAAGTAGTTTTCATAGCATGACCAAGCAGTTGAGCACAATGAAATCTTCAGTCCTGATTGTATCTCCCTCCAGTTGAACTCAACTCTGAGTTTGGCCACTTGTAGCCTACATAGTGCAGACTTGGATTTGAATACCTTCGTGAGTTTGCATATCTCCTTCTTCACAGCACTTAGTCCCTTTCTGATTACTCACTCTGCCTCTTCCATTTCGATGCACGGATATATGTATTTCAAAAAAATGTTGAGTCGGCAGGTCTTAAAGCAGTCAAATGTGTCACTTATGCCAATTACCCTCTTGCTATCATCGAGGTCAATCCTCTCTGCTCCATCCTCCCTGATCCAAACATCAAACTCGACGTCTTTGATTGCACACCATGTATGATCAGCCACTATGATAGGCTTGATCACCATGGGCTCAGGTTTGAAATCAGCTTCAGAGTCTGAGTCCTGCTTGATGGGGGATGAGGGGTCAAGTTGCATCAGGGATTTGGCCTCAGGTCTATCAATAGAGCTGGAGTCAGAGGAAGTGGATTTGTCGAAGTTCATAGCATACGCCTCGACAGATTGAGGAAGTGCAAGAAAATTATCTTCCAAGACACACGCATTACGTCGAGAAAAGAAGGACCAGGTGGGTGTCCCCTCCTTTGGGGAGTGGTAGTTGCAATCCTTCAAAACGAAAATCAAGATGACGAGAATGATACTTGGCCAACCCTCAACCTCAGCCCAAACCTTCTTCATCACATCTTCACAGCTTTGGCTGAAGGCACACTCTACTACAGCGAGTAGAATGCCAGGTCCTGCCTCGATGGGGCTCGCAAACAGGGAATGATCAGGGGTTGCAGAGAACCCAGTGCATGACAATCGGAGGCTGAGGTTTGATTCCAACGTAATGTGAAGGAGAGATCAGTTAATTGGAAGGCAGTCCAGTGTGGACTGCACAGCCCTGCCAAAATCAGTAAGACAAAACTCATGTGTGGCCATCAGCATTTCTACAATTAAAAGGCCATTCCAGGGGTTGTGAGACAACCTAATAGCAATGAGTCACATGTCATAGAGTAACAGTCACAAATCCTCTAACTTTGGTTTGCTCTGTGAAAGAAACCACTCTTCCACTGCTTGTGCGAGAGATTCAAATACTTGCACATCAATGTTTTCAAATACCTGTGTAGCAGCAGGTGTCAGCTGTGAAAACTTGCTAGCATATTAAGACCTTGCCTGGACCTCAGTAGTTGGATCAGCATCCATGCTTCACAAACCAAATTCCTTCAGTAAGTCTCAGAATGATTCTTGACTACAATAAATTCAAGTCACTCTGGAATTTACAGAGACATACTGGGTGATGTAGCTCGTGAAATGATCTGAGAATTGTCACTGGGAGACACCACATTGGGTGCAACAAGCTCAGATCGCTTAGCCCCTTGACATCAGGGAAATTTTAATGAAATGATAATGTTATATAAGACTTTATCTACCCTGTAAAGCCCTATAAGGTATATCATAATGATATACACATTGATAATGCTATATATTCTCTGGGAGCCTTGGCAGCATAGGTCAAAAGTAATCATTTAGGTAGAGTGGATCATATGTATCAGAATGTGAACAGTAGATCATATATGTCTTTCATTATCAGACATTACCAACAATTGTCATTGACACCACCAACAGCTTAAAAATAAAATTTGCTATAGCAACCTTCAATTGGACTTATCAATCATGATATTACCAGAAAGCAATTCTATTCCATATTGTTTACATAATCAGTACCTACTCACTACACTACCTACTAAGTATGAACTACTTAAACCACCAAAAAAGCGAAAATTAAACAGCGAAAGACACTCACAGATGACTTCACACAAGGGTACACTTACCTGGATATGAACCCTAAGACTTAGAGTCTTAGAGTGACTCTTGCCCTGAGGTAGAACTCAGAGACAAGAGTGAAGAAGAGAGAGAAGGGGAGAGAGGATGAGTTTATATAACATGTACTATACAGTCATTACAAAGACATTCCCACACTTGTGGCTGGGGAAGAGTTGTTCAAATGATCATAAAATGATATAGATGGCAAGACTAGATATTGATGATCAAAGTGAAATCAGACTGAAAAGAATATTGTCATTCATATCATGATGAGATTATCTGATGAGCAATTATAATGTACTGTCAATTACATGACATTATTATATATGACATATCAGCTCTTGTCATCATGATATCATGATGATAAAAGTATTGTAATTCTTATATCAGGCCTATATGGAGTTGACCAGATAGTAAAATGTCTGCCAGGTTATCTAATGCATTATCTGACTGTTATCATTATGATTTGTGGATGATCATGCCTTATACACCATTATCCAATTCATATCAGACAGATAACTACTTAACATAATTATCTGGGAATACCAGAACTTCAAACCTCCCCTGATGTTTAACATCACTGGTGTCACTTTGAGGACTAGGAAGCAAGTGTGGTCTGATTGTAGCTGGGATAGGGTTGACCCTTGCGCCATTGTTATGTGTTTCAAGTGAGAAAATGGGTGGTAGAGCAGGTGTCTCACAGGGGGACTGGGTTGAGAAGGACTGAGCTGGAGACAACTTCTTCACAGACCTCAGTCCAGTGGCAAAGCAAGGGCCGCCTAAGCATCAAGGCCTTGGTGATTCCAGTGTAGAGATCATGCCAGGAAGGGAGCTCAGGGGAACCTTTCCATGAAACCTTTTGTAAACTCCATGGCCTCATGTATGGCTATGTGACTTATCACCCATTTATTTCAAATGCCAGGAGAATTAACTGGAATGGTTCATAAGATTCCAGGTGAGCAAAAGAATATAATAGTACACGTGGGGCCATGTGAGTGGGTTCTGGTGACTTGTCACTTTATGACTTAGGAGGTGGGAGGCACTGAGACAGTGGGAAACTTAACCTTGGAACTGAAATCGTTATAAGTCATCCTGACCACCAGCCACTTTCAAATATGGAAGTCAATAAGAAGCCAGGTTTGGAAGTCCGTTGCCATCACTGGACTCCTTGGAAAACAACCAGCTCTTGCTCCAAGAGTGAGTCCCTTGAACCAATAAAAGTGGGTCACATACATACTTGAACCTCAAGGTGAGGCTGTGGAGGCATACTCCTTCCTGCTGGTGGATGTGCTGATTCCTGGATCCAAAGGGCCTAAGGCTTCATATTTGCAACTGCAAAGGGCTGCCCAAACTCGGAGAAGAAATCCTGGTGGTAGTCAGGCCACACTATGTCAGATATAGTTCGCATTGATGGCAGATATGCACTAAAAGAGCATTTGGGCACTGGTTCATGTGGTGAGTGAATAATTGTTGAACCTTGAGAGTTGAGTGCATGAAAAAACTTCCATGGTGGGACCATGATTGTCAGCCACAGTTTACTGTGCACAGGACATCATTACAAAGCAGATTGTTGCAGTGAAACTAGAACCAACCACCCACAAACCAATGTCTCACGAAACCCACCTGGAACATGAATACCGGGTTCTTAGTGAGCTTGGAGGTGCCACTGGACTTCCTCAGCCAATCTGGTTCAGCAGAGAAGGATCTTATCAGGCCATGGTTATTGACAACCTCAGTCCATCCTTGGATGGGTTACTCAACACATCTCCTGACAGTGCACTTCCACTACATCATGTTGCTGCCCTGGGACTGCAAATGGTGAGTTCCTTCACTGTTTTACATGTTGAGTTGGCTCATCTGCATTCAGATAACCTGACTCAAGTATATCCATTCCCACCATTTCATTCATTGTGATATTAAACTGCAGAATATGCTCATGGGTCTGATGGAATCCAAGGATACAGTCTTTCTTATTGACTTTGGTATCATGAAGCAATACCAGCATCCATCATCCCATATCCACATTCCAATGGAGAAAACTGATGAACTAGTTGGTACACCAGCTTTTGCATCCCTGAATAGTCATCTTGGACTAGAACTAAGCCAGAGGGATGACTTTGAAGCTCTGGCCTACATGTTGTTATTCCTTTGTAATGGGTCATTGCCATGGTTGGTGTCACCAGGTGATTGAAGACGTTTACCTCCTTCAGCTATTCACAAATTAAAGGCCGCATTCATATCAGGATCTCACCCTGAAATGCCAATGGAACTCCTAACCTTCCTCTCATACACTCGCAACCTTTCATTCATGCAAAAACCAAATTATGAACATCTTTGCACCATTCTCCTTCCTGCAACATTGTCGCTGACCCTCGTAAAGAGAGAGATGAAAAATATATTGGTGATGCATGCACAACATGCTAGTAGGGACAAGGACTGTGATGGCTGCAGCGAGCAAGCTCCTGGCAGGATTGGTATGGGTGTCACACCACAAAGGTAAGCATAGGAACCATACAGTTCTTAGATCAAGTGGGTAACTGAGGTACAAACTCCCAACAAGGCCTCGTTCACAGAAGCCTGGACCACAGCAAACTCTGTGTAATGGGCACACACCAGGGTAGCTGGAGTTGTGCCAGCAGTGGGCAGGATGCAGTTCATGTGTGGGCGCATTGATGTCATCTGGTATTGTGTATCATATGTTGAAAATGCATTGTACTACTGGCCATGTCTGCAATTGGTCCATGTCTGTCACAGAGCAAAAACCACGTTGCCTTGACAACAAGTCTGTCAAATATCACAGCATTGTGTGACCAGTTGGTTTGCCAATGTTCTGGCACCTACCTACATAGACATGTAGCAACAGTAGATAAAAAAGCTGCTGTGATTGACAATAGTATGTTGTTGGGTTGACTCGAAGTTGGTCTGAGCTCGTGAATGACTTTAGCTGGTGGTACCAACTAACCAAATTTGGTCTAGTCAGGATTTACATAAAGTCAGGTTGCTGCAAGTCGAGTCACTCGCTTAGTCACGGGCAACTGGGTTGAGCCAGGTTGAGCTAAGTCATGGCAACACTAATTCCATGTAGCCACTCATGCTGGGGGTCAGTCCTCGGTGTGGGTGAATTCCTTGTGATTGCCCATGGTATTGGTGATTGTGTTCCTCCTCCTCCTCATCTCTCTGGTTTCAACAAGGAGGAGCTGGGGGTCCTGTTCTCCCACAATTATCATAATGATTGTTGCAATTATTTCTTTGATGGTAATCCTCATCTGGGTTGTTGTCTGGGTCATCACCTGGGTGTCCCATGCCAGTTCCCCAGACATAGGTTTCTTCTTGTTTGAGACCTCTTCCCATGTGAGGTGGGATTTCACAATCCAGCCAGTTGTTAGCTGGTTTATATCTGGCTGTTCCCACTCCACAAGGGTTCTCTCCTCATGGAGTGTCTTTGTGTCTGCGGTTGTACCTCACAGGCTTGTCTTTGTAGTGGACTTCCCTTCATATCGCGTGTGTGGGGGCTTGGCCTTCCTCACCAGTTCCATCATGTGTGCTTTTGATGTCAGGCATATCCATGAGGTCATATAACTTTCTGAAGGTGTGTACCTGGTGACCCCATTTGGCATGGTCACCAAAGTTCTCCCATTGGGAGGTGCACTTGGCCAGGATATCTTTGAGTTCTCAGATGAACTCAGGGAAGGTGGGTGGCTTCTTTCTGGTATCAGGTCCTTCTTTTTCTTTTTCTTTTTCTTTTTCTTTCCCTGATCCTTCTGCTCTTGTATTTTCTACAAGAGCAGTTTCAGTAGTCAGCTTGGTCAGGGCACTAGGCCTGTCATCTAGGATTATGGCGATATCAGCCTCATCAGGAGTCTCTTGTGTGATCATCTCAGACGATTGTGCTTGCTGGTATCCATCTGTCCTCTCTGATGGTGGTGGATCATCACCATATAAATCCTCTCAATCCTTATCGGGCTTGAGGGGTTTTGATGTGCTGCAAGAATTCTTTTTCTGCAGCATGGATCCCTTGTTCGACTTGGGTGCCATAACATGTTTGGGTGTTTAAAAAATTGTAAAGGTTTGTCCTTCTTTTCCACTTAGCTACAAATATAAACATGACTGGTGTTATATTGAGTGGTGAAGTATGGTAGAATAGAAGTTACTTTATGTGTGTATCGAGTGCCCATTATGTATGGGCACTCATACTTACATAATACCTATACAGTATTGGAGTCCAACTTCCTCAATGGACTCTGCACTAGCCCCTAACTCACATAGGGGCTAGATGCATCTCAACCTCTGAGTATCTAGAAACAGGTAAGGAGGGACTAGCCCTCCTTACACTGAATGGCTTGTCAACAAAATAAATGCCCACTGATGGGTGGGCTGTCAGCTAGAATTCTTAGTCAAGTGGAGTCTGGGTGACTCCACTTGGGAGCCTTACCTGCATTGTAAAGAGCTCGAGGCCCTGGATCAGTACCTCAAGCTGCATGGCATGGACAACTACTGCTGACTGCCTGAATGCAGTCAGCGCACTATGGAAGCAAATGTGTAGAGTCAAAGGGACTTGCGATTTACTTGAAGTCCCACACATGTGACCCACACATGACTACACTACCCATGGACTTGGAACCTCTCACACCCATTTTGGACTTGCTGCCAGCTCTTTGTTTAAAGTGTTTAGCTACAACAAAACCTTATCAAACTGATTATGCAATCCTTTCCTTTTTCAAAATTTTCTCTCGTTCATCTCTCTCCCTCATTCCCACAACTATGTAGTCACCATACGTTCATAGATAGGTATGTCCCATTGTCCCCATCCCTCCCACACCCCAGCAGTGTCCTCTCATGAGGATGCTGCTGTCCCACAGGACATGTCCATGTCCCCCGACGACTGGACACATCATCGTGCTTCCAAATGGCCTGTGAGGGAGCCTTAGCTGCTGTTTTTGACCAAATGATCATGGGTAGTTCCAGGTTACCCACTTGTCAGAAAACATGGATTTTGTCACAGCCACATTATGAGCCCACAGGGAGGGGGGGGTGTTGTACAGCAACACAGGAGACAGGGGTCAACACAGCCACACAGTGAAAGGGGTTGCACAGCCACACAGCCAGGTCTGCAACACAGCCACTGAGATCAGGATTTTGCACAGCCATGAACTGAAAGGTGATGTACAGCCACAGGGAGAGGGGTTGACACAGCCACACAGTGAAAGGGGTTGCACAGCCACATGGACAGGGGTGGTGCACAGCCACACAATGAAGGGGTTGCACAGCCACACAGTGAAAGAGGTTGCACAGCCACATAGACAGGGGTGGTGCACAGCCACACTGAAAACCAAAGTTGTAGCCTGGGTTGAGAGGATCACAGGAGTATGTTTACACCAGTGAGATCTTTATTTTTGGATGAGATAAAAGTAGAATACTAAAATTTTTGTGAATCTTCGCTTTTTTGCACAGCCACTCCACCTTGAATGTGTGCTTATGTAATCAAAAAAGCGGACCAGATGCCTGGGTGGTTGTTGCTGCCACCACTTGTCCCATCCACTGGATGATATTTCATAGTACTGTAGCATATCATTGACAAGAGATCTACCCATTCCATACACAATTTGGATCCAATCCAATGTTTTTGGATATAAATCTAAATAGGGGTAAATATGCGAAATCTGCTCCCAATTATGCAGTTCTGGACATATGGACTTGGAACTTCACCCTATGTCACTCTGGCATATATCTACAGCCTATCAAAATTCCAGATCATCAACCCCTGTCCTTGTGGTGGTGCAGCCAGATCCCCTCCTCCCCAGTGTATCCATTGTACACATGGGTACTGTTGCTTTCTGGGTATTTTGACCCATTGGTGCTGTGGAGGATACATCACACAGTTTCTAATTACAAGGACTTTGGGGGTTTATCAGGTGGAATGTGTGTAACACCACCTTATTGGTTTTTTGGGTGCATGGCCACCATACCACATTTCCAAGGATAACATGCCAGCTAATACCATAGACACATTTTACACCAGTACATCTACCTCCATTCAAAGTTTTGAGTCCATCCATTGAGAACTGGAAGAGCTGGAATGAAAATGAGAGCTGGAGAGCATGGGAAAGTGTGTGAAGATTTTTATAGAGATAGTCCTTTGAGGGGTCGAGGGGAGTTTTGCAGCCACTCCACCATGAGCTCACTTTCAAAGCTTGAACTCAACCTTTGATACTCATCTTCATGCCTCAACCGATTCTCATAGCTTTCATAGTCCCTATAGTAGAGCATAGCAAAGTAAATTAAATCAAGAAAAATGACTTAGCTGTTCTGGAAATTTAGTTTTTGCGACCTGGCTTCTCTCATTCTGCCTCAAGGGTCACTTCTGTGCCTCAAAATCACCTAAAATTCATTCCTGAAACTTCTAAAATGTAGATTAACTTCTAAATTGAGATTATGGATACTTAGCTTGGTATCCAGTCACCCCAAACTGTCAGTAGATGTGTCCTCCTCTCCAAAGACCAAAGACCCCTCCAGGTGGGCTCCAGATGAAGGAATGCAATAGAAATGGGCTAGGGGGGATCTAATAGGCTAGCTTGTAGTCCTGGGGACTCTGTCTAGGGAAGAGAACTAGTAGAGAAAAAGAAATGAAAAGAAACTGGGAACACTTAGCTAAAACCTGACTGAACTCCTCAATCACACCACCCTAGGACTCCCCTAGTGATGCCCTGACCTCACTCTCAAGGACAGTAGCAACAAGAAGCTGCCACAGGCTGGTCTCTCCAGCCTGTGCTCTCCAGCCTCTATGGTGATGATTGTTCTGTAACTACTACAACTCAAGTCTGAGTCCCAACATTGCTTACTAATCAGCCTCTCGCCTCGCAGCTAAGTCCCTGTCCCAAGTACAAAACAGGGATCTAAGCCCCTTAGAAAAATAAAACAAGCCTCAACAACTCCATCCCTACTCCATACCCTGGTAGGGAGCTTGCCTTCCCTACAGTGGGTGTGAAGAAGTCCCAGCTGCTTTTGAATTTCTTGAAACTTGGTGAGACTGCGAAGACAGTAAGTTGAAAGTTAAACCTTCCCATGAACAAACATGAACCTCACCCTATGCCATAAACACTTGTATCAATATGCTTGCAGATTTCCACCAGTATCTCCTTATCTGTCAGGCGAGCTTTCCACAGTCACCTGATGTGGGGTTTGATTTGGTCGAGGGGTGCTACAGATCACAAGTAATCTGCCATATCATCTCACAGCAAGTGTTAGTACATATGAGTGGGCTTATTCTAGTTCTTTGGGTGCAAAGACATAGGCTTAGATACTGTACCTTGAAGAGATGTGCAACAGTGAGTTCACTGCAGCTTTTAAGTTAGCTGTCGAAGAGTCCCTAACATACAGGTATGCATCCAAATCTATCAGCCATATGCAATACTCAAGGATGGTACTGAGTTTTCTGTTGGTAACTGCGATGTCTGCATGGTACTTAAGCTGTTTGCCATTGTTCTTGCCCATTCCCCACTTTTCTACTATGCAAACACATGCCGATGACCTCTTCACCCAATTTATGGAGGATGCTTTTGCAAAAGAAGACAGGGTCTGCCAACAGTCCAAGTGTCAGGCTCAGATATGCAAAGGCAAACCCTGCTACTACATTGCTGCTTATGACCCTGCTCAACCTGGAAAGTTTGTCTGTGAAATGTGCTATGGATGGTACAGAAACAAGCCTGCTACCACAGCTTGAGCACAGAACACTCATAGTGCATATATTTTTACTCCATCCAACCAACTTTGAACTGAAGTATAAACAGTGTTACCTGACCCAAAGTACATACATCAATCTATAAGTGCTGCTCAGTCACGAGGTGTGTCCACTCCAAGTTATCTAAGTACTCACCAGACTCATTTTATCTGTAGCTTTGGTCAACCCTCCCCATGTCATGGCCATGTCAAGTACTGCTCTGGACCTCCACAAGTTATCTGGACCTGGCATGATGCCTCCCCCACTGATACTGGCCACACACCACAAGTTCATTCTGGAATATCAGTGCTCACCACCCAACTACCTGATACCTTCCCCTGGTGGTCCAGCCATCCATGTGCCATCCACTTGGCAGAAGGTCCCACAGCCACTGCCACCAGGTTCTTCTGGTTACAGTGCACAGCATAGGCACTATGCTGCTCAGTGTGAATGTTGGGGGCGTATGGCTCATAATCCACCACCTGCAGAGACCATCTTGTTAGAGATATCAGCAGTTTTTGAAGCTGGTGGTAAAAAGAAGAACTTGTGAGTGAATAACATTGGCATATGTTAAGCTTCAGTCAAACTATGCTGTTGATAGTGCTCACCAATATTGATAGAGCATCTGTGAGGGATTAAAAGACATTGATGCACTGAGTACTGTGTGTGAGCTTGCAGGCATAGCGCTGGAGATGTTGATACCGTGCATCAAAGCTTACTCTCTGCAGTTCTACTGGTGAGAGGACAAGTTTATTGTCTGTGACAGCAAATGGGTTGATCTTGCCAGACACACCAGCACACAGGGATACTTCTACAATGACTGTCTTCACACCAGCAATCAAAAAGGTTCAAAGGCTACAGTTTTCAAATCAAACAGTTCATGTTATTCATTGTCATACCTGCAAAGCAGTGGGAAGAATTCGAAAAGTTCCAGGAAAAACTCCAGTCCAGCCCACCCATCCACAGACAACAGATGTCTCAGGCCAACTTGAGTGTTGCTCATCTCCCCCCCATTCCTCCATCTCAACACTGGTCATAACTCAGCATGCAACACTTCTGAACCATCTTCTCCTCTCATCCTCTTGAGGCAAATGGTTACTACAGCATCAAGTAACATTTTTGACTGCCCAATATCACACAATGTCATACACCATCAGGATGAAAATAAGGTAAGTTTTGTTACATTACCATTCTCATTGACTAACCACCAGTACAAAAGGTGATGTCTGGAAAATGCCACCACCATCACACAAGCAGTACATCTAGTGGCTCCACACCTGTTCCACCCCAGAAAAAATTTGCAACCACTTTTTCCTCTCCTGACCCTGGCCAAATCAAGGAAACATTACAGACTGGAGGTGCCTGCAATTTTGATGTAAGGACAGGTAAGCTGATGCATGCCAACAACACTACAAACTACTCACACATTTCAATCTTCTGACAGTGGATCATTCAAGTAGATTTTTATGCCATCCCAACTTGTGACATTGACGATTTGGTCAACAAGAAGGCTGCTTTTGATATCTGGGATGCCAAGCCTATCTGTGGCAATATCTGACTTGACCTTTTGGCGAAAGTGCTGATCAGAGTTGGAGCATTCAAGATGGCTCAAATGGTGCAATTAATGCTCTCTCATCTCAGGGACTCAGGCATTGGGTCAACCACCAACCACAGCATTGTGCTCAAGAGACCCTACATCGATGACCACCTGGCTGAATCCAGACCCCCATTTGTCTGCTACATGCTCAAGGATGAGTCTAATATATTGTATTGCAAAGCCAATGCTTTGTACTGGGCAAAGGCACTTCTGCAAATGACATATCGGTTCATTGATCATTCTCTAGATGCTGCCAAGCTACCACCTCCTTATGAAATCCCTCATTTGCACTTCATGGATGCCAGTTTATTATTTACATACTTGGAGGTTCCACTGGCAACCATGGAAAGGGCTGGGCAACTAGTCAAGCCTAGCAGGATTGTGAATGTCACATATCTCATTGAGGAGTTCATCCCTGTGTCATCAGGTGATGAGTTTGTGAAGTACATCCATAATGGCGATGCAACCCCATGTTTCCTTTTGGATGAGAAGGCTGAAGGTATTGTGGATTTTTTGGCCTTCACTCAGCATGTACAGTACATCAAGACAGGCAGTCAGGTATACATATCTGACTACCAAGGTATGTGTCACTGTGGCTTGTGTAGCACCAGCTTCATCAGGGAAATTTTAATGAAATGATTATGTTATATAAGACTTTATCTACCCTGTAAAGCCCTATAAGGTACATCATAATGACATACACATTGGTAATGCTATATATTGACTGGAGCCTTGGCAGCATCGGTCAAAAGTTATCATGTAGGTAGAGTAGATCATATGTATCAGAATGTGAACAGTAGATCATATATGTCTTTCATTATCAGACATTACCAACAATTGTCATTGACACCATCAACAGCTTAAAAATAAAATTTGCTATAGCAACCTTCAATTGAACTTATCAATCATGATATTATGAGACAGAAATTTCATTCAATATCATTTACATAATGAGTACCTACTGAGTACACTACTAAGTATGATGAACTACTTAAACCTCCACAAAAGTGAAAATAAAACAGAGAAAGACACTCACATATCACCCCACACAAGGCTACACTTACCTGGATATGAACCCTAAGACTTAGAGTCTTAGAGTAACTCCTGCCCTGAGGTAGAACTCAGAGACAATAGTGAAGAAGAGAGAGAAGGGGAGAGAGGATGAGTTTATATAACATGTACTATACAGTCATTACAAAGACATTCCCACACTTGTGGCTGGGGAAGAGTTGTTCAAATGATCATAAAATGATATAGATGGCAAGACTAGATATTGATGATCAAAGTGAAATCAGACTGAAAAGAATATTGTCATTCATATCATGATGATATTATCTGATGAGCAATTATAATCTATTGTCAACTACATAGTATTATTATATGCAGCATATCAGCTCTTGTCATCATTATATCATGATGATAAAAGTATTGTAATTCTTATATCAGGCCTATATGCAGTTGACCAGATGGTAAAATGTCTGCCAGGTATTCTAATGCATTGTCTGACTATTATCATTATGATTTATAGATGATAATGCCCTATACACCATTATCCAATTCATATCAGACAGATCACTACTTACCATAATTAACTGGGAATACCAGCACATCAAAGGTTCCCTGATGTTACACCCAACTAGGTAGTGGGGTGCTTTTGACTGATCCACAGATCCTGACACACCCGTGAGTTGTATTTTATTTTACTCCACCCTTGTCAATACCAACTCATAGCATCCTTGCTCTTCTCGTCCTAGTGATGTTGGCAATGGTCAGAAACTCTTTGGTGAGGGGAATGTGGAGAAAGGGGTTGCCCTCTTCGAGAACCAGCATATTTGTAACATGTACTGTAGATGGGAAGGCTTTCAGCTGACACCTTTCAGCTCTGGTTCGAAATCTCACCATACAACCACATAGATCATACATACATGTAGTTACTTCAGTACATAAAACTATGTACTATGATATCACCTTACAGTGTACATCCATATCAAGTAGTGTTTGACTTGTGCTTTTGTCATTTGAACTAAGACATATTGACATAGCATCAGGGGAGGTTTGAAGTTCTGGTATTCCCAGATAATTATGTTAAGTAGTTATCTGTCTGATATGAATTGGATAATGGTGTATAAGGCATGATCATCCACAAATCATAATGATAACAGTCAGATAATGCATTAGATAACCTGGCAGACATTTTACTATCTGGTCAACTCCATATAGGCCTGATATAAGAATTACAATACTTTTATCATCATGATATAATGATGACAAGAGCTGACATCAGCAAACCAGACATTCCCCTTCCAACTTCCCAGCAGTTCCAGATCCTTCCAGACTTTTTGTACACCTTATTCCAGAGTCCCAGGCCTTCCAGGCTTTCTATGTATCACATTCCAGTTGTCCAGCCCTCCAGTTTCAAACTTTTTGTCTATATATATAGACTTTCCCAGGAGTCAAATTTTCAGTTCACAATTCCAGTATCCTAGAGTTTCCAGATTCATCTATACATTTAGAATTTCCCAGGAGTCGAATTTTCGGTTCACAATTCCAGTATCCTAGATTCCCAGACAAAGTGAAGCTTGCCACACACTAGTGTACAACTAAGACAAGTGCAATGGTTCAAACTACAGATAAGAAAAATGACCAGGAGATGGATGTGTGATCACCAGTCCATGTTGTTTCTCATGGGGGGAGATATTCATATTGGTCTGGCATGGTGGTGGTAAGCAATGGTCTTGATTGAAATCGAGTTCCTCATGTGGAAGCAGCAGCAGAATATGTTGATTCCTCCTGTGTGCAGTGAAATGCACTCTGTTCACACTCCGATCAAGCAGTTGCTATGAAGAGGTAAACAATGCATGTGGATAGAGTCTTGTCATTGCATTCCAAGGGCTGTGGAGGGAATTTCGACTGGGAGGATCCTGGATTGGCTGCTTGTGCCTGTTTGACCCAGGTGGGAGGCAGCATCATCAGCTGGAGAAGTGCCCAATGACAGCATCAGTATATGTGAAGTGCAGGTGATAAGCAAAGGTGACAGGACCGACCACTAGATGACTATGACGCATCAGTCTCCTTCATCGACAATATTGATGGAAATGTTGCATACAACTAGATACACAACAGCCCAGGTATGGAAGTCCCACCACCACAATGCAGCATGCTCGTATACACACAACAAAAAGTCCTCTTCACCTAGTGGGCTTTGCCGACAAGACCTGACAACATGGCCAGAACCAGATACCATTAGTAGAGATATTGTTGAGCAATAATTGTGAAAAACTCACCAAAGCCTGCAGAGAGACCACCAGCACCAGAATGATAAGCAACTAACACCCACCAAAGACATTGGTGGCAGCCACAACGTGCAAAGGTCAATTGCGACACTTAGAGGCAAACAACATCAAATGAGGTGGGCCACCCAATCACATGCACAGATGGCCAAATAACGTCAAATGAAACCCGAGCAAAATACAACATCAGCACATGTAATGGCAATGCGGGTACTGTGTGGTGGCTAGTCCTTACATGACAGACAAATGGTCATACATACATCAGGATGTTCAGTGTATAGATGGGGATTTCTGAACAGTATGAAGTGCTACTGTGTAAAATCAGTCCATTGTAGGGATGACATGGAAAGGTCCTGACATACCTTAGCAATGTGAACATCCAACCGTAGCTTCATATAAGTACCTGCTCCTAGTGATGACCATCTGGCCATGACCTATTGTGTGCTCTGCATGCTCAATCCATTTTCTTGCCTTCTCAGCCTGGTGTGTGTAATATTGGACACGAGCAGTGCACTGAATGATTTCACAATTGAGAAGGTTGAACTTGGCCAGGCAAATGTCACAATTGGCTCTTAAGAGACGCAGTAGAGAGACTGCCTCTTCAGGAGACTCCAATGGCGTGGGAGGCACCACTGACAGCGGCCTATTGTGCACAGCGAAGCATCCCTTTAGGACACTGCAATCCTAAAGTATTTGCAATAAATGCACCTGGGTAACAGTGTTGGGGAATGCGGTTTAGCTGTGGAGGTGGGATTCAACATGTTCATCATTGTAGTCTCAAATTTTTCGGAAGTTGCTGGGGCTGCTAAATTATCATCACCTCCTGAGAGTTGTTGTCGTCCTTGTCATGCCTAACTCAAGATGCCCTGGTTGCTGCAAAGTGTTTCCCAACCATATGTGACTTCTTCAACACATGAATCAACCACACGGACATTGCATCACTAGTCAACTTCATATCAAATCTAGCAAAATCCCATTCTCGAGTGCCGATGGAAACACTGATGACTGGATAGATATGGACTCGAGTTTCAACATGCTCATTGATGGCCTCGCTGATGAAGTATTTGACATTGAAATGGAAACTCGGAGTCATGAACCAGTTATGGAGCTTTATTCTGGTGCATCTGTGAACTACGGATGAGGCTATACTTTCATGGACATGTTCAATGCTGATCCCTTCTCATCGGAGCGCCAGCATAACTTATTTTACCCGTTTTCATCTGGAGCTGAGTGGAAGTTTGCTTCGTGGCTCGCCAATTCAGGTCTGAGCATGGCCGCTATTGACAAATGTCTTTCTCTGGATGTTGTGGGTTTCTTTTCATTATCTACTACGAGTACTGATGCTGCACATTTCAGATCAAATCACAGCGATTTTCCTTCAAAACAGCAAAAGCGCTTCAGAAACTTATTGAATTGCTCCCTTCTGGACCCTGGTGGAAGTACCGGTCTGTCAAACCCAAGTTGCCCACCTGATGTGCTTTGCAGGTGTTCTATCGAGACGCCATCAAATGCCTCCAACACCTCATACATTCGCCATCTAACAGCGGGCAAGTGCATTTTGTGCCAAAGAAGATTTACAGTGCTGCAGACCGCACGCAGTGTATCTACACAGATTGGCTCACTGGTGACCAGGCATGGGAACTGCAGGTATGTACCCTCACGAAGGCCATGTATTTGTTCACATTTCCTCCAGGATGCTCTACCTGACAGAGCAACACTCCTTGGCGTCGTTCTTTCATCTGACAAGACGCACATCACCCAAGTCAGGAACTGCCAGGCTCATCCTCTTCTGATTAGTTTAGCCAACATCTCAGCCGACGTCTGCAGAAAGGGATCCATGAATTCGTACCTTCTCCTTGCCCTGCTCCCCGTTCCTTGGTTTGTCCACCCAAACAAGTGTCTGCATGGCGTTTTAGCAAGTCAGTTACTTCATCAAGTCATTTCCATCGTCGTGAAGCCTCTCAAAATGGCTGCTGAAGTGGGTCGTATGATGAGCAACCCTGTCGGAAATCTTAAGCACTGTTTCACTCCACTTGTCACTTATATCACCGATACTCCAGAGCAACACATTATCGCATGCATCACTGACAATGCCTCGGCCATCTCCATGGCTGTCTCCAAGCAATTCAGAGATCCCCTCCACTGTGCAGCCTGTACTGCATCCAAAACTCGTCAATTACTTATTGCAGTCAAGAGGGAAACGCATGCCCAGAATCTGTCCTCATATTTTCAAGCATGTTGGAAATGGCAGCTGAATGGGGTCATGTCTCCTTTCTGGCTCGACTGGGCCCTTGCAGAGCCGAGTTCCTTCCTCAACCCGGAGGTCCTGCACCATTTCTTCAAGATGTTTTGGGACCATGACCGGAAGTGGTGCTCCAGAATGCTTGGAGCAGATGAGCTTGATTTCCAGTTTTCTCTCCTATGAACGTGTAGTGGATATCGGCATTTTCCAGATGGGATCATGACTCTCAAGCAGACATCGATGCAGCTGCACTGGGAAGTTCAGTGATATATCGTGGGCGTAGTTGCAGGAGGCATTCCTGAGGGTGCTCTCACCACCATTCGGGCCTTGACTGATTTTCGCTATTGTTCTCAAGCGCCAAAACTTACAGATGCTGACATCGCCAAGCTTACCACAAGTTTACAGGAGTTCCACAATAACAAGGCTGCCCTCATGGAGGCTGGTGTGCACGGCTCATTGGATCACTGGTGAATCCCGCAGTTGGAGATGATGCTCTCTGTTGCACCCAGTATCAGGGGCATGGGTACTTTGGGACAGTGGTCGGCAGACGTTACTGAACATGCTCACATCAACCTTATCAAGGACCCAGCTCAATCTGGCAACAACCAAAACTTTGACACACAAATCTGTCATTATCTTGATCATCAAGAGAAGTGTCAAGTCTTTATGCAGGCAATGATGGTGCATGATCTCAATCTTCATGGGGACTCAGATGACTCAGATTCCTCTGATGGCAAAGAAAATACACTGGGGTCAAGGCAAGTCACTGATTACTTCAAATGAGCTCACGCCCTCAGTGCAGGTGACTTCCCGACTGCTCCTCATCCCTATCAAACATTTGCATCATCTACCATCGCTTTCCACCTCGCATCCAGACCAAAAATGATGAACATAGTCATTGACAGAGTGGCAGAGTTGTATGGACTTCCTGACTTCAAACTGGCCATTGCAGATTACTTTGCTCGCCATCATCATAACCTCACTCATACAATTGGAGGCAGATGGCAAGCAATGCCAGATTGTCAATTACCATTCCACTGTATACAAATCTGGTCTAAACTTCACATCCAATCTTACTCCAGCTATGATTCGAAGACATTGCTACCTTCCCAGGGTCTCCATGTATCTCCGTCCACTGCGAATTGGCCATTTGGTCGCTACAACAGCATTATCATTTCCAGAGATGGGAACAAGGACTGGCTGCACAGTGGCCTACATGGTGAGGTTGCCACGTACTCTCCTGCTATTTCTACTAACTGTGTGCTGTTCTTAAAAGGTCATGAAGTTGTGCAGCTTTGCATGATTTTTAAACCAATCTCGGGTTCGCAATCGCTGCTGTCCAGCATATATTATGCCTATGTGCAACGTTTCATTATCATGTCAGTAGATCAACATGCTGGGATGCATGTGCTCAAACGAGCATTGCAAAGCACTGGAGAATGTGTCGGGGACATTATTCCTCTATTTCAAATTCATGCACCAGCTCATCTCATCCCACACTTTGGCCAGAAGGCCAACTCTCAACTCAATTCACAATCATCAGATGAGCTTTCGTCAAGTTTTTGGCTGAACAAGTACTGGACAAAGGAGCTATTCCATTCCTGCTCTTAATAGAATGTCCCATTATTACTCGTGTACTTATTAGCCTATGGTCCACTTTTCTTTGACTGTGTTTGTATTTCCATCCCTCCCTCCCAATGATGCCAGTCCAGCCTAAATTCCTCACTGAGACACCTAGAAAAGTGAAAACTTCGTCTATACCTCGTCAAGTGAAGGTTTTTGATGCCCCAAGCTTGAAGGAAGACTTCCATTCAGAACTGGGCACCAGTATATTCGATGAGGCTATGCTCCCAAGTGACAGGTATAATGGGGATATTATCGCAGATTGCTGGTTTCCTGACAGGATTTTACTGATAGTCCCAAATGCTGAGCTACTCACTGTACTGACAGGACCAGATGGGAAGCCGCTCTATAACTCATCGACGAAACAATGGGATCCATGCTATCTGCCACCGATACTGCATAAAGTGGCAGGACCACAAGGCGACCGAGACTCCCTCCAGAAAAAGAGGAGAGGGAACTAAGCACGATCATGACTGCTGTCATGGATGCTCTGATCCGCTACCACAACGAAAATGATCCCTCTGCAACCCCTTCTTTTGAAGGGACAGAGGCGTCATCTCCCACTGACCCAGCTCCTGACCACCCATCTTTGTCCTCGAGTACAGATGACACAGCATCCATCCCTACCTCATCTATTCCCGCCACAACCAACCCTGACATATCTGTTCCCATTCATTCCTCATCTTCAGGCCCACACTCTGACTGTGGTGGAGGATCCACTCGCACATCTCAGTGAGGAACCCCCCCTCGACTCTGGTCTTCAGCGGCAGCTGCACAACCTCTGTTGGGCGGTATAGCCAACCTCAAACTGGATAGTGTTCTGATACGATGGCCTGCAGACAGAACCACTCAACCTTTGGACTGGGCAGACGTTCTCATGACTGGAGAATTGACCTCCAGAAAAAAGACTCTGGAACTTACCTCACAAATCGAATTTAAAGCACTAGCAATGTTTGATGCACAGCCCAACAGAGCATTCTCATACTCGCTCTCTTTTCACACTGGCCAATATCGTCTGTATATGTATGACTGCACTGAAGGTATCTATTCCCACTCATATGACCTCCACGAATCCCCTCTCGTGCTCCTTCACATCCTCTGTGCCACCGCATTTGCTCCCGCTGTAAAGTCAGATGATGGTGACCTGGGGGTCTCCAGATGGGTTTGGGATGGTCAGTTCAACCCGAGGGGACTTGAGGTGCTTGGTAGGAAGTCAAGGAGTGCAGTAAAACAATAGAAAATGCGCCCAAAAGTCCAAATGAGAGGTCAGATAGCGTCTATCAAGGGTCTAACTAAGGAAGAATAATTCTTCCAAAGCCTCTGGTCTTCGAATTCCGTCTGTTTTCGTCTGGTAGTGACTCGTCTTCTTATTATTCTAAGTAAGTACAAAGTGTTCTAAGTCGCACATGGCTTACATAAGCCACAACGCGACCAAACATTACTTGAAATACTAAGTAAAAGATAAAAGAAAGTAATAGGAATGAAAACGTAAGTAAAAACAAAGAAATAAAGTAAAATACCTAGTAGGGAGTTTACTCTCCCTACATCCGAGGGGGGCTTTGGATGTTGACTGTCCTCAGTCATCTCGTACCTAGCCGTACCATAAGGTGAGATAGGGTATCAACCCTCGAAACGAAGCTCTAAGTGGAAATCCAAAAATGCGAACTCGAAACAAAAGAAGCACCATAAAAAAAACAAAAGCACTACTCAGCTATCATCCACAGAGGAACATGCACCACTTTTCTCGAAACTGAGAGAGGGGGGACCTAGCTCGAAGCGGTCTGAGGCTACCTCGAAGGGCTCGAAGGGGTCTCGAAGCGAGTCGAAGGAGGGGAAGTGGTTTTCTAGTGACTCGAAGCTACCCTGAGGGTCTCGAGGGTCGCTTGAAGGTAGCTCGAAGGGTTTCGAAGGCAGTTTGAAGAGTCTCGAAGGCGACTCGAAGGGTCTCGAAGGCGAGTCCAGCCTCTGGATCGAGCTCGAGGGTCTCGGAGGTGCTCGGAGGGGGTTGGGCTACCTTTACACTCAAAATCCGACCCTTGAGAGTCTCAGATTGGTCTCGAAAGGGGGCCAGGGGCTTGCTCGGAGGGGGCCTGGTTGCTCTCGAACCCGGTAGCTGACCTTCGATGGCCTCGGGGCCAGCTCGAGATGGGATGGGGTTCTGGGAACTCGAAGGAGAGAGCTGTACCTGCTTAGCTAGACCTCCTGGGCCTCGGGCAAGAGCCCAGAAGTCCAAACGAGCCTGTAGGCTGCGCCCGAGTGCCTCACGAGGGATTTCCTCACCTGTAGGCAACACGACTCGACCTCCAACTATCCGACACCTCCCTGCAGCCAGATATGAAGTGCAGATCCTGCACCGAGCTCGAATGTGTCCTTCTCGACCACAGAAGAAACAAAAACGAAACCTTCGAGGGTGCGTCTGATGCCTCGGAACTCCTCGACTGGTAGGGAGGGCCTCACTCGAGCCTTCACACTCTCGATGGGGTGACAAACCTCTTGACGCTCTTGGACGCGACTCAGAAGGGGCAGGGGTAGGCTTCGACATTGCAGTCGAGGCATCTCGAAGCAGAGACGAGCTACCTTTGCATGTCTCGACGTGAGGGGGAAGTCTTGAGGGAGTCTCGAGGCGAGGGGGACACTTCACTATGGGCTCAGGATGCTGAGAGGCGCTACCCGAGGGGTGCTCGAGGTGCAAAGAATGCCTCAAAGCAGCCTTCGAGGGGGGCTCAGGATTCGAGACGTGTCTCGATGAGGTCTTCGATGGAGGCTCGGAGTGTAAGAGATGCGAAGAGTGCCTCGAAGGGGGCTCGGCATGTGAAGAGTGTCTCGATGAGGTCTTCGAAGTCAGCTCAGCATGTGAAGGATGTCTCGGAGGCGGCTCAAGATGCGAAGGGTGCCTCAACGAGGTCTTCGAAGGAAGCTCGAGGTGCGAGGGCTGTCTGTATGAGGTCTCGAGAGGTGGTGAATACCTCGATGAAGGCTCGAAGCGAGGGGAATACCTCGAAGAGGTGCTCGAGAGTTCATGAGGACGAGGACGAGAGGTCGAGGATGAGCCAAGGTCTCGAGGCTTGCTCGAAGATGACTGAGAGCGAGGAGAACAAACCTCCATACTGTCCCAATGATCCCTTGAGTACGAATGTGACCGTCGATCATCTCTCGAGACACGAAGCGAGTTTGAAGACGAGTCACCAGCCTGCCATTCCGGGGCACACCAACGTGGATGATCCACAGTGTGTTGCGAGCCTGCATTGGTGACTCGATGAGGGAATGAGCTGCTCGAAGCGAGCTCAGGAGAGGGAGGGGAGTACTTCGAAGATCGAGGGGGCGCCTCGAAGGGGGAACGGGAGGGGAGGTAGTGATCAGAAGGCTGCTTCGTGCTCGAGCTTCCCTGGGAGTGTCTTCTAGAATGAGACCGAGAGCACTCCACAGGGGTATCCTGAGAGTATCTGTCCACAGGGGAATGCGAGCGCCGAGGTAACTTCTCATCTGGCTTGTGAGTAGGACCTCTCGAAGGGTCCTTCGAAGTTCGAGACAGTCTCTCGAAGCTTGCAGAGGGTTCATACCAAACCTCACGAGACGATGAGCCTCTCGAGAGGGACTCCACACGAGGCTGAGGATTGCTCAAGACTCGCATAAAACCTACATATGCTGGTCGATCCTCGAGTTGGTCTCGAGACCTTCTCGGAGACTTCTCCATAGCCAGCAGTAGTGGTGCGGCTAAAATGAATATATATTTCGCAATAAAACTGATTATAGGTGGTAAGAGGTGCAGGGAATGGCCGACGAGTGAATCGAGCGTCTGCAGGAAGTCTCGAAGGGGTATTTCCGAGTCTCGGTTTGCCTCGATGCGACTTGGAACGTCTAAGGGGAGTTGGAGAAGGGTGGCAACGAACCACAAAGGGGGGAGAAGGGTGCAGGGAACTCGTATGATATGTCTCGAGGTGGTTCCGACCACCAAAAACTGAAACTAGTCACCGCTGTGACTCGAAGCCTTACGTCCGACTTTGCAGCCTCGCTCAACTGCAAAAACGCGAGATAACGATTGGAAAACGTCTGATATTCGTCTACAAATGAAGATGCACGTGTAAGAAGCGTCTCGTGTCTCGAAGGTCTCGAAAGCGTCTGAAGGTAACTGCGAGTGTCTCGGGGGAGTCTCGAAGCGTCTAGTGGGATCTCGGAGCGTCTAGTAGGGGTTACGAAGCGTCTAATTGGAGTCTCGAAGCGTCTATAAGTGAGTTCGAAGCTGTCTCGAGGCGTCTGGTAGGGATCTCGAAGCGTCTCAAATAGGTCTCGAACGGGTCTCAAAGCAGTCTCAAAGCAGTCTCTACTGACTCAGAAATGACAGGGAATACTTTCCTACAACTCCGAAGGGCACAAAAACACGAGGGGAAGTGCCAGGGAGCTAAGCTGTGGCAGGGTGGGGAGGACAGTGGCGCGTTGGTGAACAACCACTGGGCGGAATTCCAGGAAGCTTTGGTAGGTGGTAGAGGGTGTCTAGGGGCGCTGGGAGATCAAGGAAACGAGAGGATCGGCGCACCCAATCCCGAGTTATGCCCAAAATCGTCCTACAGTGCCTTTCTCCACAAAAAGGGTGATAGCTCCGGAACCACGGAGGCAAACGCGTCGAGAAGGGTGTCGATCGAAAGCTCTCGTCGAGTAGGATCAGAATCCAGAAAAGCGAGAGGCAAGGCGCGTTCGTTCGCGAGAAATCGCGTGTGCAAGCTCGAAGGTAGGAGGAGAAGTGGATTACCAAGCAGAAACAGCCCCCTCGCGGTGGGCTCCAGATGTAAAGTCAGATGATGGTGACCTGGGGGTCTCCAGATGGGTTTGGGATGGTCAGTTCGACCCGAGGGGACTTGAGGTGCTTGGTAGGAAGTCAAGGAGTGCAGTAAAACAATAGAAAATGCGCCCAAAAGTCCAAATGAGAGGTCAGATAGCGTCTATCAAGGGTCTAACTAAGGAAGAATAATTCTTCCAAAGCCTCTGGTCTTCGAATTCCGTCTGTTTTCGTCTGGTAGTGACTCGTCTTCTTATTATTCTAAGTAAGTACAAAGTGTTCTAAGTCGCACATGGCTTACATAAGCCACAACGCGACCAAACATTACTTGAAATACTAAGTAAAAGATAAAAGAAAGTAATAGGAATGAAAACGTAAGTAAAAACAAAGAAATAAAGTAAAATACCTAGTAGGGAGTTTACTCTCCCTACACCGCTTCATGGTTGGGAATGGATGACACATTTGACTGCCGACTCCATCCTGTCATCACCGTAGACGCCACACAATATTTCATCATTGCCAAGTGTTTCTCCAGCAGTGTCATTCAGGGCCGAGCCACTAATGTCTGGTTTGTCACCAAATCAATTCCAGCGGGCAGCGATCCAAACAATATCTTTGTGGTCAAGGATTCATGGGTGAACATAGAGCACCAGTTGTCGGAAGAGCAGATTTTCGAGGCCCTCAAAGACATTGAATGTGTTCCGAAGGTGAAGGAAGCTTGGACCGTCCAGCGGGATGGCCAGGATGACTCGACCTTGCTTTGCTGTCCTGTGGCATTCATGTCTCATTTCAACCGGTCGTGTGATCATCGGACCCATCAATGACTCGTTCTTACTCCTGCTGGGAGGCCGATCACACATGCTGCAAGTCCCCTAGAGGTTGTCACTTGTCTGCTTGACCTCATTATCAGTAAGGAATTTTTTTTTTGCTGTAATGTGGTATGATTCCTGATCAATAAGCAGCCCACAAGCAGATATGGCTTCTTGGCATCTTACATCGAGATATTAGCATCAACAATGCCATGATGTATGAAGAAGTACTCCTGGATGGCACCATTAGAGTATGAGGTTTACTCATTGATTTTGATTATGCAACAAAGGTGGATGGATCAAATTGCACAGTAGGACCTGGAGACCATATGGTGAGTTCAGTTGGCCAAAATTTTCCTCAGAGCATTCTTCATGCATATGAACAGGGTACACTTCCATTTATGGCCGTCGAGCTCCTCCGTGCTGTCAATAATAAACCCATAAAGCACACTGCTGCTCATGATCTCAAATCATTCATCTACCTCTTGTGTTGGATTGTCACATTTTTCACTGGTCCGGAAAGTCAGCTCCGCAAGAACACAACCAAGTTAGCCATAGAGGGGTGGTATGAAGGCAATGATTTGATTGCTTTTGCAAACAACAAGGAGGGTTGTATGGCATCTGCCAGCCATCTTAAGGACATCACGTCCTACTATGGAGTCCTTAGCGCATGCGTTGGCATGCTTTCTGAACTCGTCAGACACCAGCTGTATGCTCAACGCTGTGCACACAACCCAGCCATCGCCCAATTCAATTACTATGTTGGGTCTAAACAACCCTGATCCGAAGACAATGAACAAGATCCACTTAATCATGACACAGTAATCAGTATTCTTCATCAGATGTGCCTGCATCTTTGCAGCAGGCAGATTCCAGAGTTGGGGGACTTCCTTCAGCCATTTTACCTTACCAAGAAGGAACGTACATCTGTTCTGCATGGCACTGCTTTGAGTGACATCCCAGACTTCAGGGGTGGTCGCCACTTGAAAAGAAGATGGATTATGCATCGTGTGCGGGGCCCTATCCAGTCTGCACAGTAGTTTCATCCGCCTCCATTCGGAGTTACTTTTTACCTATTTGCCCATTGTTGTATTTTACCTTGTCGTACAAAGCAAGTTGCCACAAGTCACCACATGTCACTACGAGTCACAGCGAATCGATTTTTCACTACCAGCCGACAACCTCACTTGCACATCGTGGTCTTGCACCGCATGATTATAGTCGATCACTGTGAGTCAACGTGTGGATCAATGGCAAAAACACCAAAAAAAACCAACACAAAGACAATTGCTGAGTTGGTGGTTTTCCTATGCAGGCTTTGGCTTGAGGGATCTGTTAAAATAAATTGGGGGAGGGGTTCCATGCACCTAGAGGGGGCTAGGGCAGAGGGTATGGGTGCTCCTGATGAAGGGGGAGCAGGGGAAGACTGAAAAAAAGCGAAGAGAATAGGCTGCTCTGAGCCTAGAAGCGATGTAGAATGATGAAGAGGACAGTAAATAGACCCTTAATGGAGCCTCAGATACTGCAGGAATAGAGATGATGATGAAGGGCTTAAAAGCGACGATGAATGAGGCTAATGATGATGATACTGAGCTGATAAGTAGGCAAGTGAGCTAGGCTAGTAGCTTGGCTAGTAGCTTCCTCCTATGCAGGGGACTTGGTAGCTTCTTGATTGCTGTCGACGTATTGGTACTTATATACAAAAGGTAGCATAGCCTGCAGTAAATATGGAGCAACACTTTGTAAGTGATCTGTAAGTGATTGGTAAGGGGATTGGTAAAGGATTGGTAAGGCTTTGTAAGGATGAGTAAGGACAGTAAGCAATTGGTAAGTAAAACCAGTAAGCATGACGAAGATTATCACTAATCAATTTGAAAATGGAATGAGTCATCAAGGAACGGATGAATAATGCAAAAAGGGGAATGAGTAAGCGCACTGGTCACTGCTGATTAAGGGATATGACTGCAAATGAGTCATAGTGACTCCTAGATCTGAGATCTAGATGGATTAAGGCAACTTGCTGCACATCCAAATGAAGAATGGTGGGGATTTCTGCCAGGGGCCAATTTTGGGGGTCTCCAGGGTAGTCAGGGCATAGGATTTTGCAACTTTCCCCCTTTCCTCCTCTCTGTAAAGTGACCTGCATTAGCTGCAGCTAGTGTTCTGGAGGGTTTGAGGAGGAGGAAGGGCCATCTTCTCCCATAAGAGCAGGGAGAAGTGTCTCAAATTCATCATGAACATGATCAGATAGACTGGATGACAGTAATTGGTATTGAACCTGTCACAATTTTGGAAGAACGAAGGATGGGATTGAGAGGTAGATGTTGCAGGGCACAGGGACAAAGGATCCATATGCTTCTTTGACTGGAGAAACTGAAACAACCACATATGATTTTTCAAGCCTGATAACAGACCTGAGACAACCAAAGAAAGTCCTCCTTGATGTCAGACTGACAAGGAGAACTCACAGTCCCAAAGTGATAGGATGGGAGGTCATGGACAAGGGAGGGATGAACCAGGAGGCTTCAGGGCAAATGCTAGTGGGGATTCCTGGTAAGTACTTGTAGTTATTCTCCCTGGCAAAGGGGATGAGTGAAGAGATCATTGAAGAGGTGGCCATTACAACAAAAAGTGGCCAAATGGGCGTTTGTTGGCAGAAATGATGCAGAACATTGTGGAGGGCGAGGATCGTCACCAAATTTGGTAGGCAGGATGGCATGGTCGAGAGCTTTCTGTGAGCATGGGAACGATGTCGATATCTTTAGAAATGGCTGAGATATTCGAAAAACCGGAATGCCGTAAACTGGCGCTCGAAAACTTTTATTCGGCACTTGAGTGGTTTCTTCCCTAATGTTAAGGGTGGTTCTTGTGTGACAGATGACTGCTAGACACTCCAGTCATTCTGCACATTAGGGCTAGGCTTCGCCATTCTTCATCATTCAGCTTTTGGGTCCATGCTCACTTCGCCAAACACCTTTGGTGTGTGACATCACGTACAATGGCTTGAAGCACGTTACTTGCGAGGTATGTACATATATGCATACTTCAGCTCCCCCCATTTTTATAGCAGACTATCCCGCACTTCCTGGACCAGCTGATGACTTCGGACATCTGTTGATTATGGACTCCAAAACTCAACGCAAGCTCAGTAGTGATATCTGCCCCACCAATGATGCTGCAGGTAAAGAACTGTGGAGGTCAAAACGTAGTTCTCGGGGCATTGGAGGAGCCTTGCAGCAGATGGAGACCATCCAGAGTATTCAGATGGCTCCTTGTGAGCCTCGGAATGCAGAGATGCACTGAATCAAGGACACACTCAGCCAACAGCCAGAAAATCTGTTCGCTCCTTCAAAACCATCACGCAAGAAAGGGAAGGGACCACAGGTGTGTGAAGCTCTATTATTCTTGATCAGGAATTGATAGAAGACATGGAGATCCCCTACATTCCTCCTGCACTGCCTTCTTCTGTTCTGCTGAGGAAACAACCCACCGGTTCCAAGAAGTCGTTTGGCTTTTATGATAGCAAAGACTTTTCACTCCCTCCTTTCACCCAACCAGACAGGTGATACCCCTCTTATTTACATCCTCTGTACTAAAAGCCTTCGTGTAGACTTTTGTCATGTCACCCACCTAGTGAACAGGATGATGACGACGGTGTTGAAGGTATTGCCAAGGGTGTTGCTAGTCTAAGTTCCGAAGATGGAGAAATGGTTAACTCTTGATGTGGCGAGGATGGTGAGCAATTCAATTCAGCACAGGGTGCCAGGAGGCACCCAGAGACAGGTACTGCACGCCTATCCAGCTGCTTAAACTAATTACAACTTTCTCTTAGCTCTCATGCATGGCTCTGATGACGAACCAGAAGTCTTAAGCCAGAGAAGGCATATGCGATGGCAAGGTATATAGTACAAGCAACATCTCGGAGATGTTGGTCATCGGGTTATTTAGTTTTAGATTCTGACGATATCAATATGGATCATGAGGCTCGGGTTGATCAGGCTCTGTCTCCAGTTGATCAGTGTGAGTAGAGGTTTTCTTACATGCTCTCTACTAACATTCCAAAAACAAGCTGCCTCTTGGTTTCAATTTTCAGAAGACAAAGATGATGACTCCTGCCGCTTGTTATTTGCTAAGGCCACATGCTCAAATGGTGAGACTTCAAGATAGTCCTGCGGTCCCAAAACCCAACAGTTCCAACAGGTGAACAACGTAGCAACATTGATATTCAAGCACCACTTCCAGAGGATGATGATCATGGCTCGCTTTTTCTGCATCCCCACAGTGAGTTGCTTCCTGAGACCACACACTCCAGCACTCCGTCCAGTAAGACTTCAAGACAGCTTTACATACCCACAAACTAACAGTTCTGACAGTTAAACAATGTGGCAACAACGCCAATGTTCAAACTCATGATGGTACTGTTGGTCGACCTGACTCAAAAGGTAAACAGCCTGTTGTCCTTAATTCAGATTTTGAAATCATATGTAGTGTCTAAAATACCGGTGGAGCAAGATATTTCAAAACCATTTTCATCCAAATGACCCACCAGCCCTCCAACCACCATCCAGCAGAAAGTACCTAAGAAGTATTTGACTATCGCATCCTGTGGCCATGGTGGTAGTGCCACTGCTGTGTGTTCTCAGCAAGTATCGGAACCTCATGATGACTCGGACTTGGAGGCCTCTCACGATGTTCTCTTCAAACATCATAGCCATAATGGTGTGCCACGCGCTCCTGACCCCGTTGTCACGCACCAAAGGTGTTTGGCGACGTGAGCATGGACCCAAAAGCTGAATGATGAAGAATGGAGAAGCCTAGCCCTGATGCGCAGAATGACTGGAGTGTCTAGCAGTCATCCGTCGCACAAGAACCACCCTTAACATTAGGGAAGAAACCGCTCAAGTGCCGAATAAAAGTTTTCGAGCGCCAGTTTACGGCATTCCGGTTTTTCGAATATCTCAGCCATTTCTAAAGATATCGACATCATTCCCATGCTCACAGAAAGCTCTCGACCACGCCATCCTGCCTACCAAATTTGGTGACGATCCTCGCCCTCCACAATTTTCTGCGTCATTTCTGCCAACAAATGCCCATTTCGCCACTTTTTATTGTAATGGCCACCTCTTCGATGATCTCTTCACTCATCCCCTTTGCCAGGGAGAATAACTACGAGTACTTGCCAGGAATCCCCACTAGCATTTGCCCTGAAGCCTCCTGGTTCATCCCTCCCTCGTCCATGACCTCCCATCCTATCACTTTGGGACAGCGAGTTCTCCTTGTCAGTCTGACATCGAGGAGGACTTTCTTTGGTCGTCTCAGGTCTGTTATCAGGCTTGAAAAATCATATGTGGTTGTTTCAGTTTCTCCAGTCAAAGAAGCATATGGATCCTTCATCCCTGTGCCCTGCAACGTCTACCTCTCAATCCCATCCTTCATTCTTCCAAAATTGCGACAGGTTCAATACCAATTACTGTCATCCAGTCTATCTGATCGCATTCATGATGAATTTGAGACACTTCTCCCTGCTCTTATGGGAGAAGATGGCCCTTCCTCCTCCTCAAACCCTCCAGAACACTAGCTGCAGCTAATGCAGGTCGCTTTATAGAGAGGAGGAAAGGGGGAAAAGTTGCGAAATCCTATGCCCTGACTACCCTGGAGACCCCCAAAATTGGCCCCTGGCAGAAACCCCCACTGTTCTTCGTTTGGACACGCAGCAAGTTACCATAATGCATCTAGATCTCAGATCTAGGAGTCACTATGACTCATTTGCAGTCATATCCCTTAATCAGCAGTGACCAGTGCACTTACTCATTCCCCTTTTTGCATTATTCATCTGTTCCTTGATGACTCATTCTGTTTTCAAATTGATTAGTGATAATCTTCGTCATGCTTACTGGTTTTACTTACCAATTGCTTACTGTCCTTACTCATCCTTACAAAGCCTTACCAATCCTTTACCAATCCCCTTACCAATCGCTTACAGATCACTTACAAAGTGTTGCTCCATATTTACTGCAGGCTACGCTACCCTTTTGTATATAAAGTACCAATACGTCGACAGCAAAAAAAAAAAAGGAAGCTACTTGCCAAGCTACTTGCCCACTCAATTGCCTACCTATTAGGCCCAATCATCATCGCTTTTAAGCTCATCATCATCCTCTTCATTCTTGCAGTATTTGAGGCTCCAATAAGGGTCTACTTACTGTTATCTTCATCATCTTACGTCACTTCTAGGCTCAGAGCAGCCTATTCTCTTCGCATTTTCAGTCTTCCCCTGCTCCCCCTTCGTCAGGAGCACCTATACCCTCTGCCCTAGCCCCCTCTAGGTGCACGGAACCCCTCCCCCATTTTATTTTAACAGATCCCTTGAGCCAAAGCCCGCATAGGAACACCACCAACTTGGCAATTGTCTTTGTGTTGGGTTTTTTTGGTGTTTTTGCCATTGATCCACACATCGACTCACACCGTCTACCTCGAATCTGTAGCAAGCAAGTCCTGGACCAACGGGGGCACAGGAGCCCCTGTCGCCATTCAGAATCCTAATATCAATGAGGTTCAGCACTCTGTCAAAACCGAGCTTCGCACTGGCACTAATAATGACCCCACAACCCTCAAGTTCTACGATATGATGTGGAAGGCCATCCTCAACCATGCCAAATTACTCTCACGTCTTGATGCTGTCATTGGCAATGCATTCCCAGAACAGCACATATATATCAACCAGAAAGTCCATGAATTCATTACCCAGGCCATTGCTGAACTTAAGGAGGATGGTGTGCAACCTGACGAGTCATTCCTGAGGAAACATCAGCATCACATGAGCGATCTCATAAGTTTTCATTAATTTCTTGTCCTCCCGCTAATGCCTTTATTCAAGCTTTTCGAAGATCTGGGCACATATCGCTCAGACTTTAAGAAGATAGCTCAACAAGTTATCATAAAACACTGGGACTGGGAACCCAGCAACTTCGATGATCCTCAACAGTTAGCAGACCATATCCTGGGACTATATAATGACTTAATGGAGGGAATGAAATACATTCACAGCAACTGTGATGAAGAGGTGCATCATTTTTACTCGCAGCAAAATCTAATATTGTGAGGACTTTTTAGGGCAAGTTCGACAACTTTTCCAGCGCAGCATTGCGAGATCTTTGCGTGATGGGTTATTATATTGGCAAATCATCACTTGCAGCATCATTTCCCGATATTTTTGGTGAAGATCTTCCTGCTGGTGCGTTGGCCTTTGCCACGACTGTGGTTAGTTCCCTTTCCTTTTTCTGAAATATCAACTGAGCTATTGTCAGCTTACCAGTGCCCTGGATGAGTACTCGACTGGTTCTTTTGTTGCTGTCAAGTTTCGTCATGAAGGCTACTCAAAAGTTAATGAGCAATTTTTGGACATGATCAGCAACATCGAGAATGTGCCTCACCACTTGCAAAGCTTATGGAGGGTACTGAGAAATATTGCCATCCAAGGATGGTACATTGTAGTTCTACGCTTTTCATTTAGCTAATTAAGATCTGCAGTGTGAAGAACCCGGCAATCGGTAATGGCACGGTGGCTGCCAGTGGGTGGCGCAATTTTACTGCCTATCTCGATTAGATATAACAGCCTTATCATCGCTTTCATCTTTACATAATTGTGTCATCTCTTTTTTTTGCAATTAAAGCTCCATTTGTGTCGAGATTCCAGTGTCCCCAGAAGAGTTGGTTGAGTCTAGTGTCCAGGTTCCAGTTGGGATTCCAGTGTTACCAGAAAAGTTGGTTGTGTGTGGTGTCCAGCTTCCAGTTGGTCCAGCTCTCCAGCATAAGTCAAAGAAGTGAGAAACCAGGATGCCCAGCTGGTAGTCTGGACTTCTGGAGAACCCTCTGGCCAGTCCTGGCTAGGGGGGGACCTTTCTGGAATTGCTGGGTGTCTGGCCAGTTCTGGCCAGCTGATGTCTAGTTTGCTGATGGATATGCCATATATAATAATGCTATGTAGTTGATAGTACATTATAATTGCTCATCAGATAATATCATCATGATATGAATGACAATATTCTTTTCAGTCTGATTTCACCTTGATCATCAATATCTAGTCTTGTCATCTATGTCATTTTATGATCATTTGAACAACTCTTCCCCAGCCACAAGTGTGGGAATGTCTTTGTAATGACTGTATAGTACATGTTATATAAACTCACCCTCTCTCCCCTTCTCTCTCTTCTTCACTCTTGTCTCTGAGTTCTACCTCAGGGCAAGAGTCACTCTAAGACTCTAAGTCTTAGGGTTCATATCCAGGTAAGTGTACCCTTGTGTGAAGTCATCTGTAAGTGTCTTTCTCTGCTTTATTTTCACTCTTTTGGAGGTTCAAGTAGTTCATCATACTTAGTAGTGTACTCAGTAGGTACTGATTATGTAAATGATATTGAATGAAAATGCTTTCTTGTAATATCATGATTGATATGTTCAATTGAAGTTTGCTATAGCAATTTTTATTTTAAGCTGTTGGTGGTGTCAATGACAACTGCTGGTAATGTCTGATAATGAAAGACATATATGTGTTGGAAAGGGCTGTAGGCAGCCTCAGTAGTGACTCAACTGATCAGTAAGTAGGAAACTACTAATAATAAGTAAACTCACCCTCAGTAGTGACTCAACTACTGAGGGAATAGTACCAAAATGTACTCTAGGTGTATGCTCTAAGTGCTTATGTAAGCAACCAAAAAAGCGTACCATAACAAGTATCACACAGGGGTGATTCAATCTCCAACAATATGATCTACTGTTCACATTCTGATACATATGATCCACTCTACCTGAATGATTACTTCTGACCTATGCTGCCAAGGCTCCCAGAGAATATATAGCATTACCAATGTGTATGTCATTATGATATACCTTATAGGGCTTTACAGGGTAGATAAAGTCTTATATAACATTATCATTTCATTAAAATTTTCCTGATGCCAGGCATCTGGTCCGCTTTTTTGATTACATAAGCACACACTCAAGGTTGAGTGGCTGTGCAAAAAAAGCAAAGATTCACGAAAATTTTAGTATTCTACTTTTATCTCATCCAAAAATAAAGATCTCGCTGATGTAAGCATACTCCCATGATCCTCTCAACCCAGGCTACAACTTTGGTTTTCAGTGTGGCTGTGCGACCCCTTTCACTGTGTGGCTGTGCAACCCCTCTCCCTGTGACTGTACATCACTCTTCACTTTGTGGCTGTGCAACGCTTTTCACTGTGTGGCTGTGCTAGCCCCTCTCCCTGTGGCTGTACATCTCCTTTCACTTTGTGGCTGTGCATCCTGATCTCAGTGGCTGTGTTCCTGACCTGGCTGTGTGGCTGTGCAATCCCTTTCACTGTGTGGCTGTGTTGACCCCTGTCTCTGTGGCTGTTAACTGTGTGGCTGTGCCACACCCCCCATCACATTTGGTCTTTGAGTCCTACAGTCAGAATCCATGTTTTTTGACAAGAGGTATATCTGGAATAATCCACAAATTTGGGCAAATCTAGCTGCAATGGGTGTATGATGTCCATGCTCACCCCCTCATCATCTCCTGCTCACTCTTGCCTCCCTCACAACACTACTCCCAACCAAGATGAGCTCACCGAGCCTCCCATCGCAACCATGCCCTCTTCATCAGCAACAGGTCCAGCAATCCCTACTGACTCCCTGCTTACTTCTCAAGCCCAGCTCATTGACCCTCGAACTGGGTCTTGTCTCAATACAGAGATGGAATGGCACACATTCAAACCAAACTGGCACCTCAAGTTCGTCCCTTGTGACTCAAAAGATGGCAGACATATGGTTTACCCACCGATTGCCTGTTCCAACTGTGTCAAGGGAAAGGCCATTTGTAGTGGGGTGAATGGAGTGAAGTGTGCTTGTTGTAAGAGTCGACACAATGTCTGCTCATTATACATAGGTTGATTTCCCCTCATTGACCCTCGAGCTTCTCATTCTTGCACCCCCCCCTCCAGCAAGATACCATCAAAGGTAGGGCTCAAGCCAAGGCACTCATTGCTGGGCAAAAGTTCGTCAAAGGCCAACTCGCAACCAAAGACCCCATCAAACCCAAGCCCAGTTCGATGCATGTTACTCAATCCAAGAAGAGGGTCCGACTCCTTCCACCATCATCTTCCAGCTCCCTGGTTTCGAATGAAACCCCCCTTCCTTTGACCTCTCGAATGCCATCTACATCTGACGACTTGGCTCTCACCATCACGTTGGCCATCAGAGACACTGTCATAGTGGCCATCAAGACCTTTGATTGAACCCTCGAAGAGCAAGGCCTTTCTTTGAAGGCTCGAGGGAAATGTTGTGCCCATGATTGAGAAGGTAGTATTATCGTCATCATATCATAACATTCATCTCCTCTTGCACGAAACTTCAACAGTTTTGTTCTTGTATCTACAAAACATCCATCTGTCAGTGCAATATATTCCATTCCCTGCAGTGTCTTGATGTGTGGAAACAAATCAGAGATTTTTTTTTTTTGACTTCTATTGAGGTTCAGCACCCCTCCTTGAGCAAAGGTGTGAGCATGTTTATGTATGAAGTAAGTATTAGACACTCTCACCTGGTTTCCTCTCCCTTTCATTTCATTGATTGGTGATCAACATTCTGGTTGCCGGAGTCCACCTGGATCCCAATCGAAGGTATCCCTTCATTCCCTCATCAACCAGTCACCCATTTCCCATTCGGGGATTCATACTGGCAATCATAAAAGGTCAGCTGTCAGGTTTCCTACCACTCCTCTCTCTCGTCTAAACTCTCCTAACATGTCTTTCATAGTTAGATGAACCCTCCCAGCAGCTGGCTCATCCTTGAAGATGTGGGCAATAGGACCATCTTCCTGCACATCAATGGTCAGTGACTCGACCATGAATGAGCACATAAGCAAATTTGAGGACTCAGTGTCCTCCTCACGAATATCCAGGGGGCTCTTGGCTCCTTCCCTCTCACACTCACTTGTGCCTCACTGGTCAATCCTGACTCAATCTTCCTCATGCCAGTCCTCCCACTCTCATAACTCACCCTTCACCTTCAGATCCCCTGTTCCTGTGCCTCAATCTCCTGTCATGGCTTGCTGTTTGCTTGAAACTTGTTCTCCAGACCTTGAAACTTCAAGTAATGTCCTTGACATTAATACCTCGCTTTCCTCTTGCATCTCTATCTTGCTCAAAGCCTCTAAACTTGGCTTTGGCACCTCCATATGTACATGATCCTGTAAAGGTGAGCTTCAATCAGCTCCATATGTACCTGATTGCTCCATATACACCACTATAGGCTGGGCTAAATACCCCAGCATTACAGGGGTGGCTGTTCCCAATGTGACATCTCCTCATTGGCAACTCAAATCCTTGATGATATCTAAAAACCCTTGTTGTCTTCAACATCCTGACTGGAGTTCAACTTGCCCTCCATCCTGCAATGATATTCCAAAGTCAACAGTGAGTCTCGAAACTGGGGGAATTGCACAAATCCCCTCTGCTGCCTCGGTGTCACAAAGGTGCATTTGCTGGATCCTGGTTCGATGATCTCAACTGATTGAGCACCATTGAGAAGGTCTTGAGTTGTTGCATGTAGTGTGCATGTGAATGGCTGGCCAAGGATGATGTTGAAGGCTGTGTTTCGAATAATCTGGATGGGTAAGTGTACTGTCACTCCAGCAAAGGTTATGGGGCAGTTGTTGACAATCCCTTCCATTGCCTCCTTCCCTTGGGTTGCTGTCTCCATTGTAATACAGCCATCCTTCTCAATGGGAAGCTGTAGGACCTCTGCTACTTCTTTTCTCAATGCGACCACCTGTGACCCGCCGTCTAGAATCCCTTCGATCATCACTTGGCCTGCCAGTTCCACCTCAACGAAGGAAAGTGGCATCAAAGAGCCCTGGTAACCCTCGACTTCCCTTGGCTCCTCCATACTTGGCACTTGCACCTCCATTGTCTCTTCCTCAACAGCAGCAAAACCATACTCTGACTCGCTCTCATCATCCAATAGGGTCTCCTCAATCTGTGCTGTTGCAGCCACTTGCACCAGCACCAAGCTCAGCCCTTGACTGTTGACTATGAACTGGTGAGTACTTGGCAAGTCCTCATCCTGACACCCAATGGGGGCAACCTCCTCAAGTGCATCACCATCTGAATCACCATATTCAGCAATCCAAAAGCCAACTTCTGGCCCTGCGAGGCTCTTGGTAGGGCTGATTGGTCTGTCATCCCTGTAGCAGAGTGCTCTCTGCACCTCAACTCCCATTCACACCTGCTGCTCCTGAGCCAGTTCCTCAGTCACCTCCTTGTCTCTCAAGGGCTGTGCCTCTCTCTTCCCAGAAGCCCTACTCCTTGCTGTCTCTAATTGATCGTTAATGAGGAACTTCAGCTCATCCATGACATATCTCATAGGCCAGGGATCGTCGCATGAACATATGCCATAGTGAAGCTTCAGGTTCATCAAGGTCTCTCATTTCAGTTTGGGGTGGAGACCTTCGAGGATGTAGGCATCATAGTCATCAGAGGTAATCTTGCCCTTCGAGTAAAGATATCACATGATCTCCTCATACCCACACAGGTACTTGCCAAGATCTTCCTCCAATTCGATGTCTTTCTTCACCTGTGCCCTTACCAAGTCATACAAATCCTCCCTTATGAACCTCCTCTCTAGCCTTGAAGCACCTGGGTACAGGTCTACCAGCCTCATGATGAAGTTGTTCCACTTCGCTATCTTCTGCTACAGGATATTACTCCATAGAGATGTGGTGTTGCTGTCCAGGTACCAGTACATCCACTTAATCCACTCGTTTTCCCTATCACACCCTGCAGCCCAACATAGGTGCTGGATCTTCTCAAGGTAAGCTATGAGGTCGCATGCCTTGCCTGAGAACTTTGGTGCCTTGGCCAACCCTTGATGCAGCATCTTGTCGAGAGGTTTGGGGGTTCTTGAGTTTGTGGCCCCTCTCCCCAACAGCTCCAACACTGCTTGCATCTCCTATTCTCTCCTCCCATATGCCCTTTCATAGTGATGAGCTTCTTGGGGCTCTGCTTCCCTTTGTGGCCTGCTGATGGCCTCGAGGGCCCTCAATATAGTCTTGATAGGCACTGATCTCTGGTGCTGTATTGGCTCTGGGTACATCTCTTCTCTCCTCATCACTGGTGGTCGTTCCTCTTGGCTCCTCAGTCTTTGCAGGTCATAATGATCCTCACATACCCCACCTCCACCATACAAAGGCCTACTGTAAGAATGAGACCTCACACAGAGGTAGTGCTGTGGGGGCTGTCTTTGATAGTTGGCATTTGTTGGGATAATTGGTCTTGGTACCAGAGGAGGTGAGAGTTCTCACACATGTTGCCTATCATGTGAAGATGAATTTCCCTGTGAGTGCCTTCTAGAATGAGACCAAGGTCACTTGACAGGGTAATCTCGATTGAAGATACCTACATGAGAGCGCAAGTGCCCATGTTCTTCCAATGTGAAGGTTGGTCTCCTTTCCATGCTCAGCATGGCCCTTTTCTGAAGTGCTTCTTGTCACTGGAGTCTCAGATCTATAAGAGGATCTGCTCTATACAGGGATGGTTGTCCTCAATCCTGCCAATCTGCGAACAGTGGTGATTGCCTTCCCAGTCCTGATGATGTCCTCTTGACCTCCATCTCCCTTCTTGAAGATCTGGCTTCTGGCCACATGTCTCTCATGTCTCGTCCAGGTGGCGAGTATAGTCTCAGAGGCAAATCCCTTCGCTCACCCAGCCATGGAGAATTAAGTCTACCTTCTGAGTACCGAGGCAGCAGGTATCCTCGAGAGTTTGCCATGACAATTTCTGAGACATGCTGTAGGTGTAGCAAAGGCAGTGCCAGGTTAAGACAGAATCCCCACATGGTGGGCTCCAGATGAAGAGAAAAGTCCAATGGTCACCCTGAATCGGGGCTTAGAACAAGGTTGATGCGAGTATTAGTTTCATCCCTAAAGAGGCTTCTGCAACCTAGCACAGATACATAGATAGTACCTTTCAAGACTGAAAACAAAGCAAGACGAGACTCAAGGTCCTAGAGTTCAAGTCCTACTGTAGAGCTCAACAATGGTGGATTAACTGTTTTTCATTGTGTTCTACATGTGTCTTACAGCCCATGTGGGCTTAGTCAGCCCTCAGCATCTCCTGCCACCTCACCTCCCACATCTAAGTCCCCACCAGCCCTCGCACCTTCAAAGCCTTCCTTGCACCCCTCAGACCACTACTGAACCTTCTCACCACCTCTTTGAACCCTCGACTACTTCTTCAAAACCTTGGACCACCCTCAAACCCTTGATCTACTTTGTTTCTCATAGTTGGGGCTTCGCTGCACCTAGTAACACCACCAGTGATTGATTGCCAGGACCACAAAAAGAGATGGCACCAGGACCAAGGTCCCAAGGTTGCCCTGTGCTGGGGGGCACCACTATCCCAGTGGAGGGGACACGTCCAGAAGTACTTGGACATCAAGGAAACCTCGCACTTCCCAGGAGTGCCAGGTCCACTCGAGGAGCTTGTGGAGGACAAGGAGGCTGCCCTGGTTTGACGAATCAGGGGTTTCATACTGGAGGGGTACTTCCCACCCCATTTCCACTATGACTCCAACCATCATGGATGGCATTGTAACTTTGCTTGACTCTTCACTGTCACTGGCCAGTACAGGGCCATCATCAAGAGTGAAGGGCTAACCATCATCCCAGGGGCCAAGGGCAACTGGGACACTCCTAAAGATGTTGTGCCATCCCCTGCAGACATAGCTTGGTACCTTGCCAGGAATGGGCTGAGCTTCCAGGAGGCCAACAACCTTTATTCCTGGGGCAGCAATTTCCTTCAAGACAAAAATGATGTGCTGCAAGAGAAGGGTCAGCAGTCTCATGACAGCCTGACACAGGGCAACTATCTGCAAGGCACCCCTGAGGATTGTGTGGCTGACCAGTGCCCCCTCAAGTACTACCTGGAGTGCACTCAGGAGTTGGGACTCTCAGACTTCTGAGATGTCGAGCCCATGCCTGCTAACATGAACTCACTGAGTGGGGTTGAGATGGTTGGGGGCATAGTCACCACTACTGAGTGTGATGATGATTGGGAGTTTGATGTCCCAATGGCTGGCAACACTAGGGGACAACAGATGGACATTGATGACATGGGTCTGGCCCCTATGTAAGGGGGTCTGGTGTCACACACCAAAGGTGTTTGGCGATGTGAGCATGGACCCAAAGCTGAATGATGAAGAATGGAGAAGCCTAGCCCTAATGTGCAGAATGACTGGAATGTCTAGCAGTCATCCATCACACAAGAACCACCCTTAATTTTAGGGGAGAAACCACTCAAGTGCTGTATAAAAGTTTTCGAGTGGCAGTTTGTGGCATTCCAATTTTTCAAATATCTTGGTCATTTCTAAAGATATCAACATCATTCCCATGCTCACAGAAAGCTCTTGACCATGCCATCCTGCCTACCAAATTTGGTGATGATCCTTGCCCTCCACAATTTTCTGCATCATTTCTGCCAACAAACACCCATTTCGCCACTTTTATCTTAATGGCCACCTCTTTGACGATCTCTTTGCTTGTCCCCTTTGCCAGGGAGAATAACTATGAGTACTTGCCAGGAATCCCCACTAGCATTTGCCCTGAAGCCTCCTGGTTCATCCCTCCCTCGTCCATGACCTCCCATCCTATCACTTTGGGACAGCGAGTTCTCCTTGTCAGTCTGACATCGAGGAGGACTTTCTTTGGTCGTCTCAGGTCTGTTATCAGGCTTGAAAAATCATATGTGGTTGTTTCAGTTTCTCCAGTCGAAGAAGCATATGGATCCTTCATCCCTGTGCCCTGCAATGTCTACCTCTCAATCTCATCCTTTGTTCTTCCAAAATTGTGACAGGTTCAATACCAATTACTGTCATCCAGTCTCTCTGATCACATCCATGATGAATTTGAGACACTTCTCCCCGCTCTTATGGGAGAAGACAGCCTTTCCTCCTCCTCAAACCCTCCAGAACACTAGCTGCAATTGATGCAGGTTGCTTTACAGAGAGGAGGAAAGGGGGAAAGTTGCAAAATCCTATGCCCTGACTACCCTGGAGACCCCCAAAATTGGCCCCTGGCAGAAATCCCCACCATTCTTCATTTGGATGTGCAGCAAGTTGCCTTAATCCATCTAGATTCCAGATCTAGGAGTCACTATGACTCATTTGCAGTCATATCCCTTAATCAGCAGTGACCAGTGTGCTTACTCATTCCCCTTTTCATGTTATTCATCTGTTCCTTGATGACTCATTCCATTTTCAAATTGATTAGTGATAATCTTCATCATGCTTACTGATTTTGTTTACCAATCACTTACTGTCCTTACTCATTCTTACCAAGCCTTACTATGCCTTACCAATCCTTCACCAATCCCTTTACCAATTGCTTATGAACCCATGACAAAGTATTGCTCTATGTTTACCACAGGCTATGCTACTCTTTTGTATATAAAGTACCAATATGTCGACAGCAATCAAGTAGCTACCAAGTCCCCTGCATAGGAAGCAGTCCCCTGTGTAAAGACTCACCTGCTCACTCATCATCATCATCATTAGCCTCATTCATCATTGCTTTTAAGCCCCTCATCATCATATCTATTCCTGCAGTATCTGAGGCTCCATTAAGGGTCTATTTACTGTTCTCTTCATCATTCTACATCACTTCTAGGCTCAGAGCAGCCTATTCTCTTTGCTTTTTCAGTCTTCCCCTGCTCCCCCTTCATCAGGAGCACCCATACCCTCTGCCCTAGCCCCCTCTAGGTGCACAGAACCCCTCCCCCATTTATTTTAAACAGATCCCTCAAGCCAAAGCCCACATAGGAAATCCACCAACTCAGCATTTGTCTTTGTGTTGGGTTTTTGGTGTTTTTGCCATTGATCCACACATTGACTCACACCAGGACTATGCAGTTGGCACAGAATCAAACTGGCAGGTCCTCTTTCACTTCCTGTAATCTCAAAGTTGATCCCCATGTAACAGAAATGATTCAGAGGGTAAATGCGTGAAATGCATTTGTGCATTCTACAGTGAACAATATGGGAAGAACCATTTGATAACTGATACAGACTGGTCTCTGAAGGTGTGTCCATTCATAATCCTCCAAATGCATCTCCTCAACTGTACATAGTACCCCGAACTCAGCGTGGTGTCTTACAACAAAAATCCTGCTGCATTAAATGAGCCTGATGGTATCATTGCTGTTTGGAATCTCCATTTACTAGAACGGCCTGAGTTCATTTTCCATTCTCAGGTTTGTGTGTTTGTTCCCTGGTTCATTGTGTTTGTCACATCTTGTTAACATTGATTGATATCGAATAGTCTGATGTTCTCTCAGTAACATGTTTCCTGTTCCACTCTAATCTCATGTTTGGTAGCACATACTCTGGCCAGATTCTTTTTCGGGACACCTGGTCGAAGCATTTACTGGTTTTGAACATGCCACTATCAGCTTTGGCGAGCCAAGAGTCCTGTGAAGCTGTTGATGACAGCACAAACCATTCCCCCAGTATATTCCTTTAATGAGGTGGATGATTATGTCTATGATGCAAAATGGCATCCTGCACATCCCACGATATTTGGTACTGCCAGCGATTCAGGAAAGTTTGAATTGTGGAATTTAAACAACATGGAGGTACACATGACATTCTACTTGGAAATGCAATGATACCATGAACTACCCCTATGATATCCAAGGTTTCTGCTGTAACTACCAATGTTGGAACAGGTTGCACAATCAACAAACTTGAATGGGACTGCAAGGACAGCCGGCACGTTGTGCTTGATTGTAGCAATGGAAAGCTTTACATCTATGATATATCAGCAGCATAGCAATACCCAGGGAATCCAAGTGGACAGGCCTGCAGAAGACTATTGCAGGGATGGTCAGCAATAGTGGTCACACGAATGGGGTGATGGACGGAGACACGACACGGATGATCACTGGGCGTTGACAGGACTGTCTGTTGTGTTGATAAGCTTGGTAGTGTACTAGTACATCAGGACAAGTTCTACCAATCTGCAGTGTCCACAGGCACAATGAGACTACTAGTAATAACAGTAAGGTTACAACGAAGCCAAGACTGTTGTGTAAGGTGACATGAGATGGTGAATATGGATTGTAGTATGTTTTCATTCTGGCTGGTAGTATCATACATGAGGTATGTATTTGTGAAATGTCAAGTCCTGGTTTCTCCATTAAAAAAAAGCAGTCCTCTGAAGGTTGTTGAAGGCAATGTGGTATCATACCAACCATGCTTTTAACTGACTTGACATTCATGACAACAAATTCAGCTAGAAGTTTTGATGACACAAGCATGTGTGATGATATCTTCAGAAGCGCTTCATCCAGTAGCACTGCAAGCATTTCACAATGTTTGTTCAGAAGACATGCTGAAAAAATGGAGGAAAGAGATACTCTTTTATTATGCATGTTTGGAAACAAAAAAATGTAAAAATAAAATTTTATATTCACCCAAAAAACATGGATTGATGCTAATTGGAATGAGAGTAGAAGCTAATTGACATTACCAACAATCCATGTTTTCTGCATGAAAATAAAACTTTATTTTTACATGTTTTGTTTCCAAACATGCAAAATAAAAGAGTATCTCTTTCCTCCATTTTTTCAGCATGATTTCTGAACAAACATTGTGAAATGCTTGCAGTGTAGGGAGTAGAGACAGATGAGAGCAATGTCTTCAAACCACCAAGCTTCATTGGCACCTTCTTTGGTCATGGCATCCATAGCAAGTCTGGTGAAGTACTGTACTTCCCCAAACTGTTCCTGCCCATCATAAGTAAACTAGATTATTGTTAGCATCTTGTAGCACGAGTGATCTTGTACCTACCTTCACACTCCTTGAAATGCAAATTTGTGTTCCTGGTTTGAGCTTTTCTCACCACAGAAATCGCACAATCTGCCCATTTGGAAGGTGAAGTCATGCCCATTGTTTGAAGTGTTGAAGCAGCTGATCCTGACCTATGAATTCTCCAATAATACAAGCTTCTTCTCCAGATGGGAGCCAGGGCCATTTGTCACATTTGTGTAGTAAGATATAGCCTCCTCCTAGGTCGACAGAACCCATGGGAAGTCCCTTGATCCTGTCTGTTGAAATATTAAATGGTTATATGGCTAGATATTACCTGGTCACATGATGATATAGTTCCATATCATTCTATGGTGTTCTCTTGTACCAGATTACCAGTCTTTGTTGTTCTAGTGGAAAGACAGAGGTAACCTAGAAAGGAAGGTCCTCTTACTTACAAATATAGTAGTAGTTTACACAGTGACAGACACACCTGGTCTGTGTGCACCTACAGTGTATATAAGGGCCATGTCTTAAGCCCAGAGTACGGTAGAGCTCCCAATCTCTAACTCATTCTCAAAACTACTCATTCTTACCTTCAAAGTCCAAAGACTCAACTTAATAGCAAAGGCAAGTGTTCACCTTGCTCTCACTCCCCATAATACCTCTGCACAATACTGTCATCAAGTTGGGGCATGACTGCAAGTAGTGCATTGACCTAGTAACATTGTTAGTTAACTTAAATGCCTGGATATTGTAGCTATGGTACTTACTCTGCACTGCTGCACTCCTTCCTCAGCAAGGTTTTCATAAGGCTTCAATGGCTGCCAGATTTCCTGACCTAGATTGCTGATGGTGCACTCCATTGTCCATTGCATCAGCAAAACAGTAGGTTTGGTACAGAGGCACAGAGCAGTACAGACCCACAGATGGTACAGATTTTCCACAGAGCAAGTACAGACCCTACAGACCCACAGACCCACAGATGTAATCATTAATTTGCCCATATCTCACCCAAAAAGGAGATATTGCTGAGGTAATCATATTCCCATGGTCCTGTGATCGTAGGCTACAACTTTCATTATGACACCGTGGCTGTACAATGACTCTCTGAGTCTGCACTGATGTACTGTAGCAATTTCAATCGGAGTTTGAAATTTGTAAACATTGATTCGCCCATATCTCATCCAAAAATGGACACATTGACAATATAATCATACTGACATGATCATGACATCACATACTACAACTTTCATTATGACATCATAACTGTACAGCCACTTTTATTTTTTGACATGCTGGGTCTCTGGCAGAACTTTGCAAATATCTTGCCCAAAAAAGGAGATATTGCTAAGGTAAGCATATTCCCATGGTCCTGTGATCATAGGCTACAACTTTCATTATGACATTGTGGCTGTATGATTACTCCATATAGTAGATTTTTTGACTTCTGAGTCTGCACCAATGCACTGTGGCAATTTCAAACTCCGATTGAAATTTTTGTGGGGGTGTATATAAACTCACTCACTCCAGCAACACAACTCTTTCCTCTACCACCACCATCTCCCCTCATTGTTGTTGTTGTCCCTCCCTCTGATGATCCACCAGAGGGGGGGGGGTGGCAGAGGGAGGGGGGTGGGCCCCCTGTGAGGCTGTGCCCATTAGCATAGATATGTAGCCCTGTACCATTGTAATTAAAATAATTTGAAAATAATATAATTCAATTATTAGCTGATTACATGTTGAGTTGAGTGTGGGAATCTGTATACTGAAACAGTCAGGGGTAAGTCTGTATAGGTCTGTACAGAAATTAGAATCTGTACATATATCCAGATCTGTACTGAGGGGGACCTGTCTGTGGGTCTGTGGTCTGCACAGATCTGGACAGAGGGGGTCTGTTTTGCTGATGTGTGCATAGCAGATTGGTGGGCCCTTGTGCATTGCCTCAGTAACAAGGTGAAGAACTTGGTGGACACATGGGCAGATGAAATGCAACTGGCCTTGCCTGAGTTGATAATATATAAGCTCAAATTCATGGCCCCAGGAACAGAGGAGAATGTAGGCATTGTGGGCAACTCTTCTTGCAAGAGTGCGAAGGGGAAAGGGGGAAAGCTGTAGGGTAGACCTAGGCTCGTCCCAAGGGGTCATGAGTTGGAAGGAGACTGAGGGGAGGGGACTGGTGGGTCTGGGAAATTTTCCCCAAGGTCTGGGAAGTGTAGGCGGTGAAGAACTCGAAATTCCACCACAAAATGGGCGAAGAGGGATTTTTCTAGTCAATAAGGCGGTGTTGGGAAGCTAGGAACTCAGTCAGCGGTGAAAGTAGACTCTTGTAGACTGTAGTAAAAATTGGTAGATGTGAAGGGGATGACTCAGAAGGCTGGCAGAATTTTTAAGACACAAGGAGACTTGAAATCATCAGTAGAACTCGATGGGTAGCTCTGGGGACTCGAGGTGGGCTCAGAAGACTTGAAGAAAACTCTGAAAATGACTCTGGGGACTCAGGATGACTCTTAGACACACAGATTGTGATGCCAGAAAAGTGGGTATATTTTTCCTAAGTACAGCGGTGTTTTGTAGTGTACAGGCAGCTGTCACTAAGGTAAAATTCGGCAAAACTCGGAACTATCAAATGTCAAGAAAAACTTGAAAGAAAAGTGCTGAAGTAAGGCACTACAGATCATAGGTACGAAAGGAAGGGAGAAAAGGAGGTAAAAAAAAACCAAAAGGGAAGAGAAGTGGTGAAGAAGAGCTTGCCTACAGTCTATGGATCACTGACTGACTCTGCAGGAGCAAGAGAAGCAGTCTGGGGTGGTGTGGCAGTGCTACTGGCAGCGGCGGGCGTCAGAGACTCGAGTGGAGCTTATAGGGACCGAGATGCTGATGTCACAAGCATTGGAGGGGACTGCCGACAGTCAGTAGACCTGTGATATAGTCACATAGGGCTGAAGACTGACACAGACAGGGGTTGGGTGTCATGTGGAGTTGAGAATAGGGGTAGGCGGCGACTTGTTGCAGCGGTAAGTGTCGGTAATAGGGGCTACTTCCTGATTAGGCAGCGGCAGCATTAGTAAGCGAAGGAAGCGCTTGACTTAGCTGAGATAGCCGAGAGTGGAGCAGCAGCAAAGATTCTGAGGGACAGTGGACCTGCAGGGGCTGGCTAGAGGGGTGAGGACGATGCTAATAATTGATGATTTCAGCCCTAGGGAGTGTGGACTCCCTACAGCATGCATGAGGTCATGAGACATAATCTGAATCCTGCACACAAGCTTGCAGAAGTTCAACCAGTACTGTTTTGGAAGGATGCCATACAGAAGGGCAGGAGCAAGGCAGAATATGTATAGATGAAATTCCCAGGTTTTGTAGTCAGTATTTTGTCTGTGATGTTATGTGGTTTGCAGTCAAAGGAGCCAGGGATATAAATGCCCACGTCCTCGACAGCTCACCCATGTGTGGTCCAAACCTCTTCATCATGGAAGATCACCCAATCCCATGAGTCATTGGTGTCCATGTGACTGCACTCCATCCATGTCATGCCATGCCAGAGTGGGATGAGCAGATCTGAAAGGTTCCCAGCAAGATGCATGAGGTCCATCATCATGCAGAGGGGGACTCCAAGAGAATGGGAGTAGTTGAGACCAAGAATTAATGGGGGCTTGGTAATACCAGTTTCCATCTTGCAAATATCCCACTGCTGCTGACTGGGAGCACTAACAAGTCATGTGAGGTTGTAAGCATAATCACCTGAACCACCAAGGGGAAGTTGGAAGATGTTGATGTCTGGATGATTGCTACCAGGCAGTGTGAGTCAATGTGTGGATCAATGGCAAAAACACCAAAAACCCAACACAAAGACAAATGCTGAGTTGGTGGATTTCCTATGTGGGCTTTGGCTTGAGGGATCTGTTTAAAATAAATGGGGGAGGGGTTCTGTGCACCTAGAGGGGGCTAGGGCAGAGGGTATGGGTGCTCCTGATGAAGGGGGAGCAGGGGAAGACTGAAAAAGCAAAGAGAATAGGCTGCTCTGAGCCTAGAAGTGATGTAGAATGATGAAGAGAACAGTAAATAGACCCTTAATGGAGCCTCAGATACTGCAGGAATAGATATGATGATGAGGGGCTTAAAAGCAATGATGAATGAGGCTAATGATGATGATGATGAGTGAGCAGGTGAGTCTTTACACAGGGGACTGCTTCCTATGCAGGGGACTTGGTAGCTACTTGATTGCTGTCGACATATTGGTACTTTATATACAAAAGAGTAGCATAGCCTGTGGTAAACATAGAGCAATACTTTGTCATGGGTTCATAAGCAATTGGTAAAGGGATTGGTGAAGGATTGGTAAGGCATAGTAAGGCTTGGTAAGAATGAGTAAGGACAGTAAGTGATTGGTAAACAAAATCAGTAAGCATGATGAAGATTATCACTAATCAATTTGAAAATGGAATGAGTCATCAAGGAACAGATGAATAACATGAAAAGGGGAATGAGTAAGCACACTGGTCACTGCTGATTAAGGGATATGACTGCAAATGAGTCATAGTGACTCCTAGATCTGGAATCTAGATGGATTAAGGCAACTTGCTGCACATCCAAATGAAGAATGGTGGGGATTTCTGCCAGGGGCCAATTTTGGGGGTCTCCAGGGTAGTCAGGGCATAGGATTTTGCAACTTTCCCCCTTTCCTCCTCTCTGTAAAGCAACCTGCATCAATTGCAGCTAGTGTTCTGGATAGTGTTGCCGTGACTCAGGCTCTAGCTGGCTCAGAAACTGAACCAGACTATTATGTAATCACAGCTGCACTTACCCAAACTGACCTCATTTGACAGTTTAGCCGGTGACGGCTTCAGCTGAACCACAGTTCTGAAGTTGGCTCAAGCCAGATCTCACATGCCTGACTAATACTGTGCTGACTCATCACTAGAACAAAGTACACAGGCATGGTCCTGATGGTGAACATGAGACAGGGCAGTATAGAATTGTTCATGGGAGAAAACAGGCTTAGTAAGATCTAAACCAATGCTATCAAGTGTTAAACCCTGGCAGCTATTGAATGTGGAGGCATAGGTGGGTGCTAGTGGAAATTAGCAGTGGAGGAGGGTGTGACCCGAGGGAAGAGCGGAGCATCGAAGTAGGTGTTCTGAGTATGGATTACAGATGAGTCTGTCAGCATATAACAATTTACCAGGTATTCCGCAAGTCAAGTTCATAGTATCTATATGCAATGCAGGACAGTAATTCATGCTGGAAGATATTAGAAGGTTATAGATCACACCAAGGATGCCCCTGAGTCTTCGCTCTCGCCGTCAGCGACAGCAGTAGCTGCACTGCATATGGGATCTGACTGGGATGTGAGTACAGTGCTGCCCATGACAGACCAGTCGCTGACCAAAGTATGGGTGAGCTTGCGCTTCACGAGCAGTAAGCTGCTCTAGGGTAAGACTAGCCAAGTAGTTCATCCAAGAAATCTTGCATTTCCTCTTTCAGTGCTTTTGGTGCTTGGGTCCATTGGGAGGGGTGGAGCAACAATAGAAGATGAACTTGGTTCAAATGCCAAAGGCAGTCGGTCATAGGGGACCTACCATGCTTGTGTGACTCAAAGAACACAGGCTTTTCTCACAACTTGCCAGACCTAGCACAGAATCTGTCCTTGAGGTCTAGTCAAGGATGTTGGCTGTGAACTTGAGAGATGCAATCTGCGAATGAGAACCAAATGCACCTGAAACCCCACATGTCCAGACTATAGTCATACTCCTGGAAATCAACCAAGAGTTCCAGTCCCTTAAAATAGCACAAGGCAACCCACAAGTTGTATCTGACTCTGGGGTGGTAAAAGTCTGCCAAGCCCCAATCAACGAGTCACAGCCACAAGAACATGTAGGTAGTCAATCTCACACTGGGATGACAGGACAGATACCTTTCATCGCTCACGATTGATCATGATGTTGTGAGGTTTGATGTCCTGGTGCATGATCCCCCTTGAGTGACAACAGTCAAAGGCCTGGATGACAGCTCAATTGGTACATGAGGAGATTGCAACATGCGACTTGCCTTGAGGAGCTCGAACATGTAGTAGCAAACATCAAAATCTGCACCTTAAAATCAACATTGTCAACATATTCTGTGATCAAACTGGGAGTTTTCGATGCTGGGTCTCAGATGACATCTAAGAGAGCGACAATATTAGGACCACCAGCATGATGATCGACGACGACATTGGAGTGTGACATACCGAATGCAGAACATGGGCCACTGTCCATATAGGCCCCTCCCCCACCCCAATGTACAGTGGCTCAAAAAACTGTCTGCATGTTTGTGCATTTTTGAATAATTGCAGTGTAGCAGGACACTGATTAGGAACTGGGTCATGTGGTAAGTGGGAGAGGTGTAGCCCTTGGTCTTGGCTTTCCAATGGCATATTTTTCATGAAATATGGTCAAGATTTGGGGTAGTAATGGCTGAATTGGTTTGGTGATGCATGCAGACAGTTTTTTGACTTTCAACTATTTCAACATGATTTTGGATTTAACAAAGCATAGAATGCAGTGGGGTGCTGGAAAATGCTTATGTAATGTACTACCTGATGCAATGAATGATTTGTCAGCATGCAAACAAGACCAAACACTGAATTTGCACCATAGAGTACCCCATCTCCACTACAACTTAATCAACCACTCTCCTGGTTGATTGGGGTCATTTTTTCAGGGCAATCACTGTAGGTACTGGTATCCATCACAGTAGCATTAGTATAATGTGCTCTCAGTACCATAACACCAGTAAATAAGCTGCTGGGAGTCATCCCCATGCTATTTCCCCCACCTATGCCTGGGCTGTGTCAAACCTAATCAGCACTGGGACAGCTACAAATGCATGGAAGTCAATCTGGCACTTCAAGGCATGAAGACCCATCCAGTACCTTCTCAACCAAGGTATTTTCATGGAAAGGAAGTAGGTATTAAGGCTGGGTTGAAGCAAACTCTGCTCTGGACTCCAGGGGTCATCAGAAGGATGGGCTACTATGTGTTGCCAAGGGGTAAAATACTGCCTTCCAGCTGGCCCTGGACATTTGACCTGCCCTCATGTGACCAATTAACCCCTTCACAGCCACCCACATATCACCCCATAGTGCAGTTGAGCCAGCCACCCTGTGATGCTTGGTGTTCAAATGAGCATTTTGCTTCAACCCAGCCTTAATACCTACTTCCTTTCCATGAAAATACCTTGGTTGAGAAGGTACTGGATGGGTCTTCATGCCTTGAAGTGCCAGATTGACTTCCATGCATTTGTAGCTGTCCCAGTGCTGATTAGGTTTGACACAGCCCAGGCATAGGTGGGGGAAATAGCATGGGGATGACTCCCAGCAGCTTATTTACTGGTGTTATGGTACTGAGAGCACATTATACTAATGCTACTGTGATGGATACCAGTACCTACAGTGATTGCCCTGAAAAAATGACCCCAATCAACCAGGAGAGTGGTTGATTAAGTTGTAGTGGAGATGGGGTACTCTATGGTGCAAATTCAGTGTTTGGTCTTGTTTGCATGCTGACAAATCATTCATTGCATCAGGTAGTACATTACATAAGCATTTTCCAGCACCCCACTGCATTCTATGCTTTGTTAAATCCAAAATCATGTTGAAATAGTTGAAAGTCAAAAAACTGTCTGCATGCATCACCAAACCAATTCAGCCATTACTACCCCAAATCTTGACCATATTTCATGAAAAATATGCCATTGGAAAGCCAAGACCAAGGGCTACACCTCTCCCACTTACCACATGACCCAGTTCCTAATCAGTGTCCTGCTACACTGCAATTATTCAAAAATGCACAAACATGCAGACAGTTTTTTGAGCCACTGTAGATCGCCCAATACCAACCCCAAAAGACATGCTATGATGCCCAATCAATGTCACCATGAACGATGCTGCAGAAAAGTGGAAAGAACACAAATGACCTGAGGACAGAGCAAGCACATGCACAGAAAAGATGACAGGAACCTCATACAACATACAAACAAAGTGCTAGCATATAGGGCTCATGCATCCCACAGAATACCCTGTGGATGGGCTCACAGGCACGGCATGGGCCTGGCATCGGGACACTGATCTTGGAGGACCATTGGGGTGTTGCCCAGGATCACTGGAGTTTGTGGAGCTGGGTAAGATGCTCCCTGATGGTGAGGGAGCTCGGGGGATCATCCTATCAACAGCTAGCCTCGATCCGGTATTGAAGTTCCATGGATGCCTGGATGATATCCTTGAATCTATGACATACCTAATATTCACCCTACCATGTCAGAAAACGTCATGAAGAAATGAAGAAGGGCAATGTGGAATAGATAAAGAAGGCACACACACTGCACAACATCTGAGTATCATATGACCATCCATCTGCAAGAATATAGCCATCCACAAAATGCCTAGGAATGGAAGTCCTCACTCTTTCCTGGGAGTAGTAGATTGCATATCAAGTGCGCATTTGCAATGTGTGTCATGTCCTGTGTGCAATAAATCTTACATTGTCAGAAGTGGTGGTTTATACGATGTGGCTGTTAAAGGACGTACTGACAGCTAAGCTATTTGATATGCAAGTCAATGTGGGTAGTCAGCCATAAACTATGCAAGCCTCTGCATCCCATACTTGTGTGATATGACCCAAGGGTGAAAATGGGTGAGGACCTGAACCTGTGGAAATATGTGTCCCCTAATTGCCAAAAAAACAGGGTCTCCATGATGATGCCATCTGGCGTGGATATACCACACTGAAGTCCATTAGAAAGAGTGGGGAATGTTGTCCCCAGTGTACATTTTGACTGCTAGCCCTACATAGTATATCTACATCTACATATGCGATCTGTGAATGAGAAATATCAGCACATCACAACCATGATTAGACTAAAAGACTTGCTCTTGTGTCAATTTGCAGGGATAACCTGACATACGTCGCTGAACCAAAGCTTAGTACCATCCTCCAGCTCCACCCCTCTTGGCTCTTTCTTGCTCTGACATTTTTTGACCTGGAAAATTTGGCCAGTAAGCTCTCCCCATAGTACAAGGCAATATTGGCCAGAGCTCATCAGGTTGGCAGGAGTTAAGTCACATGCAGGAATAAAATGGTGTTCAATGTTTGCGCTCACCATACTTGAGGTCACAGTGACTGACAAATGACCGGGAGGTGCACGACCATGCTCTTGTGCGACTGTGAGGAAGCGGTCGGGAACCGTAGTGCACACAATTCATTTGTGCAGTGATCCATGATTGTAGGACATGGCAACCCTCAGGCATATGTGCCACCTGGGATAGTTACAGAAACTGTCGTCGAAGAGCCAAGGAATGCAACCTAGGCAGAAAATTCAATTAGTGTGCATGATGCGAAGGGAGGTCTACATGCCATAGTCAATTTGCTGTTTCTCTGTCTCATTAGGGCGTGGCGTGGCGACATTGTCAGCATTGACAATCCAGGGATTGGAAGTTGATGTGCTTGGACCTGGCTCAGCCAAAGGATCCACAGCTGAATGTGACAGGGGTGGAGTAGCACAGTGAGGAGGAGGTGCAATCTCTGCAAAGAGATTCTGGCACAGTGCTATAAATGCTGCCATTCTTGTAGAGTCCAAGGGGGTCCCGTTGAGGAGCATTCCAGATCTAGAAATGAGAGGGAAATGAGTGGGCGCCACTAGGGAATGATAGCACCTACTCAGTGACAACTGCAGTGTTTTTCAACTGCATAATGCCTGAATGGATTCCGACCGTGCAGAAGGTTCTGCCTACCGACCTCAGCATTCCTCTGTATCTCTTACTGGGACCAGAGATAATCCATACTTCGTGACCAATGTGGTATTCTTGATCACGAAGGGTATAATCTTCTACTTTGACACAAAAACTAATAGGGACATCATGCTATAATGTCATTAGATCAGTATGGAAGCATGAAAATGCAAACACTTACCCATGGACTGTCCTCGGACAGCACTGTAAGATGACCAGAAGCGAAGTCAACAGCACGAACAGGCCCTTCAGCACCAACAGCAGGACCACGAGCCACCCGTACACAGTCACCAATAGAAACATCATACCCCCTCTCCTTTGACAATTGCAGGGTGGACAGGGGGATGATAATGGCATTGTCTATGCTCACAGACACCTGAATCAGGTCACTGTTCTCATTGATACCACCGTCACCACTGGCAATTCAGATTCCTGAGCCTTCAACTTCCCCTTGTTTCCTGGGTTGTCAGTACTTTCTTGTGGAAGTGTGGATGGTGTAATCAATATCTCACGACCACTGTGGTAGTGTAATGTGCCAGAAAGGCCCTTGTGTGGCCTGCTGACAACCCATACCAAATCGCCCAGTTGTATGCGGCTCTCGTTAGCAAGAGGATCATGGAAGAGCTGATCATGAGGATCTTGGGATGTGTACATTGTTGGGGAGACATGCAACACTAGGAATATCTCAGGGACTTTGAGCTGCAAACACATCAGTAAAACAATCCACTTCACAAGACAATGACTTGCTTGTTGGTCATTGCCCTGTAGTACGACCATATCTGTCACATCCGTGACATGTGACTACCATCCAGGTCAAACTCCGGATAATATTAGATAAGTTCTAGGTCTTCAGTACTCTGTTCCATGATGGCACTCCATCCTATTCTTGCTTTTTGTCCTTTGTTCCATTTATAGTTTCTGTGTTTAGTAATAGTTTCCCTCACTTCATTCTTAGTTGCCGTTCCTGTTGGATACATGGACTTTTGGGTGTCTATTCCCGACTTCAGATTACTTCAGATGTCTTCGGCACCACACTCCACTGTAGGTTACATGTCCCGGATCCTTTCTGTACCCTTCCGCACTTTCCGTATTATGTAATCATGGTTGTAGAAATTTTCCACACTTGTTCCTTTCACCTCAGTGACTTCCATTCATCCTGAGGTGAGCATACTTACATTCCATTCATTACCTACATCGTACTGACCTACTGTAGACTCATTCCTGCATTAGTTCCGGCATCTTATGACTAATCATCCTGTTTTCTGGCTGACTGGTGACTACCGGCTTAGCTTACTAATACCTTACTAATACCCTCAGTCATCCGCACTGCTCTCCAGTAGTCCATGTGTTCCAGACATTGCCTTCAAACGTTCTCTGTAGTATAAAAGTCCTGTACATACTTTGTTATACCTCAGTTCGAATATCAAATAAGATACTCTTCGATCTCACTCGATTCCAGTAACCTCCTGGATAGATCCAACCCCCAGAACTCTGCAAGTCTAGTATACAAGGTTGTGTACTAAACTCCGACATTCCAGACTTTCAACCTAACATCACCCCCTGACCTCGGACCGCCTCAGAGACCATAGAGAACCGGTCTTGACAATATCCTCCACTTTGCCAATTACCATACCCTCAAAGCCACAGTTCATACCCACAATAACCTTGACAAAAGTGCCAGGAAGGAATTCTAATCTGAAATTGTGAATAGAGATTTCTAAATCCTTGACAACATCGTCACTTGATCCAGGGATTAAAACACAGACAGTGACTGACTCACATTGTGAATCCATTGTGACGACATGAGCCAAACTTCCTGTGTATTCACCAGAGTGAATCCTACCAGTGTCCCCATCTTGCCACCATCAGGCCAAGAAACTGGTCATGGTGTGGTCGACCAAAGGGGGATCTATTGATGCAAGGGCAAACCAAGCAATCTCATCAGGCAAGGGCACATTCACCACCTTGATTGCTTTCTTGTGAAAGAAAAAGCGAGTGCAGCCACGGTGATACTCCCTCCCCTCACAGGAGGCAACAAGATGACCTTCCTCATCTGTGGAAACTGTGACCTCTAAGCCATGCACCCTGGCCAAGTCCATGTCAAACAAGGTATGCCCATGGAATAGATCTTGAGGGGTAGAGTAATAAGGCGCCTCCTGAGGAACAACAAGCATCTCCATGGAATCTGCATTGGTAGAGAGTACATAGGAAATATCGTTCTTGAAGGGACTGGATAAGTGGCATACCCAAGACCATACAGGGATGTCATGGGGTTGTGTGATGGATTGCATCTCCTCAGCCAGTATCAAGACAATATTCTTGATGAGAGTATTATGAGAAGGGGGGAGGCATATTTGAACCTCCAGCGGATTGCAAGCTTCCACAAAAATACGTTTAGGAAGCGAGCAGAACATCTGACAGGGCAGATTTTCCAGCTTGAGGTGCTCCAAAATGAATCTTGCAGCACTAGCTAATGGGGACTAGATAAGATGTCAAGCAAAAAGATGAGAAGCAGTTACTTACCGGTGGGCAACTCTATCATAAAGACCTTCAACCCGCTCTGGCCCACATCTACATGCCTACTAACTTTGACATTGGGAACCCGATTCTGATGCGCTCATGCATTTGATCCTGCAACACCCCCCTCGTGCACGTAATGCTGGACAAGGTCTTGGAGGCGTTCATTGAAAGTCACTCGCCCTGACAGACCAACCTCCATAACCTTTGGATGGTTTTCCACTCTGATGTCCAGGTTGTCTTGGTCTCCATCTTCATTTTCATTGTCCTCATCTTCCCATGCGGACACATCCAAGTACTGAGCCATGGACTTGCTCAATCTTGCACACTTTGCCAGTGGTAGGGAACTGTTGGATTTGCGGGAGACTTTGCCTGGAGGGTGTCGTCAGTGAAGGGATATGAATCATGGGACGAGTATCAACTTATGAGTCTGTGAGGAAGAAGCCTGAGTGGAAGGGATGGTGTGGGAGGCATTGTCTACAAGGTCCCCTAATAAATTAGGTTATGATGTGGAATGAGAAGTTTACTTACCAGAGGACAAAGCTTGAGATGAGGAGAGATCAGGAACACCTGATGGGCATCAGCAAGTCATTCTCCATGACAGTACTCCAGGATCTACTTACTAGGGGGATTGAGAACACCACACTCTGACATGGCAGCCCTGACAAGTTCAACAGTGGTACCCTCACGAGAGGCTTCAAATACTTGGTCAAAGATAGTTTTCCAGTCGTCGAACTTGTACCTCTCTTTGAATCTATCTTGCATCTCCTGCAAGAAGGAATCAAAAGAAAAGCTGTCATCACCCGCCCACTGCAGAACTAGCTGCCATGCTGCAGCATCCTCCAACAGAGGAACTACCTTAGCCTGTGCAAGCTGTCGAGCAGCCTTGATGGAGTTGAGTCCCTCAGTGGGACTCATAAGAATGACCTTGATCAGGTCGAGCCATTCTTCTTGGTCGAAGGGAATTCCAGCAACGTCAAGTTCAACATCTATCTTAGTTAGAGCAGCCATGTCAGTGATCTCACCATTTGCGTACTGCTCTAAAAGAGCAAAGGCTGCATCATTAAGGGTAGCACGAGTTAGATGAATGGAAGGCACCATTTGATAGGAGTGAATCTTAGAGTGAACTGGAAGTAATCAGCGAGTAGTGAACACAGTGGAGGGAAGTATGAACAAAAGCGATTCAAGGTAATTGAACACTAGAGTTGGTATTGTTCATGACAATGGGAAGACGGAACAATGATCTGGGAGACTGCAGTCAGACAATAACCGAGCTGATAGAAGTGCAAGCTTAACTTAATGTGCACGTCCCTTGTGTTGCTTTGGCCAGCTCACAAAGATATAGTATTGCTCTATTATTTTTCTACTCTAAGGCTTTTAGTCTGTCCACTGGTATGCGGCATACAAGGGTGCACGAGCCTGGGAAGACAGTGAGCAGTGACACAGGCAACAATTGGGTTTATGGACCAGTTGCCCAAAGTATGAACTACATTGGACAGGCATTCGAATTTTTCAAGTTTGAGCACTCATTTAGTTGTCAACATTATCCTAGGACTACTTAATGACAAGTGGATCATATCTACATCTACACAAATGTATATTGCTCTAAGCTAAACGCTGACATTTTGTTGAATTAGTACAGACTCGTCCCAGCACCTGAAAAACTTACCTGCAGTAGGCAGAAAAAGAGAAAGAGAAAAGGTGTTCGTGAGAAAAGTTGGCATTGATATACTGAACACAATTCATGATCATGTGCATCGCTGTAGCCTGTTTTTAGTCTCGGGTATGCATGTGATCATGAGTTGCATTCAGTATATCAATGCCAACTTTTCTCATGAATGTCTTTTCCACCCACCACAGGTAAGTTGCTCATTGTCGGTGCGATGCTGGCATCACTAATCCGTTCATTAGTGTTTACCATAAGCTAGTAGTATGTAGCATTATAGATAGTTGGCAGTACATAGCATCACAGATCATACTGCCAATGTAGTAGACTTCGACGTGAGGATTTGATTCAATCTGCTACAGCACTGGCAACATACAATAACTACAGTCTGACTAGTAAATTCCAAAAATGCTCACAAATGGTAGAGCTACTGTCTCGAGAAACTATGGCGGGAATACACTGAAGTTAAGCATATTTGATTAACCCCCATATATGCTGTTAACCAACCACGCATTCCTAGCTTGTGCTACGCTTTTAGCATCCACTCTGTGATAACTATTGTGTTATCTTGCCAGGCATCCTAGTTAGCCACACATTCCAAAGTTCGCAAGCTCATAAAGTATGTGATCATCAGTATGTTTCCTTGTACTTGACGTTCTAACAGTGGGTCTTAGTGTTGAGATAATCCTTGTAAGTCGCCTTGATCTCCTTGTACTCGAGGCAGGTGCATGCTTGCCCACCCTCCCCATTTTCCCTGCTCATGGAAGTCGTTGGCCGACGTCCATTGTGCATTCCACTGAGCATGTCCTCCCACTCTCCCCTGTATATCTTGCTATCCAGCTTGTGGAATTGTTGACTTGCTGACCAGTATGTCACTTATTCTTGTGCTAAGTTGTAACTCTATTAACTGCCAATCGGTGGCAACACTATTGGCTGGCTATCAATGGGCAGCATTGTTTTTGTTCAATGGGACTGGAGTTTGGAGATATGGTATGAAAAGAGACAATGCTATATTGACATATGGTCCTAAATCTCTTCGACTGTATCTATAGAAAGAAGACTGGTCAATAGGATCATGTCAGACAGTTTGTGTATGGCTATCTGTGTGATAGCGGATGGTCCCGACTTTATCCTGGTCTCACAGCAATCTGGGCTGCATTTATTCTGATTGTATATTTACTGCTGTCTGTCATAGTACTGTCATGCTTCATCCATCATGCCCAATGGATGTCGACAAGGGAAGCAAGCGTATGTCCCACAAGTGTCCAAGTCCAACGCTGTTGGACATCCTGCCAACCATCCTCCCCGACAAGAGAACCAGGCACAAAGCAGGTGCCAATGCGGTCATATGCCAGCTGTTGTAACAACATCAGATGGTAAGTTCCTCTGATTCCTGTATTTTCCTGCTCATTTGGCATTTATCATAACAGATGATGAGAATTTCGACATAGATAATGTATCACCCTCATCCAATGAGGATGATCAGATGCTGGATCAACAAGTACACTTGGTGCCTTCGAACGATATGGATAGGCCAATTGCTCCCAATCCACTCTTGAACATGACTGGCTCAGGGGGCAGAACTGCTTCAACATTTGATGTCTACTATTTCTTTGACCGCAGGACAAATTCACCGAGCATATGCAAATCTCTGTCAGTAAGTGTTCACCAATACCACTCTTTATCACTTTTCTTAGCATGCAATTTGCAGCGATCTTTGCAATAGGAATCCAGCTGAGTTTGATAATAAATACCTGAGTCGCATGATACAGTATTCGAAGAATACAGCAATGAGTACGCTCCACCTCCACATCGAAAAATTCCACCTCCTTGACTACTTGGATTTGGCATTGCAAAAGGACAGGGATTGGCCGATTCAGGTGAAGGTCGTGAAGGACTGTATTACTAACAGTTACTCCCTTCAGGAACTGAAGAGTCTTGTCGATAGAGGTGTCGGTCTCAAGAACCTTCCACCTCACCCTGTCATTCCCACACCTAACCCTGGGAGTGGTGATACCAATGATGATCATAGAAGTGGCACTCCACCATTTTCCATCGCTATATTCCACAAATCACTCGTCAACTTTATCATCACAGATGACCAGTCACTACAAGTGGTCGAGTGCAAAGAATTCCGATGACTCCTCCTGCTGCTCAAAAGCGACTTGAAGGAAAGCGATATCCCCACCACACCAAAATCAAATCCAGCATCATTCAAGCATGGAAGGACTATTTCATCATTTTGAAGACAGAGCTGCAGGTACATACCCTGACATATATTGAATCTACATGACTTACATCTCTTTCCACTATGCACTCAGCATGCAGTTGGTAATATATCATTCACTGTTGATATCTGGTCATCAGATTCTCGACGACCCTACCTGGCCATGACTGCACACTATGTAGCAGACACCTCTAGCACTCTACAATATAGGTCCGCACTGGTTGCATTTCACCGCCTCATCAAAGCCAGATGTTACTATAACCACATGGACAATACAAAAGCATATATCATATCAATGCGTAGGTTTTGTGTGACGATTATTCTAGTGTGACTGCTCATGGATTTCGTTAGTTGTAGATCCATTTCTCTGGTTCCACTGGATTAAAATGCACTGGGGGCAGGATTGGGTGGTGTGTGCCGAGGAGAGTGTGATCACTTTGGTAACTTCTGACATAATATTTACTAGTGCGATCAAACTGATTCATCCCTCAGATGAAGGAATACCATCGCCTCAAGGTCCTGGAGGACGCAATCACACAGTCATCGTCTCAATTCAACTTGCTCGATGTGTTAGCCCAACAGTTCAACATCTGCGATATGGCACTCAGTGGGCCAAGACCCACTGAGCAACAGTCCATGCGAGAAGAATACCAGCTGTACATCAATGGTGGATATGTTCTGGAGACTATGGATCCTCTCAAATTCTGGGAGGTAAGGGTATGTTTTCCTTGTTCAATACAGGGTACTTATAATTTGTTAGGTGAATTGGATGCAATTCCCAATGCTGTTTGCCATTGTGATGGACTATCTTCCAATCCAAGCATCATCTGTACCCTGTGAAAGGGTCTTTTTGTCGAGTGCTGAGATGGACACCAAGAAGCACAACCGGATCAGTCCCATACTGATGGAGGCCCTTCAGATGCTCAAGTATCACTTAAAGCAGGAGCAGTTAGATTTCATGGTGAACTAGACCATCTCCCCTGAAAGCCTTGTTGAGGATGAGCCTGAAGAACCGGCTGAAGGTACAAGAAGGCATGATATCCAGCTCTCTAGTTTGGATACTCTCCTTGATAGAAGTGCAGCTGAGGATGGGGATGATCTATCAACTGACATTGAAATTTTTGTATGACATCTTTGTGCACCACTATCCTGTTCCCTTAATTACATACTACTGTCTGTAACGCAGTCAGTAGTAGGTGCCGAAATGTGTAGACCTGAAACCCTCATTGGACACAGCCCTGGCAAACATCTACAATGCAGATACCCTTGATGCAAGATTTATTCTCGTCAGTCTCACCTTACCATTGTTACTGTTGTTCAGTCCACCATAGGTCGCTCACTCTCTTGTCCCCATTCTCCTGTCTCAGATATTCACTTCGCTGTTGACAAACCTGTGCATGTCTAAATGCCTCTCAGATTCGGATAGTGAGGTTGAAGAGATGGAAATTCTTGTTATAAAGATACTTAGTTTCATAGCTAAAGAGGCTTCATGGTCTACATCTTCCTGTACCTTTGGCATGCTCATAAACAAAGTGACTGCTGGAAGATCAGATCTTCAGATTGGTCACACAACCCAGTGACCAAACAAGCCCAAAGTCAAACAGTATCATAGCACACATATGTTCAAGCTGAAGCTGAGGCCTGAGAGTGCCGTACATTCATTGTTTATAGCTTGGCCTACGATGCATATCCCCACTCTGATAAATTGATACTATCACCTGAAGGACAAGCTTGGCTCAGGTTCATATGGTATGATTTCTTTCTTTCCACTTAGACCATAAGGACTGACAATATTTGAGGCGATGTTTTCTGCGCATGCAATGTACTCACTAACGAAGATTTTGCTGTCAAACTTTCACCAGCCAACAACACGGCCTCTGTTTTGCACCGTGAATATGAGATCCTCTGTAAGCTTCAGGGCATTGTCAGCCTACCTCACATTATTTCTTGTGGGAACGAAGGTGGTTACAGTGCCATGATCCTCGAGTGCCTGGGGCCTTCATTGGACGAGCTGTTCGATTCATGCTGCCAGTCTTTTTCTAACTATATGATCGCCATGATTGGCCGGCAATTGGTATGTTCAATTCTCAACTCCCTTCTTTTCTCGCTTCAATTCTGTTTGCAGCTCCAACAATTGGAGAACATACACTTGTGCAACTTCATTCATCGGGATATCAAACCCAGCAACATCATTATCAGCACCAGTCAAAATACCTCCATTGTATATCTCATAGACTTCAGTATTGCAAAGCAGTACAGAGATCCCTACACGCACCTCCATAACAGTTTTGGAAAATGTGGTGGCTTCCTCAGTAGCTATGCTTTCACCTCCATCAACAGTCAACTTGGATTTGAACCTGGAAGGCGAGACGACATAGAATCTCTTGCATATCTTCTCACATACTTTTCCTGTGGATCCCTCCCATGGCTGGGTCATCCGTCCTTTGACAGTGAGGCACTTGTCAACATGAAGAAAGACATATCACAATGTGATGACATTCCCCAAGCATTGATGACCATGCTTTCATACTCCCAATCTCTGTCCTTCACCCAGAAGCCGGACTACCCCTACCTCCAAACACTTGTGGCGAGCATCTGTACAAATTCACCTCTACTTGACTCGTGGCTTGAATGGGAGCGCACTGGTGGTATGACATCTACCACCGTGAAGAACTTGTCACCTCTTGGGTGTAAAATGGATGAAATTGCTGTAAGACGGAGACCTGCCAAAAAAAGGTGCAGATACCTGTAACACATCCATTGTCATCATACACATTCAAAGCCTCGAGACTGACGACAAAATATTAGCACCATGGGTGACAATTCGATTGCCATGACCTCAAGTAGTCCTGCTTCTGCACAGACTTTACAGCGCAGCAACAGAGTCATGCAGCATTCATCCACCTCCTGATCACATATTCCCAACATTCTCTATCTTCACAACTCTTCCATGGTTGGCCTGGACAATGGAGGCCTCGACTCACATGTTATTTAATGTTTATGGCTACATGTATCTCAAATATTGTTCTAGTACAATGTGTAGCCCTCCAGGTATTAGCATATGTGTATGAATGCACATTGCGAGTGAAATACAGTTGGGATTCTAGGTAAACCCAGGAAATATACCTATGTATACATCTATCTATCTATTATTACCTATGTCTTATCTGTATCACCTGATTTCATTTGTGGTTGCTTGGTCTTTCCTTTCTCGTGCATGACACCTGCTGTATGTCTATTGTTTTCTGGTGACATCACTCGGGCCTCATGTTATACATGCAGCATGTGTTTTGTCAGGGACAGGACTGGTATATAGATGGTGGGGTTTCACTCTTCATTTCTGCGTTTCCTCTCTTGAGATGTTGCCCACGATCATAGGCTTCTCTGCACTTGCGAGTGGGAACGAGTTAAGACTGTTAAGCCAGACTCGTCCATTGCCACATATCAATGTGGGTCCCTCTCTGCTATTACTACACAGCATACACTTGGACACCAACCAGATTGGCTATAGGAACAGTCGTTGTCTTTTGGCATGCCAGATGATGTGGTGATTGACATGCCTACCGACTCTCACAATTTGAAGGTTGCCATCCATCGCTTGAACCAGTAGAAGTGGCCCCTCTGGATGCAGTGTGTCCCTCACTGTTGGTATCCCCCAGCCATTCCCAAGACCAACACATTTCCGTTCTGCAAACCTTACTAGGCATTCCTGCAAGTACATTGGATGGGAAATCATTCATACTACTGCCTGGCACACTTCAAGTCTGATCACTGCCATGAGTCCAGCCACACAGGGTGATGATGGCTCCTTCCCCACCAATTGCCCTCTGTCTGTACACCTCGACGGTGCAACAGATTCTATGACATCTGACCCTTCCTTCCATTCACCAATGCTCCAGCGTACCTCATCAGACCCAAGCCTAACTAACACGGAATGGGAGAAGAAGTCAGTGACCAAACGAGCTCATCAACCAGTTGGAAACGATGCCCTTCCATGAGGGCCTTAAGGTATGTGTCCACCGCTTCAAGGTTGCAGACAGCCAAGAATTCCTTCACATCCTCATCAGTCCTCTTTCTGGCAGCTTCTTCCGACATCTGGGCCACATGTGCCCCCTCAGGTTCTTCCTCTGGTGTAGGTGGCAGAGTTTCACCAGAAGCTGGGATCATTTGGGGTAGGAGCTGAAGTTTCCTATGTTGTGGTAGACACTCACCCTGGTTTCAAGCTCATTTATGAGAAGGCTGTTGACGAGGATAACTGGAGCTATATGTATACTCAACTCTGCCACGAGATGATGGAAACGATCAGCCCCAAGGTTCAAGATGACGGTATCAAGAACACCGAGGGAAAACCTATCACAGGTGGTCAGCTCTTCTGCAGATACCTTTTGCATCGGTGTCAAGAAGACTTTGAGCATGGATGGGTCACCGAGGAAGCCACAGCTCGTGCAGCAGCAGCCAAAGCCAGTGGTGACGAAGCAATCAAAGGGAGATGGGCAACGAGAGCAAGCCATATTCTGATGAGTACTATGTGGCTCAGAAGGCAAAATGTCAGGGTTTTGGTCTCATCAAGTTCACTGGCGAGTTGTTCAAGCTTCTGATGCTCACTGAACATATCATGCACGAATGTGTCAAGAAGCTGCTCGGTAATATGGAGAGTCCCAAGGAGGAAGAGCAGTTGGATGGTCTGCCAGATGCACATATAGCCAGAAACCGTTCACCTGCATTGCTGGAAGACCTGCGAGACACAGAGTGTGCATACCTCAGACGACACAGGCTACGTTCTCTTTGCTGAACCTGCACACCCCTCACTGCAGCTGAACCTGTGTGACCACTCTCAACTGCATATTCATTTGCTTCCAAACAGTCAAGCCAACAGATGTGAATGCTATCCAAGATCCTGTTGACCACCAAGGAGGAATCTAGAGTCGCATCCTGAGATGATGAGCCAGAGAGGGCTGTCAGCTGACCCGAGGAGTTCGTTTTCCAAGTTTCTTCAAGTACAAACAAGTCTCGGTAGATGCGTTTGAGGATATGGCAGTGTGCTCGGTCCTTCTGTGATCACAACTGCAGTATCAGGTTCTCAAGGGCAGCAATCGAGCACTCTCGTGTATGCCACAGTATTCAGCATTCCTATTTCTTATCGAGATCAGGGTTCCGTTCCATATTCCATCCAACCCACTACTTCGTTTCTTGGGATCACCTGACCACCCACCTCCGCTCCCTCCCATGCCTCCACAGCTACTTGTGGTTGGTTTGGGCAACCTCCCTCATCCCAATACTCGCCACAGGTATGTACTATATGCCACCATAACTCAATTTGACCCCTTTCCAAGTGTTGGCCATGTCATCGTCGATGTTTTGGCTGCATGGTTTGGTATCCACAGGAGCATAAATAGATCTGTAGGAGGTTTCAAAGGTCGCTCTGACATATTGTCGTTCTTGGACGATATTGTGTCACTAACACTCTTCAAACCCAGTGCATGCATTGTACCATTGTTCACACTCACATTCTGATATGTGGTCTGCCTCAGAGCTGTTGATGAATATCGCCAGTCCATCCGTCGTGAGCACTCTTCATAATACTGTCAAGCTTCCTGCCTCCATGGTCATCGTTCATGACTCACTCGATCACAAAGTAAAGGTACTGTTGGTCAAACTTGAGGGTTCTGCTAATGGACACAACGGTGTCCGGAGTGTGATCGATGCCCTTGGGGCCAATGCTGACTTCTACTGCTTTCGCATTGGGATCAGATGGGACTGTGCTGTTGACCCTGCTAATTATGTGCTGCCTGATATGCCCCTAGACAGGCTTCTGCACTGGAACAGCATCGATTTGGACAGGGTCTGCCATGAACTTGGAAGGATCACATTGAGGAATCGAACTATCTGACACCTGACACTCAGTGAGTCTTCCAGTCAGTCAGCCTCGAGTGTGACTCTTTGTTGTGTCCTCCTGGGCAGTGTAGTTTCTTATTGTTAACTGACTGGAGCAAGTACATGCATATGAATAAACTTCTGTGATGAGTCGGTTTCGACACCACAGAAGTGGTTTTCTAACTGACCTGAGCTGTATCAGGGTGACGAGCATCCATACCTATCTGCTGCAGCACCTGGTTGGATGTAGGACAGGACTGCTCGGATCATGCGAGCATGCTGCCCCAATTGTAATGCAGGGCATGTTCCATACTTATCAGCACCTGACATGTAATTGTCCACATCATCAATCCATGCACGCATACCGTCATACATGTCCCAACCACCGGTTGACTGTGCACTGGTGTATGTTGGGTGAAGTTAGACCTGCGACGACTTGGTCGACTACACACTGGGTAAGACATTGGAATTGAGCACGATGCAGAGTGTCGCCCATTTACTACCAGATACCCAGATACAGGGAGCATTGAATCTGTGCTTACCCACTTGGCAGGGGTGTTTGTTGTGATACACAACTAACCTTGAGGATCACCAAATCATTCATAGTTTGGTTTGTTGTAGTACTGAGTAACTTGTACACCTGTTGCAGGAAGCTTTGTAATTTATTGTACACATAATTTTTGGTCAGCTTGAACTGGTTTTGAAGCTGAGCTGAGCTGGCTTGCAAGCCCAACCAAATAATATACCAAACCAGTAACAACTGAGCCAAACCAAGCCAAACTGAACTGTGGCAACACTAGACTTCTGGAGGGTTTGAGGAGGAGGAAAGGCTGTCTTCTCCCATAAGAGCAGGGAGAAGTGTCTCAAATTCATCATGGATGTGATCAGAGAGACTGGATGACAGTAATTGGTATTGAACCAACCTGTCACAATTTTGGAAGAACAAAGGATGAGATTGAGAGGTAGACATTGCAGGGCACAGGGATGAAGGATCCATATGCTTCTTCGACTGGAGAAACTGAAACAACCACATATGATTTTTCAAGCCTGATAACAGACCTGAGACAACCAAAGAAAGTTCTCCTTGATGTCAGACTGACAAGGAGAACTCACAGTCCCAAAGTGATAGGATGGGAGGTTATGGATGAGGGAGGGATGAACCAGGAGGCTTCAGGGCAAATGCTAGTGGGGATTCCTGGCAAGTACTCGTAGTTATTCTCCCTGGCAAAGGGGATGAGCGAAGAGATCATTGAAGAGGTGGCCATTAAGATAAAAGTGGCGAAATGGGTGTTTGTTGGCAGAAATGATGCAGAAAATTGTGGAGGGCGAGGATCGTCACCAAATTTGGTAGGCAGGATGGCGTGGTCGAGAGCTTTCTGTTAGTGTGGGAATGATGTTGATATCTTTAGAAATGACCAAGATATTTGAAAAATTGGAATGCCACAAACTGCCACTCGAAAACTTTTATACAGCACTTGAGTGGTTTCTTCCCTAAAATTAAGGGTGGTTCTTGTGTGATGGATGACTGCTAGACATTCCAGTCATTCTGCACATTAGGGCTAGGCTTCTCCATTCTTCATCATTCAGCTTTGGGTCCATGCTCACATTGCCAAACACCTTTGGTGCATGACACCAGATATAGTCATATCTGTCATTAAGTGCCTGCTGAATGGTTTTGGATGACTGCTCCATGGAATCAAGAAATTCAGGGGCAGTAAGGATACTTGTCCACTCTTCCTCAGACAATTCTATGGGAGGGATTCATTGAACATCCACTAGGAGGAGAGGAATAAATCTTGCCTCAAATTTCTTGTTCAATTTCCTTGTCAAGCTGTATGCTCTCCTCCTCCAGCTCCTTCTCTCTTACAGTATGATTGGCTTCGAACTCACACTCTCATTCCCATTGCAATTGTTGCCAAATATCTTCTATAGAAATTTTGGCTGTCTCAATCTCAACTGCAGTCATCTGTACCTCCTCATTGTAGATTACCCTTGCCTGGATATCATGTCAGATGGAGTATATGTGCCCACATGGCTCAATGCATGCACTGTGGCAGCTCAAACAGTTCCTGTTCTATGTCAATCAGATCTGGGACGAATTGAGGTGTCAAAGTCCTAATGTGAGCAGGCAATGGAGATTATGGCGAGTGCACAATTTGCAGCAACTTTCCCTCTCATTTGACCTGCTGCACCTGTGCAAGCTGTCAGCTTCTGAGTGTTGCTGAAGTCCTCTGTGCAGACCTCTTAGCCATCATAGTAGGTGCGGGCAGTGCGATATTAGACTGGGAAAGTGATACACACATCTCATTTGAAGTGAAGCCTGGTATGTGGATGTTATGGTTGCATTCTGAACAAGTATCACAACCCATGAGCTGTGGATGGCATGAAAAGAAAAACTAGCTACAGTAACACCATGGGTACTTACAAGGGAGCCACTTCCTTGGTGCTTGGCTAGCCAGCATCCAAGTTAGTGACCGAGTCTATGAACTCATCTGCAATTTGTGAGAGCAGCTGGTGCTCATGCGAGTCCTGCAAACAAATGGAAAGACAAGTGAGGGATATGTCATCGACCTCAGGTTTGATGGTTCAATGGGAAACAGTCAACAAGAAGATCCTAGAATGTGGAAGCAATCATCAGCATTGCCAGATACTTATGATGGCTGGAGAACAGCAGACCACCATGCATGCCTGTGCATTGGCAACAGGTGCCTCCAGGAGTTGCTTGAAATTTTCACAGCCCACTTGATCTTGGTATCCAGTTTCCCCCACTGGGCAACCATTTCTCTGTGGGAAATGAGGGTGTGGAAGAGTGTATCCAAAAGAAGAATGATACCCAGTTTGATGGAAATGCTATCGAATAACACAGGCCATGATCAAACATCGAAAGTATAGGACATGAGAGTGGGCTGAATCATGATCAATGAATTGTTTACCTCTTCTTCATTAAGGATATGTCTACAGCGATGTGTCAGTGTGCTGTCTGTAGGGGAAAGCCTCACACAAACCTATAGAATTAATCTTGGCTTTAAACACTGCTTTTCTTACCATCAAGATGGCAGCCTCTTGGTCAAATGAAGCAGCAATGCTCAGCCTCGGCAATAGTTGTGACACACAAATGCTGCTGTCCAGAAGAGTGAGTCACGAACTGAGTCAAACTTGGGAGGCTGGCTAAAGAGCTTTCCCAGCTGTGGTACTCACTTCAAAGTCCACAGCTGCCGATGTCCACAGTGACTCACTCAGTCTCTATGCAGAGGTCTGCCTGATACTGATTTGCATCTCTCCAACACAAGTGGATTCCTTTCTTGCCAAGATGGCATGCATGATAAATCCAGAGACTTCCAGCCCCTTGGTGGTCTACCCAGTGTCCATTGGCCACATGTGTAAAATTGATTGAGGGGGAAAAAAATACCTGTAAGCCAAACATAGCATTGAAGCCCATCTCCAAGAAGTCTTGGTCATCCTTGTTGAAAATATGAAGGAACCTCTGCTGGAAGATGGAGGTCAAAAATGAATTGGATAAAACAATGATGCTGTTTGTGGAGTTGGGTAGGGACTTCATCTCCAGCAATCCAACTTGATCTAAGCAGCCAGTGAAGAGGTTGACTACATGGCCACTGTTAGAGGCCATTTTGTGAAACCTTTGCAGAACTAAGGGGCCATTGACAAGGGAAGTCTTCTTGTGACAGTCACCTTACCTTCACAGCACACTTGTAATGCTTGACATTATCACATTCAATGTTGTGATGGGAGGGAACAACTCATTGCCCACCACCATTCCAGGACCCTCAGTAACAGGACCACCAGAAAACAGCATGATGCAAGTGCCTGTATTGGGATATGTTGCCTTCAGGGGTCAGTGAGAGGTTACAGCACAGCAAAATACATATACTCACCTCCAGCAATCCAACTGTGACCCTCAAAGTGACTCCAATGCATTGCAATGGAAGCTTGTCATTCATGATGGGTTAAGGATTGCACTGGAGGAACTCGAGTACTCCAGTGAGCTGGAACTCCATCCATTGCATCGGGAGTAAGAGTCAGGCAGTGCTGAGTGCTTGCTGAGGCATGAGTAGACCAGGGTGGGGAGCAGCATGAGCTGGTGTGCTCAAGCCAAGCATGTCTTGAATTTGTTCTGAAGCATACTCCTTACCACCATGGAAGACATAGGATTTACTGTGTTCAGCATAGCCAGGTTTGTGAACCTGAATCTGTAATGCATCAGCTATTGTCCACTGACCTCAACAGATGGCATACCATGGTACCAAGAGTAATAAGCCTGATGAGGGCATATGGTGGGATGTAACCAAGACTGACAGTAGTGGCCTTGTGAAGAACCTTGAGGTCTTCCTCATCCAAGCAAGTATCAACCACAAAGACGAAGATTGGGGGCACTAAAGCAGGACAAGAAGGAGTCTGTACTTGATGGTAGTGCACTTGGAGATTTTGTCAGGATGTCAACATCGCAGCAAATGCAAGGCTGACATCAGCAGGTCTTTCGTAATACATCCTATCACTACTATGACATGTATCTGTGCTCTCACCCATCATGTTGGTGGACTCCTGTCACCTATGCTGAGGTTAGTGGGTCATTTGTGGCCTATACATATGGCTCACATCAGTCGCATTGTCAGTCTCCTGTCTGCCTGTATTGGTGTACTCTATTACAGCACTCTTGTCAATCATGAGGTAGACTCCTATCACCCATGCTGATGTTAGTAGGTGTTTTATCAGCCCATACAACTCACATCAGTCACATTGGCAGCCACCTGTCACCTGTGCTGGCATACTGTACTGTGGCACTCTTGTCGATCTTGTTGGCCATACCACTATCATTTCTTTTTCAATTTTCTCATTGATAGCCATGGTATTCCAGTGCTGTAGTATATCCTCTCTATATACCTTGCACCCCCCCTCTCATGTGTTTCGGTAGTGTCTTCCATTACTAACATGTCTTTGCTCTGCACTCGCATCACATCTGTGGATACCCTACCCACAACCCATAAGTTCAACTCATTCCCTATGTCCAACCAACCATTCATCGGCTTTAGGTGCTGTTGACCAAACTGCCATCTACACAGCCCATCACTCATCAAGACGAGTACTATGGGCATGAGCACACCTCTCTGCTTTGCAGTAGGTTCATCACCCACTTATTTGCTTGCCCTGAACTACCTCCCTCATCCTCGGGGTCAATGGCAAAACTCCAAAAGTTTATCGCCTATGCCCTCCACTGCATGAAACTCCACCCTTCGGTCACATCTGCCATGCCAGCCATGCACACCCATCTTGCTGCAAAGACTAAAGGCTCGATTTCCCATTGCCCATGGCTCGTCTGGCCACCACCTTTTCATCTCTGCGTTCATGCTCACCAGCAAGGTCATCTGTGACAATTCATACTCAAACAAGTCATGGAGCATCATCATGCAGGGTATGTTTCAGTTGCGGGAGATCAGATGGAGAGGGAGATATGTGGACCCTTTGACACTTGTGAGTTCGAAGCAATGGTATGAAAGGATTTCACAGGGATTGGGCCATTCCCTACTTACATACTACCATCTACCAAAAAGTTGACTCCCCCTCCATCTGCAAACCCTTTTGTGCCCAGTTTGAACTGCATGTCATCTCCTCACCATCATCGCTATCCTTCACCCCTGCAGACCACATACTTATCACAGTGTCCTTCTAGATATGAAATACATTAAACTTTCATGTGGTCTGTAGCATTTGTACAGCACAAGTAGATTCAGATATCTCACTTCAATGAGGACTTGAACTGTACATGGTGGATTCAATTGCATGGATGGAGATGAACATGATAAGTACAGCTGGTATGTAATAAAAGTATGACAAGTGGTCACATTTTTTTGCTCACAGAGTGCTCAAATGTCAGAAGAAAGGCAGGTACCTGTACAAGTTGTGAGATAAGTAAGAACAATGTGATCTGTAGAGTGACCATACCAGTAACCCTGTTGTCAGACATTTGACAATGTTTGCGAGTTGAGGGAAGGTTGCAGAGGGAGACACCATTCTTCCAGATACTGTGACAAACATGTCCGAGGTCAAAGTCAGCATACTGCAGCTTCCTCTCTGCATCCTCAGCCCTGAACCGGTAGAGGTTCCCCAAACCATCAATTTCCTTGAGCCTGGCAGTGGAGAGCTGCTGTTTGATGCAACAAATTTTGTGCTGGGCTCTGGCAACCTCAAGGACCAACTTTGCTTCATCCCCTTCCACATGCTCCTCCTCCTCCTCTTCTTCCCCCACTTGTCCCCCCTCATCCTCAGTAGAGACCTTTTACAGTGGAATAAGTTCGAGCAAGTAAATGTTAGACAACTCACATTCTCTGCTTGCACTGACACATTCTGAGTGTGCATAGGGGATCTTACCACGAAGTTGAGAGCATAATTATGGTATGGAAAAGGGGTTGTATGTGGTGGTAATGTGATCAATGACTTGCGAGCTCTGAACAAACCAATCATGGCAGGTGTTCCTTGGATGAGAGAAGTACCTGTATTGGAGGGGAGGATCTGTGGGGCAGAGGAAGATGGGGGAGCTGGTATGATTTGCTGTGAATAACTGATGCTGGCATCAGGTATTTCTGGAACAATACTGGAGGAAGGATGTGAGTAGGAACCAGCACAAGCTTTTGTGCTAAGCTGAGGCATATCTGAACCACTACTCATAGTCATGCACAGTCCTGGCTTGCCAAATGTACTGGGGGGCTCGGGGATTGCCATACAAGGATGACCTAGCAGAATGATACAAACACGATGTCACAGAATGGTAGGTGAAAATCATTTGATGCATTAAGGTCCCTGTCTGTCTCAAAAATTGTGGGAAAGTACATACAGATTGACTGGACCACCTTGGGCAACTGAGGGTGATACAGTGTGCTCACTCATCCTATCTCCTTCCACCAACTGCTCTGCTTCACCCTATATGCTGCTGCGATGTCGATGTCCACTGGACTTGTTCAAGAATTCAGGTTGAGTCTGCATCTCCCTTGTAATCTTACTAACCTCCTCTTGGACGCAGCTAGGACCACAGATTTATGCAAGAACGTAAGGACAGACCCACCAGTGGTCGCCTCATCCTGTTCAGCTGTGTACTTATTTTAAATTGTCTCTTGTGTTCACTCAGGATGGTGAGCTGAGGGACCCAGTGGTTGTTGTGCAAGCATTGAATGATATTGAGTGTGTGGGAGCAGTTTCTCTACTCTGATCATGCTGCAACTTCTCTGACATGGTCACTACCTCTAGGCATATTTCATCCTCAAAATGAAAGGCCATGTTGAACTCCTAACAGCTGATAATCTCAAACAGGTGCATGCCAAACTCATGAAGACCCTCAAAGTACAGATCATTGAGAACAACATCCACCATGGTAGCACCAATAGTAACAACAATTCCAACAACAGCGGGGCAATTCACTATGTCAATGTGGGTTGTACACAACAAACAATGCAGAAGGTAGCACTTATGCAAAATAACCACTACAATCTTGCCTTCTGTCTGGTTGAATTCATAGATTGCCAACTCGATTGCATCTGTAAGATAGGGAGGGTGTGTCTTCTTCTACTGTGTTAACTCATGCAGCTCACACCTGCAATGGGGCTTGACATTTTCTTGTAGCAATACATTGCAAGGTGGTGAAATCCTTTTGCAGCCACAGCTCGGTTGCATGTCTTCGTGTGTGAGAACAACAAATATGGTATGGGCACCTCCACAGAGTGTAGTTCGTCCAATACTGAGTACTTTACTTGGGGTGATAAAATCGCTAGTCTTCCAGTATGGACTTCTTGCAGGTTGGGCTTCCTTTACTCATGACTCATGATAGGTCAACGGCATGGATGTTATCACTTCCTGTCATGCAGTCCAGTTTGCTCGTAATTGGGTCATTGAGGGTAATGGCCCACTATTTATGGAATTCATTACTTACCGTTATGGTGGTCACTCATGAGTACCCCTGCCCTCCCCATTGTGACTCTAAGCGGCGGTTCTTCCCTAGCATGTCTGGCCCTGGTACCACCTATTGTACCCGTGAAGAGGCCCAGCAGATGCATAGCACGCAAAGTCCAATCTGCAGGTTGCAATGATATATCAAAGAATGGGGTCTTACTTCCCAGCAAGAGCTCAAGGTGTAGATCTCTCCCTGCTTAAGTCAGGAAAACTGATGTATTTTTTGATAGCAACTCGACAAGGAGGCTAAAGCAGAGGTCAACCAGGCCATTGAGGAAGCAAAGATGTCACCTGCCCCTCGTTCAGAGGATCTGTGGACTGATATCTAGGATAAGGGTATGGAGCCACCATTCATGTGGGGATAGGAGCATGAGGAAGTAAGTGGTGACCTTATGTTTCCTCTCTCTTCGTTCATAATTCTGAATAGGTGTATGATCCACCTATCTTGTCTAATGGCCCAAACCCCATGCAACTTCTCAACCATGAGGCACTCGATCTTCATCATCTCTGTCAAAGAATGATACTAATGCGCTGTAGTGTCATACTTGTGTGGAGCCAGATAATGAGAACCTGGGTTACCCCTTGAGAATGGCCTAGCTAGTTTAGGAGTGGGCTCGAGTGCATTTGCCACATAAACTTCTTCAGAAATATAAGTACAATTTTTTACCTCCGAAGGAGCTTGCTGATATGCACCAAACACTTGCCAAGTAAAACAAGGCCCTGACATTATGCCAGAATGTTATCCATCAGCAAACTAGACATCACCTGGCCAGAACTGGCCAGAGCTGGCCAGACTCCCAGCTCACCCAGAAAGGTCCCCCTCTGTCCAGGACTGGCCAGACAGGGTTCCAGAGTTCCCAGAATCCCAGCCCATCACCTCTGTCCATACTTTTACTATGTGTCACATCCGTGACACGTGACTACCGTCCGGGTTGAACTCTGGATAATATTAGATGAGTTCTAGGTCTTCAGTACTCTGTTCCGTGACGGCACTCCATCCTATTCTTGTTCTTTGCCCTTTGTTCCATTTATAGTTTCTATGTTTAGTAATAGTTTCCCTCACTTCGTTTTTAGTTACCGTTCCAGCCTTTGATGACTAATCATCCCACTTTCTGGTTGACCGGTGACTACCAGCTTAGCTTACTAATACCTTACTAATATCCTCAGTCATCTGCACTGCTCTCCAGTAGTCCATTTGTTCTGGACATTGCCTTTGAACGTTCTCTGTAGTATAAAAGTCCTGTACATACTTCATTGCACCTCAGTTCAAATATTGAATAAGATACTCTTCGATCTCACTCGATCCCAGTAACCTCCTGGATAGATCCGACCCCCAGAACTCTGCAAGTCTAGTATACAAGGTTGTGTACTAAACTCTGACATTCCGGACTTTTGACCTAACATCACTCCCTGACCTTGGACCCCCTCAGAGACTGTAGAGAACCGGTCTTGACGCTATGCTTTTTTGCTAATGCCACTACCATTTTTTGCTAATACCACTACTACGCTTTTTTGCTAGTCCCACTACCATTTTTTGCTAATACCACTACTACACTTTTGTGCTAATCCCACTACCATTTTTTGCTAATACAACTACTATTGAGTATAAACTGCCCCCCCTATTAATATTGTACTTAAGTGCGAAGATTTGTCGCTTACATAAGCGAAAAAGCGTACATACTGTAGGGTAAAATTTCTCCCTGCCTCCTCAGTAGCTTGGAAGTTACTGGGGAGTAAGTCACCATTTCTATTTAGCCTTTTCATTTACTGACTACTTGTAGTTAATTATCTGACAGGTAGATACTAATAAAGTAGCTTGGAAGTTACTGGGGATTAATTATCTGACAACTACTACGCTTTTTTGCTAATCCCACTATGCTTTCACACTAATAGGACTATCACTCCATCACACAGAAATCAAATCAAAGTAGTAATATATTCAAATCCAAGTACTACCACATGATAACCTAATAGTACTACGCTTTTTTGCTAATAACACTACCTGCTACACTTTCCTAATACTACTACCTACTACACTTTTTCCTAATACCACTAGTACATACTACGCTTTTTCCTAATACCACTACGCTTTTTTGCTAATACTACTACCTACTACGCTTTTTCCTAATACTACTACGCTTTTTTGCTAATACTACTACCCACTACTACACTTTCTCACTAATGAAATAGTTGGTAGTAGTGGACTAATAGCATACCCCCCCATGGTAGGAATTGGGCTTTGTTTGGTCGGCTTTGGCTGCTTGTGCAAAAGGCATGAGTTTTGGTGTCCACTATATCGCATTTTGGGGTATTTTTGTGACTTTGCAAAATTTTGAGCTATTAGTGGCTGTGCCAACTACACAACAAAGCTAATCATGACTACACTTTTTTGCTAATCAACACTACACTACAATGCCTAGTCCCACTACAAATATTTGGTAGTCAAAAAAGCGGCACAACACTACACTTTTGGTAGTACAAATGCACACTACACATTGCTAATCAAACATTACAAAAACACTACACTTTTGGTAATACAAATGTACACTACACTTTGCTAATCAAACACTACAAAACACTATGATTATTTGGTAGTCAAAAATGCGGAGTTTACTACACTTTTGGTAATACACATCTACACAACACTTTGCTAATCAAACACTACAAAACACTACACTTATTTGGTAGTCAAAAATGCGCCACAACACTACACTTTTGGTAATACAAATATCTACACTACACTTTGCTAATACACCGGCCCTCCGGGCATCCCAGGCCGCGGGAATGACTTTGCTTTTGATTGGAAATATTTGTAACAAAGAAAGGTAGTAGGGCGCACTTGTATGTTACAGGGAGATAATGCTAGGTTTCGACAGCAATGTAGGGAGGAATATACGGAGGCATTTTATGGCAAACAGCCCCCCCAAGGCACCATCGTATGGGATATTCTTTTTCTGGTCGTGAATGTGGAAAGGTAGATGGGATCCATAGGCAAATATTGTCGTCTACAGAGTGAATATGATTTTTCCAGCATTCGCGTTGTGAGTCGATGTGTGGATCAATGGCAAAAACACCAAAAAAACCCAACACAAAGACAATTGCCGAGTTGGTGGTTTTCCTACGCGGGCTTTGGCTCGAGGGATCTGTTAAAATAAAATGGGGGAGGGGTTCCGTGCACCTAGAGGGGGCTAGGGCAGAGGGTATAGGTGCTCCTGACGAAGGGGGAGCAGGGGAAGACTAAAAATGCGAAGAAAATAGGCTGCTCTGAGCCTAGAAGCAACGTAAGATGATGATAATGATGACAGTAAGTAGACCCTTAATGGAGCCTCAAATACTGCAGGAATAGAGATGATGATGAGGGGCTTAAAAGCGACGATGATTGGGCCTAATGATGATGATGATGAGTGAGCAGGTAAGTCTTTACACAGGGGACTGCTTCCTATGCAGGGGACTTGGTAGCTGCTTGATTGCTGTCGATGTATTGGTACTTTATATACAAAAGGTAGCGTAGCCTGCAGTAAACATGGAGCAACACTTTGTAAGTGATCTGTAAGCGATTGGTAAGGGGATTGGTAAAGGATTGGTAAGGCTTTGTAAGGATGAGTAAGGACAGTAAGCAATTGGTAAGTAAAACCAGTAAGCATGACGAAGATTATCACTAATCAATTTGAAAACAGAATGAGTCATCAAGGAACGGATGAATAATGCGAAAGGGGAATGAGTAAGCGCACTGGTCACTGCTGATTAAGGGATATGACTGCAAATGAGTCATAGTGACTCCTAGATCTAAGATCTAGATGCATTATGGTAACTTGCTGCGCGTCCAAACGAAGAACAGTGGGGGTTTCTGCCAGGGGCCAATTTTGGGGGTCTCCAGGGTAGTCAGGGCATAGGATTTCGCAACTTTCCCCCTTTCCTCCTCTCTGTAAAGCGACCTGCATTAGCTGCAGCTAGTGTTCTGGAGGGTTTGAGGAGGAGGAAGGGCCATCTTCTCCCATAAGAGCAGGGAGAAGTGTCTCAAATTCATCATGAATGCAATCAGATAGACTGGATGACAGTAATTGGTATTGAACGATTTTTCAAGCCTGATAACAGACCTGAGACGACCAAAGAAAGTCCTCCTCGATGTCAGACTGACAAGGAGAACTCGCTGTCCCAAAGCGATAGGATGGGAGGTCATGGACGAGGGAGGGATGAACCAGGAGGCTTCAGGGCGAATGCTAGTGGGGATTCCTGGCAAGTACTCGTAGTTATTCCCCCTGGCAAAGGGAATGAGCGAAGAGATCGTCGAAGAGGTGGCCATTACAATAAAAAGTGGCGAAATGGGCGTTTGTTGGCAGAAATGATGCAGAAAATCGTGGAGGGCGAGGATCATCACCAAATTTGGTAGGCAGGATGGCGTGGTCGAGAGCTTTCTGTGAGCGTGGGAATGATGTCGATATCTTTAGAAATGGCTGAGATATTCGAAAAATCGGAATGCCGTAAACTGGCGCTCGAAAACTTTTATTCGGCGCTTGAGCGGTTTCTTCCCTAACGTTAAGGGTGGTTCTTGTGCGACGGATGACTGCTAGACACTCCAGTCATTCTGCGCATTAGGGCTAGGCTTCTCCATTCTTCATCATTCAGCTTTTTGGGTCCATGCTCACGTCGCCAAACACCTTTGGTGCGTGACAGCGTTCATTGTGAATAGCAGCACATGATGTATAAGCTATCTTGCGGTCATTGTATTTGAGGAGGGCCATAAGCGTGGAACGTTTTAGTGCTTGTCCATATACGACAAAGGGATTTACGAGTGACAGCTGCTGTAATGTCAATTGTGGGTATGCACAGAAGATGGAAGTGGAGGTGATGAAGTTGATTAATGCTGTACTGTGGAATTGAAATATTGGGGAAATGGGGGATGAGTTGGTGGATACGATGACATCAATCTTGGACGAGGTACGGGTCAAATAAGTCCGTTTTCACCGCGGAGATCTCGTATTCATGTGTTTTTAAGTTGTGCAGTAGGGAATGAACAGAAGTATGGGAAATGTAGAAATCAAGGTCTTGCGGTCTCCAACAAGTTTGTGCTTCTGGTAGGAGTAGGTGAAGAGCACAGGAACCAGAGAGCACTGTTTGACAAGCATCGAGAAGTGAGTATGCGACATTTGGATTTGCGAAGAAAGGTTTGAGTAGGAGTGCACGACGATATTGAATGTAACATTGGCTTATTGTTGCATAGCAGTGACATGTGCCAGAGAAGCACAGAACTTCGGTGAGATTTAAGAAGCAAAATACAGTATGCCACAGTTCAACAGGTAGTGCAGAATGATTGTGTTCCATTGAGAAGCATGACTTCAGGGAAGATTCGGGTGAAAACGAGAATAGCACAGAACGAAGTTGAACTTTTTACTGTGGTGTTGGGTTGGGAAGGAAGAGTTCGTCTACTCTGAATTGTGAAATGAGTGCGTTAGGAGTATATCCGAAACCATGATACGCACCTTTTTACAGCTTTGGCTACAAGTAGTAGGTCGTTTTCAGGGTCAAGATTATATGGCACGCTTTCCCCGTCAGTGCAGATAACGACGTAGGTAGTTAGGGAGGGAGATATGTTGTGTAATGATTGCTCGAAGAAAGTGAGCATGTGATTTCCTTCAGCTTCTACTGTGCAAGAGATGACATCATTGGGATTCGTGAAAAGGGTGGGGATATCACAAAGGAGAAGAGGTCCGTTTTTTGGGCATTGTAAGGTGACAATGCGTGGGCCAGAACCGAGGTCGTTACAGACGACAATGGCCATGATAGCAAAGAAATCTGGGGTGTTGCAGGGCATGGTCAACAAACGATTTGTGGAGGGCCTTCAATGGTACCCTTCCTGCATTCCGAACGTAGACATGTCTACGTCATCATGTCTGGCGCAAGCCCTAGTATTACAAAGGGGAACAGCAAACCCGTACATCTGTATGGTGGAATGGCACTTGCTGTCAGAGGTAAGTATTTCGTGCATAGCAGGGGAAAGGATGCCTAAATCATTATGATAGGCCAATTAGAAATGCTTCCAGTAGAGTTATTTTGCGCTATACTTTCGTATCTTGATCTTGATGCGTTAGTGAATTTTGCGCAAGTCAACGACACTGTGAAAGCATTGATATCAACATACGCACAGTCGCGGTTGTTGTTTCTGATATCAACAATGTGTCTGGCTCCTTCCACTTTCTTCGATATTCTGCATGAGCATGACACCGTCATTGGCAGATCCACTGCGTTGCGCTTCATGTATGGCGAGCAAAATGAAAGTTGGATGCCAAAGGCATTGGATGTCTTTGTAGGCTTGAAACAAGCGGAGTCATTGAAGGAAAGTTTTCGAAAGATGGGTTACCAGGATATTTCCAGTGCATCCAGTGCATGCAATCCATCCACGATGACGCAAACAGCTGCTGTTAATTATTTCCGAGGAGAGAGAGGTTCCCTCAAGCTAATCATTGGTCGCAGAGATTGTGTGATTTCTCCCATTTTCGAGGCAATTCATACTGTTCAAATGAATTTCCTGACTAGACATTCCTTGTTTTGCGCATATCCTTCATTGACTTTCCAACGATTGGCCTTTTTAAATCCATGTCATGTTCGCGAAGGGCAAGCAAAGGAAAAATTTGGAAAGCAAATAAACGAATATCAAACGTTTGGGCTTTCCGTGGTTGACTGTCCTTCGATGCATGGTCGGGGCGGACCATGTAATATACAATGTCGATGGATCGATGATGAGTTTGGGACATGGTTTGATGTTGAAAATATGAGTTTGTGACATTTCCGAAGAGGTGACCTAGGTGAAGGTGTGCAGATGGTTGCGTGGAAGTTAGGTGGAAGTGGTTGTGATCCCAAGAAACAGATGATTATTCCATACATACGAGAATCATATAGCAATAGCTGTGATAGTAAAGGCTAGTGAGAAGAGATTAGTTTACAGAAGGGTACTTTTCTTTTTCTTCCCCTTACCGTCCACCTCGGAGACTGCCCACGTCTTAATGTCGTCTGCTTGTGCTTTAACGGAAGTCTGAGCGACAAGGTCTGCTGGATCAACATACGAGCTCACGCACCGACTCGGGAGTAATATAACTAAGCATCTGGGGGAAACGCACTGGTTCAGTGAACGTTGGTGAAGGCGGCTCTTGCCCCTCACCGGAATACTTGAAAACCATTAGTAGAACAAAGAAAGAAAAGTATAAGGCAGGATGATACCTCTTCTACGTAATTGCCCGGAACGAAACCAGCCCTTCTACCTTCCTTCTGACTCTGTAGTAGAATCCAATCATCCTCGTGGTCAAAAACCAGGAGATGTTCGTCCTCTTTGATAGTGAGCTCCCCTGGTGCAACTGCATCGTAGTCATACAGAGCCTTGGCGATGGAAGTGTGGGGTGGCTGAGTGCGGGGTTGGGATAAGCCAATGCAAATGTCCCATAAGGGAGAGCACATACCGGTTCAACATAGGCAGCTGGAACAAGTCCTGAAGGTAACTCCTCACTCTGCAAGTCAGTTTTAACCTTCACCCTCCACCAACTATGTGACGATCAATAATATTTCAGAAGCAATTAGCACGGCACTGACTCGTCATCTGTCTTCTCGAGGAAGAAGACGATCTGGTCCTCCTTAACAGCAATTTCATCCTCAGATTGTGGCTCGTAGACGTATGCAACTTTGAGGACTGCTAGGTACTCCTCCACAGATTCTGTCTTAACCTGCGACGTTGCTGTCGTGGTGTGGTTACGGTGAGTTGCTGCTAGAGTAGCCCGGAGATGGTGTTTGGTATCGACTCAGAGATAAGAAAAAGAATAGATATGGATACAACCGCAGCCCTCCTTGGGCGGTCCAGCGATGCTCAGCGTATGATGTGTGGTGCAGGCAGAAACGATGGGTACCAGGACTTGGGCCAACACGTGACCTACATGAACTGCCTCCAAAATCCTTGATTAACACAAAATACCTACATACATTTAAACATGTATATACTGCTTGTCATTCACTGCTTTCCCCCAATCTATTCAGAGTTGCCTCGGGGTGTTGCACAGGCTGAACACGCTAAATGACCCAGTTCGTTTATCCTGTCCAAGTGTAAGGCAGTGTCAGTTCACAATGCAACACGATTTTGTGGCACGGCTTACAGCGTGCACGCCAGACAACTCCAAGAGTCCTCCAGCCCCACTGCAATGGGGAGAAATTCCCAGTCCCCAGTAGTAAGCGTCCGTTGTTTTTTATGAGACGAGGGAGAAGATACATCATTCAACAGTCGTTTCTTTTTATTGACATGTGTGGAAGACAAAGATGGACGCCCTCTGTCTTCCATCGAGGTGCTGGGGCCAATGGTGTTAGTTTGGCAAACGTGCCGATTTTCCGACGTATCATGCGGTAGCAGGAAATCGTTTGAAAAATCATAGTTGACCGCTTTCAGCGAGTTCAGCTCTTGCCGATCTGCCGATTCTGGCAATGTTCGACGACGGTCCTCGTCCGTCTCAACGAGAATGTGGTCTTCGTCAAGGTTGATATCCCTCTTCACTGTGGGTAGCAATGCCGAGGTATAAGTGCTTCTTAGGAACGTGTATTTTGCTGTAAATGGACACTTACCTTGAAGAGAACTTATTCGCTTTTCAGTGGCCAAAGCTCGTTCCTCTCGTGCACGTTTACTAGAGTCCGATGGTCAGGAGAGAAGGACAGTTGAAACTTGGTTATGTTACCTTCCGGTTTGTTTCCGGAAACCAGTTCCGACGGCCTTCGTGTCATCGTCAAGGTCATCATTTAGTGCTTTCCCGGTAGATGGAAACGCACTCGAGTTTGTAACTCGAGATCCCGCCTTGCATTTCTTGGTTGTTTGCGCACCTGTATGGAGAGATGGACCTGCTACTACAACTGATCGGCGACCCCACACTGGACGGACTCTGGAGTGGGCACCACCACACTAATTCAATGTTAGACACCGTGGTATAATAGAGACGACTCCTCACCATATACTCCGGTAGATCTCCTGCTTGGATACCTTTTCCAGAAACTACAGCAGAGTCCGCTAATCTTCTTCCAGCCAACCAATATCCTGCGTCTCGGTAAGAAATAGGAGAGACCATATCAATTGCGGTTCACCATCCCCAAAATATCCTCGACTCTGGAGGTCGCAGACTTGCTGACACAGCCGCCGCCAAAGATCCTGGAATGCAGGGCCGTGGTTCATATGCTATCGAAAAATCAGTGAGGAGATAATAAGCAAGCAAGCTACTTGCAGTCAAAGCCAATTAGAAAACAAAGCTCGTCCAGTTCGTTATAAGTAGTAGTACCTCGTGGCATAGGGTGCTCATCAACCAGTGGGCTGGTAGGAATGAGCCACCTGCCCCTCGAAGAACGAGTTCTGTCGAAACCATAAGGTCATAAGCTATTCCAATTTCTGCCGCTGAAGACGTGATTAAACTCGTACTGTTTTCCAGATGTCAGTTACTGATGAACCTCGCTAATGCTCCGTACACACCTCTTCGAGACTGTTCACCGTGAATCTGTGTTTCTTCATTATAGGTTTCAACTGCGCTGCAAGCGCTTCCAACACTTGACAAGCTTGATCCTCTGCTGTCGCATCGCCCACAGGTAATGTGGAAATGAAGTTAACGTAGGGATTGGGATTTGCTTTCTGTTCGTTTATCCGTATGTGTACCATGTCCTCAGTCAAGTTGCAAGCAGTAATTGTGTCCTCCCTTCGTTTGGCCCCACATGTGAAATCTCACACATAACCGCGCTGCTGCCGTTTTCAATTGCGATGGTGTGGAAGGATGCTGCTGGAGCTTCCAAGAAGGTCTCACAACAATGGCACACAGGGACGAGGTGAACGTTGTAGCAGATGATGGGCATCAAAACGTGTTACGATTTCTGTAAGGTGCGCAAACATTTGTAAACTACGCAGTGAAGATTGTTAACTATGGAACGCTGATGGGAGAAGAGCAAAAGTAGCAAACAGCAATGGCATAAACTTTTTTTTTTTTCATACACGGAAATTACCTATGTCATTCTGTAAGTCTTCTTGGCAATTGAAGTCACCACCGGAATGCAGTAGTGAGATAGCTTGCAGTTCGAACTGGGCGCGATGCTGAGAGTATCGTCCTTTGTCATCCTTAAGGAAGTAATGGCAAAGCCGCATTTCGACCAAGACAAGGTCTTTCTTCTTCAGAAGCATTGCGGGATATGGATCCATTTCGCTTTTGGCACAGAAAACTTCCTGTGCGTCGTAGACAGAAGAAAAAAGAGTAGGCTGTATTCATTTTCAGTATTTGGTGTTTATTGGATGACATGTAAGGGAACTTACAGATTCGCCTTGTCTGGAACTTTGCCATCTAGTTGCCTGTATGAGAAGGGAAGAGTCATCTGCAGATGCTACTTTGCTAAGTTACAGGCTAGTGGTTATTATGGAAAGAAGAACGCATGTAAAGCGGGCTGCAAGAAACCGCATAACAATAAATTTGCGTGTCGTGCTACAGTTGGGGAGAGAGGAATGATGGTAATGGAACACTGACGGTCCGGTTCGTTGTTTCTTAAGAACCAAGTGGATGAAATGCGACCGATGGCCCAGATTAATATAGGATCGCTTGTCTCTGGATTACATAAGATCTTGCTGCGATCTGTATATGGATCTTGTTTACCCCAGCAAGCGGTGGGTAGCAAGTGCGTGATGGAATAAACGTTGGCTGGTGCATTTTCATATGTTGTGAGAATTCGCAAGCGTCTATGGAGATGACATTCAGATGTGAAAGTGCACGGCAGGTAGTGCTTGCATACTTTTGTAGTGTTGGATGATATGAACAAATTTCTGAATCGTCGATGTCGATGGTGGTTGGATGAGGAATGATGCTTCTAACGGTTATGATAGGTGCAGATGATTGATTTTTGGTCTTGGAAGCTTTGTTTCATAATGCAGGGGAAGACGTGGTCAACTGTGATTCAGTAACATTGTTATTCGAGTTGTGCGAACCACATGACATAGCAGTAGAGGGCGAAGAGGACTCCTCCTCGGTGCTGCCAAAATTTGGAATGAGAAGATCATACATATGATGCATACAAGTTTTCTTACTGAACACGCTTGGAGGGGGATTGCTCCTCCATGGCAGTGTGTTCACGCTTGGGTGGCATGGCAAATAAGTGTACGCATCAGTAGTTCACATAAGTCTTTAAACATCAAGGCTTTGTGAGTGTGCGTGTGACGTCTTTCCATCGTCATCTTTAAAAAATTTAGGTTACATGGAAAGAGCAACATCAAATTGCAAAAAGACAACGTCATGTCAGCATCATTTTTGGGGAGATCCAAGTGATCTCGTACTTTGGAAGGTAGTAGTCGAGCCGTAGTGCGACACGTAGGCAAACTCAAGCTTTCATTGAGTGAGATATGGAAGTGCATGTGCAAAACAAGAAAAGCATAAGGGCAAACTTCTCTTTCCCTTAAATAACAATAAATAAAACATTTAATTTTTTAAAAAAAGAGCTACACTGCAGATGTGGATTGCTGGGCAGATTCTTCATTGGAGAAAGTCGGTGAATGCGCGCGTGTAATAGCACAGAGGCATTTAACAGTTGGGGTGCTTGCCATAGAGTCACCAGGATCCTGTGCATGTTTTTGGGATTTGGACCCTGTCACCTTTCATTAATAAAGTAAGCTAAGCGTTGGTATGAGGGAAAGACTTCAAAGAGAATGTACCTTTGATGCAGATGCGTCCAACAGTCTCATGAGGTGTTTGAATGATAGGAAAATTTTCAGAGTAGGGCTTCCATCTTTGGGACGTGAAACGACGAGGTTGAACTCAGCATCGACCTCGACAAAGTCGAAGCAATTGAGAAGAATTTCATGTAATGGGATGCATTCATGGTTAGCTGTTATTTGGAGAATGGGTAGTGCATCATTCCATTCCCAGGTAGGATGTGCACACAGACTTCCAGCGCAAATAGTCTGCATACCATAGCATGGGTCTGGATCAGCCTGTAATTACATGAATACGGTGGGTGTGAAGAAGATTTAAAAAATAAGGAATACCTGCCGGAAAACCCTCCGTTGAAAATATAGTAGAGAAGGAAAACGAGGACAATGAAGAGGTAACTTCATCATGCAGCTAGCGAAAGCAGAAGCAATATTCAAGTTGTCCAACTGATTTTGCCATGCTTCGTCGTGTCCACCAGAGATGAGACTGATGGATTGAGTAGCCCGCGTGGCAGTCGAAGGATCTCTATGATGTGGAAAGAAGTTATGACAATTTCGACGATGCGGTGGAGGAATTACGTACCCATCCCAATTCCCAAATTTTCCGACATTGAAAGCCTGCAGACATCCATACAGATGTACAGAGATGGGATACATTGCATTGGGTGCAGGGGTAGGTGGATTTCGGTATATAATCATATTTTCCCGACTTTTATCAGTACATGAGACGTCTTTGGCGATAGTGGCCCAGTTGAACATGCGTTCGAGGTCTCGTGGGAACTGCTCCCAAGACGACAGAGAATTGGGACCTGTGCAAACTGTGATCATTTCGGAATGAGATGTAGGCCACAGATTAAGACCAACTAGTTGATCTTCGGATGATACGAACGACATGTTCTACAGAATAAGCAAAGTAAGAAGCAGCAATCAACGAAGTCATAAACAAGGAACTGTGATACTCTTACTCACGTTTGCAGTGGAAGCGTTGTGACGTATGGCGATCTAGGCCTTCCAGTCTTTGAAATTCAGTACGAAGGTCTTCCTGAAGATGGCCAAAGGGGCGCTGTGGCGCAAACAACCGCAACAGCGCTAAGTTGCATAAGCTACGAGCTCTGGACAACATCACGTATGCATTTTGCACCCCTCTCGCACTTGCTAGGTCAACGATAACCTTGTCGAGAGATGCTCCCTGCACTTTATAATCTGTAAATGCCCATGCAGGTATCAGAGGAAGTTGGTGATGTGTAATGTGGAAACAGCGCTCATCTGCAGCTTTGTATGTAATGTATGATGTCTGGGGGAAAATGGAAACAAGATGTTCATCTTCACTGGGTAAATGTAATGTTGACACAGGAATTTTGACATAAGTGCAGCGAGCAATACGTTGACCATCTACCTGGTCATAGAAAACTTCTTGCAGAGTTCCCCTGGCACCGTTGACAACATTTGAAGCTATGGCAAGATTTTCTGTAATCATAATAGGCATGCCAGGTATTAAAGGTAACTTTCCGAGCATATCAGTAGAATTAGGTGAAGGAACACTGCATAACATTTGGTTCTCACTCACACACAAGGGACGTCGGGAAAGGTAATGTCGAGCACTGTACATTATATTCTGTTCCCCTGTACGCACTGCAAACTCCTTAGCTGTTTCATTATTGTAACGATCTCGAAGTCTTCGTCTGCCAAAGATGACAGGAGCATCTCGAAATTTTTCAAAACTGTCTTTATCATTTTGTTTTAACTGAGGCAGCATTCTCGTTTTTAAAATGTCATAGTCCGAATTTCCATGTGGATCAAGTGTTGTGGCTTTGCCCTGTCGAACACGTAATAGCAAAGACACAAAGTTTGGGTCACTTTCAGCTCGAATATTCTTCTGCAAATGAACTACATGAGAAAGGTTACACCAGAGAAAGGCACCAAATAATTTGCCCTGAGCTTTTGCTGTTTCAAATGTATATGTTTCGATATTCTTAACTAGGGAGTATGCGTAAAGTGCTGTACCGTTAACTGGTCGTAGTTGTCCCATATCACCGCTGAAAATTATATTTACTCCCCCAAATGGTTTATCTTTTGCTGAAGGTTCTCCAACTTTTGCCGCAGAAATCTGCTCTGATATTTGATGCAAGAACTCTGCGGATACCATAGATACTTCATCAAGTATTAAGTACTTGACGTTCTGCCAAATTTCTTCTAGCTCTTCAATTCTTTTCCTACTTGATTTAATGCCTATAAACGTCAATGCATGGATAGTGTAACCACCTATCATGCAAGTGGCACTTCCTGTGGGTGCACTTAACAGGATTTCATCACCGTGAGAAGTTCTGTCAAACAGAGCTTGGATGGCATGGATGACATGGCTCTTGCCAGTTCCTCCGACTCCGGTGAGTAACATCAACATCTGCTGTGCACTTTTACAACGAAGATGCTCGTAAACAATGGTGAGTGCACGCAGCTGTTCCTCATTTTCATATAAATTCCATTCTGAGACTACGCTAGAAAAGACTTGAGGAAGAGGCAGCTCATTGCATATTGAATCAGACGTACAAGCATTGGATAGATTGATTGATGCAACACCAATCGATGGATCTATGACACTTTCTCCAGAAGCTGTAGGATGTGATTGTATGTTACTAGGAAGTGGAGATCGTATGGGTCTTTTCTTTTTCTTCTCCTGTGTCATAATATGCTGGTGGCATGCTAATCTGTCTTCGTCTTCATCAGAAATCTGCTTGCAACGTTCATGAGAACGTTGTTTTCCCTTGTTTACAGGTTCGTCTTCTCTATACATTCTAAGAATGTTCACAATTTCACGCTCATCATCCGGTAAACTCTCCGAAAGATCTTGATGGGGAAGTGATCATGCTCATTGAGCAAATTTTGAAGCTCGTCATCATCTTGAAGTGCATCTTGTACAGAGCCAATATCATCAACTGCATCACCTCCACCATCATGAAATATAGGTGCCATTCTTCCATCTGCGATGTCCGCACTGAAATTGTTACGTGCATCCTTGCATTCCATTTCGACTGTAAAATTAGAAATAATTTTGGCTAGAGAGTGTGGAAACTCATATTTGTCAAAAGCTTCTGTCCAACAACTACTGTCCTCCAACAAATCCGATGGATGTCACCATGGTTTAAACAGTAATAACATTGAATGGCAAAACAATTCTCTGTTCTCACTGCTGCTGTTAGGGTTTGTAATCGCATTACTGACAATAACAGGTACCACGCTCTTGTTGCGTAGACACATTTCATGCATCAAGAACTGTGGATGACGTTTCTCGGAAAACAACGACCTAACCACTCGTTTGCATGGTACGTCATTGTCATAATCTAAAGTCTGTTCATCTCCGTCTGGAAACTGATTGCTATGGGCAACTCTGGGAACCTTCGTAGTTCGTTGCACGAAATCCCATAAACACATTTGTTGGAAGGCAGGACGAGACGGACGTAGTAAGTAATCTAGTGATTCATTAGTAACCGTAATTTTCCCTGATTGAACAGTTGCCGTGCATGTTACTCCACACAAGGACAAGATACAGTCGTCCTCATCAGCACATCCACAACGACAAGGTGTACTGGAGGAGTCCTCGAAACGGTAGACAACATCAAGAAAATCTTGAAAACGGATTGTGCGAAAGTCATCTCCGGTGTAGTAATCACCTCCTCCAATCAAGTAACTCATAACACGTTGATGGGAGATTTCACGACGCCCAATCATAGCATTTACACTTTTTGTGAGTAAATTCTTCTCACGGAATTCCAAGCTCGATAACATATCCCCCTGAAAGCGAACTTCGTGACTGTCAATCACACTACGCAGTGCTTGTAAGCCGACATTAACCTTCAACTCATTCTTTGTAATGTAGTCACTAATGTAATAAACCAAGGCTTTAGCTGCCGGTCCTGAGCCAATGAACTTGATGTCCATGTTACACTGCAGCAGAAAAGATATTAACGGATTATAGTTATTGATACGAGGATGCCAACGGCGCAACATAATCGATTCGGTTTCAGGATCAAGACATGTTTCGCAACGCGTAGAACCATCAATGCGCATCCTGCAGTTGTGGTCTCCCCCCTGCTCCCCAGGTTTGAGATGCTTAAAACAGGTGGACGTATGTTGATGCCAATTACATTTAATGGCTAACCTTTCCACAAAAGCATCGAACTCCATTTTGAATGTTGAGGCATCCAAATGGTGTACTTGTGGAGGCATCTCAACGCGAGGGTCGCTTTCATCAGAGTCTTCATCTGCACAAGGCATTTGTACGTCTGGAGAAGAACATCTTCCGCACTAGGTAACTCACATTTGATGATGCTTTCTAACCATGTAAACATTGACTGTTGAAAATACAAAGATTTCTTCATAGTAACTCGTAACTCTTCAGGGTTAAGATTTCCGCGCAACCACAACAGTAAGTGACAGTGCAATGTTCCACGTCCCTGCTCTTCAACCATAGCGTAGTACGCATTACAAATACCGAACAAACCCACCCCTCGGTCATATCTGACTACGATACGCAGAAATGCACGTATTTGCTCATCAAATGCCACAGCAGCTGCATCTGGATGTGATGCCACGAAAACAGCGCGATCATAAGCAGACATCACTCGCCAAACATCCTCGTTCACCCCTCCAAAATGTCCAACCAAAACGTTACTTAAGTCATGTGGATTCAGCATTATGAAAAGAGCAGGCGTGCCATACATTTGAATAAGTGACCGAATTTCATTTCGACGACAAACCTTGTAACCCGAACTACCTCACACCTTTCTGCTGACAACACTCATCTCCCTAAACAACTGTAAGACACGTCGTTCGTCCTCACTGAAATTTTGTGGAAGTCCACTGCTCCATTTTATTGCAACCTCTGATAAGTTTCTGGAAAGAGAATGTAGTTCATTGATCAGCATATGTCGCCGTTTGGAGGGAATTGCAAAGGAAGTATTATCACTAACCTCCTTCTTTTGAACCATATTCCAGCAAATGAAAGTGAAAGTAGCGTCACGAGAAAATGGAGAATCCACCTGACGCAACAAATTACGGACTTGTCGCTCGAAAGAAATATGTTGGGTTGGCAATCTTGCAGGATGATTAAAGCCACCGATACCCCACGGATCTAAATGAGGGAACAAGGAACTCATCAGTGCAGGATCCGCATCGGACATGAATGAATTACCAGAAAGACTAAGCAGGAATTTCTGTTGATCCATAGCATATGCAAAAGCACGAGCTTTCATGGCATTGCGACTGCGCTCTGAATGATCCCCCTGAGTATATGCGACATTTTCCATTACGAGATCTTCTTGCCCATTACTCCAATCAACGACGGAGTCACCTTCATTCCCATCATCGGAAGGCAAGTGATGGATCTCGATTCCGGGGAAAACAGCACAATCCCCCTCTCCACAAACTAAACGATCCAAATTTTTTTGACTAAAGGAAACACCTTCACGCTGATACCAATGATTGTTACAGACCAAAAATTCAATCAAACAACGTACGTTGGATTTGTTCACGAGCACCGGCCGAAAACATTGCAAGCTCTCCATGGTTGGTTTAAACCTTCCCCCTGAAAAGACGACACAAATGGAATCCCTTAATTCGTCGTAGGAGGGCGGGAGCACCCTACGTAGATCAACGGGATCCTGAGGCAAAACAGCAACATTTCCACGATTGAATCGTTGAACGGCCTCCTCAGGCACATGACCACCCATCCTGCTTTTCGTAGTAAAATGATGAGTAATAACCGACGCTCTACACATCAACACCAACATAATGTCAAAAGTAGATGCACCCCTCAACGCATCTCCGACCTCACGTGGCAATTCAGGATATGCATAATACTGAAAATTAGCTATGGAGTCTCTCAGCTGTCGAGGGGGTGACGAGCGCAGTGCACGACAACAGGATGGACATAGCTGCAAAAAGTCAATCTTTTCGGTATCAGACATTCCCTTTGGACACAGTAACGCACGCTTATAAACATCACATGCATACGATCGAGGCAATACATGGTGGGGCAATGAATTGTTTTGAAGAACGACAAGCATGTCATCTGTAGGGAATACATTCTTCAGCTCTGATTTCGCAAAAATTTGAGCGCACACCGCACATACAGATGTGAGCAACGCAGAGGGGGACATGGTGGACTGCCATTCACGAATGATGTCCACATTTTCCTGGAAAGAGCGCAAAACCGGAAAAGAATGCATCTCTGCAGGCTGGGGAGGTGGCCAATCTGCGCATTGCGAAGTATTGTCACACTCTCCATGTAAAACAGAAGACATACTTTGACCACCATGCAAATTGGACAGATGGACCTGAGCAGCCGCACTATGCACATGAGGTTTCCTCAGTGTTCGGAACAAAAACGTTTCCATGGGACAGACCTCGTGACATTCATGCACGCATAGAACATTGCAGATTTCGTAGTGACGATGCAACCGTGAGAAAAAAACCCCATGTCTACGAGCGATATCACGCAAATCAGCTTTCGTCATATAAATGGAGAACTGCTGTACAAACTCGCATAAAGTAGATGGTCGAGCCACTAACCAAGGACCATGCAGGAAAACATTCTGAGGATCTACAGCATTGGCAAATACACCGTGGTACGCAAACATCTGACGAAGAAACCCATAATCTATACACTGCTGCATGTCGCTCTGTTCGAAGCAAGTGTTCACAAGCCTACACACCACGGAGGTGTCCTCCACCAACCCGGAAGGGTCCAAAACATCACCACAATATGTGGGATCTGCAGGAGAATCACTACTTGCACCTTGGCCAGTCGAACAACCCGTGAACGTCGCCATGTTCATGATGGAACACCATAGAAGCACAACGAATTCAAGTAGAGACCTATGACTAAACATCTATGCAAAGAAAATTCGAATTCGAATTTCTGGCTTTCAGAGGCCCAGGCGGGCCGTCACGGGAGAGTAGGTAGAAAATCACCCAAAACCAGGACTTGCTTACACGTCCTGGAATCAAACACTACAAAACACTACACTTATTTGGTAGTCAAAAATGCGCCACAACACTACACTTTTGGTAATCCAAATGTACACTACACTTTGCTAATCAAACACTACAAGACACTACACTTATTTGGTAGTCAAAAAAGCGGAGTTTACTACACTTTGCTAGTCAATTACTAATCAACCACTACACTTATTTGGTAGTCAAAAATGCGGACTTTACTACACTTTTGCTAATCAATAGTCTACACTACACTTTACTAATCAAACACAACACTTATTTGGTAGTCAAAAAAGCGGAGTTTACTACACTTTTGGTAATACAAATCTACACTACACTGTACTAATCAAAGCACTACACTTATTAGGTAGTCAAAAGTGCGGAGTTTACTACTTTTGCTAATCAATAGTCTACCCTACACTTTGCTAGTCAATTACTAATCAACCACTACACTTATTTGGTAGTCAAAAATGCGGACTTTACTACATTTTTGGTAATACAAATCTACACTACACTTTACTAATCAAACACAACACTTACTTGGTAGTCAAAAAAGCGGACTTTACTACACTTGTGCTAATCAATAGTCTACACTACACTTTGCTAATCAATTACTAATCAACACTACACTTATTTGGTAGTCAAAAAAGTGGACTTTACTACACTTTTGCTAATCAATAGTCTACACTACACTTTGCTAGTCAATTACTAATCAACACTACACTTATTTGGTAGTCAAAGAAGCAGAGTTTACTACACTCATTAGGTAATCAAAAATGTGCCACAACACTACACTTTTGGTAATAAAATGTACACTACACTACACTTTTGGTAATAAAATGTACACTACACTACACTGATTGTATTTTGCCTGTATCTCAACCATTTTTGCAGGTATGGATGGGATAGGCATACCTCTGGGGTCCTCTAGTCAGGCACTACAACTTTTATTATGACATCTTTGAAATTTAATTTTTGAGATGTCCAATTTTTTCAGTATTTTGCATTTTTCTCACCCATTTTTGGGCATATCAATGAGATAAGCATATTCCCATGATCCTGTGATCCAGCCCTACAACTTTTGTTATGACATCATCACTGTACAGCCACTTTTTGTTTTTGACAAACTGTGACTCCAACTGAACTTTGCAAATATCTCACCCCAAAAAGGAGATATTGCTGAGGTAATCATATTTCCATGGTCCTGTGATCATGGGCTACAACTTTTGTTCTCACTGTGGCTGTGCACCTGGAGGGTTGGAGGGTCTGGGAGGTCTGGAATCATTTTTCAAAAGTCCTGGGAGCACTGGAAAGCTGGGGGGGAAACGTCTGGTTTGCTGATGACAGATTCCATTCGGTTCCAATCGGATACAGTCATATTTACAAGAACTACCATCCTACATGTGCATGCAATGGGATACGTGCACGCTCCCGGGCAGGCAGCATGCATCATCTTTGACACCACACCGACCGGTCACCCCCTCCACTTCCTCTCGTTCCCAACCGTCGTCGAAAAGGCTCTCGGTATCAGCAGGATTTACAGGATCTGGGCATGTTTGCTAAGCTCGAGTCGATGTGGCCTCTCAAACCGAGACCTTGGTCAATGGCACATTGAAGGCGTTTTCCACTATTTCCACTGATTACGTTCGAGGTGCTAGAATGAACTCTACTGTTAGGTGTGTTCCGTGTTTCCTTCGACATTGGTTGTCATTCTTGGTGGTGCTCGCTGGAGCAAGATACCCCCTACCTCATCAAAATCCATATATGAGCTACTCATCCGGCTGCGTCGTTTCAGATTACTTTTTGGCACGCATTTGGTCTTGAAACCAACTTGGGGGAAGGAGAGCCGGAAGGAGAGGGTGAGTTATTGTATGAGTTTTTGGAACTGATAGTACCCACACATGCATCCCTTTGAATGCTCTCAAGGAGCTCATCAGACAACTACTTGGGCCGCTGGCATGTCTCCCACCCACAACATTACCTGCACGTACCGATGTGATCATTGTCAAAGTATCCAAATCATTGTTCTGCCTACCATTCAACCTGTTCCCAGAGTTGGAAGATAAACTGGACAATTCTGCACTATATGTATATTATCAAAAATAGTCCAATAAACCAGAATGTAGCATCCATGTGAATGACAGCCTGCTAGGGCTGTACAGGTAACTGCAAGTAGAACGTTATGTACCCTTGAGACATAGTATTAGTACCGCGACTAATAATCCGACTATCTGCTGATACAATGAAAAATATGTTTCCCACAGTTATTGCCGAAACCAAATCAAGACCGACAAAACAAAGGGGAGACACAGGAATCAGCAGGTACATACTAAGGCAAAATTCTACATCGCAAGTTCAAAACAGATGAAGTTACTACTTGCGATAGCGTTTACGGGAGGGAGTGAGGTTTGTAACTTCAGAGAAGATTGGCTTACAATGTTCCTCAAGACCCTCCCAAACCTGGGCCCATCTTTCCTGAGTGGTATCATGAGTACATGACATAAAGTGAAAGAAAAAAAACATACACATAGAAGCTGCATGTTGACACTATCAAATTCCTCTGATGCAGCAAAGCTGTTGGGCATGAAACCACACTTGAGGGACAAGTGAGGAGTACAAGTGGGTAGAGGGGAAGGAGGTAACTCTGAAGCAATTTCCTAAAAACACATAATCAGTGAAACAAGGAAAGGGTCTCAGAACTCACTTCAACAGGCCTAGAGGTCTCTTCCTCATTTTCAGGCTTTATTTCATTACCGTTGACTGCAAGGACATAAGGCAGGACAGGCTGCACACTCGCTGACTCAATGTAGTTGTTGCCAGTAGGAGCGCTGTCCATAGTACAGACAGTGGAGGGCGCTAAGGACACATGGTGATCAACATTGAAAGGAGCAAAGATTGGTCGTGCAGGTAATGGTGGACTGTCCATGTGTAAGGGGCCCTATGCAACGCATTAGCAAAGACATTGAATACACAACAACTTACCATGGAGGCAGATAGATTGGCATCTGCAAACTCGAGTTTGACCTCACTGTCACTAACATTTGGACGATTAGTGACAAGGGGCATCTGAGCACTGGCAGTGTGGGAGGGATCAGTGATGGCTGTAAGCTCCGGTAATGCTGCGATCAAGGAAAATTCTATGGTCTGGTACACGAAGGTGAACAGACTTGCCAAACCTAAAGCCAAATCAACCACATACCACAGGACCTTGGGATTTTGGCTCAAACGACACCGTAACGTTGTGGAGGCTAGTTGGAACCTGAAGTCTAAGAACGTGGGGCCTGTGTTTGATGGCAGGCTGGGATATGGCATCGACAAGTTCAATTTCTTCAGCTCGTGAGGAGGAAACCGCCTCATTGGAATTGATATGGTTCTTCAAAAGATGAGTGGGCCAGAACTGTTCAACACAGGTAAATCAACGTATGCAGCATATGCTATGCTTGGACATGGTGGACGTAGTGAGCCGGTGAACTTGAAGGCCAAGGAATAAAGTTGCTAACGTCCATTTTTCTAATCATTCAGAGGCACTTTTCTAATGGCTAGTAGGATTAGGTTATGGAGGATAAGGCATGTAGTGGCTTTCCGCAGTGTGCCCGTGGCACTTCGAACACTGCCCAGTTTCACACTGCAGTGCTTCTCTGACAGAGGGTGACTGTCAAAGTGTCAGCTCATCTGGCATTAACGCTAAATTGAAACTCAGCTTCTTTTATAATAGGAGTGGTACTTCCAGCTTTCTCTAACTCAACAGATATGTTTGACATCATGCAATCCCCAGTGGGACCCATGTCTACTGTACCAGCCTTGCCTCTGGCCTCATCCCAACATTCAGCCCTAGTCACCAATGAATTCACTCTCTTGGACCCCCGCATGTGTGAAAGTCTATATGAGAAGGTTTGTTTCGTCACCACCTTTCTGTTTGCTGTTATTGGTCTTGGTATTCACCTTGTCTGGCAGCTGCCCTCATGTGGATGACCATTGTCCTATGCTGAAATTTTGAGGTGTTGGGCCAAAGCAGTGATCAAGAGACAACATGCTGTCTACTCTATGGAAGAAGCTCAGGAAGAGTACAAGGACCATGCAAGTGACATTATCGCTGTTGTAGGCCAGGATGAATATAACAAATTTCTTGAGAATCTATTGGGCACCCTCAAGGAATGCCCCTCAAGTGCTTCCACTGAAATTCAAAGGGGTTTCAGAAAGGAGTGGGTTTTTCTTGAATAATCTGGCATCTAGTTGTGATGCTAATGTCCATCAGAATTGGTTAGGCTTGATGGAAACCCAGGAGATTCCATCTTGGCACAAAGGATGGACTATTATTTTTGCTGCTGTTGTGCTACTAGTTATTGCATAGTTTGCTAACTGTTGTATTCTTCTTTCCTCCTTTCCATCAGTGGGTTTATGACCCAGTGTTGAATGCCAACCACTAATTATTTGGGATCATATGAGAAGCCCAATGACAAGGAATGCCTTGATGTTCAGTACTCAGTCGGCAAACACAGGAAAATGCATATCAGTTCAATCAGCCATGTGAGACTAATGGCCTACCACGTTGTGGCTGTACAGAGTCACTTTGTTTCTGCCCCATGCTGCTGCAGTTTGTGCTCGCACTACTCAGCTGCTCGTCCCGTGCTACTTGTCTCATACATATATTCATCACCCAATGTAAGCATCACATATTCTCCTACATAATGAACATCTAACACCATCAAGGGGCCTCGTAGTGGTCATGCCTCGGACAGGCATCATGATCTATGATCATTGGGTGTGCGAGGCTTTATATGAGAGTGTTTGTGTCACCGCCTCCAAGCGTCTATTTGTCAGTATTGACATCCATGCCTGGAAGCTGCCCTCACATGGATGACCACTGTCTTATGCCGAAATTCTGAGGCATTGGGTTAAAGCCATGATCAAGAGGCAATGTGCTGTCCACCATGTGGAAGAAATACAGGACGAGTATGAGGATTCCACGAGCGATGTTATTGCTGTCATTGGCCAGGATGAGTACTACAATTTTCTCGAGGTCCTCTCGAGTGCCCTCAAAAAACACTGGGTGGTAGTTGGGGGAGAAGCGAATGGGGTTGTATAGCTTATGGAAATCTGTAGTGTGCAGGGTTTCTGGTGAGCAATGTTACCCCCCAGGTCCTTGCTAAGTCATTTCAGTCACCATGCCTTCCAGCTCAAATTTGTTATGACAATCCACCTTACCTTCATGTATACAGTGGCAATCAGAGTGGTCTTTATGTCGTCACGCATGCATGAGGGATGTATGACACAAAGGGGGGTGGGGCTGTGGATTAGCGGGTCCTATAGTAAGTCCTCTTGTCAGCCACTTTGCTGAATAACGTCTGTATGGTATGTCAAGCCGCTTGCACTCTCTTCTTCAATTTGGCTAGCAGAGGATATATCGTGATGCGTGCTGTCTCTCCTATAGGGCTTGAAGATTTGGCCTGTGAGTAAAATGTGAAGTGAGCATTTTGCAAACATGTAACACATTATTGGTCGGATGCTCAGTACCTGATCCTTCATCAGAACACCGTGATATGCATCTGTTTTCTGTTTCCGGAGTTGACCAGGGCGTCTGTGCTTGTTGATCTTTGATTCAGCATCCTTCTGGTATAGGCGTGTTGTGGCAGTTCAATCCTGCTACGTTTGATCCTTCTCTGTGCAAGACCGTACTGCAGTTCTTGGATTCTTGCCTTCGGGTTTGAGGATCAGCGAGATCTCTCAAGCTGTCAGTTTCTTGTGACGGTGCACTTCGTGCCGGTGCCGGTTCATTGCATCACATAACCACAGTAGCAGTATGTCTGAGTGAACCAGACAGATGGTCTGTTCCCACTGCCTGGGACAGACAGTGGCATGCCTCAATGAGTGGTATTATTTTGACCCACTTTCCAAACATCCCCCTGACCCATCACATATAAAACCCTTGTTGATTCCCAAGTCTTATCCCCGTCTTCCTTTCCCATGCTTTTGGGGCCTTAGTAATGTCAAATAGCAGCGAAGGCGATTCAAGTTGGACAGCAAATGGCCAAAAGCGTGTTCATCCCAGTGCGCTAGAGCTTGGACCAAGGAAGAAGCTGTATGTCCTGCATGTGAGAAAGTGATAATGCCTGTGCTGATGATGTTTTAGGACAACACAAGATCCTCTAGTTCATCGTGGTTGCCACTTTGGACGAGCTGTACACGCTTTCTGCAATGTACCGACGTTACTCACCAATGGCATTATCTTGTTGTCTGAAGGAGGCAGTGACACACTGGAGTCACTCACTGTGGAGTACGCCTTACCTTTTGCTTTCTCGATGCTTATTAGAAAATCCCCTTTCAGTGAAAGGAAGGAATTTGTGGCCTTTCGGGAGTTACTGAGAGTGGTCCTGGGGCTGGAATCACGACTTATGGCCTCATCCAAGGAGGAGGTTGTCGAGATAGGTGAATTAGTGAGCTCATCCAGTTCTCCAAGCGTTTTCGCTGTTGAATTTGTTCACAGATACAGAAAGGTATCAATGGGGCTTGTGCAGACAACACCAAAGGGATGAAAGGTGCTATTATTGACTGGATTACCCCAAAGGGTCAGGCATTGAGCCCACATATCCCACGCAACGTGAAGTCGGGAAGAGGGTTCAACCATGAGCACACTGGTGCTCTTTTGTGCCCCACAGGTTTGGATTGGACAAATATCCAGTGAGCAATTCCACCTGCAGCGTTTCTGTCTCTGATGTCATGCCTCTAAAACAGGACTCGAACGAAACTTATGAATGGGGAGATCCAGGTTCCAGGGGACCAGTGGCCAGTATTCTTGTATGCAGATTATTCCTATGATCCAGAAGACCTGTGGAATGGTCTACTCTGGAGTGGTCTTCTGGTCTCTGTGAGTAACATGCATTCATTCACCATTATGTTCATAGTGTGAATGATATTTAGGCCTACAAACATATTTTTACTTCACCTAGCTCCATAGATCACGAACTGAAGGCCACTCGTTCTGGGAATGCGCGCATACACGGAATGCATTGCATGACCAAGGCATCCATTGCATATGTTGCTATGCAGGTTTGTATCTATTATTTGGTACCCAAAGTCATGACTGACCATTTTGCATCTGTACAGGCTCGCTTCGGTCTTACCTCTGCTCAAATCTTTTCCTGCACAGACCTCATCACTGACTCTGAACGATTCTATTCCAGCATCATGGAACTATTAGATGACCCTGACGAGTCCGATGAAGTGGATCAGCTCATCACTTGGTGGAACAGGTATGGTTGTGATTCACAGCAATAGGATCTGTACTGATACCCTCAAACAGGCAGGTCTTCCCACTTTACACCACAACGGAATGACTACCATCCAAGGACAGTGCATTAGCGAGAATTTGCCAGAAGAGGGCAGCATACAAGGAGCTTCATGATGCTGATAGAGACTCATAATTTACTGCTGTGCACTACCACTACATGATGTGTTTTGTGAAATACATCATATCGCTGTTGAACTCATGTGCAATGGAAGTAGAATTATCCATTCAACATTTACTACTTGGGTGATTCTGAGTGTATTTTATCGAAGGTGGTAGCGCACCGATATGGACGATCCGATGCCATTCTGAAAGCTGTCGCTTCTGAGCATCAGAGAGTTGCACCATATCATTTACTACTTACCGGAAAACCTGGTATTATGTAGGAGGACTGCTTGGAATGTTCTTATTGCTCAGAATGGATTGAGTTATCATTAAAGATGGAAGCGTACTGATGGGTCATCTGACATCACTCTGAAAATCATCTCTCGTGAATGCCAGAGAGTTGTGATGTATCGTGTATCACTTACTGGGAAGCCTGGTAAGATGTAGAAGACTTCAAGAAGTGTTCCCATTGTTCAGAATGAATCAGATTTTCGTCGTTGTCGGAAGTGTGTTGATGTATCATCCAAGACCACTCTGGAATCCACTGTTCATGGGCATCGGGGAGCTGTATCATACTGCTTACCACTTGTTGCAACACCTGAAAGTATGTAGAAGACTGCAAGGGATGTTCTTATCATTAAGAACAAATCAGATTTTCATTGTTGACAGAAGTATGCTGATGGATCATTCGAGACCACTCTGGAAGCCACTGTTTGTGAGCATCAGGGAGCTGTAATGTATCATTTACCGCTTTCTGGGAAACATGGTAATATGTAGAGGACCGCGAGGGCTGTTCTTATTGTTCTGAATGAATTGCATTTTCGTCATTGTCGGAAGTGCGTTGATGGATCGTTTGAGGCCATTCTGGAGGCCACTGTTCGTGAGCATTGGGAAGCTGTAACATACTGTTTACCACTTTCCGGGAAACATAGTAATATGTGGACTTATGCAAGAGGTGTTCTTACTGTTCAGAGTGAATCGAATTTTCATTGATGCCAGAAGTACATAGATGGATTGTCTGACATTATTCTTGAAGCCATCACTTGTGAGCATCAGAGAGCTGCAATATTTCATTCACTACTTGGTGGGAAGCCTGGGTAATATGTAGAAGACCGCAAGGGCTGTTCTTATTGTTCAGAATGAATCGGGTTTTCATTGAAGCCAGAAGTACACAGATGGATCATCTGACATCATACTGGCAGCCATGCTGGTGAGTCTCAGAGAGCTGTAACGTACCATCTACCACTTCCAGGGAAACGTAGCAATATGTGGAGGTCCACAAGAGGTGTTCTTATTGTTAAGGATGGATCAGGTGTTCGTCAAAGCCAGAAGTATGTAGACAGATCATCTGACGTTATTCTTGAAGCCATTACTCATGAGTGACAGAGAGCCACAATGCATCGTTTACCACTTACTGGGTCTCCTGGGTAATATGTAGCTAACTGCTTGAGGCATTCTTGTTATTCAGAATGAATTGGGTTATCACCAAAGACAAAGGCACACCAGTGGATCATCTGACAGTCAGAGAGTTGTAACATGTCATCTAGCATCAAGCTTGCCAAGTAATGCAGTGCCTGTATGGGTAGATAGTCTTGGTCCTAGCCAAATCACAGGTAGACATGATCAAAGTAACCGTGATTGTAGAGGGAGACGTTCTTTGTTGTGATTAACTTGGAGGAGCTATGTATCAAAGCAACCAGCAGTCCTGGCAATTACAGCACAATCTGGACATGATTGGAATGACCCGACTGACGTACCTTGTTGAGAATCCCTGTGAGCTTTCATCAGTAGATGGTGCTTGTCATTCACAACTGAAGGAAAAATATAATCGGAGTGGCCAACACCACTGGCAGTGACAGCAAAAGATGTAGGTTATCACGTGATATAATTACGAGACAAGACTATCCTGCCAGTGCAACAAGTGTGTGAATTGTCATGACTCAGCAACTCTGCCGGTGGTTACCTGTGGCTGTGTCATTGTGACATGAAAAGGTATGGTAGGCAAATATGACAAGGATATATAATGCTTTATCATACTCTCACTGATCCCCTGATGATGTCATGGAGCTTTCATCCCTTCACGATTTCCTCCACACTGAAATGGCTGCAGCACAGCAATGCTACCAGGGACCCACCAATGCTAGGCACCTACCACTGCCCAAGTTCAACATCGGCAGCCAAGCCTTCATCAAGGCTAAGTACTTCCACACCACCCACCCATCAGAAAAGCTATCTGAAAAGTACTTGGGCCCCTGTGACATTATTGCCCGACCTGGTATGCACTCAGTCACTCTTAAGCTCCCAGATAATATGCATTCAGTACACCCCATGTTCAACATATCTCAGCTGGAGCCTGCCTTGGCCAACCCCTTCCCCAATTGGCACCAGCTGCCACCCCCACCTCTAGAAGTTGACAGTGACCTTGAGTATGAGATATCCGAGATACTCGACTCGAAGATAGACCGCTGCCACCAACACTGTCAGCTACTGTACCTGGCATGGTGGGCTGGCTACAAAGGTACCGACAAAGAAACTTCATGGCTGTTAGCCATGGAACTAGAACATGCATTGGAACTCATTGCCACCTTCCACAACCAATACCTGCATAAACCTGGGCCATATTCACCCCTGACATGACTGCCACCTGTTCATGATCATGCCTGACTCTCACCCACCCATTGGTGGTCATGCCCGACACTTGCCTGCCCATCAGTCACCTCAGCCGAAGCCTTCCTGCCAGCGGCTGAAGCCTTATCTTTTCCTTGTGTTTTGCCCTGTAGCTTACATTTCGCCTCTCAGGAATCAAAGTCTAAGTTCTAGTAGTATACAGAAGTTTACAAGCCAAAAAACAAAAACAAAAAAAAATCTACTTGTTGTCCATTTCATCATCTCGCTCATCTGCCAAACCTCCCCATTCAGACCCCCCACTCTTCATACCCTCTCCCACACCCAAACCATCCTGCTCTGCAACCACCACAGTCCCCAATGAAGCCCCACCTTGGGGCACCCCCACCCGCAGCATCATCGTCAGTGGGAATGGCAGCAGATCTGCCCCTGCATCGCTTGCATGGACACCTGCATGGCAACTGCTTGGGCCTCTTGAGCTGTGGCCATCTGCTCCATCGCCACCACCTGCCACTCCAGGGCTATCACTTTCTCCTCTTGGGCAACGAGGAGTCCCCCATGGTACTCGTCATCAGGGGGCAGCCTATGCCTCAGTTCCCTCTCTCCAATGAGGTGGGAACCTGCTGCTTCAAAATGAGGTGCTGATGCCTTGGACCCTTCGTCAACCCCAGCTTCCATGTTGGCCCCCCCATCATTGACTTCACTGCGACCCCTCTTCTTCTGCTCACCCCGAGACCCCCCAGTTCCCGCCCGCTTGCACGATCCACTCACCAACACAGCCTGATCCTCGGCTGCCAAACTGCACTTCTTCTTCCACTTCCTACATGGCCTGCAGGACCAACCACCCACTGCCACCTGACACTCACCAGGCTCCCCCCACAGCTGACACTCCTCACAGGCCTCCCGATAGATCAGGACCACCATCGAGCCGATCTGGGCCCCAGTCGTGGGGGAATAGACAGGTGTGGCCCCCATTCTAGGCAGGAGGTCAGTAGGAACCTGTCCACCAGAGGCAGGCCATGCACCTAGTTGTCTGCACGAGCTGACTCTCTCACTGCAACTCCTCCATGTGCCCCTTGCCTTTAGCACTCACCGCTTGCTGGGATGCCTCCTTGGCCCTCTGTCTTTTGTGCTCTTCCTGTGCCCATCACTCCTGCTCTGCCTGCTCCTGGGCCAGTCGTTCTTCTTCCACCTTTCAGCACTCCTCTTCCTCATGCCACTGAGCCTCCACCGCCCTTTGCCAACGAATCTCCACCCTCCTCTCCTTCTTCACCACATTGCACCAGCCCTTTTCAGTCTCCTTGGCATGCTCGGTTTCCTCGGAGTCGTCTGCTCAGACCTCCAGACCCTCGTCTGGGACTTGGGAAAAGTCCTGAGAGGGGGCGGTGGTGCTCTGTCAGCTTGTGCTTGTTTGCAGGTTGGACATGACAAGGATCAAAGGACGAGGGACTAGCACAGAACTCTCACCTTATATGTGATCTTTCGCACTCCGACTCAACCCCACTGCAGCGATCACCACTGCCTCATGGCAGTCTATCAATTGCAAAATCAAACTCATGTTGTTCTAGCCATACAGCCCTAGGGCCTTCAAGGGTTCAGGCCCTAAGGGGGGAATACTGTCATGCCTGTGCTTTGCCCTGGCTGCTCACTAACTCTGTCAGCCACTCCGACACCCCTAGACCCCTTTCTGAGTACCCCCAACCAGCTACCACCCCTACCTGACAATGACCGCTGTCACGCACCAAAGGTGTTTGGCGACGTGAGCATGGACCCAAAAGCTGAATGATGAAGAATGGAGAAGCCTAGCCCTAATGCACAGAATGACTGGAGTGTCTAGCAGTCATCCATTGCACAAGAACCACCCTTAACATTAGGGAAGAAACTGCTCAAGCACTGAATAAAAGTTTTCAAGCACCAGTTTACGGCATTCCGATTTTTCGAATATCTCAGCCATTTCTAAAGATATCGACATCATTCCCACTCTCACAGAAAGCTCTCGACCACGCCATCCTGCCTACCAAATTTGGTGACGATCCTCGCCCTCCACAATTTTCTGCATCATTTCTGCCAACAAATGCCCATTTCGCCACTTTTTGTTGTAATGGCCACCTCTTCGATGATCTCTTTGCTCATCCCCTTTGCCAGGGAGAATAACTATGAGTACTTGCCAGGAATCCCCACTAGCATTCGCCCTGAAGCCTCCTGGTTCATCCCTCCCTCGTCCATGACCTCCCATCCTATTGCTTTGGGACAGTGAGTTCTCCTTGTCAGTCTGACATCGAGGAGGACTTTCTTTGGTTGTCTCAGGTCTGTTATCAGGCTTGAAAAATCATATGTGGTTGTTTCAGTTTCTCCAGTCAAAGAAGCATATGGATCCTTTGTCCCTGTGCCCTGCAATGTCTACCTCTCAATCTCATCCTTCGTTCTTCCAAAATTGCGACAGGTTCAATACCAATTACTGTCATCCAGTCTATCTGATCGCATTCATGATGAATTTGAGACACTTCTCCCTGCTCTCATTGGAGAAGATGGCCCTTCCTCCTCCTCAAACCCTCCAGAACACTAGCTGCAGCTAATGCAGGTCGCTTTACAGAGAGGAGGAAAGGGGGAAAGTTGCAAAATCCTATGCCCTGACTACCCTGGAGACCCCCAAAATTGGCCCCTGGCAGAAACCCCCACCATTCTTCGTTTGGACGCACAGCAAGTTACCATAATGCATCTAGATCTCAGATCTAGGAGTCACTATGACTCATTTGCAGTCATATCCCTTAATCAGCAGTGACCAGTGTGCTTACTCATTCCCCTTTTCGCATCATTCATCCGTTCCTTGATGACTCATTCCATTTTCAAATTGATTAGTGATAATCTTTGTCATGCTTACTGGTTTTACTTACCAATTGCTTACTGTCCTTACTCATCCTTACAAAGCCTTACCAATCCTTTACCAATCCCCTTACCAATTGCTTACAGATCACTTACAAAGTGTTGCTCCATATTTACTGCAGGCTACGCTACCTTTTGTATATAAAGTACCAATACATCGACAGCAATAAAGCAGCTACTAGCCAAGCTACTTGCCCACTCAATTGCCTACCTATTAGGCCCAATCATCATCGCTTTTAAGCCCCTCATCATTATCTCTATTCCTGCAGTATTTGAGGGCTCCATTAAGGGTCTACTTACTGTCATCATTATCATCATCTTACATCACTTCTAGGCTCAGAGCAGCCTACTATCTTCGCTTTTTCAGTCTTCCCCTGCTCCCCCTTCGTCAGGAGCACCTATACCCTCTGCCCTAGCCCCCTCTAGGTGCACAGAACCCCTCCCCCATTTTATTTTAACAGATCCCTCGAGCCAAAGCCCACGTAGGAAAACCACCAACTCGGCAATTGTCTTTGTGTTGGGTTTTTTTTGGTGTTTTTGCCATTGATCCACACGTCGACTCACACCGCCACACATATCCTGCAGCTGACACAGCTGCCAATCAGAATACCATCAGCATCCTTCGGCATTGATCAGCACCCTTCAACATCGGTCGGCATATGCCTAACTCCTCATGTGACCATTACCAGTGTAGCTCGGCAACTCCCCAGGGTCAGGTGACTACCTGTCAGGGGCCAGCTTTCCTCTTAGGTGTTACGGGCCAGCCTAGGCATGGCGCAGCACCTGTACCATATGGTACACCACAGGGTTGTTGCCTCTTTAGGCTTTTGGCCTACTGTCTGATTGGCTATCAGCTGACCACCCCAAAGCCATACCACCCATCCCTTCCCTCTTATAATCAGTCCCTTTATCCTGACCCTTACCTCTGCTGTTTAGTTTGCATTCTATGTGAAGTTTTCTGATGTCTCTCCCCTTGAAAACTTATAGCGCTCCTTATGTCAGTTCTGCCATTCTGTTACTGTACCACCTCGATGGTGCATGTACCATATATAAACCCGCCATGCTTGGTGGCAATTCTGCAGTATGAATATCACCATAGTTCACCCCTCTGCGGTCTACAACTGGCCTCCCCTAAGCTTGTTGGCTTCATACTGGCTCCCTTATACCTCTGAAATCCGAGGGCTGGGCTCATACAAGGGGGCAGCACATGAGCTGAACCCGATGCCCTCTCCCGTACCTCCGTTGCAACCGTTGGCCAGCCTTCGGCCATCATCACTCTCTGTCAGCCCGTGTTGGCCAACCCTTGGCCACTGTCAGCCTATCTTCACTTGTGTCCCCCCAGCCTCTTTGAGCGTTGGGGATCATCGGAGAAGGACTGAACTTAACATAAACGTCCTGAATACAGAGGGGAAGATGGAAGAGAATGAGTGGTATTTTATTTTTTTATTTTATTTTTGATGGTGTTTCAGTTGGTGGTATGCTTTAGATAGGGAAAGCAGTAAGTATAGTTGTGAAGTGAGAAAATGAAAAGTGAAGTGATAGATGTATTCTTTGGTTTTGTAGGTTTTATGCTTTTGGCTTTTGTTTTTGGAATCTTCATATGAGTAGAGAGTCTGTAAAAGATAACGAGAGAGATAAAAGAGACAGAGGAAGAGAAATGAAAGAGAAGGGTATAGTTACTCATCTGACTCATCCCTAAGGACACCAGTGAACTCTGGGACAGGCAGGGAGTCATCTTTGAGTTGGTCGATGGTGAGATTGTTGAGGCCCACTAGATGGGTGACCTTGATGTGGGTCTTGTTGCAGGGGTAGTATGGGAATAGGTAGAAGGTGGCAAAGTGGAATTTCAAAATAGCACCATCAAGTGCTGTGAGAAGATATGAGCCACCTTTATGTATGAATCCAGTAAAAGGTGACTTTAGCTCAGCCACGAAAAACTTGCACATCCTCATGCAAAAAGTCAGTACACCCAGGTACAAAAAAGGAGGGGCTTCCTGTTCTACAAGAACTCATCACCTACCCCTATTCACTTTAAAATCAGGCATTGCCTTTTCAAGGCACATATACCACCATTACTACTACACTCTCTTGCTCACCACATGATAGCCCCTTACAGATGAAAACAAGGGACAGAGCATATTAGATCTTGTCAACCTCTGCAGTTGAGTATCTTGTTCCTCACTGAACATGTGACTTACTATCTTTTTCAAGATGGCAAAGATTTCCTTCCACAAAACTTTTGACTGACTCAAGAAGACACATGCAATGAACTATTTGAGCTGCAAAAGACACACCAAATGGTTCCCTTGCAGGCTCGCAGTGAAGATGGTTACATCCTCTCCCCTTCTGCTTACCAAAGTCAACTGGAGAATGCCATTGTTGAACTACAATTCAATCTTTGGCACTGGCCCATAACTCCCAGAGGCAGTTCAAGCAGTAAAGACTCCTTCACTGCCAACATCATTCATATTCATATACTCATTCCACCACCACCCCCCATTTCTAACAGTCCCACCAAAAGAAAAATTCCTGCATACATTGATCTGGAAAGCAGTGCATGTGCTTGCAAAAAAAGAGAAACATAGGTATGTGATGGGATGCTTTGTCAACATGCACACACTAACAACTACCAGGAACCATGTAACTGATATTCAACAGAGTCCATCTGTAAAATCCACTATGTCTTGTCCAACCTGTACAACATGTTATGTTAATGCATGCTTGTGAAATGTGTACTTTACACCATGTATAATACAAAGTCTTCTATGTGAATGGCACCATTACAAGCAAGGTACAAATGCCACTGCCAGGCAGTGTTTCCTGAGTCTCATCCATCCATGCAAAAATGATTGAGATACAGGCAAAATACAATTAGTGTAGTGTAGTGTACATTTTATTACCAAAACTGTAGTGTTGTGGCGCATTTTCGATTACCTAATGAGTGTAGTGGTGATTGTTTTGATTAGCAAAAGTGTAGTAAGCTCTGCATTTTTGACTACCAAATAAGTGTAGTGTTGATTGGTAATTGATTAGCAAAATGTAGTGTAGACTATTGATTAGCAAAAGTGTAGTAAAGTCCGCATTTTTGACTACCAAATAAGTGTAGTGTTTTGTAGTGTTTGATTAGCAAAGTGTAGTGTAGATCTGTGTTACCAAAAGTGTAGTGTTTTGTGATGTCAATTAGCAAAGTGTGGTGTACATTTTCATTACCAAAAGTGTAGTGATGTGGTGCATTTTTGATTACCAATTAAGTGTAGTTTTTGATTAGTTAAGTGTAGTGTACATTTGTATTACCAAAAGTGTAGTGTTGTGTAGTATTTGATTAGCAAAGTGTTGTGTACATTTGTGTTACCAAAAGTGTAGTGTTTTGTAGTATTTGATTAGCAAAGTGTTGTGTACATTTGTATTACCAAAAGAGTAGTGATGTGGCACATTTTTGATTACCAAGTAAGTGTAGTGTTGTGTACATTTGTATTACCAAAAGTGTAGTGTTGTGTAGTATTTGATTAGCAAAGTGTTGCATACATTTGTATTACCAAAAGTGTAGTGTTGTGGCACATTTTTGATTACCAATTGAGTGTAGTGTTTTGTAATGATTGATTAGCAAAGTGTAGTCTACATTTGTATTACCAAAAGTGTAGTGTTTTGTAATGTTTGATTAGGAAAGTGTAGTGTACATGTTTATTACCAAAAGTGTAGTATTTTGTAGTGTAGTGTCCACTTTTTTGACTACCAAATATCTGTAGTGTGACTAGAAAATGTAAAGTAATGGTGATTAGCAAAAAAGTGTAGTCATCATTAGGATTGTTGTGTAGTGGGCACAGCCACTAATACCTCAAAATTTTGCCAAGTCAAAAAAATACCCCAAAATGTGATATAGACTTATAGTGGACACTAAAACTCATGCCTTTCACACAAGTGGCCAAAGCCAACCAAACAAAGGCCAATTCCTACTATGGGGTAGTGTATGCTATCAGCCCACTACTACCACCTCTCTAATTAGTGAAAAGGATTATAGTATTAGAAATGTGTGTTAGTGGGTAGTAGTATTAGCAAAAAGTGTAGTAGTATTAGGAAAATGGGTAGTTGGTAGTTGTATTAGCAAAAAAGCATAGTAGTATTAGGAAAGTGTAGTAGGTAGTGTTATTAGCAAAAAAGTGTAGTACTATTAGGTTATCATGTAGTAGTACTTGAATTTGAATATATTACTACTTTTGACTTGATTTCTGTGTGATGGAGTGATAGTGAGTATTAGCTTGAAAGTGTAGTAGTTGTTAGCAAAAAATGGTAGTGGCATTAGTAAAAAAGCATAGTAGTTGTATTAACAAAAAATGGTAGTGGCATTAGCAGAAAAGTGTAGTGCCACTAGTAAAAAAGTGTAGTGGTGCCATTAGCAAAAGTTGGTAGTCCCATTAGCAAAAAAGCATAGTGGTGGTATTAGCAAAATTGGTAGTGCCATTAGCAAAAAATGGTAGTTGTAGAAGTGTAGTACCCTACAAGGCCTGGGACAGTCTGTCTGACTCTGTCATTGGTCTGGGATGGTCTGGACCATTTTGGACAGTTAGGTACCTTGTTGGGACTCCTAGGAGACCTGGGGCCCTGTCCCAGCCTGTCCAGATCTGGACAGCTTGGACAGCTGATGGGTTGGTTTGCTGATGTTGGATGGATTTTCCTGACATTCCTTACCTTGCCATAGTGTACCCTCACTGTACCCAATAATTCCCCTTTTTGTTCAGCTAGTCTTGGGCGAGGTTAGGTTGCTTACATAAGCATTTAGAGCATACAGTAGTGATTTACCAGTTTGTTCACTACTATTCCTCAGTAGGTTGGATAGTACTGAACACACACTTTGTCATAGTATGCTTACCTACACTGATATCTTGTAGTTACCTACCAGGTTACTGATACACTCAGAAGCCACTACCAAGGCTACCTACAGACTACTTTCAATAGGATTAGGGACAGCACCAGAATTGGTTAGGGCTGTGACACACTCCAAGCCACAATAAATGTAACCCTAGTGTCAGTGTTCTGTATTTTTTTTTCAGGGTCCACAGGTTGTGCCACTTTGGCTGATGTTGTTTACAAATGTTTTCTTGCAGCCCCTGCTAGGAGTGTAAAGGAAATAAAGTTGTGCTGGGTTTGAAGTTTGGCAATTGCCTTGGAATACACCAACAGTCACATGACACCTTTACACTCCCAGTGGAAGGGCTGTGTAGGAGCCTGCCCCCCCCCACATTTTCTGGAATATAAGAAACCCTCAGAGCCAGTTCAAAAACAAAACTTTGGTGAATAATCCATGTGAAAAACCCTGAGAAAAAACCGTGGGTCTCATCACATAAGCAAGTGCATTCAGGCGGAGCTGGGACCAAGCTCCAGCCGTCACCACCCAGGGCATCACATAGAGCCAGTTCAAAAACAAAACTTCAGTGAATAATCCATGTGAAAAACCCCGAGAAAAAACTGTGGGTCTCATCACATAAGCAAGTGCATTCAAGCGGAGCTCCGATTGCCTTACTCTGATAACAACATATGCCCGTTGGCTCTCATATGGCCGATGAGTCGCTCTACACTGGTGCAGAGGCCAAGGTGGGTATGATATCAGGGGCCGATGAAGATATCGAAGATGATGCAGCTGACAAGGAACGCGATTGGCTTATCCTCGTTGGCATACTCACTCAGTACCAACTCAATCTTGAGACAATCATTGCTGTCGCATTCGACGTTCTTTGAGAAATCGTACGGGCCACCCAGCGAGCTGAATGCATACCATACCACACCTCCATCCTATCTGGCACTGGATGGGTCTTGGAACTCTTGAATGGCCACCTGGAAAGGATCCATATGGAGCTCGCCATTCACAAGCACATTTTCAAAATTCTTCTCCGTGAGCTCGAGCAGAATGGGCACACCCATTCAAAGAATGTCTCCCTTGAGGAGCAGCTGGCCATCTTTCTGTACATGTGTGTGACGGGTTTGTCGATCAGACACATCGGCGAACAGTTCCAGCGGTCAAACGGCACTATTTCCAAGTGAGTTCTTTGGATTGCTCTTGTATATGTAACCGACGGTGATAAACAGATATTTCAAGAAAATTTTATATGCATTTTCATCGCCCGGAATATATGCCAGATACGTATGGCTACCCCACGAAGACGATCCCGTCCATCCCACCATCCTCAACGATCCAAAATTCTATCCTTTTTTTAGAGATGCTCTCGGCGCAATCGACAGAACACATATCACGTGTGTCCCGGCCACTGATGAACGGGACATGTCACGAAACAGGAAAGGTTTCACCTCGCAGAATTGCTTGGTGTGTTGCAACTTCAATATGGAATTTACCTACGTGCTTAGCAGTTGGGAGGGTTTGAAAGCAGATGTGTCGGTATACCACAGTGCTCGGATGATGGATTTCAGGATACCTAGTGGGAAGTATTATCTTGCTGACGCTGGATTTCCGAGCTGTCCAGAACTGTTAGTCCCATACCACAGGCAACGCTATCATCTGGCGGAGTGGGGTCATGCGCAAGTATGGTATGTATATTTTTTCCTCTCCACATATTTTCGCTTACACTATGGCTTTCCAGGCCTCAAAACCTGCAAGAGTGCTACAACCTACATCATGCCCAGCTTCGTAATGTCGTCGAACACATCATCAGCGTGCTGAAGCGCCGCTTCCAGATTCTTGTCGTCCCTCCCGAATACTCTATGAGTATCCAAGCTCGCATCCCACCCGCATTGTGCTGTATCCACAATATTATCTGTAAGTGGGACCCTACCGAAATCGAGGATACCGAAGATGCTGTGGCCTCGATGCCCAGCGCACCAGCGGATACAGTAGGTGATCTTGCACAAGGCATCCCGACCTCTGCAGACTGTAGTGTGATGTCCACCTTGCGGGATAGAATTGCAGGTGAGATATGGGCGAGCTACGCTGCAGAGCAGATGTGCAGGGGGGAGCCGATTCTCAATTAGTTTTTGTCATGCATACCATCATACTGCTTTCATTGTGTACTTCTTAGTTATCAATCTGCCATTTGCTTTCAATGTTCGTTCGATATACAAAGCGAGAGTGATATTTCATTGGCGGAAGGACAAAATATACGAAAGGTGCATAAAAAAAAAAAACTACATAGACAGCTTCGCCTTTTCAACCCCATGCCTGATCCAACGATGTCGAGCAGCAACCAGGTCAGGGTCATCCATTAGTTGTAAGTATCCATCTGCATAACCACCGTTGTCTTGGAAAAGCTGGAAGATAAGTACAAGTTCATCGGCCGAAACCATATCCTTGTCCATCTCCAACAGCTTCTGCCTTGCTTGGTGAACAACCGAGTCTGGAGGTGGATGGCTAGTCTTGTCGTCCTTAGTCTTCGTTTCGAGGACAGATACTAACCTGTGCACGAAACTACTGTTATCTGAAACAGTCTCGCACAGATTCCCAAACTTTTTGATCTGATCGTCCAGTGCCGTTGTCTTCCCCACACGTCGCTTTCGAGCTGACAATGTACTTGTAGGCACAATGGACATCACACCCGATATGATGGAATTGTCCTTGTCATCTGCTCTTCGCTTCTGACTATTCTCCATATGAGCGGATATGCTGGAGGAAGGTTTGATAGAGCTGATGTTTGAAGGGGCAACTGAAGAAGGTACAGAAGGGGGAGCAAATGATGTTGGTGTATGGGAATGGCTGAGGTCCGATTGCCAGTTGAAGGTGACGTCAGTAGAAGCAGAGACGGTGGAGGGAGGATTGGTGGTACCAACAGATGATGTGTCCCAGCTCCGCCTGAATGCACTTGCTTATGTGATGAGACCCACGGTTTTTTCTCAGGGTTTTTCACACGGATTATTCACCGAAGTTTTGTTTTTGAACTGGCTCATACGCTTTTCCGTTCACCACTGTCCTCGTTATGCCTCAAATATCTGCGCAGTCACCCACCAAGAGGACATCGCCATCCTCTCAAGCAGGTGGCATGCAGGTGTCATGGTCAGAAGCTGACACTATCACCCTTCTCGATCTTGTAGTCACTCACAAGGCATTGGCTGGCGAGGGTTTGAATTTCAAGGCTACATTTTGGAACACTGCCGCTGTGCATCTCAGAAATCCGAGTAAGGGGGCACCTAAGACCGCTAAAGCGTGCAAGGATAAATGGAAGAGGGTGCATAGTTGATCTGGCTAGTTAACTAAGCGATCGGCTGATATCTTATATAGCTCAGAAAGACATATGATGCTGTAGATCAGCTCTGCAGCAGATCGGGGTTCGTGTACTCCCTGAAGTCGGGGGCTAACATCGGGATTGAAAACGAGCAATTATGGAATGCTTTTGTCAGGGTATGTCTCAATAAGCATGCAAGGTCATTGGGCTAACGGTCACTTTGAAAGCAATACAAGGATGCGGCCCCCTTTCGAAACAAAGGCTGGCTGTATTACGACAAGATGAAAGAGATAATGCCTTCGAAAGCCAAGGGCCTCAACTGCTTCTCTGCATTAACTATCAGTACGTCAGAACCGGAGGATCGTTGCAGCATAGACACTACCACTAGCAAGAGCCTGAGTCAAGAAGAGAGTGTGGGCATGGTAGGGCTTTCGTCTGCTGCGTGGAACAGTTCTCATATGATGCAGGTGGATCCTGGTATGAGTGGTGGTATACCTGGCACCAACGTTGGATTCCCAGCAAGCGATCGGGTAACCCCCTTCCCTCCGTTTCAGCGATCTGCCGATCAAGTCGTCCACTCCTCTGCAGGCCCCTCTGCTGGTATCGATGGGACCCGTGCAACCTTCACTCACCCCATCACCTCAGCAAGTTTCATGTCTCCCGTCACCCCTGCAAGTTTCTCTCACCCCATCGCGCCGTCGTATCCCGCATCATCTGTTGGTACCACCAATCCTCCCTCCACCGTCTCTGCTTCTACTGACGTCACCTTCAACTGGCAATCGGACCTCAGCCATTCCCATACACCAACATCATTTGCTCCCCCTTCTGTACCTTCTTCAGTTGCCCCTTCAAACATCAGCTCTATCAAACCTTCCTCCAGCATATCCGCTCATATGGAGAATAGTCAGAAGCGAAGAGCAGATGACAAGGACAATTCCATCATATCGGGTGTGATGTCCATTGTGCCTACAAGTACATTGTCAGCTCGAAAGCGACGTGTGGGGAAGACAACGGCACTGGACGATCAGATCAAAAAGTTTGGGAATCTGTGCGAGACTGTTTCAGATAACAGTAGTTTCGTGCACAGGTTAGTATCTGTCCTCGAAACGAAGACTAAGGACGACAAGACTAGCCATCCACCTCCAGACTCGGTTGTTCACCAAGCAAGGCAGAAGCTGTTGGAGATGGACAAGGATATGGTTTCGGCCGATGAACTTGTACTTATCTTCCAGCTTTTCCAAGACAACGGTGGTTATGCAGATGGATACTTACAACTAATGGATGACCCTGACCTGGTTGCTGCTCGACATCGTTGGATCAGGCATGGGGTTGAAAAGGCGAAGCTGTCTATGTAGTTTTTTTTTTTTATGCACCTTTCGTATATTTTGTCCTTCCGCCAATGAAATATCACTCTCGCTTTGTATATCGAACGAACATTGAAAGCAAATGGCAGATTGATAACTAAGAAGTACACAATGAAAGCAGTATGATGGTATGCATGACAAAAACTAATTGAGAATCGGCTCCCCCCTGCACATCTGCTCTGCAGCGTAGCTCGCCCATATCTCACCTGCAATTCTATCCCGCAAGGTGGACATCACACTACAGTCTGCAGAGGTCGGGATGCCTTGTGCAAGATCACCTACTGTATCCGCTGGTGCGCTGGGCATCGAGGCCACAGCATCTTCGGTATCCTCGATTTCGGTAGGGTCCCACTTACAGATAATATTGTGGATACAGCACAATGCGGGTGGGATGCGAGCTTGGATACTCATAGAGTATTCGGGAGGGACGACAAGAATCTGGAAGCGGCGCTTCAGCACGCTGATGATGTGTTCGACGACATTACGAAGCTGGGCATGATGTAGGTTGTAGCACTCTTGCAGGTTTTGAGGCCTGGAAAGCCATAGTGTAAGCGAAAATATGTGGAGAGGAAAAAATATACATACCATACTTGCGCATGACCCCACTCCGCCAGATGATAGCGTTGCCTGTGGTATGGGACTAACAGTTCTGGACAGCTCGGAAATCCAGCGTCAGCAAGATAATACTTCCCACTAGGTATCCTGAAATCCATCATCCGAGCACTGTGGTATACCGACACATCTGCTTTCAAACCCTCCCAACTGCTAAGCACGTAGGTAAATTCCATATTGAAGTTGCAACACACCAAGCAATTCTGCGAGGTGAAACCTTTCCTGTTTCGTGACATGTCCCGTTCATCAGTGGCCGGGACACACGTGATATGCGTTCTGTCGATTGCGCCGAGAGCATCTCTAAAAAAAGGATAGAATTTTGGATCGTTGAGGATGGTGGGATGGACGGGATCGTCTTCGTGGGGTAGCCATACGTATCTGGCATATATTCCGGGCGATGAAAATGCGTATAAAATTTTCTTGAAATATCTGTTTATCACCGTCGGTTACATATACAAGAGCAATCCAAAGAACTCACTTGGAAATAGTGCCGTTTGACCGCTGGAACCGTTCACCGATGTGTCTGATCGACAAACCCGTCACACACATGTACAGAAAGATGGCCAGCTGCTCCTCAAGGGAGACATTCTTTGAATGGGTGTGCCCATTCTGCTCGAGCTCATGGAGAAGAATTTTGAAAATGTGCTTGTGAATGGCGAGCTCCATATGGATCCTTTCCAGGTGGCCGTTCAAGAGTTCCGAGACCCATCCAGTGCCAGATAGGATGGATGTGTGGTATGGTATGCATTCAGCTCACTGGGTGGCCCGTACGATTTCTCAAAGAACGTCGAATGCGACAGCAATGATTGTCTCAAGATTGAGTTGGTACTGAGTGAGTATGCCAACGAGGATAAGCCAATCGCGTTCCTTGTCAGCTGCATCATCTTCGATATCTTCATCGGCCCCTGATATCATACCCACCTTGGCCTCTGCGCCAGTGTAGAGCGACTCGTCGGCCATATGAGAGCCAACAGGCATACGTCATTATCAGAGTAAGGCAATTGGAGCTCCGCTTGAATGCACTTGCTTATGTGATGAGACCCACAGTTTTTTCTCGGGGTTTTTCACACGGATTATTCACTGAAGTTTTGTTTTTGAACTGGCTCTCAAAGTTGTGGGAGGTTCACATATTTGTCAGGTGTTTGTCAGCTATTTGCAGTGAGTTCTCAGCTGAAGAAGCTGACATGTGGCTTGTTTTGAACTCTGACTACCCTTGCCACCATCATGCCAACACCTGCTGGTAGTGGTACTGTCATCACAGTCCATGGATTCTCCTGGCCCCCTGTTATTGCAATCTGCTAATCCAGTTGCAAAGGCAGTGGTCCCTTGAGTGCAGTGGGAAAAGGCAACATGCTGGACAAACCAATCATCTTATCGAGTGGCGTCAGACCCACAAATCAGAATGCAAAAAGCCATTCTCAGACTCTACACAGGATGCTCGAGAGGAAGGCAGGAGCAAGCAGCAGCTATGCCACAGAAAAAATCAAATATATGTAGAGATGGTGAAGGCGATCTTCTTGCATGATGAGACTGAGGAATTTTGGGTCCTTGCTCAGGTGAATCTGGGCATGTTTGCAAGTTCAATTCATAGTCATCTTGATGTGTATGTTTCTCTCTCATTACCAGTATTTTTTACTTAAAAATTACAGCTTGAAATCTAAGTACTGGAAGCAGAATGCACTTCTGGGGCAGACAGGTGCTGGACACACCTATGAGGAGTTGATAAGCAGTGAAAGAACTAGGAATATAATCGGTACATCCCTACTTTCCTACCATATGCTATAGGTAGACTAATGTCTGTCAGATACAATCCAGAAGGAGTTCCCATGGTGGGCTGATCTCCATGGATGGTGGCACACAAATCCTGCATACAACAACACCTGGAGTTCTGCTGATAGCAGGCAGAATTTTTCTGTTCACACAGTTGAGCTTTTCAAGCTATGGCAGATGCCCCCCCTGGCAGCCGATCCCAAGTCCCATTTACCAAGACAACTGCCCCCATTGCATGAGTTCAAAGATGGAGAAATACCCAATGAAGGTTTTTTAAGTGCTGCTAACAAATCATTTGTAGGCAGTTCTGCATCAATGAGCATGGATGACCCCAGCCCCCCCCCCCTTTCATTCCTTCACCATCACTGCTTGCATTTCAATTGCCCCTTCCTGCCATCACTCAATCTTCGCTAGCCATCCCATCACCCCCCCACCCTTCATCTCCAAACTGTCATCACTTGTCATCGCACCCTCTCATCCCATCATCTCCAACAGCAACCAACTTTCACTTACTGTCACTCCCCCCCCTGCAGTTATGCATTCCCAGCCATTGAGAATTCTCGAAACAGTGAGTTTAAATGATGACCCCCCTCCAATGACCTTCCCCTGCCCCAAACTTCAACCTTCACATCCTTCTGCCAACTGGGAGTGGCTCTCTGCACCAAGATCAGCACCCATGAACAGGGATGATTCCTCTGACTCAGATGCTGCTACCTCTAATTTTTTTTTCTACACTCCATGTCTCATTGCTCCCCACCAGCCCCATACCATCAGATGACAGTGACCCACAGCTGTCATCATCCAAGCTGTCCTGGAAGTGTGCATGTGAGACCCCCACTGATAAGATGTTGACTAGTCTTGAGTCTGCCTCAAAAACTTTTGTTGAATGATTTCATCAGGCACAGAACAAATGGTTGGAGGTTAAGTGCCATCGCATGGATTTTAACTATTGGAAGATGCAAGAGAGGATGTCTGACCATGAGGCAGAGTGTCAACACCAACTTATGATTCAGCACCAGAAATTCACCCACAAAGAAATGATGGCTGCCCAAGAGCTTGAGAGGATGAGGTTGGAGATCAAGCTCAAAAAACTGTGGGTTCAGACCCTCACATTGCAGAAGGGTGTAGCTGGTGGTGAGAGTCGAGGTACCTCTAATTTCACTGACATTCATTCTTCTGACCACAGTGTTTGATTGTATCATCATTATCATTTGATGTGTTGTCTGTTCCCCCCCCCCCTCCATTCAATTCTTGTCACTATGCTGTATCCCCCCCCCTACTAGCTGTACATTCACACTGTAGACTAGTGTGAATATATGATGTCTGACTTGATTCCAACTGTTCCCCTTGAGGGTTGAGAATAGAAATCAAGGTAAAGAGAAACAAAATATATCTACAGTATAGGCCTTTGTGTCACTACTGTAAGTGCTGAAGCAATTTGATTAAAAGCCCCTCTCTAAACCTTTGGCCCTCTGATCCAATGTAATTTCCCTGACCACCTGCATCCTCACCTGCATCCTCACCTTCCCCATCCTCCTCTGAGGGGGGATATGTTTCAGCAAATTCCTCAGCTGATATTGCAAGCCCAAGGCTCTCCTCAATTTTGATAATCATGTTGTGGAGAACCAGGCAACTTCTCACCCATGCATTGCAATACTCCAAGTCCTCTGGGGTTTGTATTTGAATTCAGAGCTCTCTCAGGGATTGGAAATGCCCTTTGAGAGAACCATAGAAGTGTTCAGATTGAACATGTATCTTCCCATGACAGGTGAGTATGTGCCAGATAAAAGGGACTTTACAAACCTTTGATAGATGATAATTAAAGGTCTTCTGTGTTCTTGTCAGGTGACCTGAAGCAGGTCTCTTGTATGGGACAATGCACCACTTCTGGCATCCATAAGCTGAGTCAGCCCAGAGCCATTCATTATCATCAAAGAATCTTTCAGGTGACTGAGCACATTGGGTATGCTGGAAGGCACTGGCATCATGGAGACTGCCAGGAACACCAATGACATAATCCACAATTTGAAGATTATGGGGAAAGATGATGACCTAGGTGGAAGTGAATACATGTGATCATCAAGGCATGAATACTCACCTGATTGGAAAGGGAATAGTTGGATTTTCTGTCAAAAAATCCCTCTCCATGCAAGCCAGGCTTCTGATATAAATTAAAAGGTGTTCCATCCACACACAAATATCCCCCTCTCCACTGAGGACATGTCCTCTCCTCCACATACCTCTTTGCCATCTCCTTTTCCCTTCTGTCCTCTGGGTTTTCAGGGTTGAAATGAATTACCTCATCATGATGATGCAGAATGGCAACCATCACCCATTTGTAGCAATTATGGACAGTGCCAACTGAAACACCAGCCCACTCTGCCATATCCTGAGATGTGGCAGCATTCCCATAATGCCCAGCAGCATTAAGGAAAATTGCAAGCTGGATAGGGACAGGGAGCTGAGGGTTGTTGGAATTGTTATGGAAGATAGGGTGTCATTCAAACTTGTCCATGAGTGAAGAGAAGACCTCAGGGCAGACTCAGAGTTTGCATCAAAAGAGATGAGGGTGGTCAATTTTCCACTCATCAAGAAGGTGTAGCTGGGGGGAGCAGCTGGGGCTTGGTCAGTTATTGAGAATACATGTTTTGGTGACTTCATCCTGGAGAGCAGCAATAGCATCTTGGAATCCAGAGAAAAGAACTGTACTAGTTATCAAGTGCTCCATCAGATCAGAGGAGGTCCCAGAACTTGCAGATCCAGAAGATGGGGAAGAGATCATGTCAGTGCTGCTGTCTGAATGGGATACACTTCCACTTGAGCTCTCAGAGTCAGATCCTTCAGCATCTTGCAGTGCTACATGAAGAATATCCAAATACTGTAGAAGTCCAAAGTGATCCCTGGCCTGCTGGAGGACAGCTAAGAGTTCTTGATGCTCAAGGATCCTAGGCATGATGGGGTAGGCAGTTATCAGTTGTTTTGCTGCTTGGACAGCCCTTTTTATCTCTCAATTGATAAGCAGATCAGTGAAAATACAGCCACACAAGACTTAGTTGCAAGCAAGCAAGTATTAGATAAGCTATTACCCTTTTGGGGGGATAAGGGAAAATGTGGCCACATGAGACTTAGTGGCAAGCATGCAAACATTAGATAAGCTGTTGCCCTTTTTGGGGGAGTAGCAGAGTTACAATTTTTAATCAGCACTGTTCATTTCCCACACAAATTGCATAGCTCAACCTCACATGTACATTACTTTTTTTTGCTTTTGGAATTTAACTTTGAGAGCCAGTTCGGTAGTCAAGTCCCATGATGAATCCAAGTAAAAAATCCATATAAAAAATCCACCCACTTCCTGACATAAGCCAGCAGAGTTCAAATGGATGCTGTGTGGCTGAGATGCCATGGTGAAGGCAGCATCAGGATCAACACCACAGAGTGGCTTGTCTCTTTCTTTCCCCATCATCAGTATGGCCTGTAAAAAGTCTTTGCAATCGCCCACCAAGAGTGGAAGTACTTGCCAAGCAACTACTCCACCAGCATCATGGACAGATGCAGATGTCAATGTCCTCCTATACCTGGCCATCACTCACAAGGCATCTGTGGGTGAGGGGATGAATTTCAAGGCAATGTTCTGGAATACTGCTTCTGCTGCTCTTTCCAACCCTGCCAGAGGAGGTCCCAAGACTGCTAGAGTATGTAAGGAGAAATGGAAAAGGGTAAGCACATATTCTAGTTTAAATAATGGCATGAGAAACTGATATTGCCTATAGCTGAGAAAGATATTTGAGGTCATCAATTGCATCAAGAATACATTGGGGTTTGCATATTTGAATGAGTTAGGGGCTAACATTGGCCTTGAGAATGAGGCCATGTGGAGTGATTTTGTCAAGGTATGTCATTATAATACAACACTATTTTATGCTAACAGAAACATCAACAGAAACACAAGGATGTGGGTCCTTTTCAAAACAGAGGCTGGCCACACTATGAAAAAATGAAGCAGCTAATGCCCTCCAAAGGCAAAGGCTTGAATGCCTTCTCTGCATTAAGCCTGGTTGGAACAACTGGTGCCACTTGGTTGAGTTCCTTGAGTGACAGCAAGAGTCATAGCAAAAGTATCAACACCATGGAGGGACCTTCAGTTCATGAGGAGACTACCCCATGCAGTACTGGTGATGATGTTGAGATGACCCAGTTGCCTGGGTTGACTGATCCTTCTCATGTACAAATGCAGCTCCCCCAGCTTCCCAGTTCTGCATTTGCTATCTGGCCATCCTCCATCATTTCAACCTGCACTCAAGCAACCTCCAATTGGCATTTGCAGCAAGACACTGACCCTCCTTCGACACCATTATTCCTGTGCCCCCCCACCCCATCCTCATGCACTACATCAGCCATTAGTTCTATCAAACCTTCATCTAGTGTCTCACAGAAGTGGAGGGTGGATGACAATGATTCAATGGTAGCATCCTCTTGGGTTACCAGCTCCTCAGGGGCTTGAAAGTGACAAGTGAAAACCGATCTGAAGGCAGAAGTGCTGCATGACTTGGGGCAGAAATTGGACAATTTCAAAGATAACTTCGAGAAGCGTTACAATAACTCTTCTAATAGCACTCTGGCCAAGCCCATCATTCCAATTCATCCAGTATCCTGAAGGGTGAGGGACAGGTTTTTGGACGTAGATGCAACTACTGTGATGCCTGCAGAGTTCATGCATTTCCTGGACCTTCTTGTAGAAGATGCTGTTGTCACTGATATGTATCTCTCGATTTCAAGGGATCCCAATCGCTTCATTGCTGGCTGGAATGATGGGATTCAGAAGCACCTCGAGGAAAGGAAAATAAATAGTCTACACCTTGTACATATGCACCATAGCTTTCCGACTTATGATTATATGGCTCGAGCATGCAAAAGAATTCAAAATTTTCAGTCTGAACTTCATGTGATAATGATTGAGACATGGAGAGATGTACTCAAAATCTAAACCCTCCATGCCCATTCTGTGATATAACTAGCCCACATACACTCTGTAATTCTGTCCCACTTCACTGACATCCAATCACAATCTGCATTGGTGGGAACACTGTCAGCAACTGAACCACTCATACCCATATCTTGTGACTCTGGATTCTCCTCTGGATCCTCTAAATCTACCAGGTCCCATGTGTGAATGATGTTGTGGATGCAGGTGAGAGCTGGTGGGATATGAGCCTGAACATGCATGCTATACTCAGGTAGGACTGTGAGAATGCAAAAGTGACACTTGAGGACACTGATGATATGCTCAATGACATTGCAAGTGGAGGTGTGGCAGAGGTTATATAGCTCCAGAGAATTTGCAGGGCTATGATATAATGAGCCAATACAAATTGAGGACAAGTGATAAGTACTCACCACATTTGTGCACATCCCCACTCTGCAAGATGATACCACTGCCCATGGTATGGAACTAGCAGCTGGGGGCAGTTTGGAAACCCAGCATCAGCAAGATAGTACTTGCCATCAGGGATCTTCAGATTGCTCATCCAAGCATTGTGGTATATAGTTGCATCCACCATTGAGCCTTCCCAGCCACTTAGTATGTATGTGAATTGTAAATTAAAGTTACAGCAGACAAGGCAGTTTTGAGACATGAACCCCTTGTGGTTTCATGACATGGCCCTTTTGTTGGCAGCCAGGGTACACACAACATGTGTCCCATCTATTGTGCCAATCACATCTACAAAAAAAGGGAAAAACTTGGGGTTGTTGAGAATATATAGGTGAGTGGGTGCATCACTACATGGCAGTTGAACATGTTTTGCATAGATTCTGGGTGATGTAAATGCAGCAAGTATTCTTTTGAAATATCTATCACTTATGATCAGTAAAACAAAAGCACCAATAGTTTAAAAACTTACTTGGAGATCATACCATTTGACCACTGGAAACACTCTCCAACATGCCTGATAGTCAGGCCAGTAACAATGATATAAAGAAAAATTCCAAGTTGCTCTTGCAGTGTGACTTGCTTCGAATGACTGTATTGCTGTAAAGTCTAGTGAATGAGAGTGGGGGGAGATGCCTGTGGGTCTCCCTTTGGAATGGTGGGGTCAGTTCGACCCAAGGGGACTGGAGTTGCCTGGTAGAGGTCAAATAGAAGTGAAAAAGACCTGAAAACGCACCCTAAGGCCCAAGAATGGCTGAGATATCATCTAAGGAGTGTCTGATAAGGGAGAAAATGATAATCCAAGTCCCTCAGGCTCGGATTTCTGTCTTTTGTTTCCAGTAATGCCACTGTTATTATTCTAAGTATGTACAGCATGTCCTAAGTACAAGTCTGGCTTACATAAGCCAAGCTCGTCCAAATACTAAGTCAAAAAGTAGAATAAAAATATAAAAACCAAACAGCATCAGCAAAACAACCCTTGTATTGACAGAGATTTACAGACCTGTACAGACACTACAGAAAGGTACCTAGTAATACAGATCTGTACAGAGAAATAAGGGAACAGGATCTCAACAATTGGCATCTAAGTGTAGGCCGAAATTTTTATGGGGCAATCAGTATGTAGGTGCCACCTTCCAGGCCAATTCTCATGATGATAGATGCAAATGTGGTTGTGTGGTGTGTAAGACATTTTGTGAGGAAAAGTGCTGTTTTGCTGATGAGTAAGTAAAAACAATGAAATAAAGGAATTCACCTAGTAGGGAGGCTTCCCTCCCTACACTGCTTTGTTGAAGCTCATCCACCAATACTCTGAAAACATGCTTATGAACCCTGAGCTCCATCTGTATTCTTTTGGGGTGGCCACTGAGAAGTTCGAGCATCCATCCCCCACCAGAAAGGATAGATGTGTGATACACAATAGGCTTGGTCCTCTTGGTCACTAATGATACAACCTTGATGACAGTGGTCCATATGGCACAGATAACCTCAAAGCATTCTTGGAGACAGGTGCAAGGATCCATCATAATCGGTGGATCATAGTCGTCATCTTGTACACCATCATGTTTGCTGTCCATATTGACTGTATCCCAGTCAAGCAAGTCATTATCGGTGTCAGCAGTAATCTCAACTAGTTAGAGTCAGTCATGATGGGGTAGATTACCACCATCATTATAAATGCAACACTCACCATTGATGTCAACCATGTCCCAATCCCCTGACTCTTCATCGATATCACGAGAACTCCCTGTCATTGTGGTACAGTTTCATCAGGGGGGGTTTGAAGTGCTGGTATTCCCAGTTAATTATGGTAAGTAGTTATCTGTCTGATATGAATTGGATAATGGTGTATAAGGCATGATCATCTACAAATCATAATGATAATAGTCAGATAATGCATTAGATAACCTGGCAGACATTTTACTATCTGGTCAACTGCATATAGGCCTGATATAAGAATTACAATACTTTTATCATCATGATATAATGATGACAAAAGCTGATATGACATATACAATAATGCTATGTAATTGACAGTACATTATAATTGCTCATCAGATAATATCATCATGATATGAATGACAATATTCTTTTCAGTCTGATTTCACTTTGATCATCAATATCTAGTCTTGTCATCTATGTCATTTTATGATCATTTGAACAACTCTTCCCCAGCCACAAGTGTGGGAATGTCTTTGTAATGACTGTATAGTACATGTTATATAAACTCATCCTCTCTCCCCTTCTCTCTCTTCTTCACTCTTGTCTCTGAGTTCTACCTCAGAGCAAGAGTCACTCTAAGACTTTAAGTCTTAGAGTTCATATCCAGGTAAGTGTACCCTTGTGTGAAGTCATCTGTAAGTGTCTTTTTCTGCTTTATTTTCACTTTTTTGGAGTTTTAGTAGTTCATCATACTTAGTAGTGTACTCAGTAGGTACTCATTATGTAATTTATATTGAATGAAAATGCTTTCTTGTAATATCATGATTGATATGTTCAATTGAAGGTTGCTATAGCAATTTTTATTCTTAAGCTGTTGGTGGTGTCAATGACAATTGTTGGTAATGTCTGATATTGAAAGACATATATGATCCACTGTTTACATTCTGATACATATGATCCACTCTACCTAAATGGTTACTTTTGACCTATGCTGCCAAGGCTCCCAGAGAATATATAGCATTACCAATGTGTATATCATTATGATGTACCTTATAGGGCTTTACAGGGTAGATAAAGTCTTATATAACATTATCATTTCATTAAAATTTTCCTGATGTTACAGTACATAGTTTCCATTATCAGATAGGCTACACATTCAAACCCTGCCAGAATGTGGCAGCTTATGTCAGGAAGTGGGTGGATTTTTTATACAGATTTTTTACTTGGATTCATCATGGGACTTGACTACTGAACTGGCTCTACAGCATTCAAAAGTTTGTTCCACTGGTGTATGGGGCATGAGAAACTGAAGTTCCTGGAAAGGAAGGTCTTTCAGATGAAAGTCGCTTTCCCACGATTTATGGGTTTGGAGAGACCTTGCTTTTCAAGCAAGGTAATAAACCGACTGATTTTGTGGCTGTGCAGTTTGAACTCGATGTCACGTGCTCCGTGACTGTTAATACTCAGCCTCACCGTCAAGTAGCACTACGGGTAACTCAGCACCAGCGGTCGCCATCAGAGTGTCCGGTAAGGGCAGCGGACGGTGTCGATGGACTTTCTTTCGCAGACTTACATTGCCCTGCGTGGCCCAACGGGTGCGCCTCAGTCAGCCGTGGACACTATCGCAAAACTCAGCGATCGGCTCTCTCCCTCAACCCTTCTCGCCGACAGACGTGCCACGGTCCTTGCTCTGAAGGGTCTTACTCGTGACTGCAAGGCAGATGTCGGAGACAGGGCTCTTCCAGGTCTCATCCAGGTTCTTCAAGATGATGCCGAAGTCGACCCCGATATAGGCAAGGCCGTGCTCGAGACGTTGCACCATCTTTGTGAAGTGGATGAGACAGCGAAAGATAAGGACAAGGACAGGGAGATATCTTTCAAACATACGGATTATTTCCTTCAGGATGAACTGGCTACGCACACGTTGTTCAAGTTACTTCACGGCTCGCAGTTCTATATCCGCTATTCGGCACTTCAGTTGTTATCGACCCTCCTACAGAACAAGCGGTCCGCGGTACAGAATCACTTTTTGAAAGCTTCAAATGCTGCTTCAAGTATTATGGCAGTTCTGGAGGACAAACGTGAAATTATCCGCAATGGTAAGTTGCTAACATCCTGTGCTGAGAGTACTGCTTGCGAGGTCTTGCGTACACCCTGAACGCGCAGCCCCTCCCAGAGGTGAAGTGAATCTGGTTTTTACTAACGAATGTTTCTGTAGAAAGCATTGCTACCATCCAGTCCTTGACATCACAGAGTCCAGACATCCAAAAGGTTCTCGCCTTCGAAGGAGCATTCGAAAAGTTATTTGAGATTGTTACGAGAGAGGGCGGGATTGAGGGTGATGTGATCGTTCACGAGGTGCTCCGCTGTGTCGACGGGTTGCTGCGTTTCAACTCGTCGAACCAGGCAAGTGTGTTTCTACTCGGTCAATGTCGGTGGTCTGCTGACGATCCATCCTCAGAGTTATTTCCGCGGAACGTCATTGCCAGCCTTGTTGTGCTCCTTTCTACTCTTCCCTTCTAAACTTCAGCCGCAGGATGCCCCTCCGCAGGAGTTTGCCTTACAATTCTGGGATCCAAAGAAAGCTGCTAATGCTTCTCTGGTGATTGGGATAATGGGTATGCTCATCGGCTCGAAGGGTACTACCGTCAGTGTCACCTTGACTCGGCTTCACTTTTTTTTTTCTTTACGTGTTTTTCTCAGAGTCAGGAAACTCATGTCTTCATGCGGTGTCTGCTCGAGCTTGCGTTGGCGTCGAATGCACCCACATCCTTGAAGACGCAGGTGCGTACGTATACCGTGGCCCATCCTAACCGCGTTCTGACGGCTACCAGGCTCTCCGATTACTCCCTAGCAACCTCGCATTCCCCTTGACCGATGTTGTAGTGACACCGTACATGCCCGTTCCCGAAACCAATGGCGAAGAATGGGACAGGTTAGAACCCGCGTCTGCGCTTGACGTTCTAGTTGAGCTTGCGTTGCACGGAGAGTATAATGGACTTTACGGTGGCAACCGCTTGAAAGATTCTCTCGACTTGAGGGCAGCAGCGCTCAGCGTCTTTGGTGTATGTGGTCTATGCTGTCGCCTGATACTGCGTCGTAACAATACATTGTATGGCAGGATTTTGTTTGCAAGGACGAAATCAAACAGGCAATAGTACAGACATTGCTTCCCCCTGAGGGTAAGTGGTAAGAAAGGTTGTTAGAAGTGTCTTACCATTTTCAGGGTCGACTGGCGCACCAGCAGTTTCGCCGCTGCTGCATGCTCTCTGCCTTCCCCCGTCGTCCACTCTAAACATCACCAACTTGATGACAACACACTTTGCGACACTCCTGTTCTCACATCTGCTTTCTTCCTCTCCCAAGTCAAAGTCATTAGCTCGGTCAATCAAACCTTCCTTCTCCGGTTCGTCCGCGGAGCAGTCTCAGGGGCAATTATTCGTTCCTGCGGACGGCATGCCAAGTTCTGCGAATGTCACGGAACCCGAGAATGAGGACGAAGATGCACCCCAGAGTCTTCTACAACTCCTGAGCGAAAACCTTTCTCTATGTTTCCTCACACGTTCGCGAGTGGACTCGGTAAATGAGAGAGAAGTCCGAGAGTGGGATCGGCTCATAGTCGGTTACCTGTGCCTTCTAGCGCAGTGGCTATGGGAAGATGCAAAATCCGTTAGAGAGTTTCTGGACGCTGGCGGGCTTGGCATAGTAAGTCTGCCTATATCCTCTGCAGGGAATCATATCACGAAGTGGGGGTTTGTTCTAACCTGTTCGACTCGTCTCATATGGTGGTGATCGGGTGGCGTCCTCGTTCTCCGACGCGCACACAGTTGGTGGAACCGATTAACCAAACGGCAGAAACGGATAGTCTCGTCCCGGGCCTTTGTGCATTCCTTTTGGGTGTGTGCTATGAGTTTAACCGCGAGCCAGGTGAGATTACGCGGTGAGTCATGCTTTTTGTGTTTGTCCCCCCCTTTTTGTTCGTTAATGAACGTGATAAATGCTTGTTCTCTCGTCACCATGTACCTGACCCCTTCTAGATCGACGATCCACGCTATAATCAGTCGTTTGACGGTGGATGCCCTTGTTGGGCATATAACGCGCGTCCGAGAGGATGACTGTTTCAAGTCCGTTGGGCCCGAGTGTATGGTGTTATTGTGGCCCACATCTTCATCTTCAGGAGCGCTTGCGAGTAATCAACGAGCCCAAGAACAAGAAGGCGAGATATGGTTTGACTGGGCGTTCGTCGATTTCTGGAAGTCGAATCAATGTGCGTCCTTTGGTCTCTTTCTCTGAGATGGCATTTTCTGACGTCATCCTGCTCTGCCCCTTACTTGGTGCACATGGAAAATTCATTAAACGCTTACGTTCAATGTATCGAAAACCAAATATCAATATTCAATATCGCAGACGCTGTGCAGAGGGCTCTCGGCAGTGATCCAAACAGTCTGACCACTTCATCAGGTTAGTATGTACCTTATTATCAACGTTCCGCCGTGACTCCACCCCTCGCCACACTCCTGTTCTCGTTCCTTGCCGTCATGCTCATGCTGTGTACTCTTTTGTGTTTCCAAATTAGGCCCAAGCGCGGAATCGATGATGTTGATTGGTTCCTTGCGCGACGTGATACGTGCTCAAGCCGAGGAGATCGATGTGCTCAAGAGTAAACTCAAGGATCTATCGGCGGGGGTTACGGAGGTGAGTATGAATGACATCTGTTATAGCAGCAAACGTTTTTCATCTCCGTGTTTATGCTTTTATGTAATATGTAACCTGTTTGGCGGCGCTTTTACAGGTGAACGAACTCAAATCCCGAGTGGGCGAGCTGGAATCTGTCATACAGGCTGCCGAGGAGAAGCGGAAAAGCGTCGAGAAGGAACAAGACGATTTGCTTGTGCTGTTAGATGAGATGAGCACGAAACGAAGGCGCGATAAGGAACGCATGAAACAGGCTGGACTGGAAGTGTCGGAGGACGAAGAGGAAGGAGAGGAAGCCGACGACGAGGAAGATGGAGATGGAGAATAGTAAAAAAGTATCGTTTTCTACATGTGTGGAAAAACCCACTGATGATGAACGTGCAAGGGAAGGTACGTCAGCGGCCAGCAAATTTCAACTTGTTGGTATCATACACAAAGTAATACAGCATTACAGTAAAAATCCCAACCCCCATAGACTCTTGGATACGTTTCTTTTTTGGGTCAGATAAGGTAGTTCCAGCCGGAATAGTAGACGTGTTACGGGCGGCAGCGCCTGAAGGTGGATGGTAGTAATAGTAGTAGTAGGAAGAGTGAGCAGCACTCAAACAGCCTGACCAACGGGAACGTCGGTCCATACGTCCCATAGCTTCTGGCGGATTTGATGGTTTGCAAAAGTGGACGCAAAGTCGATCACCTTCCAAACGTCATGGAACGTCGTAGCGAGACCGAGACTGATCCTGACTACCCCCAACTCCCTTCCGACGACACGCTCAAAGTCCTTGAGGGTGACGCCCGGGTAGAGGAGTGCCATTTGGTTTTGGATTCCCAAGAGTGCCGCTGCTCCACCCGGATTACACATACACCCTGAACGCAGCGATATGTTGTGGGAGACGGCGACATGTTCGACGAAAGAGTTTGGTATCATGTCACCGGAAGGCTGATGATAGGTATATGGATAAGTATGCAGAAGTATGACGATGGAACGGACTCGTACCGATAGAAATATGAGAGAGACCGTAGACCCCGAGTCAGATTGCTCGCCGACGTACTTCAATCGCTTCGAGGGCAACCTCGAGAGAATTTTGACGACGGGGGTGCCAGTGGTGTCATGACGCATTTGCATCAAAGAAGATGTAAGGAAATGCATGAGGCAAGATAGGCGAAGAGGAAGGAAAGGAAGGTAAACTGATAGAAAGCGCAGTCCGTCCGTCACGGCCGACAAGGATAGATAATTGATGGTCCCATCCTGAAAAGAAGAAGTTATGTACCAGGTTAATAAGAAGGGAGAAAAAGAAAAGGGAGGCGAATCAGTGATCAGATTTGCGTACGAACCTCGAAACGTTCGTGCAGGCTTGCAGATCGTGTGACGAGCGTGCCAGGTACTTGAACGACGTCCACGTTTCCTCCCGCGAACCATGGTCGTTCGAGCAGTTCCAAGAAGGATTCCTTGACGACGAGGGCCCCAACGCCGGTTGGATAACCGAACATCTTGTAGAAACTGATTGCCATCGCGTCGACAGGGGTATCTGCAAGCGAGATGGTCGAGGTGGGTGCAAGTGCTGCTGCATCGAGAACGGTATGGTATCCGAGTGCAGACGCGTGTGCCAATATCTCGAGTGGATTTTTCGTATTCGAGATATTCGACTGGCCTGTCAATGCGAAGAGAGACGGCGAAGAGTGTTTGGGATGCTGCTGTTCCAATATATCCTGGGTACAGCATGTGACGATGTAAAGCGAGATGAGATCGCGAGTGCGCATATAAGTGGAGGTGACGTTACCTTTGCGGTAGAAAGGACGAAGCCGCCGGTAGGCGTAGAAGGAATGTAGTGTACTTCTGCGCCACGCCGCGATGCAAACTCGCGGATACCATGCACGCTATTATGTGAATCGGCGCAGAGAACGTAGGAACTTCCTTGCTTGAACGGGTACGACTCGCCGACAAGTTTCAGTGCACCGGTGGCATTAGCAGTAAATATGACGGTGTATCCGGGTGGAGCTCTGAAGAACGATAGGACGGCGTCTCGTGCATCGTGGGCACAGATGGACGAAAGCGTCGAACTGGGAGCGAGATGTCAGACGAGAGATCATATGATTCGGATAACGAGTTTGTTCTCACCTGTTGCTGACGGAATGGGTGTTCCCTAGTACACTCTCCGAGAGAAAATGGCTGTGTGCACGCACGAGGCTCTCTGGATGTTGCGCGCCTCCCATGTAATCTACGTAGGTCTCGCCAGATCGATCTAGGCGTGCAAAGTCTGTTCGACGTAGCGAGTCGAGTACCCAAGTGCCCTGGTACTCTGGAAAAGATTTGAGGAAGGCGAGATATGCCCTCGCTAGCCGATCATCACCGCTCTGCGAGCAAGCGAGTGTCAGGGGTGTATAAGCCAGTTGGGGACGGGGAGAAGGAGGGGGTGGGGGTGGCTGGCATGGAAGGTGGTAGACACGTTTCTCGCACAGCGTTTCGTGCGATGACCGTGACCCCGACAATCGAGATCCGTCGAGCGTGACGCGGGACACCAGGACGGGTCCGTCGCTGATCTGCTTGACACGGGGGGACCGGTTGCTGCGTTCGCCGGACGAAGCAGATGAAGAAGAGAGCTTGTTCCCCATTTCTGTGGGTGACCTTTGGAGTGGGGGACTCCAGGCTGTGTGGGGCCCCCCTTTTTATAAATGATTTTTTTTGGGAGCAGTCAGTTGAAGGCACGGACGGCGCCGCGGCATGCGTGTGACCTTGAATGATCCGACGCAGCGTCACCGCTGAGCTGGGGCCAACCAAGTAAGCAAATTATTAGCAGATGAAACAAGAAAGCAGTGTGTGAGATGACTGAGAACACTGGGTTTATGTCACTGCGAGCCATCTGCCTCCGGGAATGAATGTTCTTACCTTGACTGACTACATTCTCATCATCCTTATCATCAGGCACTTCATACCCTCACATCACTGCCCAACTGTCCAGCAGCTGCCACGATGCTCGCTCGCAATGTCACCACGCATCACCGATCACTGACCCCCAGTGTGTGATCACAAACTTAATCTGATATACATATATGTGTCTGCAGAACGAGCGTCAGTTCTTGTTTCGGGACAAGCAGAAAACCGTCTAGCGAGTCACCGTCGAGTCCGATGGTATCAAAGAACGCATTACCCCACGACCCACGCACCCCCGTGAAAAGTGTCAAAGTGATGGGTAAAAACAGGGCGCTACTGGGCAAAATCAGCTATATTTGCAGGTCGGATGCAATCTTACCTTACTTTCATCATGGCAAACGTAAGATTAAACAGAGAGAGAAACACCCTGGCCCCCTCCTCGGCGATTGGAAGGGACAAGTTCAGAAAGATGCACGACTCGCCGGAGCCGCACGACAATCCCACATCCATTCTCACAAGTCTCATTGAATACTCAATTCTGAACGACCTGCATGTGTAAAGCCCCCGACGTTCCCGGAAATGACACCTTTTTGCAGTCACGAACACAGAATGTTGGACTCTGACTTTGCAGGGACACCTCTTTTCTCGATTTGAGAGACGACGGACAGTTGCGCAGTGGACGTCGGCCATGGCTGAAAAGACACTTGGAAAGCGCCGGCCAATTGCAGGGTCTTCGCAGTTGGTTGGTTGGTCAAAAGTATCGAATCGGATGAGATTCACCGTTGTCCTTCTGGGGTTTCGGGCGTGACTTGTGCAATTTTCTGTTCGGGTCCAACACAGAACTCGACTATCTTCCGTCGCTGAAACCTTCACGGCAATTTCAGTAAATGTAGTCCAGTCGAGAATGGTATAGCCACAGCGGTTAGTGGAACTTGTAGTAGCTTCGTTGGCATCATCCTGCCTTTTTCTCTTTGCTTGTCCTTCTCTCGACGGTGGTCTTCTGAATGTGCGTAACGCATCAGTCCGACTCTGAAAAAAGAAGCGTAACGATGCCGTAGCTCAGTGGTGGCACTTTCAGCAGCACCCAAATCATCAGAAATCTGGCCCACTTCGTTGGATCACACAGGCTCGGGCGAAGGCAAAGTGCACTGCTCACTCCGCGCGACCAGTTTCAGCACTTTCTCGCGCGCTTCATCGTCGCTACGACCATGTCTGAGGATCTCCAGACACCCCAACCAACCCAGGGGTTCATCCCGGGGATCAGGAAGCTGACGCCGTATTGGCATCCGTACACTACGATGGCGAAAGAACGTTGGCTTGGTCGCGAGATCCTAGAAGTCGTATCCACCGAATTCAGAGATCGATCGATGGAGTACTATGTGCGTTCGTGACAATATTCGTGCATCGCAGCCAAACTCTAACTTGTCTCGATGGTTGCACTGTCTGCACGCCAGAAATACGCTCTCGAATCTGGAGTGACTTCGATAAATGGTAGACCCGCTAAACCTGATACGATCATCAGAAATGGGGATCGCATCGAGTGGGTGGAACCCGTCGAATTAATTCGTCGTCGCTCACGGGTAGTCATAAAGGAACGTCGTTCACAGACACGAACCACCGATCACTTCGACGCCCGTGAAAATTATTCTTCACGACGGACAGCGAGGATTCCTCGTCATCAACAAGCCAGGAAGTATCGTGAGTTTTTTCTTTCTTTCTTGTTACGTCCGACGAGCGAAGCCATTGATCACTTCTCTTCGTAGCCCGTCCACGCAACCGGCCGATACTACCATCACAGCCTCGTGCAAATCCTTCGCAATGACTTTGGATTCGACAAAGTATACAGTCCGTCCCTTCCCCCACCAGTTTCCCTTTCGGAGTTGTCCCTCTCACCCGCTCTGTCTGTCCCCATTAAGCGATCAATCGACTAGATAGATTAACATCGGGACTCATGATCGTCCCCCTCAACGCTGACCTCGCACGTTCTCTTTCGGCCGAGTTCGTCAATGGTTCCGTCCACAAGGAATATATAGCTCGGTGCAAGGGAGAATTCCCCGTGTAAGTATCGGTGCCTGATCGTCCTACGGGAGCGTAATAATATTGAAAACAACGAAGCGACGAGACGGTATGCGAAGAGCCCCTTCTGACCGTCGATCGCCAAATGGGTTTGAACATCGTACATCCAGAAGGGAAGGCGAGTTGCGTCGTCCTCGTCCATGGCAAAGCTCTATAATACGTTTGACCCTGACGTGATAGCCCGCGAAGACTGTCTTCAACAGGATACGCTACGATTCGAATACCCACACCACCGTCGTTCGATGTATCGTATTCTGGTTCCCCTGTTTCACGTATATAATCGTTGCTGACAGATCGCATCTGTCACAGGCCGTCCATTCACCGGTCGTTGTATGTTTAATCGGCATTTTATGTATTCTCAACTTTGAAATCTTGACCCTGCTCGAAGCACATCAGATCCGCGTGCATCTCCAATACCTCGGATACCCAATAGCCAACGACCCTATCTACTCCGAGGAACGAATATGGGTTCGCGTTCCCTTTCGTAAACTTTACTACGGCAATGTAATGATGCACGATGGGTTGACGTTAACTGCGCTCAGGGACCTAATCTTGGAAAAGGCGGTGTCGACATCATCCCGTCAGGTGAACGCACGGCACCCGCCCCGCCTCCTCACCTACGCAACGAATACAGCCCTGAATCGTTCAGGACAGGCACGGATGACGGCGGCGGCGGTCCTAGCAGTCAGAAACTACCAAGGGAGACTGGACATGATATTGGGATGAGCTCCCCTGTACCGTTGTCTTCCGAAGCAGTGCAAGTTATTACTCGGCTGCGCAACATGAAGGCGGGTGGTCCGCCCTCTCTGAGGTTTTTCATCCCCGTCGAAAAGGGTTCTTACCATAAAAATGTTTAATAGGACGAAGACGAGGATTGGAGCCGTTGGCGCGACGTCGTATTTCGCGCAAAAGGAGCACTCACTCCAAAAACGGTCCGCGTACCACCACTTTCACCTCAAAACAGACGGAGGCGGGGAGGTGAGGCGTCATCGTACACAATGATAAGATCTCTCTCTTTCTCATCAAGGTGGTCTGGCCCCCTCAGGTGCTGCAGAACATGCAACTTCGGGCCTGCACGGAGAGGGCGAAGAAGTAACCGCGCAACTCTCACTTGACGAAGCACTGGTTCGGCTGCCCACGATGGAAGCATCGGAGCCCGCAGTAGACCCGGATACTGGGACGCTATATTGCCCAGAATGTTATTTACCGCTCCATCCAGATCCCAGGCCCGAAAACCTATACATTTTCTTACATGCGTTCAAGTACACTACCAGCCTTGGATGCTTCGAGACGGAAATGCCTGAGTGGGCTTCAGAAGGCTGGGAATGGACGCGATAATAAAGGTCCGAGTAGTTCGAGAACTAGCGTATGCTGCCAGGGTATTAACTATATCAGTACAAAACCGCCACTGGGTCGGGCCACCATCACTATATAAAAAAACAATCATCAAGATCCTAGGCAGACCTCATAGCTCTTTCGAAGTACTTTACCTTGATGAATTTTGACATGAACTTCCTGAAAATATCGCGTTAGCAAATAATACCTGCTGCCATCATGAACACGGGCGCGATGACATACTTGTGGAATTCGGTACGGAGCAGGTCATTGACGAATTGACCAGATGAATCCCTTTTCTGGTTCATCGCCTGGTTCTTGAAAATGAGGTCTATATACAGCGATGGTAAGCGAAAGTGAGAATGTGGAAGTAAAAAAATGGGGAGGAGATATCGTGTTTACCATCATCCCACCGTCGCTTCACAGAGAAAGTTCCTGGAACGGTAGTGTTGACGCCTGGAGACTGTCCCAGTGCTGCCGCGAGGTTTAGAAGTGGGTTTGAGGTGGCAATTTCCGCTTCGCGGACTGCTGCTTTTGCGGCGGATTCCTCCCTTTCTTGCCGGGCCTTTTCTTCTGCACGTTCCCGTTTGATCTTTTCGAGTTCGCGGAGGAGTTCATCCGTGTCGTCGTCCTCTTCTTCGGATTCTTCTTCCTCGCTTTGGGTAGACGAGCGTTGAGTTATATATACATATATATGAAACGGAAAGGGGTAGTAGGCGGGGACGCGCGACGAGCGCGCGCACGTACCTCTCTTCCATGGCATCATCACCGTTTGCCTTCTGAGAAGCTCCGTCATCAGGCTTATTATCATCATCCCCCTCCTCGTCATCTTCGTCTTTGTCCAGTTCTAGTGCCTCCTGTAACATCTTCCGCCTCTTATTCGCTTCTTCGTCTTCGCCTCCTTGTCCTCCTCCACCATTTCCAGTGCCATCCGTAACAGCAAGCAGAGGAGGCTTTCCTTCCGCTTTCCGCTTCCTATTTCGCGCTTCCTCCTCTGCAGCGATTAACTCCGCTCTTAAATCTCTCCGCGACACTTCTCCAACCGAAGTTTGTCCTGGCTGCCTGAACTTGAAACGTATGAATGCGGGGCGGTTTTCTCTCTCGGATCCGGGTGGTTAGGTGGCTAATACGTGGGTGCTTACCGAAATTTGAGTTTCGTGTGGGCAGCCATGTCACGGACGGAGTATTGACGCGAGCCGCCTTTGACATCTTTGGCTTGGGCTGGGTCCCATGTGGGTCTGTGGGCGGTGGACATGGTTGGTTGTTGTAGACAACGACAAGGACGACGAGGAGGAGGACGAACACAGTTTCGGGCACGTGACACAGTCAGTCTCCACCCATTTAGAGAAAATTACATAAGCATTCGATAATCACGTGATATGCGCTCATGACAAGCTGAGAGTGCAACACAGCAGCGCTGTTTTCGACTTGTGTGCTGTGGTGTCACCACACAGAGAACGTTGGTGCTGTATACCAGTCAGATGTTGCAAGAGAATCATCCATCACGAAACCGCCTCATAATGGCGCACGGCGAGCGCAGTAAGCAATCAGTCATAATACACTAAACCATCACAGCTTCCCCGGTCTAACCTGCCCTGGTGCGCACTGCGTTCAAGCTTAGTACTGGTCTCTCGTGACCATAGCCTGTTTCTTGATGCCGCAGGGACTCTCCTAAAGCTTTGTCTTCATTTTTTCCGACGACCGGCCTTCCATATGAAACAAGAAAACGCGCACCGTCGCACGATCGTCGGCATGGTTTGGAGCCACACACCAGTCTCGACGAAGCGGACGCTTGCCACGAGTTGGCGAAGAGTAAGTAGACGAAGAAGTGCGTTGGTTTGAAGCCTTACCTGTGGGTTACTCTTTTCTTGGCGGTAAATAAGACGGTGTAGCTGCAGAAGTGTCTCAAAAAATCAAGGGCTCGCGTACGTGTTTCCCATCCATGCATACGTATTTTCTATACTGAAGGATGAGAGTGGAGTCGAATGCGAGTCAGTTTACTAAGCAATCGTTTCAGCGTTGGGGGTTGACTTCCATAGTTATACACTTCTAGCAGCGAGCGCGGATTGCTGGTAACTTGATGTGCCCCCGAGTGGCGAAGGCTCGGGTATCTGCTCGTTGACCGAAAATTTGAATCGAGGGATGATCCGTGATAAAATGCAGCCGTCGTCTATTCAGTTCTTTCCTATCTCCCGTGTTTCGTGCTACGATGCAGCGTCTCGTTGTCCCCAGACTGCCTACCGCACTCCACGATGAATCCGCCATTGATCTACCTGGTTATGATTTGTGGCTGACTTATGTGCGTTGTTGTGGACGTTATAACAACATCCTACTGACCTACTTGGGTAGGTTGACAACGTCCATGTTATGCCTGGAGAGATTGACTTGGAAAGGTTCGAGACTGCCCTTTCGCAAGCACTCTCTCTATGCCCTCATGCGGCCGGACGATTGCGTCGCCGTGATGGCCGTTGGTCTGTAAGTGATGCCTACTGTCATGACATGTGGTTCACTCGTTTCAACTATGTCCAGATAGAGTTGACGAACTCCGGCGTGCCGGTAGATATCAGCTTCGAGCGAGAGAAGCCATTAAGCTCGGTTCTACAAACTGACTACGTTCTACAAGAAGACCTGTCTCCTCTTCTGAGCTTCCACCCAGATGGTACAGATATAGTCGACAAAGAGGAGCCACTGCTCTGTTTGAAGCTCACCTTTTGGGAGGATGAAACCTGCATCGGTGTATCCTGGCATCATACTCTAGGTTCGTCAAAAGTCTCAGGAAGTGGGGGAGATTGACAAATGTAGTTCAGGCGATGCGATCTCCCTGCATCGTTTTATGCATACACTGTCACAGCTCTACCAGTGCAAGTCACCTGAATTTGCACCCTTCGTATTCAGGAAGCACGATTTTCCTCCTCCATCTGACGACATTGCTGCCAAATACCATGACAAGATTCGTCATTTACAACATCCTTGTTCCCCCACCGAGCTCGGAGCAGCGTTCTTGGAAGCTAACGCCGAGGTCCAGAATTTTCAATGGCGATTCTCCAGTGAGGAACTACTCAGACTGCGTACGATAGTCAGTGGGAGTGTACACCAACCACTGTCTACTCAAGACTGTCTTACGGCCTATGTCGTCACCATTCTTAACGTCGTCCAAGAGAGGCCCATTGGTATTGTTACCAACGTATGCAATGTAGGTGAGATGTTTGATAAGCTGAGGTGATTTCTCATGTCTGCGTATCAGTTTCGGCGCGTCAACGCTCCGTTTATCGCGGAGAACGTTGCAGGGAATGCATTTTCGAATGTAAGTACAACAAGTTTGGTGCTTGTGTCCTGGGGTGGCTGTGATTAATTGGATGTGCCCATTGTAGGCAATTACAGATCGTCTTCCCACAGACATTGTGGGGATTGCCAGCGCAATTCGCACATCTATCTTTCATACTAGAAATGCTCAATATCTCGTGAACTGGCTGAGCGCTGCAAGTGATCGTATGCTTCATCAAGCTAACTTGGGCAGGGTGTTCTTTTTCTCACCCCAAGACGATGTCTTGGTCGGAAATTCAAATGTCTGGTGAGGTTCATCCTCCGAAAGTGCATTTGAGTTTGTGCTGACTTGGCTTCAGCATTGACTGGTGTAGTGCACACTTCGGCTTTCCAGATACTACAAGGTTCCACACGTGTGGATTCTCGAAGTCTTACTTGCGCTCTTTCCGATCTAATCCTGTGAAGGGGGATGGTAACACCTGGCACCCCCGTGCTGGTTCAATCGACATCTCTATTGGCATTCCGGTAACGTTAAAGACTAGGGTGCAGGAGATATTTTCTCGTGGATTGGCGTTGGAGCAGCTCCAGGCTCATCATGGTCTTACCGAATTACCTCAAAGTCCCCGACTCAGCGTATATGACGCCGTTTCCCGGGATCTGAGAACTTGGATTGGCTGGATCTCAAGGGCGGCTTTGGTAGGCGGTGCTAAGCTGATACCCCTGTCAAGTACTTACCATAACAACAACTCGTGAATGGGAAGTACGATGTAAGCCCAACTGCTTGGGCTGCTGCATAATATGGTACACATATGTGCACCTGCTTTCGACTTGAGAAATACTGCCAGGTGGTGGCATCTACATTAGCAAAGTTGCAATCTGTCTAACCAATGTCTGACTAAGTCTAATGTTGTTATGGCCTTTGACTGATTGTTATGGGCTTGTAACTTCAAACATGAGAGATGATAAGAGAGAGAAGGAAGGGAACTTAGAAGTAGTTTTAAGGTTGAAACCCATGCAAACTAGCTTAAGGCTAGTCAGGCTATTGGGGGGTCCTTATATACCAAGGTACATGAGGCCTCCATGAGCCTGGTGACATAGTGTTGTAGCAAGTGTAGCTTGGGAAGGTCAAAGTCTTGGCACACTTCTAGCTCAACAAGGATGTGCTTGTTGAGCTATGTTCTATCACTTCACTTCTGTGATTGGCTTCAATGACCAGCACCACACTCCCAGGTCCCATGAGATGTACATGCGAGTTCCTTTGAAGTGAACAAGTCATGGTGCGTCTCCGTCTTGCGATAAATCGAATGCTCCTGTTGTAAATGAGGCTACCATTACGCTACTAGCCAAGATGGTGTGACCTTCCCCGGGGTATTCTGTAATACCCGTTCGGCACCCTTCTCAGCTGAATTTATTACCGTTTGCCGGAGGATGGTCATCATGCCAGCCACTGCCAACATTGGAGTGTCTCAGTGATGTCATATTTCCTCTTTCAGGGCCCTGTATCAATGTTGATTGAGACAGTTATCCGCGTTCTGTTGAACATCAAAAAAAAATGAGCACCACGCAAAACCTGGCAGTGAACGTGTTCAGTGACCACGCTATGCTACGTTTTACAGCGGTGGAACACGATCGTGCTTATGGCAGGCGTACAGCCAATAGTACCTGACCGCGAGTGTACATGAGAGCGTGTTTATCAGAAAAACCAAGCATGCACACTATTAGGATTATTGGTCTCCGGGTGATAGTTGTCTCCCCTCGATCGACGATGATGCCTGCGTAGTAGTATTATTGATCGACATCGACGCAATCTGACCCTCGGCATCCCGAATCTCGATCTCAACTGCCTGGGACGGATCGATCTGCCCGTCGGATTCCTCCTGCTTGACCTCGTCGATATTCATCATCTGGACAAGCCATTGCGCGCCTTCGTCCCACTCCGCCATCTCAGCTTCACCGAGGGGTGATCTACCCGCTGCATTTTTGATATCGATGAGGTCAACGCCGGGTCCGCCAGGATGCTGGATTAGCTTTTGGGCAACGTGGAGGTGCCGATTGAGAGCGGCCCAATGAAGCGGTGTCGAACCCGCGTGGTTTTGCTGTGCAAGCAACGGAGATGGAACGAGGGGAAGAAGGTATTCGAGGACGTCTATGATATGTCTTACGACCGTTGCGGAGCCTGGTACATGACTGTGGGCGAGAAACCGACCACTCACCTACGTGACCATTTGCACATGTCATGTGGAGAACGTTGTTTCCGTGGTCATCCCGTGCATCGGCAAGCGCGGGTGCGCCGTATTTGGTGACGAAATCTTGTACGTCTTGGAGGTCACCGTATCGACAAGATAGTAAGAGTTCTTCGTTGTCTTCCTGTGAAGCAGCCATGATACTAAACACTGCGTTAACTTGCAAAGATTTTTTAGTTTTGGGAGATATCGCCTGTGATTGGCTGGAGAGTTTTCTGATTATGTAACCTCCCGAGGTGTACCCGACGGCCACTGAGGCTGAGACGACGAAGGCTATGTCTCAGGGGAACGTCCTGCCCGTGAAACAATTCTCAAAGTTGCGCAGTGATTCACACACGACCGCACGGAGACTCATTTACACGTTTAAGGTGTGGCCACGTCACCACATGGTCCGTTCGTTTCTGATGACGGGCTTCGTTGGTCCCTCTGATGAACAACCACCAGAACGTTCTTGCGCTTGTCCTTTCTTTGCTGCTGTCACAGGTTTTCATTTATTTGCGGATCAGAGAAGAGATGGGGCCAGTTGGTGCCCATCACGACTTTCATGTGGAACCACCCCACTGGCATTCCACGCAATCAATTCCGAGCTGTCCTCTTTAAGTCGTTACCATCAAACCGTTTTTCAAGTGCAGCCGGGAGTACAATTACCCCCGTGTACCGTTCACCTCCGAGTCTGCGTTCCCCCACGCAGGACCTTACACTGCGCTCCTGTTATCCCCCGATTACACAACTTGCGATACAAGCCTCGGAGGCGAATCAATTAACTGACTTCGATTTCCTCCTCTCGCGTCACCCTACGCCATGACCCACCTCGCACCAGCCGTATACCTAACATGGGCCACTTTGTCTCTCATGGTGAGATTGAATCTCCACTGCTACTCTCTAAACATGGATTTTATTCGCGTCCCAGCTGGGATCTTTCCTCATCTACCACCTATGGTCTTACGATCGGTTCAAGTGCCTCAAGTGAGTCGCCTCTTGCTCTTGTACACAGAGCTCCAGAATACTGATCTGTGCAGATGGAACCGTGGTCCACACTCGGGTGCCTTCAAGCGTATCATGACGGTACTTCAATCCCCGACGCTGTAACGATGGCTTGAGCTTACCCAGTACTCCCCCTGCTCGTGCCGTTATCGAAACACAGTACACGTACGTAACATGTATACCGCTGATGACCACATACGCAGTGGGCTTTGCGATAATCAAGTATCAGTATGGGTATACTTACATCCCCGGATACGGAGGTATGTTTACCCCGTGCCTCCGCCACTCAACCTGACTCACCTACATTCGTCCATACCTGCGCCATATGCCTTCGTCTTGGAATCTGATGGATGATGACCTTCCTTTTATGGCCTCACAGTTATGCCCACCCCATACGAGCTGTGGAGCGAAAGATCACGCAACGCCGTAATACCTCTTTATCTTTGCTGGTCATTCGGGTGGAGTTTGGAAATGTACGTGTGTCTTCGCCCTCCTTATGTTCACGTGTTTGTGCATACCGGAGCGCTGACGATGCTGTTATGGCGGTTCTCATAGGGTGAGCCATTTAGAAGGTGGGTCGTGTTTCACCTTAGCGCGCCTCTGGCTATACGATCCATGACCGGGCAATGGGTCATGTCTGTTTCTCTGACGGCTGTGTCGTCATCCACACCGGTTTATTGATATGACTGGCTCAACTCACTTGACCATCATACCTGCTTACAAAGTTCAAATGCAGAACTCTGCTTCTGGATCTTCGTCGTGAGGTCTACGTCGGCAAAACAAGACTGGTTCCGAACGGTCTACTTCAAAGCATGGGCTATTGGCTCGTGCATTGCTCTCATTTACATGCCACTTGTGACGATCTTCACGCGGAATGATGTGCACAAGGTGTGTCTTTATCGTTCGTTCTCAAAACCGGCTGTGCTGAACGGTGTGCTGGATGGGGATAAAGTGTGAAGCATATTCGATCCTTGCAGGGAGTATAGGAGATCTGTTTTTAACGATCTTGTTCGTCCCTGTATTATTGGCATTCCCGTCGTTTATCGAGAATCTGGTGCGTGTGTGGCGGTCCCGCATGTATGAGATGTTGTCGCGTGCTGATTGCTGGCATGTTGCATAGAGACAGTCCGACGTAGATAAAAATACGTTGGTCAGGCTGACGAAGTTCCATGAACTGAATGTACGCCTCCAAGTCGCCGCTCACTTTCCAAGTAAAGACTCAATGATTCCGCAGTGTATTCGCATTCTGTTCCGCTTTCTGTTTACGATCCCACTCACCATACTCGGTGTCGATGGAGTGCGACCACATCAACATATCAACGATAAGCCGTAAGTACTTTTACTATGTTCGTCCCATCTTTCCGGCACGGCTGTGCGCGCCATGTCACCATGCGTCGTTGTGGGGCTATGAGACTGACGATAGTGATGCGCTGTTACTGCGTGGTTAGGTTTCCTACAGGTGAGATTTCATTCTGTGTTGCATGTATTCAACTGGGTAGAACAATACTTATTTTTGGGTATTTAGATCTGTTGGCTATCGTTGCAGGTATCGGTGTCGTAATGTCGTCTGGGATCACGCTTGTGGTATGCTACCCTTACGTTCTTTTTCATGCCTCACTAGTCTCACGTCTATCTTCATCCGTTCGTGCGTGCCGGTGACTCGTTTTCTTACCTCGTCTGTACTTCTTTCCCATCCAGATATTCTTCCCCCGATCCGTCGAAATGGAAATAGCTAGGAGGGACACATCGCGTGATCGTAGACGCGTGCGGGCAGACAGTCAGCCGAAACCGCAGTTCATGACAGGAATGCAACATTCGAGCGATGATGATGTATATATCTCGCCGACTGTGGATAGGCACGTCCCGATGACGGAATACAGTGATCATGGTGGGTTTGGTCAGGTTGAACATGGCTGGAGGCATGGTCCGCCAAGTTATGAGAGGATCGCGGGTAGGGAAGGATACGACTATGTTACGGAAGTGCAGTCCATCTCTCACCCCCTACACCCTCATCACCACCAACGTCCGTACTACCGCGACAGCGAGCCCCGGGAACGAGAACGAGAACGTGAGCGTTACAGAGAAGACTTTGATATCGACATTCCCGACGTCAAATCTACAGCATCTAGGGTTCACTTACAACCGAATCGTCGGACGGAAACCGGAGATATCGAATTTGGCAGTACGGTGCACACGAATTGGAGGAGCTCCTTGTTTGCAAGACGTGGTTTGGGGCCGACGACGCGAAGAACGGAAGTCAACTACTTGGTACACAACTGGAGATCGCCGATCGGTGAGTCGTACTTTTTGTCTCCGTGTTTTGTGTGTTGGTCGACTAGAGACGGAATAATGACCTTTATCTTTTGTAGATTTCGAGCCCGAGTCGTAGTACAACGTACATACGAGAGAAAAGAAGCATACTATTAGTTGTAGTATATATTCCTCGATGTTGGTTTTGGTTTACACGCAACCTATCTATGATGTTTTTACCCCGGTGTGTGGGCAAGGCGTGGGAATAATGAGTCGCTCCTTGCCCCGCTACTGCAAGTTGCTACAAACTTCAAAGCTTGTTGGTACTTATAAGTTGGTAGCCAGCTAGTCTAGCTGGCTAGGGAGACGCTTATCTCGCTAAAACTGGTGTACCGCAAGGATTAGCGATCCTGCGCGATGTGGTACGTACACATCCAATCGTCCCGCTTCAATATCACGTTCACATGTCGCGTAGCAAACATATCCTCAACGCACAGGTATCCATACGAGCGCCTTGCTGCAAGCAGTGGTTCGACTGTGCGGAGTGTCACGAGGAGACGCAGGACCATCGACTGAAGAGGACGGTGGAGATGGCGTTCATATGTAAGAAGTGCAAGAAGGCTTTCAGGAAGGATATGTCGAACTACGAGGAGAGCGACGAGTATTGCCCACATTGCGATAATCATTATGTGAGTTCGTACTGTAATTTCTTTTTTAGCTTGGTGGTGGTGGTGACGATTGCTCATGCGACCCGGTGACCCGGTTCATGCAGGTGATCGAGGCCAAGACACCTCAGCCTGTCGTTGGCGTGGAAGGCGACGATGCACGTATCGATTCGCGGTGAGTCTGGAGCATGTTTTCAGCGTTCACACAGTCTAATCTTCGTCGGTGCCGTCGCACACAGAATGCTGAAAGATGAGCGGATGAGAGTAGATCACCGGCGGTCTCTCTTTGACTTCTCGGACTGTCTCGATTAACACGCTCCCTCGTCGATTTCGTGATGTAAATTTTGGTTATATCGTGCGTTATGCTTACACATCAACAGAGAAGTGTTGAAATTCGGGCGTACGCTCTCTACCATGTGAGAATGTACTACCAGGCCATCGCAGCCCTGACTGACCTGCAACGTAACGCTACGGAGAATGTCGGTGAGATGCAAGCGTCAACGGCACAAGACATGGTTGCGATTACCACTCACTCGGACAGCCTGGTCACTTTCTAGCACATGGAATAAGAAAGGCGGGGGTCCGGACTCTGTTCGATCCATGACGTAAACAAGGCGTGAATGACGTGCGTTCGTGTTTTTGTTATTCGCCCTTCTTTGGAATACGGGATTCCGCCTCCCTTGTGTCTGTGACGCACACCTATATAATCATGCCCAAGATAAATTCGGATTTCCGCTTGCTCCCCCGACAACCCTCCCTCGAACTCATCAGCACATCTGAAATCTCCAGAGAGACGTAGCTGTCATGGTCAACAGGGCACTTTCGAGCAACCCGCCCGCGGGGACTTTCCATATCACTACACATGCATCTGACTGGCTTTGGACGGTCTTTGCGATTATGCTGCTATCTCTCCTCATCAGCCTTTTCTGGACGGCCCTCGGCCGTCACCGTAACAGGATCCCGTACCAAATTCCAATCGTGGTCTTAACCGTCTCGTCTATCGCGTACTTTTCGATGGCTTCAGACCTAGGTTTCGCCGTCATCAGTAATCGACACGGTACGCGGCAGGTCTGGGTGAGTGGCTGCCGTTATCATCGAGGTGTTGTGTCATCGGCTGATGTCTCTGACTCGTCCTCTGGTAGTATGTAAGGTACATACAATGGTTCATCAACGCGCCTCTTATCCTCCTCGGCTTGCTCATTTTCACGAATATGACTGTATCGGACATCCTCACCACACTTTTCTTCTCGTGGGTTGTCGTCGTGAGCGGCCTCGTTGGAGCGCTCGTGGCCAGTTCATACAAGTGGGGTTACTATGCATTCGGGTTGGCCGCCCTATTCTACCTCTGGTGCGTTTCCGTTCTTCAAACCGCCTTCGCAACGGTTGGCATCTTCTGCGCAAGTATTTACGCCATTTCGATTGTACTCACAGGTACCGCCTTTTCGCACACTCTTTGCGATATCCCTTCCGCGTCGGCCAGAACGTACGCTCTGGTTACTGGGGTCTTGGGGCCTACGTCGGTTTCATTTGGACGCTGTATCCCATCTGTTGGGGTCTCTCCGAAGGCTCTAACACGATCTCCCCCACGTCCGAAATGGTGTTCTACGGCATCCTAGATATCATGGCCGGCCCACTGTTCCTATTTTTCTACATGTTGCGGGTGTCCACTTTACAGTCCGCCGACCTTGGTGCGGCAAGTCTGAGTGCCGCGAATAGGGGAGAGGTCGAGCCCAAGGGACCAGCTCCCGGTACTGCAGCTCCTGCGCCCGCAGCTCCACAGGCCCCGGCAGGTGGCGTTGCGTAGATTGGCAAGGTGTACGTGAGGTTGCAAAACGTCCCACGTTGTGTAGAAGTGTCGTCGTTTGTTGGAATGGTTATGCTCCATCTTTTAATGTCGCGGTCGTCCTTTCGTTACTCCTTCACTAATATTCAGTATTCGACGATAAGTTCTCTGGTACATTTCATGTATTGGAGTAATTGTATATACGGGTTGGTACTATGACATCCATTTCAAGGAGTTGATCGTGCAGATCTTTGGGGTGCAGTGATCAACTTGTCGAGTTCCTTATGCAACAACCGGGTCATAATAGGCTCTTTTCTAGGGTTCCATGACATCATGTAAGCCTAGAAAATCGACCCCAGTAGTTAGGGGACAAGGTTAATCCATGGGGTCATTATTCTCTCATCTATCGCTCACACCCGTATACCCGCGCAGTCACGGGAATCATATGGACCGGGTCCGGTGACCGAAATCGGTACTATCTGGGGTCTTCTTGTCGGCCTAAAGACAGAGTAAAACGTCAAATCCAGTTCCGCGATCTATCGTCCACCGTACAGAAAAACATACCTCAACCGTCGAATAACATGTTGAGGAAAGGAGGGAGAAATCAAGCCGTATCTAGGCGCGTATGTGTCACGTGATGGCAATGAGTGGTCGACGTCCATTCCGCCCGTTGCACCGCCATGGTACGTCGTTGCCAACACGTTTCCGTTACGGTCCTGCTGAGGCTAGGTTGTAACGCTACTACTGTCCAAACCCACACACATTATATTACATTCCCAATATATACCAGAGTCAAAGTCCAACGAAAGCTAACGTGGTGATCAAGAGAATCATCAAACTTTAGAAAACGCGAACTCATGTCGAACCTCATACCCGTCATCATGATGTAGTGACGCCGGGCCCGGTTTCCTCGGAAGCGATATATCCAATACTGGGGTATCTGAAACTCCAGGTGTTCTCCGTTCCGACCTGGACCCACCACTACTGTTATCCACGGATTCGATGATCAGGTCCCGATGCACTTTGCACGCCATCACGCTGGCCAAGGACACGGCAGGGCTCGACAAGATAACTTGGAGCGTTGGCGATGCGGAAGGCGACAAGCTAAATGCAAAGCGTGTCAGATTAATGCCGATCGTTATCCTGAGTGGGTGAACATGCATAGTTAGGTAAGAATGCGGTCGTAAAGGAAAACGAGGGTGCTTACAGGTAATAGAGCTGCCCGCCTTGCAGGACAGCCCGAGAGAAGTGAGGGAGCGCACTGCCGTCACAGAGTGCCCTCCACCCTCCTCCTCTCGAATGAGTAACCAGGATTTTATACGTTATTGCGAAGTAAACAAGGGTATCAAAGAGTACGGGGTCCATGAATGCGACAGACAGTGCAGACCGACCCTCATGCCGAATGCAGTGCTTGGTATCGGCAATCTCGAGGGAAGTGTGATAGGCGCCAGCGAATACGGCACAGGACGTACCAACGCCGACGAGCCAAAGGAAACTGAAGATGTGCTGGAAAACTTTGTTTGCGAAGTAGACAGCATGGACGCGTTTGAGAAAGAGGTACGCCGCCGCTGCGGAAGATGTCACTTGACAAGTCACGATGCCCACAGATATAGCTCCGCAATGCGAGACAGGACCCGCTAATGATGTCGTCCGGTGCTATCTGTCAGGTCTTGCCAAACTCCGAGTTTTGGCGTGAGGGACGTACTAACTAGCAAGACGGCTAGAAGAACCATAACCATCGATGCCGGCCTATAAGAAAGCTCAAGAAAAAAAGTCGATTCTCCAGCTAGAACGTCTAACCTCGCTATGAAGTAGGCAAACGATACGACAGGTGCCTTCCCGATCCGAATCAACCTACAATCACTAGGGATACTGGACAGAATATCCCATATCAAGGCCTTTGAAGGAAGGAGTCAGCTCTCAGCAGATTAGCTTCGCATACGGGTAAACGTACACCCAGGGTTGCCAAATTTACATTTCTGTTCAGCTCATACTCGCTTGCAACCGATGGAAGGAGATAGTTGAGATATACGTCGGGATTGAGAATAGGAGGAGAGCTCATCGCAGCTTTGAGAAGCGGGTCGATGATCAGTGCATGGAACAGTGCTGATACCTGCGTGACAGGAAGACTCTTCACCCCACCAATCTAGTCATTTTTATTTCTTCAGCGCTGCGTGATAAAGCCACGTGTGGAAAGCCAAGTATCCCCTGGAACAGCCCCCCGCCATTGACACTTTGATGGCAAGCTAGGCGAGCCGCATAGGAGTCTGTAACCACAACTAGCCCCTGAATTTGCCCCGTACGCGAAAGGTTTTCAGCCGTTCAATGTCCGCATTATGCAACGTAAACCCCAAGACAGAGGAGGTAGCATGCTAGTAAGCCCGATTGACGCACAAGCTAAGATAGTCTGCCCATCGAAGATAGAATCGCCTCACCGTGAAGTAGCAAGATGAATTATCAATACATGAAACGTGATGCACTTGCGCGGTCCCGAACCTGCAGTACTTGATAGCGCAAGTATTCATTGGGGAAGACTAACCCACGACACCCTGTGTAATGCAGTACTACATCGACCAAATGATTGCGGCGGCAGTGTAGTAGGAACACGGAGCAGCTGAAATGGGGAAGCCTTGATCACCGCTCGTGGAGTGGCTCTGATCGTGGTCTAGTGGCTTTCGCATCCGATGCGTACACATGTGAACGTGTGAACCCTACACACGTGCTTCAAGTAGTGGGTGTGTTCGTGAACTGGCGTTAACTACGCTTTTCCGAATCCATGCACATCTGTATACATATTTGCGGGTTACTGTGCAGCAGAGTCCTTCACAATCGCGAGCTCCCAGTACTGCAAAAATGTGAGTACTTACCAGGATCCGGTCTAGCTTACACCGCAAAAGTTTACGGTGTGCTCGGAAAATCATACGATCTAAAAGTTACACTCAAGAGGTAGTTTGAAACAAGAAAAAAAAAAAAGGGGGGGGGGGCACAAAAAAGCTCGAAAAGTGTGCGGATGAGGAATAGTAGTGGCTAGTAACAAGCTATCCTCCAAGTCCAAGAAAAAGTCTCGTCACGTGCCGTACGTAGACAGTAGTATGACTTTGACGTGAAAAGCGTTTCGTGGTGGTTCATTTCTTCGCGTATCAGTCTCATGACGAGTTCTGAGTGGCAATGGCAGTTGTATTGAACACTTGCGACATGTCCGGATTGGAACGGCTACATTACGCGGCCCAATAAGTACCATGACTTGCGCGTGTACATAGAACACGCACCTATTGTAGCCGTCGTTGGGTGACATGTTCTGCGACGAATCGTTGTTCGCAGGCGTCGCTCTCGAGCTGAGAGTGATCCCAGTAGTTCCAGGACTGATGACTGTCCCAGGCTCAGCAGTCAAATTCTGCTGTCCCCACTGTGGTCGAGTAAAGTCAGCACGGTACATGCATTTGAGTTTACGGCGATCATACCTGATACTGGATCATGCCAGCCAGATTCAAGGATACGCTGGCTGAAAGAACGGCGTGGCTCATCAGGAATTGAGTTCGCAACATTCTGATGCACGTACTATTCAACCACGTAGAATAGGCATCTGTTTGTTGTTGGTTGGTCACACCGTACGCTATGAAGACGGTTGCAATCAATATCTCGACATCCCTAAGAGCCACTATCACGCACATGTGTCAGATGCATATAGTGCGGTGGTCATGTTGAAGGGCACGAAATCAGCGGCGTTGTCTTGCGTGACCAAGCCAAATGCGGTCATAATCAAAGGCTTCCCAACACTGCAGAGGGGATGGCATTCGAACCATTTGACCGGGACTAGGAAGGAAGATCAACTTACGCATCTGCAGATTGTGCTTGGTTCCTGATCCAGTATAGACCGGAGTTGACCGAGTTCTGGTATGAAGACAAGCTCGGGTCACTCGGTGCATAGGTGTCTTGATCAGGGAACAACTGGAACGTGCCAAAGTTGATGTCCGGGATATTCATGATGTCTTGGCTGTCTACTCCATACGAGCCGTCATAGGCAGGACCGACCTCTGAAGACTGCTGACGCCTTGTTGCTGTGACAGGATTAGAAAGGATCACCATCAAAGGGTGGTTCACTTACCCGTGGCGGCCCAACGACCCCTCACACGAATTCCGTCTTCCTTGAGTCTCCCCGACAACTTAGCGGCCCGCCTGTTGGAACGCCTAAAGTCGGCAAGCTCACGGAGGAGTTGCTTAGTGGTAACAGGAACGCTGCGCTTCTTAGAGCCTGGGGCCGGAGATGGCTGCGGGGCTGGGGCTGGGTTCAACGGATAAAGTTTTGGGCAGTCGGTGCACATGTACCCCTGGTTTCTGTGGAATGAAGTGAGAATTTAATCCCTCGTGCAGACGTTGTTAACGCTTACCCCGACGAGATGAGATGATTGGGATCGATGGAACGAATATACTGAGCCATCGTTGCATGCCACTGCGTTACTGTTTCTGTCGTGCAGCTACCGCTCGTGGGTAACGTGGAGTCGCACCTGCAATATATGTTAAATTAGACGCCTACGACGAAACAACCAGTTAAAATGACCTGGGATCATTGGCGAGTTCCCAACTAAAGATCGCCGGGTTATTCACGTATCGGGAGACTATCTGGGACGTAAAATTCTGGAACGCATTCAGGATCGTTTCATCAGTGTAGAACTGGTCGTGACATTGAAGGCCAAACTGGCGAACGTATAGGTCCATTCCGCCTACGATGAACCTCAGCAAACGACGCGGAGATCATTTAGATTGATAACTACCGTAGTCATTAGAAAGATAGTTACGCGGCAGAGCGGTCTCCGTCGTTCCACCCCGAGCCTGGAGTGAGCTTCCAGTACTGTTGGATGCCGAGGGGTACCAGTTATTAGTAAGAGTCATCATCACGTATAAGCCATGCTGTTGAGCCATTTGGACAACCGTATCCAGCTTCTGTAGCCCGTTTGGTCCATCATTGATGCTGACTTTGCCGTTCTGGATCGACTGAAACCAAGTGCCATTGACGGGGGTCGTGGCCACATCTAATGACTGGTTAGCGCCGGCAGTAACAGCACGTGTGAGACCAACCATTGAACGCCCAGACCCTAACAACCTTTGCCCCTACAGCGGAGATATTGCCCAGAGTGTTCCAGATGTCTTGATCAGTGTTCAAAGCTGGTAACCAGTAAGCGTTGGTGCCGACATATCTGAATTTGCTGTAGACTATGGTGTCAGAGAAAGTCCCTGGAGGAACACCTCGAAGGCGGACCTGCCGTTGACAGTAAAGGAGGCTCCATCTGTCTGCACGAATTGACTGGAGCCTCTTTTGGCCGTTGGCGGAGCTGCAACTGCTAACCCAGAGAGTAGCAGGGCGGCAAGACCCCCGACAGTAAACCAGCGACGATCCTTCATGGTCAGCGTCTACACCCTTTGGGGACGCCCGAGGGGAATCAGGAAGGACGAGGAATAACTTGCACCCTTCATGGCTCTTACTTATAGGAGGAAGGAAAGGTTGAACGCCTGTGATTGCACGTGCGCTGCAGACACACACTGCCGCAACAGAACATGCGTTACATTTACTCAAGTAACTCGCATTTGAGTAATGTGGCAGTTACTAGTGGCGTCCACTAGAATCGTCATACCAGACATTGAACAGGGACAAGCAGCCACATACCTGTAGGAATTCTCAGGCGAGAGTTTATTTTGTCCACCTGTCATTCAAAGTGGGGCGGCACAATCAGCAAAATGGCCATATTACAACATGCGCTTCCTACATTATTGAATTCTTTGGTCGCTCGGCAAGTGGTATTATCCAACTTAAGCGTTGAAACACATAATATACGAGAAGAGGTGACCGTTCAACATCAGAATGGCCAATCATTCTGACGTTTAACATGCGTTGATGGCGCTCGCTGGTCATCCGACTAGATCAGAACTTTCATTTCGAATCATGAGGCTACTCACGCGATCTGCTTATCGTGGCAAGTGAACGATTCGAGGTTTACAAGGTCGCTGAAGTGGGAACTTGGAGAAAGTTCGTTCCCGACCTTAAATTGCTAGGCAGGGGGCGGTACGTGCGTCAGTGTGATCTTGGGCGGCCCCGCGCGTATACCGTTTGGTGTTGTTTGCTCCTGATCACCGCAACTAACTTACCGTAAACCAAAATCATAGCAAGCAAGGTGCCTCCGAGGTTGCCCATAGGGATTGGCAGCTGCGTATATCACTCACTTAACTACCAAGAAGTCATTGGATCCCACAGTGAAGATGGTGTGAGCACGCAATTACCGCAGATGATGACGACCAAAACGAGGAGAACGATAAATATCACTGCACACTAACCAGAGAAAAGTGACTTACGCGGTGAGTGTCATCTCCAACAGGATATCCTCCTCGGAGAGGATTCGATGTCTGTCATATTTCCAACATTGAAGATATCTTGCTCATGAACACGGTACGAGATGACTGACACCTACCTCGCCAACTTCGAATCGTTCAAGAATTCCTGTCTGCTCTGGCGGAGCGCCGGCTTGAACGCAGACTCCACATGCACCGCGTAGGAGTCTTACGTATTATCAGCCCATGTGTATCATAATGCGGTGTATCTGGTGCGTCGTATTGCTAGATCACAGCGCAGTCTCGCTGACAAACTGGTCGTGACCACGGCATCATACCGCCGTACAAGCAGAGCGCATCACGTCGGTGTCCACCGCTCTAACTTCAAGTTTGGTGAGATCTGCCATCCCTCAGCACCGAACACAGTGGCCAGACCAGGCTTCGAAATCACATGGGCATGGACGTTCACACAGTCACTCTGGTTCCGGACTGACATTACTTCGCTGTTAGAAAGAGGTTTCCTTATACGCCTCTAGGGGGCGCATGCTTCCAGTGGAATTACGTTGCAGCCTCTTAGGTACCATTTGACTCCATGGTGAGGGCATCCATAAATATACGATCCCTCACTCTCAGAACAGCCAAAATGATGCAGAATGCTGGCATACCTGACTGTGCTAGCCGGGTTTCGTAACACGAAATTCCCCGTTTCGCTCCATCCTTTCGATTCTTTCGATGTTTGAAAATGTGTAGGATATGCCTACTAGCAATCTATGGCCACAACTTATCTCATTCTACATATGCACTTTATTTGTGAGTATTCCTCGACGAATTTCCGCCACTCATTCTCGGGCCCTTCTGCGATGTTGTTTTCTCAATCACCTTCGGGATTCAGACCGACCTAGAATATGATATTAGCCTCTGTGAGCACTCTACTTGTAAGCATTCACTTACACCGATCCAGTGGCTCGCTATGGTCATTAAGCCGCTGAGACAAGGATATTGTTACTGCGGCCAGAGTGGTGTGCATGACGCGACGTCGGGGTCATCGTTGGGGAGCCGATGGACGTGATGATAGGGCCTCCTGGGTTAAAGGAGAGCGTCGTTCCAGTGCCCTCTTGACCAGAGTGGTACGAGTGACATGAAGTCGTGTCCGCCACTGAGGGACCGGTGGACGTAATGATGGGGCCTCCCGGGTTAAACGAGAGCGTTGTGTCGGCTAACACCTGGGCAAATAAAGGGGCGATAATGAAGAGGGCAGTGGCTACAGCACGCATGTTGAAGATGTGCAGGTGAGTTCTTGTGAATGCGCACTGCGACCACTACCCTCTTTTTATATGTGGTGAGTGATTCAATTATAGAAGATATGGGCTGTACCTGTCGGTTGGGTGAATAATCGGTCTATCCCCGCAGCATCCCGGTCTGTAGACTATCGACCGGCTGCAATTGCAACAACCTGGCGCTTTACCCAACTCCACATTCACAGGAGTGAACTTCGCTCGTGATCGAGATCCTTGTCATTGCCGATGCCGGCGTCGAAAGAACCTGTACAAGTCGTTGCAATTGCTTCGGAATGCCAGTCCAAAATTGTCTGCTCGACTTGAGACTAGATCATCTACGTGTTTGACTCGTTAGCTTATGGATTACGCACTTGCACTGGTTTTAGTTGTTGGTTTACTGCGAGAAGTGTCCATAGCGTTTCAAATTTCAGGCCCGAAGCCACGGAGCGACGGACGGGTGCAAAAAAAACGAGGATCGTACGAGCGGCTCAGCTGTGCTTTGAGGCCCGAGTGAACTCACGGATGGAGAGAGGGGTGTGGACACTACGTGTCCCCGCTTTTGATAACCACGGCTAGTCCTTCGTAGTGAGCGCCTTTTTTGGCGCTGCTTTCACTTACTGGTCTGGAATAGGAAAGACAATAGGGTCGGGACAGTTTGACATTGGCCCTTCGTATATTTGGAGCTTCTGGTGTTTTAGGGTATTGGTTTTAGGTACCTCCATCGTCGTACTCTGGTTTAATCGATATCTTTGTCAATGTGACGATCGACGCTCAGCTTGTTTGGGGGGATGGCACGCCGGTGCTGAGATTGGCCGTACTCACAGCGGTGAGAATCATGCACTCCCTTTTTTTCAGGCGGAGCGTCGTCATCATAGACAGCTTGACACCGAGGACGCTCGACTCGTGGAAGATCCATATTACGTGATTGATTTTCGAGGACGATCGTGGACGTTGTTCCATTGGCCAATACGACGGCAGGTCGGGGTCATGCATCGTCGTCATTTCTTGTAAGTTGTCTACGAGGTAGTTTCGGAGCGAAAGCACGCCTAGGAACTTTGGCATCCAGGGCAGTTGTAAACGGTCTCAATCCTGACGCAGTCGCGGTGAGGACATCGATGTCTGGCTGTACGCCATCGCGAATGAGTTGGTAGAGTTCCGGTTCTATAGGGAGGGTTGGTTTGAGGAGTAACGAGTCGTACTCCGTTGTCCGTACGCCCGTGTGTCCACCGACCTGAGGAGAGTGCTGTGGGTCCGACTAACGGGAAGCATGTGGCAACGATGATTGCATTGCTTAGTTTTCTGACACCGTCAGTGATTAGGAAGACGAAGAAATCAGATAACAAGCCGAGAAATCTGTAAAGGCGTGAAATCAAAGTCAACCCAGGTGCCACAAGCGGAAGCCACTTGGACGCCTTCACCGCAGCCACGCTATGGTGCTCGGAAACAAAGGTTTTGTTTCGTCGTCCACCTGCATTCTCTTCCAAGGACCGGTATCATTCAACCCGACAGCCACTTCCTGACGGATCCGGTTGAAAGTGCCAACGATATGCTTCCTGGACGTTTTCGTGGTTGAGCTGGGCGTCGTGGACGTCTGCAAGGAAGGACTCGCAAATTGTAGCCCGGTATGCTTGTTCACTGTCTCTCCTTGTCTCTCAGATACAGCCTTACGACTTACCCTGCGCAAACCAGCCTGACTTCTTCCCACTCGACGCTTACGGAGGTATTTTCTACGCCACTCCGCGGAGACGTCGATCAAAGTGAAGAGCATCGCTAGCCTCCATTCCTGTTCATCCGCAATGCTCAGCACTCAGGACCATAGCGAACAAGTCGCTTCAAACGCCATTGCCCACTTCGTAAGGACGGGCAACAGCAATCCGACCATCGCCTGGTTGCCACGAGCACGGCTGATATGGATAGGATCTTGAGTTACTCCGAAAGAGATCATGTCGTAAACAGCTGGGTTCGCGGTCTTCAATTTCGGAGTACCGTGTTCGCTTATTTGTGGTGCATTTTAGACCACCACGTCAACCACCCATCCACTTCCCAGTGGAACGGATATCGAACTTGAAACTCTTAGGGGACGCAGTGTACAACCTGCTGCTATTTAAATGTGACAATCGCCGACAGACTGACGATTGCGCTGTACCTTGTACATAAGCTCACGATCATCATTGCAGTTCTTCTGAACAATGGTGAGTGGACCATCCAATCATTTGCATCATCAGTCAGTGTTGTAAACTTTCGGTCCTCCAATCTGTTCTCACCACTTACACCAGAGGAAGGTCTTCCACTGGTACAAGTGGTGGCAACAGATTGGACCAAGCCAATACAAATGAAATGAACATGGCCATATCGAGTACGGAACATCTGGACTGGCTTGCAGGGAATACCGAGTGCAATATATAGTCAACCTCAGAGCCTCAGAGTAGCAACTCAAAGTTCGTGAGACCACCGCAAAATCGAATTCTTGGTATCTTGGGTTTCTGGAAGAGAGTTGGCCTTTCCATCCCTGACCTTCCCTCCTGTAACATGGAAAGTAGTCTGCGTTCGCCGCACTTGGATTCTACGAGGAACGATAAGTCGGCTTGACTTCACCACACGCTCGACGAAATCACGAAACCAAGCACGTACATGGACGTCCAACATTGACGCTCCCACCATGTCCACCAGTCCCCTGGTGCCCAGATCCACCCTGGCCTGTAGCTATACCATAGTGATCCGTCAGGGTTCCACGTTTTCTCAAGGAGGTCGAAGCACGAAACGGAAAGGAAGCGACGACGCACTGATATCACCGGTCTGCACAGTAGAGTGCGTGGGTGCGTTGTTCTTGACATTGTGTTGATTACCTGCAACGTCGTTGTAGGTACCGAAATTGGCGTTGGGATTTTGACCGTTTTGATTGAAAGGCATTTTTATGTGAGTTTGGTGAGGGCGACGAAGGACGTAGGAGTGGAGAACGCTATGCTCGCTCGGGCGCCAACTCTGGCAGCAAGTGGTTCTGGGAAGGGACAAGGCAAGGTTGCACTGGCTTATATCGTTTTCACGGGAATGTTTGACCGTGTTGGTGATGAATGAATTCCCAAGGACGGCAGTCGATTGCGATAAGAACGTGGCAGATATCGATAGGACTATCCCGTGGGAGTGACGAGCTCTGTCCCATGCCCTTGATTGGGTTACCTCGACAATTCCACGGAGGGACAAAACTAGTACATCGCCCTCGGCTGAGGTTGGAACTTTATGGCACCACTGGGGGGAAATAGTTCGTTGGATGCAGATCTGTCAGTTACCAGGGTATGGCTAGAAATGGTAGAGAAGACACTGGAGCATCAGAGACTTCATTTTGATTGAATATTCGAAAGGCGAGTGGCTGAAGGAGCTTGTGTGGGACGGGATGATGGGACACAGCCATAACGTCGTGTGCCTCGTCCACCGAAAATAACGCTTCTCCGATCCGATGTACGAGTTGGCAGTGCAAAGGGCAAGTTTCTGGTATTGCGATTCTGTTAGTATCGTGGAGCTGTTCGTGCGCGTGGAAATCTGCAAGTGCAGCTATCGCCACCATATGCACGGTGTCAGGTCGAGGCAGTGCGATCGGCCAACCCGGGCTGAGGCGCGTCGATGATGCAACACCAACGATGATCATGAGACTATTGCGCTGCGTCGAGCACTGTCGAGGTCATCAGCGTTCAAATTTTGCAAAGCTTGACAGGGCATATGTGTTCACCTGCGTCGGAGTTAGTAGTTGACTTTAATGAATGATTCACTACGACAAGATGACTGATCGTGCTGAGGACTGAACCGCTCTGCTTTGCTACTGTCGCATTTCTTCATCAGAGTTCGATGGATGGCTGTGATATGAAGCAACACAGCCACCGCACGTCAGCCAAGTGGGCGTTGGGCTCGTCTCTCTACTCTCATCCGAGTCGTTCTCGTCCGTCGCACACGTTTTAATACCCCAACCCAACACTTCGATACCAGCCAGGAAGATTCCCCACCATATCCACCACAAACGACAAGATCGAGACTAGCATTATTCCACCGATAACTACTACTACTACCATCCGGGACCACGGCGAGCATGTCGTCTGCAAGACGACAACCATCCACGACCTCGCTCGGCAAATATACACGATCAGCATCTACGGCCCCAGACGACTACGTCACCTCCAATGGCGCCCGCTCCCTTGACTTTTGCAATGCGTTCTGGGGAGCCGGTGATGGCGGCGTCGACGTCTTATTCGCCAGGATGAGAGGTGCTTCCAGAACGATGGAGGAATTGAAGAATTTCTGGAAGGAGAGGTGGGTTTGCTTGTTCATTCGAGGCATGCGTGGGTGGCTAGGCTATCAGAAGTCGATGGATGACTTGTTCATCCCGGATTTCATACACCCCACGGAACATCGCGTTTTCGTTCATCCGCCACTCTTTACTTCCCATACATGAACGAAACCATGCCAATCTATTTCGCATATGCGACCGTATGCGCCTGAACTAACCGTCACTGCGTACACGAACAGAGCGGCTATCGAAGAGGAATTCGCAAAACGACTTTCCAAACTCGCAAAGATGCCCATAGGCAAAGACGAGATCGGGTAAGTGTCTGCTTCCCCCCTCATGGCGCGCTCGAGGTGGGGTATACCCCATGAGCAGCGCAGGTCATGCGGACACCCACCTGCCCGTCACGCCATCTACCCACGGCCCCACCTGATCACATCTTCACATTATCAGGGAACTCCGTAACTCCATCGATACTCTCCGTCTCGAAACTGACAAACAAGCCAACGGTCACATGCAACTTGCCCAACAACTCCGTACGGAAATCGAAGGTTCCGTTGCCGCCTTTGCAACCAGGCAACAACAACACAAAAAGGTTTACCAAGTGGCCATCGAGAAAGAATTCCGCACCAAGCAGACCCGTGAACAGCATGCCTCGAAAGCACGTGAGAAATATGAATCCGACTGCGTTCGCATCAATTCGTATACCGCTCAGAGTACCCTCGTACAGGGTAAAGATTTGGAAAAGATCCACTCGAAGTTGGAAAGGGCGCAACAGACCGTACAGGTCAACGAGAATGATTATGCACAATTCACGCGCGTGTTGCAAGAAACGCTCCAGAAGTGGGAGCAAGACTGGAAGGCATTTTGCGATAGCTGTCAAGATCTGGAAGAGGAGAGGATCGAGTTTATGAAGGACAACTTGTGGTCGTATGCCAACGCCGTTTCGACCGTCTGCGTCTCCGATGATGAGGTACGTTCACCCTACTATCCTGCCGTCTCATTTGCTTAAGATATTTCCCCGTTAGGCCTGCGAAAAGATGCGTCTCGCACTCGAACAAATGGAACCAGAGAAAGAGATGGACAACTTTGTCCGCGACTATGGTACCGGCAACGCTATCCCCGAACCTCCCACTTTCGTTAACTACGCCAACACCGATGCACCGCCCGTCAATCATAACAGAATAATGACCCGTCCGGCGGCATTTGGGAGAGTCACCCAGAGGGTTATGAAACCGATGACGGCCCAAGATGAAGACGTCCCGTTCGAGACCGGTGCGAATCATGCAGGTGTCGGCGCTGGCGGAGGTCCTCTGTCGAGGGGTGCCCTGACTGAAGCCGATCTTTCGAGGAGCGCAACCCATAGATCGCAGAGGTCCCAGGCGAATGGCATCAATGGACATGCGCCCCCCTCCCGTGAACCGTCTGTCCAACAACAGGCTCAGGCTCAGCAAGCGCAAAGACGTAACAGTACCGCGTCTGGGCTCATCCGCGCACCTTCTCACGCGCGTACATATGGGCACTCCCACTCTCAGTCCTACTCACACTCCCAGACGTCTTCAGCCGCTCATGCTTATCCCCCAGATCCCGTCGATCCCACCGTTTCGGGCACGCAGCTTGTTATCGGGAACAAGGCATGGGACGTCGACCCTTCTAAAGACCCTCAGCAGCAGACATCCGGCCCCAACACCACACAAGCGACATCACGCACATCACCACCTGTCGGCGTCGGTGCGGGTGACGACCCGTTGGTCAAGCAGATGGCAGAGTTGAGTACTGCTGCTGCTGCCGCCACGAAGGGACCCGAGAGGCGGAACACCGTACGCAGGGATACTCCGAGTTCGAGGACGTCCCCGCCTTCGGGGGGCAAACCATCCGAGTCCCTATCGACCCCTGCATCCGGGGGTATTATGGGCTATCAAAGTAGCGGCGATGCCGTCGTGGGGTCATACCCACTCGCACACTCCCGTCCGTCATCGCCCAATCCTACCCCTCCCACTGCGGTCCTTGCGGCGCCGCCGTCTCGTGCTGGGGCATCCTCGGCATCTACGTCACCTGGCATGTCAGGCTCGTTTATGCCGACGCCTGGAGTTGGGGCTGGGATGCCACCGCCATCGTCGGCGTCAGGAGGTGTACCTGTCGAACAAGTAGTCGCCAATTATCAGAGACCATTCCCCGGCGAGCCAAGGAGTAGAGCGAACTCGTTTGTTGGTTCAGCGCCTCCTCCCGTTGCGATGGGTCAACAACCCCCTTCTGCGCCCGGTGTCGGTCAGAGTTTGGGCCAGAGTCCACAACAAATGCAACAGATACAACGACAGGATCCGGGACCCAGACCCACCAGTCGAGCCGGATACCCTGGAATAGGAACGACGTCGCTAACTGCAAGTGCACCGTCGCCTGTGCGTGGTACGAGTCCTGGGGGCGGAATTGGACAGGGCGCTATGCAGACGTATGGAAAGACGACGACAGGAGGACCGGTCGTGAATAACAACGTGCCGCAGGATGGAAGTCAACAACAACAACAACAACAACTTGTGAGGGGAGCGAGCGTTTCGTATACGCAAGGATCGCAATCTCTGCTGCACCATCAACAACTCCAACTACAGCATCATCCACAGCAACAACCACAGCAACAACGACCCGTGACGCCTTCGAACCCCGTCGGTATTGCGCTCGGGCCGGACGGACGTGTCGTGCACGATCAGATGGCCGTTCAGACCGTGGCACACCCGCAGCATCGACCGGCGCACTCGGTAGGGCAGGTCTCGATTTCGCCTTATAATGCCGGAGGAGGAGGGTATGGTGGCGACGGTCGTGTGAGTAGGGGTGCAGGACAAGGTCTACCACCTACGCAGCCACCACCCTCGAAGAACGAGTACTATGGTGCTGTCGTGCCCGCGACGTCACAGGCTCCTCCTGGGACGTACGGTGGTCATCCTACACACTACGAACCCCATCATGCGTCTCACTATGGTGCACCCCCTCCGCCGTCACACGTACCACAACAAGCAGTGATGGCGCCTCCATCGTCATACGGCGGAGGCGGAGGGTACGGTCCGCCTGTTGTGCGTCGTCCGAGCGTGAGTGAGGTCAGTCCGTACGGTGATGGTGGCCAATATGCGCCTCAGCAGGAGTATCATCATGCACCTGTCGTGCACGGCTCTAATAATAATCAGCAGATGAGGCACTACTACGGAGGGACGGGTCCAGGAAACGGTTTTAGAGAACCGAGTCCGGCTGTTGGGAGGTCGCCGTCTCCGCAGCCTCCGAGGGGACAGCATGCGCCAACGTATTCGTACACGGACGGCGGGAGGCCGATCTTGTTTTATGGTGCGTTGCGTTTTTTTTTGGTTCTCCCATCTTACTCATCGTGTGCGCTTTTGTTAATATCATTTTTCCCTCGCTACCGCTACTACTGAAACACGAATCAGTCAAAGCTTTGTACGACTACGCTGCAACGATTGACGAAGAGTTTGATTTCCAGGCGGGGGATATCATCGCTGTAACGGAGACACCGGAGGATGGGTGGTGGTCTGGAGAGTTGTTGGATGAAGCGCGGAAGCAGCCCGGGAGGCACGTGTTTCCGAGTAACTTTGTGTGCTTGTTCTAGGATGCGCTTTTTTTTTCGTATGAATATTGTTTAGTAGGGGGTAGCGTTTGTATCGACGCGTAACTCGGACTGGCAGTTACTGAGGCGATGTTGCATATGATGATGGTTCGTTGTCCACTTCAAGCTTCACACGTGGGTGGTTGGTCAGTGCCAGTTCCGCCGTCTGTAGGTTTTGATCCACTGGCAATGGTGATTGGCAAGGCACTAACGGAACTACCGACGACATCACCCCCGTCAGAAGTTTGGACGATTATCAGACCTGTAATTGGCGACTTTGAAACGCTCGTCTAGACTTGACCTCGAGTGACGCATCGATCAGGAGATCATAGGTAAGATCGTGATCAGTCATGCAGTGCATTTGACTTTCCTTGAAGCCGTGAACCTTTTCAGATTTAGGGCTATGGCTGAGATTTTCACCACAGCCAAGTTGCTGGTGATGATGATGATGATCGGACGCGTACGCTGCCGACGTGGATCATGTTCTTCCTAGTATCCCCTTCACTGGTTCGACTTCAAAGTCTTCGAACGCAGCGGGTTCGTCGTCGTGACGAGGTTAATCCGCGATTTGTTTCGCCGTTCCTGTTCTGCGTAACTTTCCACTGCAAGTAACTTCGTAAATGATCGCACGTGTCACCTAGGCACCCTTCGGGAAGCCTTTTCAACGCAGATACATACTTCCAACACGAGAAGGTTGCCAGCAAAAGCACGCTTGACGCCGGTTTCAGCCCATATGAATCAGTGTCGCTTGACAATCCGGCCGGCTTACGTCGGTTTCACGTCGCATCGATGCACCGTATCACCGAGTGTACCCGAGGAACTTCATTCGAAGTTTTTCGCCTGAGATACTTACATATGTAAGTACCTCACTGTGAGCCTTGGCCGGGTGGGGTTAGGTGTCGTGAAAGGTTACTAGTTTCTTCAGAAACCAACTCCAGGTATAGCCTAGATTTCGTTTCGCATTTGTCATTGGGAAAACTTAAGTGACCCACCACCTACATGTGCCTGTTGTTATGGAAGGTTTCCAGGCGTACATACGGCCCATTAGGCAGGACCAGCATTTGACACCTATAAAACAAGCGGCAAACGCGTACTTTTACTTGATATGTATAAGAGTACTGCTGGTGGAACGTAAGTGTCTCAGTGCTCGGCCGTCGCCAAGGCTCATACTTATCTGCGGATTGATGGGCGAGATAACGATAGGGTCATTCCGTGTCACAATCTGTCAGCGGAAAGTTAACCCGCGAAACCCGAACCGCCTATAATACTCCACATTACCCGTCGGAAATTCTCACCTGTTGAAGCAACCGCGCAGGTATTATCGTGGGAGGTTGAGGTGAGGATGGAAAAAGACAAGATTGCATGCTGCGGCGGTTGAAGTGAACCCCAACCCCAAGCCATCTATGGTATGGATCATGGCCGGCGGTATGACCCTCGCGTTATGATAACAGCGGTCCACGCTGTCCAGCCCGGAAATATCATCCTCCGAACGTCGATACGACATCATCTGTAAAACATTATCCCTTATTTTTCTGCTGTCTCACCGAGTATGTTGACGAAGACGGTTGATTATGGAAGGCCATCACCAGGAACTTACACGGAGTGTAGACCTATGAATGTGATCGGCTCAGGTTCCCATTTCGCAGGTATGCAGACGCCAGTGTATAACATCCAACAGCAACACCTGCTCAGAGCCACGTACACGACAATCTCCGTAACCAGAGCGTCGGCACGATACGCGTGGACCCTGACCTTGGCCAGATCCTAACAGTAGACACGAGATCTACCGTAGTTGTCATGTGAGAGACCAACATATACACTGTGCCACTCACCCCAGTCCGCGCTCTCTGTGCCCAAACTAGTTTAGGCTACTTCTCCATACACGCACTTGCGAGTCTCACTTGTGGGAACGTGGAGACGGTATTTCAACAATGGGCCGTATTCTCGTATCCGCGGGACATCCAAGCGACGCAGTGGCGTTCATCACTAATCAAGAAGGGGTCAACTAGTATGGTTGGTCAAAAGAGGACGTCCTTGCAGGACGTCTTACGACCTCGGTGCGGAGAAATCACCTGGCGATTTACAACCGCTGTAATGACCACACAATATCGTTAGCTGCAAGCCTCGAAAGCTTAGGGCGTAGTAACGGTGTTTCAGTTGCGCAGCCGCCATGATCGGCTGCGTCTCCCAAACGTGCTCGTTAACTTGTGGGCAACGTGGCATTTATCTGATCATATCATCGGATGGCGTTCGGCTATTACCTACCCAAACTTGACGAGTCGCATGTACCAATGTGAGTGTACTTGCGTTCCGGGAAGGAAGTCGTGCAAAGAGAAGAAGTTCCATGTGAAAGTCCAATGGTCGGACAAAGTTTTAGTGAAAGGCGAGTCGGCCGATGCTCCCGTATTCACCTTGTGACTACGAGCGCTGTGACTGAGCAGTACACGTATGTATACTGTCCCGGTCGGTACTAGATGCACCGACGGAAGGAGAAAGGTGAGGGGGATTGAATGAGACACAAGTCAAGGCTGCCAACCAGACGCATTTGTCTCGTCGTTTGTTTCCGCAAACAGCGATGGTCATACGTCAATCCATACGCGAGCTTCGATGACGTGCTCACGACTGCACTCACAAAACTCCATCTAGTACTTATCGACCTCGTGATCCCCCCAAGATTGAGCCTAAGGACCCACAGTAAGACGGAGATGAACTGGTAGATATACCTGATATGTGCACCCCATAGAGTACATGTATCTAAGCTTCGCTGCACGCACGGGGATCGGTACGACCTTCCAAAGGGGAAAGACCGTAGTAACGAGTCTACGCTCATAACATACGTACTTTCTACTGAAACCACCGGTAAAAGGTTTATCTAACTCTGGACACCAAAGTTCGTCACTCATCCTCCCCGAAAAGCTTGTCGGTAGACAACGAAAGGGAACCAAATGTCGTTTGCAGGGCTGTGACCCTCGGTTAGACAAGATCCCAGATCCGGAAGAAGTCCCTATATTGGCGCCCGGTATCGGGACCGGGAACTTATTTGGACAGAATACAGCCTTTGGGACACTTGGACTGGAGGGGTAGCGTGGTGAGGCGGTGGCCGATCATCGAGAAGTGTGGAATCGGAAGATGCGGCGTAGCCGGATACAAATGCTGCCAACTGGATATACTAACAGGGCACAAAGGTAATTTGGTGACATTACCCGCTATGCCAGATTGACAGGAACGTGGAAATGGGTCACAGTATTGGCCCGGCATGGTATAAAGAGGGTACCCCCCTCTGGCCATGTTGAGCCCGTCAGAGTCTTGCACAGTTACCATCGCCGGCTCTTTGTCTTCGCTCATCACCTTTTGATATCATCCATGCGTCCTTACGCCATCTACGAGCATCCCGATTTCTCCGTCTCCTCAGGGAGCATAACCGAGTTTCGCAGGGTTGTGACTGCGTTGACCGTCGTGGCAGCATCGTCAGCGGCCGTATACGAGTTACTCGTGCACAAGTCCAGGTGCGTATACTTTTTGAAGGGGCACTTATCTGCACCCTCCCCCCGTATTTGGCCCTTTGAAGCATTGAAGCTGACGTACTCTTCGAACAGCCTTCGTTTCTTGTGAATGCTCACCTGTACCACTCGTCATCGTTGGCACCGTTCCTCTCACCGGCTCGTGAATGTGACGCACATACCATCAATTAATTTCGTTTATTCCCGCTTCTCGCAGCAACCGTCAGCCAAGGTCCTTGTTGAACGTTGGCTGACGCACGACCCCTATCCATGACTTTGTTCACGAGTGCCACCGAGATGGCGTAGGATATACACGTTTCCTTGTTTTGCAAGTTCTTGTGGCTCAGCTACGGCAGAGGTAGACCGTTTGGTGTATCATTTAGTGTTTCCTGGTCTCTTTGGTCTCTTGTCTCACAGAATCTTCTTATTTTGCTGTAACCGTCAGTTTCTCGTTATAACGTAACTTACTTGCGAATGGCAATACCATCCATCTTTCGGGAATTTTGTGAAACTTGCAGTGAGCTACACAGGGGTGGGGATATATTTCTTTCGAGGAGGTGATGCAGATAGCGATGGGAGACGGATGAGAGAAAGAGAGGATCACGACGTTACGGTTACAGCTGCTGTATCTTCTGTTGAACCTTGTCCCTAACGGTCTGATACGCGCTCATTATAGTCTGCTCGTTGATCACGATCTCCGTCGTGTCCGCCTTTGGCCTGCTCACTCTCGACGCGATCGTCGTCGAGTCTGTTTCCACGATAATTCTGAAGGTGTCGACGACCCACGTCAGAACATCGAATCTCACCGAGCATAGAGGAAAGCGCGTACCCATCGTCGATCGTTTCGTCCAAACACAACAACACCAAGTCCAAGTTTTCCAATACAACCCGCTTCTCTACCTGGTTTCTCAGCAACAGATGGACAGCGTCACATAAGGCTGTCAGTGCACCATGAAGCATAATCTCATTTTCGGCAGGTGAGCCGACGATATACAATATTAGGTCGAGGGAGTGTCTGTAAACTGCAAGTTGCGAGTCGTAGAGGATGATGTCACCTGTGTATAGCAGCGCGTAAAATAATGTATGGTTGGGCGATGAACACGTGCATCCAGCAGACGGCGAAGCGACGCACCGCCGGGCTTCTTAGTCTTCGCCCACAACCCCTTCTCGAACGCTCGCTGATCCTTGAGGGTATTGAGGTGCTTGTTTGCCTCGGAGGCATTGGGGTGACTTTTCGGATGGTAATATTTTGCAAGGACACGGTGGCCTTCGGAGTCCAGGATGAGAAAAGCGCTGACAGTAAACAGCGAGAGGTTCATGCTTAGTAGTCCGAGAAGAACAGCGTTGGCGTTGAGTTCGACAGGGCTGGGTATTAGCCCTGCGTCGGGGAGTGTGTCAAGTAGCAAGCCGCGCTTAGAGGGTGGGAAAATCCTGCCAGCCTTGGTATCACAGCGACTAGTGTTGCCGTCGAACCGAGCCCAACTCGAAGTAAGTTCACTTCGATTCGAATTCTACGTCAGTTCGGTCAGTTCGACAGTGCAAAGTAGGACGAAGTATCAATCGAACTGTACCGAAGTGGCACGTCATACCATAATGGGCTAAGATAGGGCAACAACACGATTGGATGGACTGTTTTAGCGACTTCGTTCGAGCTCAGTTTGTTACACTTCCGGTGAGTCGAAGTGTGGCCGAACTACCACTTCGATTCGACTTGGTCTGGTTCGCGGCAACACTAACAGCGACTCATTCATTTAGCACACTCCTTCACTTGAAGGTAAGTATACGACAGGAGGATGCCCATCTCCCTCAACATCGGAAACGACGAGCTAATCACCGTCGACCGAGGTAAAATGTAAACAGTCCGAGGGGGCATGGAAAGTGTCGACATAGACTCGCATGCGGAGCGGCCGGTTTGCCAGACTCGCAGCGAATCCTTTGTCAACATAATGTACGCCAGCGTCGTCTTAATATTATTGGCACAGAACGGTACGTTGAATCATTTTCGTAAGAGCATGCTTCTCAACTTTTGCGTACGGTGAATGAGGTTAGTTGACATCTAGACTGCTTTTTCCCGTGATGTGCATGTGCCACGCAGGAGGGCCCCGCACTCTGTTCCATTCTAGCTTCGGTAAGTTGGTGGAGACGCTCGTTGAGCATGCTCCGAGTAAATCAGCGTGAAATCGGAGTTATGTGTGTGGCACGGATTTAGAGGTTCGTGCATCCTAGGCCATGTGGGTGAGTGGTTCACATAATGGAACTCGGAAACAGACTCATCAGACGTACTGGATCCTCTGAAATGGAGCGGGTTTCGCCCCCTCAGTGGAGATCTTTTCACGGTTGCGCCAGGATCGCTCTATTTTTCTTTCAAAATCCCTAGCTGTGTGGCGACTCTAAGTAGGTGGTGTTCATTATGACGATCAGTTGTCCGTCTTCTGGTACATGCCGAGTAGAAACCATATCTTGGATCGTTATCGTTAGCCTAGCCCCGCAGGTTCATCCTTCACAATGTCTATAGTATAATCACACCACCCCTCCGTAGGGTAGCCCCTTTCGCCTGGCATCCATTAGAACGGATCCTGGCTGGTGGCAACTCAAGCTGGGAGTATCCGCTGGCAGGTGGCAGTCGTCCGCCTCTCCGAGGAATCGAATACACTCGACGTTTTATTGTTTTCTTGCTTGTATTTCGTACAGTCATTGCATAAGGGCTGCTTCGACCCTCCACGTGGGGGTGTTCCCGGGAATGCCCGCCTCCCAGATGACGGTGAGAACGACCCCACTTTTCTGCATGCCACAGAGATGTGCAGTAGGGCCGTATTGAATCTTAAACTTGTTTTCTTTTCTCTCGGGGTGGTCGCTGCGAGCACTTTCCGAGTAATTTTTTACGGGACTTCCACAGCAAGTCGGAAAAGTCGGAAAACACAAGGAATGTGCTCCCATGACGCCTGGCATAGGTGTGTCCAATCCCCGTTTTAGCTGCAGAATGCCTCTGCTGTGCTAACATTCTAACCCTGCCCCACAGGTCGGTTCGGGTCTACTACCGGAACTCATGATGTACTGCAACAAGTTACAGAGGACAGAGTCGACGTTGTTGTTCATGACAGGGATTGCCCGTTACGTTGTAAATGTCCTCAACGAGGTTGGTGACACTTCCTTCTTCCTATAACCCCAGTCGATTGAATTTGTCCTGCAAGGTACGCCCCTATAAAGAGGTGGCGTATGATGTGCGTACCGACCCGAAAATGGTTGAGGCGTACGCCGCACGTACGCGTCCCGTCTAGGTGTGAAATTGGGATGTGCGTCCGTCACGCCGTCTTGCGAGCTTAACACTTTTTCAACCTCTCATGTTCTGACTGTGTTGCGTAGAGCGAATGAGATGATGTTCGGACAAGTTTCAAACACGTGTATAACGGAGTCCGGATGCATGAAATGCAGCTTTGGAGGCTGTGTCATGAATTCGTATGCAGCTGCGGACTTCCATTCATTTACTTCCTGTGGACACCGCAGAGTCCCCCCCTGCTGTGGTCCATGCACCGGTCTCGTCGCCCCTTTTTGGGTTGCTCCAAAACAACGTGTGGAATGTTCGTTATGCGGTAAATATTTATTTCGTTCGGAGGCTCTGCAAGGGCCGACCATGCCATGACGTTGCGACTCAAGCACAAGGCATCGAATTTGCCTTCGGAAATGGCACATACGTGCAGTTTGTGATCGTTGGTGGCGTGCACGACCCGAGTTGTAAGTGGACCTAACAATAATCACACGTTCTCACGCATTCGGCTTCTGCGTCCTGAAAATACACATAGACGTTTTTCATTGGACCCTGGCACTGATTATCGATGGCGTCCGACCGATAATCTACGATCTCGAGTGTCCATTTGGGATCCCATGCGAGCTTGCAACACGGGTCATACCCCCACCCTTACGTCATTCAAAGAACATTCATTCTCCTGCACTCAGTCTCACTCAGTGCTCGGTAATGTACGAAGCGAACGATATGGGGATGTGCCTGCACGTTCTCAGTATCATTCAGTACAGGAATGTGTACATCCTTTCTCCACGGACACGCTGACATCAGTGCACGTGGGTACCGACCCCATATAGTCAGCCGGCGTGTTCATTAGCGCCCGTTGTTAAATGGAAGAGACAATACAGGTCAGTCCGTAGAAACTTCGCTAATATTGTTATCGCCGAGACGTATCATTTAATAGGGCCGCTGGGGCGAGACCGATGGCGCAGATGGGCAGCTCGCAATTTCCGCTTTCGTCGCATTCCAAATTGGTGGTGAATAAGTTTTGGTTCGGCGGCGCGTGCGCAGTTGATGCTGCTGAGCTCCCTTACTCTGGGATCTCCGTATGCTTACCTACCAGCTGTGATCATTGGGTCATGCCTGGGGACATGCCATCAGGCTCTGAGCGAAGAGGCTCACGCGTGACACACACAGCCCTGTCGACAGCCTGATCGAGCGTTAATTCTTTTAAACGCTTCGGACCTTACCATTTGATGGATGGCTCATGCCTCGTGAGTGTTCCAGTGCGTTGTACTCACGACTATGATATCACGCCATTTTGTCTCCGCTCGCTCGTCTCAGCTCAGCTTTACAGCAGCACAATGGCAAGGTGTGGAAAACGGCGCACGCCTCGTGTTGGTGGTGTTTTCGGCACAAAACTCGTGGTGCTTGCTCTGCCCCTCGTTCACCCCGCAATTCTGCGATGGCGCCGTGGATTACCATACCATATAAACCCTTCTACTAGTGCTGTTAGGAATGCAGGAAACGTTTCCCTCAGGCTCTCCTTTCCGTCGTCCTTTCATCCCTATAAGCTCAAAAGGCGGTTGAGTCGTAGCTGTACGCTCAACATTCACTCCACTATCCGTTCCTTCCCCTATCCATAATTACATCCACACATATACCAATCCTCGCATTCTCATACTCCTCTCATCCCTTCCTATTCTATTATGTCTGGCTACATCCAAGCAAAAGCAAGCTCATCCTCGTTGTAGTAAGTGGATATGTCCCCGGGATACCGTCGGATCATGCTGACGCTTTTGTGTGTCCACCAGCGGAGCGTTGACTCCAATGACAAAGGGGGATCGACACGTTGCACCGAGCAGAATGGAGGAAGTCACTGCTAGGGAGCAAAGAAGCCAGCATAACACACAACGTGATGATCTTCCATCGCGGTATGTTCGTTTCTTCGTTCTCGCGTGTGTGGAGTCTGACTTGCGGGACGCCGATGTTAGGAGCGATAATGACGTATCTGGTATACGTGGCTCGGCGGTCGTGGATCTCCCACGTGCTGGTCACTCGACTTCGCTCGGGTCATCCGGACCTAGACGTCAGTTACAGCCAATCGCAGGCAACTACCATTACAGCCTGCCTTCTCACACGCCCTCGGATGCGACGTCTGTCCTCGAGGAAGCTCATGGCAATAGTCTGTGTGACAGGATGGACGATTTCCACTTTTCCCCACAGCTCAGCGAAAGGCAGGGCCTTGGTGAGCAGGGTCGAACACACGTATCACGCAATGCAACATCGTCAGCGAAGGTGACAGCATCCTTTGATATTGCTTCGTACGTCATCCCATCATATACAGCCAGGTATTTGCTCACCTAATTTCCATGCACTTGCAATACAGTTCGAGGACAGCACACAGTACACATCCAGCGGGTGATGCTAGTAGCTTCCAGAACCCGAGCGCTGGCGAGCACCCAGCTGCAGCTTACCCTGCCTTCATTCCCGGACATGAACATGTAGGACCCTTTGACCAGGCTTTGCGTGGTGACGCCAGTACCCAAGAAGTCGTACACTCAACATCGACCCTCTCCGACATTACTTCCAATCTTCCTTACGGGTTTGACGACTGTCACGTTGATACCGGCGACGGGTCAAGTTCTTCATATGACCCGCCATCGTTTGCGGGTGGATTTATGCAAACCTCCCCACCCATGGGAAGGACTGGTCAGTCAATTACCAGTCCCTCGCGGCGCCCTCGAGCTCCACCCCGATCGGCGTACGACGTCGACATCCACACGATGAGCCGTAAATCTGACTGTGGCTATGACACGTCTCACCCGTCAGGGACGATGGCAACCGCGGTCGAGTCGGACGCAGTCTATGATCATGGAGCCCACATTCAAACGAGTTGCCTGGTTGGTGATCGTGATCGTCAGAGCGGGCAGTCGCAAGCACCATCCTTCGCGCATTGTCAATACCAGTCGCAGCCGCCGCACCTCCCGCAACACCTTCCCCCTCGCAATTCATCCGATCTCTCTTATGCATATATACCGGCGCCCTCGTCGCAGCCATTGCGTAGTGATGCCGATTACTCTCCCGTTCCCAACCCAGGTTCAGAATCAGATCCATCTCCAGTTTCCGCACCTGGACGTTCGGTGACTGGATTAACAACTTGTTCTTCGGCCACCCACTTACAGCCTCACTCGGCACCCCCGGTGCTCCATGAAAGGTCGTGTTCACCCTTCTACGGCGACTCTAATTCACCCGCCCGCCAGTTAAACGTTGCATTGCCCCTTTCATCCCTCGGACGCAGTCCCCAGTCATCATTCAGGCGTGGCCTACCGAGAGGACCCGGGTATGAGAGGGATTTTTCGGCCTCTGCGTATATGGATGAGTCGGAAATGAGACCAGAAGGATGGGGCACGACACTGTTCCGACAACCTGCGGGCCTGTCCCAGATTGCATCGTCGGTGCGACCCGACCCAGACCTTTTCGGAAATGCCTATGAAATGTCAATGTCGGTGCAGCCCTCATCGTCATCCGTAGGGATGGAGCCAGCGTCCCGTCACATCCGCCGTTGGTCCTCGTTGAGCGTGGGCTCGACGCCGACGTCTCGCTTGCCGACGGCGTTTCAGGCTACTAGCCAATCCTACACCACTCGTCTTCGCAGACACTCTCAGGTTGTTTCACCTGCGCCGTCATTGCAACGCTCCACTAGGAAGGTTTCTTCTCAGAGCCCAAGCCCGACCCCAGGTCTCGGCCATATGCCTGCTCAGGCTGAGACATTCGACGCCAGCACACAGGGAACACCATCGGCGATCTCTACTACTACTGCCAGTGGAAACCTCCAAGACCATGAAGCGGTTATGTGCGACGGTTTTGCTGTCGACGAAGAATCTGTGCACAACGCTCTTCAAAAGCCTGACAAGTTGCTGCATGTATACGAGTGTTTCTGGGACCGCGAGAATGCCGCGTGTGGAATGTGGATCGAGGGCGATCAGCCCAGCATTGCGGACCACCTTCAGCATTTCCATGGGTTTAAGGGTGGCGAGACGACCACTCGTTGTCTTTGGCGCGATTGTCCCAAACCGAACATGAAGGGGACGAGCATCGCCAGGCATGTAGTCACTCACGTGGGCTTTCGTATTAGATGCGACACGTGCAAGCACGAGTTTGCAAGAGGTGATGCATGCAACAGGGCCCACATCAGGTCTCACTGCACTGGGGTGGCACAACCTATGTATGGGGACTTGCAACGCGTGCTTGACGCACGCAAGGTTGATCCCTCTCGTCGTCTCGCCAAGAAGAGACGATTGGAAGAATTATAATTGCTGATTTTAGATGTTTCCTCGGACAGAAGCGAGTTTGCAGGGTCCTTTTTTCGATTTTAGTGTGTTTTTTTGAACGATTCTGATGATACTACCGTCGCTGAGCAGGAAACCCAGCGTGCGGCTCTGCTTCGTCATAATTTATACCCCCCAATACAACTTATATACCCTCAATTAGCCCTTTAGCTACTTACCTTATAATTCATCCCGTTCCATCAAGTTGTATCACGGTACGCAGTTAGATTCTTCGCCACGTTGCTAATATATCTAGAGACTGGGGTAGACATGGACATTTACACGACTTCATCGCTTAGACTAGGACTTCATTTATTAGATGTCGGTAATCACTGTATGCAACTGGTTGCAGGTACGGTCCCTGGCACACGACCTGACGGCGAACATCGAGGCTGTGAGGTCGTGTGATGCGTCAATTGGTCAATATACCATCAGTGACCACACAGCAATCAAGACGCTGCCCATGACTAATTTATAGTGTTAGTGTTGTCGCCCCTGGCAATGCAGCTCTGGGCAATGATTGCTTCGTGAGTTCGAGAGTCCCACATACGTCAGATGGCGTGAAACAATATCAATATTGTTGATTGACTTGGCCCTCCAAGTTGCGCTGCTGGAAAACATGAGGGACACGCGTGTCTAGGTCGCGTGACTACGAGCTACTCAGACAATGTAGAGTCCGACACTTGAAGGTTCCGGCACATGGTTGACTCCACCGCCGTCGTACCGGCCTACAAGGCCTACAGTGGTTTGGGAGAGAGACGATAAAGCCCAACTTACGCAGACCTGGATAGCGTGACCGTTGCTAGAAACAGGAGTTGACATCGGGGAGGCAAGCATAGCTGGCGAGTACATTGACATCTCGAAGATAACAGATTGGGAAAATTAACACTCGAAGCCATCGAGGTGCAAGCTGTGGTGTTCGGCGCTAGGCTGCAGTCGAAAAAGCCAACTGTGCGCGGGTTCTGCTCAATTACCTGGTTAACGACGTCGCTGGAATCATGAACACCTGTCCTGAAATGATGGTCTTCAGTGAGCACATGTGGAGCCTGACGCTGTTGACACTTACAAACGCCTTAGTCGGGGTTCGTGTTGCTCTGAGTCTGGGTGATACCGAAGTTGTACCTGGGACAAATGGCAGAAGTAGAAGCCTCGAACAGGGTAGCGACGGTGACGGCCGAGAGGAATGTTTTGGTGGACATACTTGCGCTAAAGCTGAGGAATCGGTTTAACATTATACAGGTGAGATTTCCGTGCTGGAAATGTGAGTTGGAGAGTTCTTTGGCTACGGTGGGCTGCATCGTCTGACCCTCGACCTTGCAACATTTCGATCGCTTTTCGAGAGTCGGTAAGGGAACGGATGCAGTAGAATCTCTCTACTCGATTGATTCGCTTGATATTCGCACTGGATTATGCAGTGTTCCGTCCAAGGAAGCCCAGGTAAACACGTGCGCTTCCCTCTCTTGAACTCCCACCGCCGGAGATCGGAGATGGTAGCAGATTTAGGGGGACAACCATGTTAAAAAACTGCCGCTTGGGGATATGGCGGGTGATAAGTGCTGAAATCGTCCACCCACCACTTGACCTGATGCAGGAGAAACAATACATCGGGAAAGACTGTACGGAGCAGGCACTTACTCATACGCACTGGAGTTGAACTGAACCAAACGAACATTTAAAAGCCAGGACCGCCTCTTGCAACGTGTTGCTCGCAAAGATGTCGGTGCAGTACTGTCATCCGAACATAGTTGGCTGATGCAAAAAGCCCCACTAAAAGTTTTTGAGGTTCCGTCGGCATCTCTGGTCCGGCGCGGTCTGGTTGCATCTTGCTAAAACTCAGCATCGAAGTTGAATTCAGCACATACAAGCCTGACAGAGAAGCCAAACGGAAAAACGCGACCCCGTACTTTGCTCAGTGGCTTGCGGGTCTCGTCGTCAGTCAAGTCGAACTCCGAGGCCCCGTGCCAGCACTGTGTTGGTTCAACACACTACCGCAGTCTGGGTACACCGCTACCCTGCTGGTTTGCTATCAGCCATGCTATATCAGGTCCGCGTGGACCATTCCGCAGAGTATTACACCAGTACTATGAAATTTCGAACCAGCACACTCACAACAAGATTTCAATCCACCGCCCTCGGTTGTTATAGCACCATGAAGTCTGAAGGTCACACTGCGTGATGTAGGCTACCCGCAACCAAGAATTAGACGGCCTTGAGACGCGGTTGCGGCTCTAATCCATCGTAAATCGGTGGTCTGCGTTAGTACAGGGGAGGTATTGTTGGTGGTTCACCTTATGCATCATCGAATACATACCAAGGGTACCCGGAAGTATAAGTGTTAATACGGATTTTTGACTACACGGATCCTACCCGTGTGCATGCCAAATATTGCTCTGGCTCCCGATCGGGCATGTGTTTACACCGTGCCATTGTGTTTCTGAAGGCACCCAGGTGACCACGTCCTACTGCATCCCTTCTCGATTGCAAATACACACGCGTAAGTTGATGAATAGGCAACTCGCCTCGACGAATCAAGTAGAGCACGTAGCACAGCAATTCCTCGTTCGTGTTCAGCTATCCTTGGTAAAGTTGGTAGACAGTTCCGTGGACGCAAGGGTTGGCGATGTAATTTCCGAGGACACGAAGGGAAGATTGTTAGGTAAGCAGTCAGTCACGTGAACACAGACAACTTTTGGAGTCCTGATACGATGACAAGATAGCCGTACGTCTTCCGCTAACTATACACTTACACTGCTCAATTCCAGTATACTTGTGCATACAATCCAAAAATTTGATTTGACATCACCGGGCTGTAGAGCGAAACATCATCTTTTGAATACGTTTTCTCGCTCTGCAACTCGTTCAGGATAGTCAGAACGGGTGTTTCGATGAAGTCGACGAAGACGAGATCGATAGGCGTGTCGTCTGTCACGTTAGGAGGAGAAGATGCCATATAGTCCGGGATGTCGTAGGAAGGGGGGAGAGCATGAAGCGTGTCGTCGCCAGATCCGGGGCATGACTGCGAAACATATGTGAGTACAAAACTCGGCGTATGAGATTTTAGAGCCTACGTCAACGGTGACATAACCGAAGGTCAATTCGTCCTTTCCAGGGCTTTTATGTCCAGAATGTTTCTCCATTTCCCCAAGCCAGGTCTGGAAACGATTGTCAACATAACCACGCTCCCACAACTTCCCTTCCAACTCTGCGCGCTTTTGTTTCAACGACGTGCTTGACGGTTTGTTGAGAGCCGGTAATACTTGGTTGGCGACCTGCAAAGTGACCCCCGGGATGTATAAGAACTGGTCGGGATAAGGTACGGCCGTGAGCTGGTCGTTCTTCGTGAAGGGACCCTTAAAAATGTCGAAGCGAAGATCTCCGGAGTTTGAAATGAAGAGACTAGGTATTTCTGCGCGAGAGTTGTTGATTTTGAGGGCTGTGGGTATAGCCTGAACATATACGGTCAGAAACAGAAAGAATGGAAACTGGTCAGAACTCACTCCATCGATAAAGAGGCTCAGCAGGGACCCATCAGATGGATATGGATCGCTGCTCTCGTTTCAACATGTGCCACTAACCACGTGAGACAAAGGAAGTCACCGAGTCATCGTGTAGTCTCGAGGTGAAACACCATACTGGTAAGAAAGGTTGTACTGTTCTGCGAGATCCTGGAGACCTTCGGTGATGGAGCGACCGTATCGCGTATCGAAAGTAGAGTTGGATGCTCTCGTATGGTACTGTAATCATCAGAGTCAATCTTACAAAAATCGCTGGGGCCATGCGAGACGTGCCGCCTGCACGGCCCTACTTACGCACCTGATAGGTAACCCGGTTCTGATCCAGATACCTCCTACTGAACTCGATGTCGTTGGCGTTACCCTTACCAGCATCAAGATTGGCGCCTAAATAGTGATTCGGACGAGAACATTCTATAAAGGGGGAAGCACACTTACTCATCCATCCTGAAACAGATGAAAATCACATTGCAACGTAGGCTGGGAACAGGAGAACAACGTACCGATGGTTTCCATGTAACGTCCGCTTTCCATTGCCATAGACCTGCTATCATACTGCTGGCAATCTCGGATATGAGTGTGTCCTGCCCATTTCTGAACGGCTGTAGGTGCATCTGAATCGAGGAAGGGTACCTCCAAAGATCATAATAGGGGTCAGGGGGTGCACCGTACGAATTGCGTTGAAGACGACTGGCCCTGCAAAAGGTCAGCTATCTTTCCAACGTGACTCTTCTTTCTCAACACACTCACAACTATCATTTGAGACGGGCATATGACTGTGAGCAAGCACACACCCTTAGTTTACGTATCATCGAGACTGACGAACATACCCCGCGAGCACGAAGACATCGGGCTCCTCCGCAATCGCTTCTACAAACTACTTGAGTGAGATCGAGACAGGTACTGATGTGCGAGCACGTCTGCACCCACCCAGCTTTCCTCAATCATTTCGGCTACCGGCTGAACAGTGGTGTTGTGCACGTTTCCTGTGAAATTGAATAACACGCCAAGAGATGTTACACGGCGCCCCCTGCGAGGCAGAACAGTCAGTTATGCACTGAAAATGAGTTATATCGCTCATACATCGCGGTTGTGAACTTGGCATAACGACCTGTGGAGGGATGAGTTACACAATTTTCAGCCTCACGTGGTACGCGAATGTTACCCACTCCCGACAGGAACGCTCACGGCTTTCCCATCAGAATCAAAGATGGTGATGTTCACGTTTGAGGTGAGGTAGCGCCCCTCGAAGTGGGGGATGAAGCTCTGGTACCTGATGAGTCGCACAGGTTCCGACACATTATCGGAGGGGCAGAGTATAATCCATGAGAAGTACAGGTGAAGGGCGATCGGTTGACGTACATGTCATAGGTATCCGCATATACGTATAACTCGTGGCTAAGATATTTTTCATGTGGGAGGACCTGAGAACGATGGACAGTATACGCACTTGCCAATCGCCATGACGTCATATGGGAGGCGCTCGACAAACTTGTTAGACTACAGGCCAAACAACTTAACCATGAATACGGAAGCATGGCGAAATTATATACCTCATGCGCATCAATGGCTCCAGGTGCATAGCCGTCAGAAAGTCCAGACCCTGCAAATAGAAAATGAGTTGGGTTCAACATATATTGTACTCGCTTGGCTACCATCGTGAAGGTCCCCAGAATCAATCAACAGGAGATCAACACCCTTTTGCTACAATCGACGCATCATGGACGAGATCCACAGATCATGGGTGTGGAACTTACCTTGGCTATATATTTCATGTGGGTAATAAAGCTTGCAAAGTCTCCAAGATCACCGCTGCAGGGAGGTCAGTATCGTGTTTCCGCGTCAATCTATCCCTCCTGAAGCAACATGCAGGGGGGTATGGCGGCTAACTTAGTCCACTCTTACCTAAAGTTGGGCTCTGGAAAGCTGTTTTTTGGGTGACCAAGAAGCCACCCATGAGTATCAGTGGTGTGGATCACATTGAAGTCGCCCCACACGATTGGTCGGTGTGGTGGAGTAAGTGGAACCTGAGGATATTCCTGCTTCTCAACACGGCTTTGGCTGTAAACTTCGCCCCGTACGGGAAGGTGGTGGTCCCCACAGGCTGTTGCAAGGCCTGCAAGGGCAATTATCGGGACGAACATGATGGGGCGTGCAAAAGAAGCCCCTTCAATACGACCTCAACAGCTATATATCCGTAATCACACCTTGTTATGTAATGCAACTATGAAACTATATGTTGCAGTGTGATACGTCACGTACCTTGGAAGCAACCCACACCGGGTTAGATGGCGACTGCGGGCCAGGTTTCAATAGAAGGTGAGCCGAGCAACCATGCTCGATCTACGGTTAGTGGCCAGGCATCGCCGGTGGCTGAAGAGCGCTGGCTGGGCAGTATTCCGTGGCATACCCGAGCAACTTGGGAAGTTGCCACTGACGGAGCCCGTTGCTTATCTCAGTGCAACGGTCGGCAGGTGTGTCAACACCTCTATTTGTGTCTGTTTGCCCTTCGAGACCAATCAGTTCCCGCGAAAAAAAAAACCGCCACCATGTTTGGGAAGCAGGTAAGTTCGTCGTGCAAGCCAGGGTTGCGATGCCGTGGTGATGGCAGCGCAGGGTCTCGCTGGGAGCTGACAATTTCTGTCCAATCAGAGTTGCCAATTGCCTTCCTCCGGAGCTTGTTATTACCTACATTCTACTCAGGGAGTCGAAATCCTGAAACTTGTACACACACACACACGAATGTGACACAGTTCGAGTCCGCGCCACGCGATCCCGAACTGTGTCACATTCGTGTGTTGCCACTGTTCGGCCTGATGATGACATGGCATGGCAATATTTCCTTCTCACGAGGGTTCACAGTGAGTGTTGGTTACATTTTCATCATTTGCCAGTTGACTTTCTCGTTTTCGCATGGGAGTCTGAAGAACGCGGTTGATATCCTAGTCTCATACTTGCGTCGAACTGCAATCGATAGCCAGCCACTTTGACTTGTGCTTGCACAGTTGACCTATCGTGGGCGTACGCTTTTGCTCCCACACTTACGTCTCCTGCATGTGATGTGTACTCGGGATAACGCACGTAAGTAATAGGCCACAGGCCAGCCGACCCACGTTTCATCTTTCTATGACCGTTATCATTCCGTCCAAAACGGGCCCTGGACCAGCTGATTGACTAGCCCGCTTTGACGTGAACCGTCATCACCTATTCTATTTTATTTCCCCAGACCAACCACCGCCACTGAACAAGCCAAAAAGTGAAGTCAACCGTTCGGGCATAACGTCCCGCTACCGGCAGGCCAACCCCGTTTGGAACTGGACGTTTGCGCCCTTACAGAATATGCAGGGTAGCAAGTTGTGTCACCTGTGCTTGGGACCCCCAATTCACATAGAATTCAGACAAGTAACCTCCCCTACCGACTCAGAGATTGTGTCCTAGACTCCGAAGTACTGGCCTCACAGCTCCAGGGCCATAGACATGGCATTTACGGTCAAGGTGGAGCTCCAGACTTTGTTCCGGTCCATCACTATTCCAAAACGATGCTGCGTCGCAAGTGCGGTCGTTGCTAAGGTGCACCGTGCCGGTAGTGTGCCCCCGATTACCAGTCAGTCAGATCTTTCTTCTCGTTGCTTCGGCCGATATTGTTGACATCCGAAAACCCGTTATAAGCAGTATGTAACAGGAGAATCAATTGGGAACTTCAAGCCATCAAAGTTGGTTAAATACCATATCGCTCAGGTGACGTAGGTAGTGTCCTGGCACCTCTAAAACGATTCAACGCCTGATTCCACTCAACCTGTGCGTACAGCCCTAGGACTTGGTTCGCCAACACGGGGCTATACAGCGACGCGTCGGAGTCAGTATAATTCTTGGCACTCTGCAGAGTATTCAAAACCTCGATAACATCCGATACGATGAAGTCGATGAATACGAGATCGACCGGTGTGTCACCGGTCACGTTGGGTATGGCCGACCCAATATAATCGGGGCTCGAATAGTAAGGAACGGCAGTATGGAGCGTGTCGTCACCGTCACCTGGACAAGACTCATGGGGCATGAATACGAGCGCGCATCACCACTGATCAAAGACGATGATATATCGGAAATGCACGCACGTCTGTAGTGACGTACCCGAGGGTCGGGTTTCCTGCCATGTCCGCCGTGCTTCTGGGACCAGCACGCCTAGCCATCTCTGCCAGCCACACGTTGTAGCGGCCATCAACGTAACCACGACGCCACATCTCTGTTTCCAGCGCCGCGCGCTTCTTCTTGTTTGATGTGCCAGCGCCGTTGAGGGCTGGCAACACCTGGGTTGCAATGCTAAGGGTGATGTTTGGGATGTAGAGGAATGAATCGGTGAACGGTAAGGCGGTGAGTTGGTCGTTCTTCGTAAATTCACCCTTGAGAACATCGAAGCGCAGTTCACCGGAATTCGTGATCAGGATATTGGGTATGCCGGCACGCGAATTGTTGATAGCAAGTGCAGTCGGAGCAGCCTAATAATGGCCATCAAGACACTTGACGCCAAAGATGACCAGGCCAAGAACTTACATCATCGACGAACAGGGATAAGACGGAGCCGTTGGATGGGTATGGGTTTCTGTTTCGACATTAGAATGTTCTAGTCGAGAAAGGAAGCTATCATACCGGCTCAAGGTATAATCCTGAGGAGCATAACCGTATAGATAGGAAAGATTGAATTGTTCTGCAAGGTCTTCCAAACCAACCGTGATCGAGTGACCATATGACGTGTCGAACGTTGAATTCGATGTCCGAGTGTGATACTGAAGACAGATGTGTCTGGGACCGGGGTAACCTCGCTGTATAACTGCGCTTCACGCACCTGATATGTAACTCGGTTTTGATCGAGGTATCTTCTAGTGAATGAGATGTGATTAGAATTACCCTGCGCAGCACTGAGATTCGCGCCTGTCAGGCGCTTACACCACTAAAACTTGTACACGGCGTGACAAACATACTCATCCAACCTGCGGATGAAACATCGAATCACAAGATACAGGAAGCGCAACAGCAAACAGCCTACCGATGGTTTCCATATAGCGACCGCTTTCCAGTGCCATGGAACGTCCACCATATTGTTGGCAATCCCGTATGTGCGTATGTCCTGTATGTTTCTGAGACTCTCAATGCTCGCGTTGAATCAAGGGTTTACCTCCGAAAATGAGGATCGGAGTCAACGGATGTACAGCACGGATTGCGTCAAAGACCACTAGCCCTGTCAGTCAGACGTAAGTATTGACCGAACACCGCATTGCCTCCAATTTAAAACGTACAATTATCATAAGAAATGGGCATGTGGCTGAGAGATTAATTAACCCGGTCGACCAGTTCGTGTGAGATGATACGAATGCGGAGCTTACCCGACAAGGACGAACACGTCTGGCTCCTCTTCAATGGCTTCCACGAACTGGTTGACGTAGCTCGATGACACATTCCCAGCTATTAGTTCAGGTGTGAACTCACCCAAGATTCCTTGACCATATCAGCCACAAATTGCACCGTGGTGTTGATAGAGTTGCCAGTAAAATCGTACAAAACACCAACAGATGTTACACGGCGTCCTCTGGTTTTGCGGTCAATCGCTTCGCGTTCAAACTTCACACGAAGAATAACCGCCATACTTTGCAGTCGTAAATTTTACAGAGCGATCTATGAGAAGAGGATCAACCCGGCAACCCGTTAGGCTTGGCCAGATGGACTAGAACTCACTGCCAACGGGTACGTTAACAGCTTCCCCGTCAGAGCTGAACACGGTGATGTTGACATTCGAAGACAGGTAGCGCCCATGTAACTGAGGAACAAAGTTGGTATACCTGTTGGACCGACAAACGATGTGCCGAGAAAAGTACCGCACGTCGGTTGGCGACGAAGAGGCAACGACGAGCAGGATGGTAGGTACGTACATGTCATAGGTATCCGCATAAACGTATCGCTCGTGACTTGAATAAAAACATTAACAAGCGTTCAGTATGGAAGGTCCGGAATGCTTACTTGCCAATTGTCATAAGGTCGTATGGAAGACGCTCGAGGAACTTGTTGGACTACGGGTTTGCACCACTTAGTTACTGTCCCAGACATAGAATGCAGGCAGGATACCTCGTGCGCGTCTACGCCGCCTGGTGGATACCCGTCAGAAAGGCCAGTTCCTGGTTGTGAACGAGCCCTCAGGTATCAAGCGTTTCCGCTTACACCTCCATATCGTCCACTTGTGTGGGGTGACTTCAATGTAATTCATACCACCGATACCCATGGATGGTTGCTCGGCCATCAAAAGTCAAGCTGGCTGGAGTCGAACTATAGGTGTGTCTGCTTGGCCATTTCCACGGAAGATGTGAGATGGTTATGAATTTGACGCCTGGAACGCGATATGATTGGAGGCCAGGCGTAGTCGACGAGCTACGCGGAATCATGCACTCGGAAGAGTACTCATGCCATTTTTCACTCCAGTAGTGACCTTGGAGACTTCGCAAGCTTCGTAACCCACATGAAGCAGATTGCCGTTGTATGTCGTTCTAGAGCATTCTCTTGTGAACCTGCGATGCTGATGCGCTCGGTTCCTAAGGAAAAGAACGCCGATCTTCTCTTGGTTGACTCAGGCGACGTCCATGACGGTAGCTAGCACACATCTATCCGTACTGAGGATACTCTCGCTTCTCGGGATGAGCACCGGGAGCATAGAAGTGTTGGTCGCCACAGGCCGTTGCGAGGCTGACCAGTGCAAGGACCGATACTGAAAGCATCATGGTAGAGACGAGTCAAAAAGCGCACCCACGGGTGAACGCAGGGAGTAATTCCTTATAACTTTATAACTTCAGTGGGGACCGCGTGTTCTCGGGTGGGACTTTCTTGATGACAGGGAAATGTACACATGAGCCTGGTGCTGAAAATTGTGTAGTAGTCAGACATGGAAACGTTCTTGATGACGAGCTGCTCGCCGAATCACTGTCACACACCACATACCACCTCAACCACTCTGTGGGAGAGATTGCACCCCTCGACCTGATAGGTTTAACCAAGCTGGGCGCTCGACTCAACCGGCTCCGTACCACGGTGCGGTCCACACAAGCCGATTGGCTAGTGCAATCAACTTGCAGAGTCACTAAACCATGGAAAACATCCAGCACTAGTACTCAGCCAAGGGTACATGTCATATGAGCGTGGTTACGGATGTACGTCGTCACCAGGGAGAGTTGGGAACAGATTGTCGTAAGCAATAAACGTGTTTGTCCGCTCGTATTATTTATCAACCCCCCCCTCTCCATCACTTCCTAGGCCTGCACCGTCAATGGACATCTGTGAATATTCGATATTCACTTTTCTTACTTTGTGACTGATAACGTATGAGTTCGCCATGCCAAGTGTTTGTGGTAAGCTAGCCGAGATACAGAGATAGGTGAGCAAAAATATCTGAGAGTCGATATGGATGTAATAGCCATACCCTCACAGCCTTAAATTGTGGCTTGGCCATTTTGTCAAAAGGAACAAAGGCTAGGCTGTGTAGCTTTTGCTGCGAAACGTAAGACTTTCCGACATTTCCTTCGATGCCTCCAAAGCCACGCCATGTCACCCACCTTACCCTGCACGCTGCATTGCGTGAAAATGGTTAAGCCTTCGGCCGTCGATGATGGGAACAGTTGGGACTTGACCCAAAGTGCTATGTGGACTTTACGTCGCTAATTAGATTTCGCGAGTCAGATTTGGCCGACCACCCTTCTCATGGGGAGACTCATCGGCTTGATCTGGTCTCACGTCTCCCGCAAAGGTGCGAAAAACTTATTTTATATTTAAATTCAAGTATATACCTCACTCGCCAGAGCCATTGTCGTAACAGGTCGTAGTCACTCCCTCGTGCTTTTCATTTACCAAACTTCAACTCAAAACAGCCCGTGGCCGACAAGTGCGCCCACGTAACGACGTTAAGACTCCGGCATTCTGGTCATTGGATCTCGGCAAGTGGCCGCTGCGGGCCTATTCCACCATCCGTCTCGTATCATTTATCTCCGTCCGATTCGTCGACATGTGCAAAGACTCCGACCTGGATCCTCGCTTTAGACTTCATATATAAAAGTCCTCGCGAGGTTCTTTGCGAACACATGTTCTATCCCCCCACAAGAGCTCCACCTGCCTCGTCAGTGATTCTTCTCGAGACTCAGAAACGAAGACTGACGATATCCTCAGCATTGCGTCACCCGAACAGGGTTCGCCTGACCTCGTAATGGATGGCCCCCTCGGTGCTACCGATACGACGGGCTCCTTAGGTAGAAACGTTCCCCCGTGGCGTAGCGAGTTGTACGCTGCAATGTCTGGATATGACAATGATCAGCGGTGAGCGACTTTTTCATAGTATGCACCTCGCTCTGAAGACATCCTTAGCAGCGAGGGGAAGGTTTCCTACGGACCTTCTCACCGGCCGCCTCTGGAATACGAAGCTGCAATGCAGCCTAGTCAGGGCTACCTCCAGCTGTGTGGTGTTGGAAGGTTCCCAGTAGTCCCTTCCCCTACTTTCGCAGTGCATCCCGACACGCTTTTCTCGCTCACCAATGCCAACAACGCTCGGACGGTCGACCAGCACATTCGATGTGGCCTCATGGACAACAGTGCTACGTACGCCCAGAACTCACCAACCGTTGGCATGACTGCGTCCCCCACGCATAGTTACTACTGCTTTAACCCACCCCCTCATTGTTACTACCATTCGTCGGCCGCAGCGCCTTCTTCCTACATGCATCCCAGTCTGTTCGATGCACCTCCTAAGCCCCCTGCCCCATTTGCTGTGCCAGGGAATTCCGAAAGTTCAACTTCTTATCATTCCTCACCCGTACACACTGGGGGTGGCCCTCACCGTCCCGCGATTCTGGACAAGGGACCGTCTGTCACTAACCGTGATGGCCACCTTGTGGATAATCCCACGTCTGAGCCCTTTTTCTATCCGTGCTCCTTCGACAATTGTCAGGACTGGATCTCGGACAACCCGAAACAGATGAGGGACCACTTGAAGTCTCATGGCGTCCACCTTGGTATTGACCCTGACTTGCTGATCAGATGTCGATGGGTAGGGTGTACAGCCCGTAAAATGCAGAAGACGAATTTTCGTCGCCATATCCTCACTCACTTCGGGGAGCGCTTGGGGTGCTCTGTGTGCAAGACGAGTTACTCGCGATCTGACAGCTTATCCAAGCACTTCAAGGATAGCGCGGAGTGTTTGGGTGGGACACGCATCAGGCTTGTTAGCCCGAAAGCACACCGACGCCAGATGTTTGGTGATAGGGTCGTGCTGGTTAAAGTTCTCGGAGGCTGATCCGTAACGCGTTATGTATACACTATCATATTATCTATGCAACCGTCGACCGGCTGTTCGCTAGGACTATTAGTTTTGCATTGTATTCTGTCTATCTCATTTGTAATGACTCTTCTAACTAATTACCGAAATCCACTGGAGCGAACTCAAAGCTGTGAGACAAACTTAAAGAAGACAGCATAACGACTAGCCTACCGTCCTATGACCACGCGTCCTAGTCCTGGTATGGGTGATGTCCTACAGGAACTCCCATGACGGCCCGGCGGGCCGCACATTTGTGTCACTGTAGTGAACTCCGATCAGGAGCGTTTTCCTGCTGTGTTGTCAACTTCTTGAACTCCAGCAGGACGGGTACTTCTCGCGGAAAATACATAACGTCACTAACCAGCCTATTGCCTTCAGTTGGACACGTCACGGCTAGTACGGAAGCGGACAGTGGCAAGCTTCGAGACCCTGCGAATAGGTTGGAACCGGCACCGTTGCACTTTGCCCTATGTAGCGGACTTGAGTTCCGTACTTCAGGTGAGAACGGCGGCCTTCGAATGGAAACTCATGCGTGGTCGTGCAGAGATCTGAAGATGAGGTCTAGACATCGCACGCACTCCCGAGAAAGTTCATCTTTCACTCTTTTGTTGTGCGTGTGGAGCTGTATCGCACTGCGCATCTGTAAGGCTTAATTGGTGAGCACGTATTGTTCAGCAGGGCAATGCTGGAACTCTGACGTTGGGTCGAGCATGATCTTGTCGTACCTCCTTACCACTAACGGGTGTGGGCGTACGCCTGACGTGTATGGCATATATTTAGGTGACCGGTGATGCCCAGACGCTGCAATAATTATTTCATGAAGCACATTGCAACTATGTGAATCAAATGACACTGATGGCGCCTTTCGATTCATTTCAAGTCTCCCTGATCCCTCATCTAGTGGGACGGGAAAGATGTATGACGACATTGTGGCATAGCTTCTCATTCTTGGGATCATTGTGGCTTAAATACTATCAGAGGGTAAGCTACTGGTTATCCACCCTGAAGGCAAGCGCACTAAATGTCCCGACTTTCAAATTGGCAGTTTCCCTTTTTACTTTCTTTTGTCCGGCATGTAGGCGATCGCACGTTGCTTGTGAATAGGTAACTGCGATTTTTCTGATGTGACTGTTGCCTCTGCTATCACGGCACCGATTACGGTGTACATAATGGCTGGAGCAAGTTCCGGGCCCGTCATCGTCCTGTGTCCCACTGTCACACCGACGAGCCTTCTCGCCTCGTCCCGAAGAAAGTGTGAGGACACGTAGTGCTGTAGCCGACGCGAAGCGGCGGCGATACCCGTGACTATTGTACTGATGCGTCACGGGTCCTAGGGGTGTAACGATGGCACTTATTCGGAATATGGGCCAGCCATCCTTCCCATCATGACATCAACCGTTCCAGCCAATGGCAGACGCCACTATTCCCACCCCTTCCCGATGAGATTCCTCACCCCCTCTTCACGATATCTACCACGAATTCACGATTTTTTCTTCGCAAAAAAAGCCATGCTTTCTAGAAGAGTTTCTGACCATGCAGGATCGCTATTATATGCAAAGTATCCCTATTTTAGCGCGTTCGTGGAAGCCGTGTGCGTAGTAAGTAGTTGGAAAGCTGTGGGCATCTGCCGCATTTCTGATGGCAGCCCTACATGAAAGGGGCATAATGGGATTTAAGTCGCTATCAGTATCGACAGTAGATGATTTTTTTCATGGTGGCTACTGTTGAAAAGCACACACGTAAATGTCCATCCTCCCTGACAACGAGGCCCTTTTGGAGCCTTCCGCTCTTTCTCGCGCAGTCGGCATTCAATTGCCCTTGTCCTCACCCCCCACGGACATATTCATTCCTCGCCTGGCGTCATTGGACTTGAGGCGCATTCGAAGCATTAAATCGCATAGTCTCTGGAATGCCGAGGTTCGAATACTCCGTTGCCATCAGTGGTCCTTATTGTCCTTGGCGCTTATCCTTTTTGCTTTGCGCAATCGTTCGTTAAAGAGGATCGTATGGGTTAGTCAAATATTATTGTTTCTATTACAATTAAGTGGCGCACTGATTTCAACCGCAGCACTCGTATGGACGCTTCAGACTAAGTGCTTGACGCACTCGGGCTAATACGTCGCCATCGAGAAAATACAGGGAAGAAACCACATAAATTACAGGCCATCGCTCTCCGTTGTCTTGCAACCACTAAAACCTTCGTGATAACGTGCCAGATGAACCCGATGACGGTTGGCTTCGAGCGTACCTCGATACGCCGACTGGGGTATCCCCTGTGTTGAACACTCATTCCACATTCAACTAGCGACGGATTTGAATGACATACCTCCGGAGTACGTCCTGGCGGGAACATGATTTCCAGCACCCCGGATGGGAACGCATGAATAAAGCTTCGACATGAATGTCGATAGGACGCAAGAACAACCATCTCTGCGAGCATAGCGACCCCACCTCAAAGAACTATCCGTGTTGATGCCCTCTTGGCTCGCAAATTTCTGGCTGTGCGCACCGTCACGTTCCGCCGAAAGCTACTTATACTCCAGCTCCCTAGTTCACGACAAAGGACCAGGAAGAGAAGAAATAATACCACCTGCGGGGTATTGGCACGAGTTCGCGATGGTAACACGGGAATCCCGACCCGTCGAGGGGCCGCTGTGAAGGTGTCATTTTCGAGAAGGGCACTGCCAGGCAGAAGTAAGCCACAACCGATGGGGGGCCAACCATATATCCGTCAAAGAGGAATTCCCACATTAACCTCAAGCACTCCCTGCACACCAAGATGCCAATGAAGCCATGGAGTGTGACGGTCCTCGATTGCAGAGTACGTTGAGTCTCTTCAATTCAGTGCTTGCTCTGGTCGTGGCTTATGGCATCGTCCCTGAACTCATGTCAGGCTGCCGCAGGTAGAGCCTTGAGCTGGGATACCTTCCTACCAACTATAGCAAACGCCAATAGCTACAATAAATTCTTATAGGGTAGATCGAAGATGTACCCGTTTACAGGAAGGAGGATGTTACAACATAATCGCCAGGGCCTGAACACCTACCCGAGGGCTGTTGCTAGTTTGCGACTGGGCTCGACTCTGCCATGTTCGGGTTAGTCTGTGGGAGGAACTGCGCACATGGAAATTCTCGGCAACAGCGATTTCTCTAGAATATTGGCATGCTGTTCGACACCTTGATCGGAGGGTCTGCCAGAAGTTTTCCATCAAGGAAGGTTTGTCAGGGTATACGATACCTTTTATGTGTATTTTGCATTCCCTTGTCGTAACGGCGGTGTAAAATAACAAGTTGCGTACGAAAGGTACAATAAGCATAGGTTTCAGCTTTGCCAGCATATTGCGCTGGCTGGGAGACTTGGTGCAGCTCTACCGAAACAAATGGGGGGGGAGTTTGATTTATTCGGAGAAACTCTGTGATTCATATTAGAGTGGGAGACTGGATAACGTGGATATTATTAGAGTCGTCTGTTATTGTGCATGCACCTTCCTTATCGTTGCATCGCTGTATGACTACCGAGTCACAACGGAGAATAGAGGGAGTGGGATCTTGATGTAAATGGCGGCATGTGGCTGGTTGGCAGTGTGCGTAGCGGTGACCGCCTAGCAGAGCAGCAGGCCCACCCCGCCACACGCCGGTAATCTCCGCCGGCGCATGTAGTTCGCCAGCAGACGTGTTCTACTGGTTTCGTGGACACTGGCAAATACATAGTGTGACTTCGGTGCGCCGTTTTCACATTCCTGCTTTCAACTTCTTGCTAGAGCCAATCCTTCTGGACAAATTGTTTCTCAGCGGCTCGGCTTTCCCCGAAGCTGGTTGGGGGTTCAGCCGCTCCTAAGTTCATCTCTCGGTGACTGACCCAGAAAGTAGTCAGTTTCACTTCAGTTTTCCATTCGCACGGCCGGTTTGTCTGATCTGCGATGACTTTAACTCTTAAATAAGTTCTAAAGAACCTCCGCGGCGCAATTACAATGGCGGACTCCGATATCGCGCACTTTTAAACCTTGACTCTGTTGATTTTCTCGAAGTAATAGGACTGATATCACCGTACAGCATGAGGCGGCGGACATCATATGTCAGGGGAGTACCCACCTCTTTTTGCGGTTATATTGTACCCGACGTTACCAACCTTGTTAATTGTTTCGGAACAAGGACAAGGCCTCCGCTTGGCAGGTGTCACAGTGCTCAGCACTGCTTCGATCTGAGCTGCGAGCCCCCTCGTCGAACATAGGCAGAATTTAGCTGCCGAAACATTTAAGACTTCTTCTGGAAAGGTACGGTGTGCTGTATTTTTTGCGGCACATGTCTGGTGACGGATAAATTTGCGGCTTGCAAAGTGTTCGCACACTAAACTATACGGTACTGTATGTGTGCTAACCATTTGGCAAGCTGTGGCTGGCCGCCGCCGTGGTAACCTTGGCGTCACAATTGTTGTCTTCGAGAATAACCAGAGTCTGCCGATATAGGCCTCCAAATCGTTGTCTTTTGAGTACTTGTGAGTAGAATAAAAAGCGTCTGAAACTGCTATCCACCCTCTCGAGATCAACTCTCACCCCCATTCGACGTTTCTTTCCCCTCGGTCCAAATGCGTTATTCAAACGACCTCCCCCGCTTCGTTGCAGGTTGCACCCATGTATCAAGCCGCAGTTGTGGTCACTGAAGTCACCAGTCCGCCACCATCCGTGGTGCGTCTATCCATTCAGTTATATTCCACTAAAGCCGGGGCACCAGCTGGCACTGATGACCCCTCCGTTGAATACATGAAAAAACTAGGCGTTGCGTGCAGGATCATGCCGGTACAAGTGGTGGGGGGACCCAAGGCAACAACGACACCGATCCTAAAGCATCATGGTTAGCGGCACGCTCACACCGGTAGCAGGCTGCATACTAGGTGGAATTCAGCTGGAATGAGTTTTAAGGTGCTTCCGCAGCACGTCGAGACGACAATAGCATTTTGCGCACCCGGGGTGGGGGCAGGGGAAGGTAGTCCGAATATGAGTGTCTATATGCCGGGAAAAATTAGCCCTGCGCACTTCACGGCCACAGACCGTCAGGTTATTGGCATCGAGAAGCCAACGGCAGGGGATTTTTAGTTTTGCACTCCCGTTAACTCCATGGGAGACGTTGAGGTGCGCGACGAGTTCCTTCCGACTTGAAACCTGGTGGCCACATGGGCTACCGCCGCCTTTGGGGAGCCAGAAGCATTGCTCTTCGATATTGACTAGGGAATCAGCAGATTCGGGAGGGATTGGTTGGCCGTTCACGGGAGTCGGAGTATTTTGCAAGACAAAAAGCCACAGTTCAGTCAGAACGATATCCTGTGCTTGTCTCAGCGAGGGTAAAATTTTGTAGTGCAAGCACCGACGACATAGGCTAAACTGTTATCTATGTCTTCAAGCAGTTTGTGTATGTCCGTGGGCCTGCTTGAAAGTGAGGAGGTTGCTGCAGACTTCGTGATTAGCGGACGTACGTCGAAGGCCCAAGAGTAAAATTCACGCCGACGTCGAGATGGTCAGTTTCGGTACCGGGCTGCCGATGCGAGTTTGGCAGCTGCGCCATGGAAGGCAAGCAGCAAGTGTTCCAAGGGCTTGTCCTTCTCATACTTTCGGACGCGATAGGTTTATACGGGACTTTGTGACCTTCATTTTCTGGGGGACAATTTTTTGGAAGGAGGGATGCGGGCGCCTTAGCGGATTAAAAAAAAAAAGGCGAACAGTTGATCCCCCGCTCCCCGTCATCCTTGTTTGCAGTGGCGACCCGTGAGAACACACCAGCAGGTCGCAGGAGCTGTGTTTTCTAATGTAGAACGATCACCCTGCTCTGAGCTTAAACGGAATGGGATCCGTTTACGTTCGTAACAGGCTCGTTCATCACTGTCGACGTAAAGAGGCTCCCGCTGTCATCATCTGACGTTCATCGCCGCATGCTCAATTGTGCGCCGCACTTGAGTGGTAGGTCTGACAGATTCATTGCGGAAAGGGGGACAACGAAAATTGCGGGTAGGGATAATGCTCACCGTTCAATACCAGTCTCGTCGACCAACGATGCGTCATCCAAGTTCAGCTCCAGTGAAAACTGTGTTGGATTAGGTGGAATGTGAGCTTCTCGGGTCGGACTAGGTAAAACCCGATGTCGCGGAATCACATCTGATCCCGTCGGATATCCCTAGGGTACTCCTCCGCCGACCGGACCTAATCATACACAATTTTGACTGGGTTCTAAAGCCTACAACTATTGGCCGCAGTGAACAGGGCAGACAATGTTTCCGTGGGCGCGTGTTGTACGTGGGAACATGTGACTTCGGTCAGCCGCCATCATCTAAGTTTGGATATCGATCGAGGTTCCTAGTATCGGTGGGCCACACCTCCACGGGGATTGGGCTACAAAGTGGAGATTTTACGCAGAAAAAAGAGCGTACATGGACATATTCCACGTCAAACTTGATTGTCAGGCTGGTACACATGCAAGCGCTCACCAATCAAACCAGGGTCATCCAAATGGAATCATCCCGGGGCGAACCCCGATGCAACTGGACCAGACCGATGAGTCCCACCTGAATGACCCTCGTCTGACTCGCCATACCTTGTTACATAAGTCATTATCTCATTGGATGCAAATCCGCAAACGTCAACGTTTCAGCCTTCACCGAGATCGGCTTACCTGCATCAGACCGTGGGGACACCACGACAACTATGGACGACCCTCCTGGCAATGATGGTAATGTCTGTTCCTGGAGTCGAGGAAGGGGTGCAGCTTACCTCGCTTAACAAACCTTATCCGGTGCCCACAATTTGGCGGAGCCTGTCATGCCCACCACGCAGCAGCAATGTCCAGAGTTCAAATGCGAGATATTATGGCTGCAAGAGGTTAGCTCTAGTGAATAATATGGCAGGTTGTAGCCAAGTTGCCACAAACGGAAACGGAGATCCAGAGCCCACTGCCCTGATGAAATCAGTTTGTTTACGTTGTAGTAGGAGGAGTCAGGGGCAGGGGCGAATCAGCATGGTAAAGTACAGAAACAGAAGGGAAAAAAAATGGACCAATCCAAACCACCTCGAAGTGAGCTTGTTCCGATTTGACACGTGTTGCTTCGGTAGAGTCCGGTGGTGTTCAGTACAACGAAATGATAAACCCAAGTGACGTTATTGGAGGGAAGATTTATGTCCTCACCCAAGCTTGGTTCGTCCAAACTTCAATAAGGCCGAGCTAGATCGAACTACCACTTGGTTCGGCTTAGTTCAGTTCGCATTCGACTTCGCGGTAACAATAGTTCAGCCTATGCACCGTGCCACAGGCCTGTAGATACTTGTACAAGCTCACATCACGACGGTTCGAGAGCGATGAGGAAAAAGCGGACTCACCGTCTCAACGTTTCGTTGAAAAAACCTATGCACTTTAGGATCAGAACGGATGGTCGTCACACGATTTGTCACACCATCGTCACAAATGTCATACTTAGCATTCAGCCACTAGCAAGCCACATGTCTAATAGTCAGAAGCCATGTACCATTTCTAGTCCAATTAGGTAGTACCAGAGTAAGCATGAATATGAAAAACTACACATTCGATGGACTAGGAGTAGCAGAGGCGCTGCCATCGTTCGAGGCACCATCCAGAGATGACATGGAAGACGTAGAAGGGACCGGGGAGAGCCTGAGAGACGAAAGAGTGGCAATACTCGTCCCTCTGCTACTAATAGTGTGTCGCATCTCGCCAATTTGGCGGTCCGCCTGCCTGAGAAGCTTCAGGGCCTCTTCATACTCATCATAAGCAATTGTGCGCATCACATCAAGCTCATGAATACGTCTCCGGTGTAACCTGACTTGTGCAGCGAAGGCCTCACGGCTTGCACGAGCAAGCTGTAACATACGAAGGCTATGAAGGTCTTCGACTTCGTGGTCTCTCTTGGCGGATACCTAACGTGCATTAAGATTCAGGTGGCAATATCAGTGCAAAGTGGTCCTCACAGTTGTTAGGATCTTCTTTGCCTTTTTAGATGGACGAGAAGGCTCGTCTGAAGGCAAGGAAAATGTAAGGCTGTGTTTCTGGTAGCCGCAACTGTTGTCCCTTGGAAAATCATTGGAAACAGTGACATCTTGCCCCTTTATTTGGGGTGGTGGGGCGTGGAAGTCTGTTGAGGGAGCCTTAGGGGATGGTGGTGTAGCTGGGAGCAAAACAGAGGAGGAGGACGGTACTTCGATTGAGCTGAGGTATTCTGTGGGTAACGACATTTACGATGGAGGTGAAATGGAGTTGGAGTGTAATGAAGGATAAAGCTGAACTGACCCTAACCCTAATATTCAGCATGAGCCCTTACACTAGTCTCATCATGTGCTTAAACGCGAACGTCAGAAAAGTGGTCACTGCTACGCGTGGAATGCCTTTGTCAGGTATACCGGAGCCTTCCATGTTCGCGGGACCGTCTCCTCAAGTCAAAACTCCACTGCGATCGCCCTCACCACCCGCGTCAAGCTACTTCCGGACTGTCTCAGACTTGCAAGACGGCGAACCACAACCTACACCAGGCGCCTCGACACATTTTGCGTACAGCACCACTCTGCGAAGACATCATCGCGAACACGGTCTCGGTATACCATTGCACCCCAAATTACCCACTGGAGTGACGGCGGACGGATTATGGAATAGAATTGTCAAGTTCTTGACTGGGGGAAGTTCGCACGATGATGGTCTGGATGATGGTCGTGCTCTCGTCGACCGGGATCTTAAAGCCCCTCAGCGAGAGCGACGCAGGGAAACGCCTTCAGCGCGTTTTGCGCACTGGTCCGTAGAGGTGCGTCTTGGAACGGCTGGCGTGTTCATTAGCGCCCGTTGTTAAATGGAAGAGACAGTACAGGTCAGTCCGTAGAAACTTCGCTTATGCTGTTATCACCGAGACATATCATTTAATAGTGCCGCTGGGGCGAGACCGATGGCACAGATGGGCAGCCCGCAGTTTCTGCTTTCGTCGCATTCCAAATTGGTGGTGAATAAGTTTTGATTCGGCGGCGCATGCGCAGTTGACGTTTGCTGAGCTACCCCTACTCTGGGATCTCCGTATGTTACTTACCAGCTGTGATCATTCGACATGGCTGGGGACATGCCATCAGGCTCTGAGCGAAGAGGCTCACGCGTGACGCACACAGCCCTGTCGACAGCCTGACTGAGCGTTAATTCTTTTAAACGCTTCGGACCTTACCATTTGATGGATGGCTCATGCCTCGTGAGTGTTCCCGTGCGTTGTGCTCACGACTATGATGTCACGCCATTTTGTCTCCGCTCTCTCCTCTCAGCTCAGCTTTACAGCGGCACACGCCTCATGTTGGTGGTGTTTCCAGCACAAACTCGTGGTGCTTGCGCTGCCTCTCGTTCACCCCGCAATTTTGCGATGGCGCCGTGGATTACCATATAAACCCTCCTACTAGTGCTGTTGGGAATGCAGGAAACGTTTCCCTCAAGCTCTCCTTTCCGTCGTCCTTTCATCCCTAAAAGCTCCAAGAGGGGTTGAGTCGTAGCTGTGCGCTCAGCATTCTCTGCTCTATCCATTCCTTCCCATATCCACAATTGCATTCACACGTATACCAATCCTCGCATTCTCATACTCCTTACATCCCTTCCTATTCTATTATGTCTGGCTACAACCAAGCAAAAGCAAGCTCATCTTCGTTGTAGTAACCCGGGATACAGTCGGATCATGCTGACGATTTTGTGTGTCCACCAGCGGAGCGTTGACTCCAATGACAAAGGGGATCGACACGTTGCGCCGAGCAGAATGGAGGAAGTCACTGCTAGGGAGCAAAGAAGCCAACATAACACACAACGTGATGATCTTCCATCGCGCTATGTTTCGTTTCTTCGTTCTCGCGTGTGTGGAGTTGAGTCTGACCTGCGGGACGCCTATGTTAGGAACGATAATGACGTATCTGGTATACATGGCTCGGCGGTCGTGGATCTCCCACGTGCTGGTCACTCGACTTCGCTCGGGTCATCCGGACCTAGACGTCAGTTACAGCCAATCGCAGGCAACTACCATTACAGCCTGCCTTCTCACACGCCCTCGGATGCGACGTCTGTCCTCGAGGAAGCTCAAGGCAATAGTCTGTATGACAGGATGGACGATTTCCACTTTTCCCCACAGCTCAGCGAAAGGCGGGCCTTGGTGAGCGGGGTCGAACACACGTCTCACGCAATGCAACATCGTCAGCGAAGGTGACAGCATCCTTCGATATTGCTTGGTACGTCATCCCGTCATACATACACAGCCGGGTATTTGCTCACCTCATTTCCATGCACTTGCAATACAGTTCGAAGACAGCACACAATGCACATCCAGTGGGTGATGCCAGTAGCTTCCGGAACCCGAGCGCTGGCGAGTATCCAGCTGCAGCTTACCCTACCTTCATTCCCGGACATGAACATGTAGGACCCTCCGACCAGGCTTGGCGTGGTGGCGCCAGAACCCAAGAAGTCGTACACTCAACATCAACCCTCTCCGGCATTACTTCCGATCTTCCTTACGGGTTTGACGACTGTCACGTTTATACCGACGACGGGGCAAGTTCTTCATATGACCCGTCGTCGTTTGCGGGTGGATTTATGCAAACCTCCCCACCCATGCGAAGGACTGGTCAGTCAACTACCAGTCCCTCGCGGCGTCCCCAAGCTCCAACCCGATCGGCGTACGACGTCGACGTGCACACGTTGAGCCGTAAATCTGACTGTGGCTACGACACGTCTCACTTGTCAGGCACGATGGCAACCGCGGTCGAGTCGGACGCAGTCTATGATCATGGAGTCCACATTCAAGCGAGTCGCCTGGTTGGTGATCGTGATCGTCAGAGCGGACAGTCGCAAGCACCATCTTTCGCGCATTGTCAATACCAGTCGCAGCCGCCGCACCTCTCGCAACACCTTCCCCCTCGCAATTCATCCGATCTCTCTTATGCATATATACCGGCGCCCTCGTCGCAGCCACTGCGTAGTGATGCCGATTACTCCCCCGTTCCTAACCCGGGTTCGGAATCACAATCATCTCCAGTCTCTGCACCTGGACGCTCGGTGACTGGATTGACAACTTGTTCTTCGGCCACCCACTTACAGCCTCACTCGGCACCCCCGATGCTCCATGAAAGGTCGTGTTCACCCCTCGGCGACTCTCATTCACCCGCCCGTGAGTTAAACGTTGCATTGCCCCTTTCATCCCTCGGGCGCAGTCCCCAGTCATCATTCAGGCGTGGCCTACCGAGAGGACCCGGGTATGAAAGGGGCTTTCGGCCTCTGCGTATATGGATGAGTCGGAAATGAGACCAGAAGGATGGGGCACGACACTGTTCCGGCAGCCTGCGGGCCTGTCCCAGATTGCATCGTCGGCGCGACCCGACCCAGACTTTTGCGGAAGTGCCTATGAAATGCCGATGTCGGTGCAGCCCTCACCGTCATCCGTAGGGGTGAAGCCAGCGTCCCCTCACATCCGCCGTTGGTCTTCTGTGAGCGTGGGCTCGACGCCGACGTCTCGCTTTCCAACGGCGCTTCAGGCTACTAGCCAATCCTACACCACTCGTCTTCGCAGGCATTCTCAGGTTGTTTCATCTGCGCCGTCATCGCGGACCACCTTCAGCATTTCCATGGGTTTAAGGGTGGCGAGACGACCACTCGTTGTCTTTGGCGCGATTGTCCCAAACCGAACATGAAGGGGACGAGCATCGCCAGGCATGTAGTCACTCACGTGGGATTTCGTATTAGATGCGACACGTGCAAGCACGAGTTCGCAAGAGGTGACGCACGCAACAGGGCCCACATCAGGTCTCACTGCACTGGGGTGGCACAACCTATGTATGGGAACTTGCAACGCGTGCTTGACGCACGCAAGGTTGATTCCTCTCGTCGTCTCACCAAGAAGAGACGATTGGAAGAACTATAATTGCTGATTTTAGATGTTTTCTCGGACAGAAGCGGGTTTGCATGGTCCTTTTTTCGAATCCAGCCTGTTTTTTTGAACGATTCCACTGTCGCTGGGCAGGAAACCCAGCGTACGGCTCTGCTTCGTCATAATTTATACCCCCCACTACAACTTATATACCCTCAATTAGCCCTTTAGCTACTTACCTTGTAATTCATCCCGTTTCATCAATTTGTATCACGGTACGCAGTTGGATTCTTCGCCACGCTGCCGATATATCTAGAGACTGGGGTAGACATGGACATTTACAGGACTTCATCGCTTAGACTAGGACTTCATTTATTAGATGTCGGTAACCACTGTATGCAACTGGTTGCAGGTTCGGTCCCTGGCACACGACCTGACGGCGAACATCGAGGCCGTGAGGTCGTGTGATGCGTCAATTGGTCAATATACCATCAGTGACCACACACCAATCAAGACGCTGCCCACGACTAATTTATAGTGTTAGTGTTGTCGCCCCTGGCACTGCAGCTCTGGGCAATGATTGCTTCGTGAGTTCGAGAGTCCCACATACGTCAGATGGCGTGAAACAATATCAATATTGTTGATTGACTTGGCCCTCCAAGTTGCGCTGCTGGAAAACATGAGGGACACGCGTGTCTAGGTCGCGTGACTACGAGCTACTCAGACAATGTAGAGTCCGACACTTGAAGGTTCCGGCACATGGTTGACTCAACCGCCGTCGTACCGGCCTACAAGGCCTACAGTGGTTTGGGAGAGAGACGATAAAGCCCAACTTACGCAGACCTGGATAGCGTGACCGTTGCTAGAACAGGAGTTGACATCGGGGAGGCAAGCATAGCCGGCGAGTGCATTGACATCTCGAAGATAACAGACTGGGAAAATTAACACTCGAAGCCATCGAGATGCAAGCCGTGGTGTTCGGCGCTAGGCTGCAGTCGAAAAAGCCAACTGTGCGCGGGTTCTGCTCGATTACCTGGTTAACGACGTCGCTGGAGTCATGAACACCTGTCCTGAAATGATGGTCTTCAGTGAGCACATGTGGAGCCTGACGCTGTTGACACTTACAAACGCCTTAGTCGGGGTTCGTGTTTCTCCAAGTCTGGGTGATACCGAAGTTGTACCTGGGACAAATGGCAGAAGCAGAAGCCTCGAACAGGGTAGCGACGGTGACGGTCGAGAGGAATGTTTTGGTGGACATACTTGCGCTAAAGCTGAGGAATCGGTTTAAGAGTATACAGGTGAGATTTCCGTGCTGTATCGTCTGACCCTCGACCTCGCAACATTTCGATCGCTTTTCGAGAGTTAATAAGGGAACAGATGCATTAGAATCTCTCTACTCGATTGATTCGCTTGATATTCGCACTGGTTTATGCAGTGTTCCGTCCAAGGAAGCCCAAGTAAACACGTGCGTTTCCCTCTCTTGAACTCCCACCGCCGGAGATCGGGAACGGTAACAAATTTAGGGGGACAACCATGTAAAAAAACTGCCGCTTGGGGATGTGGCGGGTGATAGGTGCTGAAATCGTACACCCGTCACTTGACCCGATCCAGGAGAAACAATACATCGGGAATGACTGTATGGATCGGGCACTTACCAAACAAACACCCAAAAGCCAGGAGCCTACTTTGACTCAATCATTTGCGCAAATTCGAGGTGTATTCCATGTAGGAATCCCCGGACGCCAATACACACTGGAAAGGGCGCGGGGTGCACTGGCAGGTTCAACTCAGTTCGAGTCGGGCGTCCTCTCTTGTAACGTGTTGCTCGCAAAGAAGTCGATGCAGTACCGTCATCCAGACATGGTTGGTTGATGCAAAAAGCCCCACTAAAAGTTTCCAAGGTTCTGTCGGCATCTCTGGTCCGGCGCGGCCTAGTTGCATCTTGCTACAACTCAGCATCGAAGTCGAAGGTAGTCACAGAGCATCCCTGTTAGCCCTTTGGGTAGCACATAAGACCAATACCAGCATGCACACGTTTTACCGCACCTGTTTCTGTACACATATACAAGCCTGACAGAGAAGCCAAAAGAAAAAATTTGACCCCGTACGTTGCTCAGTGGCTTGTGGATCTTGTCGTAGGTCAAGTCGAGCTCGGAGGCCCGTCCCAGCACTGTGTTGGTTCAACACACATGTACTGAGTAACTACCGCAATCTGGGTACACCGCTACCCTGCTGGTTTGCTATCAGCCATGCTATATCAAGTCCGCGTGGACCATTCCGCAGAGTATTACACCCGTACTTTGAAATTTCGAACCGGCACACTCACAACAAGATTTCAATCCACCGCCCTCGGTTGTTATGGCACCATGAAGTCTGAAGGTCACGCTGTGTGATGTGGGCTACCCGCAACCAAGGATTAGACGGCCTTGAGACGCGGGTTGCAGCTCTAATCCATCGTAAATCGGTGGACTGCGTTAGTACAAGGGAGGTATTGTCGGCGATTCACCATATGCATCACGGAATACGTACCAAGGGCATCGGAAGTACGAATGTTAGTACGGATGTTTGATTACACGGATCCTACCCGTGCGCATGCCAAATATTGCTCTGTCTCCTGACCTGGCATGTGGTTAAACCGTGCCTTTGTGATATTGATTTTCTGGAAGCACCCAGGTAACCACGTCCTACTGCATCCCTTCTCCATTGCAAGTACACACGCATAAGTTGATGAATAGGCAACTCGCCTCGACAAATCAAGTAGAGCACGCCGCATAGCACAGCAATTCCTCGTTCGTGTTCAACTACCCTTCCTAACGTCGGTAGAGAGTTCCGTTGACGCGAAGGATGGCAATTGGATCTCGGCGAGCATACACATGGAAAGGATTGTTAGGTAAGCAGGCAGTCACGTGAACACAGACTTCTTTTGAGTCCCGATACAGTCACAAGGTAGCAGTACATCTTCCACTAACTAAATACTTACACTGCTCAATTCCAGTATACTTGTGCGTACGATCCTAACATTTGATTTGACATCACCGGGATGTAGAGCGAAGCGTCATCTTTTGAATACGTTTATTCTGCAATTCGTTCAGGATAGTCAGCACCGGTGTTTCAATGAAGTCGACGAAGACGAGATCAATAGGCGTGTCGTCTGTCACGTTAGGAGGAGAGGATGCCATATAGTCCGAGATGTCGTAGGAAGGAGGGAGAGTATGAAGTGTGTCGTCGCCAGCTCCGCGGCATGACTGCGAAACATATATGAGTGCAAAACTCGGCGTATAAGATTTTAGAGCCTACGTCAACGGTGGCGTAACCGAAGGTCAATTCACCCTTTCCAGGGCTTTTATGTCCAAAATGTTTCTCCATTTCCCCAAGCTAGGTCTGGAAACGATCGTCAACGTAACCAAGCTCCCACAACTTCCCTTCCAATTCTGCGCGCTCTTGTTTCAACGATGTGCTTGACGGTTTGTTGAGAGCCGGTAAAACCTGGTTAGCGACCTGGAAGGTGACCCCCGGGATGTATAAGAACTGGTCGGAATAAGGTACGGCTGTGAGCTGGTCGTTCTTCGTGAAGGGACCCTTAAAAATGTCGAAGCGAAGATCTCCGGAGTTTGAAATGAAGAGACTAGGTATTTCTACGCGAGAGTTGTTAATTTTGAGGGCTGTCGGTATAGCCTGAACATATACGGTCAGAAGCAGAAAGAATGGAAACTGGTCGGAACTCACTCCATCGATAAAGAGGCTCAGAAGGGACCCATCAGATGGGTATGGATCGCTGCTCTCGTTTCAACATGTGCCGCGAAACACGTGGAAGACAGGAACTCGCCGAGTCATCGTGTAGTCTCGAGGTGAAATACCATACTGGTAAGAAAGGTTGTACTGTTCTGCGAGGTCGCGGAGACCTTCGGTGATGGAGCGACCGTATCGCGTGTCGAAAGTGGAGTTGAATGTTCTCGTATGGCACTGTAGTCATCAGAGTCAATCTTACAAGAATCGCCGGGGCCATGCGAGACGTGCCGCCTGCACGGCCCTACTTACGCACCTGATAGGTAACCCGGTTCTGATCCAGATACCTCCTACTGAACTCAGTGTCGTTGGCGTTACCCTTACCAGTATTTAGATTGGCGCCTGAATGGTGATTCGGACCAGGAAAATACTATCAAGGCGGAAGCGCACTTACTCATCCATCCTAAAGCAGATGAAAATCGCAATGTAAAGTGGGCTGGGAACAAGGGAATAACGTACCGATGGTTTCCATGTAACGTCCGCTTTTCATTGCCATAGACCTGCCATCGTACTGCTGGCAATCTCGAGTATGAGTGTCTTGCCCACTTCTGAACGGCTGTAGGTGCATCTAAATCGAGGAAGGGTACCTCCAAAAATCATAATAGGGGTCAAGGGGTGCACCGCAAGAATTGCGTTGAAGACAACTGGCCCTGCAAAAGGTCGACTATCTTTCCAATGTGATTTTTCTTTCTTAAAACACTTAGAGCTATCATTTGAAACTGGCATATGACTGTGAGCAAGCACACACCCTTAGTTTACGTATCATCGAGACTGACGAACATACCCCACGAGGACGAAGACATCGGGCTCCTCCGCAATCGCTTCTGCAAACTACTCGAGTGAGATCGAGACAGGTACTGATGTGCGAGCACGTCTGCATCCACCCAGCTTTCCTCAATCATCTTGGCTACTGGCTGAACAGTGGTGTTGTGCGTGTTTCCTGTGAAATTGAACAACACGCCAAGAGACGTTACACGGCGCCCCCTGCGAGGCAGAACAGTCGGTTGTGCATTGAAAATGAGTTATATCGCTCATACATCGCAGTTGTGAACTTGGCATAACGACCTGTGGAGGGATGAGTTACACAATTTTCAGCCTCACGTGGTATGTGAATATTACCCACTCCCGACAGGAACGCTTACGGCTTTCCCATCGGAATCAAAGACTGTGATGTTCACGTTTGAGGTGAGGTAGCGCCCCTCGAAGTGGGGAATGAAGCTCTGGTACCTGATGAGCCGCACAGGTTCCGACACATTATCGGAGGGGCAGAGTATAATCCATGAGAAGTACAGGTGAAGGGCGATCGGTTAACGTTCATGTCATAGGTATCCGCATATACGTATAACTCGTGGCTAAGATATTTTTCATGTGGGAGGACCTGAGAACGATGGACAGTATACGCACTTGCCAATCGCCATGACGTCATATGGGAAGCGCTTGACGAACTTGTTAGACTACGGGCCAAACAACTTAACCATAAATACGGAAGCATGGCGAAATGATATACCTCATGCGCATCAATGGCTCCAGGTGCATAGCCGTCAGAAAGTCCAGACCCTGAAAACAGGAAATGGGTTGGGTTAGTGTACTCGCTTGGCTACCATCATGAAGGTCCCCAGAACCAATCAACAGGAGATCAACACCCTTTTGCTACAATTGACGCATCATGGACGAGATCCACAGAATATCCATCATCATACCTTGTTATGTGCTGCAACTATGAAACTATATGCTGCAGTGTGATACGTCACGTACCTTGAAAGCAACCCACACCAGATAGATAGCGACTGCGGGCCAGTGCGTCACGTTCAGAAGACAACCACGTGGTTTCAATAAAAGGTGAGCCGAGCAACCATCCACGATCTACTGTTAGGCATCGCCGGTGGCTGAAGAGCTCTGACTGGGCAGTATTCCGTGGCGTACCCGAACAACTTGGGAAGTTGTCACCGACGCCGTGTGCCCGTTGCTTATGTATGTCAGTGCAACGTGGTTGTTGGTCGGCGGATGTGTCAAGACCTTTATTTGTGTCTGTTTGCCCTTCGAAACCCAATCGGTTCCCGCGAGAAAATACCGCCACCATGTTCGGGGAGCAGGTGAGTTCGTCGTGCAAGCCAGGGTTGCGATGCCGTGGTGATGGCAGCGCAGGGTCTTGCTGGGAGTTGGCAATTTCTGTCCAACCAGGGTTGCCAGCTGTCTTCCTCCGGAGCTTGTTATTACCTACATTCTATTCAGGGAGTCGAAATTCTGAAACTCGAACACCCACGCGATCCCGAACTGCGTGACATTCGTGTGTTGCCACTGTTCGGCCTGATGATAACATGGTATGGCAATGTTTCCTTCTCACGAGGTTAACAGTGAGTGTTGGTTACGTTTTCGTCATTTGCCTGTTGACGGGTATAGCTATTACTTCTTTCTCGTTTTCGTATGGAAGGCTGAAGAACGCGGTTGATATCCTAGTCTCACACTCGTATCGAAGTGCCATCCATTCCCGGCCACTTTGACTTGTGCTTGCACAGTTGACCTATCGCGGGTGCACGCTTTTGCTCCCACACTTACGTCTCCTGCATGTGATGTGTACTCGGGATAACGCACGTAAGTAATAGGCCACAGGCCAGCCGACCCACGTTTCATCTTTCTATGACCGTTATCATTCCGTCCAAAACGGGCCCTGGACCAATTGATTGACTAGTCCGCTTTGACGTGAGCCGTCATCACCTATTCTATTTTATTTCCCCAGACCAACCACCGCCACTGAACAAGCCAAAAAGTGAAGTCAACCGTTCGGGCATAATGTCCCGCTGGCGGCAGGCCATCCCCGTTTGGAACTCGGCGTTCGCGCCTTTACAAAATATGCAGGGTAGCAAGGTGTGTCACTCGTGCTGGGACCCCCAATTCACATAGAATTCAGACAAGTAACCACCCCTACCGATCCGGCGATTGTGTCCTAGACTCCGAAGTACCGCCCTCACAGCTCCAGGGCCGTAGACACGGCATTTACGGTCAAGGTGGAGCTCCAGACTTTGTTCCGGTCCAACACAATTCCGAAACAATGCTGCGTCGCAAGTGCGGTCGTTGCTAAGGTGCAACGTGCGGGTGGTGTGCCCCCGATAACCAGTCAGTCAAATCTTTCTTCTCGTTGCTTCGGCCGATATTGTTGACATCCGAAAACCCGTTATAAGCAGTATGTAACAGGAGAATCAATTGGCAACTCAAGCCGTGAAAGTTGGTTAAATACAATATCGCTCAGGTGACGTAGGTATTGTCCTGGCACCTCCAAAAACGATCCAACGCCTAATTCCACTCAACCTGTGCGTACAGCCCTAGGACTTGGTTCGCCAACACGGGGCTATACAGCGACGCGTCGGAGTCAGTATAATTCTTGGCACTCTGCAGAGTATTCAAGACCTCGATAACATCCGATACGATGAAGTTGATGAATACGAGATCGACCGGTGTGTCATCTGTCACATTGGGTATGGCCGACCCAATATAATCGGGGCTCGAATAGTAAGGAACGGCAGTATGGAGCGTGTCGTCACCGGCACCTGGACAAGACTATCATAGGGCATGAATACGAACGCGCATCACCACTGATCAAAAACGATGATAGATCGGAAATGCACGCACGCCTGTTGTGACATACCCGAGGGTCAGACTTCCCGCCATTTCCGCCGTACTTCCGGGACCAGCACGCCTAGCCATCTCTGCCAGCCACGTGTTGTAGCGGCCATCTACGTAACCACGACGCCACATCTCTCTTTCCAGCGCCGCGCGCTTCTTCTTGTTTGATGTGCCAGCGCCGTTGAGGGCTGGCAAGACCTGGGTTGCAATGCTAAGGGTGATGTTTGGGATGTAGAGGAATGAATCGGTGAACGGTAAGGCGGTGAGTTGGTCGTTCTTCGTAAATTCACCCTTGAGAACATCGAAGCGTAGTTCACCGGAATTCGTGATCAGGATGTTGGGTATGCCGGCACGCGAATTGTTGATAGCAAGCGCAGTCGGAGCAGCCTAATAATGGCCATCAAGACACTTGACGCCAAAGATGACCAGGCCAAGAACTTACATCGTCGACGAACAGGGATAAGACGGAGCCGTTGGATGGATATGGGTTTCTGTTTCGACATTAGAATGTTCTAGTCGAGAAAGGAAACTATCATACCGGCTCAAAGTATAGTCCTGAGGAGCATAACCGTATAGATAGGAAAGATTGAATTGTTCTGCAAGGTCTTCCAAACCAACCGTGATCGAGTGACCATATGACGTGTCGAACGTTGCATTCGATGTCAGAGTGTGATACTGAAGACAGATGTGTCTGGGACCAGGATACCCTCGCTGTATTCACGCACCTGATATGTGACTCGGTTTTGATCGAGGTATCTTCTAGTGAAAGAGATGTTATTAGAATTACCCTGTGCAGCACTAAGATTCGCGCCTGTCAGGCGCTTAGACCACTAAAACTTGTACACGGCGTGACAAACATACTCATCCAACCTGCGGATGAAACATCGAATCACAAGATACAGGAAGCGCAACAGCAAACAGCCTACCAATGGTTTCCATATAGCGACCGCTTTCCAGTGCCATGGAACGTCCATCATATTGTTGGCAATCCCGTATGTGCGTATGTCCTGTATGTTTCTGAGACTCTCAATGCTCGCGTTGAATCAAAGATTTACCTCCGAAAATCAGGATCGGAGTCAACGGATGTACAGCACGGATTGCATCGAAGACCACTGGCCCTGTCAGACGTAAGTATTGACCGAACACCGCATTGCCTCCAATTGGAAACGTACAGTTATCGTAAGAAACGGGCATGTGGCTGAGAGATTAAACCCGGTCAACCAGTTCGTGTGAGATGATACGAATACGGAGCTTACCCGACAAGGACGAACACGTCTGGCTCCTCTTCAATGGCTTCCACGAACTGGTTGACGTAGCTTGATGACACATTCCCAACTATTGGTTCAGGTGTGAACTCACCCAAGATTCCTTGACCATATCAGCCACAAATTGCACGGTGGTGTTGACAGAGTTGCCAGTGAAATCGTACAAAACACCAACAGATGTTACACGGCGTCCTCTGGTGTTGCGGTCAATCGCTTCGCGTTCAAACTTGACACGAAGAATAACCGCCATACTTTGCAGTCGTAAATTTTACAGAGCGATCTATGAGAAGAGGATTAATCCGGCAACCCGTTAGGCTTGGCCAGATGGACTAGAACTCACTGCCAACGGGTACGCTAACAGCTTCCCCGTCAGAGCTGAACACGGTGATGTTGACATTCGAAGACAGGTAGCGCCCATGTAACTGAGGAACAAAGTTGGTATACCTGTTGGACCAAGAAACAATGGGCCGAGAAAAGTACCGCACGTCGGTTGGCGACGAAGAGGCAACGACGAGCAGGATGGTAGGTACGTACATGTCATAGGTATCCGCATAAACGTATAGCTCGTGACTTGAATAAAACATTAGCAAGCATTCAGTATGGAAGGTCCGGAATGGTTACTTGCCAATTGCCATAAGGTCGTATGGAAGGCGCTCGAGGAATTTGTTGGACTACGGGTTCGCACCACTTAGTTACTGTCTCAGACATGGAACACAGGCAGGATACCTCGTGTGCGTCTACACCGCCTGGTGGATACCCATCAGAAAGGCCAGTTCCTAGTTGTGAATGAGCTCAGGTATCAAGCGTACAGATAGATGTGTACTAGCTACCGTCATGGATGTCGCCTGAGTCAACCAAGGGAAGATCGACGTTCTTTTCCTTAGGATCCGAGCGCATCAGCGTCGGAGGTTCACAGAAGAACACTCAAGAACGACATACGATGGCAATCTGTTTCATGTGGGTTACAAAGCTTGCGAAGTCTCCAAGGTCACCACTGGAGTGAAAAATGGCATAAGTACTCTTCCAAGTGCATGCTTCCGCGTAGCTCGTCGACCATGCCTGGTCTCCAACCATACCGCGTTCCAAGCGTCAAACCCATAGCAGACACACGTATAGTTCGGCTCCGGCCAGCTTGACTTCTGATGACCGAGCAACCACCCATGGGTATCGGTGGTATGGATTACATTAAAGTCACCCACACAAGTGGACGATATGGAGGTGTAAGCGGAAACTGAGGATACTCTCGCTTCTCGAGATGAGCATCGGGAGCGTAGAAGTGTTGGTGTTGAGACTCTGTTCGAGACAACCCGAGTTCAAGCATTGGTAAGCTGAAATCATAGTGACGAGGGCACGGGTCCGGGTGAGTCCCACCCAGACCAACAGAATACGAAATATCAGGAAAGCTATATAAAGGTAGCTACCGCGAATGAGATCATCATGAGACGAGACCACTGCTCGTCGCCCTCACATCGTCGTCTGTCTGCCTGAGCCTCCGTGCGTCCGTGCCACCTACCAGTGCCTATATATTTAGCTGTTCCGTCCGCCCTTTAGCTCCGATTCTCATTAGTTGGTCGCCACATGCCGTTGCGAGGCTGACCAGTGCAAGGACAGATACTAAAAGCATCACGGTAGAGACGGGTCAAAAAGCGGACCCGCGGGTGAACGCAGGGAGTGTTTCCGTCATTCCTTATCATTTTATAACTTCAGTGGGGACCGCGTGTTCTCCGGTGGGACTTTCTTGATGACAGGGAAATGTACACATGAGGTGCTCAACTCGACATGCAAACGTTCTTGATGACAAGCCGCTCACTGTCGCACACCACATACCACCACAACCACTCTGTGGGAGAGATTGCACCCCTCGACCTGATAGTTCCACAGTTCAACCAAACTTGGCGCTCGACTCAACCGGCTCCGTACCGCGGTGCGGTCCACACAGGCCGATTGGTTTTTGCAAAGTAGGTAAACATCCAGCACTAGTACTCAGTCAAAGGTACACGTCATATGAGTGTGGTTACGGATGTGCGTCGTTACCAGGGAACGCTGGGAACAGATTGTCGTAAGCAATAAACGTTTGTTCGCCTGTATTGTTTGCTATTTCTCCCCCCCTCCCCCAATCACTTCCTAGGCCTGCACCCTCAATGGACGTCTGTGAATACTCGATATCCACTCTTCTTACCTTGTGACTGATAACGTATGAGTTCGCCACGCCAAGTGTTTGTGGTAGGCTAGCCGAGATGCAGAGATAGGTGAGCAAAAATATCTAAGAGTCGATATGGATGCAATAGCCATACCCTCACAGCCTTAAATTTCGGCTTGGCCATTTTGTCAAAAGGAACAGACGCTAGGCTATGTAGCTTTTGCTGCGAAACGTAAGACTTTCCGACATTTCCTTCGATGCCTCCAAAGCACGCCTTACCCTGCACGCCGCATTGCATGAAAACGGTTAAGCCTTCGGCCGTTGATGATGGGAACAGTTGGGACTTGACCCAAAGTGCTATGTGGACTTTACGTCGCTAATTAGATTTCGCGGGTCAGATTTGGCCGACCACCCTTCTCGTGGGGAGACTCATCGGCTTGATCTGGTCTCACGTCTCCTGCAAAGGTGCGAAAAACTTATTTTATATTTAAATTCAAGTATATACCTCACTCGCTAGAGCCATTGTCGTAACAGGTCGTAGTCACTTCCTCGTGCTTTTCATTTACCAAACTCCAACTCTAAACAGCCCGTGGCCGACAAGCGCGCCCGCGTAACGACGTTAAGACTCCGGAATTCTGGTCATCGGATCTCGGCAAGTGGCCGCTGCGTGCCTATTCCACCATCCGTCTCGTATCATTTATCTCCATCCGATTCATCAACACATGTGCAAAGACTCCGACTTGGATCCTCGCTTTAGATTTCATATATGAAAGGCCTCGCAAGGTTCTTTGCGAACACATGTTCTATCTCCCCACAAGAGCTCCACCTGCCTCGTCAGTGATTCTTCTCGAGACTCAGAAACGAAGACTGACGACATCCTCAGCATTGCGTCACCCGAACAGGGTCCGCCTGACCTCGTAATGGATGGCCCCCTCGGTGCTACCGATATGACGGGCTCCTTAGGTAGAAACGTTCCCCCGTGGCGTAGCGAGTTGTACGCTGCAATGTCTGGATATGACAATGATCAGCAGTGAGCGACTTTTTCATAGTATGCACCTCGCTCTGAAGACATCCTTAGCAGTGAGGGGAAGGTTTCCTATGAACCTTCTCACCGACCGCCTCTGGAATACGAAGCTGCAATGCAACCTGGTCAGGGCTACCTCCAGTTGTGTGGTGTTGGAAGGTTCCCCGTAGTCCCTTCCCCTACTTTCGGAGTGCATCCCGACGCGCTTGTCTCGCTCACCAACGCCAACAATACTCAGACAGTCGACCAGCACATTCCGTGTGGCTTCGTGGCCAACAGTGCAACGTACGCCCAGAACTCACCAACCATCGGCGTGACTGCGTCTCCCACTCATGGTTACTATCGCTTCAACCCACCCCCCAATCGTTACTACCGTTCGTCGGCCGCAGCGCCTTCTTCCTACATGCATTCCGGTCTGTTTGATGCACCTCCTAGGCCCCCTGCCCCATTTGCTGTGCCAGGGAATTCCGAAAGTTCAACTTCTTACCATTCCTCACCCGTACACACTGGGGGTGACCCTCACCATCCCGCGATTCTGGACAACGGACCATTTGTCACTAACCATGATGGTCACCTTGTGGATAATCCCACGTCTGAGCCCTTTTTCTATCCGTGCTCCTTCGACAATTGTCAGGACTGGATCTCTGACAACCTGAAACAGATGAGGGGCCACTTGAAGTGTCATGGCGTCCACCTTGGTATTGACCCTGACTTGCCGATCAGATGTCGATGGGTAGGGTGTACAGCCCATGAAATGATGAAGAAGTATCTCCTTCGCCATATCCTCACTCACTTCGAGGAGCGCTGGGAGTGCTCTGTGTGCAAGACGAGTTACTCGCGATCTGACAGCTTATCCAAGCACTTCAAGGTCAGCGCGGAGTGTTTGGGTGGGACACGCATCAAGCTTGTTAGCCCGAAAGCACACCAACGCCGGATGTTTGGTGATAGGGCCGTGCTGGTTAAAGTTCTCGGAGACTGATTCGTAACGCGTTATGTATACACTATCATATTATCTATGCAACCGTCGACCGGCTGTTCGTTAGGACTATTGGTTTTGCATTGTATCCTGTCTATCTTATTTGTAATGACTCTTATTATTAATCACCGAAGTCCACTGGAACGAACTCAAAGCTGTGAGACAAACTTAGAGAAGACAGCATAATGACTAGCCTACCATCCTATGACCATGCGTCCTGGTCCTGGTATGGGTGATGTCCTACAGGAACTCCCATGACGGCCCGGCGGGCCGTACATACATACATATGTGTCACTGTAGTGAACTCCGATCGGGAGCGTTTTCCTGCTGTGTTGTCAACTTCTTGAACTCCAGCAGGACAGGTACTTCTCGCGGAAAATGCATAACGTCACTAACCAACCTATTGCCTTCAGTTGGACACGTCACGGTTAGTACGGAAGCCGACAGTGGCAAGCTTCGAGACCCTGCGAATAGGTTGGAACTGGCACCGTTACACTTTGCCCTACGTAGCGGATTCGGGTTCCGTACTTCAGGTGAGAACGGCGGCCTTCGAATGGAAACTCATGCGTGGTCGTGCAGAGATCTGAAGACGAGGTCTAGACACCGCGCCGACTCCCGAGGAAGTTCATCTTTCACTCTTTTTTTGTGCGTGTGGAGCTGTATCGCACTGCACATCTGTAAGGCTTAATCGGTGAGCACGTATTGTTCAGCAGGGCAATGCTGGAACTTTGACGTTGGGTCAAGCATGATCTTGTCGTACCTCCTTACCACTAACGGGTGTGGGCGTACGCCTGACGTGTATGGCATATATTTAGGTGACCGGTGATGCCCAGACGCTGCAATAATTATTTCATGAAGCACATTGCAACTATGTGAATCAAATGACACTGATGGCGCCTTTCGATTCATTTCAAGTCTCCCTGATCCCTCATCTAGTGGGATGGGAAAGATGTATGACGACATTGTGGCATAGCTTCTCATTCTTGGGATCATTGTGGCTTAAATACTATCAGAGGGTAAGCTACTGGTTATCCACCCTGAAGGCAAGTGCACTAAATGTCCCGACTTTCAAATTGGCAGTTTCCCTTTTTACTTTCTTTTGTCTGGCATGTAGGCGATCGCACGTTGCTTGTGAATAGGTAACTGCGATTTTTCTGATGTGACCGTTGCCTCTGCTATCACGGCACCGATTACGGTGTACATAATGGCTGGAGCAAGTTCCGGGGCCGTCATCGTCCTGTGTCCCACTGTCACACCGACGAGCCTTCTCGCCTCGTCCCGAAGAAAGTGTGAGGACACGTAGTGCTGTAGCCGACGCGAAGCGGCGGGGATACCCGTGACTATTGTACTGATGCGTCACGGGTCCTAGGGGTGTAACGATGGCACTTATTCGGAACATGGGCCAGCCATCCTTCCCATCATGACATCAACCGTTCCAGCCAATGGCAGACGCCACTATTCCCACCCCTTCCCGATGAGATTCCTCACCCCCTCTTCACGATATCTACCACGAATTCACGATTTTCTCTTCGCAAAAAAAGCCGTGCTTTCTAGAAGAGTTTCTGACCATACAGGATCGCTGTTATATGCAAAGTAACCCTATTTTAGCGCGTTCGTGGAAGCCGTGTGCATCGTAAGTAGTTGGAAAGCTGTGGGCATCTGCCGCATTTCTGATGGCAGCCCTACACGAAAGGGGCATAATGGGATTTAAGTCGCTATCAGTATTGACAGTAGATGATTTTTTTCACGGTGGCTACTGTTGAAAAGCACACATGTAAATGTCCGTCCTCCCTGACAACGAGGCCCTTTTGGAGCCTTCCGCTCTTTCTCGCGCAGTCAGCATTCAATTGCTCTTGTCCTCACCCCCCACGGACCTATTCATTCCTCGCCTGGCGTCATTGGACTCGAGGTGCATTCGAAGCATTAAATCGCATAGTCTCTGGAATACCGAGGTTCGAATACTCCGTTGCCATCAGTGGTCCTTATTGTCCTTGGCGCTTATCCTTTTTGCTTTGCACAATCGTTCGTTAAAGAGGATCGTATGGGTTAGTCAAATATTATTGTTTCTATTACAATTAAATGGCGCACTGATTTCAACCGCAGCACTCGTATGGACGCTTCAGACTAAGTGCTTGACGTACTCGGGCTAACACGTCGCCATCGAGAAAAATACGGGGAAGAAACCACATAAATTACAGACCATCGCTCTCCGTTATCTTGCAACCACTAAAACCTTCGTGATAACGTGCCGGATGAACCCGATGACGGTTGGCTTCGAGCGTACGTCGATACGCCGACCGGGGTATCCCCTGTGTTGAACACTCATTCCGCATTCAACTAGCCACGGATTTGAATGACATACCTCCAGAGTACGTCCTGGCAGGAACATGATTTCCTGCACCCCGGATAGGAACGCATGAATAAAGCTTCAACATGAATGTCGATAGGATGCAAGAACAACCCTCTCTGCGAGCATAGCGACCCCACCTCAAAGAACTATCCGTGTTGATGCCCTCTTGGCTCGCAAATCCCTGGCTGTGCGCACCGTCGCAATCCGCCAAAAGCTACTTATACTCCAGCTCCCTAGTTCACGACGAAGGACCAGGAAGAGAAGAAATAATACCACCTGCGGGGTATTGGCACGAGTTCGCGATGGTAACACGGGAATCCCGACCCGTCGAGGGGCCGCTGTGAAGGTGTCATTTTCGAGAAGGGCACTGCCAGGCAGAAGTAAGCCACAACCGATGGGGGGCCAACCATATATCCGTCAAAGAGGAATTCCCACATTAACCTCAAGCACTCCCTGCACACCAAGATGCCAATGAAGCCATGGAGTGTGACGGTCCTCGACTGCAGAGTACGTTGAGTCTCTTCAATTCAGTGCTTGCTCTGGTCGTGGCTTATGGCATCGTCCCTGAACTCATGTCAGGCTGCCGCAGGTAGAGCCTTGAGCTGGGATACCTTCCTACCAACTATAGCAAACGCCAATAGCTACAATAAATTCTTATAGGGTAGATCGAAGATGTACCCGTTTACAGGAAGGAGGATGTTACAACATAATCGCCAGGGCCTGAACACCTACCCGAGGGCTGTTGCTAGTTTGCGACTGGGCTCGACTCTGCCATGTTCGGGTTAGTCTGTGGGAGGAACTGCGCACATGGAAATTCTCGGCAACAGCGATTTCTCTAGAATATTGGCATGCTGTTCGACATCTTGATCGGAGGGTCTGCCAGAAGTCTTCCATCAAGGAAGGTTTGTCAGGCTATACAATACCTTTTATGTGTATTTTGCATTCCCTTGTCGTAACGGCGGTGTAAAATAACAAGTTGCGTACGAAAGGTACAATAAGCATAGGTTTCAGCTTTGCCAGCATATTGCGCTGGCTGGGAGACTTGGTGCAGCTCTACCGAAACAGATGGGGGGGTGGTTTCATCGTAGAAACTCTGTGATCGGTATTAGAATGGGGGACTTTGGATAACATGGATATACGTATTAGGGTCGTCTGTTACTGGCAGTGCATGGGTCGTCTGTTATTGTGCATGGGTCATCTGTTATTGTGCATGGGTCGTCTGTTATTGTGTATGCGCCTTCCTAATCGCTGCATCGCTCTACAACTACCGAGTCATAACAGGATCTTGATATGAACGGCCGCATGTGGCTGGTTGGCAGTGCACGTAGCGGTGGCCACCGAGCAGAGCAGCAGGCCCACCCCGCCACGCGCCAGTAATCTCCGCCGGCCCGTGTAGTTCGCGAGCAGACGTGTTCCTGTAGTTGCGTGGACACTGGCAAATACATAGTGTGACTTCGGTGCGCCATTTTCACGTTCCTGCTTTCAACTTCTTTCTAGAGCCAATCCTTCTGGACAAATTGTTTCTCAGCGGCTCGGCTTTCCCCGAGGCTGGTTGGGGGTTCAAACGTTCAGCTGCTCCTAAGTTCATCTCTCGGTGACTGACCCAGAAAGTAGTCAGTTTCACTTCAGGTTTCCATTCGCACGGCCGGTTTGTCTGATCTGCGATGACTTTAACTCTTGAGTTTCAAAGGACCTCCGCAGCGCAAGTACAATGGCCGACTCCGATATCACGCACTTTTAAACCTTGACTCTGTTGATTTTCTCGAAGTAAGAGGACTGATATCGCTGTACAGCACGAGGCGGTGGACATCGTATGTCAAGGGTGTACCCACCTCTTTTTGTGGTTATATTGTACCCGACGTTACCAACCTTCTCAATTGTTTCGGAACAAGGACAAGGCCCCCGACTTGGCAGGTGTCACAGTGCTCAGCACTGCTTCGATCTGAGCTGCGAGCCCCCTCGTTGAACGTACGCAGAATTTAGCCGCCGAAACATTTATGACTTCTTCTGGAAAGGTACAGTGTGGTGTATTTTTTGCAGCACATGTCTGGTGGCAGAGAAATTTGCGGCTTGTAAAGTATTCGCACACTAAACTATACGGTACTGTATGTGTGCTAACCATTTGGCAAGCTGTGGCTGGCCGCCGCGGCGGTAACCCTGGCGTCACAATTGTTATCCTCGAGAATAAGCAGAGTCTGCCGATATAGGCCTCCAAATCGTTGTCTTTTGAGTACTTGTGAGTAGAATAAAAAGCGTCTGAAACTGCTATCCACCCTCTCGAGATCAACTCTCACCCCCATTCGACGTTTCTTTCCCCTCGGTCCAAATGCGTTATTCAAACGACCTCCCCCGCTTCGTTGCAGGTTGCACCCATGTATCAAGCCGCAGTTGTGGTCACTGAAGTCACCAGTCCGCCACCATCGGTGGTGCGTCTATCCATTCAGTTATATTCCACTAAAGCCGGGGCACCAGCTGGCACTGATGACCCCTCCGTTGAATACATGAAAAAACTAGGCGTTGCGTGCAGGATCATGCCGGTACAAGTGGTGGGGGGACCCAAGGCAACAACGACACCGATCCTAAAGCATCATGGTTAGCGGCACGCTCACACCGGTAGCAGGCTGCATACTAGGTGGAATTCAGCTGGAATGAGTTTTAAGGTGCTTCCGCAGCACGTCGAGACGACAATAGCATTTTGCGCACCCGGGGTGGGGGCAGGGGAAGGTAGTCCGAATATGAGTGTCTATATGCCGGGAAAAATTAGCCCTGCGCACTTCACGGCCACAGACCGTCAGGTTATTGGCATCGAGAAGCCAACGGCAGGGGATTTTTAGTTTTGCACTCCCGTTAACTCCATGGGAGACGTTGAGGTGCGCGACGAGTTCCTTCCGACTTGAAACCTGGTGGCCACATGGGCTACCGCCGCCTTTGGGGAGCCAGAAGCATTGCTCTTCGATATTGACTAGGGAATCAGCAGATTCGGGAGGGATTGGTTGGCCGTTCACGGGAGTCGGAGTATTTTGCAAGACAAAAAGCCACAGTTCAGTCAGAACGATATCCTGTGCTTGTCTCAGCGAGGGTAAAATTTTGTAGTGCAAGCACCGACGACATAGGCTAAACTGTTATCTATGTCTTCAAGCAGTTTGTGTATGTCCGTGGGCCTGCTTGAAAGTGAGGAGGTTGCTGCAGACTTCGTGATTAGCGGACGTACGTCGAAGGCCCAAGAGTAAAATTCACGCCGACGTCGAGATGGTCAGTTTCGGTACCGGGCTGCCGATGCGAGTTTGGCAGCTGCGCCATGGAAGGCAAGCAGCAAGTGTTCCAAGGGCTTGTCCTTCTCATACTTTCGGACGCGATAGGTTTATACGGGACTTTGTGACCTTCATTTTCTCGGGGACAATTTTTTGGAAGGAGGAAATGCGGGCGCCTTAGCGGATTTAAAAAAAAAATGGCGAACAGTTGATCCCCCGCTCCCCGTCATCCTTGTTTGCAGTGGCGACCCGTGAGAACACACCAGCAGGTCGCAGGAGCTGTGTTTTCTAATGTAGAACGATCACCCTGCTCTGAGCTGAAACAGAATGGGATCCGTTTACGTTCGTAACAGGCTCGTTCATCACTGTCGACGTAAAGAGGCTCCCGCTGTCATCATCTGACGTTCATCGCCGCATGCTCAATTGTGCGCCGCACTTGAGTGGTAGGTCTGACAGATTCATTGCGGAAAGGGGGACAACGAAAATTGCGGGTAGGAATAATGCTCACCGTTCAATACCAGTCTCGTCGACCAACGATGCGTCATCCAAGTTCAGCTCCAGTGAAAACTGTGTTGGATTAGGTGGAATGTGAGCTTCTCGGGTCGGACTAGGTAAAACCCGATGTCACGGAATCACATCTGATCCCGTCGGATATCCCTAGGGTACTCCTCCGCCGACCGGACCTAATCATACACAATTTTGACTGGGTTCTAAAGCCTACAACTATTGGCCGCAGTGAACAGGGCAGACAATGTTTCCGTGGGCGCGTGTTGTACGTGGGAACATGTGACTTCGGTCAGCCGCCATCATCTAAGTTTGGATATCGATCGAGGTTCCTAGTATCGGTGGGCCACACCTCCACGGGGATTGGGCTACAAAGTGGAGATTTTACGCAGAAAAAAGAGCGTACATGGACATATTCCACGTCAAACTTGATTGTCAGGCTGGTACACATGCAAGCGCTCACCAATCAAACCAGGGTCATCCAAATGGAATCATCCCGGGGCGAACCCCGATGCAACTGGACCAGACCGATGAGTCCCACCTGAATGACCCTCGTCTGACTCGCCATACCTTGTTACATAAGTCATTATCTCATTGGATGCAAATCCGCAAACGTCAACGTTTCAGCCGTCACCGAGATCGGCTTACCTGCATCAGACCGTGGGGACACCACGACAACTATGGACGACCCTCCTGGCAATGATGGTAATGTCTGTTCCTGGAGTCGAGGAAGGGGTGCAGCTTACCTCGCTTAACAAACCTTATCCGGTGCCCACAATTTGGCGGAGCCTGTCATGCCCACCACGCAGCAGCAATGTCCAGAGTTCAAATGCGAGATATTATGGCTGCAAGAGGTTAGCTCTAGTGAATAATATAGCAGGTTGTAGCCAAGTTGCCACAAACGGAAACGGAGATCCAGAGCCCACTGCCCTGATGAAATCAGTTTGTTTACGTTGTAGTAGGAGGAGTCAGGAGCAGGGGCGAATCAGCATGGTAAAGTACAGAAACAGAAGGGAAAAAAAAGGACCAATCCAAACCACCTCGAAGTGAGCTTGTTCCGATTTGACACGTGTTGCTTCGGTAGAGTCCGGTGGTGTTCAGTACAACGAAATGATAAACCCAAGTGACGTTATTGGAGGGAAGATTTATGTCCTCACCCAAGCTTGGTTCGTCCAAACTTCAATAAGGCCGAGCTAGATCGAACTACCACTTGGTTCGGCTTAGTTCAGTTCGCATTCGACTTCGCGGTAACAATAGTTCAGCCTATGCACCGTGCCACAGGCCTGTAGATACTTGTACAAGCTCACATCACGACGGTTCGAGAGCGATGAGGAAAAAGCGGACTCACCGTCTCAACGTTTCGTTGAAAAAACCTATGCACTTTACTAAGGATCAGAACGGATGGTCGTCACACGAGTCGTCACACCATCGTCACAAACGTCATACTTAGCATTCAGCCACTAGCAAGCCACATGTCTAATAGTCAGAAGCCATGTACCATTTCTAGTCCATTTAGGTAGTACCAGAGTAAGCATGGATATGAAAAACTACACATTCGATGGACTAGGAGTAGCAGAGGCGCTGCGATCGTCCGAGGCACCATCCAGAGATGACATGGAAGACGTAGAAGGGACCGGGGAGAGCTTGAGAGACGAAAGAGTGGCAATACTCGTCCCTCTGCTACTAATAGTGTGTCGCATCTCGCCAATTTGGCGATCCGCCTGCCTGAGAAGCTTCAGGGCCTCTTCATACTCATCATAAGCAATTGTGCGCATCACATCAAGCTCATGAATACGTCTCCGGCGTAACTTGACTTGTGCAGCGAAGGCCTCACGGCTTGCACGAGCAAGCTGTAACATACGAAGGGTATGAAGGTCTTCGACTTCATGGTCTCTCTTGGCGGATACCTAATGTGCATTAAGATTCAGGTGGCAATATCGGTGCAAAGTGGTCCTCACAGTTGTTAGGATCTTCTTTGCCTTTTTAGATGGACGGGAAGGCTCGTCTGAAGGCAAGGAAAATGTAAGGCTGTGTTTCTGGTAGCCACAACTGTTGTCCCTGGGAAAATCATTGGAAACAGTGACATGTTGTCCCTTCATTTGGGGTGGTGGGGCGTGGAAGTCTGTTGAGGGAGCCTTAGGGGATGGTGGTGTAGTTGGGAGCAAAACAGAGGAGGAGGACGGTACTTCGATTGAGCTGAGGTATTCTGTGGGTAACGACATTCACGATGGAGGTGAAATGGAGTTGGAGTGTAACGAAGGATAAAGCTGAACTGACCCTAACCCTAATATTCAGCATGAGCCCTTACACAAGTCTCATCATGCGCTTAAACGTGAACGTCTGAAAAGTGGTCACTGCTACGCGTGGAATGTCTGCGTAACCGAGTTGTCAGCTATACCGGAGCCTTCCATGTTCGCGGGACCGTCTCCTCAAGTCAAAACTCCACTGCGATCGCCCTCACCACCCGCGTCAAGCTACTTCCGGACTGTCTCAGACTTGCAAGACGGCGAACCACAACCTACACCAGGCGCCTCGACACATTTTGCGTACAGCACCACTCTGCGAAGACATCATCACGAACACGGTCTCGGTATACCATTGCACCCTAAATTACCCACTGGAGTCACGGCGGACAGATTATGGAATAGAATTGTCAAGTTCTTGACTGGGGGAAGTTCGCACGACGATGGTCTGGATGGTGGTCGTGCTCTCGTCGACCGGGGTCTCAAAACCCCTCAGCAAGAGCGACGCAGGGAAACGCCTTCAGCGCGTTTTGCGCACTGGTCCGTAGAGGTGCGTCTTGGAACTGCCGGCGTGTTCATTAGCGCCCGTTGTTAAACAGAAGAGACCAGTACAGGTCAGTCCGTAGAAACTTCGCTTATATCGTTATCGCCGAGACGTATCATTTAATAGTGCCGCTGGGCGAGACCGATGGCGCAGATGGGCAGCTCGCAATTTCCGCTTTCGTCGCATTCCAAGTTGGTGGTGAATAAGGCAGCGCGTGCGCAGTTGATGTTGCTGAGCTACCCCTACTCTGGGATCTCTGTATGTTTACTTACCAGCTGTGACCATTCGACATGGCTGGGGACATGCCATCAGGCTCTGAGCGAAGAGGCTCACGCGTGACACACACAGCCCTGTCGACAGCCTGACTGAGCGTTAATTCTTTTAAACGCTTCGGACCTTACCATTTGATGGATGGCTCATGCCTCGTGAGTGTTCCCGTGCGTTGTGCTCACGACTATGATGTCACGCCATTTTGTCTCCGCTCTCTCCTCTCAGCTCAGCTTTACAGCAGCACACGCCTCATGTTGGTGGTGTTTCCAGCACAAACTCGTGGTGCTTGCTCTGCCTCTCGTTCACCCCGCAATTTTGCGATGGCGCCGTGGATTACCATATAAACCCTCCTACTAGTGCTGTTGGGAATGCAGGAAACGTTTCCCTCAAGCTCTCCTTTCCGTCGTCCTTTCATCCCTAAAAGCTCCAAGAGGGGTTGAGTCGTAGCTGTGCGCTCAGCATTCTCTGCTCTATCCATTCCTTCCCATATCCACAATTGCATTCACACGTATACCAATCCTCGCATTCTCATACTCCTTACATCCCTTCCTATTCTATTATGTCTGGCTACAACCAAGCAAAAGCAAGCTCATCTTCGTTGTAGTAACCCGGGATACAGTCGGATCATGCTGACGATTTTGTGTGTCCACCAGCGGAGCGTTGACTCCAATGACAAAGGGGATCGACATGTTGCGCCGAGCAGAATGGAGGAAGTCACTGCTAGGGAGCAAAGAAGCCAACATAACACACAACGTGATGATCTTCCATCGCGGTATGTTTCGTTTCTTCATTCTCGCGTGTGTGGAGTTGAGTCTGACCTGCGGGACGCCTATGTTAGGAGCGATAATGACGTATCTGGTATACATGGCTCGGCGGTCGTGGATCTCCCACGTGCTGGTCACTCGACTTCGCTCGGGTCATCCGGACCTAGACGTCAGTTACAGCCAATCGCAGGCAACTACCATTACAGCCTGCCTTCTCACACGCCCTCGGATGCGACGTCTGTCCTCGAGGAAGCTCAAGGCAATAGTCTGTATGACAGGATGGACGATTTCCACTTTTCCCCACAGCTCAGGGAAAGGCAGGGCCTTGGTGAGCAGGGTCGAACACACGCATCACGCAATGCAACAGCGTCAGCGAAGGTGACAGCATCCTTCGATATTGCTTCGTACGTCATCGTATCATACACAGCCGGGTATTTACCTGATTTCCATGCACTTGCAATACAGTTCGAAGACAGCACACAATGCACATCCAGTGGGTGACGCCAGTAGCTTCCGGAACCCGAGCGCTGGCAAGTACCCAGGTGCAGCTTACCCTGCCTTCATTCCCGGACATGAACATGTAGAACCCTCCGACCAGGCTTGGCGTGGGGACGCCAGTACCCAAGAACTCGTACACTCAACATCAATCCTCTCCGGCATTATTTCCAATCTTCCTTACGAGTTTGACGACTGTCGCGTTTATACCGACGAAGGGTCAAGTTCTTCATATGACCCATCATCGTTTGTGGGCGGATTTATGCAAGCCTCCGCACCCATGGGAAGGACTGGTCGGTCAATTACCGGTCCCTCGCGGCGTCCTCAAGCTCCACCCCGATCGGTGTACGACGTTGACATGCACACGTTGAGCCGTAAATCTGACTGTGGCTATGATACGTCTCCCTTGTCAGGCGCGATGGCAACCGCGGTCGAGTCGGACGCAGTCTATGATCATGGAGTCCACATTCAAACGAGTCGGCTGTTTGGTGATCATGATCGTCAGAGCGGGCAGTCGCAAGCACCATCTTTCGCGCATTGTCAATACCAGTCGCAGCCGCCGCACCTCTCGCAACACCTTCCCTCTCGCAATTCATCCGATCTCTCTTATGCATATATACCGGCGCCCTCGTCGCAGCCACTGCGTAGTGATGCCGATTACTCCCCCGTTCCCAACCCAGGTTCAGAATCAGATCCATCTCCAGTTTCCGTACCTGGACGTTCGGTGACTGGATTAACAACTTGTTCTTCGGTCACCCACTTACAGCCTCACTCGGCACCCCCGGTGCTCCATGAAAGGTCGTGTTCACCCTTCTACGGCGACTCTCATTCACCCGTCCGTGAGTTAAATGTTGCATTGCCCCTTTCATCCCTCGGGCGCAGTCTCCAGTCATCATTCAGGTGGCCTACCGAGAGGACCCGGGTATGAGAGGGATTTTTCGGCCTCTGCGTATATGGATGAGTCGGAAATGAGACCAGAAGGATGGGGCACGATACTGTTCCGACAACCTGCGGGCCTGTCCCAGATTGCATCGTTGGTGCGACCCGACCCAGACCTTTTCGGAAATGCCTATGAAATGTCGATGTCGGTGCAGCCCTCATCGTTATCCGTAGGGATGGAGCCAGCGTCCCGTCACATCCGCCGTTGGTCCTCGTTGAGCGTGGGCTCGACGCCGACGTCTCGCTTGCCGACGGCGTTTCAGGCTACTAGCCAATCCTACACCACTCGTCTTCGCAGGCATTTTCAGGTTGTTTCATCTGCGCCGTCATTGCGGACCACCTTCAGCATCTCCATGGGTTTAAGGGTGGCGAGACGACCACTCGTTGTCTTTGGCGCGATTGTCCCAAACCGAACATGAAGGGGACGAGCATCGCCAGGCATGTAGTCACTCATGTGGGCTTTCGTATTAGATGCGACACGTGCAAGCACGAGTTCGCAAGAGGTGACGCACGCAACAGGGCCCACATCAGGTCTCACTGCACTGGGGTGGCACAACCTATGTATGGGGACTTGCAACGCGTGCTTGACGCACGCAAGGTTGATTCCTCTCGTCGTCTCACCAAGAAGAGACGATTGGAAGAACTATAATTGCTGATTTTAGATGTTTTCTCGGACAGAAGCGGGTTTGCATGGTCCTTTTTTCGAATCCAGCCTGTTTTTTTGAACGATTCCACCGTCACTGGGCAGGAAACCCCGCGTGCGGCTCTGCTTCGTCATAATTTATACCCCCCACTACAACTTATATACCCTCAATTAGCCCTTTAGCTACTTACCTTGTAATTCATCCCGTTTCATCAATCTGTATCACGGTACGCAGTTAGATTCTTCGCCGCGTTGCTAATATAACTGGAGACTGGGGTAGACATGGACATTTACACGACTTCATCGCTTAGACTAGGACTTCATTTATTAGATGTTGGTAATCACTGTATGCAACTGGTTGCAGGTTCGGTCCCTGACATACGACTTGACGGCGAACATCGAGGCTGTGAGGTCGTGTGATGCGTCAGCTTGGTCAATATACCATCAGCGACCACAAAGCAATCACTGGCAAGACGCTGCCCAGGACCTAATTTATAGTGTTAGTGTTGTCGCCCCTCACACATACGTCAAATGGCGTGAAACGATATCAATATCGTTTATTGACTTGACCCTCCCAGTTGCGCTGCTGGAAAACATGAGGGACACGCATGTCTAGGTCGCGTGACAACGAGACAATATGGAGTCCGGCGCTTGAAGGTTCCGGCACACGGCCAGTGACTCAACCGCAGTCATTCCGGACTACAAGGCCTATAGTAGTTTGTGGGAGAGATGATAAAGCCCGACTTACGCAGACCTGGATAGCGTGGCCCTTGCTAGAACAGGAGTTGACATGGGGTGGCAGGTATAGCTGGCGAGTGCATTGACATCCCAGAGACAACAAACTGGAAAAATTAACGCTCTGAGGCCATCGAGATGCAAGTCATGGTGATCGGCGCTGGGCTGCAGTCCAAAAAGCCAACTGTGCATGGGTTCTGCTTGATTACCTGGTAAACGACGCCATCGAACACCTGTCCTGAAATGATGGTCTTCAGTGAGCACAAGTGGGGGGCTGAGGCTGTTAATACTTACAACCGCCATAGTTGGGGTTAGTGTTGCTCCCAATACTGGGTGATACCTAAAGGGACAAAATGGCAGAAGCAGAAGCCACGAACAGGGTAGTGAAGGTGACCGTCGAGAGGAACGTTTTGGTGGACATACTTGCGCTCAAACTGAGGAATCGGTTTAACAGTATACAGGCGAGATTACCGTGTTGGAAATGTGAGTTGGAGAGTTCTTTGGCTACGGTGGGTACCCTTTTATGCATCGTCTGACCTTCCACCCTTCCAACTGCAGTATCCCAAGTGTGCCGTAGTCTCCGAAGGCTCGCAACATTTCGATCACTTTTCGGGAGTCGGTAAGGGAACAGATGCATAGAAGCTCTCTACTCGATTGATTCGCTTGATATTCGCACTAGTTTATGCAGTGTTCAATCCAAGGAAGCCCGGGTAAACACGCGCGTTTCCCTCTCTCGAACCCCCACCGCCGGAGATCGGCAACGGTAGCAAATCTAGGGGGACAACCATGTAAAAAAACTGCCGCTTGGGGATATGGCAGGTGATAGGTGCTGAAATCGTACACCCGTCACTTGACCCGACGCAGGAGCAATAATACATCGGGAAAGACTGCACGGAGCGGGCACTTACTTATATGCACTGAATCTGAACTGAACCAAACAAACATCCAAAAGCCAGGAACCTACGTTGGATCAATCATTTGCGCAAATTCGAGGCACATTCCATGAAGGAATTCCCGGATGCCAATACACACTGGAAAGGGCGCGGGGTGCACTGACAGGTTCGACTCAGCTCGAGTCCGGCGTCCTCTCTTGCAAAGTGTTGCTTGGAAAGATGTCGGTGCAGTACAGTCATGCAGACATGTTTGGCTGATACAAAAAGCCCCACTAAAATTTTTCGAGGTTCCGTCGGCATCCCTGGTCCGGCGTGGTCTAGTTGCATCTTGCTAAAGCTCAGCACCGAAGTTGAAAGTAGCCACTGAGCATCCCTGACAGTCAGCCCTTCTGACACATATGAGATCAATACCGGCATGCATACGTTTACCCTACCTGTTTCTGTACACGTCTCCAGCACATACAAGCCTGACAGAGAAGCCAAATGGAAAAACGTGACCCCGTACTTTGCTGTGGTTTGTGGGTCTTGTCGTAAGTCAAGCCGAACTCCAAGGCCCCGTGCCAGCACTGTGTTGGTTCAACACATGTACTGAGCAAATACCGCAGTCTGGGTACACCGCTACCCTGCTGGTTTGCTATCAGTCATGCTATATCAGGTCCGCATGGACCATTCTGCAGAGCATTACACCCGTACTTTGAAATTTCGATCAGTACACTCACAACAACCTGCCTTCAGACCACCGCCCTCGGTCGTTATAGCACCATAAAGTCTTGTGGTCACGCTGTGTGATGTGGGCTACCCGCAACCAAGAATTCGACGGATTTGGAACGCAGGTTGCGACTCGAATCGATCGTAAATCGGTGGATTGCGTTAGTACAGGGGAGGTATTGTTGGCGGTTCACCATATGCATCATCGAAAACATACCAAGGGTACCGGAAGTACGAGTGTCAGTGCGAATTCTTTGAGTACACGGATCCTACCCGTGCACATGCCAACTATTTCTCTGTCTCCTGACCGGGCATGTGTTTACACCGTGCCTTTGTTTTTCTGAAGGCACCCAGGTGACCAAGTCCTACTGCATCCCTTCTCGATTGCAAATACACACGCGTAAGGTGATGAATAGGCAAGTCGCCTCGACGAATCAAGTAGAGCACGCCACGTAGCACAGCAATTCCTCGTTCGTGTTCAGCCACCCTTGGTAAAGTCGGTAGACAGTTCCGTGGACGCAAGGGTTGGCGATGTAATTTCGAGGACACGAACGGAGGGATTGTTAGGTAAGCAGTCAGTCACGTGAACACATACGACTTTTGGAGCTTGATACGATGACAAGATAGCCGTACATCTTCCACTACCTATACACTTACACTGCTCAATTCCAGTATACTTGTGCATACAATCCAAACGCTTGATTTGACATCACCGGGCTGTAGGGAGAAACATCATCTTTTGAATACGTTTTCTTGCTCTGCAACTCGTTCAGGATAGTCAGCACGGGTGTTTCGATGAAGTCGACGAAGACGAGATCGATAGGCGTGTCGTCTGTCACGTTAGGAGGAGAAGATGCCATATAGTCCGGGATGTCGTAGGAAGGGGGGAGAGTATGAAGTGTGTCGTCGCCAGCTCCGGGGCATGACTGTGAAACATATGTGAGTACAAAACTCGGCGTATAAGATTTTAGAATCTACGTCAACGGTGACATAACCGAAGGTCAATTCGTCCTTTCCAGCGCTTTTATGTCCAAAATGTTTCTCCATTTCCCCAAGCCAGGTCTGGAAACGATTGTCAACATAACCACGCTCCCACAACTTCCCTTCCAACTCTGCGCGCTTTTGTTTCAACGACTTGCTTGACGGTTTGTTGAGAGCCGGTAAAACCTGGTTAGCGACCTGGAAGGTGACCCCCGGGATGTATAAGAACTGGTCGGGATAAGGTACGGGTGTGAGCTGGTCGTTCTTCGTGAAGGGACCCTTAAAAATGTCGAAGCGAAGATCTCCGGAGTTTGAAATGAAGAGACTAGGTATATCCGCGCGAGAGTTGTTGATTTTGAGGGCTGTGGGTATAGCCTGAACATATACGGTCAGAAACAGAAAGAATGGAAACTGGTCAGAACTCACTCCATCGATAAAGAGGCTCAGCAGGGACCCATCAGATGGATATGGATCGCTGCTCTCGTTTCAACATGTATCACTAAGCACGTTGGAACGGGGAGGGGAGCGAGAGCGAGGACGAGCAGGGGCAGCAGGGAGTCAGGGGTGGCAGCAGGGGAGTCACGTGACCAGGTGTCAGGTGTCTGGCCCGGTAGGGTGGTTTGGTAGTTCGACAGTAGGCACACGTCACGCAGAGACACGCAGGCATCACACACTGGCATATCCAACGTGAGAGAAAGGAACTCGCCGAGTCATCGTGTAGTCTCGAGGTGAAATACCATACTGGTAAGAAAGGTTGTACTGTTCTGCGAGGTCGCGGAGACCGTCGGTGATAGAACGACCGTATCGCGTGTCGAAAGTGGAGTTGGATGTTCTCGTATGGTACTGTAGTCACCGGAGTCAACCTTACAAGAATCGCTGGGGCCTTGCGAGACGTGCGGCCTGCACGGCCCCACTGACGCACCTGATAGGTAACCCGGTTCTGATCCAGATACCTCCTACTGAACTCAATGTCGTTGGCGTTACCCTTACCAGCATTTAGATTGGCGCCTGGATGGTGGTTCGGACCAGGAAATTCTAATAAGGCGGAAGTATACTTACTCATCCATCCTGAAGCAGACGTAATCACATTGGAAAGTAGGCTGGGAGCAGGAGAACAACACACCGATGGTTTCCATGTAACGTCCACTTTCCATTGCCATAGACCTGCCATCATACTGCTGGCAATCTCGGATATGAGTGTGTCCTGCCCATTTCTGAACGGCTGTAGGTGCATCTCAATCGAGGAAGGGTACCTCCAAAGATCATGATAGGGGTCAAGGGGTGCACTGCACGAATTGCGTTGAAGACGACTGGCCCCGCAAAAGGTCGGCCATCTTTCCAACGTGATTTTTCTTTCTTAACACACTCACAACTATCATTTGACACGGGCATATGACTGTGAGCAAGCACACACCCTTAGTTCACGTATCGTCGAGAATGACGAACCTACCCCGCGAGGATGAAGACGTCGGGCTCTTCCGCAATCGCTTCTGCAAACTACTTGAGTGAGATCGGGAAAGGTACTGATGTGCGAGCACATCTACGCCCACCCAGCGTTCTTCAACCATTTTGGCTACCGGCTGAACGGTGGTGTTGTAGGCGTTTCCTGTGAAATTGAATAACACGCCAAGAGATGTCACACGGCGCCCCCTGCGAGGCAGAACAATCAGGTGTGCACTGAAAATGAGCTATATCGCTCATACATTGCGGTGGTGAATTCGGCATAACGACCTGTGGAGGGATGAGTTAAACAATTTTTAGCCTCACGTGGTATGTGAATGTAATCCACTCCCGACAGGAACGCTCACGGCTTTCCCATCAGAATCAAAGATGGTGATGTTCACGTTTGAGGTGAGGTAGCGCCCCTCGAAGCGGGGAATGAAGCTCTGGTACCTGGTGAGCCGCACAAGTTCCGACACATTATCGGAGGGGCAGAGTATAATCCATGAAAAGTACGGGTGAAGAGCGCTCGGTTAACGTACATGTCATAGGTATCCGCATATACGTATAACTCGTGGCTAAGATATTTTTCATGTGGGAGGACCTGAGAACGATGGACAGTATACGCACTTGCCAATCGCCATGACGTCATACGGGAGGCGCTCGACGAACTTGTTAGACTACAGGCCAAACAACTTAACCATAAATACGGAAGCATAGCGAAATAATATACCTCATGCGCATCAATAGCTCCAGGTGCATAGCCGTCAGAAAGTCCAGACCCTGAAAACAGAGAATGGGTTGGGTTCAACATATAGTATGCTTGCTTGGCTACCGTCATGAAGGTCCCCAGAATCAATCAACAGGAGATCAACACCCTTTTGCTACAATCGACGCATCATGGACGAGATCCACAGATCATGGGTGTGGAACTTACCTTGGCTATATATTTCATGTGGGTAACAAAGCTTGCAAAGTCTCCAAGATCACCGCTGCAAGGAGGTCAGTATCGTGTTTCCGCGTCAGTCTACCCCTCCTGAAGCAACATGCAAGGAGGTATCGCAGCTAATTTCGTCCACTCTTACCTGAAGTTGGGTTCAGGAAAACTGTTTTTTGGGTGACCAAGAAGCCACCCATGAGTATCAGTGGTGTGGATCACATCGAAGTCGCCCCACACGATTGGTCGGTGTGGAGGAGTGAGTGGAACCTGAGGATATTCCTGCTTATCGACACGGCTTTGGCTGTAAGCTTCGCCCCGTACGGGAAGGTGGTGGTCCCCACAGGCTGTTACAAGGCTTGCAAGTATCGGGACGAACATGATGGGGCGTGCAAAAAGAAGCTCCTTCAATACAACCTCAACAGCTATATATCCATCATCACACCTTGTTATATAATGTAACTATGACACTATATGCTGCAGTGTGATACGTCACGTACCTTGGAAGCAACCCACACCAGGTTAAATAGCGACTGCGGGCCAGTGCGTCACGTTCAGAAGACAACCACGTGGTTTCAGTAAAAGGTGAGCCGAGCAGCCATCCTCGATCTACTGTTAGTGGCCAGGCATCACCGGTGGCTAAAGAGCGCTGACTGGGTACCCGAACAACTTGGGAAGTTGTCACTGACGCCGTGAGCCTGTTGCTTATCTCAGTGCAGCGTGGTTGTTGGTCGGTGGATGCGTCAAGGCCTCTATTTTGTGTCTGTTTGTTCTTCGCGACCAATCAGTTCCCGCGAAAAAATACCGCCACCATGTTCGGGGAGCAGGTAAGTTCGTCGTGCAAGCCAGGGTTGCGATGCCGTGGTGATGGCAGCACAGGGTCTTGCTGGGAGTTGGCAATTTCTGTCCAACCAGGGTTGCCAATTGTCTTCCTCCGGAGCTTGTTATTACCTACATTCAACTCAGGGAGTCGAAATCCTGAAACTTGTACACACACGCGATCCCGAACTGTGTGACATTCGTGTGTTGCCACTGTTCGGCCTGATGCATAACATGGTATGGCGATGTTTCCTTCTCACGAGGGTTCACAGTGAGTGTTGGTTACATTTTCATCATTTGCCAGTTGACTTTCTCGTTTTCGCATGGAAGTCTGAAGAACGCGGTTGATATCCTAGTCTCACACTTGCGTCGAACTGCTATCAATAGCCAGCCACTTTGACTTGTACTTGCACAGTTGACCTATCGTGGGTGCACGCTTTTGCTCCCACACTTACGTCTCCTGCATGTGATGTGTGCTCGGGATAACGCACGTAAGTAATAGGCTATAGGCCAGCTGACCCACGTTTCATCTTTCTATGACCGTTATCATTCCGTCCAAAACGGGCCCTGGACCAGCTGATTGACTAGTCCGCTTTGACGTGAGCCGTCATCACCTATTCTATTTTATTTCCCCAGACCAACCACCGCCACTGAACAAGCCAAAAAGTGAAGTCAACCGTTCGGGCATAATGTCCCGCTGCCGGCAGGCCATCCCCGTTTGGAACTTGGCGTTTGCGCCTTTACAAAATATGCAGGGTAGCAAGGTGTGTCACTCGTGCTGGGACCCCCAATTCACATAGAATTCAGACAAGTAACCACCCCTACCGATCCGGCGATTGTGTCCTAGACTCCGAAGTACCGCCCTCACAGCTCCAGGGCCGTAGACACGGCATTTACGGTCAAGGTGGAGCTCCAGACTTTGTTCCGGTCCAACACAATTCCGAAACGATGCTGCGTCGCAAGTGCGGTCGTTGCTAAGGTGCAACGTGCGGGTGGTGTGCCCCCGATAACCAGTCAGTCAAATCTTTCTTCTCGTTGCTTCGGCCGATATTGTTGACATCCGAAAACCCGTTATAAGCAGTATGTAACAGGAGAATCAATTGGCAACTCAAGCCGTGAAAGTTGGTTAAATACAATATCGCTCAGGTGACGTAGGTATTGTCCTGGCACCTCCAAAAACGATCCAACGCCTAATTCCACTCAACCTGTGCGTACAGCCCTAGGACTTGGTTCGCCAACACGGGGCTATACAGCGACGCGTCGGAGTCAGTATAATTCTTGGCACTCTGCAGAGTATTCAAAACCTCGATAACATCCGATACGATGAAGTTGATGAATACGAGATCGACCGGTGTGTCATCTGTCACATTGGGTATGGCCGACCCAATATAATCGGGGCTCGAATAGTAAGGAACGGCAGTATGGAGCGTGTCGTCACCGGCACCTGGACAAGACTATCATAGGGCATGAATACGAACGCGCATCACCACTGATCAAAAACGATGATAGATCGGAAATGCACGCACGTCTGTTGTGACATACCCGAGGGTCAGACTTCCCGCCATTTCCGCCGTACTTCCGGGACCAGCGCGCCTAGCCATCTCTGCCAGCCACGTGTTGTAGCGGCCATCTACGTAACCACGACGCCACATCTCTCTTTCCAGCGCCGCGCGCTTCTTCTTGTTTGATGTGCCAGCGCCGTTGAGGGCTGGCAAGACCTGGGTTGCAATGCTAAGGGTGATGTTCGGGATGTAGAGGAACGAATCAGTGAACGGTAAGGCGGTGAGTTGGTCGTTCTTCGTAAATTCGCCCTTGAGAACATCGAAGCGCAGTTCACCGGAATTCGTGATCAGGATATTGGGTGTGCCAGAACGCGAATTGTTGATAGCAAGTGCAGTCGGAGCAGCCTAATAATGGCCATCAAGACACTTGACGCCAAAGATGACCAGGCTAAGAACTCACATCATCGACGAACAGGGATAAGACGGAGCCGTTGGATGGGTATGGGTTTCTGTTTCGACATTAGAATGTTCTAGTCGAGAAAGGAAGCTATCATACCGGCTCAAGGTATAATCCTGAGGAGCATAACCGTATAGATAGGAAAGGTTGAATTGCTCTGTAAGGTCTTCCAAGCCAACCGTGATCGAGCGACCATATGACGTGTCAAACGTTGCATTCGATGTCAGAGTGTGATACTGAAGACAGATGTGTCTGGGACCAGGGTAACCTCGCTGTATTCACGCACCTGATATGTGACTCGGTTTTGATCGAGGTATCTTCTGGTGAATGAGATGTTATTAGAATTACCCTGCGCAGCACTGAGATTCGCGCCTGTCAGGCGCTTAGACCACTAAAACTTGTACACGGCGTGGCAAACATACTCATCCAACCTGCGGATGAAATACGAAATCACAAGATACAGGAAGTGCAACAGCAAACAGCCTACCGATGGTTTCCATGTAGCGACCGCTTTCCAGTGCCATGGAACGTCCATCATATTGTTGGCAATCCCGTATGTGCGTGTGTCCTGTACGTTTCTGAGACCCTCAAAGCTTGCGTTGAATCAAGGGTTTACCTCCGAAAATCAGGATAGGAGTCAACGGATGTACAGCACGGATTGCGTCAAAGACCACTGGCCCTGTCAGTCAGACGTAAGTATTGACCGAACACTGCATTGCCTCCAATTGGAAACGTACAATTATCGTAAGAAACGGGCATGTGGCTGAGAGATTAATTAACCCGGTCAACCAGTTCGTGTGAGATGATATGAATGCGGAGCTTACCCGACAAGGACGAACACGTCTGGCTCCTCTTCAATGGCTTCCACGAACTGGTTGACGTAGCTTGATGACACATTCCCAACTATTGGTTCAGGTGTGAACTCACCCAAGATTCCTTGACCATATCAGCCACAAATTGCACGGTGGTGTTGACAGAGTTGCCAGTGAAATCGTACAAAACACCAACAGATGTTACACGGCGTCCTCTGGTTTTGCGGTCAATCGCTTCGCGTTCAAACTTCACACGAAGAATAACCGCCATACTTTGCAGTCGTAAATTTTACAGAGCGATCTATGAGAAGAGGATCAACCCGGCAACCCGTTAGGCTTGGCCAGATGGACTGGAACTCACTGCCAACGGGTACACTGACAACTTCCCCGTCGGAGCTGAACACGGTGATGTTGACATTCGAAGATAGGTAGTGCCCATGTAACTGAGGAACAAAGTTGGTATACCTGTTGGACCGAGAAGCGATGTGCCGAGAAAAGTACCGCACGTCGGTTGGCGACAACGAGCAGGATGGTAGGTACGTACATGTCATAGGTATCCGCATAAACGTATAGCTCGTGACTTGAATAAAACATTAGCAGGTGTTCAGTATGAAGGGTCCGGAATGCTTACTTGCCAATTGCCATAAGGTCGTATGGAAGGCGCTCGAGGAACTTGTTAGACTACAGGTTCGCACCACTTAGTTACCGTCTCAGACACAGAACGCGGGCAGGATACTTCGTGCGCATCCACACCGCCTGGTGGATACCCATCAGAGAGGCCAGTTCCTAGTTGTGAATGAGCCCTCAGGTATCAAGCGTACAGATAGATGTGTGCTAGCTACCGTCATGGACGTCGCCTGAGTCAACCAAGAGAAGATCGACGTTCTTTTCCTTAGGAACCAAGCGCATCAGCGTCGCAGGTTCACAAGAGAATGCTCTAGAACGACATACAACAGCAATCTGCTTCATGTGGGTTACGAAGCTTGCGAAGTCTCCAAGGTCACCACTGGAGTGAAAAATGGCATGAGTACTCTTCCAAGTGCATGATTCCGCGTAGCTCATCGACTATGCCTGGCCTCCAATCATACCGCGTTCCAGGCGTCAAATTAACCGTCTCACATCTTCCGTGGAAATGGCCAAGCAGACACACCTATAGTTCGGCTCCGGCCAGCTTGACTTTTGATGGCCGAGCAACCATCCATGGGTATCGGTGGTATGGATTACATTGAAGTCACCCCACACAAGTGGACGATATGGAGGTGTAAGCGGAAACTGAGGATACTCTCGCTTCTCGGGATGAGCACTGGGAGCATAGAAGTGTTGGTCGCCACAGGCCGTTGCGAGGCTGACCAGTGCAAGGACCGATACTGAAAGCATCATGGTAGAGACGAGTCAAAAAGCGCACCCACGGGTGAACGCAGGGAGTAATTCCTTATGACTTTATAACTTCAGCGGGGACCGCGTGTTCTCGGGTGGGACTTTCTTGATGACAGGGAAATGTACACATGAGGTGCTCAACTCAATTGCGTAGTAGTCAGACATGCAAACGTTCTTAATGACGAGCTGCTCAACCACTGTCGCACACCACATACCACCACAACCACTCTGTGGGAGAGATTGCACCCCGCGACCTGATAGGTTCAACCAAGCTGGGCGCTCGACTCAACCGGCCCCGTACCACGGTGCGGTCCACACAAGCCGATTGGCTAGTGCAATCAACTTTGCAGAGTCACTAAACCATGGAAAACATCCAGCACTAGTACTCAGCCAAGGGTACACGTCATATGAGCGTGGTTACGGATGTACGTCGTCACCAGGGAGAGTTGGGAACAGATTGTCGTAAGCAATAAACGTGTTTGTCCGCTCGTATTATTTATCAATCCCCCCCTCTCCATCACTTCCTAGACCTGCACCGTCAATGGACATCTGTGAATATTCGATATTCACTTTTCTTACTTTGTGACTGATAACGTATGAGTTCGCCATGCCAAGTGTTTGTGGTAAGCTAGCCGAGATACAGAGATAGGTGAGCAAAAATATCTGAGAGTCGATATGGATGTAATAGCCATACCCTCACAGCCTTAAATTGTGGCTTGGCCATTTTGTCAAAAGGGACAAAGGCTAGGCTGTGTAGCTTTTGGTACGAAACGTAAGACTTTCAGACATTTCCTTCGATGCTCCCAAGGACGCGCCCGCATGAACCCTGCACGCCACATCGCATGAAAATGGCTGAGCCTTCGGCCATCGATGATGGGAACAGTCGGGACTTGACTCGGAGTGCTATGTGGACTTTACGTCGCTAACACATTCATAAATCCTGATACAAACAACCTCCGGTTGGATGCTAGATTTCGCGCGTCGGACTTGGCGGACCACCCTTCTCGTGGGACGAGTCATCCGCTTGACCTGATCACACCCCTCCCGCAAAGGTGCGAAAAACTTGTTTTATCTTTAAATTCAAGTATATACCTCACTCGCCATTGCCATTGTCGTAATAGGTCGTAGTCACTTCCTCGTGCTTTTTGTTTACCAAACTCCAACTCTAAACAGCCCGTGGCCGCCAAGCGCACCCACGCACCGACGTTGACACTCCGGAATTCTAGTTATCGGATCTCGGCAACTGGCCGCTACATCCCTATTCCACCATCCATTTCATATCATTTATCTCCGTCCACTTCATCAACATGTGCAAAGACTCCAACTTGGATCCTCGCTTTAGACTTCATATATAAAAGGCCTCGCAAGGTTCTTTGTGAACACATGTTCTATCCCCCCACAAGAGCTCCACCTGCCTCGTCAGTGATTCCTCTTGAGACTCAGAAACGAAGACTGACGATATCCTCAGCATTCCGTCACCCGAACAGGGTTGCGCGCCTGACCTTGTATTGGATGGCCCCCTCGGTGCTACCGATACGACGGGCTCCTTAGGTAGAAACGTTCCCCCGTGGCGTAGCGAGTTGTACGCTGCAATGTCTGGATATGACAATGATCGGCGGTGAGCGGCTTTTTCACAGTATGCACCTCGCTCTGAAGACATCCTTAGCAGCGAGGGGAAGGTTTCCTACGAACCTTCTCACCGACCGCCTCTGGAATACGAAGCTGCAACGCAGCCTAGTCAGGGCTACCTCCAGTTGTGTGGTGTTGGAAGATTCCGCGTAGTCCCTTCCCCTACTTTCGCAGTGCATCCCGACGCCCTTGTCTCGCTCACCAACGCCAACAATACTCAGACAGTCGACCAGCACATTCGATGTGGCCTCATGGACAACAGTGCTATGTACGCCCGAAACTCACCAACCGTCGGCATGACTGCGTCCCCCACGCACAGTTACTATCACTTCAACCCACCCCCTCATCGTTACTACCATTCGTCGGCCGCAGCGCCTTCTTCCTACATGCATCCTGGTCCGCTTGATGCACCTCCTAGGCCCCCTGCCCCATTTGCCGCCCCAGGGAACTCCGAAAGTTCAACTTCTTACCATTCCTCACCCGTACACACTGGGGGTGGCCCTCACCGTCCCGCGATTCTGGACAATGGACCGTCTGTCACTAACCATGATGGTCACCTTGTGGATAATCCCACGTCTGAGCCCTTTTTCTATCCATGCTCCTTCGACAATTGTCAGGACTGGGTCTCTGACAACCCGAAACAGATAAGGGACCACTTGAAGTCTCATGGCGTCCACCTTGGTATTGACCCTGACTTGCTGATCAAATGTCGATGGGTAGGGTGTACAGCCCGTGAAATGATGAAGAAGTATTTCCTTCGCCATATCTTCACTCACTTCGAGGAGCGCTGGGAGTGCTCTGTGTGCAAGACGAGTTACTCGCGATCTGACAGCTTATCCAAGCACTTCAAGGACAGCGCGGAGTGTTTGGGTGGGACACGCATCAGGCTTGTTAGCCCGAAAGCACACCGACGCCAGATGTTTGGTGATAGGGTCGTGCTGGTTAAAGTTCTCGGAGACTGATTCGTAACGCGTTATGTATACACTATCATATCATCTATGCAACCGTCGACCGGCTGTTCGTTAGGACTATTGGTTTTGCATTGTATCCTGTCTATCTTATTTGTAATGACTCTTATTATTAATCGCCGAAATCCACTGGAACGAACTCAAAGCTGCGAGACAAACTTAGAGAAGACAGCATAACGACTAGCCTGCCGTCCTATGACCACGCGTCCTAGTCCTGGTATGGGTGATGTCCTACAGGAACTCCCATGACGGCCTGGCGGGCCGTACATACATAAGTATGTGTCACTGTAGTGAACTCCGATCAGGAGCGTTTTCCTGCTGTGCTGTCAACTTCTTGAACTCCAGCAGGACGGGTACTTCTCGCGGAAAATGCATAACATCACTAACCAGCCTATCGCTTTCAGTTGGACACGTTACGGCTAGTACGGGAAGCCGGCAATGGCAAGCTTCGAGACCCTGCGAATAGGTTGGAACTGGCACCGTTGCACTTTGGCCCATGTAGCGGACTTGGGTTCCATACTTCAGGTGAGAACGGCGGCCTTCGAAGGGAAACTCATACGTGATTGTGCAGAGATCTGAAGATGAGGTCTAGATACCGCATCGAGAAAGTTCATCTTTACTCTTTTTTGTGCGTGAGGAGTTGTATCGCACTGTACTTCTGTAAGGTTTAATCGGTGAGTACGTATGTTGTTCGGCAGGGCAACGCTGGAACTTTGACATTGGGTCGAGCATGATCTTGTCATGCCTCCTTACCGCTAGCGGATGTGGGCGTACGCCTGACCTGCTGATAGCTTATAACCAACGTGCCGTCTATCTGGATCGTCTAAGCATATGTGTATGGCATATATTTAGGTGACCGGTGATGCCCAGACGCTGCAATAATTATTTCATGAAGCACATCACACAAGAAAATTTTACTATGTATGTGAAGCAAATGACTTTGATGGCGTCCTTCGATTCATATCAAGTCCCCCCGATCCGTCATTCAGTTGAACGGGAAAGATATATGACGACATTGTGGCATAACTTCTCATTCTTGGGATCATCGTGGCTTTGATACTATGAGAAGGTAAGCTACTGGTCGTCCTCCCTGAAGGCATGTGCACTAAATGTCCCGACTTTCAAATTGGCAGTCTCCCTTGTTACTTTCTTTCGTCCGGCACGTAGGCGGTCGCACGTTGCTTGTGAACCCAAGGTAACTGCAATTTTTCTGATGTGACTGTTGCCTCTGCTATCACGGCACCGATTGCGGTGTACATAATGGCTGGAGCAAGTTCCGGGCCCGTCGTCGTCCTGTGTCCCACTTTCATTCCGATGAGCTTTTCTCGCCTCGTCCCGAAGATAGTGTGGGGACACGTGGTGCCGTACCCGACGCGAAGCGGCGGCGATACCCGTGACTATTGTACGGATGTGTCACGGGTCCTAGGGGTGTAACGATGGCACTTATTCGGAACATGGGCCAGCCATCCTTCCCATCATAATATCAACCGTTCCAGCCAATGGCAGACGCCACTATTCCCACCCCTTCCCGACGAGATTCCTCATGCCCCTCTTTTTCACGATATCCACCACGAATTCACGACTTTTTTTCTTCGCAGAAAGAGGCCGTGCTTTCTAGAAGAATTTCTGACCATACAGGATCACTGTTACATGCAAAGTATCCCTATTTAGCACGTTCGTGGAAGCCTTGTGCACCGTAAGTAGTTGGAAAGCTGTGGGCATCTGCCGCATTTCTGATGGCAACCCTACACGAAAGGGGGATAATGGGATTTAAGTCGCTACTAGTATCGACAGTAGATGTTTTTTTTTTTTCGCGGTGGCTACTGTTGAAAAGCACACATGTAAACATCTGTCTTCCCTGACAACGAGGCCCTTTTGGAGCCTTCCGCTCTTGTGCAATCGGCATTCAATTGCTCATGTCCTCACCCTCCACGAAGATATTCATTCCTCGCCTGGTGTCGTTGGACTCAAGGCGTATTTGAAGCATCAAATCGCATAGTCTCTGGAATACCGAGGTTCGAACTCTCCGTTGCTATCAGTGGTCCTTATTGTCCTTGGCGCTTATCCGTTTCACTTTGCACAATTGTTCTTTACAGAGGATCTTCCTAGACCGTATGGGTTGGTCAAATATTATCGTTCCTATTACAATGAAATGGCGCACCAATTTCAGCCGCAGCACTCGCTTAAACGCTTCATAGTGAGTGCTTGACGAACATGGGATAATACGTCGCCATTGAGAAAAATACGGGGAAGAAACTACAGGCTGTCACTGTCCGTTGTCTTGCAACTATCAATACCTTCGTGATAGTGTGCCGGCTGATGACAGTTGGCTTTGAGCATATGTTGATATACCGGCTGAGGTATCCCCTGTGTTGAATACTCATTCCGCATGGAGGAACTCAACTAGCGATGGATTATAATGACATACCTCCAGAGTACCTCCTGGGGGGAATATTTCTTGCACCCCGGATAGGAATGCATGAAAGTAGCTTCGACATGAATGTCGATATGACTCAAGACCAACCAGCTCTGCGCACATAGCGACCCCACGTCAAAGAACTATCGATGTTGAGAGGCCGCCGGCAGCGAATTTCCCCTTTCTTAGGGCTACTGACCCCATGCACATGATTTAGGTTGCCCCTCGGCCCGCAAATTTCTGGCTGCGCACACTGTTACGATCCGCCGAAAGCTACTTATACTCCAGCTTCCTAGTTCACAACGAAGGACCAAGAAGAGAAGAAACAATACCGCCTGCGGGGGATTGGCATGAGTTCGCGATGGCGTCGAGGGGCCGCTTGTGAACGTGTTGTTTTGCGGAAGGGCACTGACAGGCAGAAGTAAGCCACAACCGATGGGGGGCCAACCGTATATCTGTCAAAAGGAAATCCCACATTATCCTCAAGCACACCCTGCACGCCGAGATGCCAATGGGGCCATAGTGTGATGGTCCTCGACTGTAGAATACTTTGTGTCTCTTCTATTCAATTCGATGCTAATGCTTGCTCTCCTCGTGGTTTATGGCATTGTACCTGAACTCATGTCAAGCTGCCGCAGGAAGAACCTTGAGCTGGGATACCTTCCTACCAACTATAGCAACCGCCGATAGCTACAACAATAAAATCTTATAGGGTAGATCGAAAATGTACCCGTTTATAGGAATGAGGACGATTAGTACGACATAATCGCCAAGGCTTGAACACCTACCGGGATGTTGCTAGTTTGCGACTGGGCTCGACTCTACCATGTTCGGGTTAGTCCGTAGGAGGAGCTGCGCACATGGAAATTCTCGGCGAAAACGGTTTCTCTAGAATAGTGGCATGCTGTTCGACATCTTGATCGGAGGGTTTGCCAGAAGTCTTCCGTCAAAGAAAGGTTTTGTCAGGCTATACGATACCTTTTATGTGTATTTTGCATTCCTTTGTCATAATGGCAGTGTAAAATAACAAGTTGCGTATGAAAGGTACAATGAGAATAGGTTTTAGCTTTGCCTGCATAATGCGCTGTCTGGGAGAGTTAGTGCAGCTCTACCGAAACAGATGGGGGGGGCGATTTCTTCAAAGAAACTCGATGATCAGTCGAATGGGGGACGTGGATAACGTGGATATTATTAGAGTTGTCTGTTATTGTGCATGCACCTTCCTTATCGTTGCATCGCTGTACGACTACCGAGTCATAACCGAGAATAGAGCGAGTGGGATCTTGATATAAGCGGCGGCATGTGGCTGGTTGGCAGTGCGCGTAGCGGTGACCGCCGAGCAGAGCAGCAGGCCCAGTGTAATGTGAGCGCCGGTAATCTCCGCCGGCTCATCATTGTAGCTCGTGAGCAGACGTGTTCTAGTAGTTGCGAGGACACTGGCAAATACGTAGTGCGACTTCGTGCGCCATTTTCACGTTCCTGCTTTCAACCTGTTGCTAGAGCCAATCCTTTGGGCAATTTGTTTCTCAGCGGCTGGTCACCTCGGCTTTGCCCGAGGCGGCCGGGGGGTTCAGCCGCTCCTAAGTTCATCTCTCGGTGACTGACCCAGAAAGTAGTCGGTCTCACTTCAGTTTTCCATTCGCATAGTTAGTTTGTCTGATCTGCGATGACTTTAACTCTTAAGTTTCAAAGAACTTCCGCAGCGCAATTACAATGGCCGACTCCGATATCGCACACTTTCAAACCTTGACTTTGTTGATTTTCTCGAAGTAAGAGGACTGATATCACCATACGGCCCGAGGCGGCGGACATCATATGTCAAGGGTGTACCCACCTCTTTTTGTGGTTATATTGTACCCGACGTTACCAACCTTTTTAATCGTTTCGGAACAAGGACAAGGCCTCTGCTTGGCAGGTGTCACAGTGCTCAGCACTGCTTCGATCTGAGCTGCGAGCCCCCTCGTTGGACGTACGCAGAGTTTAGCCACGGAAACATTTAAGGCTTCTTCTGCAAAGGTACAGAGTGCTGTATTTTTTGCAGGACATGTCTGGTGACAGAGAAATTTGCGGCTTGCAAAGTATTCGCACACAAAACTATACGATGCTGTGTGCGCCCTAACCATTTGGCAAGCTGTGGCTGGCCGCCGCCGTGGTAACCTTGGCGTCACAATTGTTGTCCTCGAGAATAACCAGAGTCTGCCGATATAGGCCTCCAAATCGTTGTCTTTGGGTAAGTAGAATAAAAAGCGTCTGAAACTGCTATCCACCTCCTCAAGATCAACTCTCACCCTCTTTCGACGTTTCTTTCCCCTCGGTTTAAATGGGTTATTCAAGCGATCTCCCCCGCTTCGTTGCAGGCTGCACTCATGTATCAAGCCGTAATTGTGGTCACTGAAGTCACCAGTCCGTCACCATCCGTGGTGCGTCTATCCATTCAGTTATATTTCACTAAAGCCAGGGCACCAGCTGGTACTGATGACCCCTCCATTGAATACATGAACAAAACTAGGCATTACGTGCAGGATCATGCCGGTACAACGGGGGGACCCAAGGCAAGAACAACACCGATCCTAGGGCATCATGGTTAGCAGCACACTGACACAGGTAACAGGCTGCATACTAGATGGAATTCAACCGGCATGCGTTTTGAGGTGCTTCCGCAGCACATCGAGACGAGAATAAGATTTCGTGCACGAGAGGTGGGGGCAGGAAAAGGTAGTCCTAATATGGGTGTCTATATGCCGGGAAAAATTAGCCCTGCGCACTTCACGGCCGCAGACCATCAGGTTATTGGCATCGAGAAGCCAACGGCAGGGGATTTTTAGTTTTGCGCTGCCGTTAACCCCATGGGAGAGGTTGAGGTGTTCATTGAGTTCCTTCCGACTTGCAACCTGGTGGCCACATGGGCTACTGCTGCCCTTGGGGAGCCAGAAGCATTGTTCTTCGATACCGGCTTGGGAATCAGCAGATTCGGGAGGGATCGGTTGGCCGTTCACGGGAGTTTGTGTATTTTGCAAGACAAAAAGCCACAGTTCAGCCAGAACGATATCCTGTGCTTGTCTCAGCGAGGGTAAAATTTTGTAGTGCAAGCACCGACCACATAGGCTAAACTGTTATCTATGTCTTCAAGCAGTTTGTGTATGTCTGTGGGCCTGCTCGAAAGTGAGGACGTTGCCGCAGACTTCGTAATTAGCAGACGTACGTCGATGGCCCGAGAGTAAAGTCCACGCCGACATCGAGATAGACGGTCTCGGTACCGGGCTGCGGACGCGAGTTTGGCGGCTGCACCATGGAAGGCGAGCATCCAAGTGTTCCAAAGGGCTTGTCCTTCTCATAGTGGCGGACTCGATAGGTTTATATAGGACGTTGTGACCTCTATTCTCTGGCGGACAATTTTTCTGGAAGGGGGGGGGTGCGGGCGCCTTATCAGAAAGGATTTAAAAAATCAGAGGCAAAAGTTGATTCCCCCCCAATCATCCTTGTTTGCAGTGGCGCTCCGTGAGAACACACCAACAGGTCGCAGGAGCTGTATTTTCTAATGTAGAACGATCACCCTGCGCTGAGCTTAAACAGAATGTGACCCGTTTACGTTCGTAACAGGCTCGTCCAACACTGTCGACGTAAAGAGGCTCCCGCTGCCATCATCTGACGTTCATCGCCTGCACAATTGCCCGCCGCCACTTGAGTGGTAGGTCTGACAGATTCATTGCCGAAAAGGTGCGGGTAAGGATATGCTCACCGTTCAATGCCAGTCTCGTCGATCGACGATGCGTCATCCAAGTTCAGCCCCAGTGAAAACTGTGTCGGATCGGGTGGAATGTGAGCTTCTCGGGTCGGACTAGGGAAAACCCAATGTGGCCGAATCACGTCTGATCCCGTCGGATATTTCTAGGGTATTCCTCCGCCAACTGGACCTGATCATACACAATTTTGACTGGGGGTCCGAACCCTACAACGGCTGCCGTGCGAAGGGCAGGCAAGGTTTTCACGGGCAGGTGTTATACGTGGGAACATGCGACTTCGGTCAGCCGCCATCATCTAAGTTCGGATATCGATCGGGATCCCTAGTGTCGATAGGCCCCATCTCCACGCAGATTGGACTACAAAGTTAAAGAGCGTGCATGGACATATTCCGCGTCGGACTTGATTACCAGGCTGATACACATGCGAGTGCTCACCAATCAAACCAGGGTCATCCAAATGGAGCCATCCCTGGGGCGAGCCCTGATGCAAATGGACCAGGCCGATGGTCCCACCTGAATGACTCTCGTCTGACTCGCCGTACCTCGTTACATAAGTTATTATCTCGTTGGACGCAAATCTACAAACGTCAACGTTTCAACCTCACCAAGGTTAGCTTACCTGCGTCAGACCGTGGAGACACCACGACAAGTATGGACGACCCTCCTGGCGGCAACGTCTGTTTCTGGAGTCGAGGAAGGGGTGCAGCTCATCTCACTCAACAAACCTTATCCGGTGCCCACAATTGGGCGGAGCCTGTCAGGCTCGCCTGCAGCGGCAGTGTCCAGAGCTCAAATGTGAACTATTATGGCTGGAAGAGGTTAGTTCTGGTGAATAATATGGCAGTTTGTAGCCATGTTGCCACAAATGGAAACGGAGATCCAGAGTCTACAAGGGTGTCAGCGCACTTGCTCGTAGCCCAAAGGAAATTAGGTACATACAAGCCGCCCTAATGAAGTCAGTTTGTCTACGTTGTAGTGGGAGGAGTCAGGTGCAAGAGTCAGGGGAACAGCCGATACGAAACTTGATTAGCACGGCAATGTACAGAAACGGAAAAAAAAAAACATAGTCCAATCCAAATCAACTCGAAGTGAGCTTGTTTTGATTCGACATATGCTACTTCGGTACAATCCGATGGTGTTCAGTACGACGACATGATAAACCCAAGTGACGTTATTGGAGGGAGGATTTATGTCCTCACCCAAGCTCGGTCCGTCCAAACTTCAACAGGACCGAGCTAGATTGAACTACCGCTTGGTTTGGCTTGGTTCAGTTCGCATTCGACTTCGCGGTAACAGTAGTTCAAACCTATGCACCGTGCCACAGGCCTGTAGATACTTGTACAAGCTCACAGCACGACGGTTCGAGAGCGTTGAGGAAAAAGCGGACTCACCGTCTCAACGTTTCGTTGGGAAAACCTACGCACTTTACACTCTCATCATGTGCTTAAACAATGGACGTGAACGTCTGAAAAGTGGTCACTGCTGCCCGTCGAATGCCTTTGCGTTTGGGTACGAGGAAAGGCAAAAATAATGCGATGCCGGCTGAAGTTGTGTCGACTCTCGTGGCTCACTTCCGGCTAAAAACTGACAAGCTGCTGGTATGCAACGTAACTACCACTGGCGAGTAAAGGGGCTGCCCATGGGCGGCATTTCCCGAGTCAAAGTTATGCTGGGTTTGAATTTCGGACATCGCCCTCGGCGTTCGCCTTCACACGAACGGTCCGGCAGGTGGTTGTGTAAGCACTGGTGTCCGACGTGTCCCACTGGTGGACTTGTCATTCAACTCCGTAGACTTCACGCTTGGAACGCCCACAGACTCGGTAGATATGCCCAAAAGTCGACGCACGCCTCCCAGCCAACTTGGGCTTTCTCATATCCACGACGTTACCACTACGGTCCCAGACACGACCGAGTTGTCAGCTATACCGGAGCCTTTCATGTTCGTAGGACCGTCTCCTCAAGTCAAAACTCCACTGCGATCGCCCTCACCACCCGCGTCAAGCTACTTCCCGACTGTCTCAGACTTACAAGACGGCGAACCACAACCTACACCAGGAGCCTCGACACATTTTGCCTACAGCACCACCTTGCGAAGACATCATCACGAACACGGTCTCGGTATACCATTGCACCCCAAATTACCCGCTGGAGTCACGGCGGACGGATTATGGAATAGAATTGTCAAGTTCTCGACGGGGGGAAGTTCGCGCGACGATGGTCTGGATGATGGTCGTGCTCTCGTTGACCGGGATCTTAAAGCCCCTCAGCGAGAGCGACGCAGGGAAACGCCTTCAGCGCGTTTTGCGCACTGGTCCGTAGAGGTGCGTCTTGGAATAGTTTGTTTGGTGGGGTCGGCGTGTCCTGCTGTCGTCGAGACACGTACACTACACGCTGTCCCTTTCGCTTACGTTATTCTTACCGTTTTTGGACTGTACCATATTTGGAACGCCCCTGACCGTGCTTTAAACAGGACACAGTCGCCCACTTCCACTCGTCGATAAGTGCTGGGCTCCCCGCATCCGCCATCCCAGCCTTGCAAGAAGTGCATGGGTACAACGAATTCTCCGTGTCAACACCTGAACCCGCTATATGGAAGTTTGCGAAAAACATATACGAGAGCCCCCTCATTCTGCTTCTTTGTGCTAGTGCTGTAATCAGCGCGATCATGGGGAATGTCGACGATGCTATCAGCATTACCGTCGCTGTAGCAATCGTTCTGACTGGTAAGATATTCACCGAGTTTCATCCACAATACTGACTTGAGATCGCCTTCTACAGTTGGGTTCGTGCAAGAACAACGGTCCGAGAAAAGTTTGGAAGCGTTGAACAAACTCGTTCCTCACCACTGTCATGTCATCCGGCAAGGCTTCTTTTACAACTCGACTTCTTTTTATCCTGAACTTTGATTGCAGTGATGAGCGAGAAGTGCATATTCTTGCGAACGACTTGGTACCCGGTGATATCGTCAAGTTCGCCACCGGCGATCGCGTGCCTGCTGACATACGCATCATATCTGCTGCTGAACTCGAGATAGACGAAAGTAGTTTGACAGGCGAAACCACTCCTCGTCTCAAGAGCTCTCACCCTGATGATTTGAGGGAAACCGACCCTCTTGGAGATATTGTGGAGCATATCGGCAATGGTGTTAACAGAGGGGAATCTGCATCTCTCGCTGAAAGATCGTGCATTGCGTATATGGGAACGCTAGTGCGGAATGGTAGGTCTTCTGTGTCTCGATCACTTCCCGCTCAATTACATCCGACTCAAGGGCGAGGCAGGGGCATCGTTATTGCCACCGGAACCGAGACGGAGTTCGGAGTGATCTTTTCCATGATGCAAGATGTTTGTGTACCATCACCAAATATGAACATTATGGGGCCGCTCACAGTTCGCATGTTTAGGTGGAAGAAAAGCGTACTCCATTACAACTTAACATGGATGAATTAGCCAAGAAGCTCTCGATTTTGTCTTTTGGAATCATCGGTGTCATATGCCTAATTGGTGTGTGGCAGCAACGACCATGGTTAGATATGTTTACTATCGGAGGTATGCGAAAGAACCCACACATTCTTTTCTTCGCTCTGAACTCGGGTTTTAGTGTCTCTGGCAGTTGCCGCTATACCCGAAGGTCTACCCATTGTAACGACGGTTACGCTTGCACTTGGAGTGCTACGGATGGCCAGACGTAATGCTATTGTGAAAAAGCTTCCTTCTGTCGAGGCACTCGGTTCCGTTTCTGTGATATGTTCTGATAAGACAGGTTGGAGTTTCGTATGCTGTGGAAGGAACTTCGTCTCATGCTTATGCACAGGCACATTAACAAAGAACGAGCAAACAGTGACTGAGATCTACGTCGTGGACGAAAACCTGCACGTTGATAGCGTGGTGCCTCCCGTGCAACCTTCACCCGCGGTCCGGAAAACTCTGGAGATAGGCTCGATATGCAATAATGCGTCCCTCTCCCGAGATGAACACGGCGTCTATATTGGTCAATCTACAGATGTGGCCTTGTTGAATGTCTTGTCGACATTCGATCTTCCAGACCAGCGACATGTAAGTACAACGGTCATGATACTAGGACATGATAAAGTATACCCCTTTTCACAGACGTTTACTCGCCACTCCGAACGACCCTTCAACTCTGAACAGAAATACATGGCTGTCAGCGGAGTGCATACTCAAAGCACTCATCATGGCGTGCATCCGCGGGAGATCTACTATATCAAGGGTTCCATCGATGCCGTGCTTGACAGGTGTAACTTTTATTTTGTATCAGAAGGCTCTACCCCTCCCATGGACGCTAGCACGCGTAGCTTGATATTGGCAAAAGCTCAGGGTACTGCGTCAAGAGGCTTGCGAGTGCTTGCCATGGCGTACGGTTATGAATCCTTGGACGCCGCGGGTACAGGTACAGGGTCGTCTCTGCACAATTCGAGAATGCCTCTAAGCTTGTCACTCTCGCCAGATGGGCCGAAATCAAATTTGATATTCGTCGGTTTCCAGGCGATGCTAGACCCGCCTCGGAAAGGTGTCAAAGATGCTGTTGCCCTGCTTCAATCTGGTGGGATTCAGGTGGTCATGATTACGGGTGACGCAGAAGAAACCGCGCTTGCCATTGCACAGGAGCTGGGCCTTCGAGTGGGTTTGGCCCGTGGGGAGGCTGACCAAGCGGGCCGCTACTGTCTAACGGGGAAAGATATCGACATGATGAGCAAGTCTCAACTTGTTGAGTGTGTTGGAAGTGTCAGCATATTTGCCCGCACCACACCGCGTCACAAGATGGCCATCGTCGAGGCTTTCCAGAGTCGGGGTGCCGTTGTCGCAATGACCGGAGATGGAGGTTCGTCCGCCTTCGTTGTCTGATACGAGACGTTTAACTCATTCTTTGCCCGCGCCTGTGGTAGTTAACGACGCTCCGGCATTAAAGATGGCCGATATCGGTGTGTCGATGGGGAAGAGTGGCACTGACGTGGCCAAAGAAGCTGCCGACATGATCCTTGTAGACGACAATTTCAGCACCATTCTACCTGCTGTAGAAGAAGGTAGGACAAGCCAACAGCCTCGCACGTGCACGTCTATAATCCCCTCCCCTAGGAAAATCTATATTTCACAACGTCCAGAACTTCTTGTCTTTTCAACTTAGCACCGCTGCTGCCGCACTGTCGTTAATAGCCCTCAGCATGCTTTTCGGATACAGCAATCCACTCAACGCTATGCAAATACTATTCATCAACATTCTTATGGACGGTCAGTTTACCCTTCTCTTAACTTATTGGAGATTCACGATGCGGTGAAAACAGGTCCCCCAAGTCAATCGTTGGGTGTTGATCCGGTGGATCCAGCTGTTATGCGAAAACCCCCAAGAAGGAAGAACGAACCGATCCTAACTCGACGTTTGTTATACCGCGTCGTCTTTTCTGCAAGTACCATTGTGATGGGCACTCTATTTGTCTACTTCAAAGCGTTAGACGACGACGAAGTCTCGAGGAGGGAACAAACCATGGTGAGGAAGTACATCGGTTGTCCTCGCCGACGCGCTAACCGTACATCTCAGACTTTCACATGTTTTGTCTTCCTCGACCTAGTCTCAGCGGTACAGAACCGAGGGCTTGGTTGCGGGTTATTCCAAAACCGCATGCTCTTGTCGACTGTATCCATCTCATTACTCGTGCAGTTGGCCTTGGTGTATGTTCCCTTCATGCAGGCCATCTTCCAGACGGAAGCCCTTGGTGGAGGAGATATGTCGATCCTCCTGTTATTGACTGTCAGCGCCTTCATCTTGCATGAGGCTAGAAGACGATACGAACGTTCGTCGGATTACCAGGTTTCCATCACGTAGAACTACATGAGGTGGTATTCCCTGTGGGTGATTTGAAATTTGGGGCGAAATGTCACGCAAGATCCCACTATACATGTTGGTAATAGACTACAAGACATGCCCACTGAACATTAGATTACTCCACTAGACAGCATGTATAATACAAAGTAGTGACTGTCATCCATCAACTGCTGTGGAAATCTTAGGCTCAGCATCAGGCTATAGTGTCATTTTGATGCATCATTCATTGATAACTGTAGCACATCTTGTTAGATTTTGGCAAGTCGTTCGTAGTCTTCGTTTGTTAATTGATGCCACTTTTCTTTATCGTGAGAATCACCTTCCATTCGTGGGTCTACAAGACCACACTACTTTGTCGTTCGCTGACTGCATGTTACAATAAAGTGCGGATATTTATCCCATTGTCCGAATGTCTTACTTCGTACTTTTGATGTTGTAAGGTCCCGTGCTGGGACCGTTTTGTTGTATGACACCAGGTTCAACACCCTGTCTCGCTCTTGTTTGCATTTAGTGTATTTAGTCCCATACGATAGTGGAATCACCTCAGATGTTTGCCACTATGTGTGCACGACTGAGTTGTTGTATAGTTCTGTTGGGTTATGAGCCCTGAGCTCTAGATAGCCTATAAAATGTCTCACCTTATTTCAATAATTCCACTGCACTGAAGCTCTGATCCATATGTCTACCGCCATCCCCATCACCACCGACACCCTTCTGGGCAACATCCCAAAGCTTGACATCAAGGGTGTGAACTGGGTGATCTTTTCCCTTTGCTTCCAAACTGCAGTGGAAGCCAAGGAATTATGGTTGCATTTCAATGGCACTTCCCAGTGTCCCATTGGCCCCACTGTCACCGAGGCTGATGGAACTGAAACTGTGTCACCTCTGGACCCTGATGAGCTTGCCAAGTGGCAGAAAAGCGAGAATATGGCAAAACATTTACTTACCCAATGAATCCCCGATTCCACTGCCCTCCGAGTCTGCAGCCTCACACCCGTCATGGCTATGTGGAATGAAATCATTTGCAAGTATACAGAAAAAGGAGCCTATGCTCAGACAGATCTTCGAACGAAGTTCCTGAGCATGCAATGCCCCATCGATGGTGATGTCCACCAATTCTTGGACGATCTGCATACGAAGAGAGATGAGTTAGCTGCCGTTGGTGTACAGATTGAAGAAAAGGATTATTGATCGACCATTATCCAATCCCTCCCTAAATACCTTGCCAGCTTCGCATCCATCAGGAAAAAAAAACCTAACTATATAAGCCTATGTAGACTCTGTAGTGCCTATAGCATGGTAGTTAAGTCCCCCATATGTAGTCACTGTAGCCAAAGGGTTCAACTATGTAGTACTTTGTAGCACCAGTAATTTTCTCTGAAAGTGTGTCACTACCATAGTTAGTGTGCTATGTAGGCTACCCAGACTATGTACTTACACTTGGGCACCCCACAGGTTGGATAGTGGTGTGCTACTGCTAATACATAGCCAGCCATAGACATCAGTTCTCACTGAGCTGCTATCCAGCACCACATATCTCGCCACAGAATAGATATTACCATTGCATATTAGTTTGATACAAGCACATGTGGTATTGTTACAGTCCCACAAGCTTGTCATCCAACATCTCCAAGAAATGTGAATTGTGTTCTCCGAACACCGTCTCCAATATGAACATCCCCCAGAGGGTCATCTCATCATGCAACAGCCTGTTGGGAAAATATTTGCGATAGCACTTAGCTGGCTCGATGCAGCATGCTTTGATTACATAAGTCGAGTCTCCGGTTTTTGCTTGCTGTGGCTCAGGAAAATCGAGATGATGGCAATGAAAAGTGGCTTACCACCCAAACATACTGCAGCCAGAAGCACCATGCTGCGAGTCCATCAGGGGGGGTTTGAAGTGCAGGTATTCCCAGATAATTATGGTAAGTAGTTATCTGTCTGATATGGTTTGGATAATGGTGTATAAGGCATGATCATCTACAAATCATAATGATGATAGTCAGATAATGCATTAGATAACCTGGCAGACATTTTACCTTCTGGTCAACTGCATATAGGCCTGATATAAGAATTACAATACTTTTATCATCATGATATAATGATGACAAGAGCTGATATGCCATATATAATAATGCTATGTAGTTGACAGTACATTATAATTGCTCATCGGATCATATCATCATCATATCAATGACAATATTCTTTTCAGTCTGATTTCACTTTGATCATCAACATCTAGTCTTGTCATCTATGTCATTTTATGATCATTTGAACAACTCTTCCCCAGCCACAAGTGTGGGAATGTCTTTGTAATGACTGTATAGTACATGTTATATAAACTCATCCTCTCTCCCCTTCTCTCTCTTCTTCACTCTTGTCTCTGAGTTCTACCTCAGAGCAAGAGTCACTCTAAGACTCTAAGTCTTAGGGTTCATATCCAGGTAAGTGTACCCTTGTGTGAAGTCATCTGTAAGTGTCTTTCTCTGCTTTATTTTCACTTTTTTGGAGGTTTAAGTAGTTCATCATACTTAGTAGTGTACTCAGTAGGTAATCATTATGTAATTGATATTGAATGAAAATGCTTTCTTGTAATATCATGATTGATATGTTCAATTGAAGGTTGCTATAACAATTTTTATTTTAAGCTGTTGGTGGTGTCAATGACAATTGTTGGTAATGTCTGATAATGAAAGACATATATGATATACTGTTCACATTCTGATACATATGATCCACTCTACCTGAATGATTACTTTTGACCTATGCTGCCAAGGCTCCCAGAGAATATATAGCATTACCAATGTGTATGTCATTATGATATAACTTATAGCACTTTACAGGGTAGATAAAGTCTTATATAACATTATCATTTCATTAAAATTTTCCTGATGGAGATCTTGCCTCTATGGGTGTGCTGCTATTCATCCACCAGCCAGGACAAGCCAGTGTAGACTTAGCATCTTTTTTCCTGACATGGTGAACTAGTGACAACCCCAGCATGAATTGTATGATATGGCTGACCCACCATTCTGGTCACACTCACCACAATGGTGACACACTTGCACTCAATGGATGAATGAATTTACCAGTGGTGCTCATAAGGGTCACCAGCCTAGACCCTGGCATGATGGGTGTGAATGTGCTCTGCAGGGGAGACAGACCATATCAGGAGAGTGAGCTGTAGGTGCTGGGCATGCTGCAGACAGATCTAAGAAGTTCCGGGTGCACAGGCCACCGAGTCAGGAAGAAAGAACAATGAGTTGAGCAAATGCAAGATGACTCACCTTGTCGTTTGGACTTTTGTCTTGCGACAACCACTCCTGTAGCTCCTGATGTAGGGAGGAGACCTCCTCCACGGAGCATTTTTTCACAGCCACTCTGGCCACTTTGCCCTCTGGCCGATGAATCTCAGTTTGAGAACACAGGTAAGTGGGCTCTATGAGGGGAAAACGTTCTTCCCATCGAGCTGGCTGGTGGTCAATAGCATCATGAGCCTCGTGCATACCACCTCGATGCCATGATGGGATATATCCACTTGCAAAAAAGTCAATATGGATGAGATGAACATTGTCACTGGTAAAGTGTTCCCAACAGAATGGACAGACTGGTTTGAGGCATGGTAGGGTCTTCTCAACTATTTTATGGTAGCATCTTGAACATAAGACATGACCTGTCAGATGGAATTTTTTAAAAAAAAGTAAAGGAAATTTTTGTGGTGGCAAAGTGAAGAGAATGACTCACCGCTGTGAGTCGACATGTGGATCAATGGCAAAAACACCAAAAAAACCCAACACAATGACAATTGCTGAGTTGGTGGTTTTCCTATGCGGGCTTTGGCTCGAGGGATCTGTTAAAATAAAATGGGGGAGGGGTTCCGTGCACCTAGAGGGGGCTAGGGCAGAGGGTATGGGTGCTCCTGACAAAGGGGGAGCAGGGGAAGACTGAAAAAAAGTGAAGAGAATAGGCTGCTCTGAGCCTAGAAGTGATGCAGAATGATGAAGAGGACAGTAAATAGACCCTTAATGGAGCCTCAGATACTGCAGGAATAGAGATGATGATGATGAGCTTAGAAGTGACAATGATTGGGCCTAATAGGTAGGCAATTGAGTGGACTGTTGAATAGGCAATTAAGTGGGCAAGTAGCTTGGCTAGTAGCTGCCTTTATTGCTATCAATGTATTGGTACTTTATATACAAAAGAGTAGCATAGCCTGTGGTAAACATAGAGCAATACTTTGTCATGGGTTCATAAGCGATTGGTAAAGGGATTGGTGAAGGATTGGTAAGGCATAGTAAGGCTTGGTAAGAATGAGTAAGGACAGTAAGCGATTGGTAAGTAAAATCAGTAAGCATGATGGATATTATCACTAATCAATTTGAAAATGGAACAAGTCATCAAGGAACAGATGAATAATGCAAAAAGGGGAATGAGTAAGCACACTGGTCACTGCTGATTAAGGGATATGACTGCAAATGAGTCATAGTGACTCCTAGATCTGAGATCTAGATGGATTAAGGCAACTTGCTGCGCGTCCAAATGAAGAATGGTGGGGATTTCTGCCAGGGGCCAATTTTGGGGGTTTCCAGGGTAGTCAGGGCATAGGATTTTGCAACTTTCCCCCTTTCCTCCTCTCTGTAAAGCAACCTGCATCAATTGCAGCTAGTGTTCTGGAGGGTTTGAGGAGGAGGAAGGGCTGTCTTCTCCCATAAGAGCAGGGAGAAGTGTCTCAAATTCATCATGGATGCAATCAGATAGACTGGATGACAGTAATTGGTATTGAACCTGTCACAATTTTGGAAGAACGAATGATGAGATTGAGAGGTAGACGTTGCAGGGCACAGGGATGAAGGATCCATATGCTTCTTCAACTGGAGAAACTGAAACAACCACATATGACTTTTCAAGCCTGACAACAGACCTGAGATGACCAAAGAAAGTCCTCCTTGATGTCAGACTGACAAGGAGAACTCACTGTCCCAAAGCGATAGGATGGGAGGTCATGGACGAGGGAGGAATGAACCAGGAGGCTTCAGGGTGAATGCTAGTGGGGATTCCTGGCAAGTACTCGTAGTTATTCTCCCTGGAAAAGGGGATGAGTGAAGAGATCGTCGAAGAGGTGGCCATTATGATAAAAAGTGGCGAAATGGGCATTTGTTGGCAGAAATGATGCAGAAAATTGTGGAGGGTGAGGATCATCACCAAATTTGGTAGGCAGGATGGCATGGTCGAGAGCTTTCTGTGAGCGTGGCAATGATGTCGATATCGTTAGAAATGACCGAGATATTCGAAAAATCGGAATGCCATAAACTGGTGCTTGAAAACTTTTATTTGGTGCTTGAGTGGTTTCTTCCCTAATGTTAAGGGTGGTTCTTGTGTGATGGATGACTGCTAGACATTCCAGTCATTCTGCACATTAGGGCTAGGCTTCTCCATTCTTCATCATTCAGCTTTTGGGTCCATGCTCACATCACCAAACACCTTTGGTGTGTGACACCGCATGGAATGGAGTGCAGGATACACTGCGGGCTGAACTCTTCTGTGCACATGTCACAAATTGACACCACACATTTGCACGTACCAGAATATATGACTTTGCAGCTTGACAGTGGAGAGTGAGTACTTGAGTACTGAGTACGAGTGCTGAAGTGCTGAGGTGCTGAGTGTGGGTGGCTGAACTAAACTGTATAGTCAATGCAAATATTGACAAACACTGAATTCTGGTCACAAGTCAGTTGCATGTGCAGGTGATAATTTTGGAAACCGAGCCATTGTCCCAGTCAAGTGGCAGTAGTGTAGAAAACGGAATGCAAGTAAAATGAACAGTATAGTAGCAACTATCATATTACTGGTATCCAACCAGTGCCACTGTGGAGGCCAGTAGAAAGACATGAGCAAGTCATTATCTACATAGGTTGGGCTGTTCCTGGAGTACTTTGCAGCATGATAGGATGCTACAATTTCTACTGTGTGCTACTAAGCTGTCTGTGGATGCTAACAGAGCTATATGGTACTTATTGTCATGCAGTGCCAGCTACATGTCACTACAGAGCATGTACCTGAGATTAAATAGCACTCCAGTGTCTATATGTCACAATGTACCTGATGCACTATGCTATGTAGCAAATTGATTTTCCTGATGTCTGGGCAACTCACAACTGCTCACCTGTACAGCCCCATGCAAACTATCGACCCTGACATCCTCATTTCGCTCATTATCGAAGAATCTGAGTGCCACAGTCGTAAAGAGACTCGGCATCAGGGGAGGTTTGAAGTACTGGTATTCCCAGATAATTATGTTAAGTAGTTATCTGTCTGATATGAATTGGATAATGGTGTATAAGGCATGATCATCCACAAATCATAATGATAACAGTCAGATAATGCATTAGATAACCTGGCAGACATTTTACTATCTGGTCAACTGCATATAGGCCTGATATAAGAATTACAATACTTTTATCATCATGATATCATGATGACAAGAGCTGATATGTCACATATAATAATGTCACGTAATTGGCAGTACATTATAATTGCTCATCAGATAATATCATCATGATATGAATGACAATATTCTTTTCAGTCTGATTTCATTTTGATCATCAATATCTAGTCTTGCCATCTATATCATTGTATGATCATTTGAACAACTCTTCCCCAGCCACAAGTGTGGGAATGTCTTTGTAATGACTGTATAGTACATGTTATATAAACTCATCCTCTCTCCCCTTCTCTCTCTTCTTCACTCTTGTCTCTGAGTTCTACCTCAGGGCAAGAGTCACTCTAAGACTCTAAGTCTTAGGGTTCATATCCAGGTAAGTGTACCCTTGTGTGAAGTCATCTGTGAGTGTCTTTCCCTGTTTAATTTTCGCTTTTTTGGAGGTTTAAGTAGTTCATACTTAGTAGGTAGTGTACTGAGTAGGTACTGATTATGTAAACAATATGGAATGGAATTGCTTTCTGGTAATATCATGATTGATAAGTCCAATTGAAGGTTGCTATAGCAAATTTTATTTTTGAGCTGTTGGTGGTGTCAATGACAATTGTTGGTAATGTCTGATAATGAAAGACACATATGATCTACTGTTCACATTCTGATACATATGATCCACTCTACCTAAATGATAACTTTTGACCTATGCTGCCAAGGCTCCCAGAGAATATATAGCATTACCAATGTGTATATCATTATGATATACCTTATAGGGCTTTACAGGGTAGATAAAGTCTTATATAACATTATCATTTCATTAAAATTTTCCTGATGTCAAAATCCACACATCAAGCAGAAGGCCCACGATGGCAATGAAGCCTTAGCCATTACCCCTGGAGGTTTCTCTGGCCAGGGGCGAGGAAACTGGAGGGACAGTTGTTGTGGAGGAAACTCTGCAAGGGGTACCAGTCAGCGAGGTCCATGCTGGAATTGTGGATCGAGAGAACACTTCAAAAATCAATGTCCACAACCCGACAAGTCAGCGAGTCGAAGCACTAATGATGATGCAAAGAAAGACTCAGCTAACGCAGCTACCTTCGACCCCGAAGAGGAAGGAGTGTTCTCCATAATTGCCCTAAGCGATCTCGAAGAACTTCAGATTCCCGACCTGCTCAGTGTCTCTGATGACGACAACAATGACGAGGAGAGGTTGAAATATATCCCTTGTAATGAGGATATGTTCAGTGAAGTGGGAGACAATGGAGAAAGCCTACCTCCTGGTGATGATACTTCCTCTCGTAACCCTGCTGAACCACCCTTAGAACTGGTGAATCTTGTTCATGATGGATCAATCACTGCTCCAACCACAGAGCTCTATGACTCTGGCTCCACACAGCACATCTCACCCTATAAGGATCAGTTCATGTCCCTAACCAGCATCCTGCTGAGAACGTTTGCGGCCACCAACAAACAATCTTTTAATGCTACTGCAGTTGGGGATCTGATTATTGAGGTTCCAAATGGATGCGACGTTACAAAGCTAAGACTCACTGAAGTCTTGTATTCACCCATGGTGGGCTACACCCTAGTGTCCATTGGATGCCTTGACCAGCTAGGATATTCTGTTACCTTCACTGATGGGACATGTACCATTCATAGCCCAGATGACAATGTCATTGGACATGTGCCAAAAACCCAAGCAGGACTTTACCGTGTCATCCACACTGGCACACACGAAGAAATGAACACAGCGACCGAAACTGTCACTGTCATGGAGCTCCATCGAAGATTGGGGCACATTTCCCCAACTGTCACTCATTGCCTGGCTGAGAACGGGCTTGTATCAGGCCTGAAGTTTGACTTGTTGAAAGATGAACTGACCTTCTGCGAAGCCTGTGTTTATGCAAAGGCCACTAGGAAACCTGTCACAAAGGAATGTATCAGTGAGTGTGCCATGGAGTTTGCTGCTGAAGTACACACCAATATTTGGGGACTGGCCCCCATTGAAATGCTTGGAGGAAGGTGCTACTATGTCACATTTACAGATGATAAAACTTGTCTCACATATCTCCACCTCCTTTGCCAGAAAAGTGAAGCTTTTACTGCCTACAAAGATTTCGAGGCTTGGTGTTGCACTCAGCATAATGCTGCTGTCAAGGTCCTGCATTCCAATTGCAGTGGTGAATATCTTGGAAAAGAATTCATTATGTATCTCAAAGCAGCTGGTACCAAACAGAAACTTACCATCCATGATACTCTGCAGCACAATGGTATCGCTGAGTGTCTCAATCGCACCCTACTGGAAAAGGTCAGAGCCATGTTACACGAGAGTGGCTTACCATGTATGCTATGGGGCGAGGCCATTCGCCATGCTGTCTGGTTGAAGAATAGGACACCCACCAAGGCACTCGAGGGTGGAACCCCTCTCGAGGCTGCTACTGGACAGAAGCCCGACCTACGTCAAGCATGCATATGGGGTTCATGTGTCTGGGTACATATCGAAGGAGGCACCAAGCTGGGAGGACGCATCACCAAAGGTCGTTGGATGGGTGTGGATGATGAAAGCTCAAACAGATGCTGTGTCTACTGGCCTGAAAAATGTTTGGTAACTGTGGAATGAAACGTGTACTGGGACCCATCTCAAACCGAGTCATTATCTTGTGAGGGGGAGGAAGAAGGTAGTCACTTGCCTCATGCGATACTAATGACTCCTGTCCCCCCTCCTGCAATGACCACCACACTGCCAGCACCCGCTACTCCCACTCCTATCGTCCAATCACTGCCAGATGAACCACCTGTAGCCAAATGAATCTGAAAACATCAGCAAAACAACCTTTGTCTGTGGAATTCTGTAGCCTCTGCACAGCACTCTGTACAGAAAGGTAGTGAGAACTACAGAGCCTACAGAGAGTGACATTTTGCTGATGAACCCAGCCAATGCATCACCGATATCCTCTCAGGGCAGGGCAACGTTGGCTGCCATAGCCAACCCACTATACCACGTGGTGTGCAACTACTGACCAACATTGCTGACTCCATTCCAATCCCAGAAATCACTGACCCCCTCAATAGCGATAACCTCGCTGCAGCATACCTTATGACTATCATTGATGACCCAGGCGACGCCCTATCTGCCATCGACCTAGTCATGGCAATGGAAGTGGTCACTGCTGAATCCGAGGCCTTAGAACCGACCTCATTGGCTGAGGCTTGCTGCTGTCCAGATTGGCCGCAATGGGAGGCTGGAATAAGAGAGGAGTTAGCAACGTTACAAGTGGCAGGAACTTGGGAACTTGTTGACATACCCCACAGTGCCAACATTGTCGGATCCAAATGGGTGTTCTGCGCCAAGAAAGATGCAGCAGGAAATGTTGTATGATACAAGGCATGACTTGTCACCCAAGGTTTCTTGCAGGTTGAAGGTGTCGACTACTTTGATACTTTCACTCCAGTTGCAACACTTGCATCCACTCAAACCGTCCTTGCTATGGCAGCGTGCTCGAATCTTGAACTCCATCAGATTGACATCAAAGGCACTTATCTAAATGGTGTGAGTCAACGTGAGGATCAATGGCAAAAACACCAAAAAACCCAACACAAAGACAATTGCCGAGTTGGTGGTTTTCCTACACAGGCTTTGGCTTGAGGGATCTGTTTAAAATAAATGGGGGAGGGGTTCTGTGCACCTAGAGGGGGCTAGGGCAGAGGGTATGGGTGCTCCTGATGAAGGGGGAGCAAGAGAAGACTGAAAAAAAGTGAAGAGAATAGGCTGCTCTGAGCCTAGAAGTGATGTAAGATGATGAAGATAACAAGTAAGTAGACCCTTAATGGAGCCTCAAATACTGCAGGAATACAGATGATGATGAGGGGCTTAAAAGTGACGATGAATGAGGCTAATGATGATGATACTGAGCTGATAAGTAGGCAAGTGAGCTAGGCTAGTAGCTTTGCTAGCAGCTGCTTGATTGCTGTTGACGTATTGGTACTTTATATACAAAAGGTAGCGTAGCCTGCAGTAAACATGGAGCAACACTTTGTAAGTGATCTGTAAGCGATTGGTAAGGGGATTGGTAAAGGATTGGTAAGGCTTTGTAAGGATGAGTAAGGACAGTAAGCGATTGGTAAACAAAATCAGTAAGCATGACGAAGATTATCACTAATCAATTTGAAAATGGAATGAGTCATCAAGGAATGGATGAATAATGTGAAAAGGGGAATGAGTAAGCACACTGGTCACTGCTGATTAAGGGATATGACTGCAAATGAGTCATAGTGACTCCTAGATCTGAGATCTAGATGGATTAAGGCAACTTGCTGTGTGTTCAAATGAAGAATGGTGGGGATTTCTGCCAGGGGTCAATTTTGGGGGTCTCCAGGGTAGTCAGGGCATAGGATTTCACAACTTTCCCCCTTTCCTCCTCTCTGTAAAGTGACCTGCATTAGCTGCAGCTAGTGTTCTGGAGGGTTTGAGGAGGAGGAAGGGCTGTCTTCTCCCATGAGAGCAGGGAGAAGTGTCTCAAATTCATCATGGATGCAATCAGATAGACTGGATGACAGTAGTTGGTATTGAACCTGTCACAATTTTGGAAGAATGAAGGATGAGATTGAGAGGTAGACGTTGCAGGGCACAGGGATGAAGGATCCATATGCTTCTTTGACTGGAGAAACTGAAACAACCACATATGATTTTTCAAGCCTGACAACAGACCTGAGATGACCAAAGAAAGTCCTCCTTGATGTCAGACTGACAAGGAGAACTCACTGTCCCAAAGCGATAGGATGGGAGGTCATGGACGAGGGAGGGATGAACCAGGAGGCTTCAGGGCAAATGCTAGTGGGGATTCCTGGCAAGTACTCATAGTTATTCTCCCTGGCAAAGGGGATGAGTGAAGAGATCGTTGAAGAGGTGGCCATTACAATAAAAAGTGGCGAAATGGGCATTTGTTGGCAGAAATGATGCAGAAAATTGTGGAGGGTGAGGATCATCACCAAATTTGGTAGGCAGGATGGTGTGGTCGAGAGGTTTCTGTGAGTGTGGGAATGATGTCGATATCTTTAGAAATGACTGAGATATTCGAAAAATCGGAATGCCATAAACTGGTGCTTGAAAACTTTTATTTGGTGCTTGAGTGGTTTCTTCCCTAATGTTAAGGGTGGTTCTTGTGCGACAGATGACTGCTAGACATTCCAGTCATTCTGCACATTAGGGCTAGGCTTCTCCATTCTTCATCATTCAGCTTTTGGGTCCATGCTCACATCACCAAACACCTTTGGTGCGTGACAATGGTACACTCACCAACGACGAAATAATCTACATGCACCAGCCCCCAGGTTTCGAGTCTGCTGACCATCCCAACAAGGTATGCTGTCTTCAAAAAACCTTGTATGGACTGAAGCAGAGTGGCCATCGCTGGTACCAAAAATTGGTGGAAATCCTCATCAACAAGCTGGGCTTCACCCAGTGCTCTGTTGACCAAGCCATCTACTTCAAATGATGCTCCCCGAATGGACTTACCATTATTGTGGTCCATGTCGACAATTGCACCATCACTGCAATGTCTCTGGGTGAAATAAATGAGTTCAAATGAAACATTAGAAAGTATGTTGAGATAACTGACCTTGGAGAGCTCCACTGGCTACTTGGTATCGAGGTAACCTGAAACAGAGATGAACATACCATTTCCCTATGCCAATGTCCCTACATCGAATCGATCATATGTTGTTTCAGTTTTGACAAACTCAAACCCGTGTCAAACCTGATGGAACCTAGCACTAAGCTACATTCCAGACAGTCGCTGTCAACCAGTGCTGAATATGCTGCTATGTGCCATGTACCATATCATGAAGCTGTGGGTTCACTCATGTATGCTTCCCTCACCACCCATCCTGATATCTCATATGCTGTGATGACCATTTCACGATTCTCTGGAAATCCTGGAGTTCCCCACTGGGAAGCTGTCAGAAGAATTTATCATTATCTGATTGGGATGAAAATGCTAAGACTCACCTATGGGGGAGCACTGAGTGCACTAAAAGGATATGCTGACGCTGATGGAAGCATGGCAGAAGACCACAGGATGGTCTCAGGGTATGCTTTCCTAATAGATGGAGGGGCAGTGTCATGGTCTTCTAAATGACAGGAAATCGTGTCGCTCTCAATGACTGAGAGTGAGTATGTGGCAGCCACACATGCAGCCAAGGAAGCCTTATGGCTTTGATCACTCATCGGAGAGGTCTCTATGCCACTTGCTGAACCCACCACATTGTTCTCTGATAATCAATCTGCTATCATGCTGTAGGGAGAGTAAACTCCCTACTAGGTAAATTTCTTTATTTTGTTGTTTCTACTTTAGTTTTTGTTACTATACTTTTCCTCTACCTTTTACTTAGCATTTCGAGTAATGTGTGGTCGCGTTGTGGCTTATGTAAGCCACATGTGACTTCGAATACTTTGTACTTACTTAGAAGAAGGATAAGATGAGTAACCCGAGATGAAAAGATGGAAATCCGAGCCTGAGGGCTTCGGATTATCATTTCTCCCTTATCAGATGCTTTCTGGATGTTATCTCAACTCTTGTTGGAGTTATTAGGGCGTGTTTCAGGTCTTTTCACCACGCTCTGACTCCCTACCAAGCAACCCTCAGTCCTCTTGGGTTGAACTGACCACTCTTTTCACCTCAGGAGACCTCAGGTATATCCCTCGGGTCCCCATCAACTGAGTTTACAGTGCTCACCAGAGACCATCACTATCATGCACGCACCAAACATATCAACATCTGTTTCCATTTCATTCGCTGGGTTGTGGAAAATGGCAAGATTCGTCTCATATATTGTCCAACTGCTGACATGATCGCCAATACCCTAACGAAGGCGCTACCATCCCCAAAAGTGAAACATTTCACTGTCGAACTTGGCCTATGTCCAACTTGAGGGGGAGTGTTAGATTTTGGCAAGTCGTTCATAGTCTTCATTTGTTAATTGACACCACTTTTCTTTATCATGAGAATCACCTTCCATTCATGGGTCTACAAGACCACAATACTTTGTCATTCACCAACTGCATGTTACAATAAAGTGTGGATATTTATCCCTTTGTCCAAATGTCTTACTTCATACTTTTGACGTTGTAAGGTCCCATGCTGGGACTGTTTTGTTGTATGACACCGGGTTCAACACCCTGTCTCGCTCTTGTTTGCATTTAGTGTATTTAGTCCCATACAATAGTGGAATCACCTCAGACGTTTGCTGCTATGTGTGCATGACTGAGTTGTTGTATAGTTCTGTTACATCTGTGATGCAAGAAGTACTAACTCCCTAGTACACTATAATAAAGCATCATGCAGCAAAGTAATGCATCACTTTTTCAGATGAGATCCCATTCTCCTTAGAGACAATCCCCCCCCACTGTTATTTCTGACCTTCCCCTGCATTTTAGGTAATTACATAAGCAGTCAAAAAGTGTTCTGTTCTTGTCTGCCACCAGGCTTCTACACAGCCCTATCTACTTTGAGTTTGAGGGTGTATTCTGAGTGTCGGTGTGTTCCGAGGCAATGTCCAGATTTCAAATCCAGCATAACATTAATTCCCTCAAACTCTCAGTAGGGGCTGCCCAAAAACATTTGTAAACAATGTCAGCCACAGTGGTGCAACCTGCAGACCTTGAAAAAAAATACAGAACACTGAAACTAGGGTTAAATTTATTGTGGCTCAGAGTGTGTCACACCCCTAACCAATTGTGGTCCTGTCCCTAATCCTATTGAAAGTAGTCTGTAGGTAGTGGCTTCTGAGTGTATCGGTAACCCTGTAGGTAACTACAAGATATCAGTATAGTAAGCATACTATGACAAGGTGTGTGTTCAGTACTATTCAACCTACTGAGGAATAGTAGTGAACAACCTGGTAAACCATGACTGTATGCTCTAAATGCTTATGTAAGCAACCTAACCTCGCCCCAAGAGTCAAGACCAGCTGAACAAAAGGGGGGATTTACTTGTCAATACACTTCCTCAAACTCCACTGTGTGATCATATAGAGGTACAGAAAGTAAGACTCAAGATAATCTGTGTCGAATACAGGAGTAGTCTCTGAATGTAGCTTTGAGTTCATGGGAATGTGTGCTATATGGTGTTTCCCATTTTGGCAATACCTACACTCATACCATTGTTGCAGAGCCCTGCCATGGACCCATGATGGGAATTTGTCACTTGGTTGGATTTTCCTGACATTCCTTACCTTTCCATAGTGTACCCTCACTGTATCCAATAATCCCCCCTTTTGTTCAGCTGGTCTTGACTCTTGGGGCGAGGTTAGGTTGCTTACATAAGCATTTAGAGCGTACAGTCATGGTTTACCAGGTTGTTCACTACTATTCCTCAGTAGGTTGAATAGTACTGAACACACACCTTGTCATAGTATGCTTACTATACTGATATCTTGTAGTTACCTACAGGGTTACTGATACACTCAGAAGCCACTACCTACAGACTACTTTCAATAGGATTAGGGACAGGACCACAATTGGTTAGGGGTGTGACACACTCTGAGCCACAATAAATTTAACCCTAGTTTCAGTGTTCTGTATTTTTTTTCAAGGTCTGCAGGTTGCACCACTGTGGCTGACATTGTTTACAAATGTTTTTGGGCAGCCCCTACTGAGAGTTTGAGGGAATTAATGTTATGCTGGGTTTGAAATCTGGACATTGCCTCAGAATACACTGACACTTGAAATACACCCTCAAACTCATCAGCAAACTGGTCAACTATTGTACAGTGCTGTACAGTGGCTACAGCACCACAGCAAGGTCCCCCACTGTCTAGTTACCCCACAGTCCGGTAACAGTGCTGTACAGTTCCATATATAGTATTAGTACTGTGCTATATCTGTACATGTCATTATGAAATAATACAGTTGTGAAGGCTAATAAGTGATGTCAACTACTTTGGCTACCTGAAATGCTGTTAGTGGCTGTACTGCAAGCCTGGCTGGGAAGCACTGTCAACCACTGTATCATGGTCCCATGCTGGGAAAAACTGTTAATCACTGTATGTGCTGTACAATGGCCATGTGCTGTCAGGCACTGTATGACAGCCTCATGCTGTCACTCACTGTACACTTTTCTGAAGCTGTCAGTTACTGCAGAGGGCCATATACACTATCTGCTACTGTACAAAAGGACTTCACACTGTCAGGTGGTATCCACACTGAATGAAAATGATCATTACAACCTCAGTATCATATTCTTGTGCCAAAATCATGTTATAGACCAGTGTAACACAAATTAGTGGAAATATTAATCTAAGATTACCTCCCAGTCTCCCTGCTTCACCAGAGTTGGATCTTTCACAACAAACCTGGTCCTGCAGGACTGGTGAGATTACATGTATGAGTCCACAAACAAACACTGACATTCCTGTTTGTGCCCAGTCCTCCAGCATGGCTGTGAGCTTGGGGCCATGATACATATCAAGGGCAACAGTGTCCATTAGCACAAGCAGTCTCTGGTAAGAGTCTTCAAGCTCGCCCATGTTCAATGATTCTGCCTTGGAGAAGCCATGCTGTTCATATATTGAAAGAATGCTGTGAACCTTCAAAGTGATGTGATGGTTAACTTCTAAGCTGAATGGTTAAATAACTCACAATAGTGGTGACAAGGGCAAGGGCTTTGTATGGGACAAAGTGCTGAAATTCAATGTATTGATGGAGTGATTTGACACTGTTACTGTAGTAAACTGCAAGACAAATATTCTGCAGAGCAGAGTGTGCAAAGTTGCTAGCTCTGCCCTAATAATTGACAAGGTTGGTCAGCTAGATGGGTGGAAAGAACCTATACATACAAGACTGTCACACTCTCCTTGCAGGAATTTAGCTCCCTCAAGAAATGCAGCAGCTTTCTGCTTGACAGCTTCAAGCCACTCATGTTTGGTTGTAGCACTCTTTGGTGCAGACAAATTATACTCAATAGGAACAATCTGGGCAGCCAGCTTCTTGATTTTGCTCCAGAAGGTTTGCATGTCATTGAATAACTGTCACAATAATAAATAATAAAAACTGGTAGTGAATGGGCATTTACCATCCACACCATAGACCTCTTGTGCTGTGGGTAGAACCTTGTATGAAAAGGTTCAGAGCAGGCCAAGAATACATCAAAGCAAAAGGAGCATATTTACCTGCCTCAAGCTCACTACTGTCTTCCTGGTATTTGACAACCAACTTGATTATTATTTCACTACACTGACCATCGACGGCAGTCTCAAGCCTAAGGGAGGGTTCTTTGGTGGCAACATGAAGCCAGATCCTTGCCTTGGCCTTGTCAAGTAATTTCATCCATAATGGAGGGTAGAATGCCAGTGTTGTGGGCTTTGGAACAACAATGCTCCATGAACACTCCAGACGCCCACACTTGCCAGACTTGGCTCCTGCATTGTCCACATCCATCATCTCCTCCACAGCTGACTGTTGGTCAGATGATGTTGCATCAGGGCAGATCTTCTTTGAGGGGCGGTGATCCTGAGATGCATGGCTGTCACATACATCCCTTAAGTAGGTTGGCAATGGAGATCTTTGGTGACTATTAAAGCTATGATGCTGACCAAGTACATTGTAGTCAATTCCTGGCTGGTGGGTAATGGTCGTTGCACTTGTTATCAATAATAACATACTAGATACCTCTTGGTTAACTTGGCAGGTCTCATGGATACCACTCCTTTGGACATCAATAGCTTGCCTATCCGTAGTATGACATGACACAGTGGGTGACAGGCTGTGTGGCAAGCCTGGTGTTGGTGGTCAGGAAGGTTCATGATTCTGGGAAACACCCTGCTGAGGTACATTTGACTGGACTTGTTCTGAATGATGAGAGGCAACTGTAGTTTGCAGAGAAACACCCTGCTGAGATGAAGGAAGTCTGGAGGGAACAGGTGGTCTGCACATGGACTGAGAATGGAAATTGTGTGGAAGCCAGGATGGCAAGCCTTCCTGTGAAGGATGCTGACACTGCTGAGCAGGTTGCTTCGAAGTCACTCTTGGTAGTGGCTGAGTCTGCATCACAGACTTAGCAGAGGGTGAGCTCAGTGGAGACAACAGGTCATCATTTTGATGAGTGTTGGTATTCAGCACTGAAGAGAGAGAGAAGAGTAAGTATTATATGGGACAACACAAGGACCACCACTCACCTCCAAAAAAGTTAAGGTGCACATCTTGTTGAGTATCTGTCTCATCATCAGAGTGGGTCACTGGACTGGGTAAAGTAATCTGCTTGTCATCACTCCAATGTTGTTGGGAGTGCTGCTCATTACCCCATCTATCTGCTTGAGAGTCATCAAATACATCACCACCATCTTGGACTTCTTCATGACCATCATTACTGCTGTTTGTGTCCAATTCCTGGGAATTGTCTGCCTCAGGAACAATGGATAGGTTTTGACCACTATTACCACCTAACCTCTGTTTCCTAGCCATGTTTTTACCTCAGGATGTATCAGGGAAAGAGCCGCTCAGATGATGAACCTCCATGCATGACCCTGAGACACAGTCTTGAGTTGTAGAAGAATGACCTGCAGTTTGGTGGTAAGAATGATGAGCATCCTCTGAGACAATTTTGACACACCTTCAGTAGAAATGTGCTTTGCACTGGTATGGCTCTGTTCATAATCATGTAGGGACTGGGTACCGATGAAGGAGGGCAGCTGTGAGTCATCAGTTTGCAACCCAAAGTGGGAGCCTGAACCCTTCACCCCACTAGAAGTATATGTGCATTTGTCCTAGCAGAATCTGGGTGAAACAAATCATTTTTTGGCATGTCAACTTACCTGGGCTTGAGGAGCTGTATGTGCACTGTGTGGTGTCTTCCTTCCATGATGAGCAGTCAGTGCCATGGGATTGATACTTTTGTCACTGGAGAGTACAACCTGCAGCTTGCATAGTCTGTGTGGAGTCTTGACCGCCTTACCTACTCTTTCTAGTTGGGCAACAGTGCCTCCTTGACTGGCTGTAGGTCATGTCAATCAACAGGTAGGGCCACCAATGACTGCTTCCTTACTTTGCACTTTGCCACATCTAACCATACCAACACCAGCATTGAGGTGACTGGCAGCAACCACACTATGACATTCAGTAATAGTGTTACTACAATATGACAAATAATGTACTAGAGCTAATTTGGTCAGGCTTGACATGTGTTCTGATGGCCACTGCAGGAACACACTCAGGCATTATGAGCCTTGGAAAGTTGGCAAGCTGAGGTACTACAACTACATAAGTCACTGCTAGCAGTTTGATCGAGGTGTATGTTCAAAATGTCTTTAATCTTACCTGATAGGACCAACAAAAGCCTTCTTCATCTGCTGCAACAAATCCACCAAGCAGCATTGAGCAGTATATGTAATGGGACACTTGGTAGGGAAGGCACTTCAACAACAGGTGTTTCATTTACTTGCACAGCATTGAGGGCTTGGTGTGAATCAGCCTGGCTGCTTCTCTCAAGGGCTGACACTATATGATATTCAAATGTTGTGTAGTGTCAGTGCAAGGCTGTCAGTGGATCTGATTTCCAACCTGTACAAAGAAGTTTTCTGAAAACTAGATGAGAAGGATATTAGGATAAGCAATTGCTGAAATGTGTGTGAAGATGTACCAGCTGAACCTGACTGCCATATGCATTCGTGTATGTAGAATCCCCAACACCCACTGCACTGGGGCATAGATGGAGGTGGTAGAGATTGCCAGTGGGCTGACCTTTAAGACCAGCTTCAGGTTCTGCCACACGAATCCAGTTACACCTCTATTCTTCGATGTCAGCCACATATGTGAAACAGTTCCACAACACATCAAAAGCGACTTGTGAGACAAACACCTGGCCATCAGGAAAATTTTAATGAAATGATAATGTTATATAAGACTTTATCTACCCTGTAAAGCCCTATAAGGTATATCATAATGATATACACATTGGTAATGCTATATATTCTCTGGGAGCCTTGGCAGCATAGGTCAAAAGTTATCATTTAGGTAGAGTGGATCATATGTATCAGAATGTGAACAGTAGATCATATGTGTCTTTCATTATCAGACATTACCAACAATTGTCATTGACACCACCAACAGCTCAAAAATAAAATTTGCTATAGCAACCTTCAATTGGACTTATCAATCATGATATTACCAGAAAGCAATTCCATTCCATATTGTTTACATAATCAGTACCTACTCAGTACACTACCTACTAAGTATGAACTACTTAAACCTCCAAAAAAGCGAAAATTAAACAGGGAAAGACACTCACAGATGACTTCACACAAGGGTACACTTACCTGGATATGAACCCTAAGACTTAGAGTCTTAGAGTGACTCTTGCCCTGAGGTAGAACTCAGAGACAAGAGTGAAGAAGAGAGAGAAGGGGAGAGAGGATGAGTTTATATAACATGTACTATACAGTCATTACAAAGACATTCCCACACTTGTGGCTGGGGAAGAGTTGTTCAAATGATCATACAATGATATAGATGGCAAGACTAGATATTGATGATCAAAATGAAATCAGACTGAAAAGAATATTGTCATTCATATCATGATGATATTATCTGATGAGCAATTATAATGTACTGCCAATTACGTGACATTATTATATGTGACATATCAGCTCTTGTCATCATGATATCATGATGATAAAAGTATTGTAATTCTTATATCAGGCCTATATGCAGTTGACCAGATAGTAAAATGTCTGCCAGGTTATCTAATGCATTATCTGACTGTGTCAAGACCGGTTCTCTACGGTCTCCGAGGGGGTCCGAGATCAGGGGGTGAAGTTAGATCGAAAGTCCAGAATGTCGGAGTTTAGTACACAACTTTGTATACTAGACTTGCAGAGTTCTGGGGGTCGGATCTATCCAGGAGGTTACTGGAATCGAGTGAGATCGAAGAGTATCTTATTTGATATTCGAACTGAGGTATAACAAAGTATGTACAGGACTTTTATACTACAGAGAACATTCGAAGGCAATGTCCGGAACACTCGGACTACCGGAGAGCAGTGAGGATGACTGAGGGTATTAGTAAGGTATTAGTAAGCTAAGCCGGTAGTCACCGGTCAACCGGAAAGTGGGACGATTAGTCATCAAAGGCTAGAACGGTAACTGAAACCGAAGTGAGGGAAACTATTACTAATCATAGAAGCTATAAACGGAACAAAAGGCAAAGAACGAGAATAGGACGGAGTGCCATCACGGAACGGAGTACCGAAAACCTAGAACTCATCTAATATTATCCGGAGTTTGACCCGGACGGTAGTCACGTGTCACGGATGTGACAGACTGTTATCATTATGATTTGTGGATGATCATGCCTTATACACCATTATCCAATTCATATCAGACAGATAACTACTTAACATAATTATCTGGGAATACCAGCACTTCAAACCTCCCCTGATGCAATAGTGTGAAATGTGCAGTGTGGTATTCCAATTGAATGTATACATCAGTTTCTGAGTAATCTACATCCTTGCAGCACCATGCCTTGCCAGTCCAAATGAGAGCAGCTGCTCTGCGATCTCAATGAACTTGCACTGGAAGTTGTGTGAGCTCAATACAAGAATGTGTTGGGGTCTGATGTGGAGGACTGGTCACTATCAGGGTCAGAAATCATTAGCCCCATTATAATTACCCCCCTGAGCCCAGTTACCCTGTGCATGTCCACTTCTGATGACTCTCCTGCCTCGATCTCTGACAGCTCGACTGGTGAATTGGATGAGCATTATGCTCAGCTGCTCGATGTGATCAAGGCTCTTAGTGAAGAGGCCCATGTCATGTGTATCTTGTTCAAACCAGATGCACCCCTGGTGCACGCCCCACAGATTCAGCTCTTGCCACATTTTGCAGACCATTGCCCAGAACTATTCCGCAAAAAACTTTGCATCGACCCAAACACCTTTGATTTCATATTAGATCAAATAACTGACCACCCAATCTTCATGAACAACTCACCAAATAAGCAGCTGCCAGTTGCATTGCAGCTTGTGATCTTCTTGAATCATGCAGGGCACTATGGCAATGCCATCACACCTGAAGATGTGAGGCAGTGGGCAGGAGTTAGCATAGGATCAGTTATCAATTGTACTCACTGCATTATGATCGCACTACTTGACCAGCACGAAAAGTTCATTTACTTCCCACATGTCAATGCCATCAAGATGGAGAAAGCAAGAGTATATGTGGAGGAGCGTACATGTGTGGCCTGGTGTAATGGGGTTTTTGCAGTTGATGGCTTGGCCATGAAGCTGATGTTGAAGCCAAGTATCTATGGCAAGACTTTCTATGATAGAAAATGCAACTATTCACTTAATTGTCAGGTGCATATGATAGACCAGTACAAAGCAAAACTTACAGATTTTCAAGCTCATTGTGATGCTGCATAATCTCCAGATTGTGGACTATGGTCTTGGCCACCCAGGGAGCATTCATGATGCATATACTTTCCAAGCAACAAAAGTAGTGCATGAGTCCAACATGGCCATTCCAGAGGGACACTGGATGTGGGCAGATAGTGCTTACCTGTTGGAGCCTTGGCGTATATCACTGTTCAAGAGACCGAGGGGGGGGGGGGGGAACTTGTCATGAAACCAGAGCATTTACAACAGATATCTATCCAAAGTGATACTTACCTTGAATCCAATATGATGGCAAACTAAATGCTGCTTTTAGGTCCATGTTCAGATAGAGCATGCTTTTGCAGCATTGAAGGGTTGTTTCCAATCCTTGTGAGAACTCTGGCTGAAGATTTGGAATAAGGAAGACTTGTATATTGCAATCTACTGGGTCAAATGTTGCCTGGTTTTGCACAACATGATTGTACATTTCAAGGAGGGAACATGAGGGGTGGAGTCAACGATGAGCTGGGCTGTGCATGAGGGTCAGGAATTTGTGGAAGGTGGTGAGCATGTGGTTGTATCAGAAGTCAGCAGGTCACCCAGGCAAAGCCACCATACCAGCCTGATGAATGAGTTACTCAAGGTCCACTCATGATAGGACACAGTCAAGCAAAAGTAGATTCATACAAACTTTGTTGTACATGAGAACAACACAGGATATGACAAAGTTGGATGTATGGAGTGCAAAAAAAAAGTGCAGATGATGGAAACTACAGATTCTGAGACATGGATACATTTTCACTGCTGGAGGTACTGCCTTGCAAGGCCTGCAATTCTGCCAAACATATCTTGAGGTGAAGGTTTTCAGCTTCCTGCTCGAGCATCCTTGTGTGTGCATCCATGAGCTGAATGTCAAGTTTTTCATCCTCTGTTTGGCACCTGTGGGTCACCTCAGCATCAGTGCACTGCAAAGTGGCTTGCTCATGGTGGTATGCCAACTCCTTAGACTGCAATGCATACTCATACTTCCTGATGTTCCATTGCATCTGTTCCTCCTTGAGTGATTTGACCTCCCATTTGAAGCTGTCAAGCTCCCCTTGCAGGTCAGACCTGATGCATTTTGCTGAAGACTTGTGAGAGGTGCCCTGAGTCAGGCTTGTTTACAATGAATGAGAGTATGGCAGTATGAAATGATGTTGACTGCATGAGCCAGATGTTGATGAAGGATGGATGGACATAGGCATTGCATTATGATAGGCCATGTCTGCTGACTTGAAAGCATCGTGTGAGTCCCATGATAGCATGCAGCGTCTTGTACCAGTTGCGGGTCTGGTCAGCCTGCTGGATCCAGGAGTAACAGTTTGCTGAAGAGTACCATTGAGGCATGTCCACGATGTGCATTTGTAATTACAACTCACCTGCCATCTTTGAATGTTTGAAAAGGGGGGCACAGACTCTGGGGCATTATCATCAGCCAATTGCTCATCATTGCCCATGTCCATGTCATCATCCCAAACACCCAATCCCCCCTGATCCCCCTGATCCCCCTGATCCCCCTGATCCCCTTGATCCTTGCCATAATACACCTCATGATCCACCCCAAAGTCTTCGTTCCCCCCATATCCATCAGCCACCATAAGATCCTCGCTATTCTCACCTTGACTGGCAGCAGTAGTTACACCTAGGCAGCCATTAATAAGTGACCTGTTAGTCTCACATGTATGAAAATCTTACCATCTGCAACTGGAGGGTTATCTCCAGGACATGTCTCACCACCCTGCACAAGTGCAAGCATTTCCTTGGTATGGTTTTTTTGCTGATCGGATGTAAATGGTCTCACATCGAAGGAAGGGTTACCCTTCCAGATTAAGTCAAGATCGTCAAAATACAGGAACGTCTTTGTGATTGCTTCTACAGGAATTTAAATGCATGCATCAATAGCTAAGACATTGAAGAAGCTTACCATGAAGGTTGTTCTCTGTTCCAGGTGCAACACCCCCACCTGTCTGCATGAGACTCTTTGCATGCTCATGGTACTTTTCTTTCAAGCTAGTTTTTGTCAGTTCCAAGGTCAGATAAAGGTATGAATGACATACATGACAAGACAATTCATGACACACAACTGGAACTTGTCTGGATTGGTGGCATACTGCTCACCATACATGGGATCATCCTCAAAGATGCATTTTGCAATGACAAGACAGACTTCTTTCTTGTTGCACCCAGATGGCTCATCTCCAGCAGCTGGTGGAGGTGCACTTGAAGACTGACCCATGTTCTTATCATGGAAAAGTATGTGGTGGTTGGCTGCATGGTCGAGAAGCCAGTGGATAAGCCATTTGGTGTGAGTAGGGTCTTGGTCCCAGTGGACCTGGAGTCCTCTAACAGATTCTCCACTAACTGCTGGGGCCTTCCCCTTTGCTCCCCTCATACTTCCATGGTTAGCAGTACCTCTTGTGAATGTCGCTCTTGGGGCTACTCCCCCAGTATTCTGAGTATCTTCCATCCCAATGCCCCCCAATCCCCTACTCCTGAACCCCCTTGATGAATCCCTAGATCCTCAACTTGAGTTTTGGACATATGGAAGGTGCAATCACAAGCTACTTGAGGCCATCGGAGAGCTTGAGGACTGTCACCTGGCCAGGTGTGCAGACCATCTTGAGGACAAGCAGAGGGTAGACATGTTTCAAAGCCCACAGTGGTGCCAAGTTTGCACAAGCACACCAAGCATAAACTTAAAAAGTGAACTGTCCATAGTGGGTAAACCATAGCCAAAGCATAGCCACCTTAATTCCACTCTGAGCACCATTATTGGTACATTGTGATTTACTTGAACTACCTACAGAGTCTTATTACCACAGTCATTACATTCTTACACTGCTGGATGACTACTCCTCTTTTGGTTTTTGTCTTTATCTCCAACAGAAGTCTGACACCCTGGCTCACTTCACTGATTGGTTATCCAACATTGAGTGGCAATGTGGTTGTATGTTGAAGACTTTCCATTCAGATCAAGGGGGAGAGTTTATGGGGCATGACTTTTGTTTGCTCCTTAACTCCAAGGGTATCATTCATGAGCTTTCTATTGCTCACCAACCACAGCAGAATGGAAGAGCTGAGCATTTTAATCACACCATACTTGAGAAAGCTGGATCAATCCATCATCATGCTTGTGTTCTGAAACATTACTGGAACTTCCCTTTTGACACTGCCTTAGATGTTTACAATAGGACTCCTTTGCATTGCTGCAATTGGAAAATTCCTTGTGAACTGTTTTTGGGAAAAATACCTGACATATCTTACTTTTGAGTCTTTGGATGTTTAGCCTATGTTTGGATTCCCAAAGAACTTAGGAAAGATAAATTGGAACCTCATGCTGAAGAAATGGTTTTTCTTGGATATGAAGTTTCTGTGAAAGGTTATTGCTTTTTGCATAACCAGAAAAGAGTAATCACTTGCACTGCAAAATTTGCTGAAGAAGTTTTTCCCTTTTGTATGGATGATAGGAAAGAAAACAAATCTGATGACCTTGACCAACCTGTGACAGACCTACCACTAGAAGTGTATCTACCTCCTATTCCTACTGATGAACAGATGGATAATGGACCTGATCAGCCAATGGATGGGAGACCCCAATCCCAACCACAAAGTTTAGAATTAATAAACCCACCAAGGAATGCTGATGAAGACCAGTATCCAGGAAATATAGATATTCCACCACAGAAAGCAATTCCTCATACCAATTGAAGGCCATCTCCACAGAAAGAGGTACCTCAAAAGAGATTGTTCCCTAATTGGCCTAATGACCCTCAACAAAGAAATGATGTTCCTGTTGAACCTTGCTGGTCTACTCATCAAACTTGACCTCCACTCAGACCTGGAAATGTCTACAGAGAAAGACAAAATCCAACTGAGATTGAGAAGGACATCAGAGATACACAAGACAGACTACATGATCTCCTAGAGCAACAGATACATGGGATCAGGAGAGAGTGAGAAAATATTCATAGAGGAAATCTTGGTTCCATTCAGGATCTTGAATGAATCCAATGAGAATAAGAAGCACAGAGAGTTAGAGATGAGGAACAAAGACCTCCTTCTCCTCTTTTACCTCAAAACAAAGCAGGACCTTTGCATTTTCCAGGAGCTCTTGAGGAAACCTTGAAAGAGGAAATGAGTTTTACTCAGATCCTGTCTGCACACATTAAACAAGCTCCAGAACAGTTCAAGGATGTATTATGACTTCCAAAAGCTGAACAAATAGTCTGGTTTGATGTGATGAGGGATGAACTTAAATCAATTGAAGAAAGAAAAGTTTGGCCACTTGTGGATCCTCCTCCAGGAAGGAAACTGGTGAAATCAAGATGGGTTTTTGCTATTAAAAGCAATGGTCATCACAAAGCCCATCTTGTCACAAAGGGCTTTACTCAAGAGTATGGAATTGACTTCAAAGAAACTTTTCCCTGGTCACACACTTCAAAACTGTGTGAATCCTCCTAGCTCATGCAGCACAGAACAATTGGGAAATGGAAGCACTTGATGTAAAAACTGCCTTCCTTTATGGCAACCTAGATGAGGAAATCTATATGGAACAACCAGAGGGCTTTCAAGTCAAAGGTCAAGAACACAAGGTTTATCAGTTGCTGCACTCCCTTTATGGTTTGAAGCAGGCAGCACTCTCCTGGAACAAAGAGTTACACCAGTCATTGCTATGAATGGGTTTTCTCCAATCTAAAGTCAATGCTGGAGTATATTTCTATAACTCAAAAGCTGGACAAGTCATCTTCTTGGTTTATGTGGATGATGGACTTTTCCTTGGTTCACACAGAAACCTTTTGAAGAAAAAGAAAGATGAGTTTATGAAGAAATGGGAATCTTGTGATCTTGGTGAAGTAAAGGAGTATCTTGGTATCCATATACACCAAAACTGCCAAACTAGAGAAATCTGGTTAGATTAAATCCCATATGTCCATAAGGTCATAAAATGATTCAGCATGGAAAATGTGACTTCAGTTTGCACACCACTTCCTTCTGGTTACATTCCAGAAAAACCACTGACTTCTTATCAGTCAAGTTCTCAACTCTGTTCAAAACATTGATCAGTTATAGGGTCATTGCTCTATATGGCTCTTGGAACACATCCAGACATTGCTCATTTGGTTATCTGAATGTCACAATATATGTCTAATCCTACCAATTTACATTTGAAACAGGCATTACATATAGTTCAATGTGGGGGATCCACACCAAACCTTTGCCTTCAGGGACAGTTTTGCTTCACTTTCCCTTCCCCTAGTGTGATGCATGTGATTGCCCATATGTACATTGGACCTTTTCTGTCACTTTCTTTGAAATTTCACAGCTCCAAAAAATTCCAATTTCCCCATAGTCACACTGTCTCTACATTACAAGTATTGCTACCTTACCTAGAAAAAAAAAACACTCCACCTTTTGGCATCACCATCTGTGCTTCTGAGAGTCCAGAGTCAAGTCCCTTGAGCATTTTTTGAGTCTTATGAGCTTCCACTAAGTCTTCAGAGTTCTTTCAAGTCCACAGAGTCCTGATTTGTCCCCCTCAATTCCCTGCAACTCCCAGTTTCATGGTTTTGGAATCACTGTATTTGCCTGCCTAGTGGCAGAATTTTGAGTTCTTTGCTGCCTACATCCCCCCAGACCTGAGGGAAATTTTGCCTTGACTTCCAAAGCCTTTCACTCATGACCCCTTGGGACAAGCCTAGGATTTCCCTACAGCTTTACCCCTTTCCCCCCTTCACACTCTCACAAGAAGAGTCTCTCACAGCATGTGAAAACTCTTCTGCCTTTAACCCATGACTCAGACTCCTAGACCCTCCCAGAACCTCCAGAACCTCCAGATGCACAGCCACATTGGGAACCACATTATAGCCCATGATCACAGGTCAATTAGAATATGATTACCTCAGCAATATCTCCTTTTTTGGCTGAGATATTTGCAGAGTTCACCATACCCACTGCATTTTTGCTCCCTGCCACATTCCACCTATCTGTGTTTCACTGTGGCCACTGTACTTCATTCCCATCTTGCTTTGACTACACCTGGATCCTGTCCTTCCCATCATGTTATTTAGAAAATGGATGCATAAGAAATATTGTGTACCATACATACAACATTCTATATGATGAAATTTGTAATGAAAGTGGCCAAAAGATTTGCTCAAATCATTTAGTCACCTTGAGTGGCCTGCAATAAAGTTGTTAGGTAGGCCACACTGCACCACCACAGAGTTAGTAGGTACTTACATCACATAATGCAGTCTGAGAAGCCCATGTATTGTGATGCTTTGCTCTGCTGGATGGTTTCTTTGCTGGCTTTGACTACCAATCATAACATAGGTGGTATGCAGTGACTGTTGGTGCATTCCTAAGCACATTGGAGTGGCCAGGGTGAACAGGAATGAAGGGTGAAAGCTTGTCAACATGCATGTATCCTTGAGAGTGTGATGATAGTGACAATGTGTCCTGCCTCAGCTCAAAGCTATGTATAGACCCCAACCACTCTGTACCCCCAGACACCCCTGTCTCCCCTGGCAACCCCCTTTCACCTGTGGCCTGCCCTTGAACTTCCCCATTACATCTGCTCCCCCCCACTGATGTGAAACCCCAGGTTCACACTCTGTGGTCCTCCTACTCACTCTCTTCATCCTTTAACATCTCCTCCAAGCTGAACTCTACTCCCTCCACCTTGTTTTTGTCTGTCTCTTCTACCCCATCCAACTCCACTTGCAACACCTTCCTCTCTTCCCTCTCTGCTAACACTGTTCCTTCTCTGGTCAAGAAGTAGCACAGTCATCTCACATGGATGAGGCCACTTATCAGGAACCCTTCAAGTGTTGTGATCTGGTATGAGTTCCTCACCTGGCCTACAACCCTGCATGGTGCTGACCACTGTGGTCATAACTTGCATGTTGTGGCTAGCATACTGTTCAGGGTGTTGTCATATACCTGTACCAACTGTCCATCTTGAAATGTGACTTGGCCTGGGTGTAACTATAGTACTTTGCAATCAAACATTGCTTTCTGTTTAACTGCTGGGAGTCATCCCCATGCTATTTCTCCCACCTATGCCTGGCCTGTCTTGAACCTAATCAGCACTGGGACAGCTACAAATGCATGGAAGTCAATCTAGCACTTCAAAGCATGAAGACTTATGCAGTACCTTCTCAACCAAGTGAAAAATACCTTGGTTGAGAAGGTACTGGATGAGTCTTCATGCCTTGAGGGAGAATAGCAAGTATGCCATTGCTCTTGGCAGTCCTAGACTTGCTCATGTCAGTCCATAGTACTTGGTCATCAGAGCTGAGTTCAGCTCACCAGGCAGTGGTGGTGTTATCAGTAGCACAGTGCCTTGGAATGATTACTGATGTGACATGTACACCATCAATGGATGGCACCAGAGCCAGGGCCAGACACATGACCAGGTATGATTATCTAAGTAACTGAGTACAAAAGCAGTGCCTTGTGGCTATGCCAGTTTGCCTCTTGACTCTTAACCACAACCTTTCTTGTTTAGGACCACAACAAACAAACACAAACAGATTACCAAATGGATATGAGTAAAATGTGACCAACTCTTATGCTATTGCAAGTTGACACATCACATTGATGAAGTCTACCTGCAACACTGCTCTCAATGTACATAAGTGACACTTAAATCTTATGGCACAATCCATCAAAGGTTTACACTTGCCTAGCAGAACATGTCTGCCACCACAAACACCCATCAGGTAGGTAGTGAGAGACCTGCCCTTGTCTTACAATGCAATTGGCATAGGAGTGCATCTAGGCCATAGCAATGAATGTGGACCTAGTTCAACAGGTGATTATGGAAAAATCCTTTGATGGATTGCACTCATTATTATTGACATTTTCACCTTTCCCAATACTGATTGGTGTCAGTATTGAGTATAAACTGCCCCCCCTATTAATATTGTACTTAGGTGCGAAGATTTGTCACTTACATAAGCGAAAAAGCGTACATACTGTAGGGTAAAATTTCTCCCTGCCTCCTCAGTAGCTTGGAAGTTACTGGGGAGTAAGTCACCATTTCTATTTAGCCTTTTCATTTACTGACTACTTGTAGTTAATTATCTGACAGGTAGATACTAATAAAGTAGCTTGGAAGTTACTGGGGATTAATTATCTGACAGTCAGGACCCCTCAGGCATTGGTAGGGAAAATGGTATGGCAATGCATTTTAGCAACTTTTTTTAAGGGACTGATGGTGCTAGGCACACATCCTACTCATGGTAATGCCATGAATGCCATAGTTTGCTTACATTTCACTGAGAGAGTAACCCTGATTGAGTTGTGGTACAGGAATGAGAATAAATGACTCAAATTCAATGGTTGGCTGTGTTTACATGCTGGCAAAGCTTTGGGTTGATCATGTGATGTATTATGTAGGCACTGGCAGGCATTACTTCCCCAGATAAATCCTCTGCATCATAAAATATACTGTCCAATTTCCATGAATATGCTGCCATTTCATCAGCAAAAAACCCTCTCAATGAGTTGTCCTGATTACACATGCAATATCTTGACCAACACAAGACTAAACAACTTGAGAAAGGTACCCTTTTGAAGCCATGACATAGTGCTACCTGTATGAATACATGCAGGATTTTATGGAATTTTCCTGATTTTTGGCATCACCATCAATACAAAACAGCAAAACATTGAAAGGATTTTTTGAGTCACTGTATGTTGTAGGCTCCTGTATCAGCCATTGGAACAAAGGTGATAGTTGAGGCAATTTCTGCTGTAGAGGTAAGCACAGTCCATTGACAAGTTGTGCTGATGCTTAGTCATTACTCCTCAGGGCACCACAGGCAGTGCCATAGTGGTGGGGACAACCAAGGATATGGAAGATGTGGGTGAGGACTTATCTTAAAAGGATGTTGATGCCAGTGGCAATGAGGCAAGCACTGTCCATCAATGAGTTGTGCCAAGTCATGACAAGTTTTTTGTTAGGATATAGCTGCTGACAAAGGGGAGGCCAGTGTGGGGAACAAGGACAAGGGAAAAGGGAAGGAGTTTCAAGGAAGTGATCAGGACACATACCAGGAGGGACATCCAAAGGTCAGTGGCCAGGCACAATCCATCAACAGGTTGTGCTGAGAGTGCATCCCATTTTGTAGAAGACTACTGAAGCCAAAAAGAAGGGGAGGAAGGCAACACTGGTAAGTCAGCAAATCTAATGGAGGGGTCAAGTCACTGACAGGTTACTTTTCTACTTGCAAAGGGAGGGTGAAAACTTGTCAGTGCAGTCCAAGAACTGCCAACAAAACCTATCCAAGAGCTGGTTGATGGTGTCAACCATCACATGGCCCAGACAACATTGGACTATGCATTGGTGACTGTCATGGATAACAGCCACCTGGGTAGGGGTCCTAAGTTGGTGTGACAACTAGTGAACTTGTGTAATGTAGACACCAGGTCTATGGCATCCTTCATCAAGGGCATGGAAGAACAGTTTGAGAAACCACTGTGTAGAAAATGCTCTAAATGTTGGATTCAAGTGACAAGTGGTTGACTTGGGCTCCATGAGGGGAGCTCAGAGCTTGACAGAGCCCAAATTTATGAGTCATGTCAAATGGCTTCAAGGGGCTGCAACCATGAAAGCCACCCTGTACAAGGGCAATTGTTGTGTTACCTACATGCAAGAGCACTTGCCATTGGTGAAAGTACTCAATCAGGATGAGTTGACAGCCTTAACCCTTGCAAACAGACTATCATATGTCATGCATGCCCCACATGAGGATGCATTCAAGAAGGCCAACCAGATTGTCAAGGAAGATGGAGTGTGGCTGGTGAGGTTTGTTGATATAGGCAAGTATCATTAGTCCATTCCATCAATGGGTTATGCTAGCTTGTCTGACACTCTTCATTATTTACATTTCATCCAGAACCATGTAGACTGTGCATCCATTGAAACAAACCTGGCAGGCAATCAACTATTGCCCATTTATTTGGACTCAGAGAATGACTTCTTCAACATGATGATGAATGTATTATTACAGATGCCATTGGTGCAGTCACAACATAAATACATTGACACTACACTCAGCATGGTCAAGTTGGTCACTGGTAACTCTAACCTTGCTGGAATTCTTCAACACAAGGACATGTCTGACACTCTGTTTGAACTTTTCAAATCTGACCACTCCTGCTCATGTGAGAACACAAAATCAGGACTGAGCATGAGTGGTATTGCAAAATGGTACCCAACTTATGCCTTGGGGTGAGTGTTTTCTGATTTGGATTTAGATTTACACATTGATAACTGATGGCAATGCCATATCAGTAGCTGCATGTAGTGAGGCAAGCCATCCACATGTTGGATTTCCTGACTTCCCCAGTTGATTTTTCGGACATCTTTGGAGATTCCCAGAGGGCAGCCACATACCTGCTGCATTCAAGCCAGAATATCTCTGCCTAGCTGGTGAATTATGGGAGCCTGTCTCTGTGAAGTGCTGGATGACAAGTTCTTTGTGGACTGGACTGACCAGCATCTTGATCATTTCCACAAGGGCAATGGTGTGAATATGATGGAGTATTTTGCATCTAGCACCCCAAAGGAGAAGAAGATCTACTGCCATCAACTGTAGAATATTGGGATATGATGGTCAGGAGGGCCAAGGCAGACACTCAGCTGCTCCCTAGCAGCAGCGTGGCTGGGGAAAGTGATGACACCAGCAATGTTATCAGGGCTTTGATGCCTGCAAAACTCAAAGTGCTGAAAATGATCTCATGCACTGCTTGCATGCCAAATCCCTGCTAGAACAATTCCCCATTCCAAAATAAAATGTTTTTATATGCTCTGGGATAACAGCCCAACCATGTCTGTGAGGGCATTACAGATCTGAGCAGACAGTGATCCTTTGACTTGCAATTAGCAGGGGCTGATTGCATGTCATCATCAACAGGTGGCCTTTTGGATCAAACCATTTTCCATTGTGGCAGTGGACCAAAAGCCACCAATGTGGCATGATCATGTTTGTGGGGTGGAAAATGTGTGGGAGGAAGAATCACAAGTGACCAGCATGCATCAGGTGAGTGGCACAATCCATCAATGAGTTGTGGAGGCATGCAAATCAGTTCTATAATATGATCTTCTGACAGCATTGACAGTCCTTGATGTCAATAAGCAACCTCCACAAGCCAGCTCAGGACAAGTTGGATGCTGACCTAGTTTCTGGGGAAGGAATTCATTGACTCCACAGTGAAGCAATTCATCCAGAAATTACACACTGAGATGGTCAAACAAGGAGTCAAACCTTCAATGGCAAGCAAGCAAACAGCTCTGCCAGCAATGGTAGATATACTTGCATCATCAGGTGACAGGGAAAGGGATCAACATGACTTTCTCAGCTTCCTCTCAGACATCATTTGCCACATATCTTTCCCCCAGATGGACCAGGATGCATCAAGAAGCCTGAGACACTGGTCAAGAAGCTGGTTCTGGTATTTATGAGCTACAGTGCTTGAGATATACTGCTGGAGTCTGATGCTGGCTGGGAACTGCAAAAGAGCTTGAACAAGATCATCAAAGAACTCCAGCAAATGGGGAATCTATCCCAAGAGTGGGAGTGGTATGATGGCATCCACTCACAGCCAATTTGAAGCAACCCGGCTTGGCTCACTGTGGTGACAGAAGCCATGCCTCTGAATGAAAGGGAGACACAGGGAAATTTAAACATATGCATCCAAAAGATAGTCAGCACATGAAAGCTACATCAGAACAAGATGAAGCAACTGGGCAATGCAGCCCTTGTGGAGGGTTTAGGGATGGGAGCCAATGGTGGAAAGAAGATGGTACCCAAAGTCAAGGAGGACTTGGACTGACTCCTTGAGGTCAGTGCACATTACCCAGTCAGTGCAACCATCAATGGCTTTTGCTAATGCCCCCTGACCTTCACAGACACTCAAGGGCTATTCAGAGATGACTGACCACCAAATTCAAGACCCTACCATACCATTCTCTGCAGAGTTGGTCAACAAGGACAGCCTGGACCACTTCAGGCAACCCTTTTCCATAAGCATTTAGGCTGTAGATAATTTACAAATCATTCCAGCTAAATGCCTCCCAGACCAAGGTCATCCCAGGGACATCTGCTCATTTCCCAGGGAAAAGCATGATTCTAGGCCCACAAATGGGTGGGATTTCCCATCTTCCCTGCCCCGGAATTTGAATTTAAATGAAATACTGTGGGATGTCCCATCATTGCCCTAGGTGTCTGGGGTCCCTAATCCAAAAAAGAAGCCATATTAGCATTAATTTTGTTGCTTCTGAGGAGAATATGACTATCATGTCAAGGCAACATCACCTCCCCAATACACACATAAAGCTGCAGAGAAATTTGATGGGCCATTCCATGGAAAAACCTCCACAGTCATCACCAGGAAGCAACAAATATGTAATTCCTCATGCCAAGAATGCTTTTTTGTGAGAAACCAAGCCTTCTGTGGGAATTGGTGGTATGAGAGCCAGCCTCCCCTCTCATATTTATGGAATGAGTAAGAGGGAGGCTGGACATAGATTGAATACAGCATTTTATGGTACTGTGGTACAGCAGTGTAGCATGTGGGCCAGCCAATCTCATACACCTGTCTGCACTAGTGAAAGCAAACAGGAGGACCCACAGTAGTAATTTTACAAGCATCTTATTTAAGTTTATTTGGGCTGGCCAACCAAAATCCAACTATAATTCACCTCCTATGGCTCAGCTAGTGAAGTGAATACTTCAGGATGCATTATTGGTCATGTTTTTGTCAGAGTAGGATATGGTAATAATCCTGATGTTAATACTTGGGATGTGGTGTAAGATGAGCTAGAGGAAGTGGAAATAAGTTTATATAAGACTCTTGTAAAATTTCTGATGCATGACAGCTTCAGAGGCAAATTTGGAACATCCCATGTGCATCTCCAAAGGTAAGTGGGATGTCCCATGGTAGCTTCAGAGGCTAATTTGGGATATCCCATGTGCATCTCTAAAGGCAAGAGGGATGTCCCACAGTAGCTTCAGAGGCTAATTTGGGACATCCCATGTACATCTCTAAAGGCAAGTGGGATGTCCCACAGTAGCTTCAGAGGCTAATGTGGGACATCCCAAGTGCATCTCTACAGGCAAGAGGGATGTCCCACAGTAGCTTCAGAGGCTAATTTGGGACATCCCATGTACATCTCTAAAGGCAAGTGGGATGTCCCACAGTAGCTTCAGAGGCTAATGTGGGACATCCCAAGTGCATCTCTACAGGCAAGAGGGATGTCCCACAGTAGCTTCAGAGGCTAATTTGGGACATCCCATGTGCATCCCCAAGGCCAGTGGGATGTCCCATGCTAGCCACAAAGGCTAATTGGAGACACTCCATGTGCCATCCCCAAGGCTAGCAGGATGTCCCATGGTGGCTACAGAGATTATTTTGGGACAAGGTAGGTGATCATTAATCCTCATGGGGAAATCAGTAAGATGAGTGTACACTCATCCTCTATCCAAAAAACTTGTAAATGAAGCAGAATAAAGGCTGGATGTAGGTTGCAACATGATAATCCAATGGATGAACTGTGGCACAGTGAAATTACATGTGGACAACAGACCCAGATCCCACAAATCACCCAGCACATGATGAGATGATCAATTTTCTCTGACAAGAGACCCATGGGGCTGGATGATTCTGACCATTTCACCAGCAAATATGATGTCTATTTCATCTGACAACTCTCAACAGACAAGAGAGTGTGAGATGATGCAATCACATATTCACTTTCTTGGTATTCCCTTGCCCTGAGTCTGTTGTGGGATGTCATACTCACACTTCTATATTGAAGTGCAATGTCCTATTACATCCAAAGCAGCTAAGATGGATGATCTCACCTGCACCTCCAAAGGTCATTGGGATTTCCCAAGACATGCAAAGGGGAGGGGCAATCTCACCTGCACCTCTGAAGGGCAAGGGGATGTCCCACAACAGCCCCAAGAGGCTATGATGGGCAATCCCACATGGACCTCCAAAGCCCAAAGGGATGTCCCTCCACAGCCCAGGAGGCTGTGGTGGGCAATCCCACCTGCACCTACAAGACCCAAAGGGATGTCCCTCCACAGCTTGAGAGGCTATGGTGGGCAATCCCTCATGCACCTCCAAGACCCAAAGGGATGTCCCTCCACAGCCCAGGAGGCTATGATGGGCAATCCCATCTGCACCTCTGATGGCCAAAGGGATGTCCCTCCACAGCTTGAGAGGCTATGGTGGGCAATCCCACCAGCACCTCCAAAGCCCAAAGGGATGTCCCTCCACAGCCCAGGAGGCTATGATGGGCAATCCCATCTGCACCTCTGATGGCCAAAGGGATGTCCCTCCACAGCTTGAGAGGCTATGGTGGGCAATCCCTCATGCACCTACAAGACCCAAAGGGATGTCCCTCCACAGCCCAGGAGGCTATGATGGGCAATCCCATCTGCACCTCTGATGGCCAAAGGGATGTCCCTCCACAGCCCAGGAGGCTATGATGGGCAATCCCATCTGCACCTCTGATGGCCAAAGGGATGTCCCTCCACAGCTTGAGAGGCTATGGTGGGCAATCCCACCAGCACCTTCAAAGCCCAAAGGGATGTCCCTCCACAGCCCAGGAGGCTATGATGGGCAATCCCATCTGCACCTCTGATGGCCAAAGGGATGACCCTCCACAGCTTGAGAGGCTATGGTGGGCAATCCCTCATGCACCTACAAGACCCAAAGGGATGTCCCTCCACAGCCCAGGAGGCTATGATGGGCAATCCCATCTGCACCTCTGATGGCCAAAGGGATGTCCCTCCACAGCTTGAGAGGCTATGGTGGGCAATCCCACCTGCACCTCCAAGACCCAAAGGGACATCCCTCCACAGCTTGAGAGGCTATGGTGTGCAATCCCACATGCACCTCCAAGACCCACATACATGTAGCTGTGCAAGGGGACAGTGAACACATACATAGATAACACAATAACCTGTGATATCAATGTGGAGGGATGCTTCTGTGGTGGAGTGCTTGAGTTGAATTGAGACAAGATACACTAGACAATGAGTCAAGACAGGTGACAACCACTGGAAGTAAGTACAGTCAACTCCCTCATATCTGGTAGTCTTCCATTCCACCCTAAAGGGATTAGGTTTCAGGGAGTATTGGGTCTCCTGGAGACCAACAAGATAGGCCAGAATCATTGAAATTTGTATTTTGTTGTCTAGCACCAATGCTATAGCTGGGATGAGTCTCACCATACTTTATGAGTAAAATAACATGTTATTTTACTCTCTTTCATACTTTGCAAAATCATTGTGTGCCATATCTGCCCAAATGTGACTAACACAGACACTACCTCACAAGTGCAAGGGTCATCAAGGCCCTTTGCATATATCCACCACAATAATAACTGCCCAAGGAACATCTTTACACAGTCAACTGGGTCCTGCGATGAACTTCATAATCAGACAAACTGAAATTCTGATGCCTTTTGGTCACCCCATGGACACTGATTATATAATAATAGCTTTAAATACAGTAATACTCATGTAGTTTTCCCCTCAAAATTGGCATGGGTTATGGGATATCAGGTATTGTTACAAATTTACTGCAAACTATGCTGGGAGATCCAAAAAGTGGGAGTTGACTGTACTGCTATACAGTTTGGTTAGATACTCTGTTCACACATGACAGGTTCTTTCCCCACTTCATGGGAGTCAGGGATGTTATCACACAAGAGATTTTTGGTGATTTAGGACAGCCTTTAATGACAAATAATATGACAATCCCATACTCAAAATATACCTTGCCATTCAGGAGATGCTCAGATTTCAAGTCTAAGTAAGCCTCAAAATTCTGGCCAAAATTTGAAGTATGGGCACATGTAGCATCTGGGTCAAAATCTTGGGATATACTTAATGTATTGGAGGAGCTCAAATGTTGTCACAAATTTCCAATTTTGACTACAAATATAAACAGCAGTGAGAGTTTTAAGTTCTGCTGCCAGCAGTACAAAGGGCTAAGTGTATCCCAAGATTTTAACCCAGATGCTACATGTGCACATACAGTAGAATACCTCATAATGCATATCTTGAAATTAGCACCATCACTATTCGAAGAGTGCAATGAGCATGGTTTTCACAAATTTGCATTATGCATTATGAGGTAGTCTACTGTACTTCAAATTTCGGCCGGAATTTTGAGGCTTACTTAGACTCGAAATCTTAGCATCTCCTGAATGGCAAGGTATATTTCGAGTATGGGATTGTCATATTATTTGTCATTAAAAGCTGTCCTAAATCACCACAAATCTCTTGTATGATTCATGATTTGCAAATGGGTAAATTTGCGACACTAGTGCAGTGATAGTACATAGATCTTACTAGCATCCGGGCTGCTACGTCAGCAGATACTCACCCAATGTCACAGTTGTGTTAAACCCGGAGAGGTTCACAGAATCAAAACCGCCCCTTTCAGAGGTAGAAAAAAATAACGATCACTGCAATCGCCAGAAAAAACATATATTGATGGAAAGCAAAGGAAAAACTAGAAATAGTCATCTACATAGTCTCCATTAAAGTCGTCTTCATACTGCGGTGCGGCGGTACCCCTGTTAACCCATTGCGGTGCAGCAGGCTGTGTCAGGGGGTTGTAGTCATTGATATACTGATCATCGTAGTAAACACGATGGTCAGTGCGAGAGGGAATGCGATGATAGCCTTGACGAAATGGCGGGAAACAATCGCGGTGCACAGGTGGTAATGCCTAGAGAGAAACTCAGTCAAAAGAGAAACTTCGTGCATTTAGAATCGAGCTTCTTACATTGTATGGAATATTTGATGGACCGGGTTCACGATAGTTTGCATGGTCGTTTCCAGAATCCTACAAGATTTTTTTATCCGCCATGTTTACCCAAGGGAAGTAAAACAAACGCTCACCTCATACTGGTTAGGAAGTTGGGATGGGCTGGGCTCCCGTGTGCGCGCACGACCTGGAGGCATATTACGATGAAGGTCCTGGATAGTACTCCATCAACGTCATTATCAGAGACCCAGGAACCAAAACCTACGCGGTATCGCGGAGCCGGTGTGGGGAGGTCGGATGGGCCAGGCTCTCGAGTGTGGGGGCGGGTTGGAACTGCAGATGGGTCACGATGTGAATCCCGTGCAATGGGGCGGGTATTCCGCCTTTCTTCACGTGGTGCCTCTTGGTGACCAGGCTGCAGAACCTTCTTAATGTCAGTGGATAGTGGAGATTGAGTGAAGAGTCAACCTTACTTCAGTAGTGGTATCATCATTCGACACCTCCATGCGAGGTCGCTTGCATGAGGGAAAAGGAAGTTGTCGTTGTCACTGGACCTCAGTGTCTTGCCGCTGGCGATCCTCTTCTTGGCGAGATTTCTGCCACTCTGGGTCGTCGGAAATCTTCCGTAAGATCGTTCCATCGGTGGCCTTGACAAGTGGAACTTCACCCTTCAAAGGGTTTGCATCCGAAGTGTTGATAATGTCTGCAGAAAACTTCAGCATCCGGTTAGACAAATAAAATAAGACATACCCTGGTTCCAACATTTAATTTCAATTTCTGGCGCATCATCCAAACTGTCCTGCTCTTCCTTGTCGTCAGTCTGTCCGTCATACAAGTGTCCCAACTTCCTCCGAAGGTAGGGCACTACGAGTTGATGAAGAGAGCCAGCCTTGAGTTTCTTATGATCGAAGCCAGGACCTGGAGGTGATACACCATGAGGCCAATTGACGATGGTGAGATGACACTTTCGCATAAGCTCAAGGAGCCGGTTCCAAGCAACTTTCTGAGGATCACTGACTTCGACGCCATGTGTCGCTGAACAGCAAAATTACCATAAGTGCATGTACTGAATGAGAAATACTTACTGCGTATATCCCTCAGAGCAGCCAATAACTTCTCCTTCATCATGCTTCCGAATACTCTGCGGTTGTGGTCTCTTGGTGTCTCCTTTATACGACAACGTAGCCCCAGCGCAGTAGCTGCATCACCAGCGGAACTGGAGTTGACCAACCTAGCTTCCGTACCATCACCATTCCTTAGACACCTACAAGATGTATTGAGATCAAAGGAAGCACGCATGATACATACAACTTACTTGAAAATTGCCGTATACTTATCCATGAGTCCCCGGACATCGATGGCCTTCGCATTGATGAATTCTCTTACTACATCAGATCCCCCAAATATGCCGGAGGTTTGACGTCCTGCAGGATCCTGTCCAACATACATCACCGCACCAACTATCTCAATGTCCTCGAGATTGGACCATGCCTCGGCCTGTCAAAAGGTTAGATTCCTCATGTGCACACTTGCCACTACGTACCAATCCAGAAAATTGAGTCTTCGCATTGGCCACTCTGACTGCAATAGACTTGACAGATCGGTTAGTTGGTACGGCAGAGGAGTTCTCACTCCACTCATAGACAAGTTTCAGCTTTTCCCTCCTCGCTGCAAGGTCATCCTTCGGGACGTCTTTCATGAGAGAATTGTACTCTTTGGTAATCAGGTTGTTGATGGCATTTCTATCAGCTGGTAGCGATGTTGGATTAATAGATGGGTAGGAGAGAGCAACCGCACCGCCATCTGGTTTGGGTTGCGTGGCCCAATACCACAAATGAAAGAGGTTGGCCTCGTTGAGTTTGGTATGAGAGGGCTTAACGCCGAATCCCGCAGCGACAAGTATGTCGCGAGCTGACCAACCATGCCGTTGCCCAAGTTCTTCAGCTGTCGTCTTAACGTTCTTCGCGAATGCACGGATTTCTTCCAGCGCTGCTTTGGACAGGTACCCTGACCTCTTGGAATGTGGGATTTCACGACCACCAACATCAGCATCCTCAGTATTTGTAGCCTTACCTTTACCCTTCTGTCGAGATTTGGGGTTTCCGTGGCGACTTCGCGGAGGGGAGGGTACGGTCTCCTCTTCAGGACTGGAACAATCAGACTCATCTGGTGGTGAGGACGGTGGAAGTGACAACTGGTCGTCCGGAACAGCCCGAACATTTGGAGCGCGTGCATTGGCATCATCTGAGAATATCATGTTAAGGACAACCAGACACATATAGATTGAGACAAAACGAAGATGCAATTCTTTGTCTATATAATAACCAGAGCAACGAGGGCGCGACAGAAATTATAGTCTCGAGCATCCAAAGCACCAAGCTTTGAGCGATAGGTAGGGCACCAAGCCCACCGGCTCTTGACAGGGGGGGCACCAAACCCCGAAATCAAAATAAACGGGAAATATCTGGAAGGCATGTGAGAAGAACGGACACGAATGAAAAGAACCTACCATTGTAGTCGCTCGAGCCCTCCTCCCCCTCATGATCATCCAAGCTGACCTTATCATCGTTGGAATTGGAGCGCTTGTCATCTTCCTCGCTACTCGAGTCCAACTCATCCTCCTCGTTAACCTCTGGGTCATCATCCTCGCTACCGAACTTTGCGTCACTGTTACTATTTTTCGACCCGGTTTCGACCTCCTCCATTTCAGCGCTCTGACCGCAACCCTGGACCTCCTGATGCGGGGAAGGGGAGGAGACGACTGGGCCGGTAGTAGCGGAGGCACGAGGTGTCATAGAGCGCCTTCTGTCCCTCAGTCCAAACATATGCTCCTCCCACCCTTCGGGGGGCTCAACAACACGGCGTGGTTTCAGTTTGTTGGCAGTGGATGGCTGTGAATGGAACGGTATGTCAGACCAGTCATCGAGAAATAAAAAAGACTTGCCCTTAGATTTACCTGATCAGAGGCCGGGGCATGCTGCGAGGGAGGGATCTTGCGGTTGCGTAGAACGCGAGTGTGTAAGTCGGGGACGGAATCCACAGAAGGTTCGGAGGTAGCAGCAACTCGAGGCATGGATATACGAGGGCGTAGAAGATTGGGTGAGGATGCAGGAGGTGTCGCGGCAAGGTATTTAAGGTTGAAGCACTACCAGCCGAGAATACGTGATGGGAAAATATGCTTCCAGAACTGATGGTGTCGCTACGGGAAAGCGTTGAGTTCTGGATTTGGCTTGGCCAGGGTTGTATGAAAACCAGCATAGAAGAATGCGATGTAAGGGCTGGAGGAAGGAAAAGAATTCAGAAAAGAAGTTGGTTATAATGCATAGCGAGAATGACACACCAAATAAAATGGGGAAAGGTACTGAGTCGAATTTGTATGCCGGGAATAGGCTCCAGCCTTCCAAAGCAGATTCAGTGCGGTGGTAGCCACTTCGTGCGATCAGAAATCAAACTTCACGTACAACGGCCAGAAAATCCTCAGATCTGTAGGATCAAAGCAGACGGAGTCCCACTTGCACGTTGAGATTCAAATCCAAATCAGGACTACCCTTGAAGATGGCAAGTGTTCAAGAGCACCATGCACGAACATCTCATCAGAGGAAAATAAATCGCCCTGTAGCTAACGCAAGAGTTTATCGCATTTCCATGGAAAATACAATGAAGTAAAATGATATAAGGAGCTAGTAGATCAAGTACGACAAGTGCGACACATCGACAATGCTTACAACAGAGTACGTACCGGACTGAGTTCACATGCCCGAGAAAGCATCAAGCCTTCAACGGCCATCAAAACAGGTGCAGTGACAGATCCGGCCGTCGGACTCCCTTCTGCACGATTGGCAGTCAGATCGGGCGAATAACGAGCAGACGGAAAGAGGAAACAATAAAACTATAGGTTCAGAGAGCAACGGGCATTAAACGCGCTACACGACGGGCGGTCTTCATTGTCGTCCGCAGGGTTAAGACCAGAACCGAAAGCTCCAAGCCTTCAACAGCTGTCAAGAGCACCAAACCCCTAACATCAAGTACAAAAACGCCCCAAGCGTTCCTCCAGTTGTAGAAGACTAGAAATTCGGCAGTAAAACAGGATGAGAAACGGACAATGGATCGCTGTTGCTACGTACCAGGCTGAATTCTCATGCTCAGAAGAAGTCCCCATCCAAGGGCAGTCAGAGAAAATGAATTGCCGGATGAGGTGACAGACCTCCGTCGGCGTGATCAACAGTCAGATTGGTCGGAGAAGGAACGGATGGAACGACGAACTAGCGGAACAACAGAGACCCAACAACGAACGAGACGGCCAGAACGACGAATTAGATCCGGTCAACGATGGAATTTGCACGAGGGTTGGAACGTGGACATCTGCGCAATTGGCCGTATCGGATCCACACCAACCACCCCTGAAAGCTCCGAGCCTTCAAGGGGCATCAAGGGCACCAAACCCCTGACGTTTGGTGCAGCAGCAACGCTCCAAGCATTTTGCTGGTAGTAGAATCATGGAATAGTTACGTGTACACAGACGAGGACTAGCTGTAACTAAGTTCGGTGTTGATCACGTGACTAACTTTGTCACACGGACCTGAGCTGTCATAGTGTAGTGGCTAACAGACGTGACAGCGAGGGGACACTAATCCCCTTGAGCTCTGCTTATATAGTATAACACCTTACAACCGCATTCACTAATTGTACAAAATGCGTATCGTTGCGGTTCCACCGGCGGCATTTCCCCGTATTACCTTGCTTGCAAGGTTTCTCCCAGCCCAACATTCGTGAGAACGTAGCCCCGGGAGATGCCGTTCACAGGCTGCCAGAAACCTATTACTCGTGCGAACCTAGTCCTGCGAAGTGCCGAGCTGCCAGAGGGCCATAATCCGTGAGAACTAATCCCCGGAGCACCCTTGCAATCAAGCGGCATTTCCCAAGTTACTATAACTGTCACATGCGAGGCACAAATCTTCAGCAAATTCGCGGAATAAACTTAAACTGACTTATTCGAGCATATGTACAATCCGGAAGTAGCCATATAGCAGGCTGATGCAAAACATACAATATATATAAACATATTAACAATACTTGAAAATAGCAAATGTAAAATTTTACACGGAAATTGTAAAAAAAATTGCGTTGGGGGTATGCAGGCAGTCGTCCGCTAGACACGGAACCTTTGCATCACGATCCGAGTTTCCGCGGACGAGAACGGTGGTGGGATCCGAAGAATCGGGTGGCGTTAGACATATCGATACTGGTGGTGCGGGAAAATCCGCGAGTATGGAGGTGGAGGGGGACAGAGGGGGTGAACATTCTTCGCGGGACGGCCCACTTAGCGCAGCTGGATTTGACGGATATGTTACCGCCGTGGGGTATATTGGTTGGGAGCCTGATGAGGCCGAATAAGCTGCAACGTAGTTCAAGCAACATCGCTTAAAGACTAACTCACCATGATGCCGAGATCTTAAATATAATATATTAGCTAGCGTTTCCGCGTCCGCTGCGTTCAGCTCGAGGTTCGCAATCAGAGCGATTAGAGCGCCTTGGACAGCATGCGTTAGTCGTCAGGTATTAGTGGGAAGAGCACGCACTGAGATTAGTTGAGCTAATGTCTAGCCCAGTATTATGCGAAGGCTGTCTGAGCATGGTGGGACGGGGAAGAAAGGGAAGAAAATCAGGATGGCTATCGCGGTCCATGCAGAGCATGCTAAGTACGACGGCGGATCTCCAGCAGAAGGTTTACGCTGTACTTCCCCATTCATTAAGTAATAATCATTGCGGGCGTACCACGGGTTCGATCACGGTGAATTGTGCACCTAGGTGACGTAACTCTGCTCTTGTAAGACCTGGAGTTAGGATCAGAAACGAATCGATAAGATCCACGCAAAACTACACATGCAGTTATGTTACAATCCCCAGTATCACATCACAGGGAAGCTTGAGGTAGCAAGTAGTAGAATGGAGACGAAAACTTGAAAATGGCAATCAGGTTCAATCCAAGACCATCCTCGACGGTGCTACCGATACTGGAATACATCAAACATTAATTAGCAGGAATATGTGTACGTGACTTACAGTAAGTCAACGACCGTAACGTAGCCGGTTTGCATATGATAATACGACAAAGAGGCATGAGCGAGAAAGCCTGTGATGGCCAGACAGAGAAAAGGGGGCGAGGAATGAAAGGTGAAGGGGACTATTGACTGCCAACGTGCCAAACCTTTGGATAGAGTTGTTGTCAAAAGAATTCTTGGGACTGAAAGATAAGCGACAATCTTCACTATCGTCAGCAGGATCGACCATCAGATCCATACAAAGACCACCTTTTGAGGGCTCCGAGCCTTCAAGGGCCGTCAACTCTCAAGGGCACCGAACCCCTGACACATGGGGAAGAATGCACCAAGCGTTCTCTTACCATGCGAGTAGTTTGTATGGATAAGGTAACAGGGAGAAGCGTTGAGAGAGAACATACCTACAAAACCCTACCCTCCAGCTCACTGAGCATCAGTGGGTGTACACTTAACTCCCCTCCAGGTTCCGGCACATGTTGTGCAATATTCTGAATGTTCCGGAGGTTAAGCTAGGTACGATTGACAACGCTGGGACAAAGACAGTCGGACAGATGTGCGAGTTACCGTGGTTGCGGCGTGGCTGGTTTGCATGCGAAAATACCGAAGAGAGAAATGGGCAAAACGAGTAGGTGCGAATAGACGGAACAACAGAGTGGGGGAGCGCGAGGTGGAGATGATAGACTTCGAACGCATCGAGCCTTTGAGGCGAATATTCGGAACTTGATGAGGGCGATCTTCACAATCGTCAGCACAATCGACCATTGGAACCATAAAAAGACCACCCTTGAAGGCTCCGAACCTTCAAAGGCTGTCAAACTTCAAGGGCACCAAGCCCCTGACCCACGGGGAGAACGCACCAAACGTTCTCGCACCATGTGGATGGTGAGTGTACACAATGTAGGCGTACGGGAGAGGTGAGCATCGCGGTGGTGTAAATGTTTATAATGTTTGGTTCTGTCTGCGACAGGTATTAGTACTTGACAGCATGTTCATTTAGACTTCGACGGTTCCTCCGCCACATAGTCATAACCGAGTACTTAAGTCCTTTTCTGCTAGCACGACCGAGATCCCACCGATCTACATAAGGAAGTTGATTCAAATTTTCAGATAGACTACAGAATGAAATACTAAACATAAAACAACCGCCCGATTGCTAGATCACAAAGAGAGTTAGTCGTAATATTCCAAACTTACTTTGAGCACTGGTAAAGGGGCCTTTACCTGTTGGTAACGAGTTAAGTTGGTACCTGCCAAGGGTCTCACCTTATCGGGAAATTCCCACGACACCGCCACCTGCAAATTTCTCGCACTAAGTCGGTTTATTCCGGAAAATGTGTAGTGGTGGTGCCCTCTACCAATTTACTCCACTGACTAAGCACACCACGTATTCTGTCCACTCCATTGTCGTCGTGACCGTCTTCAGGTTCTCACTCGTGAAAATGTAAGTGTTTCCTTCATTTTCCTTATGTTTTTTTTTTTTTTTTTCTAGGTGGGCTGGTCAATCGTCGCCATGAACGTTTGGAGCGTTCATCTGCCAGGTCTCGGGGGTTTGGTGCCCCCGAGTTCTCGATAGGTTTGGTGCCTGTCGAGAGTTACCCTGGTGATACCTACTAAGCTGCCCGGACCAGTCCTCCTTGGGGCTTATCTCTATCGCAATCCTGGCGTTGACGACTGTCTCTGTGTGTTCAGTCACAATACACACCGATTCTCCCTTGCGCACTCGTTAAAACATGCGTTCTCGAAGGTAAGTCTTTTCGTTCCTTCCTCATTCTTTTTCGGTGTCCCGTCAACTCTATTCTGTGGTCATGCAAGCAAATGTTTGGAGCGTTTGTCCGCACAGGGCACGGGGGTTTGGTGCCTCCCGAATTCTCGAGAGGCTTGGGGCCTATCGAGAGTAACTTGCACTGGCCAGAACCCTTGAAGGGATGTTTTGTTTATCGCGAATTGCCTTTACAACTGTCGTTCATTTGTTCCCCTCTCCGTGCTCTGCACTCTTCCGCACATCCCTCTATTTAAGCGAGTACTAATGCGCCTTCTTTCATTTCCAGAATCAATATGTCTCTCATGCAAGCCTATGAGTTATCACTGCGTAACCGCCCCGGTGATGGTGCGTTCTTCACATTCTCTAACTTAGCTTAAACTGACTGTTAATTATTTTCAGGCAGATGTGGTGCTTTCGATGCACGCGTCCTTGCCAAGTATAACGACCACTGGATCACATCCCCCAGCGCCGAATATGTTCCTCAACCCTTTATCTTTGAGGGGGCAAGGGTCGAGCCTCTTCGTGATGGACGGTTCGGCCATATCGACTGTTTCCAATGGCCACAGCTGCACGCAGAACGCTACGTATGGAGTGCATGTATCCCTCGAAAATCGGCCTATCGAGATGACCTGACGTGGAAGTGGCTATGGTGGAATGTTACTCAGTCAGCTGAGGATTTCGTTCTGGAAGGGGGGTCAGCCTTCAAGGTTGGCAGGATTCACGCGGACAAATGGAAGTTATTGGAGACTGCTTATAATCGATTGGATGCATGGGCCCAGGACTGGATACAGAAAAATCCCCGCTACGACGGCCCTCTGAGGGTAGATGCATGGTTGTGGTCGTGCCGACGGAGTCTTCTGTGTCTGAAGGTACGATTTTTTTTCTGGTTCAGTTTTCGTCGAATTAAAATTTCCGTAGCAACTCCCGTTCACATTCTGAGACACTGTTTTGATTGTCGCTTTTTGTCAACGCCTCTGCCTAGACGTCTTCGGGATGCTGGATTATCTGCAGACAGTACTTCCCCCTGCTGATGGAACCTTCATCGATGGGTTTGACCGTTGGATAGGGGCTTTCACCATGGATCCTGAGGAATGTCAGCGCCTCTTTGAGTCACGCGTACCTGTCTGGTTGATTTGGAAGCCGGATCGTGTCCCCGCAGATATGAAAGTTATAAAGGAAGTTGAAGTTACATGCCCGGACGACATAGTGACGGACCCCAAGGAATTTGAGGTCGGGCAGGTGTTGAAATGGAAAGGTGGCTGGTGTTATCCTGGTGATGCACGCCATTTGCACACTCGAGATACCCCAGTGATTGGTCTGGAGCAATTTGCACGCCCTTGGCTGGAACCAAGCGTACGAAGCAACAACGGTGCTACAGCTTCGACCCCCTCAAGCGCAAGCCCCGCAGCCTCGAATGCTGCGAGTTCGAGTGGTGAAAATTCGAGCACAGGAGCTGTGAGGACGGAGAGGTCCAGACAACGCACTAAACCGTGTAGGTATTTCATCCATGCTGTCTCACTGTGTTTGACTTTCTGCGCAGATCGTCCTGCAGGGTTGACGCCAAGGGCCAAGCCGGCCGTTATTCCGAATCCCGATCTGTGGGAAGACATCAATGATCCTGCCATCCCCCCTGTCATGTCCACGTGGCACGCAGCTCTCAAGGACGTAGTCAAGGATGTGAAAAGGGTTCGTCCCAATGCGCCAAAAGTAGCTTACTTTTTCCCTAACCCGGTCCTGTTTGTGAGGGGCGAGTCCTCCGATCGCAGGCAGAGGTATATGAGGAACTGGTTGGTTTCTCGAGCGGGTTGGATCAGTCGCCTGTCTGCTTCAGACGTGTCCCCCGTTAGCCCTCGTTCCTGGTGGGATTTCCTTAATACCATCCCTGAACGATTCTCAGCCACATTTTCCGGTGAACAGCAACGTGAAGCCGCCGCCTTCTTCGGTCCCGAGCTCATCAGGGTCCAACACGACATACCCAGCCATGTGCAATTCCGGGATCTTTCAATTTGCATCGCAGACCTTGCTAGTATCAATCAACTGACCAAGAGCAAGATTTTGTGGGATCTATACGAGCATAACTTCCGGTTTGAGTTAGTTGCTCTAGGCCGTGTGTTGATGCCGGGCTTATCGTCGAATCGGGAACCAGAGTGGCTCGATCTTGTCCGCCAAGTACGTTAATGCTTCACCTCACGGTTAGCACACTTACCCCATTTTCTGTGCAGCTTTTCCCTGGTGACTCGGAGCTTACCATGTGTGCTGAACCTTTCCCGACTCAAAATCAAGGCCTTGGGTCGTCTGACCCTCGATCAAGATGCGAGTTCGTGGAGATATTCCGGAAGTTACTTGCTTCATGGCCTGGGTTCCCCTCGGACTTGGTGGTGCCCCTTCTGCCATCCGCACCGTTGACGCATGTCTGGGCAGTAGAAAGGAGATTGGCTATCTTCTATGTACAGTCGTTCTTCGATAATTTTGGTCGGCCGCCCATTCTCCCCTGCCTTATCCCAGTTCCGCTTGCCTGTGGCCCAAATGGCCGCTGATTTTCGTTACCATTTCCCATGCCATCGTATTGCCACATGTTCTTCGCAAGAAAATAATTCACGTAGTAACGTCCAATACTACTGTTTTCTCTCGTCCATTCTTGTGTCGTCCTCGCTCATCGTGTGTAAAGGTCAGCTCGCTGCTCTGTATTGGTGGCTGACTGTCGGAGGCGTGCTAGTAGTAACTCGGCGTTACTTCCAGCAGACTGGGATTTGGGGTCCTGGCCACTGTCCTGTACCTTGGTGCTGCGGGATTGTCGTCTCCACTGACCTACTTAGATATTCTAGGCTCTGACCGAATTTTACAGATGTCTTTTCGTCGGCCAAAACATCTCACGAGACGTGATCCCTTCATGCCAGCCACAGGCCAGATGAGCCAGAATGCAGCTGCGTTTTCCTCGGATGATCCTGCAGCCCTTATGGACCATCATACTGTTGAACCTCCACGTCGTGCTCGTGGAACTGCAGGTCATTACCTTCCGGTTGAGTCCTTACTCACCTTACCTGGTGGTTGCACTTTCACGCAGTATCCCCATGTTGCCTCCGACCTACGTTTCCGCCGCGATTCCACTCCAAGCACCACTCTTCCCTCGAGGACGTCTGGACGTGGCGAACAGGGACCCTCTAGTGACTCTGCTTTCGATTGCCTGACAGATGGGCTACATATTAGCCAAGACCCACTCTCCTCACCATCTAGGAATTCCCGCAGGAAAACGAGGCAGTGGCAGCGGTGGTCGCAAGATATCATACCTGCCCTTATTGAACCATACCTCTCATATCGGCGACTTTCCAATCGCTTCCAGAATCCTGTGGACTGTGAATTGCCGACTTGCAACTGTCAGTTGACCCGAAAGTTGAAAGTTATCTGTATTGAGTTCAATGGTGAGATTTGCGTTTTTCTATAACGTTATTCACTCTGCTTCAACACATTGTTCATGACAGGTCTTCGACATGTTGATCTCACAGTTTGTCCATGTGCACCTGCTGCCCTCCAGCTTCTTTGGATAGGCTACTTCCCCTGTGCGCCACTGGGGCCAACTCTTGCTGTGAGCTTACAGCTCCTGAGTCTCGTTAGACAGCTTTTCATGCGAATGCCTCCAAACACCTCAGCATGGTGTGAGTCCTTTGAGGCATACCTTGCAGGCATGGGTTATAAGGTGGACACAAAGGTACGTGTCTTTTAAATGTCATGTTAATAATCCAACAATTCTTTCTTATGGGGCATGTATATCACTACTAGTAGCAGCAATAGTGCAAATGACTGTTCTATGTAGGGTAGTGTCAGATGAATGATTGCATGATTCATTGTGGAATTTGTGTGGATGTGTGTGACTTGTTCTGTTCCCTGGGAGTACAATAGTACTATATTATTAGGATGTGGTGTTTGGATATTAATTATGGGGATGCTCATACCTTTTATCAATTCATGCTTTTGGTATTGTTGTCTGTCAAACATGATTGCTAATGATGCTTGTAGGAAGGCATACGTCGGAGGTTTAGCAATGCATACCACTGGTATTGCATACTAGAGCTATCCCTTGATGAATATGTCCAACAAAAGTTGCAAAAATCTGCCAGTCTACCATCAGATTTTTCTCTTTCAGTTCCATCCATATCCCATTGTCCCCCCAATGGTGATGTCTTGAGCTCAAGGATAAGACCTTCAGAATACCTACGACAACGTTGTCCATTATGCTTTGGTGGTTACAGCTGCCAGATGAAGAGTACTCAACATAGGTATCTTGCTTGGTGGATACAACTTTAGCAATTGCTAAATTCCATTTTTTCTAGCTCTTCTGATATTGATGCAATTGTTTGCATAGATGCTTGTTTCACTCAGAAGCGCAGAAGTGGACAACCAGATGATCCAATAAACCCCACAGCTACAGTTTTTCTTTCACCAGGAGACATCTATGCCATGGAATGTGAGGTTGATGGGTTGCGAAAGTCAAGGTCCTCAGTCCAAAGGAGGAGTGGCCAGTCCCTAAAAAGAAATCATCTTGGAAATGAGGATGATGTATTTGAAGAGGGGATGAGGATAACAACATCAGTGCTGAAGGGGTGTAATGAATCTTTCACTGCAGCTGATGAGAGGCGTCAAAAAGTGAGGCATAATCATTTATTCTGACTCTATTGTCCTAATTGCTGTTCAGGCAAGTACCCAATTCTTTTCAGATACTGGTGTCATGGCCCTACTCTGTCGCCATGATCGAGTCATTTACCTTGCAAATATGACTTCAGCTGGGGAAAAGCAACACTATGCACTTGCCCTGGTCAAGGCACTTTTTAACCACCTCCCCAGTAATTTCCATGTTGGATTGTTATATGACATAGGTTGTCAACTGGAACAAAGTTGCAGAAAGTGGGGCTTCCTCAAGTCATACTTGCCTCGTATTTCTTTTGCCATTTCAGTATTTCATGCCTTTGGTCATCAGTGGGCATGCCAGCTTATCTATCACCCTCGGAAACGAGAAGGATTTGGGCTTTCAGATGGGGAGGGTTGTGAGCGTTTTTGGAGTTCAATCAAAGGACTGATACCATCTCTCCGTGTTTCTGGGGTATGTGTTAGTGTCCTACATGTGTCTCAGGCTAATATTATCCAGTATCATCAGCGTCTCTTTGTTATTGACTTCCAGGTGCACCATCTTGACATGAAGAGCCTTGCTGGTCTTGGAAAGTGGCTTCTCCGTTGCTGGAATCATTGTCAAGAAAAGAAGTCTACTGCAAGCAATGGCCTAAGGAGATGTGGAGTTGATATCTCAACTCTTCAAACTCAATGGGAGGCTCAAATTTCTGCACAGACAAAGCCAGCTCCTCGTAAGCAGCTTAAATAAATCATGATAAATAATTGCCTTTCACTATAAATTTAGGTCACAGCTCAAAAACAGCAGAGAATACAGTGTTGCAGATAATGGAGACTCAGAAATCTTTGGAAAATTATGAAGCCAGACTAGCAGGGCTGGAGAAGGATCTTCTCCATGGGGTTGCTGACATGACAAATATAAATATAGAAATTGTGGAGTGTCATAAAAAGATTACAAGTTTCAAGCAAGCATTGCAGAGGCAGAGGACAACTCTTGGGTTGAATGGGCTTGCAGACCTTGCTAAGATTCAGAATAGCTCTTACCTTCAAGTTTGTTTCAGTTCATGTTTCATATCCATGTTAGTCTAATTGATTCCCTCTTTATAGCTTCAAATGCATGCATTAGCAATCAAAAAACGTATCAGAGATCGTCTGTGTCAACGAAAATTTGAGATGGAGAGATTGGAGCGTTCATATCGGCACACAGTCAGTGGTAAGAGGTTTCCATTGGTAAATAACCTTGTATTTGACTCTTTTCAAAGAACAGAGGCTACAAAATCACACAGAAGCCTCTGTAAAGCGACGTGAACCAGGAATAGGCAAGCTTGCCAGTAGCTACAATAATCTGTGTCTGCAGATGGTAGGCCTTATACAGAAGGGAAAAGCTCCTCAAGGGTCCATGGCACCACTCCTAATACCAAGGGATTCTTTATTCAAATTGGATGTGGATGATGATATCTGGCAAGATGTTGGCCTTGGGGATGATTCAGATGGTTTTTTACCTCCATGGCTAGCAGATGTAAAGGTGCGCTCAGGGATCAGGTCACTCCTTGACCTGAGGCGATGTGAGGAGGAGGAAAGGCGTTTATTGCAGGAAAGGAAAGCCTTGATACATTGGTTTGCTGAAGAGTGGGGTCGCCTACAACAGACCATTGGGGGTGCAGGTGAGACCCAAATGTCATGGGGATTCCCTTAGCTAACATCAAATACAGATGATAATCTTGCCTATGAACTTGACTGCAGGGCTTCTGCACTATCAGGTTTATGCCTGATGTGGCAGAAGCAACTTAGGGACTTTCCTGGAGCACCTGAAGAGTATTGGGGTGCAAGTGATGAGGAACTGCATAGCATGCTTCAGGGTCCATGTTCCATATTTCTGGATGGAGATGAAGTGGAGAGGGTTGATGGTTTGGATTCAGATTCAGAGGATGAGGAGGATGAGAATGGAGTGCTGGATGATGAGTTGATATATGTTGCAGAGGAATTTGCCCTGGCAGATGAATACCACCAAAGTGATTTATGCCTTGCAGAATTTTCATGGGGAGATGATTGGGATAATGATCTATTGGATATGGATCCACCCTCATCACCAAGTAAAAGAGTGTGTAGATAAAGACATCATTTGTAATACATTAGCATCTACCTGATGAGTTTAAATGTGATAGAATTGGTCAGCACAGCAATGTCACACCCTTGCATGTGGGGCTGTCATGGGACATCCCTTTGGGTCTTGTAGGTGCATGAGGGATTGCCCACCATAGCCTCTCAAGCTGTGGAGGGACATCCCTTTGGCCATCAGAGGTGCAGATGGGATTGCCCATCATAGCCTCCTGGGCTGTGGAGGGACATCCCTTTGGGTCTTGTAGGTGCAGGTGGGATTGCCCACCACAGCCTCCTGGGCTGTGGAGGGACATCCCTTTGGGTCTTGTAGGTGCAGGTGGGATTGCCCACCACAGCCTCCTGGGCTGTGGAGGGACATCCCTTTGGGTCTTGTAGGTGCATGAGGGATTGCCCACCATAGCCTCTCAAGCTGTGGAGGGTCATCCCTTTGGCCATCAGAGGTGCAGATGGGATTGCCCATCATAGCCTCCTGGGCTGTGGAGGGACATCCCTTTGGGCTTTGAAGGTGCTGGTGGGATTGCCCACCATAGCCTCTCAAGCTGTGGAGGGACATCCCTTTGGCCATCAGAGGTGCAGATGGGATTGCCCATCATAGCCTCCTGGGCTGTGGAGGGACATCCCTTTGGCCATCAGAGGTGCAGATGGGATTGCCCATCATAGCCTCCTGGGCTGTGGAGGGACATCCCTTTGGGTCTTGTAGGTGCATGAGGGATTGCCCACCATAGCCTCTCAAGCTGTGGAGGGACATCCCTTTGGCCATCAGAGGTGCAGATGGGATTGCCCATCATAGCCTCCTGGGCTGTGGAGGGACATCCCTTTGGGCTTTGGAGGTGCTGGTGGGATTGCCCACCATAGCCTCTCAAGCTGTGGAGGGACATCCCTTTGGCCATCAGAGGTGCAGATGGGATTGCCCATCATAGCCTCCTGGGCTGTGGAGGGACATCCCTTTGGGTCTTGGAGGTGCATGAGGGATTGCCCACCATAGCCTCTCAAGCTGTGGAGGGACATCCCTTTGGGTCTTGTAGGTGCAGGTGGGATTGCCCACCACAGCCTCCTGGGCTGTGGAGGGACATCCCTTTGGGCTTTGGAGGTCCATGTGGGATTGCCCATCATAGCCTCTTGGGGCTGTTGTGGGACATCCCCTTGCCCTTCAGAGGTGCAGGTGAGATTGCCCCTCCCCTTTGCATGTCTTGGGAAATCCCAATGACCTTTGGAGGTGCAGGTGAGATCATCCATCTTAGCTGCTTTGGATGTAATAGGACATTGCACTTCAATATAGAAGTGTGAGTATGACATCCCACAACAGACTCAGGGCAAGGGAATACCAAGAAAGTGAATATGTGATTGCATCATCTCACACTCTCTTGTCTGTTGAGAGTTGTCAGATGAAATAGACATCATATTTGCTGGTGAAATGGTCAGAATCATCCAGCCCCATGGGTCTCTTGTCAGAGAAAATTGATCATCTCATCATGTGCTGGGTGATTTGTGGGATCTGGGTCTGTTGTCCACATGTAATTTCACTGTGCCACAGTTCATCCATTGGATTATCATGTTGCAACCTACATCCAGCCTTTATTCTGCTTCATTTACAAGTTTTTTGGATAGAGGATGAGTGTACACTCATCTTACTGATTTCCCCATGAGGATTAATGATCACCTACCTTGTCCCAAAATAATCTCTGTAGCCACCATGGGACATCCTGCTAGCCTTGGGGATGGCACATGGAGTGTCTCCAATTAGCCTTTGTGGCTAGCATGGGACATCCCACTGGCCTTGGGGATGCACATGGGATGTCCCAAATTAGCCTCTGAAGCTACTGTGGGACATCCCTCTTGCCTGTAGAGATGCACTTGGGATGTCCCACATTAGCCTCTGAAGCTACTGTGGGACATCCCACTTGCCTTTAGAGATGTACATGGGATGTCCCAAATTAGCCTCTGAAGCTACTGTGGGACATCCCTCTTGCCTGTAGAGATGCACTTGGGATGTCCCACATTAGCCTCTGAAGCTACTGTGGGACATCCCACTTGCCTTTAGAGATGTACATGGGATGTCCCAAATTAGCCTCTGAAGCTACTGTGGGACATCCCTCTTGCCTTTAGAGATGCACATGGGATATCCCAAATTAGCCTCTGAAGCTACCATGGGACATCCCACTTACCTTTGGAGATGCACATGGGATGTTCCAAATTTGCCTCTGAAGCTGTCATGCATCAGAAATTTTACAAGAGTCTTATATAAACTTATTTCCACTTCCTCTAGCTCATCTTACACCACATCCCAAGTATTAACATCAGGATTATTACCATATCCTACTCTGACAAAAACATGACCAATAATGCATCCTGAAGTATTCACTTCACTAGCTGAGCCATAGGAGGTGAATTATAGTTGGATTTTGGTTGGCCAGCCCAAATAAACTTAAATAAGATGCTTGTAAAATTACTACTGTGGGTCCTCCTGTTTGCTTTCACTAGTGCAGACAGGTGTATGAGATTGGCTGGCCCACATGCTACACTGCTGTACCACAGTACCATAAAATGCTGTATTCAATCTATGTCCAGCCTCCCTCTTACTCATTCCATAAATATGAGAGGGGAGGCTGGCTCTCATACCACCAATTCCCACAGAAGGCTTGGTTTCTCACAAAAAAGCATTCTTGGCATGAGGAATTACATATTTGTTGCTTCCTGGTGATGACTGTGGAGGTTTTTCCATGGAATGGCCCATCAAATTTCTCTGCAGCTTTATGTGTGTATTGGGGAGGTGATGTTGCCTTGACATGATAGTCATATTCTCCTCAGAAGCAACAAAATTAATGCTAATATGGCTTCTTTTTTGGATTAGGGACCCCAGACACCTAGGGCAATGATGGGACATCCCACAGTATTTCATTTAAATTCAAATTCCGGGGCAGGGAAGATGGGAAATCCCACCCATTTGTGGGCCTAGAATCATGCTTTTCCCTGGGAAATGAGCAGATGTCCCTGGGATGACCTTGGTCTGGGAGGCATTTAGCTGGAATGATTTGTAAATTATCTACAGCCTAAATGCTTATGGAAAAGGGTTGCCTGAAGTGGCCTGGACACTCTATCTGATGGATCTATGTCAGGAAAGGAATTGAGAGGAAAGTTAAATATACACTTGTTAACCTAATATATCCTGTACTAGTTAGCAATAAATTATGTAGACAACTACTACCCATTCACACAATTCATGTAACTAATGATGGATAGGATTAGGATGGGGATTAGGATAGACTAGGTTTGGGTGGGTTATTAGAATTAGGATTGGATTAGTTTTTGAGCTAAGATAAGATTAGGATTAGTTTGTGATTGGGCTGTGTTGTGATTAGGATTGACTGGCCAGACTAGTAGTACTGGTCTGTAGCCTGTAGGGTTGTACTTGCTCTGTGCACAATCTCAAGCACCAACCTGTGGCACTTGAACACCATGAAGTACCTAAAAGTACCACAGGTGTCATATCAGTAACATGGGTTGCTCTATATTATGCATGGATATTATCTAGCATTGTGGGTGGCCCTATATTAGGTATGGCTAATTAAGGATATCATGTAGCTTCATGGGTTACATTATATCAGACATGCCTAATTAAGGGCATCCTATAGCATCATGGGTTCTTTTATAGTTGACAAAGATGCACCAATATTATCCCCACCTATATTAAAGCAAGATAAAGCAGTGTAGATACTCTGAATTTTTCTAAAGCTCCATATAGAAACAAAGTGGACCAGAGAGCTATATCATGCTAAAGCCCTTTTTCCTGAGGAAGGAGGGCATCACGTCCTGGGAAGCCAGCACTGCTCAGGATATACCTATCAGCCAGTATGCACAAGCCATTGGTATCCCTCCAGACTGTGCTATTGGTGACAGATCCATCCAACCACAAAGTGAGCAGATGAAGTTCAACTTGAAATTGCAAGGAAAGAGGCAGTTTTGAGAGACATAGCCTTTATGATTATGCATGATCAAGGTGTAATCATCTGTTGATAAAAAGGCAAAGATGTTTGAGCTGTCAACTTGACAGTGCCAACACATTGTCCAAATGATTTGAAATGGGTATCTTTGATGATCTTCTGTGTTATCAGGGTTTGGGATGTGGGGAAGCATACTTGGGCATTGTACAATGCAGGAGATGAGATCTGGTAACAAAACTTGGGTGGACAATTTGGCAGTGGGTCTTGGTCAATGAAATGGAGCAAGGGATTTTCTGAGACTGTCTTGTGCTGATTCTTGTACTGCATATCTGGTGACTGCTTGAGGCACTGTGTAGTTTTCCTCATGGATTCAATGGAGTAAATGCTTGTGTTGTTGATGCTTGGTGGTTGCATGCATGAAACCAATCTTGTTCATCTGTGTGGAGAATCACTTCACCCAGTGATGCTCCAACTCTCCCTGAAAAACTGCACATGGTACTTGAAGACTGAAATATCTGTATATGAGTGTGTGATGAGAAACAGTAGGCTTGCACAAAAAATGGCTCACCTTGTCACAGTATCTGTGGAGTGCTGGAACTGCTCACTGAGCAGATGCAAGGACAACCCAATGATGCAGGTATATAGGAAGATACCTGACTGTCCCTCTACTGATATACCATCCCATTGGACAATCCAAACCTGATTGAGGACATTTATGAGTGTTGAGAATGCTTCAAGAGAGATGCCAATGCTCATTCCAATGTGATTGGGGTGCCCATCCATGAGCTTGAAAACCAAGGCATGTCCTGTAAGGATGTACTGTGATATGGAATGTGTGAAGGTGTGAAGTTGAAGACTTCATTTGAGATCTGGACAAGCTGAGCAATGCAATGGATAGAAAGAAAAATAGGTGGCAATGGCAGAGATGCCAGTGTACAATGGAGGGGAGTTGGCTGGGTTCAAGTTGTGCTTCCACATTGAGCTGTTGAACAAACATCTACCAGCTATTGCTTACTCAATCACTTACATGTGAATACCATTCTATGAATAGCACATTCCATACTGTTCTCCAGTGTTGTCTGATATCCAGGATACTGGTATCACAGTTCTACATCAGAAAAAACTGACAGTGCCATTTATCACTCTTTATCACTATATATTACTATATTTCACTAAAGATGCAATAAAAACAAATATAGGATTTATGCTACCTCAATCATCCCCCCTTTAACAGTGAAATAGAGGCACATTGTTGTCATCCCAAGCCTTGCATACTTTGCCCTTTTTGCTTTTTTTGCTTCTTTTAGTTCACACATTGTATGAAGGCAACAACAAATTCATTTAGCATGATATCTACAATACATACACATAATTCTACATGGTAATAAATCAATGTCTGAGAAGGATGATAAGAGGGGGAGGGGGACGTCAGGAAAAACTGAAAGTGCCATAGTTGTTATAGATGGTGATTACATAAGATCATGGGAATATGCATATCTAATTTATATGTCCAAAAATTGCTGAGAAAAATACAAAATACTGGGGGTCAGGCAATGCAGAATTTGCAATACTTGTCATATACTGAAATAGTGAATATATAGTGAACTATTGCACCATTATTACTATATATGATGATGAGATAATGAAAGTTGTAGGGATGGGTCACAGGATCCTGGGAGTATGCTTACCTCACTGATATGGCCAAAAATGGGTGAGAAAAATGCAACATACTGCTGAAAATTGATGTCTTCAAACAATTAATTTTGAATATGTCATAATGAAAGTTGTAGTGCCTTACAACAGGACCACAGCCATATGCTTACCTCATCCATACCTGCAAAAATGGTTGAAATACAGGCAAAATACAATTAGTGTAGTGTAGTGTAGTGGTAATTGTTTTGATTAGCAAAAGTGTAGTAAAGTCCGCATTTTTGACTACCTAATAAGTGTAGTGTTTGATTAGTAAAGTGTAGCATACATTTGGATTACCAGAAGTGTAGTGATGTGGTGCATTTTTGACTACCAAATAAGTGTATTGTTTTGTAGTATTTGATTAGCAAAGTGTAGTGTACATTTGTATTATGAAAAGTGTAGTGTTGTGGCACTTTTTTGATTACTAATTAAGTGTAGTGTTGATTAGTGTTTGATTAGTGAAATGTTGTGTACACTGTTGATTACCAAAAGTGTAGTAGAGTCCACACTTTGGACTACAAAAAAAGTGTAGTGTTGACTAGTGTTTGACTAGTGAAGTGTGGTTTACACTTTTGATTACCAAAAGTGTAGTAAATGTTCACTTTTTTGACTACCACAAAAGCATAGTGTTTGATTAGTGTTTGAGTAGTTAAATGTTGTGTCCACTTTTGATTACCAAAAGTGGTAGAGTCCGCTTTTTTGACTACCAAATATTTGTAGTGTGACTAGGAAATGGACAGTAGTATTGATTAGCAAAAAAGCATAGTAGTGATTAGCTTTTTTGTCAGGTGAGCACAGCCACTAATGCCTCAAAATTTTGCAAAGTCACCAAAATACCCTAAAATGTGATATAGTGGACATTAAAACTTATGCCTTTCACATAAGTGGCCAAAGCCAACCAAACAAAGCCCACTACTACCATGCATTTGATTACCAAAAAGTGTAGTGGTAATAGAAAAAAGTGTAGTAGTAGTAGTAGTAGCAAAAAGCCTAGTAGTATTAGTAAAAAGTCTAGTAGTAGTATCAAAAAGTCTAGTAGTATTAGCAAACAGGGTAGTAGTATTAGCAAAAAGTATAGTACTATTAGTAAAAAATGTAGTAGGTAGTGCTATTAGCAAAAAAGCATAGTTCTATTAGGCTATCATGTGGTAGTACTTGAATTTGAATATATTACTACTTTTGATTTGATTTCTGTGTGAAGGAGTGATAGTCCTATTAGCTTGAAAGTGTAGTGGGATTAGGAAAAAAGCATAGTAGTTGTATGGGACTGTACAGTGCTGTGACTGTACTGTACAGGGGGGGACCTTTCTGTAGCACTGTGGGTGCTGTAGTGGGCTGTCACAAGCTGTACAGTGACTAATGGTTTTGCTAATGCACCAATACAGTATTTGGCTGTGCAGCCACCATGGTGTGCCATGCTGTCACAGGTAGCTCCCCAACTGTATGGTGTCTCTCACCTATTGAATTACTGTATTTGAGACCACAAAATATATTCTCTTTCACACTTATATCTCATGAATACATAGTTTCTGACAGTAGGAGCACAATACAAGCCAAAGAACATTGCACTGTGATGCTGTAGCCATGCATAGTGACCATGACACTGTCCCAAAATCACTGTTTTTCTCATGTGGACCTCTCACCAATTTTGAATGGTGATGATGCAAGTCATCTGGCACTGATGTTCCCATGCAGTGCCAATGATGATGGTGAAATATTCCCATGGGATTCATAGCACTATGGTCATGGTGTGGGAGGTGGCCAGGACATCTATCAGTAATGTGTGTACATGTATGAAGCACCATGCCATTCCAGGTGTGGAGTCAATGGCATGTGCTTGGAATTGCCCTCCCTCCCTCCTCAGCATCAGAGTTCACATCTCTGCCTTTCCTATTGGTTCATGAGCATCTATCTTGGCTGGCAATTCTGTAATGCATTGCCACTTACCTCTGAGAACCCACTCCCTGGTCATCTTCATCACATCCCCTCCCACCCTATGATGAACATCATCACTGTCCAACCTATTGTCATAAAGGAACTCTTGATCCTCCAGATGGTCTCACTTACAATGGAATGATGGGAGTGAGTCAAAGCTATTATGGGCAACTCTTCTTGTGAGAGCACAAAAGGGGAAAGCTGTAGGATAGACCTAGGCTCATCCCAAGGGGTTGTGAGTTAGAAGGAGGCTGAGGGGAGATGACTGGTGGCTGATGCTCAGTAGACACATGGTAGTCATCCATGGGGCCAAAGGATGATGCAGATAGGGGCAGATAGGGGCTAGATCTTGAATGGGATGGTGGATGGCAGATGGTGGCAATGTTGGTGACAGTGATAGGGGCAAGTGACCTAATTGGGATATGGTGGTAATTCCAACTGAAGGAGGTGCTTGATTAGCCAAGTTAGCTGAGAGTGGAGTAGCAGCAATGTTTCCTGAGGGACAGTAGTACTGCAGGAAAGCATTGGGGCAGTAAAACAATGGTAGTAGATTGAATATTTGGTGCTTGGGAGTATAGACTCCCTACACTGTCCCTCCCTCTTTCATGGGTTTTAGATGATGGGGGGTCCTTGGCAAGTGGCACCACATGCCAGGAATGGTCATGTATTCACTTTATGTATCTCCCATTTACTGTCTGCTTCAACTTGCATCTCATCATATGACCTCTCTGAACATGTTTGGAGGAGGTTCAGATGGGGAGAATGTCCATCTCAAGTAGAATACTGCCAAGGCAGGTGCCATGACACATGTACTTCCCAGTTCAAAGCCAATCCAGTATCAGAAAGTTGGTCCCCCTCCCATTTCATGCCACTACCACAAATACTCTCATGTACAGCTGCCACTCCACATATAGGCTGCTGTCTGTACCCTGATAGACTGGCTCTGAGGGGTACATTAGTATTTAATCATATGTTGTCAGCTTATCTTCCCTTGTTACCCAGCACTACATGCTGTGTGGCATCTTGAACAATCCACACTTCAAGTGCCCAATTTCTTGCATTTTCATTTGGAATGATTTTGCACAATTCCTGGTTCCATTTCCACCTCTCTGTCTTTGGTGTGTGAGTGAGGTGGATTTGTTTCCCCACAGTTTCCACACCATCATTTTTGCATGACACTAAATCCATCTGATTTTTCCATCATTCTCCATGACTGATCCTCTTTTTCTGTCTATGGTTCATGTCCCTCCTACCCACATTTGATTCAATTTGATTCTATCAACCCCATCATGACACCTTCCTCTGCATTCCTATGCTCCCACATTCCACCACCCCATCATCTCCATCCCACTCTCTCATAACCTGCTTCAACAATGATCCCCCTATGTTGGTCATTGGAAGTGTATGCAATGTCACATAGTGGTTCATCACCAGTATCCTCACCACATTCATCCCAGCCAAATACCAGACTGAATCAAACCCTCCATACTTGCCCCTAGTCCTCATCAATCTCACCACCTCCACATGTCTTTCCTTGATCTGATCTGAGTTCAGCTGTCTTTGTTCCACTTGGCTGATCAAAATCTGCCCACAGAGTTGATTGACACCAATCCAAGCCAAACCAGAAGGAATGCATTGATCCCCTTGGCAGCTGCCATCCCACCATCAATGTCAGTTCTACTGTTTCATGCCTTTGCATAACCCCACTCAAAACTCACTGTGTTTTGCCCACCATGCACCTGCCTCCTCACCCCTTTGCAGTCACAACCCAATCAGTGAGCTTGCTTCAAATAGGCAGATGATGAATCCAGACACCATCATGATGAACTGGCCCATATGTCAAGTGCCCTTCTGATCCCTTTCAACCCACTCCAGATTCCTCATGAATTCTCTGTATGATGCCTTGCTCAATGGATAGTCACTGATTTGTTGGAATAAACCCCCCCTGTATTGCAGGTCCTAGGTGCGATGTTTGGGTGCTTACATAATCACCTTAGAGTGGACTTAGCAGTACAGTTCATAGAGTTCCCTCAGTAGCTCACAGTCTACTGAGGGTAAGCACATATATATTTCACAGTATATTCCTTACTGACATCCTGTAGTAGCCTACAAGTACAGTACTCTACCTAGTAGCTCACAGTCTACTGAGGTACCCTACAGATATACTTCAACATGATTTTGGGGCAAAATATTGTTGGCAACAGCCCTGCACACATGACTGCACAGATCATTGCCAGTTGGTGCAGTGGCTTCATCCCATCATACATGTTTTGAATGTAGCAATAAGCATCCACTATGTATTCTGGCATGCCACCCCCTTTGATGTTGCTCATCTCCCACTCCATCAGCCAGTTGACCCTGTGAAGTACCTTGTTGAATGAATGCCAATGAACTTCCATCACTGACCAATCACCACAAGCATTGCCTGCCTGGATGTCTTTGGATGCTTGGCATGCCAGTGATGCATTCAACTGCTGAGTGGGGTATATTGTCAGGTGTGTATTCATCAATGGTGCTGCCTTTGCACCAAGATTCAGCCACACCTTGTAGGTCATGTCAGATTGTGGCTCCATGGCATGTGGTTGATCTTCATATGCTTGCAAGCCATGCATATCACATCCATGATAAACTTGTTGTGGTCTGCACTGGTTCATCCTGAGCAAGTCACTGCCTTCCCCATCTCCTTGATTGCCACCCAAGCCACCTGCAGGAAATTCCCCCCTTTGATGAATGGGGGCTGGTTCTGATTCCCTGCTTGACTGCACTGCTTGATCATCACATCTGCAATGAATGTCATGGGCTTCTTCCCAAGAACTGATGTCATCAGCTTGAATTTCCCATTTGCAGGTTCTGTGATCACCTGGAGGAGGTTCAATAGTATCCCTGTGTTGTAGGAAAGTGGGTGCCTCTCATCCATCCACTGTGACAGGGCCATCAGTCATTCCCATGCAGATTGTCTGACAGCAAAGTTGGGTGAGCCCAGCTGGGGTGTCAGTTTGGATGATAGCCTGCTGTGGACTAGCTTCTTCATGTCTTCAAAATACACTTGGAATGTGACATCTCTGGTATAACATGCCTGTCAAAAGCTCATGTCCATGATGTTCAGGTATGCTGTGTTGGGTAGATTCTCTATTGCTGGTAGGATTGTGAATTGAGCCTCATATGCCTGTCAAATAATCCACATCAGCCATCTCATGCAAATGTGAACTCATCAGAAATGTGCAGAAATATGGAATACCACTTCCCACAATTGTGGCCCTTGGTCCATGTCTGTGTCCAAGATCATGCATTGGTGGTGTCATGAAATATGCACAAAATAGCTCTCCCACTCACCTTGTAGTGTACTTCCCCATATGTCAGTTGCTGTGACTGCCTTGACAACATCATCAGTCAGTGCATCTCTGCTTCCACTGGCCATGATTGCTGTTGCACCATTATGTCCCCCATCTGCAATGCTCCATGAGCTACAAATGTGTCTGACAGAACTGGGAACCCATTGTTGATCAGTCCAAGAGAAAACCACACTTGATCCATCAGCCACTTCATTAGCACTGCTGCATTCCCTGTGTGCCCATAGTTCAGCATCTGCTCCAGTATCAACACCACCTCAATTGTGCATGCATTGATCATCCACTGGTTCACAGCCTCCAGCCCATACTTCTTCCAGAACATGTTGATCAGTGCCATGATTGGATACATTGCACATTTGAATAGCAGTGGTATTATCTACAGCCCTTTGTCAGTCTCCTCTCCTCCTCATCACATATTTTGATCCCATCCCTACCTCTGGCTCAAATGCCTGCACTGAATCCTTGATTGCCTCCATTGTGCTCAGGTGACTCCATGTCTTCAGAAGCAGACACAGTACCCTCTTGCATATCCTCTTGTCCTACCCAATCCATTATCACATCCAATGTTGCCCATATGTCATTTTGATTCCACTTACCTCCCATTCCAATCCTCTTCTTGAAGCCATGTCACCTCCAGCATGTAAGTGTTCTCAAATCACAGCACCTGCAGTTGCCCAGCCCCTGATACCTTTTGACTGAATCACTCATGCAGTAACCCTCCATTGCAGAACTCCATCTACTTCCACCATCATCACTGTCCTGATGCTGTCTGCACCCCTGACCCCAAAAACATGCTTGTCACCATCCCCACCTGCACCACATGGAACTTTGCCTCATTCCATACCCTGTGTGATAGTGAATTGTAAATTTGGCATCCAATCCCTCACACCACTGGCCTTCATCAATGATGTAGCAGGTGCCACATCTCCTCCTCCTCATCCTCTTCCATCTCCCCATCCATCATCCCCATGCATATCCCCTTGTTCAACTGTTCTAATCACCTCTTGAAGTTTGTTATCACCTGCAGACTCTTCACATTACCAAACCTTTACAAGAAGGCAAGTGGGTAAGCATAGAATGGTGCATCATGCATCACCTCACCCCCCTCCTCCTCCCACCCTTTGAACAGCTCATGCACTTGCTCTGAGTCCACCATCACCCCACATGCTCAGAACTCCCTGGGCCACCTCTGAGGAACTTGATATCCTGCCTTGTTATACACATTGATCTTGAACCCTTCCTTGTCCACCATGTCCAGGTCCCTCATGTCCACCTCTTGTCTGTCTCCATCTGTATCTGGCCTGTCAAATAACACTACATTGTTCTGCCATATCACATGTGCAGGTATGTTGTCCCACTCCTGTACATCCAGGTAGCTGAAATCATCCATGTCAGCCATCAGCCCTCATTTCTATCCCTCCCCTTATGCTATCTTGTACTCACCTCAGGTGTGTTGCCAGTGAGAATGACATGTGGCTGGTGTGCCCATAGTTCCTATCTTGATCCCAATTTCTCTTCTCCTCCATTGCCACTGCCACCATGATCAGTTGGTTTTGCCCATAATGCATGCACACCCCCACCAGTGAGTTGTTCATGAGAAATCCATCTCACTTCCATGATGCTGAACCTATCTTCCATCTTCTGCAAATATCTATCCCTTCAAAATGTGCATCCCTGTGCATCCTCTCCCATTCCCCTCCTCTATGGTTAGGGTAATGAACTACTCACAGCACTTCCATCAATTCCTTGATACTCTCCCATGTCAGTGGAACCAGGTAACCATGTCATGCAGCTGATGTCTTCATGCCACATCTTGTCCAGCACATATGCTATGAACATGATCAGCATGTACTTGTGATCCATGCTCACTGCCCACATTGTCCCCTCCATTTCTACAACCCTCCTCCACTCCCCTCCCTCCAGATACTCATTTGGCATCAGCAAACCAGACGTTTCCCCCCCAGCTTTCCAGTGCTCCCAGGACTTTCGAAAAATGATTCTAGACCTCCCAGACCCTCCCAGACCTGCCCAGACCCTCCAACCCTCCAGGTGCACAGCCACAGTGAGAACAAAAGTTGTAGCCCATGATCACAGGACCATGGGAATATGATTACCTCAGCAATATCTCCTTTTTGGGGTGAGATATTTGCAAAGTTCAGTTGGAGTCACAGTTTGTCAAAAACAAAAAGTGGCTGTACAGTGATGATGTCATAACAAAAGTTGTAGGGCTGGATCACAGGATCATGGGAATATGCTTATCTCATTGATATGCACAAAAATGGGTGAGAAAAATGCAAAATACCAAAAAAGAATTGGACATCTCAAAAATTAAATTTCAAAGACATCATAACAAAAGTTGTAGCACCTGACTAGAGGACCCCAGAGGTATGCTTATCTCATCCATACCTGCAAAAATGGCTGAGATACAGGCAAAATACAATTAGTGTAGTGTAGTGTACATTTTATTACCAAAAGTGTAGTGTTGTGGCGCATTTTTGATTACCAAGTAAGTGTAGTGTTGTGTAGTTTTTGATTAGCAAAGTGTTGTGTAGATGTGTATTACCAAAAGTGTAGTAAACTCCGCATTTTTGACTACCAAATAAGTGTAGTGTTTTGTAGTGTTTGATTAGCAAAGTGTAGTGTACATTTGTATTACCAAAAGTGTAGTGTTTTTGTAATGTTTGATTAGCAATGTGTAGTGTGCATTTGTACTACCAAAAGTGTAGTGTTGTGCTGCTTTTTTGACTACCAAATATTTGTAGTGGGACTAGGCATTGTAGTGTAGTGTTGATTAGCAAAAAAGCGTAGTCATGATTAGCTTTGTTGTGTAGTTGGCACAGCCACTAATAGCTCGAAATTTTGCAAAGTCACAAAAATACCCCAAAATGCGATATAGTGGACACCAAAACTCACGCCTTTTGCGCAAGCAGCCAAAGCCGACCAAACAAAGCCCAATTCCTACCATGGGGGGGGGGGGTATGCTATTAGTCCACTACTACCAACTATTTCATTAGTGAGAAAGTGTAGTAGTGGGTAGTAGTATTAGCAAAAAAGCGTAGTAGTATTAGGAAAACACGTAGTAGGTAGTAGTATTAGCAAAAAAGCATAGTGGTATTAGGAAAAAGCGTAGTATGTACTAGTGGTATTAGGAAAAAGTGTAGTAGGTAGTAGTATTAGGAGAAAGGGTAGTAGATAGTAGTATTAGGAAAGTGTAGCAGGTAGTGTTATTAGCAAAAAAGCGTAGTACTATTAGGTTATCATGTGGTAGTACTTGGATTTGAATATATTACTACTTTGATTTGATTTCTGTGTGATGGAGTGATAGTCCTATTAGTGTGAAAGCATAGTGGGATTAGCAAAAAAGCATAGTAGTTGTATTAGCAAAAAATGGTAGTGGGATTAGCACAAAAGTGTAGTAGTGGTATTAGCAAAAAATGGTAGTGGGACTAGCAAAAAAGCGTAGTAGTGGTATTAGCAAAAAATGGTAGTGGCATTAGCAAAAAAGCATAGTAAAAGTATGGACAGAGGTGATGGGCTGGGATTCGGGGGACCTTTCTGGGTGAGCTGGGAGTCTGGCCAGGTGATGTCTAGTTTGCTGATGGGCAACATCACAATCCAAAGTTGCTCCTGAATGTTAAGTTCAGGCCTTCTCTGACAATCTCCAATGCTCACAGAGGCCAGGGGACACAAGCAAAGATAGGCCAACATTGGCTGAGGGTTGACTGACATGGGCTGATAGAGAGCAATGATGGCCAAAGGGTGGCTGACAGTTGCAACAGAGGTATGGGAGAGGGCATCAGGCTCAGCTCATGCACTTCCCCCTTGTACAAGCCCAGCCCTTGGATTTCAGAGATATAGAAGAGTTGGTATGAAGCTGACAATCTTAGAGGGAGGCTGGTCATAGACCACAGAGGGGTGAACTAAGGTGATATTTGTACTGAAGAATCACTGCTGAGTGTGGCAGGTTTATGTATATACAGTACATGCACCATTGAGGCAGTACAGTATCAGAATGATGGAACTGACATAAGGAGTACTATAAGTTTTCAAGGGGGACAGATGTCAGAAAACTTCACATAGAATGCAAGTCAGATAACAGAGGTGAGGGTTGGAATAAAGGAACAGCACATAAGAGGAAAGGTGTGGGCAGTATGGCTTCAGGACACCCAGCCAATAGCCAATCAAAGAGTGGGCCAAAAGCCTAAAGAGGCAATGACCCTGCAGTGTGCCATGCAGTATGGTTGCTGCACCATGCCTAGGTCAGCCAATAGCACCCAAGAGGAAAACCAACCCCTGTAGGGAGGTCACCAAGGCATGGTGCCAAATAATGTTGGGAGTGGTCACATGGTAAGGCAGACAGGTGCTGACCAATGCAGAAGGATGCCCAGTGATGCCAACCTTAGGAAGACAGGTGGGCATTGGCTGCATGATGTGCATGGCAGTCAGTGTTGGGTGTGGGTGGTAAATGGTTGGGGGTGCTAGAAGGAGGGCCTGGGGTCATCAGGTAGCTTGTGGGGACAGAGGGCAGCCAGAATGAGGCATGGTGGTGCCACTCATGCAACCATGTTGGCTCCATGCTGGTCTACCAGGTAGTCTCCATCCACCTCCACCTGCATCAGCAAAACAGGAGGTTTGGTACAGAGGCACAGAGCAGCACAGACCCACAGATGGTACAGATTTTCCACAGAGCAAGTACAGACCCTACAGACCCCAGACCCACAGACCCATAGATGCAATCATTAATTTGCCCATATCTTGCCCAAAAAAGGAGATATTGCCAAGGTAATTGTGTTCCCATGGTCATGTGATCATAGGCTACAACTTTCATTATGACATTGTGGCTGTACAATGACTCTGAGTCTACACAGATGTGCTGAGGCAATTTCAATCAGAGTTTGAATTTGGTAAACATTCACTTGCCCATATCTCATCCAAAAATGGACATATTGACAATATAATCATACTGACATGATCATGACATCACATACTACAACTTTTGTTATGATGTCATAACTGTACAGCTACTTTTATTTTTTGACATGCTGGGTCTCCAGCAGAACTTTGCAAATATCTTGCCCAAAAAAGGAGATATTGCTAAGGTAAGCATATTCCCATGGTCCTGTGGTCATAGGCTACAACTGTCATTGTGACATCATGGCTGTACAATTACTCCATATAGTATATTTTTTGACTTCTGAGTCTGCACCAATGCACTGTGGCAACTTCAAACTCCAATTGAAATTTTTGTGGGGGTGTATATAAACCCACTCACTCTGGCAACACAACTCTTTCCTCTACCACCACCATCTCCTCTTGTTGTCATTGTCATCCCTCCCTCTGATGATCCACCAGAGGGGGGGGTAGGTCCCCTGTGAGGCTGTGCCCCTTAGCATAGATTTGTAGTAGCTGTAGTATAGATATGTAGTCCCTGTACCATCCATGTAATTAAAGTAGTTCTATGGTAATATCATTCAATTACTAATTAACTTCTATGTGTTAAGTTGAGTGGTGGGAATCTGTATAATGAAACAGTCAGGGGTAAGTCTGTACAGGTCTGTACAGATCTGTACAGAGGGGGACCTCTATGTGGGTCTGTGGTCTGTACAGATCTGGACAGAGGGGGTCTGTTTTGCTGATGTGGTGCCTGTGCTTCAGCAACCCAACTGCTGCCATTGCCCATTTGTTGTTGTGCATGTAACATAGCATGCTCAGTCATATTCCCTTCACTGCACTGGCCTTGAATTTGTTGACATGGTCCTGTCCATAAGCTCCATCATTTTCATACAGGTTCATGTTCACATCTTCCTGTCAGTGCCCATCTGCTGTCTCCAACTGTTGCAGCACCTCCATGACATTGAAGGGGACATTGTGATCCCCCTCATCAGCCAGGACCTCCTCTTTGACTTCCTCTTTGAAGTCAAATAGCAGTGCATCCTCCACCCTGTCAAATGTCAAATTATTTATATCATATCATTTCACTTCCATTCATTCCACTCTCACTTGTCCACATCTTCATTGGCAGCAAAAATTGGCATCCTGTTTACTCTTGTATCATGTCTGTCTGAGGCTAGCAGCTTGGGTGGGGGAAGGGGCTCTCTTCTTTCTACCTGTCCTGTTCTTATACCCTGTACATGTTCAACTTATTCCATAACTTCCCTGACTTTCAATTGACAGTGGTTCACATATGGTTATGCTAGTCCACTTGTCACTTACTGTTGACAGCAATGTTAGGGGCCATACCCTAAATGGAAGTTTGTAATCACTCACAGGCATGTGATACTCCAGTGAAGGAAATCAATAGTAATTGGCTAGGGGGGGATCTAATAGGCTTAGTTTAGAGTCCTGGGGACCCTGTCCAGAGAAGAGAACTAGTAGGAAAATGAGACTGAAATGAAACTGAAAACACTTAGCTAGACTGCCTGAAAAACCTCTCAATCACTCCACCCTAGGACTCCCCTAGGGATGCCCTGGCCTAGCTCTCAAGGACAGTAGCAACAAGAAGCTGCCACAGGCTGGTCTCTCCAGCCTGAGCTCTCCAGCCTCTATGGTAGTGATTGTTCTCTAACTACAACAACTCAAGTCCAAACCCAAAATTTGCTTACTAATCAACAACTTGCCTCGCACCTAAGTCCCTATCCCACATATAAATGGGGATCTAGCCCCTTAGAGAAAATAAAACACAACCTCAGCCACTCTATCCCTACTCCACATCCTACTAGGGAGGTTCCCTTCCCTACACTGGTATCACATGCCTGCATGCCTAGTATATATACTTTTGTAGTAGTTGTTTAAGGACATTATTGTCTTTAAATATTCACACTGCAAATACCATATGGTACAGTTCATGGGTGTGACCTAAGGCAATACCTCAAACCTTTACAATTTTTTGAACTCTTGTCAAGTATTCACAATAAGCTGCATGGCTACCCACACATATGCTTGTGCAGTAAAGTCAGGTCAGCACAAGCTGCCCAATGGAGGGGATCCCCCTCTAGATGATAATAGTCATCAAAAACAGAAAGGACTGCCTGAGGTCCAAAAGGATAATAGGAGCTTAGAGGACAGACAGCTGCTGGCTGGAAGCACTGACCAAGACATGAGCACTAGGCAGCTCAGATCTGGAGTGCCAGATGCACATATGCCTGGAGGATTGAACACCTCAATGACATTGGGAAGCAGCACCAAACAAGCTGTGAGAGAAGGAAAAGAGGTCTCCAGAGACTTGATGAGTCCCCTTATTCCTCAGCATACTGAGTTGGATAACTCATGGATGTCTTCCAACCCCATTTTAGTATGGAGGACTCAGAGTCCTCCAATTGAGATATACAAGGAAGGTGAGGAGCCTTCAAGAAGAGAGACCGATGAGAGGGATGCCCCAATAGACCCTTGCATGGCCTTTCAAGCCATGAATGACTTTCTTGAAAGTCTGCAGCAACAATGGCTGGAATATGGGTATGGCCCCAAAGGTGTTGACAATCACAGGGTAAACCCTGGTGTGCATCATGCAGAAGAGTTGGAGAAATATAGGTGGGCTCTCACCCCCAAAAGTACAAGTAGGATGACTACCCCAGATGTCAAACCTATGTTCAAGAGGGAGGATACCACCCCTCAGTTTTGGCTGGGAATGCCAGTTAGGAGGGAAAACCCTCCAGTTGAAAGAACTGATGCACTTGGATGAAGGGGTGGATTTGCCCCTAATATGCCAGATTGCCCTGCATACTTCTCAAGGTGAGACTCAGATATAATCTGACAGATGTTTGGGAATGAGCAAGGGGCCACAATACTCCACCAGATGGCATGAGACCATACCATCACAGCCAGGAATGCCACTGCAGGAAACAGGGGTACTGGGTAATACCCCTGGAGAAAATAATAGAATTGAAGCAGCCAAAGATCTATATGGCCAAAATGAATATGGAGGTAGTCCTCCCAAGCAAAACAACTATGGAGGGAACTTCCCTCATCAGCAAACCATTCATTTCCCCCTCAGCTTTCCAATGCTCCCAGAACTTTTGACAGATGACTCCAGACCTCCCAGACCATCCCAGACCCTCCAACACTCCAGATGCACAGCCACAGTGAGAACAAAAGTTGTAGCCTATGATCACAGGACCATGGGAATATGATTACCTCAGCAATATCTCCTTTTTGGGGTGAGATATTTGCAAAGTTCAGTTGGAGTCACAGTTTGTCAAAAACAAAAAGTGGCTGTACAGTGATGATGTCATAACAAAAGTTGTAGGGCTGGATCACAGGATCATGGGAATATGCTTATCTCATTGATATGCACAAAAATGGGTGAGAAAAATGCAAAATACCAAAAAAGAATTGGACATCTCAAAAATTAAATTTCAAAGACATCATAACAAAAGTTGTAGCACCTGACTAGAGGACCCCAGAGGTATGCTTATCTCATCCATACCTGCAAAAATGGCTGAGATACAGGCAAAATACAATTAGTGTAGTGTAGTGTACATTTTATTACCAAAAGTGTAGTGTTGTGGCGCATTTTTGATTACCTAATGAGTGTAGTAAATTCTGCTTCTTTGACTACCAAATAAGTGTAGTGTTGATTAGTAATTGATTAGCAAAGTGTAGTAAAGTCCACTTTTGTGACTACCAATTAAGTGTAGTGTTGATTAGTAAATTGTAGTGTAGATCTGTATTACCAAAAGTGTAGTAGAGTCCGCATTTTTGACTACCAAATAAGTGTAGTGTTTTGTAGTATTTGATTAGCAAAGTGTAGTGTACATGTGTATTACCAAAAGTGTAGTGTTGATTAGTGTTTGAGTAGTTAAATGTTGTGTACACTGTTGATTACCAAAAGTGTAGTAAAAGTTCACTTTTTTGACTACCAAATATTTGTAGTGTGACCAGGAAATGTACAGTAGTATTGATTAGCAAAAAAGTGTAGTCATCATTAGCATTGTTGTGTAGTGGGCACAGCCACTAAATAGCTCAGAATTTTGCGAAGTCACAAAAATACCCCAAAATGCAGTATAGTGGACACTAAAACTCATGCCTTTCATGCAAGCAGCCCAAAGCTGACCAAACAATGGCCAATTCCTACTATGGGGTAGTGTATGCCATTAGCCCACTACTACCATGCATTTGATTACCCAAAAGTGTAGTAGTATTAGTAAAAAGCATAGTACTATTAGGCAAAAGCATAGTAGTGTTAGCAAAAAGTGTAGTAGTATTAGCAAACAGCATATTACTATTAGTAAAAAATGTAGTAGTACTAGTAAAAAGTGTAGTAGGTAGTTTATTAGCAAAAAAGCATAGTTCTATTAGGCTATTATGTGGTAGTACTTGAATTTGAATATATTACTACTTCTGATTTGATTTCTGTGTGATGGAGTGATAGTCCTATTAGCTTGAAAGTGTAGTGGGATTAGGAAAAAAGTGTAGTAGTGGTATTAGCAAAAAATGGTAATGGAATTACAAAAAAAGCATAGTAGTTGCACAGGACTGTACACTGCTGTGAACAGCACTGTACAGGGGGGGACCTTTCTGTGGCACTGTGGGTGCTGTGGTGGGCTGTCACAAGCTGTACAGTGCTGTGCAGTGACTAATGGTTTTGCTGATGCCCCAAATGTCAAGGGTCATAAAGTATCCTTTGATCATAGCTTTCCAAGATGCATAATTTGAGCTGTTAAGGCATGGGATGTTCTTCAAGACAGAAGATTCCTTTTGGTCTGCCATATCTAGAAATGCTCAAGCATCAGCATCAAGTCTAAAACTTGATCTGAGTGAGTCTTTTTCACTCTTTGATTTTGCTGGTTATTTCATTGTCTAATTCATCTGCAGTTTCATTTGGCATCTTTGTTCTGTACAGGTTTAGCCTTTATTGGTACATCATAGCCTTTTGTCATAAGTCTTCTCCTTCCAATTTGAAGTTCTTCCAGATCAGTACAACCAAGGTCTGGGACATAATGATAAGCCAACACCTCAGGAAAACATGTGTCCAACAAGGACTGTGATGGATCTCCTTTTTCAGTTTCTCTGTCATGGATGCCACAGATGAACTGCAATACAAATTGCAAGTAACAAATCCAAGGAGAACACATCATCATAAAAAGATCTAGAGGTGGAAAATGATTTCAAGTGGCTGAATAAAAAGGAATACTGCCATAGCTGATATATGGTTCAGGCATGTTTCCTGGAAGGGGAAAGACATTTGACACTTCCTGGTACATATGTTCCTCAACAATTCCTTCTATAAATTCCTCTGGGATGTGCAGTAGGAATATTTTCTCCAGAACCTTTCTCACACTCTCTGTAGATCCTCAAGAATTGTCACTGTAGAGGGCCATCAGACCCAGTCTTTACCTCCACTAGTAGACTTCCACCAGAGATGCTTCTTCTCAGCATCATATCCAGAGTTGTGCTCCATACCCCATTTAACAACATCCCATCTTTCTTGTAAGAGTAATATGACTTTGGGATCAAATGAGACTTTACCATTGTGGTGTCTGGTTTGGAGGATCCCTGGGATGGATTCTGGAGTGATTGAGTTGGAAAGCCAAACTCTTCTGAAATTGTGCTCAAGATATCAGTTCCAAATCTGAAGAGATGGGATGATCCCATGGAAGTGCTGGTAGTTGTAGTAGGGATGTGTTCTTCCTCTGAAGTAGAAGAGGATATCATTGGTAATCCAAAAGGCTGGGATGGTTTTGAGGGCAGGATCTTCATAAGTGAAGGACAGAATATCTATGGGGTCAGGAAGCCCATGTGGGTGGTGCAGTATGGTTGTTCCAGTTTACAACAACAGTTGACATCTGCATATGCAGGAGTGGTCATTAGCCTGATGAACTCAAGAGGAGACAAAGAGAGATGTGACTACAAAAGATCAAACTCAAGATTACTCAAGTTTGATCCTTCATCATCTCCTTTGGGAGTTGAAGGTGCAGGTGATACTTCTGCAACAAGGGTAGGCAAACCCTGGGAGGAAAGCAGATCAGAAACAGAATTAATTCTGATATTACACCACCTTTGCATCATAGCAATACTATCTCCAATACATAGATGGATGTGGGAGATATGATGCTCCTCCTGCATCTCAAGCCATCTTTGATGCAGCTCCTCAGACTCTTTGATTGACAGATCAAAAGGTTCTGAAAGAACCATGGAGTACTGTGGCAGAGAGATTGGATATGGAAGAACAACATTTACATCAGTGTCAGGGTCTGAATTCTGAAACTCAAGAGCCTGATATAAAGGTGGTCCAGGCATCAGAAGAGGCTGGATATCATGTGCTTCAATGGTCAAGGCAGCTTGAACTTGGAGTTGTCAAAAATGACTAAGTTGGATATGGTACTCCTGATAAGAAGCAAAAATGCCATGCCAAGTTGGAATGCCTAGAAACATTCCCCACATGATGAATGACATAACCAGGGCAAGGGAAAAAGAACCACTATAAAGGGAGAAGAGAAGGGAAGCCTGAGCATGGCCTAGTATGAATGAAACAACTAAGGTGGCCAAAGCCCAACCTAGTGCCTCAGGTCCATTCAATGGCATAGCTAAATGACAGACATCTCTCTTAGGAAGCAATATGTCCATTAGATGAAGCACCTGTTATCTGGGGCTCATAACCTATTTGCAGAGGGTGTACAAGGGGCAAGAGCTAAGGTGAACACTTGCCTTTGTTAGTTCAGTTGAGCTTTGGACTTGTAGTACTCAAAGAGTAGTTTGTGGGAATGAGAATGAGTTGGGAGCTCTACCATACTCTGGGCTAACACATGGCCCTTATATACATCAGAGGTGCACACAGACCAGGTGTGTCTGTTACCATGCTAACTACTACTATACTTGTAAGTAAGAGGACCTTCCATATAGGTATGACTCTGTCTTTCTGCTAGAACAATCAAGACTGGTAACTTGGTACAAGAGAACACCATAGAATGGTATGGAACAATACCATCATGTGACTGGGTAATTTCTAGCTGGTATAACCATTGATATTTTCAACACACAGTAGTGATTGCCTTGACTGCTTCCTTTTTTCCAATGACTAATAGTCCATTATTCAGGGAGAACAAAGGCATGGGCCAATGTTCTGGAGTGTGAGTGCCAGACCAGAGTTCATACTACCACCTTCCAGAAGCCAGCATCTACTGCAGTCCAGCTTGAACAAAGTTCCAAAATGCACAGATATGACACTCTGGTTGAGAGCCTGAGAACAGTTTGATCTCAGTATCAGGGTATGTTTTGCACTGGGACATGAGCTGTGCAGTACATGTGTGAATGTTTTCTATTTTTGTTTTATTTTTAATTGCATGAGGACATTAAACCATATGTTGCATGACTCTATTGTATTATAACTACTGACTGGGCCTTCTGTGGCTTGCCCTGCTCCACCAGTGTGTCAATGTCTGCATCACACTTTGGAGTTCAAATGTTGTTGCATGGCATGGTGGCTGTGATGTAGTTTCTACCTCTTTTGTGTACTTCAGATTTAATTCTGAGACCTGCTAATGGTTCACAAAAGTTCATTAAATGTTTATTAGTGGTTCACTGAAAATTTATCAAAGATTTATCAAAGGTTGTTCAATCAATCAGTGAACAAGATTTTAGTCAGAACTAGTCACAAACCAGTCCTGACCAATTGCCAGTCCCCTGATCATGATGGTTCACAAATTGAGGTTCACTTGAGGTTTATTAAAAATATGTCAGTGGTCAGCCAATGGTTCAACAAAGGCCTATCAAAGGTTTATCAAAGATTCAGCAGGAATTAACATGGAGACTGTGATTGGAAATGTTTACAGTGAGTCTACAGCATGAGGCACTTGGCAGTGGTACAGCTCATGCCAGTAAAGTGACACAGGTGTCTGGGACACCCATCCCTGCACTGCTTGTCATGGATGACCAACATGGAAATGTGAGATCATGTAGTAAGCAGTTGTGGCACATGGCCAGCAATAGCAGGGATGAGATTGTTAGATGCCCACATGATGTGACAAGTGGCTATTGCCATGTGGAATGGGTGACATGATGACAGATTGAATGGATGTGGTGGTCAAGGTATCCTTGCATGCAAGTTGAGAATGATATGATGCTAGTTGGATTTCTGAGATTACAGCCATTTGCAAAAGTCTGTGGAAAACCAAAAAATCAGTTTTGTGCTCTGGGAGTTGCCAAGGGATGACCCCAGAAGCAGCCCTAGGCAAGAGTAGTAGTTTGTGCTATTAGTTGGTACTATTACTCCAAATATGTCAACATACATCATGTTGAACACACTGTGCTGCCAGCTGGTGATAACATCCTGCTATGCTGGAGAGTGCCTCAGACAACCTGAAAGCTCAGATTCCAATCCTTCATCATGAGGGCTACTCCATTAAAAATATCTGTCATTTACTCAGCCTCAGCAAATCCTTGGTTTATAAGACTCTCAGCCTGTATCCACTTCAGGTAACCCTTTTTTGTAGGCATTTTGGCTGAATAGTTTCTCCAAAACATTCAAGCTAAATGCCCCTCAGACCAAGGTCATCCCAGGGACATCTGCCAATGCCCCACGGGAAATCATGATTCTAGCCTGGGATGGGTGGGATTTCCCATGTTCCCTGCCATGGGATTTTCATTTAAATGAAATTGTTTGGGCATCCCATGATTGCCTTAGGTGTCTGGGGTCTCTCATTCAAAAAGTGCAGCAATATTTGCATCAGCATTCTTTCTCCTAAGGAATGTAAAGCTATGATGATTTACCAATATCACAGGCTTATGAAAGATGCAAAACTGTCACATAGCAATGTTGTTGAAACCTCTTTCCACATTCATCCTCACCACCTACATAAACACATCATGTCCCATAATACAGCTAGCCATTTGATTGGAATTAAAGAGTGAATGTGGAAAAATATGAGGATCTGGTTTCTCCCACATTACTGTCAATTCAGAAGAGAGAAGCTGGAATTCAATTTCAACACAGCAACCCAACTTAGACATGTACTGTACATCAGCAGAGTTACAGGGAGTTTACTTGTCTGAGTTGTCTGAGCTCATCTGCAGAACCTTATTTCAATTCATTTACATACCCCATGTTATATGCATTACCAAAAATCACTAATTAATATTGTTGTTGTCCATAATCCAGTGTTTTACATGACTGTGAACACCACGCATTTTGGAGCCTCCCTGGATGCTATGGCACCTGCAAAGAGCTATATTGTTTGGTATAGAAACACTGTGTTGTTTTGCAAATGCAGTTCTTTCTGGTTTGTTACCAGATCAAAGAATCCAACTACAGCTCTGACAATGAAGGAAAACTTGCCAACTGGAACCAACCTGTCAAGATTAGATAGTATGCACTACCCCATATTCAACCATGACAATCAGCTTTCCCCCTGGATACATGATAACATTGTATATACACCAGACTCACAATTCTGAAGAGTTATAATGGGACAACCCACTGAGCTACCCAGGGACAAATGGGATGGCCCATGGCAGCCTAAGGGCTAAGATGGGACATCCCATTAACCCACCCAGAGGCACATGGGATGTCCCACAACAGCCTAAGGGGCTATGATGGGACATCCCATGGATACACCCAGAGGCACATGGGATGGCCCATGGCAGCCTAAGGGCTATGATGGGACATCCCACCAACCAAACAAAGGGCACATGGGATGTCCCACAACAGCCTAAGGGGCGATGATGGGACATCCCACCAACTGAACAAAGGGCACATGGGATGGCCCATGGCAGCCTAAGGGGCTATGATGGGACATCCCACTGACCCACCCAGAGGCACATGGGATGTCCCATGACAGCCTAAGGGCTATGATGGGACATCCCACTGACCCACCCAGAGGCACATTGGATGTCCCACAACAGCCTAAGGGGCTATGATGGGACATCCCACCAACCAAACAAAGGGCACATGGGATGTCCCATGACAGCCTAAGAGGCTATGATGGGACACCCCACTGACCCACAGTAATGGCACATGGACCCCCAACAGCCTATGGACTGTACCCACATCTTTGCCACTAATATATCTCTACAATATGTGAGGCAAAGGACAAAGCAGTATTCATAGTGTGCTTTTACATGTGGTAGACCCTCATAATACACCTCAACATCTGGCTTTCTCACCAAACTCGTCCAGCACTCACACAATTGCAGGAATAGGAGACAACTTAATGATATGTGCTTCAGTCATCACCCCATTATGAGAGGACATACTTGAATTTCAGGAGAAATAAGTACAAAAAAGAGATGAGAATTGATTAGTAGTCTTCTTCTACATAATCACCCAAGATCTCATCCTCGTACTGCAATATATTACCCCTGCTACCCCAGTTCTGTGGGGTGGGCTGTGCCGTGCAGTAGTAATCATCGATATACTGACCATCATGGTAATCATGAGGGTCAGTGCGGGGTGGCATGCAGTGATAGAATTGACAGGGTGGAGGGAAGTGAGGTCTGACATTTCGACAGGGAGGCATTGCCTAGTAAAAAGCTCAGTTAACCAGGAAGGGTTTAATGGATATTCACATTACATTGTAGGGTTTGTTGGATGGGCCTGGCTTGTTATAGTCTGCATGTTGATGGCGAAGATCCTACATATTGTGATTTAAGTCTCGCTATGAAAGAGTAGGGAACTAGGTAATCACCTCATAGTGCCAAGGCAGGGGCTGGGATGAACCACACTCTCGTGTATTCTCATGGTTTGGTACATCATGACGCAAGTCCTTAAAAATTGCCCATCAGCCATAGTACCAACCATATAAAAGGTAAACCTTACCCCATACCACAGAGCCAGGTGATGGGTCTGACAAGTAAAGTCCTCTTCCTGGCATCATGAGTTCCCCTCTCGGTGGCAGCTCTCATCCTAGGTTGACATTATTTACACGATCTGTAAATTACAATTAAGGGTACCATACTCTGCAGCCTCCCTGAATAGGGCAAGCATTCCTTTGAGACATTTCCTGATCCTGAGTGTGTGCAGCCTAGGAATTGTCAGCAGTGATGCAGATAATAAATTAACATGCACACCGTAGTGTCATCATTTGACACTTCTGCACGAGGTCGCTTGTGAGAGGGAAAAGGCAATTGGTGCTGTTGTGGAGGGTCCACTCGTCCTTTGTGCCTGGTATCCTCTCCTTCACGAGTCTTCTTCTGCCATGACGGGTCATCAGAGACTTTGCGCAAAACCACACCATCAGCTGCCTTGACGAGTGGAATTTCACCCTTCAGATTGGGTGATTCCAACATCTTGATAATGTCTGTAGTCAAATTAGTACATAATTGGACAAAAAGAGACAAAGCGCACCCTGGTTCCAAGGTCTGATCTCAATTTCTGGAACACCATCCAGACTATCCTGTTCCTCATCATCATCACTTGGTCCATCATACATCATGCCCAGCTTCCGGCGAAGGTAAGGTACCACAAGTTTCCTGAGGGGATCACCCTTGAGCTTCTTGTACTCGAATCCAGGGCCTGGTGGAGACACCCCATGGGGCCAGTTGAGGATAATAAGATAATTTTTTGTCATGAACTCAAGTAGGTGCTGCCAAACAATTTTCTGAGGATCACCAACTTCAATCCCCTGCATCACTGTGGTAGAACAATCAGAATAAACACATCGTCAACAGCTGTAACACCTACCACGTAGATCTTTGAGAGCTGCCATTAACTCCTCCTTCATTGTGCTTCCAAATACTCTGTGGTTCCGGTCTCTCAGTATCTCCCACATGCAACAGTGCAATTCCCACGAAGAATCAGTGCTTCTGGCAGAACTCATGCCAGGTAACCCAGCCTCTGGACTGCCCCCATCCCTGAGGTATCTGCACAGAGTAATGAGCTGGAGTACATTACAAGCAACAGGCCTTACTTGAATACAGAAGTGTACTTGTCCATTTGTGCAGGACATCGACAGCGTGCTGATTGATGAAGTTCCTTACCATGTCAGAACCTCCAAAGATACCAGAAGTCTGACATCCTGCAGGGTCCTGTCCAACATACATGACCACACCAGCAATCTCAATTTCTTTGAGATTGGACCATGCTTCGGCCTGTTGAACAGTGAGACTTGATCCCCAGCAACTTACTACCACATACCAGTCCAGAGAACTGCATTTTCACATTCTGCACTCTGGCTGCAACGGACTTGACTGATTTGCTGGTGGGCACTGTGGAGGAATTCTCGCTCCACTCGTAGACATGCTTCAACTTCTCCCTCCTTGCCGCAGTGTCATCCTTCAGGATGTCTTGGATCAAAGATTTGTACTCTTTTGTAATTATATCATTAATTGTATCTCTCTTAGCTAGTGAGGATCTTAAACACTTGCATGTCAATGAAGAGAAGGGGTTACTTACCACCATCTGGTTTTGGTTGTGTAGCCCAATACCATGAGTGGAAGAGGTTGGCCTCATTAAGTTTCGTGTGGGAGGGCTTCACACCAAACCCGGCTGCGACAAGGATATCGCATGTAGACCTGCCATGGCATTGCCTGAGTTCCTCTGCTTCCTTCTTCACCTTGCTTGTGAAGTCACAGATATCATCAAGAGCTGCACGTGACATCACACCAGGCTTCTTGGATTTTCGAGGAGGGGTTTCGTAGTCACTGCCTGCCACATCAGCATCAGCAATGTTTATAACCCTACCTTTGCCCTTGCCACTAGTTCAGGTAGATTTTTGGACAGACAGTAACTCATCCTCGACATCACTGGAATCACTAGGCTGGAATGGAGGGGGCGAAGAGGATGGAAGCGAAGAGTTATGATCATCCCCATCTGGAATTAGTACGTCAATACAATGAACACAGATATCAGATATATTCAAGGACCAGGAAGGACAGGAAGACAACAAGGAAGCTTGAACGATGGAAGAGTTGAAGGTACAATTAAAAATTCACATGCGTATTCAAAGCTCCTAGCTTCAAATGATTGTCGGGCACCAAGCCCACAACCGCATGAGAGAGGGGTGCCAAACCCCAGATTCAACCCACATGAACAGTTTCTGGGAGTGGAATGAGAGAACAAGGCATACTGAGGGAAAATGCTCACCATCTGCCTGGTCATCACTCCTGCTGTCACTGGCATGCCCCTCATCCCCCTCAACCTCAACCTCACTCCTACCTGAGCTCTTCTTGGGCATACTCATCTCAGCATCTTCCTCACGTATACGATTTTCTTTTGGTGGGAGGGGGGAAGGGGTCGAAGCTAAAGATGTACAAGGTGTAAGCGACCTTCTTCTGTCCCTATAGCCGAACATGTGTTCTTCCCAACCTTCCAGCAGTTCAGCTGCAGGCCATGGTTTAACACGTCTGGCCTACAAAGAAAAGACAAAGTAAGTTTCAATATGTTGAGCAAGAACATAAAACGGGCATGCCTCCCTGGGAGGGCAAGCAAGTGCTGTATCATGGGGAGTTGAAACTTGCTGTGGTGTAGGGATCTTCCGATTTCACAGGACTCGAGTGTGTAAATTGGTGGGATCGATGGTGGAGTCAGTAGTCTTTGCAGCGTGAGGCATGGGGGATCGATGAGGGCTGCAAGATGGGGGTTGATAGGGAAAGAAAGGGCACTGGAATCCGCATTTATCTGGCTGCCAAGCCTTATCTGAAGTAAAGACACGATCGCATGATGCGGTCATGCATACATGAGGAAGGAAAGAGAATTACGAAGATATGAAAAAAACCGATGGAAGGGGAATTCAGGGAAGATCAGATATGGGGAAACCCGATGACATAAATGAAATAAATAAGAACCACGGATGTGATACACATACCCAAAGATAGCACAGCATGAGATGAAGTAAGGAGTCACCTACCTATATGGTCAGGAGGAGTATGTACCAGTTGGTCAAGACATGGAGTTTTTCTAATACCCCCATTAGTTCGTCTCAAAAAATCCACAATGTTGAAAATCTTTCATAGGGAAAACAGTACAAGAGATGATAAATTTCATAGGGACACCATGAAAATTAATCCTCCAGGAGTATAGAAACACTCGTCGGAGAAGGACGGAACCACTGTCTGAAAGTCTGGGTGTCCATGGACGAGGATAGTAGGTGGAACATGATCAGGTGGCGTTAGATGGATTGATACCAGAGGAGTGGGACACTCCATAAAAACGGGGAAAGAGAGGGAAGGTTTGGCTAAGGCTTCGCATTCAATGTGAGATGGTGATAATGTCGGTGAGGAGGGAAATGGGGGAACAGTGTCATATTCCAGGTGGGCTGTATTGCAATAAGCAAGAAAATAGAGCTCACTAAGGGTTGCTTGCCTTCAGTCCGAGATCGTGCTAATAACACGGAGGCCAGTGTTGCAGCGTCTGCTGTTGTCAATTCAAGATTTGCAATTAGACTGACGAGAGCTCCTGGGCCAGGTTGGGTTAGTAATCAGGATTTCAAGCTTCTGTGAATAACAAAACACACTGAGGTTGATTGAGCTGACTGGGTCATTGCATGTAGTGGACGGTAAAGCTTCTCTTGACATGGTGGGACAGAGAAGGGAAAGTGGGGAGAAAAGGACAAATGGATGGCAGTTACAATGCTGCGCACTGTGGGTAGGTCAGTGGATCATCTGCCGAAGGGGGAGTTCTTCTTCTTCCCCATTCGTTAGTAACCTGTAACTCACCGCAGAGTCTGCTCAAGTGAATTGTGCAAAGCCAGTGCGAACTCCAAGAGAGTGGAAGTGCATCTCAACAAGCAGGAACAATGATACGATGGGTGTGAGAGCCAGGGAGAATGATTCACTGAGCATATAACACCAGCCAGTTGGAACGTACGAGATATAATAGTTACAAATGCAAAGTGTAGAACAAGTATGAGGCTGCCAAGGACGACTACTGATCTTCAATGCCCCGAGTTGCGCTAGCAATGCATAGCACCTCCACTAGGTGGAGTCTCATCCGCACGATCGATAGTCAGAACCATACCAAGATACACCCGAAGGCTCCAAGCCTGCAAAGAGTACTGGATGTCAGAGGGCACCAAATGTCCCCCTGGCAGAACCATACCTGATGGCGCAAACTGGAGAAAGGATTGGGCAGACGAAACATTGTGATGGTGGAATTAGAACTAAGGTGGAGGATTCATCAGGTGTATAATAGCAACAATCTCAAAGTAGAACTTACCAGTTGCGGTACCAAGGTACACAAAGTCAGGGGAAACTACAAAGTCACTATGGACCACCATCGATCTTCAACGTCCCGAGTTGCATTGCAGAAGTAGCGCCTCCATCAGATAGTCTCATCCACATGGTCGGCAATGGGATCAATACCAATAATCCATTGAAGGCTCCAAGCCTTCAAGGATCGTCAGAGGGCACCAAGCCCCTGACACTTGGTAGGGAACGCTCTGAATGTTCACCTGGAAAAATGATGTACAGCACGAGCGAGAACTTAACATGGTGAACATGAGTCATTTGGTATACTGACATATTTGTTTGTCTTGCACTATTTGTTCGTCGCATGTTGGCAACACATGTCATATGTCACTATTCAATTCAATTCCAGCTTCTATCGATTAGGCAGTTAATGCATAACTGGACTTCAAAGTCAAACCTAACTACTAGCATAAGTATATTTAGGCACCATCTGTAAACGTCCTACATTCCATGCAACATGATGATAAGACAAATACCTGCTGGAGCATTAGTATTACTATGATCCCAATCATCCTTGTAAGCTTAATGATGGAGTGAGGGATCCTTTTGAATCAGTGCAGCCGGTTTGGGTCGATTCTTGCTCTCAGTAAGAGCAAGAAGTAGTATGCATGTCACGTGAGCCTATGTATACTAGCAGGCACTGCGTTCTTTTCCACTGACAATCTAGATCTAAGGCGCTCTGACAGGTCTCAGTGTAAACTTGCCAATTAGAAGCCATAAGTCACTGTATTATACTCCAGAGTCCACGGTGCCTTGTTGCTATTAGTGGCTGGATCGCACATGACATGAATATGCGGTCCCCCAAATGTTGAACACTTGAATGTTGACCAACAAAACTCCATCACCACCTCGTAGCAATTTCATTTTTGCGTACAGGTTCTTTTGAAAATCATGAGTACTTCATTATTTTTGTAACATCTTTCTCTCCAAATCATCTGTGGCATGTGCAGAGGGGAATGTTTGGTGCATTCCTCCACCATGGCTCGGGGGTTTGGTGCCCTTTGAGTGCACAGATAGGTTTGGTGCCTATCTGTGTAGCTTTGGTGTGCTTTGTGGTATCAGTCGCGCGGACAAGACCCATTTGTGGGCGCTTCTTAAGCGCAGCTCGGGGTGTTGAAGACTTGTTACTCAAACATCTGTACATCCTGACCAGCGATTTATGCTGGTGAATCCTTCGTATCATGACCGGTGGGTGACATGAATCATGTTTGTTCAACTCATATTGACCCATGCAGAGGAACGTTCCCCTCGACTGTAACAATCTCTCTTGACTCTTGTTCACTGCCGTCTTATTAATCTCATTCATGCTCAAAATCCATAATCTCACTTACATGCATTATCACGGATCCTAATTATTCTCATTCGTGCGGATCAATGCTAACTAAATCATTATAGATTACATCTTTTGATTCATTTACAGGATCGATATGTCTCAACAAGCGCAAGGATCTACGTTGGGTACCTACTCTGGCGATGGTCAGTCTGTTTACTCCCCAATCTAACTTGGTGTTTAGTATTCATTTTTCTTGCTTTCTTAGAGTGTATTGGTTCATTCGATGCATGCGTCCTTGCCAAGTATCAGGACTGTTGGGTCACGTCGCCTAACTCTCTCTATGTTCCAGAACCGTTCATCTTTGAGGCAAGGTTGATGGAGCCTTTGCGTGATGGAAGATTCGGGCACATCGACTGCTTCCAATGGCCTCAGTTGTACTCTGAACGATATATGTGGAGTGGCTGTATCCCTCAGAAGGTAGCCTACCAAGACCACTCAACATGGAGATGGTTATGGTGGGACATAACAAATATGCCCGAGAATTTCATTGTGGAGAGAGGATCGATGTTCAGAGTTGGCCGAGTCCATCCGGACAGGTGGAAGCAACTTGAGATTGTATGTAACCAACTGGACAAATGTGCACAACATTGGATCCAGAAGAACCCCCACTACTATGGACCTGTGAATGTAACAGGGTGGATGCAGTCATGTTGGTGGGCTCTCATGTGTCTTAAGGTACAGTATTTTTCACCTCAGCTAATTTATTCATTGAAACTGTCCCCAGCAACTTCCATTCACATTCCGTGACACCGTCTTGATCATCGCGCTTTTCCAGTGCCTAGGTCTAGATGTTTTTGGCATGCTTGAGTACCTGGAACCCACAATGCCCCCCACTAGCCCACTTATGGATGCTGTTGATCGCTGGATGGGCACTATTATGACTGATCCAGAAATCTGCCAGCGGCTTTTTGATTCACATATACCCGTCTGGTTGGTGTGGAAGCCAAACACGGTCCCTGCAGATCTAAAGGTACTTAGGTCTGTCGAGATTACTTTCCCAGAAGGCATCGTCACTGAGCCGGAGGTTTTTGAGGTTGGGCAGACACTAAAGTGGGCTGGTGGGAGCTACCTGCCTGGTGATCTCCGCCACCAGCAAACTTGACAAAGCACTGTGATAGGACTGGAACAGTTTGCCGCCCCCCCTTGGCCAGATCCATGCACAGTGACTCCTGGTGAAAATTTTGTCACTGCCTGTCCCGATGCTATGCCTTCGACTTCTACAAGCTCGAGGACAACAAACCCAGCCACTGCACCTTCCAATGCTCAGAGTTCAGGTAGTGGCATTATCAGGACGGAGAGGACAAAGTAATGTGGTGGACCCTGTAGGTTTTTTTGTGACAATGCTCTTTCAGTACAGATAATCTTTTGCTCAGATCCCTCGGCGGTTTCAAAACAAAGAATGAAGGCCACGGTCACTCCAAATGCTGAGCTGTGGCAGGACATTGATGATCCCACTATTCCCCCTTCAATGTATGCATGGCACACTGCTTTACAAAATGTCATCAAGGATCCAAAGAGGGCTGGTCCCAATGCACCAAAAATATCTTATTTTTTCCCTCACCCAGCTCTTTTTGTGAGGGGCAATTCCTCTGAGTGCAGGTTGAGGTACCTTCGAAATTGGCTGGTGTCTCGGGCGGGCTGGATCACGCGTCTCGCTACCGCAGATGTGTCTCCCATCACTCCTCACACCTGGAGAGCTTTTTTGAATATGATTCCTGAACAAATCTCTTCCACGTATTCCAGTAACAAACTTCGTGAAGCTGCAGACCTCTTTGGACCGGAATTAGTCAAGGTCCAACATGAAACACCAAGCCATATCCAGTTCAGGGATGTTACACTTTCTCTCGCAGACCTCGGAACAATCGACATTGCCACGAAAGGCAAAATTCTGTGGGACTTATACAAGCACAATTTCCAGTTCGAGTTGGTTGCTCTTGACCGTGTGCTGGTGCCCAACCTGTGGTCGAGTCAGCAACTAGATCGGCTCGATCAGGTCCGCCAGGTGCGTTTCGGCATTATCTACCCGCTCAGCCCAGGTGTTCTAATTAGATTTTTCTGTATAGATTTTCCCCAGCGATTTGGAGCTCACCATGTATGATGAACCCTTCCCAAGAAAGAACAAGGGGCTTGGCTTGCATGAGCCACAGACGAAGCTCGAGTTCATGGAGAGGTTGTGCGCTTTAGTTGCTTCTTGGCCAGGCTTCCTGTCGGACTTGGGACAGCCCCTTCTACCATCAGCCTTGGTGACACGTGTCTGGGCTGTGGAGAAGAAGGTTGTGTTATTCTATGTACAGTCATTCTTTGACTATTTCGGTCATCTGCCCATCATTCCTCGCCATATCCCCAACAATGCCCGCACTATCTACGGTTTGGACAACCGCATAATCCCATCATCATCTTCTGCCCTTCCCCCACCAGTGTAATTACATGGACCTGTATCACTCGTAGTTCCAGTAATTCTAGTCCATCTTACTTTTCACCTGCCACCTCTCCCTCGTGTTGAATATCAAAAGGTCAGATTCTCTCTACTGTCGCAAACTGACCATTGGCGTGCTTGTGGCAATTTGGTGTTGCCTATCAGCAGACCAGGACTTGGTGTCCTGGCCACTGTCCTGCCATTCGGTGTTGCAGTATTGTCGTCTCCCACTGGCTTTCCTAGGTAACATTTTGAGTTTATTGACAAGTTTCCAGATGTCTTTTCATTGGCCGAAGCATACTATGAGGCAGGGTACTTCCACACCAGCAATCCCTGACTCACTTTCCTCCGCTGGTTGCCTTGTTGACCATCAAAGTGTTGACCCCCCACACCATGCTCCTGGCACTGCCAACCTTTACCTTCCTGTTGAGCGGCTGCTCACCTTACCTGGACATCGCACTTTCACGCAGCCACCCCATGACGCCTCTGGCTTCCATGCCTTCTCAGCCTCTGCTGGGAGTAGTATTCCCCCACCCAAAACTTTCATGTATCCTGAACATGAGCTGCCTTCGGATTCGCTAACAGACCACTTACATGTCAGCAAAGACTTATGCTCCTTGCCATCTCGGAACAGTCGGAAGATGATGAGGCAGTGGCAGCAGTGGTCATCTACTACCATCCCTTCACTGATCGAGCCTTACCTTGTGTATCGGCGACTGTCCAGAAACTTTCAGGATGTTGTCGACTATGAGCTGCCTCAATGCAACTGTCAGTTGTCTCGACGGTTGAAGGTACTCTGCATTCAATTTAATGGTAAGGTTCACTTGTATATATCTCTTTCGTTACTCAGCTTCATGTCAGGCCTGAAAACTGTTGACCTCATGGTGTGTCCATGTGTACCCGCTGCTGTACAACTTCTTCGGATGGGCTTCTTTCCTTGTGCACTGTTGGGGCCCACCCTTGCCGTTAGCCTCCCAGTTCTCAGCCTGGTCAGGCAGCTCTTCATGCACATGCCTCTGAACATTTCAGCATGGAGTGAGTCCCTTGAGGCATACCTTGGTGGCATGGGCTACGAGGTGGATACAAAGGTACTACATGTTGCCTGTATATTATACTACGACCATACATTTTTATTTTTGTCTGTTCATTGCTGCCCCATCACCTGTCTGTCCATCCCTGTCTGAGTTTCATGTGGCCCATGCATCCCTTCCGAAGGTGGGCTGGACCATGAAGGCCTTGTACTTTGTTTACAGTGTGACTGATGCACTGCAATGTGTCAATGTTGTCTACATCATCAGGGGAGGTTTGAAGTGCTGGTATTCCCAGATAATTATGTTAAGTAGTTATCTGTCTGATATGAATTGGATAATGGTGTATCAGGCATGATCATCCACAAATCATAATGATAACAGTCAGATAATGCATTATATGACCTGGCAGACATTTTACTTTCTGGTCAACTGCATATAGGCCTGATATAAGAATTACAATACTTTTATCATCATGATATCATGATGACAAGAGCTGATATGTCATATATAATAATGTCATGTAATTGACAGTACATTATAATTGCTCATCAGATAATATCATCATGATATGAATGACAATATTCTTTTCAGTCTGATTTCACTTTGATCATCAATATCTAGTCTTGCCATCTATATCATTTTATGATCATTTGAACAACACTTCCCCAGCCACAAGTGTGGGAATGTCTTTGTAATGACTGTATAGTACATGTTATATAAACTCATCCTCTCTCCCCTTCTCTCTCTTCTTCACTCTTGTCTCTGAGTTCTACCTCAGGGCAAGAGTCACTCTAAGACTCTAAGTCTTAGGGTTCATATCCAGGTAAGTGTACCCTTGTGTGAAGTCATCTGTGAGTGTCTTTCCCTGTTTAATTTTCGCTTTTTTGGAGGTTTAAGTAGTTCATACTTAGTAGGTAGTGTAGTGAGTAGGTACTGATTATGTAAACAATATGGAATGGAATTGCTTTCTGGTAATATCATGATTGATAAGTCCAATTGAAGGTTGCTATAGCAAATTTTATTTTTAAGCTGTCAGTGGTGTCAATGACAATTGTTGGTAATGTCTGATAATGAAAGACATATATGATCTACTGTTCACATTCTGATACATATGATCCACTCTACCTGAATGATAACTTTTGACCTATGCTGCCAAGGCTCCCAGAGAATATATAGCATTACCAATGTGTATATCATTATGATATACCTTATAGGGCTTTACAGGGTAGATAAAGTCTTATATAACATTATCATTTCATTAAAATTTTCCTGATGATTGAAGTTTTAAGTTCATTGTTCTGCTATTGTGATGTGTACTGAGGATCCTTGCTGACATGTTCTACAGGGGGGTATATGACGGAGGTTTAGTAATGCATACCACTGGTATTGCATACTTGAAATTTCCCTTGAAGAGTACATTCAGCAATGCTTGCAGGGTTCAGCACCTTCACCATCAGGTCTCTGCCCTGGACCATCAATGTTTCAGGACCCTTCAGTCTCCAGTTCAAAGAAGTGGCCCTCAGAATACCTCCAAAAGTGTTGTCCATTATGCTTTGGTGGTCACAACTGGCAGAGCAATAAGTATGTCATTTGATGAATATGAGGTAGTCAACTGCTGATTGTGCCTTTTGCTAGCTCTTCTAATATTGATGCAATTGTCTGCATTGATGCCTGTTTCACTCAGAAAAGGAGAAGTGGCCTACAGGATGACCCAGTGAACCCTACTGCTACTGTTTTCCTCTCTCAAGAGGGAATTGATTCTATGGAAAGTGAGGTTGACAGTTTGAGAAAGAAAAACCTTCTGTGCAAAGGAGAAGTGGCTATGTTGCTAAGAGGCATCATAAGGATGAAGAGGATGGATTTGAGCAGGGAATGAGGATACCAACATCAGTGCTCCAGAATTGTAATGAGTCATTTACTGCAGCTGATGAGAAACGTCAGAAAGTGAGGTTTACTCATGCATAGTTCTACTCTTCTGATGGGAGTGCAGGCTAGTACCCAATTCTTTTCAGATACTGGAGTCATGGCCTTACTCTGCTGTCATGATCGTGTTATTCACCTTGCAAACATGACTTCTGCTGGGGAAAAGCAACATTATGCTCTTGCCCTCATCAAATCACTTTTTAGCCACCTGCCTGATAATTTCCATATTGGCTTATTATATGACATAGGGTGTCAACTTGAACAGAGCTGCAGGAAGTGGGGCTTTCTTAAACCATTTCTGCCTTGAATTTCATTTGCCATCTCTGTCTTTCATGCTTTTGGTCATCAATGGCCATGCCAGCTTGTCTATCACCCATGGAAATGGGAGGGATTTGGACTTTCTGATGGAGAGGGCTGTGAACACTTCTGGAGTTCAATCAAGGCACTGATACCATCTCTCCAGGTGTTTGGGGTATGTGTATATCTGTATCATATGGACTGCATGATGATATTTTAATCAGTTTCATCAACGCCTCTTTGTTATTGATTTCCAGGTACACTATCTTGATTCAAAGAGTCTCACTGGTCTTGGCCAGTGGCTTTTGCAGTGGTGGAATCATTGTCAAACCAAGAAGGCTTCTGCAATCAAAGGCCTAAGGAAATGTGGAGTTGATACCCTGACACTTCAAGCTGAATGGGTTGCTCAGGTTGCTGTGCAGACCAAGGCAACCCCTCGTAAGCTGATTACTGATAATCATTATCTCCTGCTCACTGTAAAGTAGATCACTCTGCAAAAGCTACAGAGAACATCATATTACAGATTATGGCAACTCAGAAGTCACTGGAAAATTATGAAACCAGACTAGAAGAACTGGACAAAGATCTTCTCCATGGTGCCTCTGACATGACAAGCTTAAACATACAATTAGCAGAGTGTCATCAAAGGGTTAGGAGTTTCAAACAAGCCTTACAGAAGCAAAAAGCAACCCTTGGAGTAAATGGACTTGCAGATCTTGCTACACTTCAGAGTAACTCTTACCTGCAAGTGAGTCAGATGTCACTTTCTCTTCTATTGGAGATTATTAATGTCTTAGCTTCGTATGCATGCATTGGCAATTAAGACATGAATCCGAGATTGTCTTTGTCAAAGAAAGTTTGAGCTGGAAAGACTGGAACACTCATATCGTCAAACTGTCAGTGGTAAGGGGTCATTTATAACCAATAACATATTTTGGTTTGACTCCCTTACAAAGAACAAAGACTTCAGAACCACACAGAAACATCTGTCAAACAACATGAACCAGGAATTGTCAAACTGTCCACTAACTACAACAACATGTGTTTGCAGATGGCAGCTTTGATACACCAGGGAAAAGCCCCTCAAGGGTCAATTGCACCAGTCCTGATTCCAAGGGATGCCTTATTCAAATTGGATGTGGATGATGATATTTGGCAGGATGCTGGACTTGAGGATGACACTGGTAGATTGCCACCAGCTTGGTTGGCTGATGAAAAGGTGTGATCAGGGATCAGATCTCTGCTGGAGCTGAGGTGTTGTGAGGAAGAAGAAAGGCACTTATTACATGAAAGAAGAACATTGATGGAGTGGTTTTCAGAAGAGTGGAGTCGTCTGAAAAGAGCAAGAGAGGGTTCAAGTGAGACAACTGTCAACAGGAAATTCTATGACTAATATTAAATGCAGGTGATGATCTTGCATATGAACTTGACTGTCATGCTTCTGCATTGGCAAGTCTGTGCTTAGGGTGGCAGAAAGCATTGAGGGAATTTCCTAGTCTTCCTGATGAGAACTGGGGGGCAACTAATGAAGAACTGAACAGAAAAATGCTTGTTTCTCATCTGTTGGCCACCAGTGGTGATGAAGAAGAGAGCTTAGATGACTTGGCATTTGAAGATGAAGAAGGGCTTGAAGTGCTGGATGATGAGTTGTTATGTGTGGCAGAGGAATTTGCTCTTGCAGATGAATATCACCAACAGTTCAGTGACATGGCATCAACTGATTTGGTTTGGGATGATGAATGGGAGTTTGATGTATTAGATATGGATCCCCAATCATCTCCAAGCAAAAGACACTGTAGATAATGAGATACATTCAATCAGTCAATTCTGTAGATCTTTTCTGAGTGATGAAGTTTTATCTATACAGTATTGTTGTGCCTCACAAGTAGTTATGGGAGAGCCCACCTGGCATAAGAGAGATATGGGATGGCACACCATAGCCTGGGAGGCTTCCATGGCACATCTTACTTTCCCTTAAAGAGGTGAATGAGATAGGCTCTTAATCTGTTTTGGGACATCCCATGTACCCTTGGGTGGGTCAGTGGGATGTCCCATCATAGCCTCTTAGGCTGGCATGGGCAGTCCCATGTGCCCTTGGGTGGGTCAGTGGGATGTCCCATCATAGCCTCTTAGGCTGTCATGGACATTCCCATGTGCCCTTAGGTGGGTCGGTGGGATGTCCCATCATGGCCCTTGGGCTGTCATGGGACATCCCATGTGGCTCTGGGTGGGTCAGTGGGATGTCCCATCATAGCCTCTTAGGCAGTCATGGGCAATCCCATGTGCCCTTAGGTGGGTCAGTGGGATGTCCCATGTGCCCTTAGGTGGGTCAGTGGGATGTCCCATCATAGCCTGGGAGGCTGCCATGAGACATCCTATTTCCCTCAAGGAGGTGGATCATGGCTATTCATAGCCTCAGAGGCTTTCATGGGATGTCTCCCAACCATGTCAGCATGCCATCATGCAGAGCCCTGAATGTTCAATTCTATCATCACATTTCCCCTTGATGTAATGAGTGGTATATATGCAAATTTTCAATCCACACACTACTCCACTAAAATACAATAGTGTGAATCAATTTGTGGTAATGAATTCTACATCCAACCATAGCCTTCTTGTCCATAAACACCCAGAAGAGAAGTTGAGCATACCTCATTCTACCAATTTTCATGTGAAGTTTTGGTCTGTAATAAAACCAATTGGGATGTGAGGGATTACATGTTTTTGGCTTCCCAGTGATTATGGTGGAAGGCAGATGCATATTAAGGAGGTGTTACCATAGTAGGTATATTCTCCTGAGGAGCAAGAATTTTATTGTAGGTATGGCTGCACTTTGGGGTTGGGGACCCCAGACACCTAAGGCATGCATGGGACATCCCAGGTCATTTATTTAGACATATCTCCCAGGGCAGGGAATATGGGAAATCCCACCCATCCCATGCCCTAGAATTATGCTTTCCCAAGGGACATCAGCAGATGTCCCTGGGATGACCTTGGTCTAAGGGGCATTTAGCTTGAATGTTTTGGAGAAACTATTCGGCCAAAATGCCTACGAAAAAGGGTTACCTGAAGTGCTGTATCAGTGATCTGGCAACACCTCAAACCCCCACAGATACTCATGCACTGTGGGTCACCCTTGCTCTCTTGGTTGAGCTGACCATGCCTTCCTTGCTGCTGTAATCAACCATCAAAGTTGCATCTATCTTGGCAAGTTGTGTGATGAGCTGCTGCTCAAATGAAACATTCACACTACTCTTTCAACTCTTTCTTGCACCATCCAGCATCTCAGCATGACTTGCAAGATCATCTCTGCACATGCCCCTGAATGTAATGAGCTATTGCATGCAATGTACATGAATTGGATTGCTGATGAAGTTCTGGACTCAAACATGCTGGTGTTCATCAATGAGGCTGTGAAGGATGAGCACACTGTATCTAGGAGGTATGGGCACTCATGCTGAGGCCTCTACTGCATAGTTCAGAGGCCCTTCATCCATGGAACACACTATTCTATCATCCCCACTCTAACCCTCAATGACATTATCACCTACAACATCATTGAGGGTCTGGTTGACACTGAATGGTTCATCAAGTTCCTCAGAGAGCAGGTCATAAGTGCAGCATTTTTTTTTCCTATTCTATTGCTAGATAATATGACCTAGATGCTCTTCACAAACCCTTACCCTGGCCCTCACAGTGTATTAGTGATGGATAATTGCCACATCCACCATGGCAGTGAAGTTTGGCATTTAGTCAAAGAGGACAATTGTAAGTTGTAGTTATCTTGAACATACACTATCATACTTACCACCACTCAAGTTTACAAAATTTTTTATCTTTCCACATACTCACCAGACTATAACCTGATTGAACAAGCATTCTCCACTGTCAAGGCTTACCTTCACCATCACACCCACAACATGCCCTTGATGTCTATTGTTCATGCATGTCAGAGCATCATGCCAGAGAAAGCCAAGGGATATTGTAGGGCTTTGGGTTACATTGTTTGATATCAACTTTGTAGTTACTGCATGTAAAATGATCTTGCCTCTATCATTCAATGACATGTCAAAGGTTCATGTTCTAAGTAATGAGAGCACTATGATACAAGTGCTATGATGTGGGTGTAGGGATAAGACAAAAAAAAACAAGTATGACATGCAGTGACTAGTTGACTGACTCATCCTCATCAACAATGAATCCAGCTGGAACAGGGAGTCACTGCTTCTGCATATCACAAAAATAGAAGAGATCATAGTCACATTCAGGTAGAAATTCATTATTGTCATCCTGCCACATGGGAGGGCCACTGAAATGACAGCCACCTCCTTCATGATATTGCTTGTTGTATGATACTCATTTGGCAGGTGGCTGCTAAACTTCCTCAGTTGAGGCTGATGTGGACACATCTCTTTTCTTGCACTTTGCATCAGGTCTGTTCCACCAGGCTGTGCTACCTTTCTTCAAATGGATCACACCACCAGCTGAGATGCCAAATTCAGAGAGTAGTTTGTCATCAACATCTGGGAGAATGTCAGGGCCAATCCCATGCATTTCAAGAACAGATTTGTAAGACATGGTGTACCACATGCCAAGGTTCATCTCAGCATACTGAAGGAAGCACATCAATTGAGATGGTGAAGGGACAGGTGGTGATGAAACAACAGCTGCCTGATTGTGAGTTGGAGTGCATGGTACAGCAGGTGCTTGAGATGCCACTTGTTGGCCAGTGAGGAGACCAGACTGAGTGAGTGTCTGTAACAAGAGTACTGACATCAAGGAATTGATGCTGACAGATGGAGATGGCAAATGAGCTGCAGCCTTGCAAGCAGGGTGCAGGATGGGGGCCTTGTTTGTGAGGTTGAATGATGGAATGTTTGGTGGGACATTGATTGTTACTTGCCCATCTTCCTATCAATATAATCAATTTATGTATGGATAGATTTAGGTTGATAACTTACCAGAGCAACACACCAGTCACAGATCATCACTGGAGTTAGTGGGATTCTCCAGGGGGTCCAACATAAGTGAGCCCTTCATCATGTTCATTTTTGTATGCTTTTTCCAACTTGAGGTGCCATTGGGCTAGATGATGGTCAAGATTGGCCTTCTTACTATGGCTGCACATTGCCTGAGGGTGTGAACATTAGCATTAGGTCCATGAAGGTAGACATATATGCACCATGCTGCTGTCAGTGGTGGGTTCCAAGTCATTCTCAGAACCAGGACTTCCAGAATGCAAGACTTGAGGTAGCATCTCAATCTGTTGCATATCAACAAAGACCTTCACTACTGGTGGACTGTCATCAGAGATTTTCTTGACCATTTCCCTGTAATCAGAGAGGTTGTCAATGTTGATAGCATTGCTTGTCTGTTGCCTGAGGTAGGTAAGTACAATGAATGATGGAAAAAAAATAAGGAATAACCTTTTGCCTATGGCAGAACATACTTGAGTGGAAAGTGTTTCTTCTCAGAGACCTCATAGTTTTTTAGACCATGCTTGAAGAGGATGCTCCACAAAAATTCCAAGTAGTTTGAGTCATTGAGGGCAAAAAGAAGCTCCTTCATCTTCATAGATTTCTCTTCTTTGGACATTGTCTTTCCCCAGATGGCTTTCTTGACTTTTGAGTAGACCATCAATGAAATAGAGGAAGACTGGAAGATTTCATCATCATCTTCCAGAGCTGGAGACTTCAACATAGCAGCTACAGAAGAAAGAACAAAGACTAGAGCTAACTACCAAATTCATCTAGGGGTGCTTCTGGGGTCCTCCCTCAGCAACTCCCAGAGCACAAAACTGATTTTTTAGTTTTCCACAGACTTTTGCAAATGGCTGTAATAAAACTATTGATCAGGAAGTGGAGTGCATAGGTGGTAATCCTCACTTGGAACCAGATGTGTGGAGATTTATGATATAGATACAGTGACTCAAAAAACTGTCCAGATGTTTGCCACTTTTTCAAAGAATTGCTCATAACTCAGTCCCCATATGGCCATAAATCATGAAAAAATAGGGGTGGATAGCCAGTGATCATGTGATTATGTATGCCAAATATGGTTATGGTCATGTGACTTGATACTGTACAATTAATTCAACATTGACCACTACTCATCTGGACAGTTTTTTTGCAGGGTATCCAAGTGACAATAAGTACATCAGCAAAACTGTCTTTTTCGGACAGCCGCCACAGCCACCACAGTAAATTACAGCATGATTACAGCATCACAGTATGACAGCTCGACAGTAGCACAGTCACCCAGCATCACACAGTTCTGCACAGTGCCGCACAGTGCTGCACAGTCTGCCAGACTCACAGTGGCACATTGCCACAGAGCTGCAGAGATAGGCCCTCCCACTACATACATATGATGCCATATGATACCATGCATGTGGCATTTGATAAATGCATGGAAGTCATGGTACTGAGCATTGGAATCGGTGTTGTTGGTGGAGTTGAGTGTCACCTGACTCACAGTCCCTGAGACACTGTTGCATAAGGTGCTCACCTGTGTCTCTGTCAGAGAGGAAATACACTATGATATACGACCTAACACACCTGCACAGGGAAAATCACGTCTGCAGCCATGCCACCATACCGCAGGACCGACTTGGTGGGGCACAATGCTGATGACATGCTGATGTGTCACTGCTACCTGTGTCAAGTCAAAGACCCCTCCTCGAATTGACGTATAGACGTTGTTTGGATTATTCTGGTAAGAATATGAGGCAAGCTCAGACGTGCTGAACACATGGTCGACATCCAGTAAAGGAGAACCCATCGTCTCCATGCAGATGTCTCCTTGACAATTTCAGTGGTCTCACCCTCCATGGTCTCCCAGGCAGTGGGTCCTTCGCCATCAATCCCTCCTTATCCACATGTTGGAACATATTAGAGGGGGGGTATGACTCAGTGCCATAGTTTGAATTTGAATCGTCCTGATTGCCTGTCAATCGACTCCTGCCATTGAACCCGTCACTCTGTACCATCTTGGCTTCGTCATACTCTTCATCATATTCTCTATGGAAGGACGAGCCCTGACCAACAGCAGGGCCTGATCACCGTATGTATTCACATATGTGGATTCGTCAACTCCAACTGCAGAGGGAGTCAAATAATGGGCATATGGATCACCGCTGGGTCAAACATCGAGACTGGCTTCGACCTCAGCCTCGCACATCCAGTTATGTTTCTGTTCTTCAACATCAGCAGCACGCAAATAGTCTTCCATTGCATGGAAGGTGGCTTGTGAAAGGAAGACCTGCGCGCATACAATGAGCTTGCCTCTGGCAGGGAAGTGGGAGGTTCTTACCTTGTGCTGCCCCAAAACTACATCAGTCTCTCCAAGGCCCAAAGCCACCCTCATCCTTTCAATTTGTTCTGCTGGAGTCCCGTCTCTGCCACCTTGCACATTGGATCCCTGTACTGCTGACAAAATTCCTCTGGAGTCCTGCTGACCTCAAACATGCACACACCCCACTTGGCAACCTCGACCAACCCTGCACTGCGAACCTGTCCCTTGACTGATCGTTCCTCGAGCTGGTTTGGGAGTTGGGAGTCGTTCGGGTTGATGCAGAAAACAAACCAATTCTGTGTGTCTCCCAATGTATCAAAGAGTGTGTCGAGGGCAGCGCAGAATTTGCCTGTGACGCAGGGTGTACCTGTGTTTTGGGGTGTGGTGACGTCCTCGTCCTTGCGCTCTTCTTCAGTGATGGTGGGAGCTGTGCTGGTGGTGGTGTTGTCATGCGGCATACAACGAATGGTATTTTTCCGTCCTGTAGAAGGTGCCCGCATAGGCTTTACAGGTTGTTGTGCGGCAACTATCATGTCCTGGATGAGCCTGTGTGGCGATGGCTTTTCCTGAAAAAGAGACCTTGGACAAAGGGATTGATGGATCCCACTCCTTCTCCTCCATCCACAATGCCAGTACCAACTGCTGTACCACGAAGGAGAGCTGCGAAATCAGAGTTGAGAGCATCGAGGTTGTGCTCCAAAAATGCCTCAGAAGAATATGTCACCAGTCCATTGAAGAGGCAAATTGTGAATGTTGGAAAACCCGACCTATCCAAGCCACCTCCCAACTTGAAGGAAGAATGGTTGCCTGATCATTTGGCAAAAGCTTCCACCATTGTGTGGTCTGTCTTCTTATGGGACCAGCGAGCTTGATCATCCACGATATGAATGAGACCACCAGGTCTGTTCTGAAAAAGTCGGACGCATTCTGAGTTATCGAAGTAAGAAATGAGGGAGGGGGGGGGGACATGTTTGGATATACCCTCGGATTGGTATTCATCGACATGCAATTCAAAGAGACGTTGCTGAACGAAATGGTGTAATTGTTCATTGGCGAAGTTGATGCAGAACTGGTCAAGCGAGTTGGATCTGCCTGTCATGTTCTGTGGACCAGGGAGATCAAATAAGCCGATGAAAGTGTTGAAGTCGTCTCTGCAGAGACGTTGGTTGATGTGCTCGTTGAGCCATGCGAAAAGGAGGGAGTAGAGTGTTTTGGCGAGGTCGTTTCTATTGTCAGATGCTCCGTCTGAGTCGAGGAAGACAGTGCAGAGCTCCTTCTTGACCAATTTGGTCTTGTAGGACAATGCATTCTCGAGTGCAGAAGGTTGGACACCCAGAGACTCTGCTATGAGGGCAAGGGTATCAATGTTGCGCATGACTGCAGCGTCGACATCTCTTGAACGGTTGATTGTGAATTCGAGGTTGCCAAGGTGGAGGATGGCAGCGACGACTTGACATGCCTGTACAGCATGTCATTTGGAGAGACCGATGGTTTTCAATGCCACTTTGAGCTGTTCGAATCGGTGTGCATCGTTGGCCCTGATGGCATTGGGACGAGCACCTGTGCTACGCTGTCTGAGATACCTATAGTGAGCCTTGTCTTGCAGATGAAGATGCTGTCTTACCTCAGGGGATGGGCCTGCAATAAGATAGTAAAAGATATGGAAGTTGCATTCACCTGAAGGAAACAGCAGTGACTCTGTTTGTTTCAAGATAGTAATCGAGCGTCTTTATGTCACACTGGTGACCTCTCTCGGTGAACTGCAATTCAGTGTACTTGCCAAGCCGAGAAGCGTTCGGATTAAAGAGGGAGCATGCATTTCCAAACATTTCGATGATGAACTCTGCGGCAGGGAGAGTTTTGCACCTTTCTTTCTGGGATTTGAGATGGAGAATTCGTGGAAGGTTTTGATGGCAAGATGTCTGTTCTCAGACTTTCCTCTTGTGGTTTCGCCACTGAAAAGAATGGACTGGTCCTGTGCTGTGCGCCGCATGTGGTAATAAGCATTGCTGGCGAGTTGGAATACGTGGGGGTGCAGATGAGATTTTCCAGGAGAGGTGTCCCAATACTCTGCAGCATACTTGTGGTGGACAGAGTCAGCATTTGAAGAGACGTACTTGTGTAGTAGCACAGTCACCCAGCGTCACAGTGACAATGAGCAAAACTGCCTTTTTGGGATAGCCACCACAGCCACCACAGGAATTTACAGCACAGTGACAGCATCACACTGTGACAGTGACTCAGTGGCACAGTCACCCAGCATCACACAGTCCGGTACAGTCCACCCAGTTAGCACAGCCACATAAGTGACACAGTCTCACAGTGTTGTACAGGTTGGTACAGAGCTTCCAGAGCTACACAGATGCCTATAGTGGCTACATCCCAACTCCCATGCAACATTCAATCATTATCACTCCTGTGTGACTTTCTTGTGGATTACCCAGGTGAATTGCAAGAGCAAGCAGACAAGCATGCAGCTGAGTTCAAAAAAATGGTCAGTAACTCTCGGTCTGCCATAATAATGTATTTCCCTCTGTTCAGTTTCTTGTCATACAGGCCACCGCTGCAACGGACAAATGCTACAGTTTGGAGTATAAGTGGTTGTCCTTGGACATGCCAGCTATCAATCACCAGTATCGTTAACCATGTCATGGTAGCCAACACTCAACAGTTGGCTGATAAGTTGTAAGTTGCTCTCGGAATACATTTTACAGAGGTAAGGACTGTTTACACGTGGTGACATGAGGCTCAGCCAGCCAGCCCACCCAGGATCACACTGGCACTTGCAGCCAGGCTGGTGGCCACCAGCAACTTTCTCAGGTGGGAGGACTTGTCTTGGCCTGGCTCATCAGCCAGTTTCGAGGCACACTTAGGCGTAACGAGAAGGTAAGCCGCCCCTGTCTTATCCGAATTTTTGAAATCATGCTCCACAGACCTCTTGCACTTCAACCTTGACAAGATTCATCGCCCACCTCGCCTAAAATTATCAATCCGTTGCCGATGGGATTATTGCACTCAAATCTGTCACGATTGCCATTGGGATCATGCATGAAATAGGTGCGTTCCTAGCAGAAAATCCTCCGACTGCTCTGGACAAGGTATGTTATCCACTCCCCTGCTTTTTAACATTTCTGGAATGGTGACTGTGAGTGGTGCCATTTGATTGCGTTACACAGTCACCGGTTGTTGTCTAATTCATGGAGTAGTTTGTCATTGGGCATGCTACTATGACAGAGTAAGGAGATGCATTCGAACAAACCTTGTGATAAATTTGTGATGACTCGATCCCCACCATCTGGGGACATTGATATCTTCTGTGTTCACACTAGAGCTTAAACATAGCAGTTGGCGAAAAATTTACAGACTAGACGATAAGAGTACGAGCAAAGGGGCGGGATCGTATTGCTTCACAAGTAGTGACACACAAAGTACAAAACAACAAGACATGTCATGCTCAGGAAATATAAAATAGTGGGGAGCATAGGTATGTCAAATGTGACGAATGAATGCCATCTAGGCGCCAGGAGAAGTAGAGTGAACTTTTCATGTAAGTGTCAGAGGAGTATAGCGATCAAACGGACTGGACGTATGTACATGCGACTGTGCTTTCAGTGAAAGAAGCTCGGCGACACTTGCATGGGTTGTGCAATACGATGCCACTCTTGCGTATGTCGTGGCGAATGCGTCCAACATCAATATTAGCGTCCTCGAGCTTATGCTCAGCCGTCTGGGCTCTAAACTGGTATAGGTTACCAAGTGCAATCGTCTCATCAACCTTCGCAGCAGCAAGCTGCTGTTCAAGGATACACATGTTGTGTTGGGCACGTGCAGCTTCAAGGATGAAATTGGCCTCCTCTTGTTCAAGCTCAGTGTCCGAGCCCTCCTCATCAACCTGCAGGTATGCCAACCAGCCAGAATGCCAACCAAGGCAATGCATAAGTATGTTTGAATGAGTCTCGTATTCCATCAAGACACTTCATCACTTACTGCTTTTGTGGGAGTACTATTTATTTGGGGGGAGATGAGATTGAGGTTGCGATTTCGAAAGGGAGTACTGTAAGACTGGAATACAGCAGACTTGCGTAGTCTTAGTGCACCAATAGCTGAGGGTGTCCCTTTTGGGAGGACTGCGTTGCTAGAGAGGGTCGGCTGCACTGGAGAGTGTGGATTCGATATAGAGTCAGTGCTAGGATTTTCGGGGTCACTGGCGAAGGAGGCATCTGAAGCAACTCACGTACTGAGGGCACCAGAGCGAACTGTGATGCCTAGTTCACTATGACCCATGGCCTGGTCAACTCAGGGGTCCCAGTCATCCTCCACTGGAAGATCACTCAAGGCAGGTGAGCGTGACATGAAGTCGAAGGAAGTAAAGAGCGATGGCAGGAATGTGGGGAATTTGGAGGTGGAAGTGTCCAAAACCTATGATAGGTTGATCAAGTTGCTGACATACTCGCTCACCATCGCTTGACTCAACTCATCACACAAATTCGCTTCAATCATGGATACGACCACTCACCTCGCGCCAACTCTTCGACTTGCCTCATTTCAGTTGCAGAACAGAACGGTTCAATGTCGTGCGCACAACTAATCAAGTTCCAATAAAACCATCTAATTGTGCATAAGTCTCGAGGAAATCAATGCTGACTTTATGCCCAAGATCGACTCGTGTTGTCATCGAGGCCATAATGACCTTTCTCTGAGTAAGTATTTATCTAATGATTGTCAAACTTGTTAACCGTTCATATGGTAGGGCTGGCTTGCATAGGCTCGAAACGTGACGTGTACCATTTGACAACGGATACATTGACACATAGGGTCTCATTTTATTTGCTGTAAGTAGCATTGTCATCTACTGCGTATCATCTGCAGATCGGAATGCCCAACTGTCCTCAGTGTCTCAAGAGTTTTTCATCAGCCCAAAGGGTTACCACTCACCTTGCACAGCCGAAATCTAAGTGCCATGCTTGGCAGTGAGAACGACTCGGGCTCTCCCTTCATTTGTCACCGTTGACTGTCAACAGTACACCCAGCTCCTCTCCATCACTAGACGACTTTCATGATCTGCCTGCCTATGACGATTTCGATGTCATTCAACCTGACCATGATGCTATTGATACATTTGTCCCCTTCGGTGATTCTGACTTCGATGGGGAAGAAAGAATTTGGAATCCATCCGTAGCTGAATCCACTGCTCTCCTTGCTGAATTAGGACAAGGCCACCAAATCCAGCCCTTCTCCAGTGCAGGGGTGGTCTTTAACACCGGCGAAACGTTTCTTAAGTGTTTTGAAATGGATCCATTCTCTTCCTTCCGTTGTACCAATCTATATTATCCCTTTGCCGGCCTCAATGATTGGGAAATGGCCAACTTCCTTCTGTGATCAAAAATGAGTATGGCAAAGATAGATGAATTTCTATCGTTGAGCTCGGTATGTCCAACTCACCCATTCCACTCTCGATATATTCCATTCATCGATTGTTTCTCAGGTACGCACTCTGCCACTTTCATTCTGGACTGCCAAGGAACTGCGAAGCCAAATAGAATTACTTCCAACCACGCTGCGCTGGAACTACAGAATCATCGCTACATCCTATCCCATGAAGAGTCCAGCTATCCTCTACTTTCGTGACTCTCTCAAGTGCATCGAAGCACTGTTCAACCATCCGTACTATGCAGATCATATGATGTACACTCCATTCCGAGTATTTACAAGTGCGGAGAGGGTCATCAGGGAGTTTAGCAAATGGATGAGCAGGGACATGGCATGGCAGATGCAGGTAGGACATTACGATCCCAGTCTACTTGTACTGATTTCATCTAGTCCAAACTCCCACCAGGTGCTATGTTGTGTGGCGTTATCCTTTCATCTGACAAAACTCATATAATGAATATGTGTGGTGGAAAAGTCGCTCACCCGCTTCTTATCAGCCTTGCAAACATTAAGATGGCCATGCAGAACAAAGCATCCTCACATGCCTTCTTACTCAATGCTCTCATGCCCGTCGTCTAGTTTATCCACCCCATGCATCAGATGCGTTCTGTGTTGGAGGCTCGCCTCTTTCACGAGTGTCTTGACATAGTTCTTCAACCCCTCAAAGTTGCTGCCCAAATTGGACGAATGATGTCTGATCCTGCTGGAAATCTCCGCCACTGCTTCACACCACTTGCTGCATATATTGTGGATACTCCAGAAGCATGTATGCTGGCTTGCATCCATGGAAAGATGTCTCCAGTGACAATGGCTAGTCACAAGGACTTCGGTGATGCATTTTGGCATGAACGCCATACTGGAGCGAGGACACTTTCCCAGCTCTCTTGCATTCAATGCGACCCAAACGACCTCGAGAGGTATTTTGCTCAGTGTAAAGAATTTAGGTTGAGCGGTGTTGCGGAGCCATTCTGGCAGAGTTGGCCATTGACCGATCCTGCTAATTTCTTGACACCGGAACCACTACATCACTGGTACCGGAAATTTTGGGATCACGATGTCCAGTGGTGCAAGAATGCTCTCAGTGCACCAGAACTCGACTTCCGCTACTCTGTCTTACACCCAATTGTTGGCATGCACCATTTCAAGGATGGTATCACGGCATTGAAACAGGTTACTGGTCGAGCTCAGAGAGACATGCAGTGTTTTATGGTAGCTGTTATTGGTGGGGCTGCATCACGAGAGGTAGTGATCGTGGTTCGTGCCCTCATGGACTTCCAGTACTTGGCTCAAGCTCCTAGGATTACCTCAATCATACAGGACAGGATCAAAGCAACCCTTGCGGAGTTTCATAATCACAAGGATAAAATTACTGATGAAGGTTTGCAGAGAGGGGCAGAGAGTGGCAGTGCTCTAGACCACTGGTTTATTCCCAAGTTGGAATTGATGCAAAGTGTCACACCGAGCATCAGCAAACTTGGTGCACCTGTGCAATGGTCAGCCGACATGACAGAACATGCCCACATCGAGGTGATAAAGGAACCTGCATCTACGATGAATCATCAAAACTATGATACACAGATTTGCTGCTACTTAGATCGTGTCAAGAGATGCCAGCTATTTGAGACAGTGACTCGTCTCAGTGCACTGAGCAATGCCGATGATACTCATGATCAGGACTTAGCCACTGAGGATGATGGGGCTGAGGATGGTGACATGAATATGGCAGACAATGAAGATGCTGTGGTGATCTTGAAAGATATCTGGTCCTCAAGACGTTCTGTTCCAGATCTCTTCAGCATCGCAGAGAGGCTTAGGACTGCCTTGCCTGGTTCTGTCCCACAGCCAGTCTGTACGTTCTCTTCGGGAGCTACTGCCCTCCGCATTAATCATCAGCCATCCATCAAACACATCTCTATTGATAAGGCTGCTGAACTATTCGATATTCCGGACCTCCGAGGAGCCCTTGCAGACTATCTGGGTCATGAAGGACCACATGCACGGAACTTCCACTCCTTTGGCTGACAGCGGTGCTCACCTCCAGATGCTCACCTCCCATTCAGTGACCTTCAGGTTTGGTACAAGGTTTGTCTTCAACAAAAGTCATACCACAATTCTAGTTCTCTTGAGCCTGTGTTTACAATCAATGCTCGCCTGCCCGATCATACATGGAAATATGGCCACCATGATGCAGCGATTTTGCAGGTGGATGCGCACCATGAATGGCCTGCCAGTGGCCTCACAGGTATGCCGTTTCAGATGCCAAGTGATACTACACTAACGATTGCCTCTGTAGGTCATACTGTGGTAGATGTTCGTCTTATCATGTGCCCCGTCTCTCCCAGAGGGCTCTGGCTTGTCTGGGATGATCACCTCCTTGTTTATGTTTGGCAGTTCGATATGGTCCCACAACAGCAAGCCGATGTGGACCTGGCAACAAGATTACACGTCCTGAAGCAGGCAACACGTGCAGCGGGGGAGTTTTTGGGGGATATCTTTCCTCTGGATCAGATCAAGTCATACGCTCATCTTGTACCTCGCTTTGGTGAAGCCGCTGATAATCGATTCACGAGTACTAACAGCTTTCATTCTGCACAATCATTCTGGCTAAATAGCTACTTTGATAAGGAGTTTTACTATGCTCTGTTGTTGTAACGTACAACTTAGCGCTAGGTAAATAGTGAAAAAGTCATATTCTTGAATCCTCAGTGTGGATTTATACCGGCGAAACTTGCAGATGAGCGAGTGGCATTTGGCTTAATGACAGTCGGGGCGCAGTAGTTCCTTTTATATCAATTACTATTACTACCACTCAGATTTCTCGGTTTTACTTGTCGTGCAAGTCCTGTGGTTCACTCTTCAATCACTTTCATGTATACAGTGTGTGTGGGGTATCTTTGATGTCATCGTTTGTCTGATTTTGGCTGCGCCATTTCGTATGGGTGGTCAGTGCCAATCGGTATTGGCCACGGTGATGTCGTGCGTGGTTCTCTGGTTCTCCTTTCTGGATCTTGGCAGGATCGTGGTGATGCATACATGAATTTGTCTTCGATTTTGTTGCACACACTGGTCTTCACTTGGTGGTGTTGGATCTTCTTCATCCATCATTGGTGTTGACATCTCCACCATCTTTTTTTTTCTTGCTCTAGCTGATGGGGAGCGCCTGAAGACATTCAAGACTGGTACATCGTCTTTCCTCCTGTACAGTCTGAGCTTGGTCCAGGAGTGACTTACAACCCTCAGGTCAGAGCCATGCTTGCATATGTCGATGCTTTGCATGAGGAGATTGTCCTACTGGATCTGTCCACTGTCGTGGACTCTCGTACCCAGCCTTTTTTTTGTCTCGCCAAAGACTACAGTCTGCGACATTGCAAAGCTGATGAAAGAACGCCGTGTAACTGTGATCTGCGTTATGGAGAATAGTCCGGCCCCTGAAATAGAAGTAGACTAGCATATCTGGTGGCAAAAACAAATGAACTGGAAGACCAGGCTGCAAACATCCTTGAAGTTGCTGGATTGACTGAAGCTGACATCGATGACACTCCCTCCTTCGGCCAGTCAACTCCCAAACCCCCACCGATCCTTACCTCCACTCAGAACCTCAATTGGCCCCTTGTACCTGGAATGGAAAGCTTCTGGGACCGAGGCCTTACCAATGGACATCTGGATATTGACAGCAAAATTTCCCATGTTGATACTTCGGGTGGGTGTGCTATCTTCTGCTCTTGACGACTGGGCGAAGGAAGAAGAATCCCGCGATGTCATCGACCCCAAAGGTGGCTGGGAGCTTGATGCCAATGCTGCTGAGACCGAAGAACAGGAGGATGAGTTCGAAGATGCTGTTGGTGACGAGGATGTCTTGGCAGGGGAGCTGCACCCGGTGTGAGTGAGACTGAACTTTGGGTTCGTAACTCCTCATTTGCCACTGACAACATTGCAGTGGGTTCTTTCGGAACTGCTATACAGGTATGTAATGGTCCAATCAAACTAGTTCTTGCCATCCTGACGCGTTGCAGTTACTGAACTGTCAATTTGGTATCATAAATTTTGTGCCCCTCAAAGCTCTTTTCCTGTCGACCTACAACTCTTCACACGTGTACCTATCCTTCATTACTTCCATGCCACCAGTTCAATTGCACGCGAGACATAGCTCTTCTGCAAGTTCCACTAGCCACGTATTACCTGTGGCAGTCTGGACACTCGCTACAATCCATGCGGAGTTGACCGAGGGCTTCTGTTTGGTCTCAGGCAACAAGCTTCAAGATGCCAGGGCCGCATTTAGATCTGTTCTTCAAGCATTGCTCTTGGTAATCGTGTCATCAGATGCAGACGCAGTGGAGGTGGGTTTGTGTTGGCCGTGACTATCATTCACATGCAGTACAGATAAGTGCCATGACTACAGACGTGCCTGGAATAGACTCCTTGCTCGAGTTGTCACTGGACTTGCCTCTGCAAAACCTTCCACATGATGGGAGTTGAATGTGGATCCGTTGACACTCAGTGAGGTTGAAGCTATGGTACAGAAGGACTTCAGAGGGATTGGGCCTTTCCCTACTTACATACTGCTGTCGACCAAGAAGTTGATGCCTCCTCTGTCCGCCAATCCTTTCACTCTCTCAGTTCCAGCTTCATGCTGTCCCCTCATGCGCATCGCCATCCCTCTCCTCCACGGTCTGCATATGTTCTCCCGCTGTCATATTCCACCCCTCTTGATATTCTGGCTGGACCTTATTGAACTTCTCGGCTTCGTGAGTAGCTTGACTAACACTCTCGGGATCGCGACACTACAAACGACCAGCTACATCCGTGAGTCCATAGTACATATCTCATCGAGTCACTCCTTTCATCTGTCTACTCATGAAATGAGATATTCTCGATGATGACACCAGGACGAAGGTCAAGCAAGAAGTCCTCGTCACCCTTGCATCTCTCCTCTCACTGGCTCGTGGGTTCTCTGCTCAAGTCATTGCTCCCATCGCTTCCGTAGACCCCCACATGATGGGAGTTAAATGTGGACCCTTTGACACTCGGTGAGTTTGAAGCAATGGTATGGAAGGATTTTGCAGGGATTGGGCCTTTCCCTACTTACATACTGCCCCCGACCATGGAGTCAATACCTACTCTGTCCGCCAATTTCTTTGCTCCCGCAGTTCCAACTTCATGAGGTCCCCCCCTCTCCCTCGCACACATCACCATCCCTCTCCTCCACACCCTGCATGTACTCTCCCGCTGTCATATTTCACCGCTCCAGATATCCCAGCCAGTCTCGTCGAACTTCACCATTTCATGAGTAAGTTATCAGGATCACAACACTACAATGGTTGGCTGCATCTGCGAGTCCATAGTATGTACCTTGTCCGTTCTACTGCCTTTGTCTGCCCCTGTATAAACGAGATATTGACTACCATCTGTCAAGGTTTACTGACTGGTGTTCTCAGCTTGCAGGCGGAATGCAATCGTAAGATTCAGTGATGTCTCAGCCCTTCCAAGTTGCTCATGTCTTTGGTCCCGACAACAGGCTCTCTCTTCAGCAAGATACCAACCGGTCATTCAAGGTTGGTTCTAAAGTCGAAGCATCGTATATATATATGCACGAAAGTTGGTTGTGATGAGAGCGTCATGGCGACGAGACCTCTAAGCATGCATTAAGGGCTTTCCAAGAGTAAATTCAGATTTGCGGAAACTTTATAATTAGTATTTACTACAGCTTTAAGTATGTAGAGCTGGCTACGTACACTCACTCATGCCCAATCAGGATGTTTCCATAGATGGCTCCGGTCTCAGGTTGATCTAAACGACTCACCACCTCCAACCTTGTTATTTTACCTAGCTGCACTCATGATACCCGCCTATAACACCTTCTGCATGCATTTTCCTGGGCCATCTTCTGTTGTCAGCATGATGCGATCACTGATCGGGGCCAGTCACAGGTAACTGTTTACCCAATTTCTGCAATTCAATGGTTTCGCTTAGGACAGTCCTTTGAGAGTTGCTGAAGTGTGTGCTCTTTCGTGGTGTACCCTCTAGACACTGTGTTCACTCTTTGCCGCTGGTTTGTCCTCAAGTATGCCAAGAACAAAGCGCATGAAGGGAATGGCCCAGTGTGACCCAGACAGCATGGGTGATACCGGTGTGCCCTCATCCTCGCATGAACAAACTGCACTGACTTTGTGAAGAATGAAGCGGACCACAGCTGGTCAAGGTGGCACAATTATGCAACTCGAGAGGGTTGGAGACGTCCTTGCTCAACCTCAGCAAATGCCCAGACAGCGAGTTGTTCTCCCAGATGATGCACCACAGAACATTTTGGCTCCAACACCTCGCCGCCAGAGGAGGGTCACCCAGGCCTCTCAAAAGTGCAAGGTAGTTAACTTCTATGGGTATATCTAGATATCTGCTGATGTATGCTAAACAGACTCGTACTACGGAAAACCACACTGAAGACTTGGCCATTGAAATGAATCTCGATTCCGGACCTCTACCTGAGTTTCAGATGGCAGAATCTGGGTCCAGATTTGGGTTCCAAGCACAAACCCCCAGACAACCATCTTTTGTTGGGATGCAATCACTGAACGAGTATGAGCAAGATCAAACGAGGCACCAGGTGCCTCAAACTGCAAATACTGCTGCCCCTCGAGCACAAGGTTGGGCTGTTACATCTCAGACAACTTGTGCGTCCATTTAATCTGTCCAGCACATGCACCATCGATCACTTACTCACACCAATGCTAGTCACCACCCAGCTTGTATCCCAGCAGCCTCACATGCCCCAAGATAGCATGGCTACCGAGCGTAATTCCCAACTTACCTCTAGATTTTGTCCACAGCCCCTCTCAATGGTCCCAGATTTTCCATCGACTTCATCGACACCCGATCCATTCGTGTCCCGGGCTGCATCAACAACTGTCTCTGGTTTGTCGAAGGGGACTACCGAAAAAAGTTACTTTAAGCCTTCCCAAACCGAACAGTAAGTTCTCCGCCCAGTGCAAAGTGACTATCGAATTAATGATGACGCGAGTAATGACCTAAGTGAACCTCGATCTGGTGAAGAGTCGCGTGACTCCAACGATGGTCCGTGGTCAAGCCTTGATGATGCAGGGGATGTCCAGGATGCCGAGGATGAAGCTTCCTGTGGTCATGCAGGTAATGATGGATACTCCAGCAGTAGGATCGATGAGAATTGACTGATGCACTCCCCTATTGACGAAGGGTCAAATGATGTGCCTGACTCCGACTGTATGTCGGAGAATGCTGGGCCTCACGAACTTGATGACGGTGAGTACGTAGTATCTCGCATTCAGTCAGTGCTAACTACTTCTTAGAGTTAGGGCAGGGTGGTCAAACTCCCTCACCCCAGGTGTGTTCTCAGCAGTCCTCTTCGCAGCAACGATTCCCCCAGCCACATGTCCATACTCAGTCTATAGTGTCTTCCCAGCATGCTCCCTCCCAGCAATATGTCCCTCGGCATGCAGTGTCCTCGCAGTCTGGTCCCGCTCCTGCTCAGTGGCCCGTGCTCCAACAATCTCGACTGTCCTGACCACAAGTTGCACCCGAATGTGCCCTGGCTCCCCCGCCGCCTCACTGTCCTAACCAACATGGAGAAAGTATCTCCTCGCACCAGTCTGGTATGCTACAGGATTGTGGAGTACGGTCCAATAATGGACCACAAATGCAACATGGCAAAGAGGTGATTAATTATAATATTAATTTATTGCACTCACACTGCAGAAAGGTTGGCATGGACTACAACGTTAATGCAAGGCATCAGTCCCAAAACCGTTTCCCTTGTCCTCCCTCGCCTACATACCTCGAAGACACTGTCAGTGGTGAGAAACATCCCTCCAAGAAGCTGCATTCCAATGTGGTTAGCCAGGTGCAGGGTAGGCTGCACAGTGAGGAGGACTGCTCGGGCAATAGCATGAGTCTTGTCAGTGAGCGCCGCGGTAAGTATTCCAGGACGACCAAGGCAGATGTGGTCGTTTGGCCTACTACGCTAGCATTTTTCAGTCCGCTGTGGTGCAAACTTTTGGGTGAGGCAAAGGCGAGGATGCAGTTGTATGTTGCAACAGAGGTCCCATTCCTCTGTCGTGAAATGGTGATTGACGGTGTTTGCATGGAAATCCTGGTTGAGATGGTTATCAAGTATGAGGACGATGGATTGGAGCTTGAAGCCAGTAAGTTTCTTAATACCTACTAAGTGCTACGTGTCTCAATGATTGCAGGTTTCTATCCAGAGCACAAGAGGTCGATGGCGACGATTGTAAGTGTGCAACATTTTTTTTTTCCCTGCAGTAATGTACATTCTGTAGTTATTCAACGACACACAAACCTTCTGCAGTGAAATCAAGAAAGTTGCCGTGCATATCGTTCCCTTTGAGTATGGTCTTTACCCCCCCGAAACCATCGATGATAATGCCGAATGGATCGATTTCATCAAGAAGAAGGCCACACAACTGCTCGAAAGTGCTCGATATCTCCGCGGAGACTTAGATTCATTGGTATGTACATCCCCGTTGGCACTGTGCAACTATTGCCAAATAGTACTGCAGGGAAGGACTAGCAATTTTGCCCACTCCGCTCTCAAGAAGACTTGTCTTGCCGTCTACTATTGCACCAGCTCCAAGTCTCTCCGCTGGTTTGCTGAATTCCAAGAGTCTGTTCCCATCAAAGCGCTTGTCCTTGTCGCTGCGATCGTACGTTAGTTTCTGTCGTCGTTGGTAGGATTACTGATGTGAGTTAATCAAGATTCGAAGCGTCCTAATGACATTCAAGAAGCACGGAGTAGCCAAGAATGAAACTCTGTGTGGAGACGAGATTGAAGATGCATGCAATAATATCACGCATTTGATCGATCAAGTGTGGTATGATGACTACCATGGGAGTAAACTCGACAAAATGCTTCGAGAATGGGCCAAGGCTGGAATGTAAGTCAATATCTGTTCTCAGCGATTCTGGGATGGAAGTTAACATGTTTTAAGGACAGGGTACTCAGCGAGAGAAATTGCCGGGCTGGAGACAGAGGAATGGCAGGTTATCCTCAATTAATGTTGCATTGTTTTCCTTTGTACACGCATAATTCTACTTCTTCCGCAATGCTCGCAGTGATTGATAGGGTGAATGATCTGGTGCGAATAATAGTGAAGTCGGTACACTAGCCTACAGAGTGATACATGAGCCCACAGACTCGGGACTGGTGCCCAGTTATGTACAGAGTTGGATGTGCTGCATGGTGCTGCACAGAGTCCAACATAGTGTATAGTTCTGTATGGAACCTAACATACTGTATACCGCTGTACAGAATCTAACATACTGTATACTGCTGTACCGAATCTAACATCTGTACTGTACTGTGCAGACTCATGTACACTGTGTGGCGCTGTACAGTCAATCGGTTCTGTGCAAGGCTGTGTAGTGACTAGGTAAGCGTGACAGCGCTAGACAGTGCTGTGACAGCGCTGTTACAGCAATGGACAGGGGGGGACCTTCCTGTAATGGTGTAGCTGCTGTAACATGCTGTAAGAGACTGGACAGTGGTGGACAGCAGGGAATGGTTTTGCTGATGTAGGATATATCTAGTACTTTGTGTAACCACCCTTGGCCTTGAGCACTGCTGCAACCCTCCTAGGCATACTATTGATCAAATTAAGGCAAACCTCCCTTGGAATTTTCCTCCATTCCTCTTCAATCCTCTTCCACAGCTCCTCTATGCCCTTAGGGGGTACTGGGTAGGTTCCCAACCTTTTCTTCAGGTCATGCCAGAGATGTTCAATGGGGTTGAGGTCTGGTGACTGTGCAGGCTAGTCAAGAAGCTCAACACCATGATCTGTGAACCATTTCTTGGCCAATTTGGAGGTATGCTTGGGACTCCATCTTGTTGAAAGATGAAGTTGTTGACACATTCTATACTTTCGTTGCTGCCATCCATGCATACCCCTGCATGTCCATCCATGACACTGTTCCAGTCACCATTCACTACTCTTGCCACCTTCCTCAAATTACAAACCATGTATTATTTATGCCCAAGCACAGTCCAAGCCCAGACCTGACCAATGTGACAAATCATCATGTGCATGAAACAAAGGCATATGATGAAACAGCCCAATTCACTTCTCCCTGTCTCAAGACATCCTTAACTCAAGAATGTGCAAGCTCAGTTTCTACTATCAAACCTCTTGGCAACAGACTAGGTGAGCATTTTCTATCTTCTTTGTGCTAGTCTTATGGGCTCCCACAGGTGGTGCTGAGGCAGCAATGAAATCATCACAGCTACTTATCCCTTGCCTGTCTGGCCAGCTTTCAAAGCCTGGAGCTGGAGGCTATTCTCTGAGAGAAGCTTTAAAGTGGGAGTGGTATTTGTATCACACAGTGGAGGTGGGTCATCTCACACTCCATGCCTGAAGTCTATTAAGACAAAAAGAAGAAAGATATCCAAAAGACATGTCACCAATGCTGTGACTTATCAAAACCATATCATGAGCAACCCCAAGACATATGCATGCTAATCAAAACAGTGGTATGTATTACTTGTGTATTAGCATCAGCATTATCCTTCCCACCTACTCACACATTTTCAGGCTCAGCAGAACTCCCCCTTACTGAGGCAGTATCAAGATGCATGGCCAGCTGCAGATCTTGCAACTATTTTCTTGAAGAATACATCCTCAGAGAGGCAGTGGAAACTGGGAATTGACACTCTCTGGCCCAGCCTGTAGGAATTGAATACTATAAGTGTTTAGCAGGGCTGTTTCCCATCAATTCATAGTTTTGTGTAAAACAATCTCTCTATTATGGTGTATACAAAACATGTCAAGGCACAAAATGCCTAATCAGCCAACCATTGTTTGAGGTGGGCCCTCAGATAAGCCACAGACTTCGCCCACAAGGATGAAACCATGTCTTGCAACCACTGAAGGATTAAATACCAGGTCATGTGGAGGAATCCCCACTGCATTGAAGTAATGTCAGTAGGTTGGTTCCCATGATAAGTTTGAGCTTATAAGTGAAGCAGATATACATGCAGCATCATCCACATGCCAAATATAGTAGCCCAAAATTGCCAGTACAGGGAAAATTAAAGTGCTATAGACACAAAAAATATTCCAAATTTCATGAAAATTGGCATAATAGAAGAAAGCCTGAAGGACATGTATCATAATGCATGTCGTAGCTATGATATGGTGGCCAACATACTGTTGATGTAAGAACAGTACTGGTGACAGAGTTGCTGATACCAGGATCTGCCAAAGTGATGATTGGCCTACCAAACAAAAGGGGGAAGTGATATCACATACTGAGAGTTGCTTTCCATATCTTTATATACATATCTGGTCCCATTTCTGCTGTTGCAGTGGCAATGTAGCCCATCTGTCTATATTGGCCAGTCTGAGAATATGAGTACAACACAGTGGAAGAAACAATCTTCACTACTTACACAAAGTACTTGAACACAGTCATCTGTAAATCAATGTATGAATGTCATGCACGAAGCCTACAAACTTGATGTTGAGATTACCATCATTTTCAAGTGTCTGCTGATGTTCTCCAGTCCAAGTGTCTCAAATAAAGACATCACCTTTGGATGCTGTGGGCAACTCTTCTTGTGAGAGTGTGAAGGGGGAAAGGGGGAAAGCTGTAGGGTAGACCTAGGCTCATCCCAAGGGGTCGTGAGTCGGAAGGAGACTGAAGGGAGGTGACTGGTGGGTCTGGGAAATTTTCCCTGAGGTCTGGGAAGTGTAGGCGGCAAAGAACTCGAAATTCTGCTACAAAATGGGCAAAGAGGGATTTTTCTGGTCGATAAGGTGGGGTTGGGAAGCTAGGGACTTGGTCGGTGGCAATAGTAGACTCTTGTAGACTGTAGTAAAAATCGGTAGATGCGGAGGGGACAACTCAGAAGGCTGGCAGAATTTTTAAGACACAAGGAGACTTGAAATCGTTGGTAGAACTTGATGGGTAACTCTGGGGACTCGAAGTGGGCTCGGAAGACTCAAAGAAAACTCTGAAAATGACTCTGGGGACTCAGGATGACTCTTAGACACACAGATTGTGATGCCAGAAAAGTGGGTATATTCCTCCTAAGTACAGCGGTGTTTTGTAGCATAGGAGGAGCTGTCACTAAGGTATTGATTGGCGAAATTTGGAACTGCCATATGTCAAGAAAAATTCAAAAGAAAAGTGCCAAAGTAAGGCACTACAGGTCGAAGGCATGAAAGGGGGGGAAAAGGAAGCAAGAAAAACCAAAAGAAAGGAGAGGTGGCGATGTACTACATGCCTAAGGTCCATGGGGCACTGACTGATGCTGCGGGAGTTCCTGGATATGATCCGAGGTGGCATGGCAGCACTATTGGCAGCGGTGGGCATCGGAGGCTCGAGTGGGGCCTATAGGGACCGAGATGCCGACGTCGCAAGCATTGGAGGGGACTGCCAATGGTCAGTAGACCTGTGATATAGTCACATAGGGCCGAAGACTGACGAAGACAGGGGTTGGACTTTGTGTGGAGTCCAGAATAGGGGTAGGTGGCAACTTGTTGCAGTGGTAAGTGTCAGTAATAGGGGCTACTTCCTGATTAGGTGTCGGTGGCATTAGTAAGCAAAGGAAGCGCTTGATTTAGCTGAGATAGCCAAGAGTGGAGCAGCGGCGAAGTTTCCTGAGGGACAGTAGACCTGCAGGAACTGGCTGGGGCGGTGAAACGATGGTGGTACATTGTAAACTCAGCCTTAGGGAGTATAGACTCCCTACAACACTCCACAAATAACTGCATTTCCCTTGTGCAAAAAGGAAACAACAAGAGAGTAGTTTCACTCTGGGTGTGGGTGCTGGGGATACCATTGTACTAGAGTGGACTGGCCAAGGTGGTAAAGGTCTGCACCCATAGATAAGTTGGACACAAGAAGTCCCTGCTGATCTGGAGACAAAGCAGAGAAACCACTACCACAAATTAATATCATGGAGTGAGGAAAGCTCAAGGTGAAACAGACATACATGTGATGATGAGTATGGCCTGGTTTGATTTGCCACAGCTTGGCATGGGTTTCAATGTCCCAGCAACTGGGTCAACATAGGTGAAGGACCTTCTGACAATTCCATGATACTTACACTATGCCATGATTCAGATAAGATGCAACCAATTTGTTCCCACCCCTCAGGAAGTGCATTCGTCATCTGCAGAGTCAGATTCTGAGATTGACCACAGTTGAGGAGGCATTGGGAGGATATCAAATGTTGCATATTGTCCTAAGACAATGGCAAAAAAGTCAAGAGGTTAGAATGTACAATGCTACAACCTAACATTGGAAAGTGGAGCATACTATGAGCAATGGGTTTGGCAACATGAATCTCTGACCCTACCCTGAGGGTGAGCTTTCCTGATAAAGAATCCAAGTCAAGACAATAAACTGGAGCCTTCACTCCCAGTAAGATGGCCTGCACAGACTCTGGGTCCTAAGGTTGACCATGCTGATTAACACAGAAAAAGACAAGGGGATAACTGGGAACTAGAATTACCTGAAAATCACTCAACACTGCTGCTATTCCATTATTGCAACCAAAAATAATAGTTGAATGCCATCACGGATCCCAGAGAACAGAGAGTATTGGGACTGGAGTGTGGATGGTGCATGCTACCTCTCTGCTGCTGACATGCCATACAATGAGCAAACAATCATCACTACTGCTGGCAAGGTAATCGATGTGCAGTGAGAATGCTAGACAGTTCACCATATCAGTATGCCCTCTCAAGCACCTATCCTGTATATATGGAGTGGACAGCATCAGACAATACCTATGGAATGGTGGTAGAATGATGAAAAAATCACCAGCAATTCAAGGGAACTCATTTTGTGAATGAGATGTGATCTTGTGAAGAGCTGGAGTGTGACATTTGTGATTGTGAAGAGCTGGAATGGTACACCTACACCATATCACTGGATGTATTCTTTGTGTTGAGCAACATGTCTGTTATGAAACTAGGGCTGGCCAGATGGCTGTTCAGCAATGATCAAGCTATGACAGGACAATAGCCTCATGTCTGATTAACATAGACCTGCTACCCAGAATTTTTTTGGAAAAGAAAGAAAGAAGGGCTGTGGCCTATCAACTGCCGGTATCGAGAGCAAGATGAAAGGGCACTCTGGGACTATAAGTACAGGTATCACTGCCAAGCATGACTTACTGTTAGTAGCCCAACGTCCTCACCCTGATGCCTGCCATATGATCTTCTACACAAACTCCAAGGTGTTCCCCATGCAAGCATCAGTCAGTACTCAAGCAAGTGCCACCTCCTTTGACTCCCCCAACAATTAATGTGAATCATTTTCCTGATGACTTGCAGCAGAAAGTCACACAAGTACTCAAGTTCTTTGAACTGGAGGTGACATGTGCTCAGGAGGTGAGTACTGCTACCTTTTGATGTCTTTGGTTTCAATGCTGAAGTATCCACAGGACAAGCAAGCAGCAGAGGATGTGCGAGTAGCTGATCAGGAAGCCAAGGCTGATGCCAAGGAAGCAGAGGAGATAATGCATAAGAAAGTGCAAAAGGTAAAAATCAGCCAGTGTCTACCTATCCATCCACCAACTTTTTGTTATAGTTCAATGCCATCCACACCAGAGTAGTGCAGTATCATACATGAAGGAATTGTATGGACCATCTGTTCATGTAAGTGACTGCTCAAAATTGCACTGTGATGTTAGGTCATGTAATCATTCCACCATCAGCCTGGTTGAATGTGGACATACATTCTGCTTCGGGTGTCTGAGGGGATGGTTCCACAAATGTTTACTGAATCAGGTAGGTTGGAAAGACATCCCCACTCACTTGAAGGAGAAGCCTATGACAGCTGTGAAGCTTAAAGAGCTGCATGAAAAGAAGTACATTTACATCCCTTGGTATACCTGTCCTGAGGTAACTTGCCAAACTTTTGTGGAATGCAAGCCCATGGAGGTAGATGCTGCAAAGCATATGATTGGCACAGTTAATGCCATTTTTGGAGCCCCTGCAGGCCAAGTCAATTTGGCCCTGCTTCTCCAGCACAGGAACATCTGGGCAGATGTCTTCTATGAAGATGACAACCAGTAAATGGTAAGCTCTATCATATATGTATTCCCTCCTTTGCATACTCACCAATACTGTGTAACTTCAATGTGTATCTTTCTGGCAGATTATCAACATTATTCACCCCCTGTCCACCTATATCTTCTACTTTGTCTCACATATTCTGCCACCCATCTTCGGGAGTGGGGTAGTTGTCTAGAATTGGTTCCCAGTGCTGAGTGATTAGTACTACCTTGTCTAGTATTTCCACATTCCTGTGCTTAGCATTACACTTATGATGGCGAGTCAATGGGAAATCAATGGGAAATTGATCTCAAATTGATTTGGAGTTCTAGTGATTACATAAACATGCTACACCTTCACCTTGTAGCATGAGTTGCATCGCAGTAGTGCACCTGGTAAATGCTCACAATATTCATCTTCATCTTCAAGAAATCATCCTGGATGTCTGAATTGCATTCAACCTGGCCTTGGAATGTTCTCATCTGGTGATTCGTTGACAGTCTGTCTTTTGTGTTTGAATTGCCTTTGTCTCCCCAGGCATGAGGCTGTCAAATCTACTGGAGCCATTGGGGGGCTTTCTGGTATTTATTCTACTTTCTGAGTGGGTCTGTTACATGCCACTCCCATGGAACAATGCAAATCAGTGAGTGCAATGATTCCATTTCTGCCAATACAGAGAATCACTCAATCTGCATTGGACCAGACACCAGCTGCAGAAGAGCCTTCAGATAGGCATGATGTGCATGGAGAACATCAGGGAAGCCCACTAACCAAAGCAGGAGAGCAGCATTAGCAAGGGACATCACCTGGAGTTGAAAGCCAAGTAGTCAAAGAACCTGCACCTGTAAGGACAAAGCATCTGGCCAGAATGCAATGGACCAATGGATACCACCTTTCAAAATCCCTGAAGGTCCATGAGAACACAGCTATAGGAGTAGTGCATATGTGTTATATGCCAAATGGAATTTGCATGTGAACTTCTGCAGGTGCCTGAACCAGAGAGTCATTGTAGAGCCATGTTGTCATAATAAAAGTTGTAGCCTATGATCACATGACCATGGGAATATGATTACCTTAGCAATATCTCCTTTTTGGGTGAGATATGGGCAAATTAATGATTACATCTATGGGTCTGTGGGTCTGTGGGTCCATAGGGTCTGTACTTGCTCTGTGGAAAATCTGTACCATCTGTGGGTCTGTGCTGCTCTGTGCCTCTGTACCAAACCTACTGTTTTGCTGATTAGTAGTGTGCTATGAAACTGTGCACCCTATGCTTGCACTTGCTGTGCTTGAGAACTGGTACATCCCAGCTCTAGATATTAGGAGTGGCCACTTATATGGTGAACTTGAAGAAGAAATCATGGATGCTAGGCACCTCTACATCCCATCTGGCAGTTGGCCTTCCACTCCAAGAACTCCAAGAACCATGGGATCCTCCCAAAATCTCAACTTCTCTGACTTCCCCAATTCTCTTGACATCCCTAACTCTGACTAGAATGATGTAGAAGATCCCCCCCAGTCCAGAAGGCACACAAAGGTCTGTACTCCAATTCTGGCCTGGTCCACCATTAAAAAATGCCTTCCAGAGTCAAAATGACTTTGTCAGAGTGTGGTTGCCTTGGAGAGCAGAGTATCTCAATGTTATTTTGGAGGGGGAGCAGCTGGCCAAGGGGGGAATTTGTGAGCAGTGCTGTGAGGCAGAAGGAAGTGTCCAGCACATGTCCTGCACTGGAGTCCATTCCTGGTGTGGCCCCTGTGCTGTCAGAGCTCACAGGAACCTCCCCTTTCACAAGGTCCAAAGGTGGAATGGTACTCACTATGAGCCTACCTCCTTGATGGAACTGGGCTTCTTGTGGCACATTGGCCATGGGGGAGATCCCTGCCCTCAAATTTGGTTAGATCCTGATCCAGATGAGTCAGGCTGTATGACTGGGAGGAACCTCCCAATCACAGGTCAGTGGCATTTTATTGCAGAGGCATTCTGCTGACCTGGCCATCAGGAGGTCATCCCAGTTCCAGATGACCATCATGCACACAGAGGGGATTTTTTCTCATGAGGTTTCTGTGTGTAACTGCCCTGGGTCTGATTCTAGTGACTGGCACCTGGACTTGCTTAGACAAAGACTCTGCCCAGCCAGCATCTCCAAGCCCAAAACTGCCTTCACCTTTGATGTCCTGGATCACTTTCTGACAGATGCTCTGGAGTGCAAGACCTCTGCTATGAGTTTCTATCAGAAGCTGAAAAGGTTCACCAACAATGCATTTCCTGAGAGGGTACCAGTTGAGTGCCATTTTCCAGTTGCTTGGCTAATGTTCATATTTTTTTTTCTTTGCATGTTAGGATAGATACAGGGAGTTGATGAGGGTTTCTTGGCTGTGGAGGGATTTGAAACATAGAAAATGGTTTGGGTTTGGGCATGACTAGTGTTTTCTTGGCCCAGCTGTAGAGGGCTCAAGGCCTGGCAAAACCTCAGGCCAGACCCTAAGCCCCCATAAGCCCCATTTAAGGGCTTGGCCTGGCCCAAAGCCAGGGCTTAATGGGCTGAGCTGGGGCTTATGACAGCAGAAAAGGGATTAAAAAAACTACAAAGATCTACACATGTAGGTAGATGTACTCAGTGCAGAGACTACATGAAATGCAGATGGGATGTCAGATATATGTGCCACTAGAGTGGGGGCACCTACATGTCAGCAAGAAAAGGTAAAAAAAATGTCCTTATCTTCATCAATTGACTCATCCCTAGTTTTGGTAGATGCCTGACATTCCAGCATCTCAGCATCTAAGAGAACGGACAGATCTTCACGAAAGAGCAGTTGTTTTTTTGTGAGACATTTCAAGAACTGGAGGGCCTTGACAATATCAGCCTACAGGCAGTTGTGCTGCTTGCTAATGGTAATGCCAGCTGATGAGAATGCACACTCATGAGACACCAAAGAAGCCATGATTGGGAGGAAGTCCCTTGCAAGTGAACCCCAAACCAGGTAGCATGGGAAATTGATGCCCCACCATTGGACAATAGGGATGCCACCAAGGTTTTCACACATGTTGAGATAGGCATGGAACCCTTGGAGCCATGGCTGGGATGGATCATGCAACTGACTGTCAGCATTGGCTGACAAGGTTAAGGTGTCATCATCCTCATCATCAGAGAGCTCACTGAAGAGAGCTTGCAACTTCAGATTGTTAGATGTGATATGCTGACCAGTGGCCACAGTTGCCAAGGCCACAGAACTCTTCTGCAACAGATTGTAGCATTCCTTATACTTTTTTTTTGTGAGTCAGTAACAACATGTAGAAGGGGTATAGCTCACAATGTCCTCAGCATACTGCAAAACCTTTGTGAGTTGTTCTTCCCCCCAGTAGGTACAGATGTGGTTCAACTTCTGAGTGGGATTGAGTACTGGTAGGTTGGTGGTCAGAATGCTTAATCCTTAACAGAGAAAACAGATGTACACATTGCCATGATATGTGCATTGGAAGTCATGGTTCATTCATAATACTCGTTGACTTTGGTCAAACTGGCTTCCAGGCCACCAGTAAATTCAGCATATTTTGCTGAGTCCTTGTGGCTTGACCAAGCCCTGTGCAGCACCTCCAAGGCAGGAAGAGCAGTGTGGAGCATTGGCCCCTGCTCTGTGGAAAATGCATGCTGAGCCTTCTTAGCATACTACATACATTAAGTATATGCATAAGGACAAGTGGAATATAAGTAACAACATACACTGAGGAGTTATAGCAAATGCTGAACACACTCCCACTTGGTGTCTGTCAATTCAAGCTCCATAATCTTGTGGTGCTTGTCTGCATCATGCTCTTGCAAGCTGATATGCCAAATAAACCAATCAATGTCCTGCAAAGTCATAAGTAAGGTGCATGTGATGATGGGTGGGATTGGGTTCTAACCTTCCTCAAATCCAGTGCATGACAAAGCATTAAAAATGTAGAAGACCAGTGGACTGGACTCAAATGACTTTGAAGAAACTCTGGAAGGTGACTCTGGGGACTCAAGATGACTCTCAGACACACAGATCACGATGCCAGAAAAGTGGGTATATTTTTCCTAAGTGCAGCAGTATTTTGTAGCATAGAAGTGGCTATCACTAAGGTAAAGGTCAGCAAAATTTGGAACTATCATATGTCAAGAAAATTTGAAAGAAAAGTACCAAAGTAAGGTACCATACATCGTAGGTAGTGGAAAGAGGAAGACAAATTCAAGAGAAACTTGTAAGAAAAGAGAGGTGGCAGGAAACTACATGCCTAAGGTCTATGGGGCACTGACCAATGCTGCAGTATTTCCTTGAGACAATCTGGGAAGGTGGGGCAGCTCTACTGTCAGCGGTGGGTGTTGGAGACTTGAGTGGGGCCTACTGAGACTGAACTGCCAATGTCACAACAGTTGGAGGGGGCTGCCAATGGTCAGTAGGCACATGATACTTGTCTGTGGGACCAAAGGCCAATGTAGTTAGGGGCTGGACATCATGTGGAGCTGTGGATAGGGGTAGGTGGTGGTGAATGATGTCAGCAATAGGGGCTCATCCCAATTAGGTGGCGGTGGTATTGGTAAGTGACAGAAACTGTCATAGTAGCCAAGGTTGCTGAGAGTGGAGTGGCAGCAATGTTTTCTGTAGGATGGTGGACCTGGGGGAATGGGTTTGGGTGGTGAAAAAATGGTGGTATATTATAAGTTCAGCCCTAGGGAGTATGGACTCCCTATAGCACAAGGTTGATGCTTCACTGACAAGGGAAATGCTCTTGTGTTCCACCTTGCTGTGGAGAAATCAGTAAAAATCTAGTGAGAAAGAATGAAAAGAGGCATATGAGCAAGCCATACAGTCTCTATAATTTTTCCCTTGCTTATTGGTTGCAGGAGAAAAAAGTGTCGATGTCTTGGCTATGATCAATGCACCATTTCTTTACCAGGCCTTCAGACTCATCCAGGTTGATGACCCTGATATCTTGAAGAAGACTGTCCACACCAGTCTCAGTGGGCTCAAAAGAGAGGTCCTGCTGTGTGCCAGGAAGGCCTTGGGATGGTGTACATGTGTCTTCTGATCAGAGGCTGTCTGATATGTCACAAGCTTTTCCTATTAATAAGTGAATAAGGTAGACTAGGTTATCACATAGCAATTACAGAGATAAACTATATACCCACCTTTTAAAAGCCATTTCCTGGGGGCTGGGCTTCCTAAGTCAGAGTCAGAGTCATAGTCAGTTGGAGTCTCATCATTGGGGTCAGCACTTGTAGCTGCCTTTCATGTTGTATTTTTTTGGTGCTGCATGTTGTCCATGTGGCTGCTTGAGCCTGCCTGTGTGAAGCAAGTTCCAGCTTGGCAGCATTCTCAGGACATGTAATTCTGGCTGAAGGGGCAGGGACATGCCAAGGGCATGATTGTCTATCCCCATTAGCAGCAACAGGGTCTGGCATTTGGCAATGGGTGATGAGCAAGGGACTGCACATAAAGTGGAGTGTGCTATATCAAGGTTTCTAATAACTGTAATAGGTCCTGGCATTTGCTGCATCCACCAACCATGGAAGCCCTGGCTTTTAAGGGCTCAGCTTGGGCTTTGCCAAACCCCAGGCTGGGCCCAAAGCCCCCACAGGCCAACCTATGGACTCAGCCTGGGCCCAGCCTGGGGCTTGAGGCTGGGCCAAGCAAATCACTAGGCATGACATGGAGCAAGATCCAGGGGATGGAGGACTTGCCCTCTTCTGCCCCACCCTCCCCCAACCAGGCCTTAAATTGCCTGCAGACTGGAAAGTCCAGTATGATAGTCACAGGTAAGAGAGTGTGATTCATTTAAATTGGGATTCTGACTGCCTTCAGGGATACTATCATGAGGCAATATGTTGTAGATGGGAACTTCACTGCTCAGCATATGAAAATGAACAAGCCAGAGTTGGATGTGGCCTTGTCAGATGGAAAAGGGTATATGGTTGCTGAGGTGCCCTATCAGAAGCATCTAAAACAGTCTTTGGATAGCAAGGAGGTGAGCAGTCTAAAGGTCTTGGAGTTTGTTTACTGACCACTCATTTAGAGATCCACCTGCAGCAATCACAGGGCTATCAATGCTGCAAACATCAACAAGTCCAACCTACAATCTACAGGGATAGGTGCTACAGCTTGTGCTCAGCATGGTTGCTTTGTCCCCAAACTCTGTGGTAGATTTTCAGAAAGGGGAGTGGTGAGTGGACCCCCTGGATTGAGATTGGTGTATTTGGAGCTCATTTTAGGCCAGGTATATGAACACAGACTACTCCATTTGTAATGCTCTTGGATATCATTCAGAGAGCATCACAAAAGCCCTGGTGATTTATGATGTAGGGTGCCAGTGGAATGTCAACTTCAGGAGCAGGGTGAAAAACAGCCCATCTCTCCTTCTTCCCCCAGCTCTGGAAATTGTTCCTGCAGTGGGCAAGTTGCATTTGGCTGCACACAAGCTCTCTTGCTTTCCTAGGTACAGCCTCAACTTCATCAAGGGTGCTGGTCACTTGGATGGAGAAATTCTGGAGACATTGTGGGCTCCATTCAATAAGATCTCCCCCACTGCCAGGTCTATGACTCAGGCATACAGGCAAGATGTGTATGATGATCACATGAGGGACTCTAACTGGAAGAAGCTTGTGGGAATGGGTGAGTTTTTTTTTCTCTGAGGGGAAGTAAATATATGCCCAACATCACAGTCCCCTCCTTGCTCAAGAAATATAAGAATTCCAACAAGTGTCTGGAGGAAATGAATCAGGCTTATGAGCAGTTGACTGCTGTTCTAGATCCTGACAAGGTTGCTCAATGGGAATCCAATGCTCTTAGGGCAGAGGCAGACAGGGGGGAAGCCCTAGATATTCATTTGTTGAAGGGGGACAGAGGTTGGTGTTATGGATGGGTTGATGACTGGGTCTGATAATTTTTTTAGCTCCCACCTTTCATGAGGTGTGGTTGCAGCTCACAAAAAACCCCAAGTCCCCCTCTGGAAATGTTGGTTTGGTGGCCTGGCTTGCAGAAGGAATCAGCATTGAGGACTCCCAGTGAGGTCCCTGTCGGCTGTCTTTGAGGATTGAAACATTCCATAGCAATGGCCAAGCATTTTGCAAAGGTTTGGATATAGATGGCACTTTCACTTCCCAGGATGATCCAGCATTCTGTGGGACAGATGAAGAAGAACATGAGGATAGGGAGTTTTGGGATGATGATGATGAAGGGGACTGAGAAGCTCCTGAAGAGGAAGCTGACAGGCTGGCTTCAGAGCTCATGAGTATATGGATGCCCTCTTCCATTGGAGCTGCAAAACCAACAGAGCTGGGCCTTCATGACCTTCTCAAAGAGGAAAGGGAACTCAGGATTGGACAAGCCAATGATTGTCTGGACCAACTGAGGACAGACCTTGGAAACAAGGCCATGTTAGACAGACAGAACTTCAGGACTGCAAATTCCACCAGGGAGGGTACCAGGACCAAGAAGGAAATCCAAAAGGTGGTGGCCAGGGTAAACAAGCATGTCAGAAGTTATCAAAGGGCCAGGCAGGCTATTCTCAGGCTGGACCCTGATGCTAACATGGCAGGAAAGTATCAAAAATCCTGCCAGAGGACCTTGTGGTGAGTAAGGAGGTGACAGAGGAGAGCAGGTTTGGACAGGGGACCAGTAAACTGGCCTGGTTTTGGGTGATGGATGGTGAGAAGAGCCAGTTGAATGTGGAGGCTGGGGGCTTGATGGAAGAATGTAAGTGTATTCTCATTCCATATATCTTACTAAAAGTGTTGAACAGTTTACAGAATCAACTGGCTCAAAGCAAGGGCAAGGAGGGACAGATGGAAAGAAGAGGTATCACTGGTGAGGCATGAGATGCTTTGGACTGGGCTGTGGTTTGAGTACCACAAGAACATGTGGGAGGAAAGGGCTCTGCAGTTGACAGAGCCAGGGAAAGAGGCTTATGCTAAGAAGCAGATGAGGCTGTGGAGTGACTTCACCAACAAGGCAAGGCTGATGTTCCAAGGTAAACAAATGGATGGTATTTAAAATGGGCACAGATACATACAGCTTGTGTGGGGATACACTTGGTTCAGGACTTGGTGGCAGAACTGGAGTGAATGGCAAACATGTGCAAACAAAGTGGGCAATGCCTAAATGAGGGATGGCCAACATTCTTTCAACCACCTGCCTAAATCAGTAAGGGCTGATAAATTTTCATCTTCTATCTTCCACCTGTGACAACAAAATCTCTGCTGCTATACACCTCCACCCATTGACTCATCCAATGTCTGACTGGAGGCAAGTCTATTCTGAAATCCTCTCCTCCTATGTGGGAAGGTACAAAGAAGCAAGGGGGAACTTCCAGCTCAGGAATGAGATCCTTGCTGAGGTGAAGGCAGAGATCCTTCAACATGAACCTGAGGATTCTGTGGCATTGCCCCCACATTTGAGAGTGGTGAGACTTCTTTTTCATCAAGTCAGACATGTCTGAGGTTTGTCTAGGCCATTAGGAGGGTGTTCTTGCCCCACCTGGATCCTGAAGATCAGGATGATGAAATAGCCATCATACAGCACATCCTGGCTGCCACTAAAATGAGCTGGGAAGACACTTGTGAGGGTGAGGCTGCCAGGGAGGAGAAGGCTAGACCTACCAAGGCTGGGGATTACAAGAATGCCTTTACAGCCTTTACTGCAGCACAGAGGATCTTCAAGGAGGAAATGGATGCCTTTGATAGGGAAAGGAGGGACACCAAGGACCCAAAGACCATAGGGAAGAGGAATAGGATTGTTCAACAGTGGTGGGAGTTTCTGATGACAGGAAATCAGAAGCTGGGAGGGCAGCAGAAAAATGGAACAAGTTGTGTTCCCCAAAAGAGACCCATGACTTGTAAGTCCACTTGTCACTCCATGACCATATACTGAGCTAGCCAATAAACAGATACAGGAGAAAAAATCTCCCAAACATGGCTAGAGATTTGATCCAACCCTTGCACAGAACCATAGGGTCCCATGTGGTGATGTTCATAGCACATGAGGCAGGGGAAGGTCAGATGAAGATGGCAGTGTAAGTTTCACTCTCCTTGTTGTTTTTGATGCTCAAGAAGACCACCAGGTTTGAGACAGCACCAGGAGTTGGGAAGAAGGCATTCACAGAGTCTTCTGAGTCAAGCAAGGATTGGGTGTTGAATGGGGAAAACTTTTTGACAGGTTATCTTTTGACAGACCTTGGTAAGTGTGGTGTGTTGTCTCTCCACATGTCTATGCCCATTGGTCACTGTTTAGTGGAGGAGGATTTGGCTGAGAAGCATGAGGTGGAGATATCCTTGGATGAGGATGGGAACCCAGAGATGCCCACTTGGGCAGGGCAGAAGTTGAAGGTGCAGCAGAACTTGGCAAGAGCAGTCTTCCAAGCTGCTTATGGTGGGTCTTGATTGTCATGTGCATGGCTGGGATCTGATTGAAGTCTGGGACATAGCCAAGTTCACAAAGAAGCCCAAGGCGATGTTCCCTGGGGCTTGCTGATCATCAGCAAATCACAAAAAATGCCCCAGTATGCCACAGAGTTTGTTATGATTCACAGTACCCTACAGTATTGTACAACATTCCAGAGTGTCCAGTTTCCCAGTCTCACAGTAATGTCTTGCCACAGTGTGCTACAGATTGCCCAGGGCACCCCAACACCACAGACCTTCCAGAAGCACAGCCACAGTGAGAACAAAAGTTGTAGCCTATGATCACAGGACCATGGGAATATGATTACCTCAGCAATATCTGCTTTTTTGGGTGAGATATTTGCAAATTTGAGTTGCAGTCACAGTTTGTCAAAAATAAAAAGTGGCTGTACAGTGATGATGTCATAATACAAGTTGTAGAGCTGGATCACAGGATCATGGGAATATGCTTATCTCATTGATATGCCCAAAAATGGGTGAGAAAAATGCAAAATACTGCCAAAAATTGATGTCTTCAAAAAATTGATTTCAAATATGTCATAATGAAAGTTGTAGTGCCTGACCAGAGGACCCCAGAGGTATGCTTATCTCATCCATACCTGCAAAAATGATTGAGATAGAGGCAAAATACAATTAGTGTAGTGTAGTGTAGTGTACATTCTATTACCAAAAGTGTAGTGTTGTGGTGCATTTTTGATTACCTAATGAGTGTAGTGTTTGATTAGCATAAGTGTAGTAAACTCCGCATTTTTGACTACCAAGTAAGTGTAGTGTTGATTACTAATTGATTAGCAAAGTGTTGTGTGGACTTTTGATTAGCAAATGTGTAGTAAAGTCCGCTTTTTTGACTACCATATAAGTGTAGTGTTTTGTAGTGTTTGATTAGCAAAGTGTAGTGTAAATTTATATTACCAAAAGTGTAGTGTTTTGTAGTGTTTGATTAGCAGAGTGTAGTGTAGATTTGTATTACCAAAAGTGTAGTGTTGTGTAGTGTTTGATTAGCAAAGTGTAGTGTAAATTTGTATTACCAAATGTGTAGTGTTGTGGCACTTTTTTGACTACCAAATAAATGTAGTGTTGTGTAGTGTTTGATTAGCAAAGTGTAGTGTAGATGTGTATTACCAAAAGTGTAGTAAAGTTCGCTTTTTTGACTACCAAATAAGTGTAGTGTTTTGTAGTGTTTTGATTAGCAAAGTGTAGTGTGGATGTGTATTACCAAAAGTGTAGTGATGTGGCGCATTTTTGACTACCAAATGAGTGTAGTGTTTTGTGGTATTTGATTAGCAAAGTGTAGTGTAGATTTGTATTACCAAAAGTGTGGTGTTGTGGTGCATTTTTGATTACCAAGTAAGTGTAGTGCTTTGTAGTGTTTGATTAGCAAAGTGTAGTGTACAGCTGTATTACCAAAAGTGTAGTGCTTGATTAGTAAAGTGTTGTGTCCATTTTCATTACCAAAAGTGTAGTATTTTGCAGTGTAGTGTCCACTTTTTTGACTACCAAACATTTGTAGTGTGACTAGGAAATGTAAAGTAATGGTGATTAGCAAAAAAGTGTAGTCATCATTAGGATTGTTGTGTAGTAGGCAGCCACTAATGCCTCGAAATTTTGCAAAGTCACACAAATACCCCAAAATGCAATATAGTGGACACTAAAACTTACACCTTTTGTGCAAGCAGCCAAAGCTGACCAAACAAAGGCCAATTCCTACTATGGGGTAGTATATGCCATTACCCCACTACTACCATGCATTTGATTACCCAAAAGTGTAGTGGTAGTAGAATAAAGTGTAGTAGTATTAGCAAAAAGTGTAGTAGTATTAGTACAAAATGTAATAGGTAGTGTTATTAGCAAAAAAAGTGTAGTTCTATTAGGCCATTATGTGGTAGTACTTGAATTTGAATATATTACTACTTTTGATTTGATTTCTGTGTGAAGGAGTGATAGTCCTATTAGCTTGAAAGTGTAGTGGTATTAGCAAAAAATAGTAGTGGCATTAGGAAAAAAGCATAGTAGTTGTATTAGTGAAAATTGGTAGTGTCATTAGCAAGAAAGTGTAGTAGTAGCATTAGCAAAAAATGGTAGTCACATTAGCAAAAAACACGTAGTAATCATGGTAGCCTGGGACTCTGGGGAAGTCTGGGGTAGTCTGGGGGGAGTCCTGGCCAGTTGGGGCCTCTCTGTCCAGCACTGTCCAGAATGGACCTTCCTAGGGACTCTGTGGCTCTGGGTGGCACTGTCCAGTACTGTCCAGTAAGTAGTGATTTGCTGATGATCAAGTCTCCCATGGAGTACCTCAACTCCCAGTCCATTCCAGAGGGGTTTACCATGAAGGATCCTTCAAAATGGACCAAAGCTGACCTGGGGTTGCTTTGGGATCACTGGCAAACCCTAGAGGCAGAGGAGAAGGTGATGGTATCTTTTGTTGGCTGCAAAAAGGAGGATGTGCCTTTGTCAAGGCAGTTTGACAGGAGACCCATAGCAGGGAGCAGTAAGAAGAGAGAGTGGATGGACCCAGAGGATGACAGTGAAGAAGAAGTAGTTGGAGCAGGGGTGCAGTGCTCAGATGCAGGACCCTCTGGGTGGATGCTGGAAACTGGTGAAGTCATGAAGAAGGGGGTGGAACCAACTATGGATGTGGGGGATGAGGCCCCTGAAGAGTCTAGTCCTGCATGGCATGCTAGCAAGGACTGGATCATATATTTGAAGTCTCTTTCCATCATGCCCAGGTACCAAGTACTTGTGGACCTGGTGGAGGCCCTGCCAGAAGAGGTAAGTTGGTGATTTTTGGGGAACACTCCATCATAGGAATGGGGAAAGGGGAGAGAGGTAGCCCTTCCCCCCTGGGCAACTTGGACCTGGAGTGCCAAGTATTTGCCCCAGGAAATTCATTTGGATTTGGGGTGTTTTTGGAAGGCCCTTGGGCAATTGCAAAGTGCCAAGTTCACTTCCTCCTCATTGGGTTGGGAGGTGGTGCTGGGACTTGGTCTGCTGTTGAGGGAGTGTAGTCATGCCCAGGAAGTTGAAGAGGATGATCCCTTGGTCAGTCACCTCCAATTTTTGCTGAACTCTGAGCTTGGTATCCAGAGGGCAGAGAATGTGATGGAGATAGTGGGGTTGATAGTTTTGAGGTTGGAGCAAAGTTTGACAAGCACAAAGGAGCCCCAAGAGGGGGATGAAGGTGCTGGGATGGGTGGGAGTGATGGAGAGGATGAGGAGAAGGAAGAGGCAGAAGCTCCTGCTGCAGTACCTACTCAAAAATGGAAAAGGGCAGAGAGTGGGATTGTGACCAGGGGAAAGAAGGTGGCAAAGCAAGATGGGGAGAAGGGAAAGAAGGACATGGAAAAGGGGAAGATGGATGGGGAAAATGGGAAGAAGGGGGTAAGAACTTGGAATCAAACCAGGAGGGCCATGGGACTTTGATGGGTAGATACATGATTGACAGTGTAGACCAGAATGTACAAGTTTTGGAGGCCCACAGAATTGAATCACCACCCACACCTCATCCAGAAGAGAGAGCCAAGACTGCACTATGATGACATTGTCCCTCAGGTGGTCAAGGTTCTGATATGCAGAAATGGCAGAGTGGGTACAAAGGAAATTGCATCAAGTGAGGTTGACCAGCTCCACCATCCCCACCAATGTTGGCTGATGAACACTGGTGGATGCCACTTCCAGGAGGGTGGGGCACCCTACACCTAGGTCAGCCAACCCCACATCCAGGACCATGGGGCATCCCCCAGCCATGTCAGCTGACCCCACTTCTGGGGGGTGGGGAATCCCACAGCAGGGTCAGCTGACCCCACTTCCAGGACCACAGGGCATCCCCCAGCCACGTTGGCTGACCCCACTTCTGGGGGGGTGGGGCATTGCCCAGCCATGTTGGCCAACACCACCAGTTGGTCCAACTGGCCAACACCAAGTCAGGGTCAGTCAGCTGACATTGGCTAGTCCCATGTCTAAGCCAAAATGTACACATTGGGTGTCCCAGTTTCAGGACCACAAGTGACTGAAGGGTCTGTCATGACACTAAATCAAACACAATGGATCTGACAAAAGTGTACTGGGAATGGACACTCACATTGGAGGTGGGTGAGTCAGGTGGTTGTGGTGGTATCAGGTACATAAGAAGCCTTGTCTTCTGGCTGAGGCTGGCCCAAGGTGGTGTTGCCACATGGTGTTGGGTGTTCCTCATGGATAGGCAGGTTACTGTCAGTAAGTTTCTTCCTCTCCCTGCACATCAGCTCCTTGACTATTGTTCTGGTGTTCCCCAGCTACTACCAGTAGCATACCATTGCATAATGCTCATGGGCTGCGAGACACTGCCAGTCAGTGGCAATGATGATATGTTGTGTGTGTGCAGGTACATATTCAACTATACTCCTTGGTGGCAACTTAGGGCTCAATGTGGTGTCACACACCAAAGGTGTTTGGCAATGTGAGCATGGACCCAAAAGCTGAATGATGAAGAGTGGAGAAGCCTAGCCCTAATGTGCAGAATGACTGGAATGTCTAGCAGTCATCCATCACACAAGAACCACCCTTAACATTAGGGAAGAAACCACTCAAGCACTGAATAAAATTTTTGAGCACCAGTTTATGGCATTCTGATTTCTCAAATATCTTGGTTATTTCTAAGGATATCAACATCATTCCCACACTCATGGAAAGCTCTCAACCATGCCATTCTGCCTTCCAAATATGGTGACAATCCTTGCCCTCCATGATTCTCTGCATCATTTCTGCCAACAAATGCCCATTTCACCAATCCTCATCATAATGGCCACCTCTTTGACCATCTCTTCACTTGTGCCCTATGCTAGAGAGCATAACTATGAGTATTTGCCAGGAATCCCCACTAGCTTTTTCCCTGAAGCCTCCTGGTTCATCCCTCCCTTGTCCATGACCTCCCATCCTATCACTTTGGGACAGTGTGTTCTCCTTGTCAGTCTAATATCAAGGAAGACTTTCTATGGTCATCTCAGGTCTGTTGTCAGGCTTGAAAAATCATATGTGGTTGTTTCAGTCTCTCCAGTTGAAGAAGCATATGGATCCTTCATTCCTGTGCCCTGCAATGTCTATCTCTCAATCTCATCCTTCATTCTTCCAAAATTGTGACAGGTTCAATACCAATTACTGTCATCCAGTCTATCTGATCACATTCATGCTGATTTTGAGACTCTTCTCCCTGCACTCATTGGAGAAGATGGCCCCTCATCCTCCTCAAACCCTCCAGAACACTAGCTGCAATTAATGCAGGTCACTTTACAGAGAGGAGGAAAGGGGGAAAGTTGCAAAATCCTATGCCCTGACTACCCTGGAGACCCCCAAAATTGGCCCCTGGCAGAAATCCCCACCATTTTTCGTTTGAATGTGCAGAAAATCACCCCAATCCATCTAGATCTTAGATCTAGGAGTCAGCTTGACTCATTTGCAGTTATATCCCTTAATCAGCAGTGACCAGTGCACTTACTCATTCCTCTTTCACATTATTCATCCATTCCTTTGATGATTCATCCCATTTCAAATAGATTAGTGATAATCTTCATCATGCTTACTGACATCAGCAAAACAGTAGGTTTGGTACAGAGGCACAGAGCAGTACAGACCCACAGATGGTACAGATTTTCCACAGAGCAAGTACAGACCCTACAGACCCACAGACCCACAGATGAAATCATTAATTTGCCCATATCTCACCCAAAAAAGGAGATATTGCTAAGGCAACCATGTTCCCATGGTCATGTGATCATAGGCTACAACTTTCATTATGACATTGTGGCTGTACAATGACTCTCTGAGTCTACACAGATGTGCTGAGGCAATTTCAATCAGAGTTTGAATTTTGTAAACATTGATTCACCCATATCTCATCCAAAAATGGACATATTGACAATATAATCATACTGATGTGATCATGACATCACATACTACAACTTTTGTTATGACAGCATAACTGTACAGCCACTTCTATTTTTGACATGCTGGGTCTCCAGCAGAACTTTGCAAATATCTCACCCAAAAAAGGAGATATTGCTAAGGTAAGCATATTCCCATGGTCCTGTGATCATAGGCTACAACTTTCGTTATGACATCGTGGCTGTACAATTACTCCATATAGTAGATTTTTCGACTTCCGAGTCTGCACCAATGCACTGTGGCAACTTCAAACTCCAATTGAAATTTTTGTGGGGGTGTATATAAACCCACTCACTCTGGCAACACAACTCTTTCCTCTACCACCACCATCTCCTCTCATCGTTGTCATTGTCCCTCCCTCTGATGATCCACCAGAGGGGGGGTGGCAGAGGGAGGGGGGTGGGCCCCCTGTGAGGCTGTCCCCATTAGCATAGATATGTAGTCCTGTACCATTGTAATTAAAATAATTTTAAAATAATATAATTCAATTATTAGCTGATTACATGTTGAGTTGAGTGTGGGAATCTGTATACTGAAACAGTCAGGAGTAAGTCTGTACAGGTCTGTACAGAGGGGGACCTGTCTGTGGGTCTGTGGTCTGTACAGATCTGGACAGAGGGGGTCTGTTTTGCTGATGGCCTTCTGCTATCATCACCCATCACCCATCAGTATACCTTGATGAGCCACAAGATGAGCTGTGCCTCAAACACAATGTCCACACCACTCTGCTGACACTCTCTTGTGCTCCAAGTCTCCAGCAACTGGGTATCACTTGCAAGGCTGCCTCTGCATGTGCCTATGAGCAGAATGAGCTGTCAAGAGCACTCTATATGAACAAGATTGCTGAAGAAGCCCCTGATCTGAATATGCTGATGTTTGTGGATGAGGCAGCAAGGGGTGAATGTATGATATCAAGGAGATTTGGGTGCTCAGGGAGGTGCACTCACTGTGCTATTCAGAGATGGTTTGTCTGGGGAATGCAGTACTCAATCATTCCAGCTATAACTCTCAATGGAATTATTGCATACAATATTGTGGAAGGCACTGTTGATGCAGAGAGATTCCTCAAGTTTCTCAAGGAACAAGTGGTATGTCTTCATTTTTTTTTCTTTTTTGGTTTCATTGATAGATGAGCTAGCAACAGATGCCATTTACCAATCCATATCCCAGCCCATGTAGCATACTCATAATGGATAATTTCCATATCCACCATGGTGAAGAGGTTCACAAGTTGGTTGAAAATGACCATCATAAGTGTTATGGCCTTAGACTCAATGTCATGGGCTTGCAATACTTAACACTAGATGAGTAAGATGAGGAACAATGAGAGAGAACTTAGAAGCCAATTAAGGTTGAAACCCAAGTGAACTAGCTTAGGGCTAGTTGGGCAATTCAAGAGCACTTATATACTAGAGTACATGAGGCTAAGGTGAGGTGTACATGAGGGAAAAGTGAGGAGTGACATCACAGTGACATCAGTGTGGAGTGGAACATTCTGGAAAGGGAAGCCTCATGAACAAAGTCCAGAAGTGTCTATGGACAAGAGGAAAGATAAGATCCCAAGAGAGATTAGATAAGATGAAAAGGAAAAGAAAGAAAAGAAAAGAAAAGTACATATCATAACAGTAAGTCTTCTGTACATATACAACATCTCAAACTAAAGACTTTCTAGTGTGCAAGCTCATTTATCTCCCACCATACAGCCTGGACTACAACCCAATCAAGCAAGCTTTCTCTGCTGTCAAAGCATACCTGTGCCACCACTCCCATGACACTTCTTTGATGTCTATCATTTGCATGTGCCAGAGTGTCACACCTGACAAGGCTGAAGGTTACTTCAAGGCTGCTGGGTATATTGTGTAATGTCTTCATCACATCATCTTATACCTCACTTGTGTATACTTGCTGTGTACACCAAAAAATTGTACTCACTTTGTGTTTCTTTCAACATCAAGACTGCAAGTGTGAATGCATGTTCAATAACATGACAGTGAACATTACAGTGAAGATGAAAAAAAAACTATGATGATTGATGATATAAAATTTATGTAGCTATCTGCAACTGCTACTCCCCTGAAGCTTCCAGCTCAGCATCTTCATCTACAGAATAGCCATGTGGAATGGGTGACCACTGTTTGAGCATCTCACAGAAATAGAAGAGGTTGTAGTCTTGCTCCTTTGAAATATGAGTCTCATCATCTTTCTGCATGGGGGGGCAACAGAACAACAACCACCCCCATTGTAATAGTGCTTCTGGTAGGCTACTCATTTTGGCACTTGCAACTCCTGAGCTTCTGAGGTTGTAGCATTACCTCACTTGCATTTCACATCAGGTCCATTCCACCATGCAGTACTATCTTTTTTCAGGTGGATCATGTCACCTGCTGTGATACTGAGACTGGCTAAAAGCTGGTTGTCAACATCAGGGAGAATGTCAGGCCCAATTCTATTCATTTTGAGAGTGGACTTGTATGATAGAGCATTGCACACACCCAGGTGGGACTCAGCATACTGAAGGTAGCATGATAATTGACTAGGAGATGGGATAGGCAGCAATGATGGAGTATTCCCACCCTCTGCTACATGCCACTGAGTGGGAGTCTGTGGGGCTGAGGGAATATGTGTGACCAATGTGGAGAGAGGCATGGTTGGCAAATGGAGGATACCAGAGTCAAATTGAGCAAGTGTGCATAACAAAATGGCTGAAGTGAGTGAGTTCAGATCTGCAGTGGGAGTGGGGGCTGCTCAAGTAGACATCTCACATGCATGGTGGAGAGCTGGGGCCTTGTTCACCATGTTGAGCAGCTCAATATTTGGTGGAACAGTTATTGTGGCCTGGCCATCCTCATAGGGATATAATTACCACATTGCAGAGAGGTATCATCTGAAAACTTACCAGTGCAAGGCACCAATCATGCACCATGGTGGGCATCAGGGGAATCGGTCCAAGGGGCCCTACATAAGTCAATCCTTCATCATGTTCATTCTTGTATGCCTTCTGCAGTTTCAATCACCACCACACAAGGTGGTTATTGAGATCAGCTTTCTTAGTCATCAGGGAACCTTTGATGTGCTGGTATTCCCAGTTAATTATGGTAAGTAGTTATCCATCTGATATGAATTGGATAATGGTGTATAGGGCATGATCATCTATAAATCATAATGATAATAGTCAGACAATGCATTAGAATACCTGGCAGACATTTTACTATCTGGTCAACTGCATATAGGCCTGATATAAGAGTTACAATACTTTTGTCATCATGATATAATGATGACAAGAGCTGATATGCCATATATAATAATACTATGTAGTTGACAATAGATTATAATTGCTCATCAGATAATATCATCATCATATCAATGACAATATTCTTTTCAGTCTGATTTCACTTTGATCATCAATATCTACTGTTGTCATCTATGTCATTTATGATCATTTGAACAACTCTTCCCCAGCCACAAGTGTGGGAATGTCTTTGTAATGACTGTATAGTACATGTTATATAAACTCATCCTCTCTCCCCTTCTCTCTCTTCTTCACTCTTGTCTCTGAGTTCCACCTCAGGGCAAGAGTCACTCTAAGACTCTAAGTCTTAGGGTTCATATCCAGGTAAGTGTAGCCTTGTGTGAAATGATATGTGAGTGTCTTTCTCTGTTTTATTTTCGCTTTTTTGGAGGTTTAAGTAGTTCATCATACTTAGTAGTGTACTCAGTAGGTACTAATTATGTAAATGATATTGAATGAAATTGCTTTCTCATAATATCATGATTGATAAGTTCAATTGAAGGTTGCTATAGCAATTTTTATTTTTAAGCTGTTGATGGAGTCAATGACAATTGTTGGTAATGTCTGATAATGAAAGACATATATGATCTACTGTTCACATTCTGATACATATGATCTACTCTACCTACATGATAACTTTTGACCAATGCTGCCAAGGCTCCCAGTCAATATATAGCATTACCAATGTGTATGTCATTATGATGTACCTTATAGGGCTTTACAGGGTAGATAAAGTCTTATATAACATAATCATTTCATTCAAATTTCCCTGATGGTATGACTAGGAATTCCCTGTAACCCAAAAATGTTAGCTACATTTGGCAAGTTCATAAGATGCATATGTCAGCATTGTGAGAGTCAGAGTCATCTCAGAACTCCCTGACCCTTTGGACTTTGAGACTCAAGCCAGTGATAGAATCTGTAGAATACTTAGTGGTCACTTTTATATTAGTAGCAGAGCTACTGTACCTGTAGAATACTTAGTAGTCACTAAGTAAAAACTACAGTACTACAAAAAGAGTAAGTGTGCGCTATTTGCTTATGTAATGCGGTGGCTATGCTACAGCACACTGGTTGTCTAACTCCAACACTCCCCCTCAAGCAGTGGTGGGTGTAGGTACTCAAAATAAAGAAAAGATAGGTAAAATGAAAAATACCTGAATGGTAGCAACTTTGCAGAGGTAGTATTAGATACAAATTTGTCAGATACTTAGTTCCCCAGTAACACCAAGCTACTGAGGAAGGAGGGGGAAAATTTACCCTACAGTATGTACGCTTTTTCACTTATGTAAGCAACAAACCTTCGCACCTAAGTACAATATTAATAGGGGCAGTTTATACTCAACACTCCCCCATAAACTGCAAGGATTAAATGATGAAAATGCAAACAATAAACTGTACCATGTCTATTACTGAGCAGATGTTGTGCAAACTTGAATGCTCAAAGTGTTGAGGTGTCATGTTATGTGTTGTGAGTCGACATGTGGATCAATGGCAAAAACACCAAAAACCCAACACAAAGACAAATGCCGAGTTGGTGGTTTTCCTATGTGGGCTTTGGCTCGAGGGATCTGTTTAAAATAAACAGGGGAGGGGTTCCGTGCACCTAGAGGGGGCTAGGGCAGAGGGTATGGGTGCTCCTGATGAAGGGGGAGCAAGGGAAGACTGAAAAAAGCGAAGAGAATAGGCTGCTCTGAGCCTAGAAGCGATGTAAGATGATGAAGATAACAGTAAGTAGACCCTTAATGGAGCCTCAAATACTGCAGGAATAGAGATGATGATGAGGGGCTTAAAAGCGACGATGAATGGGCCTAATAGGTAGGCAATTGAGTGGACTGTTGAATAGGCAATTAAGTGGGCAAGTAGCTTGGCTAGTAGCTGCTTGATTGCTGTGGACGTATTGGTACTTTATATACAAAAGAGTAGCATAGCCTGTGGTAAACATAGAGCAATACTTTGTCATGGGTTCATAAGTGATTGGTAAAGGGATTGGTGAGGGATTGGTAAGGCATAGTAAGGCTTGGTAAGAATGAGTAAGGACAGTAAGTGATTGGTAAACAAAACCAGTAAGCATGACGAAGATTATCACTAATCAATTTGAAAATGGAATGAGTCATCAAGGAATGGATGAATAATGCGAAAAGGGGAATGAGTAAGTGCACTGGTCACTCCCAGTGAAAACTGGACATGAGCTGGTGTGACCCGGTGTGACAAGATAGGACTAGCCAGGGAAATCAGACGATGTCACACCAGCTCATACCTGGCTAGTAAAATGAGAAAAACACAGTATGACAGGGCACAACCCCATCTGACGCAGTATGATAAATTTTCCAGAGGTAGTACTGGCTCACATCAGGTCATATCCTGTTGGGCCCATGTAATATGACCATGTGTGACCACATATGAGATTTCATTACAACGTCACACCTGCTCATATTTTTACATATTCTGAATTTGTGCTGCCAATGCTACGAGACATACTCAAAAACAACATTGTATTAAGCTCTAGGTACACCAGATGTACCAGCCCGATGTGGGGTACATATTGGATCTGCGGATTGTTGCTTGCTTCAGCTTTTGGAGAGAAGAGAAATTGAAAAAGTGGACATTCCCTGTTAGTAATGGGCAACTCCAGCATGGCTACATTTCGGATTGATGGTGCTAATCTTTCACACTGGCTGAAGGAGATGTCGAAGGCACCGCTTGTCGGAGCACACGGAAATTGTATGTCTAGACTCAGGTGCTGAGAACAGCCAGTTAGTTCTGTTTGAGAGCCCGGTGGTGGTTCCTAATGAGCACCACTCACAAGGCCCAGACTCGGAGATGGTGAATGTGCCGGCACATCAAATTTGAGTTTTGGGAACATTCTGCATTTTGGAGCAGCAAATAGTCAACAACGCAGGACTGCTCACCAGTTGATACCTCATTTCGATGAGAATCGATGTCGTCGGCTCTTGGATGGTCAGGATGCAACTGTAGTTTGCTCCCAACAATTGCAGAAGAAGATAAAAAATGAGAGGTGATGTGCGGTTTCAGGAAACTGAAGGATGTTTTGGAAGGTGTGCGTGAACGTTGTAGTCCGATCCCTGAATTGGTACTCACCAGTCTCTACAGAAGTGGGGGATTGTTCTCATCAACCTATAAGGGAGCAATGGTGGCTGTTGAGAGTACTTGAGGACCATCTATCAGGACTGCATATATCCTGTATGCGCTGAGCTGTAAGTGAGTATTACCTTCCGGAATGCATGGGGAACTGTTGACAGCCTGGAGTGATGCCATATATGCATTAAGGGTAGTGACTCAAAGAGGCTGGTGAACTCTGAGAAAGTTAGTTCAAGGTTAGCACGGTTGCATGGAGAGAGGGAGGTACAGGAAAGACAGCAATTGATATGAGAACTGATGCTCTCTCCAATTGTGGGATTGCTGACTGTGGATGAATACATTAGACATCATGAAAGTGAAGAAAAGTCACTGGAAGGGACATTGCCATGATACAGTGGAACGGGGAGGGGTAAGAGCATGCGAGGAAGTGAGTCGAGGTGGTGTAGGGAGTTTACTCTCCCTACTAGGTAAATTGATTTATTTTGTTATTTCTACTTGAGTTTTATGTTACTATACTTTCCCTTTTCCTTTACTTAGTACTTCAAGTAATATTTGGTTGTGTTGTGGCTTAGGTAAGCCATGTGCAACTTCAAATACCCTGTACTTGGAAAATAATAACAAGACGAGCCACCCTAGATGAGAAGACGGAAACCCAAGCCCGAGGGACTCGGAAGACAGTTTATCCTTTACTAGACACTCACTAGACGTTATCTCGACCTTCTTTGGATTATCTGGGCACATTTACAGTCTTTTCACCCCTCACTTTGACTCTTCCCCAAGCAACTCAAGCTCCCTGGGTTGAACTAAGACCACCTATCATCTAGGAGACCTCCATCATTTCCCCAGGTCCTCATTATCCATCTTTACAGTGGGGACACAGGAAGTGGTGCAGTGAGGTCACATGATCAGGTGGCAGTGGACTATACACATGTACACACAGCAAGGAGAGAGCACATGTCATGCGTAGTGTAAAGTACACAGCCAGACAGTGTGTAGATTAGACATAGTGTAGCAAAGACACAGACACAAGCACAGACGCAGCACACTGTGCAGCCCAAAAAGGAAGTCATCACATTGATTATCAACTGCATCATATTTTTCACATCTGTATCCTATCTCGTCACACCAGGTCACACCAGCTCATGTCCAGTTTTCACTGGGGGTCACTGCTGATTAAGGGATATGACTGCAAATGAGTCATAGTGACTCCTAGATCTGAGATCTAGATGCATTAGGGTGATTTGCTGCACATCCAAACAAAGAATGGTGGGGATTTCTGCCAGGGGCCAATTTTGGGGGTCTCCAGGGTAGTCAGGGCATAGGATTTCACAACTTTCCCCCTTTTCTCCTCCCTGTAAAGCAACCTGCATTAGCTGCAGCTAGTGTCCTGGAGGGTTTGAGGAGGAGGAAGGGCCATCTTCTCCCATAAGAGCAGGGAAAAGTGTCTCAAATTCATCATGGATGCAATCAGATAGACTGGATGACAGTAATTGGTATTGAACCTGTCACAATTTTGGAAGAATGAAGGATGAGATTGAGAGGTAGACATTGCAGGGCACAGGGATGAAGGATCCATATGCTTCTTTGACTGGAGAGACTGAAACAACCACATATGATTTTTCAAGCCTGATAACAGACCTGAGACAACCAAAGAAAGTCCTCCTCGATGTCAGACTGACAAGGAGAACTCGCCATCCCAAAGTGATAGGATGGGAGGTCATGGACAAGGGAGGGATGAACCAGGAGGCTTCAGGGCAAATGCTAGTGGGGATTCCTGGCAAGTACTCATAGTTATTCTCCCTGGCAAAGGGGACAAGTGAAGAGATCATCGAAGAGGTGGCCATTATGATAAAAAGTGGTGAAATGGGCATTTGTTGGCAGAAATGATGCAGAAAATCGTGGAGGGCAAGGATTGTCACCAAATTTGGTAGGCAGGATGGCATGGTTGAGAGCTTTCTGTGAGCGTGGGAATGATGTCGATATCTTTAGAAATGACTGAGATATTCAAAAAATCGGAATGCCATAAACTGGCACTCAAAAACTTTTATTTGGCGCTTGAGCAGTTTCTTCCCTAATGTTAAGGGTGGTTCTTGTGTGACAGATGACTGCTAGACATTCCAGTCATTCTGCGCATTAGGGCTAGGCTTCTCTGTTCTTCATCATTCAGCATTGGGTCCATGCTCACATCGCCAAACACCTTTGGTGCATGACAGCATGATTACTGGATTTGGCCATACATGACTCTGTGGCTGTTTCATCGTCTCACACTTGCTTGTGCAGCTACACTCCTGCTGTCGCTGCCTCCCCAGTCTGTTTCGCTCAATGGTGACTCCCCCAGAATGCTCATAGGGTCTCCAAGGTAATATCTGGTGTGTTTTTGACTCATTTCACAGCTTCAAAGACTTTGTTTGGCCTCGAAATGGCCCTGGTAGGTTTCCTGGCTATCTCCACCTCATCTGATAATGTTTTTAGGTCCCATTTTCTCTCGTTTTTGATGATGGCTGGTAGGGATGGTCTCGTAGGGGTGCTCAGGAGGTCAGATGGGAGTTTTAGGTATGTTTTGCCTCGCATTTTGGCCTCTGATGTTGTCCTGACTCATTTCTCCTTCAGATACTAGCTGTAGTACTTTGTCATCTCTCATTTTGATGGTCCCAAAAGTATACTTTCGACTTCCTGTGGGTAGAGTATCCCTGGATATATAGATGTTTGTTCCTGGAACTCAAGACCTGGTATTGAGGGTGAGGCGCTTGTCATGTGTGCTCCATTTGGAGTCATTTTCAAGGTTTTGGCAAACATTTGACTTGTTGTCGTGGCTGTCAACCTCATTTTCCATCTCCCCATCAAGCAGAATGTCATTCTTCATCACCACTGGGCTCTGGTGCCCACAACTCAGGCATGAGGTAGGTTCTCTGGCACTGGCAGTCATTGCCATGTTCTCAACTTCTGGTAATTCTTCTTCATCTATCTCGGTGAGCCAGTCTGACAGCCCATCATCCTCACTAGAGTATTCCACATGTGTGAGCTACACTCCATCAGGCTCGAGATCACTTGCCTCACAGCTCGACTTGTTCACAACTGCAGCCTTCTCACTCAACTTCTCATTCCCTTTTCCTTTTGAGTTGCTAACTCTGTCTTTCTCCTTTGTAGCCTTGTCTTTATTAGCTCAGCAGTCTCATGCCATGTGGCCATATTTGCCACAGGTATAACAGTCTCCATTTATCCTTCTTTGTTTCAAATCTCCAGATGTGGTATATGCTGCATCCTTGCCATTTTCACTCGAAGGCTTTCGAGAGCCCAGGTTTCGACTGTCGTATGCATTGAGTACAGTTGCCATGAGCACATCTGAGGTAATGACTGTGCCAATAACCTTCAAGAGGGCCATCACCGCTCCAATCTGGGCCTGGTACAAGTTTGGAAGAGAGCTGATAATGATCACAGTAAAACTCTCGTCTGTTGGGGCCTGTGTTGGGATGAGAATCCACACTCTAGACAGGGTAGAACAGTCAGGTGGCCTAGTGGTAAGGCACCCCAGAGCTAGTGGGGGGACCCAGGTTCAATCCCTGGTCTGGCCAGTATTTTCAGTCATTAGCCTGGTCCATTGAAGCTAACTGCTCTCACATGTCTCGCAGGGTATCAAAGTGTTTGTGCACATCCTCGCACTCTCGACAACATAAGTTTTGCATCTTTCATAGGATCTCGACCACTACAACTCAGGATCACTGCTCGAAGAGCTTCGCAAGATGTCAGAAGATTTCATATGCTGATTTAAGTCACTTTATCTGTGTGAACAGAGTGTCAGGTAGGGTGCCTGCTATCTGCTGCTTGACGACAGCCTCGCCCATTCACCATGTCTTCATTTCAGCTTTCCAAACCTCAACCTCTTTCTTTTCAGCTGACATAGTGGGGGCCCAACTTTCCCCTTGACCAGTAAGTGACTTTGGGTCCTTGGGCTCTGTCTCCAAGCCATCCAAATGCCCTCCAAGGCCTCATGCCTCAACTGACCATAAAAGTTGGTCTTTATAAGTAACCCAATTTGTGCCTTCTGCTGTGAGCTTCGGCACCTTCAAGAATTTGTCTCTGAGCTTTGTTTCAAAGGACATCTCTGTAGTTCTGCTTTGGGTAGTCTCTGTTTCTTCTCTCGGGCGCAGTTAAAGCTTGGGGCTCATAACCTGTCAGATACTTAGTTCCCCAGTAACACCAAGCTACTGAGGAAGGAGGGGGAAAATTTACCCTACAGTATGTATGCTTTTTTGCTTTTGTAAGTGACAAACCTTCGCACCTAAGTACAATATTAATAGGGGCAGTTTATACTCAACAGAATGCATCAGGAAAATTTTAATGAAATGATAATGTTATATAAGACTTTATCTACCCTGTAAAGCCCTATAAGTTATATCATAATGACATACACATTGGTAATGCTATATATTCTCTGGGAGCCTTGGCAGCATAGGTCAAAAGTAATCATTCAGGTAGAGTGGATCATATGTATCAGAATGTGAACAGTAGATCATATATGTCTTTCATTATCAGACATTACCAGCAGTTGTCATTGACACCACCAACAGCTTAAAATAAAAATTGCTATAGCAACCTTCAATTGAACATATCAATCATGATATTACAAGAAAGCATTTTCATTCAATATAAATTACATAATGAGTACCTACTGAGTACACTACTAAGTATGATGAACTACTTAAACCTCCAAAAAAGCGAAAATAAAGCAGAGAAAGACACTTACAGATGACTTCACACAAGGGTACACTCACCTGCATATGAACTCTAAGACTTAGGGTCTTAGAGTGACTCTTGCTCTGAGGTAGAACTCAGAGACAAGAGTGAAGAAGAGAGAGAAGGGGAGAGAGGATGAGTTTATATAACATGTACTATACAGTCATTACAAAGACATTCCCACACTTGTGGCTGGGGAAGAGTTGTTCAAATGATCATAAAATGACATAGATGACAAGACTAGATACTGATGATCAAAGTGAAATCAGACTGAAAAGAATATTGTCATTGATATCATGATGATATTATCTGATGAGCAATTATAATGTACTGTCAACTACATAGCATTATTATATATGGCATATCAGCTCTTGTCATCATTATATCATGATGATAAAAGTATTGTAATTCTTATATCAGGCCTATATGCAGTTGACCAGATGGTAAAATGTCTGCCAGGTTATCTAATGCATTATCTGACTATCATCATTATGATTTGTAGATGATCATGCCTTATACACCATTATCCCATTCATATCAGACAGATAACTACTGACCATAATTAACTGGGAATACCAGCACTTCAAACCCCCCCTGATGCATTGTGGTCCATGGCTGGGCTTGGCCTCAACTCTGAGGTGCAGCGCTTCATGTGCATGAGCATAGTTACCCAATTTGGAAAGTCACATTGTGCTTGTGGCTCATGCATTGTGTCTGCATGCACAGTCGCCTTTGAATGGCTCTAGAGCCCTTGTTATTGCATTTTGCACCCTGAAACTTTGTACACAGCTTCTATAGGTCACATGTAACGTTTCTGTTGACTTTGAATTGCGTGTTTTGGTCTGATAATGGTCTGGTATCAATTTTTCTTGTTCTCGAGCCTTGAGCTGAGTGCAATACCTTGTATGGCACATGAACATAATTGCCTGATATGGTAAGTCGTGTCGTGCTCGTGACCTGTGCATCATCTCTTCATTGATCGCATGGCCTGCACACCTCCTGCATTGCCTCTGACACATTGTTGACACTCTGCCTGTGTCCCAGATTCTGTGGTAAGGCTTCGAGAGGTTCCTATACCCTCTCATGGATGTGTGATCACATTATCACATCCTCAGTATGCGTTCTTGCCCTTCCACTTTCTTCTAACCTCTCTAGATTTGATTTTGATTTGTCCTCCTTGATGTCTCGGCTTGGTGTTTCATAGGACCGCTTTCGGAGTCTTTTGTGTGGTCCAGGTACATTTCTTGGCCTATACAGCTGCCACTGGTGCTGGCTGGCTTCATCTTCAGCTAGCAGCTTCGTTTTGACTCGTTTCGAGTCACAGTGCATGCTGCTCATTGTGCCATCCATTTGGCACTTCCTCCCATCCATCTTGACTCGTTCAGCATTGTTTCAAAGCTTTGGCTTGCCCTTGACATCTCCAAATGCTTCATTGGCCTCATCCTGGCCTCCCGGTCCTCTACTTCAACTTGGGACGTTCATATTGATGTTGCACCAGTTTCAGATACTTTCAGGACCCTCCTGCAGGGTCCAGGGCTCGATGGTAAGGTCCAGGGATGTTCCAATTCCCTCTCGAGCATGCAAGATTGGGTTATCACAGCTTCAGTACCCTTCCTCATCCTCTTGCCTTCCACTGATATTTCTAGCTTTGAATTTGACTTGACCTCTTCAATGTTTGGGTCAGATGACCTCATAGAACTGTTTTTGGGGTCTCGTGGGTGGCCATGATGACATAGGTGAGTCGCTTTGCATGTTCTGGCCTTGACACTCGTCCTGACTCTCTATAGCTATTGCTCCTTCGTCCCACTCTGAGTCAGCATTGCCACTGGTCGACATGTCATCCTTGCTGACTCTTGGCTTGCTATGACCCCCAGCCATCTCCCCTTCAACACCTCTCACTATAGGCCTCTCATCTGGGCTTGTAGGTTGCCCAAAGGTAAAATCCTGATTCATGGAGCTCAGCACTTCAATTGGCATGCTTCATGGGGTTGATAGGTCGATGTCTCCAATACCTACTTGTCTCTGGGTTGCAGTGAGCTTAGGTAGCTTGTCTTGCAGTCTCGAGCTATCTGTGCAGATACCCAGCAATCTCGAAGTGTTCACATGCCCTCGTGGGCACATCTCATCACTGCTCATAGACCTAGTCTGCTCCCCCTCAAGCAGTGCTCCCATCATAGGTATCCATTCAGTTTTGACATGGTGTGGCTCAATATTCTTGCCACCACCATCACTTGCCTCTTGGTCCTCTTCAGCCTGCTTGTTATGGGCTGCTGGCTGTCATAGGATGCCACTGGGGTCACATACAGTAAGATTTGGGGTGTCTGCCTTGCCAATGCTTGGCTGCTCATTCTCGACACTGTTTGAGCTCCTGGGACTGCTGCTCATGCACAATGCCTGCTCCCCCTTGAGCAGCAATTCTTGTGCACTAGGTGAGTCATTCCTTGTGCTTCTGTTGCAGAGTTTCAATGGTAGGTCTTTGCAGACAGTCTCATCACTCATGTCAACTCCTCTGGCACATCCTTCCACCTCCCTGGCTAGCTTGGCCATCCTTTCACATTCCTCAACCTTGACTGGCTTCTCAACCTTGACTGGCTTCTCAACCTTGACTGGCTTCTCAACCTTGACTGGCTTCTCGACCATCCCTTCTAGCACTTCCATGTGCTCATTTTCGAGTGGCTCCACTGCCCTCAAACTCAGCTGTTCATGCAGCTTGGGTAGGTTTTCTTCAACCTCAACACTTTGTGGTGACACCTGCTGGGCTGCTCCAAATGCTGCCTCAGCTCCATCTTTGCTTCTTGCCTCAGTAAGTCCATTCTCAAGCCTCTCCTTCACTGGTGGCTCCACTGACAACTCACTAGGCTTTGCAAACAATTCTTGTGTCTCATCATTGCTCAATGCCTCAACAGGCTTCTTGATGGGTAAGGATATTGGGGTAGGGTCTCGAAAGGTAGTCGCTAGGTAGTTGAACATTTCATGTGATGTCTTCAACCTTCGAAACTTGAGTATGAGTGGGACAGGCACTGTCTGGTAAAGCAACATTTTTACTTGAGCATCTTTGCCCTCCCATTGTAAGGTTTCATCACTCAGTTCCTGGCCTGAGAGAATACCCAGCCAGCCCTTCATGGCTGCAGCTTTGAGTAAGCTCGTCCAGTAGTCCTTCCAATTCCTTCCATCCAGTTCAAGCTCTGGAATGGTTGAGTTGGCCATCTCATATTCCAGATTCCACCACTAGGTGGGGCTCATAACCTGATAGAATCTGTAGAATACTTAGTAGTCATTTTTATATTAGTAGCAGAGCTACTGTACCTGTAGAATACTTAGTAGTCACTAAGTAAAAACTACAGTACTATGAAAAGAGTAAGTGTGCACTATTTGCTTATGTAATGTGGTGGCTATGCTACAGCACACTGGTTGTCTAACTCCAACAGCCAGCTTATCAACATGCTGCATATCCACAAAGACCTTCACAACAGGTGGGGTTTCTTCAGCTATTTTCTTTACCATCTCCCTGTAATTGGCAATGTCATTGACATCAATTGTGTCAGACATCCATTGTCTTCCAAGACAGTTAGTAGCAGAAATATGAAAGACAATGTACCTACCCCTTCACTTTCAGTGGAATGTACTTCAGTGGGAAGTGCTTTTTCTTGGTCACTATGTAGTCATCTAGGCTGTGCTTGTGGAGTATCACTTGTAAAAACTCAGTGTAGTTTGAGTCATCAAGAGCAAATAGAAGTTCCTTCATCTTCATGGATTTTTCTTCCTTTGACATTGTCTTTCCCCTCAGTGATACCTTTTTGACCTTTGAGTAGACCATAAGTGAGACTGAGAAAGATTGTAGAAGGATATCATCATCCAGAGGTGGGGACAACATGGTGGCTCCAGAAGGGAGTTGTGTGATTACTAGTAATTCCTAATTCTATCTAGGGCTACTTCTGGGGTCCCTCTCAGCAATCCCTGCAAGCAATTTTTGATTTTTGGTTTTTCCATGAACATTTGAAAACTGATGTAAGCCCTTTTTTTAGAATACTGAATGGTTTCATAATGATAGAAGTTGCAAAGTCAAAGCTTTGGGTCACTCTTGCCATCCTCAGATTCCAAATTACATAAAGAATTTTCCTAATTTGGTAATTACTTTGGATGTTGTATGGGTTTTGATCACCCAAAAAGTGTATGGGTTATGCCTTATAGGAGAGTGATGGGCAATGGGTCAGAAATCCCTGCATACCAACTTGGGAAACCAAAAAGTGTATCAGTTATAAGGGAGTATGGGTTTTGCCACATACGTGTTATGAGGGAGTTGACCATATTCAACTGTACTGTCTTTGTCATACCACAAGTCTAAAGCTCTACTGAGAGGCAAGTGTTCTGCCTTAGCCATACCTCTACCCAACAAGAAAAAGAAAGAAGACTATGGCACATGGGGAACACCAGCATGGAAGTTGGGTGTAACAAGTGCATAACATGATGCTCAATTGTACACACACCCATTTGCATTTGCCAAGCACTAAGGAATCCAAATCTTTTGTATGATTGATGTAAACTCTATACTATGCTATATCCTGCATGAGATTGTTGTAAACACTGTCTGCATCTGACGAACGTTCGTATCGCCTTCTGCCCTCGTGCAAGACGAAGGCACTGACAGTCAATAACAGGAGCATCGACATGTCTCCTCCTCCAAGGGCTTCCGTCTGGAAGATGGCCTGCATGAAGGGAACATACACTAATGCCAACTGCACGAGTAATGAAATGGACACGGTCGACAAGAGCATGCGGTTTTGGGATAACCCGCAACCAAGCCCTCGGTTCTGTACAGCTGAAACTAGGTCGAGGAAGACAAAACACGTGAAAGTCTGAGATGTGGGCTTAGCGCCTCAATCGTGACAACTGATGCACTTTCTTACCATGGTTTGTTCCCTCCTCGAGACTTCCTCGTCGCCTAACGCTTTGAAGTAGACAAACAGAGTGCCCACCACTATGGTGCTCGCAGAAAAGACGACGCGGTATAACACGCGCCGCGTGAGGATCGGTTCGTTCTTCCTTCTAGGGAGCTTTCGCATAACAGCCGGATCCACTGGATCGACACCCAACGACTGACTTGGCGGACCTGTTCACTGCATCATGAATCTCCAATAAGCCAAGAGAAAGGGTAGCTGACCGTCCATAAGAATGTTGATAAATAATATTTGCATAGCGTTGAGTGGATTGCTGTATCCGAAAAGCATGCTGAGTGTTATTAGCGACAGTGCGGCAGCAGCGGTACTAAGTTGAAATGACAGGAAGTTCTGGACGTTGTGAAATATAGATTTTCCTGGGGGAGGGAATTATGGACGTGTAGGTTCGAGGTTGTTGATTTGTCCTACCTTCTTCTACAGCAGGTAGAATGGTGCTGAAATTGTCGTCTACAAGGATCATGTCGGCAGCTTCTTTGGCCACGTCGGTGCCACTCCTCCCCATCGACACGCCGATATCAGCCATCTTTAATGCCGGAGCGTCGTTAACTATCACAGGCACACGCCAAGAATGAGTTAGATGTCTCGTATCAGACAACAAAGGCGGGCGAACCTCCATCTCCAGTCATTGCAACAACGGCACCCCGACGCCGGAAAGCCTCGACAATGGCCATCTTGTGACGTGGAGTCGTGCGGGCAAATATGCTCACACTCCCGACACGCTCAACAAGTTGAGACTTGCTCATCATGTCGATATCCTTCCCCGTTAGACAGTAGCGACCCGCTTGGTCAGTTTGCCCACGGGCCAAACCCACTCGAAGACCAAGCTTCTGTGCAATGGCAAGTGCAGTTTCTTTTGCGTCACCTGTAATCATGACCACCTGAACACCACCAGATTGAAGCAGGCCGATAGCGTCTTTAACACCTTTCCGAGGTGGGTCTAGCATCGCCTGGAAACCGACGAATATCAAATTTGATTTCGGCCCATCTGGCGAGGGCGGTCGCGTGGGTGGCAAGCTTAGAGGCACTCGCGAATTGTGCAAAGACGATCCCGTATCTGTATTCGCGGCATCCAGGGATCCATAACCGTACGCCATGGCAAGCACTCGCAAGCCTCTTGACGCAGTACCCTGAGCTTTCATCAGAATCATGCTACGCGTGCTAGCGTCCATGGGAGGGGTAGAGCCTTCTGATACATAATAAAATTTACACCTGTCAAGCACGGCATCGATGGAGCCCTTGATATAATATGTCTCCCGCGAATACATGCTATGATGAGTGCTTTGGGTGTGCACTCCGCTGACAGCCATGTATTTCTGTTCAGAGTTGAAGGGTCGTTCGAAATGGCGAGTAAACGTCTGTGAGAAAGGGTATGCTTTATCATGTCCTAACGCCGTGTCGAATGCACTTACGTGTCGCTGGTCTGGAAGATTAAATGTCGACAAGACATTCAACAGAGCCACATCTGTAGATTGACCGACATAGACGCCGTGTTCATCCCTGGAGAGGGACGCATTATTGCATATCGAGCCTATCTCCAGCGTTTTTCGGACCGCGGGTGAAGGTTGCGCGGAAGGCACCACGCTATCAACGTGGAGATGTTCGTCCACGACGTAGATCTCAGTCACCGTTTGCTCGTTCTTCGTTAATGTGCCTGTACATAGGCATCAGACGAAGTTCTCTTCATAGTAAGCCAAAACTCCAACCTGTCTTATCAGAACATATCACAGAAACGGAACCGAGTGCCTCGACAGAATGAAGCTTTTTCACGATAGCCTTGCGCCTGGCCATCCGCAGCACTCCAAGTGCAAGGGTAACTGTCGTCACAATTGGTAAACCTTCAGGTATGGCGGCAACAGCCAGAGACACTAAAACTCCAGTTCAGAGCGAAGAAAACAATGTATACGGTCTTTTGCATACCTCCAATAGTAAACATATCTAACCATGGTCGTTGCTGCCACACGCCAATGAGGCATATGACACCGATGATACCAAAAGACAATATCGAGAGCTTCTTGGCTAATTCATCCATGTTAAGTTGTAATGGAGTACGCTTTTCTTCCACCTAAACATGCGAACTGTGAGCGGCCCCACGATGTTCACTTTTGGTGACGGTATACAAACATCTTGCATCATGGAAAAGATCACCCCGAACTCTGTCTCGGTTCCGGTGGCAATAACAATGCCCCTGCCTCGCCCTTGAATCGGATGTAATTGAGCAGGAAGTGATCGGGGTACAGAAAACCTACCATTCCGCACCAGCGTTCCCATGTACGCAACGCAGGATCTCTCAGCGAGAGATGCAGATTCCTCTCTGTTCACACCATTGGCGGTATCCTCCGCACTATCTCCAAAAGAGCCGTTTTTCCTCCAAGCACAAGGGTGAGAACTCTTGAGACGAGGAGTGGTTTCGCCTGTCAAACTACTTTCATCTATCTCGAGATCCGCAGCAGATATGATGCGAATGTCAGCAGGCACGCGATCGCCAGTGGCGAACTTAACGATGTCACCGGGTACCAAGTCGTTGGCAAGAATATGCACTTCACGCTCATCACTGCAACCAAAGTTAAGGATGTAACGAGGTCGACTTGTAAAAGAAGACTTGCCGGATGACGTGACAGTGGTGGGGAACGAGCTTGTTCAATGCTTCCAAACTTTTCTCGGACCGTTGCTCTTGCACGAACCCAACTTCAATCTCAGGTCAGTATTGTGGATGAAATTTGTATAAAATCTTTACCAGTCAGAACGATTGCTACGGCGACCGTAATGCTGATAGCATCGTCGATGTTCCCCATGATCGCGCTGATCACGGCACTCGCACAAAGAAGTAGAATGAGCGGGCTCTCGTATATATTTTTCGCAAACTTCCATATAGCGGGTTCAGGTGTTGACACTGAGAATTCGTTGTACCCATGCACTTCTTGCAAGGCCGGGATGGCGGACGCGGGGAGGCCAGCGCTTATCGACGAGCGGAAGTGTGCAACTGTGTCCTGTTTAAAGTACGGTCAGGGATTTCCAAATAGGGCATAGTCCAAAAGCGGTAGCAATAACGTGATATAGATTTTCTACGTAGAAAACAGGGGTTCTGGAAAGGGACAGCAGTGTGGGTACGTGTCAGGACGACAGCTGGACGCGCCGACCTCATCAAACAAGCTGTTCCAAGAGACGCACCTCTATGGACCAGTGCGCAAAACGCGCTGAAGGTGTTTCCCGGCGTCGCTCTCGCTGAGGAGCTGGCAGATCCCGGTCGATGAGGGCACGACCATCTTCTAGACCATCGTCGTATGAACGTCCCCTAGTCAAGAACTTGACAATTCTTCGCCATAGCCCGTCCGCCGTGACTCCGTGGGGTAATTTCGGGGGCAATGGTATACTGAGACTGTGTTCGTGATGATGTCTTCGGAGAGTAGTACTGTAAGCAAAATGTGTCGAGGCTCCTGGCGTAGGTTGTGGTTCGCCATTTTGCAAGGCTGAGACGGTCGGGAAGTAGCTTGACGCGGGTGGTGAGGAGGTTCGCAGTGGAGTTTGGACCAGACCAGATGGTCCCACGAACGTGGGCAAGATGGAATGAGCGGAAGTTGAGACCATGGAAGGCTCCGGTATCGTGGACAACTCGGTGATGTCTGGAACCGTAGTGGCAAGGTCGTGGATATGAGAAAGCTTAAGTTGGCTGGAAGCGGTGCGTCGATTTTTGGACATGGTAAATACCAAGCCTGCGGGCGCTCCGGGCGTGAAGTTTACGGTCGTAGACGGAGCCGAACGACCTGACGCACCACGATCCCTTGTGCTCGCGGCGATCTCGTGTGAATCCACCAGTAGGATACCGTCAGACACTGGGCTCAAGTTTTGAGTCGCTGCCCAAGTATTGCCATGAGTCACGTGGTAGAGGCAGGGTATTGACACAGCCTCAGAGGTTAAAAATCGTTGACTTCGGAAACATCCAACTCATGAGATTGGTACTGTAGCAAATACTTGGACATGTTGTAGTCATATGCAACGAACGGAGATAAATAACATCGCTCCCATGGCCGTGAACTATGGCGGTTCAAATATATGACAGAGTGGTACTCCACCAATCTTAACGTGGACCGCCCACTCAGGCAGCATCGCGGCCCTTCGAAGGACAAACTCGCCTGCGGTGGCGTTGAACAGAGTCAGAACGAGCGAACAACTTCTTGCATTCCGGACACTCCCATTTAACGTTCACATGGGTCAGGAGATGCCGTGCCAGATTCTCCCGTTTCAAGGGCCGTCTCTTAGCGCAACCCTCCCAACGACAAACTACTGGCCGGCCATCGTCGCTGACCTGGTGGTACGCGCGTAGATGGCTTTCGATTCCAAGCCTGCTTCTGCTGACAGAGTACGGGCAAGGAGCGTTGTCGGTGACCCATCGACATGGATGATCATTATACCCCCTGTCCCGAACCGGTTCGGAACACTCGATATTACTGGTCTCTGGAGAGGGCTGATACCTGCGGTGCGCCGGCGAGGATACAAAGGGTGTGAAGTATGCGGGTGGTCGAGGCGGGTGATACGACGAAATTGTCATCTCGCGTAAGAGATTGGAGGTATGCTGAATATGATCCACATAAGCAACCGAACCAGCGGGAGGGGTGGACTCATGTACGGCTCTCGGGTTGTCGGCAGGTTGACACAGCCAAGCTGGTTGACCTCCGGGGTAGGTATGCTGCGTCAGTCGGTGATCACGGGGGGCACGGTGGGGCACGCCTGAGGCATCATGAGAGGAGGAGCCACGAGGTTCAGGGGGAGCCTGGGGCGACATAGATCGTTCATCGACGAGCAGCGAGGCCGAAGTTCCCCGCCGCTCTACTGAACCCGGGACGAATTGGTTGTACCGATTGTCTCGATGCGGGTCCCGCCCGGTGTGGGTGGTGGAGTGAGGAAGACTAGGACGACTTTCCTGTCTGTACCAGGGTAAGCGGTCGTTGAAGTTGTGTCTTGGCATTGCGAGCGGAGAAGTCGGGTGTCGGTGGAGAACAAGGAGGGCTGCGTGGAAGAAGGTGCTCAGTTTGAATTTTATATACTAAAGGTGATAGGATACACAAACAACCTCGCAAGAGGCATGGGGTACTGCCGTCGAGGTGTGTAAACGGCGAGCTGTTCATGTTACCAATTAGTGCTTGGAGTCGGCATGCCCATTCCCAATCCCCATGCGCCGTACAGGCAGGAGCTTTTGGAAGGGCATGCTGGCAAAAAGTGCCCAATTTGTCCCATTTAATGTAACCTTCTGACCTATCAAGAGACCAACGGTATTTGGAAAGAGTCACTCGTGGTAATGTCCTGTGGGCAACCTGTACTCTTATGGTCCAGGTCACATCCTAAACGTACTAGATAGGAAGGCCTTCAGTTGACGAAGGCGGTTTCCATTAATCTAGCTGCAGAATTCGGCACATAGGGTGAAATGTTTATGATATCGGGTACTAACCTATTGGACACATCAGTAACGCTGAGCGTTGAAGACGGATGCCCAGGTAACCGATGAGGAAATCTTCACCTAGCTGTGGTTGGTAGATGGAACGTTGACCCATAAGCGGATCGCGGCGCAAACGGGAACGTTACCGCGATCGAAAATGCACAGCACAACGGGCATATTTTACACTCAAATGCGGTGCCAGCCATTCAAGTCGAATGGAAGCCATGCCTTGGCCCGGAGGTCCGTTCTGGTTGGACCCTAGTCATTTATGAAATGTCGCCATCTGCCGTAGGACACCAGTGTCGCTGTGAATAATTTTTGCACTTACATTATTTCATCATACGCGACCTCGGCGAGCGATTACAGCAAAAAATCCGTCGTGGCATGGGTCATTTTGCAGTGAGATGATAATAAGCACTTCATTATTGCCAGCTTGCAGAGTTTCTCGCCGGTTCCCACGACGTGCCAGTGTGACGAGCCGAAGAACCAGCTCAGCGTCAACCGGTTGCACGAGTCTCAAATTCCACACCACACAACCATGAGTTCAACCACCCGCGGGGATTCATCTGCCAGGGGGCGAAGGTCCATCAGACCAGATGACGACAAGGACTACAAACACGCCAGGGGAACCACCGGCCAGTCCAGATGGCGTGAGCGCTCTCCCAAACCAACGCAGAGACGGTCTGGGTCTAGGTCTCATAGCCCGAGGCACAGGGGACGACGATCTTACTCTCATTCCGTATCTCGCTCTCGCAGTCCACCCCCCAATCGTCGCAGATCGTATTCCCATTCCCGTTCTCGCTCTCACTCCCCCAGACCACGAAGGCCGTACTTTCGCTCTCAAAGTCGCTCGCTGTCACGGTCTCCGGACAGACTTAGGCGTAAAAACAAGAAAGATAAACGCAGGAGATCCCGATCACGCTCATTGTCAAATTCGGATCCTGACTCACAGCCTGAACGCAGTCGTCACAAGAGGAAGAAGCATAGAACTCAGGAAGAGAAAGAACGTCGAAGGAGAGAGAAAAAGGAGAAAAAGGTAAGATACGGCTCAAAGGTTGCCAGGCTTGTTAACCGTTTGCGTGTCATAGAAGAAAAAATACGCAACTGGGAGCTCGAGCGCACGCTGGGGAAAATATGGCGTCATTTCAGAGGCAGAGTGAGGGTGCTGTCCTCTTGTCAAGTCGTGTCACTGCACTAATTGGTAGCTTTTATAACAAAACGCAGGAATTCAGAACCTGGCTCCTTGAGGAGCGAAAACTCAATCCGGAAGCTCTCTCCAAGGATCAGGAGCGCAAAGAATTTCAAGTATTTGTCGAGGATTATAACACAGGCATGCTGATAGTAGTTACGGGGTATGGTCAAGCTAACCCACCACAGCGACGCTTCCTCACGAAAAATATTATCACATCGAAGCTTATGAGCGTCGCATGACTGCACTCCGAGCAGGAGAATTCGTTCCACCAGCGGATGACGGGTACGATCCTACAGCAGACATGAAAGCGCACGCGACGAAACACAAGAAGTTATCTGCTGAACAAGAGAGTTACCTCAGCCGGGAACAGCTCTTGGAACTACGCAGAGTTCAGAATGAACGCATTGAGGTTCGAAGTTCTCGCCTTGTGTTTGTGGTGACCTCTCATTACTTCATTCACAGATCGGTAGAATGAAACGTTTGGGTATGGACATCAAGCAAAACATGGGCGTCAGGATGGATGGTTCCATGTTCGATGGCTAGGCTGCGCTGTCTAATACAATACATACACGTATCATCCAGTCGGTTTGGATTGTTAGCGTCATATGTGACGCAGCAAGTGTATGGACACACTTCTTGTAGAGGCACTGTGGTTGGAGCCTTACACGTGCCAAAGGACGGGCCAACAGCAGTGTCGGCCATCGGAACGTTGCAGCAAACCCACACAACCACCCTTCCTCGACACTCGCACCATGCTCGATATCCTGTTGTTAGGCGCGACCGGTAAGAGGTGCTATGGTGGACAGAGTCTGGCTTGAATGTACGCCCAATGTTGCAGGCTATACCGGACGCCTCATTACACGATACCTGGCGGCACACCCGCAGCGCGGAACGTTCACCTTTGGCATTGCAGCACGCTCTGAGAAGAAGTTCAACATCCTCCGTGATGAATTGGGTGATGCTCTTCTGCACGTTCCGACGTTCGTCGTCGACGTCGCCAACTTCGATGATATCGAAAGAGCCGTCCAGGAAGCTCGTGTTGTAATCAATACGGTTGGACCTTACTGGCGCTGGGGCACATCGGTTGTGCGGGCCTGCGTGCGCCATGGTAGGCACTACGTTGACCTGACAGGCGAAGCCCCGTGGGTTCGTGAGGTCATTGCTGAGTAGGTGGCGTATTGCCGTATGATGGCATGCGGGTGGGGCGCTGAGATCAGCGCAGGTTTGACTATGCCGCCGCCAAGGCAGGTTGCGTGGTTGTTCCCTGTGCCGGGTTGGATTCCGTACCTTCGGACCTCCTAGTGTATGTTGCAAGTAGGACCCTCAAGTCCTTCGCCGGCGCATCAGCCGCAATCGACTTATCCACATCCGCGTGGAGGCTTGGTGGTCAAAGTATTTCCGGGGGAACATTTTCCTCCATCCTGTCCTCCCTAGAAGATGTACCCAGACGGAAGGCTCGTGAAGCCACCCAGGACTTTGCGCTCAGTCCCGGTAAGTTTCACATTAACGTAGCAACAGTTCACCGCTACTTTTCCATTTTGTAGTCAAAGGGGTGCCCGGTCCTCGCCCCCGGGCATTTTACGCTCTGTCCATTGACCCCTCTCTCCGGGGGGTCCTATACATCATGTCAATCATAAACAAACAGGTGGTGCAACGTTCTTGGGGCTTATTCGAGCTCGCTGCTCGAAGTCCAGAATTGGTATTCCCTTCAAAAACCATTGGGGCGCAAGATGTATCAGGACTGTCTTATGGGCCTGCCTTCAAGTACGACGAGTTTATGGTCCTCCCAAGCAGGCTGCAAGCAATTTTTGTCGTATTATTTTTAGCCACTGTGGCGTTTGCCATGGCCACCCTCCCACCTGTCAGCCTCTCGCTACTCTGCACGTGGCTCACGTTAACCCGTCTTTCATTTCATAGGCCAGGTGGATAGCTCGTCGATTGATGCCGCGGTCAGGAGAAGGTCCGAGTGACCGGTGACTAGGGGGTTCCTGCGTTGAGAATGGCATGGTACTGACAGCTAGGCAGAGATCTCGACGTTGGTTTTGTCCACATCACCAACATTACCACCTCTGCTCCAGTAGCCAGCGGTCGCACAGTCACAGTACGCACGACTTTCAAAGGCAAAGGGGACCCGGGATATTTGTTGTCATCCAGTAAGTATCCGTTTGCGTTAGTCTATTAGTGTACGGTGTCACAAATGGCCTGTAGTTATGATTTCGGAAGCCGCGTTGGCTCTGGTGCAGGATCAGGACCTCCTTCCGCCCTTCGGAAAAAGGGGCGGCGTGCTAACACCAATGACCGCTTTCGGAGACGTTCTGATTCAACGTTTGAATGCATGTGGTCGTATTAGCATAGAAAGTGGGGTGGTTCCGGTGGAGGGTGGGAGAACGAGAGCTTGAGGAGAATTTCGTGCGCATGCCTTTTTCATTTATGATGTGAGGAATACACTGACGCCACATCGGTTCTGCATTATATGATTTCTCGATGTATTCACCCAGCTTTACCCTGTTTAGTTACAGGAACTATATGCAGTTGTCCGGACGTCTAATTATATGGCTGCCACAGTGTGGTAACGGTATCTCTGCGTTGGTGGTGTTGCCCAGTTTCGATACCCTGAATGAATTCTTTGCCCTGAAGGTTTAGTCCTCACTGCAGGCGCTGCCACTGCGAACTTCGAATCCATTGGACAGTCACCGCAGCGCCCATGCAACCCGGTGGAGGCTGTCCTTCATCTCGAAGTGTGCGGGCTCTTCCTCATCTACTACGTGAGGTCGTCACGGGGCAGATTTTGATGCTGATAGCGTTCGAGTGTTAATCCGTGAGACTCGCGCGATTAGCGCATCCCCTGTGAAAGAGGCACGCTTGGTTGGATACCGGAATGACTTCAAGAACCAGTACTCGAAGTGCTGGTCAGTTCTATGATGAAGATGCCAAACCATCATCATTCTAGTTCTTTGTTTTTGGTCAGGACTCTTCACTAACACTGCTTGCCTGGCTGGCAAGTCCCTGTTGGACCTTTTGGACATTAATACCTTACTGTGAGTAGTATTACATAATTGTGATGCTGAAGTTGGAAAACTGGAGACAGCGACATCAGGAAAGTTATGAACAGTCTAATCTGTCTGATATTCGAGGTAGAAAAAGAGTCCCCGTACACTACACAACATTGGCCCTTTTATACCGTAGGAGTTAGGCACGTAAAATGTCAGAGTGAGTGAACGGGTATAGTAGGATCACAGAAAATAAGAGAAAACTGACTCCGCTGTCAGCTACATTGTTGGAGCATCTAATCACGTCTGTCCTTGACGTCGGACCGAATCCTTACATGGAGTCGACTGCAACTTAGCGTCAATGGAACATCCAATGAGATTGACAGCTCACAGGAAACCAAGCAGGTTCTGCAGAGGAAGAAGAGGATACATCACCTGCGTGTGTTCTATTACGGTTTACGTTCCAACGACACTTCTCTCATCACAATACTGCGTATACCACAGCAGACTTTCAGAATTTCTGGAACTTCGCTAACCACACAAGTCGAGACATGGCGTCGACGTACGGAAACTTCCAAGGGAGATAAGAAGAAGCGACGACGTGCACCGTGAAACAGGTAGATTGAAGCCGAGAGCGAAGCTGGGTGAGTATGTCAGGCAACCGACAGCTCCTCTAAATAACATGATCGAACAGCGAAAATGGAGGCGTCGATGCCAAGGGGAGGCGTACCGCCAGAACCAATAACCTCGCTCAAAAGATTATGTAATACAATTGGCGTGGATAAGCGGTTGTTAACTTGTACTACGAGTTGCCTGCGTACCCTACTACTCATCTAGGTGCTGACCATCCTAGCAGCAGCTTTCTCGTGGTAGTGAATGACATTTCTTGCGTTGCGTCGTATACCTGTATTAGCTGCCCTTCCTTGAATATTACTTCCCCTGTGGTCGAGCGTAGTACTCGTTTATCGAACACGGCTGAATCCCTTCTCACCGCATGCAGTACCGCCTGCTCCGCTCCATCGAGTCTCTTTTGCTCCATGTAAGCTACCTGGACGTTCACTGCATTGACACTTGGTTCTGCTATTGCTTCTCCTTCTGGCGCTCTTGCCGTATTACAACTGTGCGCGAAAACCTTGACAAAAACCAAGTAGTTCGAGAGTGGGTGAGTTATTCCAGAAAAGCAAATGTAGTGCAGTATGCTACTAGCACTACCAACTCGGACCCATTCACTGAGCAGTGTCCATGTCCATGGGTGCCGCTCCTTGGGTCATACACGACATAAAATAGCAACCATCAAGCCAAGTACGAATGCGAATATGAATCCGATCACCTTCACCGGTGCGTGGACAGCACCCATGTGAGCCGCCTCGTGGAGGGACGCCTCTAATGCCTTTGCCATCGCTTCCATCCCAAACATCACCCTCGCTCGGTCCCTACACCGACGCCTCAAAGCAACTCGCTCCACCTCTGAGAGTTGACATATATCCTCCAGCGCCCCTGCCCAAACACCCGGATCGGGTGCACGGAGCCACCCCGTCCTTTCTGACGATGGACTGTCGACAATGCTCTCCGTTGGTCCACCGCTGTCACATGCTAGAACAGGTAGTCCGCAGAGCATTCCCTCTACGGGTCCAATCCCGAAGTGCTCGTTTGCGGGCGTGTAGAGAAGCGCGACTGTAGATGGGGCTTGGAGAAGTGCTGATCGCTGTCCAGTCGTGAAATTAAGAAGGAAAAGGATGTCCGATTCAGGGTGTGAATTTGCGTCCGGAAATGAAGGGATGCACGCGCTGGATTTGGATGGTGCGATCAGTTTGAATGTGAGGTTGTGCGTTCGCGCGAGGCCAACCAAGCTGTTGAGCGTTTTGATGTTGTCTTCGAGACGCGGGTCGTATCCACCTGTTACATGGCAGTGAGTTATGGGGACGATAGGTGGAAGAAGGTTACGGACCAGCAAGGACAAGTCGTATATCGATGGGTACCGTAGGTCTCCTTCTGAGGCGGGAAAAAGTTTCCACAGCGAGTGCCGCATTTTTCTTCATTTCGAAACGGTTGAGAGAGAGGAGGGTTGGTCTCGGTCTGTTCGGCTGGTAAAAAAAGTACACGCACAACGGTGACTGAAAACACCACTTACGAGGTGACTTGGACAATATCGGGATCAGTCATATCCACAGAGGTCTCGTATGCCTGGACGTTAACACCTGGATATACTACCTTTGGCGGCATTTTCAAAGAGGTGAAATGGGCCATCGTCACTCGAGCAGTGAATCTCGAGTTGGCAAGAATGATATCAGCTTGTCCTATACGAACCTCGTTAGCACGGCCTGTGGAGACATATATGTATATGGACCAAAATACTTGTCGTCGCTTCTTCCAACCAGTCCATTGGGTATCGATATATACGCTTCAAAATGTTCGCGTTCCTCTTTTGCACTCTCCCTTCGATGAATGCACCGTTAGCGAGAAGTTTGTCCGGGAAATGGCAATAGAACACGACGCGCTTTCCACCTAAAACTCGGAGTAGCGGTATACACGTCGACAATTGGTCGACGAAGAAGACATCGTGCTTATCCATGCGTGACCTCAGCAAGAATTTGGTCAGGTGCAGTTGCCTGGCATGGGCGAATAAGATGTGGAATTTGCCCTTCCAGGAGCGGGGAAATGGCGGAACGACATGGTGTACACGCAACGTGCCTATGTGCTGTGAGTCCACTGTAGAGTAGAGGGACTTGACTCGATGCGCCGCGGACATACCGTCTCGAGTTTCGTCGAAACAGTGTTTCTCGTCGTGGTGTGAAGTGTAAATGTCGACGCAGTGTCCGAGGGCTTGTAGCCCAAGTGCCGCATCTACGACGAGCCTTTCGGCTCCCCCTACAACGACATCATGACGGAGCTGTAGACAACGATGAGGATACAACACACCTACCGATCCCAAGGTCCGGGTGAACGAACGCGACCCGCAACTTGGATGAGGTCGACATCGCACGAACCGGTTCAGCAGTGGCGTGTCGGCCGTAATTGGCACTGACGCTGATCCACGTGACCGAAGCTCTACGCCCTACGATACCACTCTCAGATCTGCAACTCGTAGCATCCCTCAGTTCAAAATGTCAGTACACCCAGAGGTGCTGTGGGCTCAGCGCCGCATCAGACGAGGAAAAGGTATATTCATAATGCACATTATCACGATCATCGTACTGAGTTTTTTTTCAACTTGTAAACATCTCGTAGAACGTCGTATACCTGACGACCAACCTCCCAAATATCGACTGGTCATCGCTAAAATTCGAGCTGATCTCGACCATTATCAATTTTGAAGCTAACACTGGGAACCCAGGGTACGCTGTTCTGACATGTCACTACAGGAGGCACGCTCGCTCAGTACCGCCCAACAGTACCCCCCGTCAAACGCTACGCGTTTTCTCTGGAGATCTTCAGTGAAATTGTTCCGGAGAAATGACTATTTTCTAACATTTCATCTGCCACTTACGCCCGATTAGCTCTCCACGAAGAAACTCGCCGACCACTCTTGCTTCATCATCCTCCGGAAGAAAGAGAAACGCAGGTTACCGGCCCAGATTAAACAAGGGAGAAGGTCGAAGTGTTTCAGAGGAGGCACTCGGTCAAGAAAATAATGACCATTCGCACTTAAAACTACCAGGCGGAGGCGCACCCTCCTTCCTGAGCGCTGCACTACTATTCGTGCGTGGTGGAATGGAAGGGGGTTGGGATACGCTACAGACCGAGATCGTTTCGTTACGTTTATGACCCGGCACACCCTCGAAGATGTTCTTCCTGAGCTGCTCCTTCACAGCAGCTTCAGTTTCGGTTTCGTTGTCCTCTTCCTTCTGCGAAGTGGTGGAAGGGGCAGTATGTGGACTAACAGATACACTCGACCGGTTATTCCCTCCTTCCACTCCGCTTCCAGCTTTAATACCACGACTTCTTCCAGAAGAAGCGTTTGCAGCAGAGGGACCCTTTTTACCGGGTAGCGTAGCGGGCCTCTCCAAACCCAACCTCAGGGCCGCCGCCTTCGTCAGTCTTGGAGCTACCACGGGCGATTTCTTTGTTCGTGTAGGTAGGAGGACGACCTGTGCTGGCCGTTCCCATCGTGCTGGGTCTGGGTCTGCCGGGTGAGTTGGAAGGAGACGACGAGAATTATTGTCGGAGGGGAGCTGCTTTGGTAAGACGAGGGGTGATGTCGGGGGCGAGATGAGTTTTTGGGAGAGGACGAGCGTGGAAGGGTGTCTTCCCTGCACCGGTGGAGGAAGAGTTAGTGTTGGAGGTGCGATCACTGAGCGCGAGGGTCGGACGAGCGTCCATAAATGCAGGTGCGCGTGCGTTGGACGGACCAGCAATGCCGTCGAACGTGGTCGAGTCCGCCAAAGCAAGACGAGCCTCTAGACCGAATTGGAGTGCTTCCAACACGCCAGAGTTGATCGAGCGTATGGAACCTGCATCGAACTCTGGCACTCCTATAGCTACGCCTACGCCCTGTCCATACCCATTTGGCGCACGTTCCGCTATCTCGTCGTGTCCACCACCACCACCCTCTCCTGCGAGTGCCAGCTCATCCTCCCCACCGGGTATGGGCGGCGGTTCAGCCGGTGGGAAGGGCGGGCCGGATGCGAACAGAGCTGCAATTTGCATCTCGACTTGGGCGTCTGTGCCTGCGGCGATGAGGGCGTTGTCGAAGGAGGGGAGGAGAGCGAGCAGGGTTTGAACAGCGGGACGAGAGTGGTCGAGGACGTGACAACGCAGGACGCAGAAGTAATTCTACCCGTCATCGTTTTCCCCTCTGTCTTCCAATGCCCACTCCATGTTCTCCCGTTCCTCTTCATCCTCTTCCCCGGCTGTCACCTTTTGCATCTCGGCCAGGCTGTTCCGTCTCTTGGGACGAACAGCCATAACCTTCTCGCATGTACCAGCCGGTCGATCGGGGGTCGTTAACTTTTACAAGTTGCCTGCGCACCCTACTACTCGTCTAGGTGCTGACCATCTTTCTCGTGGTGGTGAATGTCATTTCTTGTGTTGCGTCGTATACCTGTACTAGCCGTCCTTCCTTGAATGTTACTCCCCCTGTAATTGAGCATAGTACTCGTTTATCGAACGCGGCTGAATTCCTTCTCACCACATGTAGCGCCGCCTGCGCCGCTCCACCGAGTCCTTTTTGCTCCATGTACAAAGCTAGCTGGACGTTCGCTGCATTGACACTTGGTTCTGCTATTGCTTCTCCTTCCGGCGCTCTTGCCGTATTAACCACCCAGCCATGGTGGATGCCGTAAGGCTCTAATTGTCTGGTGCGCGCTGTTCGCTACAATGAGCACACAGCTGATATCTCCATGGTATCACAATAGACTCGTCGTGTGCAACTCTCATGCTCACCTTACATCCCTCAGGATGCTTTTTGTCTTGCAAGTTCAGGGTACGGGCATCTCATGATACTTAAAAAACCTCCAACGAGTCTCGTTCCATCTGGAACTACCCTATGATCATCACAGGACTGGCTGGCACCAGGTCCTGTTAGTCGTTTTCTCATGTCTGCTCCCCCGATTATGACTTTTCCAGCAAAATGCTACGGTTTTGCGCCACGTTCTGGTCCTCTGGGTTCGCCTCCAGACACACGGCAGGCATATAACCTCACCATGCAAAATCCCTTCGATATTTGCAGCAGTAGTTATGGCTTCCGTCGGCGCCGAATTCACGGAAAAAGCCCTCTTGTACACTACCTGCCTTCCCGACGCAATCGACGGTGCTCGGACATTCCAGCTGAACAAGGCAAACTTCTGGATTCCGACATGTTCGGGGCTCTCAAACAGTTTTGTATACTCGTGGTCGTCTTCCTCGCTCTAAGAGTGGTCGCCGATACAGTGAGTTCGAACAGTACTGTTCCAGGCTACGGTCATAAAATGTCTCGCTGCAGGCACTTTACGTTTGTCGATCACCCTTTCACTTCAAGTACCTACCTCGTCGGATGGCGCCGCCCACCTGTGAATCGTCTAAACCCACTCCAACAACGGCGGCAGTCTTGCAATTCGTCTCAGATCAGATCAAACTAGCCAATTCCATAGCAACGTCGAGTACGAGTCTTGACCTTCTTTTCCACGAGCTCCTGGAGGAGGATCGAGCGAAGTAAGTGATATCAAACATCCGTCGTGTCGTACGTTATTCACAAGGTATCTGTCAGTTTGGAGGCGCTTCAGTGGGCGAGCCTATTGGCCGAGCAAAGCCACTTGCTTTATGGTCGGGGATTGTCCGGAGTCAACGTAACAGAATTGCTACAAGCTCCCCTTATCGATTTTACTTCGGGGGGATTCATTGGCAGAACAGTATGTCGTCGTACTTCCTGCAAATTTTTTCAGTTTACCCACATGTGTTACAGTTCACTTATGCACTTGACGAGCTAGACCGTCTGTGTACCCTCCCTTGTCCTCACCACTCGTACACAAGAGAAGACCATGATATTCGTGCTCTGGCGGTCTATCATCGGATATCTTCCAGCCTACTTCTTGAATACTCTGCAGCTCCATCGCGCGTCATACGACTACTGGACGCTTTGCGAACAATACGTCGACCCTTGGTTTTGATGGCTGCTCAGCGCGACGATGGACCGCAAATTCATGAAACTCGGCGCATTTGGCGGCGTCGAAACGACTACACTTATGCAACCCAGCAAGCTGCGTTTAGCAGGTTGCTCGCCAGGTTGGATGCAACGATCGAGGGTTTGTCTCTACTGGTGGCTCGTCTCGATTGTATCACGGAGCAACTGGTGAGTTGTACGTTCGAGCGAAAATTTGCCCCGCTCAAATCGGATGTCCGTACGTCCAGTCAAGCGTTCCCGAAGAGCCAGTATCCGATCGCCAGATTGCATTATCGGCATGTTTGGACTCGCTGCGGAACCTTTTCACCCAATCTATTCTGCCCCTGGAACGTCATCCATCTGGCTCACGGCGCAGTCTTCACGATGTTCCGTCTCTCGTCACCAGGCGAATGAGAGCCATCTTCCCACTGATTCATGCGGTGGGGGTGACGTGATGACATCTGCACGGACTTTCTATGATATGCTTATCTTATGGTATGTATTGCTATGCTATACGCGTTCCCAAATGTATTACTGTATGACTGCACGCGGTTACAGCTACTGTATTGTCCCCCCACCCCGCTATTGTACCCCCCTCCCCCCCCTCGAGCTCAGATATGATGTTCGGAGTTGCCAGTCGTGTTCGTACCGTCCACGTGACAATTCACTTATTTCGTTTACCAAGCTTCGAAGTCGAGCGTTGAGTGGTCCGTCCATAGCCAGCCACCCGTCATCCACAATCCACCACCATGCCAGGTCCACGGAACAAACCCAAACGAAAATTAAAGGTCAAGAAGGACCGCGTCCCGCCTCCGAGCGCTTCTCAGATTCATACGGCGCCAGAAGCAGTGCCCGCTCCATGCCTCACTCTGCAAGTGGACGAGGTGACCCTATGTTGGAGAACCGCAACGCAAGGATACCCCACCGCAACTCGCTGTGATATTCACCACGGCCAGTTCCGCATCCTGTACAGAAGATATACAGATGCATCCGATGTGGTGAACAAGATGAACGGGGACCGACTGCTTCCGACCCACGAAGAAATTATGGGCTACACGGACTGGCGTACAGCTCTAGAGAAGGGGCATTCGGTGCGTCAGTACATCGATGCTATCCGAGTCGAAACGGAAGGACGACATTTACATGCGCGGAGGTTCGGTCTTGAAGGCGAGCAAGCGAATGTATAACGTTGTTTTTTGACGCTTTCTCTGACCTGCCGTCGACCCCAGTGGACGAGGGACACAGGGCGCGCATCAGATTCCTTCAACGAGAGATGGTAAACGCTCAGGACACTCTGGGACAACTACACACTTGTGCGTACGAGCTGTACATCCCGACTATTCCCTGTGCGCATGAGATAGTCAAGTCGGCCGGCGACCCTTCATGTCCCCTGCATCTCAGTCCCCCGCGACCGACTGAAGAACTTGTTGCGGTGTCTGAGACGGACACCCGCGTTTGGGAGGTGTTGCGGGCGGAGCGCAGGCCCCTTGTGCGCGTACCCGAAACAGGCAACGAAGATCTCATCGAGATCCTACTGGCAGAGTAAGTCGATTCCTTCCTCTAAAACGCACTGGCACTTCTCGCGATAAACTCGTTCCTCCTTCCTGTTTTGCAGAAGGAAGCATGCACTTCTCACCGAATTCAGTCTCTTCATGGATCCCGAATGCAAAGCAATAAGAGAAGAAACGGATACTCCTTGCGAAGCTGCTACCGAGGCTGTGGTGGGGATGATCCACCTGTGTTATCAACAAATTGCACGACGCGTCATTTTCTATGAACCCACCCTCTTCATGAAATCTCTAGGCAAGACGTCCTTGGATGACTTTTTCCAGAGCAGCGATTTCGACGTTGAGGATGCCATCAGACTTATTGATTTGTTGACAGAATTGATCGGTTTCACGCTGAAGTGGTGTAAAGATGCGGTAGCGGACACGCTTATCCTTTCGCGTGAGGGTGGCGAAGACACTGCGGCCGGTAACAATACCGATGGTAAGTCAAAAATCTCCCAGCCTACCACGTTTTCTCTAGATGCAGAGATCATAAGATCGGTTACGACTACTCGGCGGGTACATCTTGAAACCCACTACCATGACGAACGAAACCTGGTGGGTGCGTCCTCTTTGCTGACTTGCTATGCTACTCCAAGCATCAACGACATCGATAGTATCTCCTCACATTGACCAATCCGCCCAACGACATGGAACATCGATTTGTCCAACTTTGCCAAAATTTTGATGACCTCATAACTTTACTTTCGTTCTGCGCGTTAGGTCTCCTTCCATCCCCTACCTTCTGTGGTAATCAACCTGGCCCTTCCGATCCTTCAATATCACGAAAACATCTATCGCTATGCGGCGTGGCAGTCGCAGATATGGTATCTCCCCGACCTACGAATGCGGATGGTCTTGTTCCGACTTGGGGCAGAGCGAAGAAGCGCGACTGCGTTGTCTGGTCCGAACACGAGGCTAGGGCGCACCTTTTCGCGGCGATCAAGAACGAGAGCGACGATTTTACCGACGCATTTATACGAGAGCTGCGAGCACGACCAGATCTATTTCAAGTTGTCATTCGATCGGAGACGGACCCCGAACAAGTCGTGGAGGTGTTCGGAGCAAGCCCAGGAGAAGAACTGGCAAGCATGCGAATCCGAACCTTCGAAGCACCACCGCCTGCGCCAACGTTGAATCCTCCTCCAAAGGGCGAAGGCGAGTGGGAAGTCAAGAAAAGTGCCTTGGACCTTTTATATGGGACGTCGAGAGACACTCGCGGGTATCTCACGATTTTCGCATTGAACCCCAAGTGGCTCTTTCGTTTCAAGACGTTTCCGGTGAAGTACTTGGTCGTCCTCGATGCGATTCCGAACCGCGATCACGGCCATCTGGCTCGAAACCTGGCTTGGGCGGCACTCTGCGCAAGAGGGTATGGGGCAGGAGAATATACCCTACAGAAGTACACGAAAGCGGGAGACAAGGCAGTCCATGAACGTGCGGAGGAGTGCTTCGGGTGGATGCCGATCGAATGGACGTGGTCGCTTCCGTTTATGGATGAGCGACCCGAGGAGCTCACAGAACTTGAATTCGGGGACTTCGTCTGAATAGGACGGTTCGAAACGTTCTTCGTACACTTGGATTGTCTCAGACCTTTTATTACAATATATCGTTTTGTACGCGACAAGCGCTTCATGGATATTTGGATGAGTAAATGTCGCAAAGATGCAAGTCGCTTTTCTATTGACCATTCGTCAATGACGTTCGGTCACGGGAAGGTCAACCCCGTGTTTATCGCGTTCTCAACAAACGTTCAAATTCAAGAACGCAACGCGACAGAAAACTCCAACGCACGGAACTGCAAAGACGTCAGCCCAGTCGATCCCTGGGGCTGCTGACATCACACCCATGAACGGACCACAGCTGACGTCAGAGGTTCGTCGAATCGAGCCGGCCAGGTTTGGGTGGCCTCTAGCCCATGCGTGGTTGTGTCTATGATAAAAACCCTTGAACGACAAGCCACAAATTCACCCATTAACCTAACCCCCCCGCTTTGCCAATCCATGAAAGCCCTTTCCTGCTTATTCAATAAGTCTCCAAAGGCTACGTCACCAGCACTACACTCTCGGGAGTGTAAGAGCACGGACATGGATGATCAGGAGAACAGTCCAGGTGCGCCGAGCCCTCCTGTGAGATCACGCGTACGACCTAACACCCATGTCAACCATTTATAGTAGACTCAGCCGACAGTAAGAGAACAAGCATCGGCACCGGCGCTTCTCTCCCTCCGGATCCTGCCTGTGGCACCCCAATCGACTCGGCTGAGCTTGCGGACATCATTGCCAAGCATGGACACGCACCCGCGACGGCGTGGCTCGAAAGAGAACGGTACCGCATATGGCGACCAAGCTCGCCACCACCAGCGGCGTGTTCATTTTTACCTATACAAGGATACCTATATGCGAACGGATGGGTGTTTGCATGGGGAGGTCCCATCGTGGCTGGAGGGAAAGAGGGAGAAATTCGAACGGTTGCGATGGCCTTCATAGAATGGGCTCAATCACACTACCTGCGTCCGGTGTATTGTTGCGTCAACGCCGAATTGGAGGATATATTGGGTAGCATGGGATGGTCGACGGTGCACTGTATAAACGAGGACGTCATCGACGCGGAGCACGTGTTGGAGCTGACGAGCGAGGACGATAAGGGTGGACATGGGTCGATGGTGAAGGATCTAAAGAAGAATTTGAGGCGGGCGGCCAAAGCCAATATAGAGGTCGTCAGGATCGATCGCAAGGAGTGGACGCAAGAAATGAGGAAGGAGATCGAAGCCGGGATTGAGGAGTGGAAGAGGCACAGGAAGGGGTTGCAGTTGGCTGCTGTACGATATCTGTTTTTTTTTTTGGCACGACCAGTCGGACTGATAACGAGTTACAGACGTCCTTTGACCCCTGGCTTGATTTTGACAACCGGGACTATTGGATAGCCAAGAAGGGCGAGAAGGTAGTTTCGGTATCCACGCTGTGCATGCCGAGGCATTCTGATCTGTATTCGCAGCTCGTGGGTATTCTCATTCTGACACCGGTCGGCGACTCCTACGTGATCAAGAACTGCGTCTCGTTTCCGGATGCGCCCAAGGGGACGTCAGAGCGGCTTATTCACGACGTACTACAAGACCTGCACGACGAGCGTAAAGGGGAAGGGAAACCGAGCAGCATATCGGTTACATTCAATATCAGCGCGGCAGGAGACCTCGAGCCGACGAGGAATATATCTGGGTGGAAGTTCACGTGGTTGAGTCAGACGTACCGGAACGTATCAAAGGGCGCAAACCTGCTCCAAAGGAGTGGTTTTAGGGTGAGTGCCACACCATGCGTGTCCCCCTTCATGAGTTAGTCATACCTGATCCCACTTGGCAGAGCAAGTTCGATGCATCCAAAGAGCCCATGTTCGTGTGTTACCCTACCGAAGATGGATTTGGGCTGGACGGTATAGAAACGCTGTTAAAGCTGTTGCGACGTTAATCTCCTGCAAAATATTAATTATAATAGAAGGGGTAAAATATTTATTATATAATTGAATGCTTGGCAGTTGAGATGCAATATGCCGAATCGGGTAAGCCAAGAAGAAGTCGTGTGACCGGTGTGACAGCGTGATTTGTACTTGCGACTTGGATGTCGGTGGTGGGCTCGATGGAGGCTTGGCCTGGGCAGGGATGGCTGCTCTTCCTTTGCTGCTACGTCGTCCCTCTCGTCATGGCAGACTCGTCGTCGTCGTCCTCCGCTGCTCCCAGCCAGCCCACCGCCTCAGTCTACCCCTCAGACCCAATCCTCCACTATCGCCCACCGTTTGCACAGTCCCTCCCCGTCCAGATCTTCACCACCGGAATTGTGCTCACCCTCGTGGTCGTACTTTTACTCCATCTTATCTTCACCGCACAATATCACTGGCCCCTGGCTCGCCTAAATTACATCCTCCAACTGACCGGCGTAATCACCCTCCTCGTCTCTGTCATCGCCACCCTCTATATCGTATTCATGTCGACCGTCCAAGAAAGCCAGCATTGGCCATATATGCTCTCGTACATTGCTGTCGACATGCCAAAGTCGCCATTCAACCAAACCCTGAATACGACTGACCCAACCGTCGCGTATGAAACCCATTGGACCTTTGCTCAGATTGCCACGTGGACTGCCATGAACGCAACTACCTCCGTCATCGTCCAGGTCATTCCCCCCCCTCTCTTTCCCACGCAACTCAAACTCACGTCCAGTATATGCCAGATTACTCACATACATTTCCTCACCCTTCTCTATCCCTCCGATCTCGAGGCAAAACTCGTCCTTTTCACGCTCGGTATGCCGTCGATATTCAGCTTTTGTTTCCCCTCGCAACCATAAGGGAGCCTAACCCAACCCTTGCAGGTCCTCTCGCCGTCATATCCGCCGTCATGCAACTGCTTCCGTTGATAGCTGGCCCCAGCACCAACGGGATATCCCAAGATACCCGCAACGTCTGCAATGCCGCTCTGTCCCTCCTCTTCACCTTCTCCCTCGTTATCTGGGGGTTCTTCGTCAACCGAAAGCAAGCATGGCGCACGGACGGTGGAACGGCCGCATTCGGAGCTGGTGCCATCACGCTGGCATTCATATCCACCACGCTCAACTTTCTTTACGTACCCAAACAAGACCAGTACGCTTGGATGCCAAAACTGATGTGGGCTGTCGTGCTTTGGCAGAGCTTTTTGGGCTGGTGGTGGTGGGTAGGTGCAGGTGTGGGTGTCAGAGAAGTCGAGGAGTTGCTCGCCAAGGAGCACAAGAGGCAACAGAAGAGGAAACTCAGGGAACAGAGGCGGAAGGAGCAAAGGGAACGTGCAAGGTCTATGTGGAAAGGCGTCACGAGTGCGTTCAAGCCGACCGGTGCCAGCCCTCACGCACAGCAAGTTAATAATGGAGGTGAGGAGTCGGACGGTGGTGGGAGACAGACGAGTCGCGCGTCGTCCTCAACCACGGGCTCTGCGCCAACAACATGGCGGTCGCTATATCCCACGCAGCTTGTTCGGAGGTGGTATGCGCGACTACGGCACGACCACCTGGCCGCTGCCCATCTTCAGGCAGTCGAGCGGGTCGAACGAATTCACCAGGTATTCGGGCGAGAGGAAGCTCGGAATTCGATGCGGGAGCCGCGTGCACAGGCTGTTGGGTGGGGTCTCGGCAGCTACGGTGTGCGGGAAGCAGAGCGAGAGCGGAGGGAAGAACTTGGGGCTGAGGGGGAAATCGCTGGCCCGAGTGGGAGCCAAGTCAAGAATGCAGACAATGATGACGAATTTACGTCGTCTGGTGCAGAGTCAGATTGTGGTCACTCTCCAGATTGGCATAGGGATGATGAGCCCGCTCAACTACGTCGAAGAAGTACTAGCGGACACCATTACGTCCCGCCACAGTCATCGTCATCACAAGCGTCGTCGACATCGGATCCACCGTCGTCGTCACCGCCGGTACAACTGCAAGAATTGCGTGATGACGCGGGGTCGTCGATGTGGTGGTGGGGGCCTCTACGAAAATGGCGACTGCAAGATTCGACGACTTATCGGTGATCCATTCCTACTACCCCCTGGAACACAACAAAATCAGTACGAACACGTTTCGTTTTTTTGTATTGTATGTTTCTTTAGAGACTGCTAAGTTCCGAGGGCCAGTGCATCCGTACGTCTACATATCTTCGTCTAGTTGCTGTAATCTCTTCTTTTTTTTTTCTGTAACCATATATTCACGGAAAAAGTAGTGCCGGGGGATTGTTCCAGTCAGGTACGCGGCTATTTGGTATACCTTTCAAATTTGGGCCTGGACTCTTCCAAACAGAAATCCCGCAAATATTCCGCGCAGAACAACGCGGTTATCGCCATGGAAAGGCGTTCCTACGGGATGCCAAGACCAACAGCTGAGATAACGATGATCAGTGCTGAATCAGCGCTCAGCGATTCTTCTGATCGTAGATGCCTGTATGGGGAATCCAAGTCCTTCTACTACTATGCCATCTTGGCACGGCACGGTCGACCCTCTCCCAGGAGCAAAGTGTATGACATGTCCTCAATGACTATGATATGCAACGTGGACAGGCGTGGACCTGACACTGATCACTGCAGGGGGAAACATCGGCCGACCTAGTTCAAGGGGAATTCCCTCAAGCTTGGCAAAGAATTCGAATGAAGAGCGTATGTAAGTGGCAGAGCCGATGTTCGCATGGGTCGGTTTCCACCAGAAAGGAGAAGATGAACAATGCAGACAACAACAACAACAACAACAACAACAACAGCAACTTCCTGTCTACCCCCGTCCGATACACAGACCAATATCGTAAAGGTGATCAGGACCTGCAGAATCAGCGCTTGCTATTCTACTCTCAAAGCCCGAGGCGCTGAACCCGTTGATAACTCGTAAGCATCCGCATGGAATAGACAGTAGAATATGTGGGGACGTTTGTCACGTATGAACGGTAGGAAGCTTCAGTGGTTGAGCAGTCGACATTGGGAACAGAAGCCCTCGATCGTGCAATCGTCAAGTTCACAACTTCAATGCTCAGCTTTATCTTTACCATTGGTCAATTGTGAGTACAGTAACCACCAAGTGATACCAATCCGGTGAGTGATGGGTCGAATTACTAATGAGCGGATGAATACATGCGTAGGTGTATCGATGTACATTACTGTGGTGTCCACGAACGATGAGTCTAAAATTCCTTGCGTCCCCATATCTCCTTCGCTCCATCTCCCTAACATACCAGTGCTATCCAATAGCCGGAACGGAAAATTCTACAGAGAGCGCATGCGTGAGGGGGGAGGTCAAATATCTTGAGGAGCCAACCCAGCTTCGGCAGCGCCGAGCTGCGCAGCCATCAATACCCGGAACCTCGAGTCCTTCCAGGCGAGAAGCTCGCGGTATGTGCCCGATTCAGTTATCCGGCCATCTGACACGCACAAAGAAATCACCATTCATTGATCAGATGAACACATAACCAACAAAAAAGGGGAATAACAGAACGTACCTTCAAGCACGACGATACGTTCCGCGCGTGCAATTGTAGACAGTCTGTGGGCAACAATGAGACACGTCGTCCGACGGTCTCGCAAAATTTTGTCAATTGCATCGTTTACCTACAAAAAAGGTAAAAAGGTATAAAAGTAACAAATAAACATAAGAGCGAGCGTCCAATGGAAGAGGAATGCAAGTCTCACCCGATGTTCTGACGTGGCGTCTAACGAACTGGTAGCCTCATCCAAAGCAAGTATAGCGGGTCTCTTGAGCAGAGCGCGCGCAATGGCAAGACGTTGTCTCTGCCCGCCACTCAGACTTGACCTTCCGACTGTTAGACATTTAGTATCAACAAAACTATTTACCTAGGGAAAGAGACGAGAAATGGGCACGCTCACTCTCTGTGTCGAAGCCCTTTGGCATGCCCCATACAAATTCACAATTGGCCTCCCGAGCGGCGGTCTCTATCTGTTCCCGGGTTGCATTGGAGTTGCCGAAGGCGATATTGGAAGCGATGGTTCCGGTGAATAAAACGGGGTCCTGCGAGAAAGTGATTAAAAGCCGCAATAACACGATCGTCGACACAATGCTTGCCTGAGGGACAATCCCGATGATACTTCTCCACGAATCGGGGTTAAACTCCCTGATATCTACATAGGATAGACGTGTCACGCAAGACCCATCGAACGGTGTTCGAACTTACCTTGACCATCAAATGTGACCTTTCCACGCACAGGGTCGTAGAACCTCAACAGGAGCGACTGCACAGACGACTTTCCGCCACCACTTCTACCCCTGAAAACAAATGAACACGAATGATGCAAGTCGTAAAGACATAATCATTGCAACGAAAACTCGACCCACTCACACTATTGCCACGCTCTCTCCTACGGAGATTTCAAGGTTGAAGTTGTCTAGGATTACTACGCCTCGTCGAGTTGGGTACTCGAATCCAACATTCTCAAACTTGACAACGCCCCTCCGAGAGGGATCCAACTCGATGCCTTGATTAGGGGGTATGGCAGGCCTTCTGTCTAATATTTCGAATATCCGCGTGCCCGCGCCGATTCCACGCATTATAGAGGACTAGGGAGAGAGATGAACCAGTCATCTGTGCAAGCAGGTCGACAGGAACATACAAAGAAGGAACTACGGAATCATCAGCGCACAGTTCGAAAGGGGAATGGTTTGGTCCTCACGAGAGCATCTGAAGACCATTGCCAACGTAGACCGTATACAACAGTAGGCTAGTGAGATCGCCAACGGTGATCACGCCTTGTGCAACCAGCGTTCCACCTAAACACATGTGGGTGGGTTGGGGATCACGACGGCATAAACTTCAAGACTAACCATATCCTAACAAGCCAAGGATCGTGACATTACCACTCCAGCCCGTACTTCCGAAGAAAATTCCACTAGCGATGGCTTCTTTGCGAACGAGATTAAGAACACTGGTCACTTTTTCGTGGAACTTCTGTTGTTCTTGAGCATGTGCATTGAACGCTTGGACTGTCCGAAGTGCCGATAGGGATTCTTGAGCAACCTGGATTGAAAACGTTAAAGAAATGGGACGAACACAAGGAAGTTCCATACTTTGGCCATCTCACCCATGGCTTCTTGTGTTTGATTCGATAATTTCCTTAGATAACGACCATACCATACCTGCCGCATCCGAGTGAGTGATAGCCGCATACACGGAAGAGAGGACTATACGGCTCCGAGTGAAACAGGTGGCACGATTCCAAGCATAAGAAGAGTCAATTGCGGAGATAAGTAGAACATGGCTCCGACTTGACACCAGATACATCAGTTACACGGGGCTAAATTAAGGTGTCGATGACACTTACGTCCCACAGAAGACATTACGATTGCGCGAAGACCGTCAGAGAGGTTGTTCGTCACACTGATGAAACAAACGGTCGTCAACGCTACCGACGTTCGGGGAAGCGTGTCTTGCACTACCTTTCACCCACAATACTTGAATCGGCACTGAGTCTACTTAGAACATCGCCCTCCCCCTTCTCGACAAATTCTACCTCTTGCCTCAGTGCAGCCCCGTACATGCGCTCCCGAAGCCGGGCGACTATACGCTGACCTAGTGATTCACAGAGGGTCAGGAAGTGACGTCAGGGGCAAAGAACAGGTCACGGACCTGACATTCGCATCAGAAAGGAACGTCCGGCATTGCATGCAGCGCCTGTGGTGAAGGCCAACAGAAGGATTCCAGATGCTTGTAACGTCGTAAGTCCAAAAGGTATTTGCTAGTCGAGGTGTGCGTCACGGCTGCTCGAATCAATTCTAGTCAACAGTCCTTACCGGATTCTCGGACGAGAAATAGTCGATTAATTTCCCAATTGTGAACGGCACACTCATGGCGACGGATGAGGAAACCAGCAGGAGACCGACAGCGAAAAGGAGTGGTTTTTTCTCTGGCTTCGCAAGTGTGATGACTTTGCGAAGAGACGAACCGGTCTCGGGGCCAGACTGTAGCGGAGAAGGTAATATCCGAGACAGTATACTGGATCGCTCCTTCGGCTGCGGTTGCGTAGAGAGCTGTCTCGAAAAGGCGCGCCGAGGTATCTGTAGCAACAGAACATGTCTCGACCGTTCATGGACGGACGGGAATTGGGCATGGAAGTGCACGAGTCCATTCCGAGGAAGGCGACATTGAGACGCCAGCATCTGATGCCTTGCTAGATGCGACACGTACGGTCCAATCATTACCGGGGTGTTGTCAGGCTCCAAAAGACATTAGGGTTGGACGAGAATGAGGAACCGAAGAAACGCCCGGCAGCACCAACAACACACACGGTCCTCATATGGTCACGTGACGCGATAGACTGACATAGATAACGCTGATCATTTTTTCACGAGCTTTCCTTTGACACCATCACCGTTAAAGAAGAATGGATGCCCAGCATAACTTCCGAGCTGCTGATGAAGACGGGTTTGTAAAGCGACCACCCGGCGATCTCTTTCACCAACTCTGCGATGAGCGCTTGACACCGGTGGGGCGGTTGTATAAAACCATGAAGGTACACGAGGTGCAGGGCCGCGAGTTGTCCGTGAGTTCCAATACCATGTACTAATACTCGCTGATTGCCCGAGATGCACTACACAGTCAAGAGTGAGGTCGATCATAATCGAAAGCGACTTCGATTTGGGGAAGAAATTGTTAGATCATACGCAAAGGGAAATGCGGAGGCTTGAGCGGCAGGTAAGTTACATATGCTACTATGGCATAAGGTGAAATGATTTTTTTTTTTTTCAGATTCTGGAAAAAATCCCTGACTTCGAGAGGTACGAAGACTACTGGGCTGTTGAGGTGCTCGCACGGCGCCACCTCAGGCATCGTGCGCTACTTAAAGAGTATCGGGTGAGTCTTGCTTTTTCTAATCCAATATAAGTAACAGATTCCAACGTCAGAACCTTCTCAGACCCGCCAACGCGTTGTGAATCTTTTTTCCCCTTGTTTTGATTCCAGGAGCCATTCTTACTCGGATCGTACAGTCGCTTGAAAGAAGGATGAATAGGAAACCGCACCTTTGTTCTCACCCAAGGATGTTTGATGCACCGGTGCCTTTTTTTCTTCTTTCTACGTCGGGTCAATCCTTACCAGGGTCACACCAGATGCATCCAACAAGGATGAGCAAACGGCTAGAAGGGTGTTCACAGTCACGGAAGGATGATAAATTGGCGCTGCAGAAGACCCACAGGGCCTTCCAAGAGCGTTACGAGCTCCGTGACTTCCTCGACGAGCACCGAAAGACTCACCTTTTGTTTGCATTGATCAAGTCTGGGATAACAGGTGATCCTGAATTCTCGTCTTTCATTGATATGCCTCCTGCAGTGAGAAGAGCATTCTTGACTACTGCTTTGGATGATTCGGCACACGAGGTTGATACGCTTCAACTAGCTGCAATGCAATATCGTGTAATACGGGGGTAGGAAATAAAGACTGATTCAAATGCATAGTAAACTTCAACGGACAATCATCTAAACAATCATCCTTGCGATTCATATCGAAAAGGGATAGTTCTATTTCTTATGCAGTAGACTCCAACACTGCTTCATTATCAGTGGTATCTTACCCTGGCGAACTTCTGGCTGCGGAGACGACTTCGTGAATACTTCCTTTAAGTCAGACAGCTCGCGTTTGCTGTTCGTCCGACGAGCCACTACATCCACCAACCATCTTTCGATCCACCGCATCACCATACTCTCCTTTTGCCAGACACCATTCGTCCAGACGGCTAGTGGTCCTTTCTCTCGGTCGCGTATGGGCGGTATCTTGTCCGCTTCTCCAGTGGTACAGGTGACGCGACGTTTCATGCGATTCGCCATCACGACGTCTGTGAAGATGCGGTCGCCAACGACGACAAGTTCATGGTCTTGAATTGGGTTGGGTAACGACGAGAAGTAAGCCCGGATGGCAGATATACAGCGATATGCTGGCTTGGGAGAACCATGGTGCAATACGGGAACCGAAAGGTGATGAGAGACTGACTCGGCCTGTTCAAGAACGACGTCATCCCGGAAACTTCATGCAGTATAATGAGCTATACCTGGATTCCTCCAGGGTCGTCCTTGGTGCCAGCAGAGTTACTGACTATGAGAACGTTGGATTCTCCGAACACCTCTCGGCATTCTGCCCAGGAGTCCTGTGATGTACGATTAGCATGGAGAGCCTCTGATAATTACCGACACGCACTTGCAGCTCTGGTACAAGAGTATCCTTGTACGGGATGGTCTGACAACGTCGCATACGACTGCAGTTAGAGAGCATTCGGAGAACGATTAACCTATGAACGTACCAAGCAATTATCTTTGTCAAACACTGCCCCTCGATATCCGGTTTTTCGCAATGCCAGAAAGTTCAGCTGGCGAATATCTTGCTGCGAGGTAAATAGCGTGAGTCCGATGAGCCGGCCAACTACGGGACAATGAAACTCGACCTGTTACTATGACATGAGGCAGAATGATGCGAGGGTTCCAGAGCAGTTGGAATGGTGCCAAGAGCCCAGGAATGTTGAGGGGCATCAGTTCAGAGAACTCATGGACGGCGAGAGCGGGTAGAATAACCTCAATGATCACGTGACACTGGTAACCTGGTGAGGTTGTGGGCGACGCGCAATGACAGCGACGACCACGACGACGACGAAGTTATGGACGATTTTGATTTCGACCGCGCTGCCTCTGCCTTTCCAGACATCTCACTAGATGGCGAGGGTGAGGTGCCCGCGTTACCCTCTGCGTCTGCCCCACCAGTCAGCTCTGGTTTCTCATTCGACGATTTCGGGAGTCCACCCAGAGCTTCGTTCACAGACGTAAAGGTCACCGGAGACGAAGAGATCGAAAAGTTCGAGGACCAGTTCCCCGACATTGACGTTGGCAAAGTGAGGTTGATTTCATTCTGATCGTGGTCGGGATAAGTTGACGGAGAAGCTGTTGTGGTGATTCATACAGCCAATGTCGCCCCCACCTGTCATCGCTACTTCTCGTCCGACGTTCGGTGCAGCTCCCCCTTTTGCACCTAGACCTCAGCCTTCTGCATTCTCTACTACCCCGATTCTCAACCAACAACTTGACGCCGACGAACCCGAGCCAATCAGGTACGTTTCTGCACTAACCACGCCTCCTCTATACGTTTCGGCTGACAATTTTTCAACGGAACAGACTATGGCGTGAAACACAAGCGGAGGAGATAAGGGCTCGCGACGAAGCGAGCAAAGCGAAGCGTCAGGAGACGATCGGTAAAGCTGAGCGGGCCATCGACCAATTCTACGAGGAATACGCCGCAAAGAAGGCTGACTCTATCAGAGCAAACAAGTGCGTTTACATTCCTTACTTTCCACGAAGGCTGGTCTTTGCTGATGATCTGAGCAGAGATGAGGAAATAGAGTACTTCGAATCTCTCCAGTCGTCACTCACAAAGGGCACCACTTGGGAACGTATTTGCGACAGCATCGAGCTGCAGAATTCGCAGAGTAAAACCATCGCTCGCACTGGACCTGGCACTACGGACCTCTCGAGGTTCAAGGAAGTTTTGCTCAGGCTCAAGAGGGAAGGAGACGCAGCACCCGGTGCCGCAGGTTATTAGACCATCCGTACACTATATACATTTCGAGGCTATGTTCTTCCAAGATATCCAGACCCAAGAACCAAGAAAAAAGTCGGGATCGCCATTGGCATACAGCGATTAAAGTTTGGAAGGAATGGTGGAGGGGATGTGTGCCTCAACCCAGGTGATGCACTCATTGATTAGCTGTTCCTTGACTCCGTTAGGCTCATTGTGTAGCTCGTGGAACCCGTCCTACGGGACACATGAGAAAGAGCTGGCGAGCGGTAAATTGACTCACTGGGTATGACGAAAATTGTTTCACTTCAGCGGGGACGGCGTTGTAGAACTCTTCCGAAGCCTTGTGGGACGTGACCTACCAACCATCTCTAGAACAGGGAAGTGGAAAGAGAGGAATCCTGACCTTGTCTGCAGAACCATGCACAAGCAAAAGCTAATTACCGCAAGGAATCAGTGAATCGGACATATATTATCATAAACTGACGGACAGGAAGGTTTTTCGGCCAGCGGGCGTAGTCTTTGCGAAGAAGGCCCTCACCCTGAGTAATCTTAGCCAAGCTAGCACCGGTAATCAGGATGGACGACTCACCCCATCCAACATATCGCTAATGCCTCTAAGTGAGCCCATTTGTTTGACCAAGGGGTCTTTGAGGTAAGCTTCGTTCACGGCTTCGTCGTGAGAGATATCCTGTTCTACGTTCAATCTGCTGTGATACCGTGTCGCTTTTTAGTAAATACCTTGTGATTTACCGGGGCGGGTATGGTGAGGGAGGGGCTGAGTCGACTAACTTTACCACCGATCCAGCGCGCTGCCTTCGAAGCTGGTTTGGCCTGTAGGATAAGTGGGCTCGCCGCGATGACGCCCGCAAGACTAGATACCATTTCCGCCGACGGGGGAGCGGTCTCTCTCGTCGGAAACGCAAGCACCAGCGCACCTCCCTAGCATTTGGATTATTCTGGTGAAAGAGAGAGGCACCTTTTGATCATACCATAGAATGTCCATACAAAAATACTGGTACAGCACCAAACTCGTTCTTCGCGTGTTCGACTGCCCACTCAATATCCTCTAGCTGTTCTTTCCAGCTAGTCTTGGCATAAGCGCTGCCCTTGCTCTTGTTTTCTGAGTCTAGTGCCGTTCTCCCGAATCCACGCTGGTCGAATGTGAAGACAGCGATGCCCCGCGCAGACCATGCGGGGAAGACATGCTCGTACCGTGCAACGTGTTCGATGAAGCCGTGTACGAATACAACGGCAGCTTTCGTCTGTATACCTTCTGGCTTGTACGTGCGCGTATAGAAGCGCGTTTGCTGTGGTCCCGAGAGCCACGCTTCGGTGTACGTTGTAGCACTGGACGACATCGTCAGGAAGACAGGGAGACGTACTGACTAAGCAGCTCTCTCTCTCTCTCGACCATTCCCCCGAGATGATTCGACGGTGGGTCGCCGTGCAGCGACGACCGACGCTGTTTGGGGCACGCAGCACGTCTTCCTATGCGACTGCGTTGCTTAACTCTGTCAAAGACGTGGGCCACCCGGCAAGACACCTCACATACCCCAAAGCAACGCCATTCTACGAGCAACTCAAACCCATCCCGTCAGTCCGGTATACGAAATCATTCCTCTTCTTGACTGCTTTGGCTGTGTTCGTATCCGTTTCTGCACCCATTATAATACTGACGGACTGACGTCAAACCCACCCCTCCAGGTCGCTCGCGATGGACCTCACTTGGAAGTACTGGCCGCAGAAGCGCATCACCGTTACCAATGAAGACGGGACGACGCGGGAAGCGTATCAGCCTCGACCCATCAGCCACCGTCTTCTCATGCTTGCCATGCATCTTGGCATTGGTGCATCCACGGCTGCTTACCTTGTGAGCAAACGACGAATACACGTGCATAAGGTCTGGCTTTTACCAAGGACCGTTCGAAAGAAACAGGGGAAGTTGTCTTCCAACGCTTCACCAGATACCACGATGGACGTACTGGTGAAAACGTATTCGTGGTATTCTCCCAAGTTCACCTTCACATATAGTCCCAATGTAGTAAGCTTCATCTCATCTGGAGAAAACATCGTCCTCCGCGCTCCTTTGGAATCCGCCAAGCTGGAAGATGACCTTATCCTGAAAACAAAGGGGGCTCTTGTGGATGGGGAGGCTGTACCCGAGAAATTTGCAAAAGAGTCGATTTTGAATGTGTTCCATTCAAAGATCGATCGGTTCTCGCGATCCAGTACAGTGCAGTGAGTTCTGGTATGTCCACTCTCATATAACCCGTCTTCCTGCAGCTCAGACTCTCGACTTGGATTGGAAGATTATCCCAGTTGAGTGCAGGAATTGCAGTTAATATTCCAGCATAGACCTCAGAGGTACCAGTGTTGAGTGCAGCATATCAGCGTTCCATATCGCAGGACCATAATTCTCATTGCTTGCTGGGAGGTTGATCAGCTGGCGCTCTACACAACCCCGATAGGTTACTGTTTCTCGATGGCTACATCTATTCCTTGGATTGCCCTCGAAGCCCTCGCAGGACAACAGGTACGCAGTTTGGAGCGCAGATCCCAACTTTTTGAGAGGTTTCCGGGAACGAGGCCCTCGAGGAGGCTGCGTGAAAAGACCTTGGTCCGGCCCCGGTGTGAGTTTGCGTCCTACACCGATACCAGTTCGCTGTGCCGCAAAGACAAAGAATGGTGGCTTCATGAAGTTTCTTGGAAATGAAATCTGACGCCGGGGTAAGCTGGAGATAATACGCGGATACGAGCAGCAGGACTCTCCAGTGTGAGATTCCCTGGCAATTGACGTGGACCCTCTACAGGACATGTTGAATGTCATGCTTCTGCGGGCGACGTGAGAAGCATATTGCGTTCGCCCCTAGACGTGACCTCCCTCTCCCTTCGAAGCTTGCTGTGCCGTTCCCATCCCGGTGACCTTCGCGAGAGTCTTTCCAAAATATATTCTCCGAATCTGGTGCCATCGACATCGCTTCCCGATCCTGCGGTTGCGTTCTCGTCACCAGGTGCGATTGTAACACCTGACAACTAACCAGGTGCAAAATCGCAACGACCTCCTTCCTTGCATCCCTCCTCTTCGCCAATACGGAAGGGAACGGCGACGGTGCCTTGGAGTCCATCATCCCATCGCACAGTTTCACTCAAGTCGCGTCCCTACCATTCACTTGCACTGTCTACTTCCTCTTACACATCATCTCTCAACGTGTTGGCGTCATCACTTTGACAACCTTGATCTTCACATCGCTGCGCAAACCACTCAGTCCCGCTTGTCGAGCACGATTCATCGATACTTCCACACCGTCTTTCTCTCCTAGCTCACCGCCGTTCTCAGGTGGTGGAGCAGACACGCATAGTTTCGTCACCAGCCTCGTGCGACTCCACCTGCCTGCTCAGATAGCATCGTCTTGTCGGCCAGGATGCGGAGTAGGATGGATGAGTATGAGCGACGGCAAGGGCGAGGAGGGCGGATGCGAGGGCAAATGATAAGACTTAATTGTTGTTCGTCGTGAGCGTGAGGAGATGAGCCATGTGCTGACTATGTGTGTTGAGACAGAGGCTCGATATGGGACATAGAGGACGAGGAGGGTGAAGAGAGGCAGTGTGCTCCCAATTCTCCGCATCCCTTCGTGAGTTATCAAGTACGGTCCTTGACCGAATGATGTTCGATGCACCCGGAAACGACTCTCGCATTCACCCACAGAATCCACGCCTAATTTTTTTCTGGTTTAACGTTGGCTTCTGCGTCAGTGGACAGTTCGTCACTTCCAGCTACTTGGCCCTTGACTCCTGATACATCATCGCCCATCGGCGGTGTTGCTGGACCTCCTGCTGCCAAAGCCATGACTACAGTTTCCACGTCTCGCAGACGCAACTGCTGGAGTACGCATCGATACGAAGATTAATTGTTTGTGGGGGTGAAGAAGTTTTCTCGGGCTTATGATCCCCGTGCAGCATCGTGTGATCCTCCCCCTCAATTTTTTTCAGTTGTTCTTTTGCTATACCGCCATCCTATTTCTTCGCATATACTGCGTATACGCCGTACGTGGGTCATCTCCATATTCCCTTATCTCTTCGGTTGACTTGGTGATTTTCTTAGACACTTCTAACTGTCACTTTTTATGCACTATACAAAGTTTCTATGTAGTCTATAGGCTTCACAGTCGCGTACTATTTTTCTTTCTTTTCCTTTTTCCGCTCGTTATTCACCGCTCTCATCAGTAAAACGGTCAGCCGAGGCAATAGTCCGTAGCATTTCACCGCCGAGCTAGCAGTCCGTAGCAAGTTGTAGCAGGTAGTAATGCATTACCAGATTTAAAAAGTCTGGCGATGTCACGCCAGTACTCTTCAGGCATATCTATCACGTACATGGGTTATCTGTCCCTGGGGAAGTGATTATCGGTTTCAGGATACAGGATAAGTTGTGGATGAAGGTATCTCCCTCAGTTTGAAGCCATGTTTCTCACCTTTATGGGACCTTGTACTACTTGCTTACCACTTTCAAGGAAGGTATCTTACATTGGTGGTCTAAGAAAGTTGGGATTTATGTCTACAGTGTCATATATTTACATACAATATTTTGTAAGTGTGGGCCCCAGCCTGAAGCTGGGCCAAGCCCCCAGTGAGGGCTTGTAGGCCGGGCTGGGCCCTATGGTTGGCTTTAGGGGGCTCAGGGCCCGGCCTATTTTTTTGCAGGCCCTGAGCCCCAGTGAGAAATCGCTATATGCGGAGCGACGTACTTGTAGATATTTGTATGGCATAGCCATGAATCGTCTTACATAGGGAATGGACGTGTCCATAGGTCTTTTTACTAGGCTGATATACCTGGTACTACCACATGCTATTCCCTATGTTGTACATAGGTTTACATATGTTCCCTGTTCCTCTCCCCTTGCTCGGAAGCTTGCTATGCCAAAATATGTTAAAGTATGAGTCTCGTGATTGCAGTGCGCTGACTATGCATTCCTATGTACCATAGACAATTATAGTAGTCGCCCGCCCACCCGCCCACGCACCGCCGCCGCCGCTCGCCTGCCTGCCAATAAAAACGCTCACCGCTCCCCAATCCCTACACCAATCGACACGAAAGAGAGCCAAATCCCAAGATGATGTAGCGACAACTTGTTGAATCGGATCAATACATCTGGCCGTTCGAGAACATCGCGATATTCTCCGCTTTGCTGCTGACCCACACACCGTCAGATACCTGTCAAACCCTTGTCAAAACGGCTCATAAAAGTGGGATTAGTAGAACGGACCAGTTTCTTCGACTCGTCCTTGTATTTCTGTGCAGGAAGATCAGTCTACAATGCACCTGATAGAAAGTCAACTACTTACCGCCTTCGCCTCAGCAGACAGTGCCTCAAAGTATGAATTGAACTCTTCAAGCGAACCGCCAATTTTCCTTTGATAACGATGCATACATAGCGTCCTCGTGGAATAGTCCATTAGTTAATGGTAATAGAACCTCGCTACTGCACTTACCTCCCACTCTTATTTGATGGTGGACGCCAACTGATCTTCTTCCTATCGGCCTCCATTGGTCGTGCTTCCTGTCCATGAGTCGACAGTTGCATCGTGTCTCCGGGTGTGATACAGGTGGATGATGGCAGTGCTTCTCCAAGTGTAGTCTGCGTGATATTCGTGCTGTCCTCCGAACGTTGTTGTCCCTCTCCAGGTGCTGTCTGCAATGATGGTTGCGACATGCTCGATAGGCTCCCATCCGACACTGCATTTCAAGATGCGGTCAGTAAACGTAGTACTGGTATCATGGATTACCTTTGTCACTCCGGTGATCTCCTTCACCTGCCTCTTCCACTCGAGGGCCGTCGGGACCGACCTTATCATCATTGGATCCGGAAGTTGTGTCACTTGGGGGTAGTGTCTCTTCTGGTTTTTGTTGGTGACACGTGGCTGTGGAGCATGGTCTGGGGCACACGGAAAGTCTAGAAGGGAGTTCAGTAAGTGTATATACAGAGCCATTAACTTACAACGGGTTCTTGATCAACGGGAGAGAAACGGTTGCTCCAGTGTTGACCTCTTTGATTATGTTTGATGGAGGGGCGTCTAAAGTATGGCATTCGCCTAGAAGAAAAGTTAGTTCCTGAATTATCCTTTACGTGCTTTCTCGCCTGGCGCATGAGCGTGAGTATAGTTGTCATCGAACTGTGATACGTCGTCAGCATCAGGAAATGTGTATTGTCGTGATGATGGGCCGGATGGCATGCAGGGTCCGAGTATGGATGAGCTTGATAAGGTGCTGCTGTCGCCCGTATTTGAAGCCGACCTATTAGAAGTGCTATCTCCAGTACTATGGCCACTATCTTCTGGGGACAGGGACAGAGTAAGCTTGACCCGCTTGGGCTTGGGTGACGAGGTAGTGTCATCCGTCAACTCCTTCTTCGCCTTCCGCTTGCCGGAATCGTCTGACCTGTTGGTAAACCATGTCTGCTTAAAGGATGAGTAGTATCTTTTTCCAATCATATCGATCTTCCACCCGTCTTCACATAGGTTGAGGTCTGAATGTGCTCGCGAGATTTCTGAGCGGAAGGCCTTCTTGACTGTCAAAGACATCGACGACCAGGTTGTGTCGGTTTTGATGACACCATGGGTGCGAAACTCGTGCCAAATCTCCCGCGCTGTCTGCAGAATGTTACCTATCTTCTCAGCATTGAGCGGCTCTCCTTTGTCGTCCTCAAAGTATGATGTATACGGGTTAGCACGTTGTCCTTCCGGAGTCGTACTTGACCAAGTCTTCCAGTCTTTCTCGGTCCAGAATCGCACATCGGGGTAGTCGACTCGGTTGAGATGTGGAAGAAAGTCCCCCTTCAAGAGTGGTGTGGGAACGACGGGTGCTGATTGTAGCATGACGTTGATAGGACCGTCTGCTGGTGTCATCGAATCTGATCGCATTACGGTTAGCTGCGAGATGAGCGTATTATATGCGCCTCTGCAATAGAAGTAGCGTCAGTAATTAAAAATCTCCTGATCAACCTACTGGACGGCGTCGCGCTCGGCTTTGAGTGAAGAGTTTTCGAGTTGAAGTTTTGTGATGGTATCTTGGAGGCTCTGTAACTGTTGTACATGCTGCATATATGCGGCAAAGATAAGTATTCATGAAAAACAAATGCGACAGACCTACCGGAATTTCTGGAATGCCTTGACTGAAAACAGAGGAATTAATGGCCTGTACCTATAACCAAGACGATCACAGTAGTCAATTTGTACATCGAGTTACTTACTTGGTATGGTCCCAAGTAATTGTTGCTCGGGGTATGAAACGGATCTTGCAGTGATTTAGAGGAGAACATGGGAGGACTCTGGTTGTCCGAGAAGCCTGAGAAGGACAGGGGTATGGGCGACATGGTGGGAAGAGCGAGGATGGTGTTTGGCACTATTTGTCACTCGCCGTCTCGATTTCACAAAGTCCCAATAGTACTAGTATCCTACTTGCACACTACTCTCACTCCATCAAATGAGTGACGAAACGCACAACACCACCATCAAGATGCTGGAGAACGTTATCATACTTGAGGTGGACAATATCTTACAAGGTTGGCCGGCATATGTCATTACTTTCACACCGGAAGACACCCGCCCGCATGTAAGCATATCATACATTCTCTCATTTATGCCTGACGGTCCTACAGAAAATTATCCTTCATCTGAAAAATCCGTCTAAATATGTCACTGTGGAATCAGATGACGAGGACGATGATACTGGAGCCCGAGTGAGTGAACACAGTAAGTCAAATACCGCGCATATATACGGTTTTTCTGATTGCAGCACAGAGAAGTTGATCACTAATAGTGACGGGAGAGTTATGGTCACTGTGCAGGAGTAAGTCATGATGTATCTCTCCGTTGCTGATGATTTTTATATATGCAGCAATGATGGCCCCAGTTTACAGTACGAAAGCGAGGAGACTTCTGACGATGGTGACGATGAGACTTCTCAGGATGGTGACGACGAGACTTCTCAGGATGGCGAAGACAAGACTTCTGTTGGTGACAAGACCCTGTCCACAACCGTTCACGCAATTCCTGTTGCTCTGGCTGGAATTCCCAAAGATACTGTTCGTGTGAAGCGCAAAGCCTTTGACCCGGCCTGGCCCCCTCGTCGACCTCGTGCCTTCCGAAGCATCTCACCCAGGTCCTCAATTGCATCATACGAAGGGTTCATGACGTGGCCGGAAGCAGTGAAATCTGTAGAAAGCTCAGGCGGGCCAGACCTGGAGTGAGGTCATGTCAAGGTTCGTTTAATTGTACGCAAGTATTCGTTTTTGTTCGCACAATCATTCGTACTCCATCGTGTACTATTATAATTGTCCAAGCATGTTTTTTCCTCAGTCCACGCGTCACAATAAAAGCTTCTGTTATAGCAAGAATGCTCCACTCGGATTTTGTATTTTAGAAAATAGTGTCGACACAAAGAAAAGAATAGAAGTATGAATACTACTCCTCATCGTCCTCCACACCAAATCGTGCAATTTCCATGCCAGACTTCTCGACTAAGAAGTATCTCTCCTCGGCTACTCCATGAATGATAGGGCGATGGGGAATCATTGCGACGACTGACCGGATATCAGAAATTTTGATCACTTGCAAGCTAGGTTGAGCTGGCTTCATGCACGAAGCAAGCACACCGTAGGATTTCTCGAGTAAGTCTGTGTGAGGCTGGGAGTAGGCTGTGACAAGGGCAACGTCGGCAAAGTGAAAGCGGTCCGGCGAAGCGATGTCTGCATCGAGTGCAGCATGCTCGTCTGCCACCCTGATGATGAGCCTGGCGAAGTACCGCACCTCGACGATCTGGTCTCCGCCATTAAGAGTAACCTGTATTGTAGCATGAATAAATACATAGAGCAGACGAAAAAGTCATCATACCTTAACATTGCGGGACATGCGGATGTCTTCAGGTGCCTTCTGTAACTCCTGGTATTCAGATCGGGCGATCTGGCCATTGGGCAAACGCAGACGTGCCCAGCGGCGTATTTTGGGTGCAAATGGTAGTCCAAGGTACTCCGCAATCACTCTCTCCTCTTCCCCTCGAACTGCTGTAAGATATCTGTCGCGCTTGGCTAAGAGAACGTAGCCATTCCCAAGATCTGCAGACGCGCGTGGGTTGGTGTTCTCGGGGGGATCCAGGTGCGGTAACATGGCCTTGAGTGCATTTACTTGACAACGACGAATACCTTGCTGTGCAAGGTTTGAGAATGGGTCTGAGGGCTGGCGAATTTCTTGTCCGAGATTCCCAATAGTGCGCTCCATGGTCCACTGAGAGGAACAGATGGGAGACCCAACACGGGCTGCTTCGGAAGCAAGGTGACACGTAAGGTGGACACACGGTCGGATAAATGGAATGCGATCGACACGCCGCTGATAAAAAATGTCCTCGAATTCAATTGCCCACTCTGCAATTAATTGACAAGCACGCTGGAGTTGCGTAGGTTCGATGCTGTACTGCGACATGATACGGAGGCCAGCAACAAACCTGCAGAAATTTTGCCATATGCGCTCGGGCAGAATTCCATATAATAGCGCCGGACATAAGCCGTAGATCCAAGTAATGTATTCAGTTGCCTTGTACCACGAGTTGGAGTGAAGGCTCGGATCACGGGGGGCAACGTCAAAAGATCCTGGTAGATACATCTTGCAGGCAGCGACGGCATGTCCATGTGCTTCCCAGACATCTGCATCCTTGAGTACGGCCCAGTGCCAAGTCATTTTATTGTCCGTAGGAGCACAGTCGAATGTACCACGCCAAAGGTCTAGCCAGAGTGCGGCCATATTCGTGCCACTCAAGTGCATCATTTCAGATGAGAAGACTTCGGGGATACCTAAAATGAGGTGTGGACGAAGGCCAAGCAGTATACTTGGCCCTACAATCCCCGTTTCCAAACGTCGCTTCTCATATATATGTTGAGTTCGCGAGCCAAGAAGGTAAACCAGTTGCTGAACGTATATTTGCGAGCTGCTCGGGTGGATTGCATAGACGTCGACGTCGGGATGGTCACACCCGCTCACGTTGTAGTGGTTCGGCTTGAGCAGGACGGGGTAGTATTGGGATGCGCCTGGCTTTCGGCGGCCTTTCAATGGACACAGCATGCGACAACCATTTTTGCCCTGGTGGCCCACAAAATTGCTTAGAGTCAGAAGTCCGGGGCCGTCTGCACATGCAAGAAATAAGAAGAGTCATGAAGTGAATGCACGATCTTGAGATGCGTCCCAGATGCGTAGTCCCTCATGCTGCACGGCAGAGAGGTGATGTAAACCTGGGAACAGGAATGAGTCGATGATCTTCGGCTTCCTCGGCCCAGGAATAATGGCCCCAGGAAGAACATGTTTTTTCTTGTATCGATGGTCTGGGGAGAGTTCGAGCACGATCCAAATGTATATCCAGCAATCTGACTCTTTGCTCTCATATAACTGTGCACCATCAATCGATAGCATAAGAAGAATGTCATCGTTGTGAATCTTGTTCTGGGTCACAGCATTGAGGTAAGCCTGGCCACAAAAAACGTCGTCATAGGTGTCAACCAGCCCATCGTTTCTCCGGAGCTCATCGAATATTTGCTGAGTGCGTCTGTGCCGGTAGCGCATCTTCTCGGCACTCTCAGGATGCCGCCAAAGTGACTGAAGCTGAGGTGCAATGGGAATGGTGTGAAATACGGCACGAGGGTGTTTAACGCGTCCACTGCTTCTGTTGAGTTTCACTTGATCGTATCGCGGCTCGTCGCACTCTGGACAGGTGTCGAGATCGGAGAACGGGCCTACATATGCTGCACAGGAGTTAACACACATGTGGTGGGCTACCGACGTGACTCCACTGAGATCAGCAAGGACACGCTTTGTTTGGTGAAATGAAGCGATCTCTGCCTCTGGGAAGCACTTCTCGATAGCCTTTCGAATCTTCTCGTATGTACTCTCCGATGAATGCTCCAGTGCGATGAATATCGAGAGAGAGAGTTCCCTATACCGGTCATCGACGCTGAGAGGTTCTTGGGGTGGGTTTCGCAGTCGCTCGAGGGCCTCGCCCGTCAGTCCGACACCATCACCGAGTGACGCACCTCTGATGGCTTGAATGAAGGACATACTGCGCTTGAGTTTGGGCAGTATCGCCGTATGTGCAAGTTCATCGAGGTCGAGGTGGAGAAGAGGGTCGGGAGGCGTTGGAGGCGGGGGAATTGGGAGAAAAGGTGGGGCATGATGATGTTCGTCTTGGTGATTTGTGAGCTCATGGTTATCTGTTTGACCTTCATGACCGTCTCGTGAATCAGAAAGTACGATGTCCTCTGTAGAACCCTCTCGGGGAGTCTGCACAGCTCCCACGGCTGGAGTTAACTATACACTTACCAAGACGTCCTCATGTGAGGCATGTACCCACTCTGCAGCACTGGGAGGATTAGATACCTCGCTGCTCGATTGTCCGTGATATAAACCTTGATCTTGGTGGTCATCTCCCTCAAAAAATGCAGGAACGTTATGCACGGCTCGGACATCTTCCGTAGAACCCTCTTGGGGAGTCTACGAAGCTCCCGCAACTGGAATTAGCTCAACTAATAGCGTTCACTTACCGGGGAAGATTCCTGCGAGGTGTGCGCACGTTTTGTAATCCCAGTGGGATTGGACGCTTCATCTCCTGGCCGCTTGTCAGACGAGCAAGAGGGTCCAGCTACAGCGTTGATAAAGGCACGAAAGTCGTCGGATCGTTTAGCCAGCTGAATGGACTCGATCTCATCTGCTGCAGCTTCACGTAGATGGCGTCGCCAGGTGCTGAGTGTGTTGATTCGGGTTCGTACCCCCTTACAGTATTTGCAGCAAATACACCACAGTTCTTGAGTCGAGTCCGAGGGCATTCCTGTATTGTGAGGGGGAGGAGAGCTTACAGTGTAGTGAGACGACTTAGTGCAACAAGATGCATTGCATGAAATGGAGAGGTGAAATGCATTGCATCTTACAATCATACGGATGTGGGACTTGGGCCTGTCGACGACTCGACGACGTTGAGCGCATCGTTGATTGCATTGAATTTATATGAGCAAAATGACGTGGAAAGCTATGCTCCTGTAGAGACACCATAGTCACATAGCCACACATACCAATAGATACAAATAATAGTTGCTCAATACGGTTACATCACTCCAGGTAGCTACGCATATCACGAGTTCTCACTGGGCCTGAGCCCTCACATTCACAGGCCGAGCCGGGCCGCGAAAACACTAAAATATCGACACGAGTTAAGAGGACACCACGTGACCGACCGCATTGCGGGCTGGACACAGGAGCATCGTTGCTCGTTCCAACAACCAAGCAATATTACAACCTAACATACACCTGTTATCACATCCAAACTATCGATTACTAGATGGAAGCCAGAAACCAGCCAAAAAAGCGTGGTTTACCATATTTTGGGAAATCACCTCCATCGGCGCCGGCCGTCCCCATGGTAAGCGTTCCGCTATTGCTAACGCATCAGGCTAATGGATTGGCCAAACGCAAGTCGCAACCGCAGCCCCAGCCAATCTCTAAAGGCAATGCATCGGGTTCCGGACAATCGGGTCAGGGTCTTAAGGGAAACCTAGTCGCTATGAAGAGTCGCCTCGCTTCGTTTCACCGAGGCCAGTCGAGTTCCTCCGCCACCCCGATTGCAACTGGAAGTGCCGGGAGGGACCCACAACCACCGGAAGTTGTCAAGAATGATGGTGTATGTGATCTGTGACGTCTAGTACTGCGACAAAGCTAAGCATGTGTCTGTCAGACCCAGGGACCGATCGGCCAAGCAGAATCCATTGCTGTCCAAGATGTGGGTGGTGACGTAGACGCCGCTCAACAAGCATTCAAGCGCATAGTACCTGTCCCACGTACTGGCGAAATTGCTGTCGGCATTGTCGGACAGGCGGATATGGCAGTGACTAGCCTTCAGAATTTGAGTGACACATATCTCCGACCTCTTCAAGTGTTCAATAACGTAGTTACCACTCTTGCAAACGTGCGTATTTCATTTTGGGACCCATGTGACGACTTACAACGCGAGTAGGTTCATCCCTATGCCCAAATAGCATTGGGTATTCTGACGGCCGCTTCCAATGTACGACTCGTTGTCATCCGTTTACTTTCTACACTTATGCATTCCTCGTGTCAGCTGATCATCGCGCAAGCTAACCTGGATAATGCGGTATTGCAGCTCTTGGAAAAAGTTGGTTCCGTGTACGGATTCCTGTCGGAAGATGAGATCATCAAGAATATCGATAGCATGAGAGGCCCCTTGGCAAATATTGCACGGGTAGTTAGCGCCTGCGCCCAGTTTATCAAAGACTATGCAGGGACGACGAGCTTTTGTAGGTCTATGTCCTTGTTTCGTGCTGGCACCGTCTCATTTCATTTGTTCCCAGGGAAAAGACTAGGAAAGAACATTTCGCTCGAGACACAGACTACCATCGACCACTACACCAATGCGCTAGACGAGTCGATGCAGCAATACCGAGACTGCCAGACCCGGGATATCCAGATTAATATTCACCACGTACTCGAGGATCTGAACTTGGAGGGCATGGGTTACGCAGGCACCGCGGGATTGAACACGATGAAGAGATGCCTAGAGAACACGAGAAGAGAGATTCTGGAGGATATCATCGCTTGGGTCAATGATGCTAGCCCTGGCGTTCCTAACATCCTGTGGCTTCACGGGCAGGCTGGAAGGGGCAAATCTGCGATCGCTCATACCGTTGCTTCTTGGCTCAAGACTACCGGAGGGCTTGGGTCATGCTTCTGCTTCGCTCGTGACAAGCAGGGTGAGCACCGGGAGAAGATGTTGACGACTATTTCCCGCGATCTCGCTGGCAATTACCCTGCGTTCCGGAGAGCGTTATTTCATGCCCTCGACGAGGACCATACTCTAAAGGCGACACCTGACTTGTTGCAGCAATGGCAGAAACTGATCCTGGAACCGTTGTCCAAGGCTACGGGTGCTGTGGTCGGAAACGTGGTAATTGTGATCGATGCGCTAGACGAAAGTGGACAGGATTCATGGAGGAGGCATATTCTCTCCTTTCTGGCGTCGGCGGAAGCTGCCGACTTGACCAAGGTTCGCGTCCTCTTAACGTCCCGAGCTCTGCCGGATATCAAGGCTGTTCTAAGTGGTGCTAGTCATATCAAAGCGTTGTGTCTGGATGATGTCCCGACGGAGCTGGTGCAGCGGGACGTCACTCTATTTGTGTCGAAGGAACTCGTTCACCTCAAAGAAGTTGGGTCCACAGAGATACAGCAGATCGTTCGCAAGTCGAATGGGTTGTTCGAATGGGCACGTCTCGCTTGCGAGTTCCTCAGCCGGAACACCTTTGGTCTAACTGTGAAAGAGCGGCTGGAGAGCCTGATAGCCATCCAGTCCGAGGGGGGGAAGACACTTTTGGACGGCATGTACACCGTCATCCTTGAAAGCATCGTGCCAAAATCGGGAGCACCATTCCTGCGATATCGCTCTGTTATGCAGCAGCTTCTGATGATGCTGGAGCCTTTGTCCATCACAACGTTGAATCACATGCGCAGCCTCTTCCCAAGTGAAGGCGATCATTATGATGTATCCATCATCCTCGAATACATGGCTCCCGTGCTGGGTGGTATTGGCGACCACAGGTCTCCTGTTGAACCTCTTCATGCATCCTTTTATGACTTCCTAACCGATCCTTCCCGGAGTGGAGATTACTTCATTGATACGTCTGATGCAAGTGGCCTAGCCCGTGCTGCACTGGAGGTGCTCCGCAGGGAATTGTGTTTCAACATCTGTGGGCTGGAGAGTTCTTACTTGAAGAATTCCCAGATCCCTGACTTGCCAGAGAGGATCAAGAAGAATATTCCACCCCATTTATCATACTCGTGCAAATTCTGGGCCAAGCATTTGGAGGTGTCCCAGTTTGACCTGTCTATTGCTGCATCTGTGCAAGTTATCGTGGAAAGTGAAAGGGTGTTATTCTGGTTTGAGGTTCTCAGCCTTACTGGTGCATTAGGAGGTGCTGAAGGTTCCTTGAGCAGTTTGGTCAGATGGTTGGAAGTGAGTATGTCAGTCTCAAATAGGATCTTCTCTGACAATATCTTGCCAAAGGGACATGTTGGTTATGAGACTACAGCTGTGTTAGCCATAGATGGGCTGAGGCTTGTGCAGAATTTTTTCACAGCAATCGCAAGCAGTACACCACACCTATACCTCTCTGCATTGCCACTTTCCCCACACAGTTCATTCCTAGGAGGAATACTGGTGCCCAAATTCTCCCACCTTGTTGCAGTTGCCCAAGGGGGGTTGAAGGACTGGCCAGCTACCCAGCTTGTCTTACAGGGGCATACTTCACATGTCAACTCTGTTGCATTCTCCCCTGATGGGAACAGGATTGTGTCAGGCTCCTTGGATCAAACTGTGAGGGTCTGGGATGCAAAGAGTGGAGATCAGATTGGCAACCCTCTAAAGGGACATACTTCACCTGTCACCTCAGTTGCATTCTCTCCTGATAGAAACAGGATTGTGTCAGGTTCTGGGGATCAAACTGTGAGGGTCTGGGATGCAAAGAGTGGAGATCAGATTGGCAGCCCTCTGAAGGGGCATACTTCAGATGTCAGCTCAGTTGCATTCTCCCCTGATGGCAACATGATTGTGTCAGGCTCTTTGGATCAAACTGTGAGGGTCTGGGATGCAAAGAGTGGAGATCAGATTGGCAGCCCTCTGAAGGGGCATATTTCAGATGTCAGCTCAGTTGCATTCTCCCCTGATGGCAACAGGATTGTGTCAGGCTCTTTGGATCAAACTGTGAGGGTCTGGGATGTGAAGAGTGGAGATCAAATTGGCAGCCCTCTGAAGGGACATGTTTCACTTGTCAGCTCAGTTGCATTCTCCCCTGATGGCAACAGGATTGCATCAGGCTCTTGGGATGAAACTGTGAGGGTTTGGGATGCAAAGAGTGGAGATCAGATTGGCAGCCCTCTGAAGGGGCATACTTCAGATGTCAGCTCAGTTGCATTCTCCCCTGATGGAAACAGGATTGTGTCGGGTTCTTGGGATCAAACTGTGAGGGTCTGGGATGCAAAGAGTGGAAATCAGATTGGCAGCCCTCTGAAGGGGCATACAGATTGGGTCACCTCAGCTGCATTCTCCCCTGATGGAAACAGGGTTGTGTCAGGCTCTTTGGATCAAACTGTGAGGGTCTGGGATGCAAAAGGTGGAGATCAGATTGGCAGCCCTCTGAAGGGGTGTACGGATTGGGTCATCTCAGTTGCATTCTCCCCTGATGGCAACAGGATCGTGTCAGGCTCTTCAGATAAAACTGTGAGGGTCTGGGATGCAAAGAATGGAGATCAGATCAGCAGCCCTCTGAAGGGGCATACAGGTTGGGTCACCTCAGTTGTATTCTCCCCTGATGGAAACAGGATTGTGTCAGGCTCTTCAGATGAAACTGTGAGGGTCTGGGATGCAAAGAGTGGAGATCAGATTGGCAGCCCTCTGAAGGGACATGTTTCACTTGTCAGCTCAGTTGCATTCTCCCCTGATGGCAACAGGATTGCATCAGGCTCTTGGGATGAAACTGTGAGGGTTTGGGATGCAAAGAGTGGAGATCAGATTGGCAGCCCTCTGAAGGGGCATACTAAACAAGTCACTTCAGTTGCATTCTCCCCTGATGGGAACAGGATTGTGTCAGGCTCTTGGGATGAAACTGTGAGGGTCTGGGATGCAAAGAGTGGAGATCAGATTGGCAGCCCTCTGAAGGGGCATACATCATGGGTCACCTCAGTTGCATTTTCCCCTCATGGAAACTGGATTGTGTCAGGTTCAAGGGATGAAACTGTGAGGGTCTGGGATGCAAAGAGTGGAGATCAGATTGGAGGTCCTCTGAAGGGGCATACATATCAGGTTGAGTCAGTTGCATTCTCCCCTGATGGCAACAGGATTGTGTCAGGCTCCTTGGATCAAACTGTGAGGGTCTGGGATGCAAAGAGTGGAGATCAGATTGGCAGCCCTCTGAAGGGGCATATTAAACAAGTCACCTCAGTTGTATTCTCCCCTGATGGCAACAGGATAGCATCAGGCTCACTGGATAAAACTGTGAGGGTCTGGGATGCAAAGAGTGGAGATCAGGTTGGCAGCCCTCTGAAGGGGCATACTTCAGATGTCACTGCAGTTGAATTATCCCCTGATGGTACCAGTGTCATCTCTGCTGGTGGGATAAGTGTTCCAACTCCTACTACATTACATCCTATCAATTATGGTAAGCACCCCATATGTCTCCAAATCTATGCCTGTTGCAACACCTAACCCCGGTCTGCAGCAGTTGTTCAGGTTCATGTAAACAAGGCCATTTGCTTTTCTTCTGTCCCATCACATGCATTAAGTCATAGTGAAGAACTCCTTGATAACCTAGATTATCAGGTCAACACTCAACCAGTACAGCTATACCCTGATGGCTGGCTCAAAGGTCCACAAGATCACTTGCTGCTATGGATACCCACTTCTTCTCAGAAGCCATTTTATTCAATGTATACCACATTAATCATTCCCAGGGGTTGCATGGAATTGAACCTTAGTAACATGGTCCATGGAAGTAAATGGCAGGAATGTTTCAAACAGATTGCTTAGTGTTGATATGCCCCATATTTGTTGATTTGTATTCTGCCATGTACAGTGTGAGCAATAGTATTCATTCACTACATTGATATGGCACACTTTATGGTCACCCCTCAGGGAGGCTGAGTCATTATGAGGTTGAGATACCACTGTACTATCATGTAACACCTAGCACTACTATGGAACAGGTCCAAAATAAATTGTTCTAACCCTAGTGGGGGGTTTTGAGCCAACCAGTTCCAAACCTACACTGTCCCTTGTTGAAATTGTGGTTGAGGTGTTGAGGCACATTTGTCTGCCATCACTTACCTTTGCACATTCACATCCCTGCAACCAATACAAAACTCACTGGTTCATCAGCCATCTGGAATGTATAGTTGACCTATTATTTCAGTGGTTCCACCATATTCTATCTATGATCCTTCATTCATCCCAGTGAAGGCAATCAGCTCATTTTCCAGCATCAGGAAAAACTGACAGTGCCATTTTTCACTCTTTATCATGATATATTTCCATTTATCACCATTTATCACTAAACATGTGTTAAGTTTGGGCCTTCTCTGATGATCTCTGACACTCACAGAGGCCAGGGGATGCAAGCAAAGATAGGCTGACAGTGGCTGAGGGTTGGCTGACATGGGCTGACAGAGAGCAATGATGGCTGAAGGCTGGCTGATGGTTGCAACAGAGGTATGGGAGAGGGTGTCAGGTTCAGCTTGTGTGCTGCCTCCTTGTATGAGCCCAGCCCTCAGATTTTGGAGGTATAGGAGAGCTGGTACAAAGCCAATGAGCTTTGAGGGAGGCTGGTTGTAGACTGCAGAGGGGTGAACTATGGTGATATTCATGCTGAGGAATTGCCACTGAGTGCAGCAGGTTTATATACAGTACACATGCCATTGAGGTGGTACAGTAACAGAATGGCAGAAACTGACATAAGGAGTACTATAAGTTTTCAAGGGGGACAGATGTCAGAAAACTTCACATAAAATGCAAGCTAGACAGTGGAGGTGAGGGTCAGGATAAAGGGACTGAGTATAAGAGGAAAGGTATGGGCAGTATGGCTTCAGGGCACTCAGCCAATAGCCAATCAGATAACAGGCCAAAAGCCTAAAGAGGCAATGACCCTGCAGTGTACCATGCAGTATGGGTGCTGCACTGTGCCTAGGCTGGCCCATAGCACCCAAGAGGAAAGCTGGCCCCTGATGGGTAGTCACCTGACCCTGGGGAGTTGCCAAGCTACACCAGTAGTGGTCACATGAGGAGTCAGGTGTATGCCAACCAATGCTGAAGGGTGCTGACCAATGCTGAAGGGTGCCGACCAATGCTGAAGGGTGCCGACCAATGCTGAAGGGTGCCGACCAATGCTGAAGGGTGCCGACCAATGCTGAAGGGTGCCGACCAATGCTGAAGGGTGCCGACCAATGCTGAAGGGTGCCGACCAATGCTGAAGGGTGCCGACCAATGCTGAAGGGTGCCAACCAATGCTGAAGGATGCCAACAGTAATCCAATTGGCAGCTGCATTGGCCATGAGATAGGTGTGGTGGTCATTGTTGGGTAAGGGCAGTACTTGGTTGGGGCTACTTGGAAAGGGGTCTAGGGGTGTCAGGGTGGCTTAAGGAGCTAGCAAGCAGCCAGGGCAAAGCACAGGCATGACAACATGCAAGAGAGACAAATATAGCATCTATGGCACCTCAACCATCCCCCCTTAAATATAGTGACATATAAACACATATAGCCAAAAAAGAGGATAAATAGTGAAATAGAGTTATGATGTTGTCATCCCAAGCATTGCAGATTTTGCCCTTTTTGCCTTTTTTTTTGCTTTTTAAGCTCACACTTTTTATGAAGGAAACAAGATTTTCATTAACACAGTATCTACAGTATATGCAATTGATTCTACAAGGTGATAAATCTATGTCAAAGATAGATGGTGGAGAGGGAATGGGCATCAACATGTGGATGGAGAAGGGGAGGGGAGGACTTACTTTGCAGGAGGGTCCAGGTGGGTGGTCATTGCTGCTAGAGGAGCTAGATGGGAGTAGGGGTGAGACAGGGAGGGCCAGGGAGTAGGGGGGACCTACCCAGTGTCTTTGCAGAGGTGGCTTTTCTGGGAGGGGTGTTGCAGGCTACATAGCCTCTTACAGTGACTCAAAAAACTGTCCAGATGTTTGCCACTTTTTCAAAGAATTGCTTATAACTCAGTCCCCATTTGGCCATAAATCATGAAAAAATAGGGGTGGATAGCCAGTGGTCATGTGATCATGTATGCCAAATATGGTTATGGTCATGTGACTTGATACTGTACAATTAATTCAACATTGACCACTACTCATCCAGACAGTTTTTTTGCAGGTGATCATAACTTTAAGTATGGCTGTGGCTATGCTGAATTTCAACAAATTAATATAACCTTAGTGTGATTATATGTAAATCAGGTCCAACTACTGCCCATTATGCTCCCCATTCCTCATGAAGGCCATCCCCTCTGATACTCATCTTGTTATGACCTTAGACAAATGCCACAGGCTCACTACACAAGACACTAGACAAGAGAGGAAGACAAGAGGAGAGAACTTAGAAGCAGGTTTAAGGGCGAAACCCAAATGAACTAGCTTGGGGCTAGTTGGGCTATTGGAGCAGGCATATATACTAAGGTACATGAGGCTAAGGTGAGGCATACATGAGGAGAACACAAGGCATGACATCATAGTCCAGATCAGTCCACAGATAAAAGATTAGACAAGATCCTGAGATAAGATAAAGAAAGATCAGATAAGATGAGGAAAAAGAAAAGAAAAAGAAAAGAGACCACATATCATAACACTATCCCCTCCTTAGGGGTTGACTTCCAGGTGACAGAAAACAGAACAGCAAGAGGTGAAATTTTTGTGGGGAGAAAAAAGGGCAGCGAAGCAGGTAGAGTCGATTCCTTGGAGCTTTTGTGGAGCCAAAGGGTGAGACTTATAGAAGTCGCAAAGGAGATCAGGGGAACCCTTCAGATGGGATTCAGGTTCCCACGTGCAGTCCTCAGCACCATAGCCCCTCCAATGGACAAGGAACTCCAGTTTGTTATGCCTGAGGTGAGAGTCCACAACATACTCAGCTTTGGACTCCTCGTCATGGTCTTCAACACCCACCACTGGTCTGGGATGGGTAACCTTCTGCCCCTCAAGGGGTCCCCTATACAGCTTAACTCGAGAGACATTGACGACAGGATGGATGTGGAGGGTTTTTGGTAAACAAAGCTCCACAGCATTAGGTTTGACAGACAGGACTCTGTAGGGACCAATCCACTTTTCTGTGAGTTTGTGTGAGGGACACCCATCAACCCAAACATGAGTGGTATCCAACCAAACCTCCTGGCCTACTGAGTACTCTGGGGCTTCTGACTGTGAGGACTCTGCACTCTGCACCATTTGTTCTGCCATGTGCTGAAGAGCCTTCCTTGTTGACTCTATGACAGTCTGAATATTGGAGGTGCAGGTTGTGGCGGCCTCTGCCCTCGAAACTGCCAGTTCCACTCCCAGATGTGGAGTGTAAGTGTGAGTGACAGAAAATGGGGACTGCCCAATGGAATCCTGTCTCTTGGAATTGTATGAAAACTGGGTGATCTTCAGCCACAAGGGCCAAGTGTGCTGCTGGTTGTTTATGAAGAGATGAAGATACTGTTGGACTTCCTGATTGAGCCACTCAGTCTGACCATCAGTTTGAGGATGGAATGTGGTGGAGAGTTTAGGTCTGACTCCCAACATGCTGGACAGGTCTGTCATGAATGTACTGGCAAACTGAGGTCCCCTATCAGAGACAACTGTGGAAGGGAGGCCATGCTGGGTCCACACATGATCCTGAAACAACTCCACAGTCCCTAATGCTGAGACAGCCTTCTCTGTGGGTATGAAGACTGCTTCCTTGGAGAACTGATCCACCACTACCATGATGTTGTTGAACCCTTGAGCCTCAGGAGCATCCATGAAGTCCACAGATATGTCCCTCCAGGGGGCTTCAGGGATTGGGTTTGGATGAAGCTTCCCCACAGGAGGTTTTCATGATCCCTTGGCCATCTGACACCAGTAACAGGAAGCAACATAGTCCTTTACCAACTGGGACATCGCTGGCCAAACATAATGATGGGAGATAAGTTCAAGAGTTTTGCTCCACCCTGGGTGACCAGCTATAGGAGTGTCATGGTGCGCCTCGATCACTGGAAGAACTGCTGAAGAAGGGACATAAACCCATTTGTCCTGAACATAGAGACCTTCCCTAAGCTTGTAATCTTCTGGTGGAGTCATGGCTGAGGTTCATCAGCAAAACAGACCCCCTCTGTCCAGATCTGTACAGACCACAGACCCACAGACAGGTCCCTCTGTACAGACCTGTACAGATTCTCATTTCTGTACAGACTTACCCCTGACCGTTTCAGTATACTGATTCCCACATTCAACTTAACATGTAATTAGCTAATAATTGAATAATATTATTTTAAAATTATTTTAATTACAATGGTACAGGGCTACATATCTAATCTACAAGGACTACATATCTATGCTAATGGGCACAGCCTCACAGGGGGGCCCACCCCCCTCCCTCTGCCACCCCCCCCCTCTGGTGGATCATCAGAGGGAGGGACGATGACAACAATGAGGGGAGATGGTGGTGGTAGAGGAAAGAGTTGTGTTGCCAGAGTGAGCAGGTTTATATACAGTGGCTCAAACAATTGTCCCAATGTTTGTGGGTTTGTCACTAATTGCAGTGTGGCCAGTGCAATATGATGATCTAGTTCAAGGGGTTGGTGGATGAAATGAAGTACTTGGTCATGGCTTTCTAAAGAGTGCCATTACATAATATTTGGATCAGAATAGGTTACAGAATAACTGAATGAAAATGCCACCTCATTGGGACAATTGTTTGACTTTCAGCTTGGAAGGTGGGATCTAAGCCAAATGAGAGGGTATTTGTAGTTGTTTGGTTCTACAAACAAACCAGAGCATATCACATGATATAAAAGATGATTTGTCAGCACATAAACAATGCCAAACACTGAATTTGTACCATCAAGCCTCCCTTTGTTACCACAACTCAAGAAGTCACTACTCTGGCTCACCAGGGTTGTTCATTCAGGGAAATCTCAGCAGATATTGGTGTCTTCTACAGTACCAATAGTATGATGCACTATCATGACCATCAGTCATATAAAAAAGCTGCAGAAAGTCATCCCTGTGTTGTTTTCCTCCACAATGCCTGATGGGCCTTTCAACTAATCAGTATTGGGACAGCTGAAGATGTCATCAACATTAAAATAACACTTAGGACATGAAGAACAAACCAATGCCCTCACAACTAGGGTATTTTCACTGATGGGAAGCTTACCTGAATGTTGGAGTGAAGCAAAACCTTCCTTTGCAGGTTGAGGGCCATGACAGGGTTGGCTAGATTGTGCTCTGAACCAAACCACTGATGAATGGGAAGTGGTTATTTAGTCACATTGGGCCACAGGAAATATATTGGGGCAGATAGATGGAAGTTATCTGCACTCTACCAGCTTAGTTGGCTATCTATCCCAAAGTCCTGGAAGGTGCAGCAGGAGTTTTGTTCATTCCAGCCTTCAGGTAAGTTTTCCATTGGTGAAAGTGCCCTAGTCATGAGTGTAATGGTTGGTTCATCATATCCTGAAGTGCTAATTCAATGTTGATGACATTTTGGCTATCCCAGTACTGATTGGTTACAAAGCTCATCAGGAGTGGTGGGGCAAACAACACAGGGATGACTTTCTGCAGCTTTTTTATATGACTGATGGTCATGATAGTGCATCATACTATTGGTACTGTAGAAGACACCAATATCTGCTGAGATTTCCCTGAATGAACAACCCTGGTGAGCCAGAGTAGTGACTTCTTGAGTTGTGGTAACAAAGGGAGGCTTGATGGTACAAATTCAGTGTTTGGCATTGTTTATGTGCTGACAAATCATCTTTTATATCATGTGATATGCTCTGGTTTGTTTGTAGAACCAAACAACTACAAATACCCTCTCATTTGGCTTAGATCCCACCTTCCAAGCTGAAAGTCAAACAATTGTCCCAATGAGGTGGCATTTTCATTCAGTTATTCTGTAACCTATTCTGATCCAAATATTATGTAATGGCACTCTTTAGAAAGCCATGACCAAGTACTTCATTTCATCCACCAACCCCTTGAACTAGATCATCATATTGCACTGGCCACACTGCAATTAGTGACAAACCCACAAACATTGGGACAATTGTTTGAGCCACTGTACACCCCCACAAAAATTTCAATCAGAGTTTGAAATTGCCACAGTGCATTGGTGCAGACTCAGAAGTCGAAAAATATACTATATGGAGTAATTGTACAGCCATGATGTCATAATGAAAGTTGTAGCCTACACCACAGGCATGGGTGTAATTGACACCCAGATGATACTTGGTTGACTATGGGGCTACTAGGTCAAATAAAATATATGCACCTGAGTAGAATTTACAGAGTTGTGTCCTTAAGCAGAGACAGAGGTTTATCTATGGCTTTTATGCATGCTTTTACTTTAGGTAATTTTCAGTATTGTGCCACTGATGAGTACAATGCTTTTGTTGACCTAGTATACTGATTGTAATTACATAATATCCTGGCTGAAATTTAGCTGGTGCCTGCTCAGGTAAAATTAATGCCAATTTCCTTTGTTATCCCTTTGTATTTGTTACAAGGTAGTTCCTGAGCAGGCACCAACTAAATTTCAGCCAGGATATTATGTAATTACAATCAGTATACTAGGTCAACAAAAGCATTGTGCTCATCAGTGGCACAATACTGAAAATTACCTAAAGTAAAAGCATGCATAAAAGCCATAGATAAACCTCTGTCTCTGCTTAAGGACACAACTCTGTAAATTCTACTCAGGTGCATATATTTTATTTGACCTAGTAGCCCCATAGTCAACCAAGTATCATCTGGGTGTCAATTACACCCATGCCTGTGGTGCTATGATCACAGGACCTATGCTTACCTTAGCAATATCTCCTTTTTTGGGCAAGATATTTGCAAAGTTCTGCCAGAGACCTGGCATGTCAAAAAATAAAAGTGGCTGTACAGTTATGATGTCATAATGAAAGTTGTAGTATGTGATGTCATGATCATGTCAGTATGATTATATTGTCAATATGTCCATTTTTGGATGAGATATGGGCGAATCAATGTTTACAAATTTCAAACTCCGATTGAAATTGCTACAGCACATCAGTGCAGACTCAGAGAGTCATTGTACAGCCACAATGTCATAATGAAAGTTGTAGCCTATGATCACAGGACCATGGGAATATGATTACCTCAGCAATATCTCCTTTTTTGGGCAAGATATGGGCAAATTAATGATTTCATCTGTGGGTCTGTGGGTCTGTAGGGTCTGTACTTGCTCTGTGGAAAATCTGTACCATCTGTGGGTCTGTACTGCTCTGTACTGCTCTGTGCCTCTGTACCAAACCTACTGTTTTGCTGATGCAGTCTTCAATGCGACACGATTCTGGATCTACACAACAGACAAACTCACCAAGGCACACAAGCCCAATCATATATACCCACATGCAGTCACTTAGAGGTGTCATGGAAAGTCGCTATGGTTACTCTGTAAATACAGCTACCAATACTTATGCCCTGGCACTTGGCTCTCCTGCAGCAAGATACCTCACTGCTCATGGCTACACATGTGAGGCCATTGAGTGTATTATCTGTGCACACGATGATGCATTTATCTGAGCATGAATTTGTTCTATGCCTTTCACAACATGGACTTGCAGTCACTGAGGGCTTATACTTATGGCAGTTGATTCAGTCACAGTGACTTGTGTTTTGCTTACCACATAGTTGAATGATGGAATGCATGTATTTACAAACCTGAGGCCCATAACAAAGCAAAGCACATGAAATGTAAAATCCCAAAGTACAAACTAAAATGAAGAGTTCCATGTGTGAGATGTCAAACTCCCAAGTGCCCATGTCCATCACAAGTATGAAACTCCCAAGTCTTGGATACAAAGTGCCAGAGTGACCTTAGCAGTCAGCAGCAGGGTGAGTACCATTATCATCTGCTAACATGGAATATTAGTGCTGGTAACTTTGGGAGTTTACTGCTTGATGGGTAGATGAGAGTGACTATGATACCAATTGTTGTGGTGTCTAGTGTCCATGATAGTGATAAACACCAGGAGGACTTTTGGTCCAAAGTACTTGAAATATGAGGGGTAATCTGACAGTACATGAGTTTTGGTCCAAAGTCATAATCATGGTTAAAGGGAGTCTTGGATGGCCTCACAAGTACAACACACCAGAAGAAAAGCTTGAAGTTGATCATGCCAAATGCCAGCGTTACTATCACAAGTTTGTTTCAAATGTCATTTTACTCCGTTGTGCTAATAAGCTCTGTCCTTGTACTAGACATAAAGTGAAGATTAATCATCAACGGCCCCTATCCACAGTGTCCACTCACGAAAGTGAGACTATTCCAATGCAAGTCAGGTCAATGCATATTGGATGTAATCATTAATAATAGTTTTCGTTTCTGTGTGTGCAGAGAGGACTGGCGACATTTCATGTCGATGTTGAAATCCACAGAAACACAATTTTTTGAATGCATCAGTGGCTCATCTGCAAGATTCCTCGAGCATACTTATCACTGTCTTGTCAAGTCACATGATGGTTCAAACATTGATGTCAACATACTGACACCTACTGCCAATGTCCTTCAAAGCCATTTTGACAATGCATTCAAGTGTCTTGCTGAGATCCTTCAGCTAGCAGGTTATGGTGACAAGTGGTGTGGTGGAGATGCTATTTGCACGAGGATGAAAACTGTCTTGAGCCAAATGCAAGAACTTCTCTGTGTAGCAATGTGTGGCTTGGATGAGTTGCACAATCTTCATGGGTGTGGCACATTACAGTACTAGACCTTAGATATTACTCATTAAAATTCTATTATGCTCAACATATGCAGAAGAACAGTCGTTGAAGGTACATGACAAAGAGAGTGGCCATCACAAGCTAGTTTTGGTGTTGGTGAATAACTGCAGGCAGTAGAAGTGAGAGTAACATACCTGCACCCTGTTAATAATACATTGAGGGCCCAATGCATGTCTTCCAAAGTGGCAAGCCAGGAAGGATGTCACCATCCCTGCCCCTTGTCTGCAAGGCCCCACCACATCAGAGTAACTATGATGCTCAGAAGTCCATTTTGGCCAGGCTTGCATAGCAAGTTCCAATCTTCACCCTTGATGCAATTTGGTGTGTATTTTCCATCCTGTGCAGGTGCTGTAATGCTCCTCCACTTTGGCTGAAGGCTGCACCACCAAGTCCACCATTTGACCCCAAATTGACAAGGGTCTTCAATGTCAGGAGTACCACACCATGCATGACTAATCCACCATGAGACTTGTGGGGGATGACACATAGAATCAAGTGCATGTGTGCCACCCTTGCAAACAATGAATTGTGAACAGTGCTCATTTTTGATGTATTTGGTGATCAGTGTTGTCCAGCTGGGGCCAAGGTCATCCATTTGCAGTATATTGATGGCATTCTTAATCCAATCAGGTGTGTCAGGGAAGAGTGAAGTTGGCACCTAAAATGAAGGTCAGTAATATGTCATACATGCTGTCAGTGTGTTCTTGAGTAGCATACCCAGGTCTTTTTTTGTCATGTTACTTAATGACTGATGTGGTGGTTCAAAATTAGGCTCCACATATCACCCACAGTTATTGGCCATGGCTTGTGATTCCCATGGTTCTGTGGTGGCATTGGGTGACTGAGTGGTGTTTGCTGGTTATTTCGAGTGTGTTAGTGATGGCTTTACATTATAATGGCTGACCTACCAGAGCTGCCAACATGACTGGGTGTAGTGGTGTCCTGGCCTTTTCCCCAAGCATCACCAGATTTGTAATTGGGTTCTGCACATTGCCTGCAGCTATCAGTGGTGTCTTGTGATTCCCCTGGTTCCACAGCAGCATCAGGTGGCTGTGCAGTGTTTGCTGGTTTTTTTTGAGCACATTAATATTAGTGATGGTTCTATATTATAATGGTCAACTTACCAGAGCTTGCAGTGGGACTCGGTGTAGTGGTGACCTGTTTCACCTGGAGTGTCACCAGATTCATAATTGGGCTCCACATATTGCCCATGGTCACTGGTAGCATCTCATGATTGCTGTAGTTCCAGGGCACCATTAGAGTCCTGCTGGTGTTGAAATATTAGACGGATACACTACGGCTATATGGATAACTATTACCCAGTCATGTGATGATGTAGTTCCACATCATTCTATGGTGTTCTCTTGTACCAGATTACCGGTCTTTATTGTTCTGGTAGAAAGACAGAGGTAACCTAGAAAGGAAGGTTCTCTTACTTACAAATATAGTAGTAGTTCATATGGTGACAGACATACCTGGTCTGTGCACACCTACAGTGTATATAAGGGCTATATCTTAGTCCAAAGTACGGCAGAGCTCCCAATCTATATCTCACTCACACAAACACTACTCCTTCCTACTATCAAGTCCAAAGACTCAACCGAATAGCTTAAGGCAAGTGTTCACCTTAGCTCTCACCCCATAAACCCTCTGCACAATAGGTTATGAGCCCTGAGCTCATTGTCTAATGGACATTTGCTTCTGAGAGAGACATCTGTCATAGCAATGCTGTTAAATGGACCTGAGGCGCTAGGTTGGGCTTTGGCCATTCTAGTCGTTTCGTTGGTTCTAGGCCATGCTTAGGCTACGTCTCTGTTTTCACTTTATGGTGGTTCATTTTCACTTGCTCTGGTTATGTCCTGTGTCATGTGGGGAACTTTCCTAGGCATTCCATCGTGGCACGGCATTTTTGCTGCTTATCAAGAGTACCATATCCGGCTCGGCCACTTTCGCGAGCTCCGAGTTCGAGCTGCTGTGACTATTGAAGCGAGGGAAGTACTGGCTTTGCTGGGAAATGAATGTTTGGCTCTACCATGTTGGAACCCTCCTTCATATCAAGCTCTTGAGATCTGGGACCTGGACCTTGAAGCCGATTTAGATCTGGTTCCTCCCTATCCGATGTCTCCACAGGGGTATCCTATGGTTCTTTCGGAACCCTTTGATCTTTCGATCAAAGAAACCCAGGAGCTTCATCATAGATGGTTGGAAATGCAAGTCCAGCATAGGGCTTTGCATGTTGGAATAATTGTTAGTGATAGTATTCACATAATGCAAAGGTGGCATAATATCCAGTTTGGCTCTGTTCCTGATCCTTCTACGACTTCGTTACCCCATTTGGTTGAGGAGTTACCTCCCACACCGACTCCCAAAGGAGATGATGAAGGATCGGACTTGAGTCATCTCGAGTTTGATCTTTTGTAGTTGCTTCTCTCTTCGTCTCCTCTCGAGTTCATAGGCTTATACTGCTCCTGCTTTTGCAGATGTCAGCCATCATCATAAACAGGAACAAGCTTACGGAACCACTGGCGTGGGCATCCCAACCCTTTCCTATTGCTGTTGAGAAGGAAACCACTCTGGCATTGGAAAAGGCGAGTACGATGGATGACCCTGCACACAAACAATATATCCAACACATAATTGGATTCATTGAGGAGATCTATCTCCCAAAATGCCCAAATTGGAAATATGCCATTTCCCAACATCGGTCTCAGTACACTTGTACACCGTTCCCATGGCACTTAGTTCTGGCTGTTGCCATTGAACAAACTTGGGAGTCTATTCCCAGAAATTTTGCTGACCGCTGCCCCGAGGACGAACCTCTAGTTAACCGAAAGGTTCATATAACCTTTCATGGCTTTCTCACCAACTGTTTACCCAAAATCACTGCTGCTTCGACTCCGCATGCTCGCACTAACTTCAATGGCGTAGATATTCCGTCGTTTACCTATGAAGATCCTGCCCTCGAAACTGTTCCAGCCTTTACACTCACGAATGATATCTTCTTCTACTTCAAAGGAAGAATCCATCCCTGCTATGATTACCGAAAGTTCCACAGGATCATCCCGGCTCTTCGGATTTGGAACCAACATCTTGAACGCAATTTCAGAAGAGTTTGGACTTCCAACTCAATCGACCCAAGACACGTTCCAAGGGCCCTCCAAACAAGACACCATAATGGTACAGTCTTGTTTGATCCCAAAATCGTATTACTCCTTATGGAAAGATGGGATGTTATCATGTGGGGTATGGAGCAAGACCCTAACGCAGCAGGATATAGTGACAAGGATGAGCATCTCTGGTGGAGATCTCCTAGTGGAAGTATGAACTGGGTCAACTGGCCCTCTTCAGCAATGATTTATGTGGATTTGGAGAGAGAATGTGAAAAAGGTTCTGGAGAGGATATCCCTCCTGCACGTCCCAGAGGAATTTATTGACAGAATCATTGAACAACATATGTGGCAGCAAGTGTCAAACCAATTCCCTCTTCCCAGAAATTTTCCTGAACCATATCTTGGTTATGGAAATAGTCCCTACTATTTGATAAATAGAGACAACTATATGCCTCTCAGCTTGTTTTATATAATGTGTTCCGAAAACTTGAGATATTCTCAGTTTATTCTGCAATTCATTTGTGGTATCCATGAAGGATTGACAGTTGACAGATCTCTGTCGGAAACACTACTGGACTTGTATCGTCCTGAACAGTTGGCATATCACTATTTTCCGGATCTTGGTTTTACCAATCTGGAGGGACTCTGAATAGGAAGATGGTGAATAATGGCTAAAGGGAATAGCAAACCGATTAGGGAAAAGTGGAAAAGGAACAAAGATGTACAATGTCACCACAGAGCACAGAGACAGAGAAATAACCAGCAATACCAAAAAGCAAACAAAGCTTTTGTGTCTGGCTCAGATCAGGTCGATGACTTGATACTTATGCTGGAACATTTCTAGATGACAGATCAAAAGGAAACCTCCATGTCCAAGAACATTCCATGCCTTAATGGCTCAAACTATGCATCTTGGAAAGCTATGATAAAAGGATACTTCATGACTCTTGACATCTGGGGAGTGGTTGAGGGAACAATCACTTTACCCAGTGGCCCTGACGCTGCTATTGCAGTGTGGCATACGAAGGATCAAAGAGGAATGGGAACCATTCTATTGTATTGCGACCCTGTCATATCCGTGTCCTTGGACTCCAAGAACACAGCAAAAGAAATGTGGGATCATCTTGCTACCACATACGGCACACCAATGGCAGTATCTGCCTACACAGACTTCCTTCGTCTAATGAAACTTAGGATCAATCCCTCCAACGATTTGGGGTCCAAACTCGTGGAATTCAACATGGTACTAGGGGCGCTGGCTACCCAGCAGCTGGCTATTGCCAAACCCTTACAGTGCATGATCCTTTGTGGCGCCTTCTTGGATAAGTGGGGACAGGGTCCCATTAATATTCTTTCGTCAGTCCAGGCCAAGGACCTTAAAATCAATGACATCATAGCTCACTTAAAGGAATTATCGTCTCACCATACTGGACAATCAAACTTGCCAAAACTGGAATCCAGGATTCAGGCATCATCATCTCAACCATTGGTAAACTGACTCTCGAAACCTCCTTGCTGCTGTAAATGCCAAGGAAAACACAGTACAGAACAGCATATCGACCAGGGACAGTCCTCCCAGGGTCGAGGATCATTCAGAGGAAGAGGTCAGAGTCGTGGGGGAGCACCTTATCAGCACCAGCAGCCCCAACAACAACAACAGCAACAATCTTCTTGTGGAAAGGGCAAATCTTGTTGTGGTCATGGTCGTGGTCAAGGCCGTGGTGGTTTTCACACAGTAGACTTCTCTGACATTCCTGAAGAATCCCAGGAGTATGAGGAATATGACCAGCAAAATTATGACCAGGAAGAGTCCAGTCAGTATGACGACCAATATGACAAGGGTTATGAATCGTATAATGTCGAGGTCACAGCCCTTGACATAAACACTGCCAACCGCTTCAAAGAGTTCGAAGAAGATATCACTCCTGTTCCTGTGTACAATCCGGAACCAGTTGAGTACGTTGTTAATCTGCCTCAACCTCAGAGCATTGATCCATGCACATGTTCTATCTGCCTCCGCAATCCAGCCAACTGAGCTCATCTTCGGTTACTACAGAGTATTCCTGTTCACGGTGGAGTTCAAACTCTGGAGAGGACCAACAAGCGATGGACATCTGCTGAATCAGATGACCGATGCCATAATGGAACCTCCGACTCCAGTCCTGGACATAATAGATCTGAGAGTTCCGAGGCACAGATTCAGTTGTGGGTGGATAGTGACATTTCGAGAGAGGAATTGTTATCACACGATCATACAAGCTCTAAGACTTCTAGGCATAGACGCCATGGAGTAAAGGTTACCTTACAGGAGTTCCATGCTTTGGTATCCGAGCATAGGTATCCAGAGCCAGTATGATCAATTAACATTCCTGATGATTATCATCTTGATGTCCTAGGAGCCTCTGGCTTCTCTTATGGTTGTAATGATGACGAATTTTCCTTGTATCCTTGTGAACTTGAGGTTAACCCAAGCACTAACTTTGTATCCAAGAATTGCACGTGGATGTTGGACTCTGGTTGTTCACATCATGTGACACCATACCAGAAGGATTTCATGACTTATTCTGTCATCAGTGAAGCACAATTTGCTGGTACCACTGGTAATGAACCTGTATGCCTAAAGGGATGAGGAACCATTGTCCTTCGATTAGAAAACAGAAAGTACCTGACACTCCGTGAAGTCATACATGGAGATTTCTCAAAATGCCTATGTTCCCGAAATCAGCTGTTAAAGAGTGGATACATCTCTACAGCTATGAAACAACATGAAGTGATCCGTACACCTGATGGTCGTGTTGTCCTCAAGGCAGAATGCTTGTCTACATTGCGGTTACACTGGTTCTATGGAGTACCTGTCCATTCCTCCAGTATCCTACAGACTGTAGACCTAGGGATCATTACAAAGGATGATTACACTCTTTGGCACAATCACCTTGGACATCCAGGTGTATCAGTAATGAAAAATTGCAAGCACCATATTAAGGGTATTCCTGCTGAGCTAATCATGAAACCCTTACATTCTTATCAAGGATGTGCTCAAGGCAAACTAGCATCTGATCCATTCCACCCTTCTGACAAATGGGCTTCTGCACCACTTGCTTTAGTCCATGGTGATTTGTTGGAATTACCCAATGAGTCTTATTACCACAGTCATTATGTTCTTACACTGCTGGATGACTTCTCCTCTTTTGGTTTTTGCCTTTATCTTAGACAAAAGTCCGACACCCTGGCCAGGTTCACAGAATGGTTAGCCACTGTTGAATGGCAATGTGGTTGCATGTTGAAGACTTTTCATTCAGATCGAGGGGGAGAATTTATGGGGAATGAGTTTAAATCTCTCCTCAACTCCAAGGGTATTGTCCATGAGCTTTCTATTGCTCATCAACCACAACAGAATGGGAGAGCCAAGCAGTTCAACCGCACTATACTTGAAAAGGCTGGATCAATTTGTCATCATGCTTGTGTTCCTAAGCGTTATTGGAACTTTGCTTTTGACTCTGCTTTGCATGTTTACAATAGGACTCCTTTGTGTCAGTGCAACTGGAAGACTCCGTGTGAACTGTTTCTTGGCAAAGTACCCGACATCTCTTACCTTCGAGTCTTTGGTTGTCTAGCATATGTCTGGATACCAAGAGAACTACGAAAGGATAAGTTAGAACCCCATGCTGAGGAAATGACTTTCCTTGGTTATGAAGTAGCCACTAAGGGCTATCGCTTTCTGCATGGACAGAAAGTTATAATCGCTCGCACTGCAAAGTTTGTCGAAGAAGTTTTTCCTTTTTGTATGGATGATAGAAAAGGAAACAAATCTGATAACCATGACCAACCTGTAACAGACCAATCACCAGATGATGAAAATATTCCCTACTGATGAACAAGTGGATAATGGGCCTGATCAGCCAATGGACAGGAGACCCCAATCCTGATCACAAAGTCCAGAAGATTATAACCCACCAAGGAATGGTGATGAAGACCAGTATCCAGGACCTCCAGATATTCCACCACAGAGAGCAATTCCTCATTCCAATCAACCACCCTCACAAAATATTCCTCAAAAGAGACCAATGCCTAGAGAATTTAATCATCACATTACTCGACCTCCACTCAGACCTGGAAATGTTTATGGAGAAAGATGTCATCCAACTGAGATAGAGAGAGAAATTCGAGATAAGCAGGATGCTTTGCACGATATTCTTAGGAGAACAGAAGAAGGAGCAGAATGGATTAAAACAGCTATTCATGAAAGGAGATTTGATGATCTTCAGTCTCATCAGGATGCTGAAAGAGTTCGTGAAGCTGAGAAGCAGCAGCAACCTTCATCTTCAAATGAGGATCAGCCTTTGGCTGGACCTTCGCGTTTTCCTGGAGCTCTCAAGGAAACCTCGAAAGAAGAAATGAGCTTTGCTCAAATCTTGTCTGCGTGCATAAAACAAGCTCTGGAACAGTATAGGGATGTCTTACGACTACCCAAACCTGAACAAAACAGATGGTTTGATGCGATGAGGGATGAGTTAAAATCGATTGAAGAAAGAAAAGTATGGACACTTGTGAATCCTCCTTCAGGAAGAAAACTGGTGAAATCAAGATGGGTTTTCACTGTTAAAAGCAATGGTTGTTACAAAGCTAGGCTCGTCGCCAAGGGCTTTACTCAAGAGTATGGAATTGACTTTGAAGATACCTTTTCTCCAGTTGCACGTTTTGAAACAGTGTGGATTCTCCTAGCTCATGCAGCACAGAACAATTGGGAAATGGAAGCTGTAGATGTTAAAATGGCATTCCTTTATGGCAAGCTAGATGAAGAAATATATATGGAACAACCAGAAGGATTTAAAGTCAAAGGTCAAGAACATATGGTCTATCAGTTGCTGCGCTCCCTATATGGATTAAAGCAGGCAGCACTCTCCTGGAACAAAGAGTTACACCAGTCGTTGTTACGAATGGGTTTTCTCTGATCCAAAGTTGATGCTGGTGTTTATTTTTACAATTCAAAAGCTGGACAAGTAATCTTCTTGATTTATGTTGACGACGGGTTGTTTCTTGGGTCACATAAAAACCTTTTGAAGAAGAAGAAAGACGAGTTTATGAAAACATGGGAGTCTAGAGATCTTGGTGAGGTTAAGGAGTATCTTGGAATCCAAATATGCCAGAAGCACCAAACTAGAGAGATCTGGTTAGATCAAATCCCCTATGTTGAAAAAGTCATAAAAAGATTCAGCATGGAAAATGTGACTTCAGTTCGCACTCTGTTACCCTCTGGATATATTCCAGAGAAACCACCGACTTCCTATCCATCAGCAAAACAACCCTCCTCTGTAGAACCCTGTAGTCTCTGTACAGAATCCTGTACAGAAAGGTAGTGAGAACTACAGAGTCTACAGAGAGGGTTGTTTTGCTGATGTCAGTCAACTTCTCAACTTCGTTCCAAGTATCAATCAGTTATAGGGTCGTTACTCTATGTGGCTCTAGGGACTCGCCCAGACATTGCATATTCAGTAATCCAAATGTCGCAGTATATGTCTAATCCCACCGATCTGCATCTTAAACAGGCACTTCACATAGTTCGATATGTGGCATCCACACCAAAACTTTGCCTTCACTATCATGGAAATGAAAGGAGAATTTATGGTTTTGCTGATTCTGACTGGGCTTCAAATAAAGATACTTGTCATTCAACAACTGGCTTTGCCATGTACTATGGCAACTCCCTAATTTCGTGGAGATCCCAAAAGCAGAAAACTATTGCTCTATCTTCAACTGAAGCAGAATATATGGCGATGTGTGATGCTGCCAGACAAATCAAATGGCTTGACATGCTCTTCAGGGAATTGTCATTCAAAATGGACAAGACCATTGTTTACTGTGACAATATGGGTGCTCACTTTATAGCAGAAAATCCTGTGTTGGATGGTCAATCCAAGCATATAGACATTCAGTGGCACTTCGTTCACGAATGTGTTGAGGAAGGGTTGTTTGTCATTGAATATGTTAATACCACTCGTCAGCGAGCTGATGGTTTAACAAAGTCGTTAACATGGCAGAAGTTCGAGGATAATCACTCATCATTAGGCCTGGTAACCAGGATGAATTAGAGCGAGGGGGAGTGTTGAAATATTAGATGGATACACTATGGCTATATGGATAACTATTACCCAGTCATGTGATGATGTAGTTCCACATCATTCTACGGTGTTCTCTTGTACCGGATTACCAGTCTTTATTGTTCTGGTAGAAAGACAGAGGTAACCTAGAAAGGAAGGTTCTCTTACTTACAAATATAGTAGTAGTTCATATGGTGACAGACATACCTGGTCTGTGTGCACCTACAGTGTATATAAGGGCTATATCTTAGTCCAAAGTATGGCAGAGCTCCCAATCTATATCTCACTCACACAAACACTACTCCTTCCTACTATCAAGTCCAAAGACTCAACCGAATAGCTTAAGGCAAGTGTTCACCTTAGCTCTCACCCTGTAAACCCTCTGCGCAATAGCTGGCTATGTAGGTCAGCGCCAGAATTGTTGAGAATGTTTGCATTGGAGGACAATTCCTCATGCATGTTGCTACTGGGGCTACCAGAGATGTCTGAATCAGTTCTGGATCTGTTCACACTTCTTGTAGAGTTGTTGATAATGGAAGCAAAGCAAATCTTTTTGGAAAGTTTGGGTGGTTGTTTATGACAATAGGAATTTTTGGACTTGTCCTGGGTCCTGGGAACAGCTTTGAGGCAGTTGAGTGTGACAGGAACATAAACCACTTTCTGAGCTGAGAAAGGGAGAGCTGTCACATGGCATCATTTGTGGCTTTGTCTGTCATCAGCTTCAGACTCCTCATTGTTGGTGGACAGTTGGTCCTCATCAGCTGTTGAGTCCATGGCTGAGTCACTAGCTTCTTTGACCTTCTTCTGGCATATGTGGTTACATTTGGCTGGTGGGGTCCTGTCTTCCATCTGGATGCCATTGTCAATGGAAAAACCAAGCAGTGTTCAGTAAGAAGCCCACCAAGTTTTCTTCATTGTCATAATCAGCATCGAACAACTGGCACAGGAGTTGCTCCTCCTTGGCTGTGGTAGAATTAATGAAGTATAATGATAGCATGCACAGTTACTTACTGTAGCACGTATTGAGATAATCCTTGGAAGCATTAGTGACCAATTTAAACTTCGTTTTGTCAGCTTCCTGTCAGTGCTGTGGAATGGCCTCATGATTGACACCATGGTGCATCCTAAATAGATCCAATTAACAAGTGAATATGGATATAGATATGACATATGAAAGGACACTGATGGACCCATCTCTCCTGGGTTCAGGCCCTCCAACAAGCATACAAATGTGCATGCCCAGGGTTTCACCAATACCATGTATGAATGTATGATAGGACCAACAAAACCACCCAGATGATCAATAGCACTGTATATGACAGGCATCAGTACCATAGTATGCTAGATGATCAATGCAACCTACTCTTGACATGATTGCATGTTGGTTGGTGGTGGGGCTTCCAGGGCAGCCTCCCATTCTTTCAATGCCTTTTTGTGCTCTTGTTGTGCACAAACCACCCACTCTTGATGAACATCTGCATCTTCACAAGCAAAGCATGAACTGGTGAATTTTGTGTGCTTGGCAGCATGATGCTTCTTGGAGAGCCCAGCTGATGCCCAGTGCTCTTCAAATGCTGATTTGACTTTGCTCTTATAGAATACTTTGGACCACTGTTGCTCTGCATGCAGTCTTTTTGGTTGGCGAGGTTGGATGCCAGACAACTGGCCCATCAGTCGAGTGATAGGATTCTTGGCAACATCCTGGGCCTGAATGAGTTGATTGGCATTCTTTGAAGCATGGTACGACAGCCATGAAGAGATTGACTGAGAAAAATGGAGCATCAAGATTGAATCTCATGTACAAAATAGAAAATGATTGAATATACCTTTCTCATCACTCCAACAATTGCCTTCTTACACTGCTCTTCCTCAGGGGTCAGAGCATCACTGGCAATGGTGAGATCTTGGGTACCACCTTCTGAGGGTTCATGGCTGAGAGGAAGGCACCAACTGAACTGCTGGAAATATTGATTGACAATGTTGTCAACATAGTCATTGCCACAAGTGTGTCCTTGAGCTGCAGCTGCCTTGTATGCCTCAAGATGGTCTGTCAGAAACAACAGGCAGGCACCTTTTGCCCAGCTTTTTTGCAATTTCAGTATTGGGGGTAGAGCTGTGGACAGCATTGACACAGCAGGAATGAGCACTGATGAAGATGTGGATTTGCTGCAAAAATGTCAGTGATGGTTGGAATGGCTAACAAGTGACAGATTCACTTCATTTGGGGTGTGCTACTTGCCCAGACAATTCATTGGGAGTGAATATTTTTGCCAGAGGTTTGGACGAGGTCAAAGCATCAGTGAAAATGGAAGTTGCCAGCTCATATGTAATGGCAGTTCCCAGCAGGATACCCTGCAGAACAGAGTGGGAGTGAATAGCAGCAGAGTATTTACTTAATTAGTGCTATTATATGAATTAATTATGAATTGTAATACTGATATTATTGTATATTATTGGGTATACCTTTCATATACCATCTACTCCAGGCTACTAGCCCAGATAATTTGTTGGGAGGGAATGTTTTTGGCAGAGGTTTGGATGGGGTCAAACATCAATGAGAACGGAAATTGCTAGCTCATATGTAATGGCAGTTCCTAGTGGGATACCCCCACAGAACCGAGCATGCAGAGCCAGATGGCAGCAGTGTATTTAATTAGTGTTATTATATGAATTAATTATGAATTGTAATACTGGTATTATTGTATATTATTGGGTCTACTTTTTGTTTACCATCTATTCCAGGTATAGATGGGGATGGGATGGCTGACATAACCCACCTTCCTAAAGGACATCTCGCAATCATCAAGCACCAGGTTGTGGCTGTGACAAAATCCATGTTTTCTGACAAGTGGCACTGCAAGCATTTCACAATTTTTCATGCCAAAATATGTTGAAAAAAATGACAGAAGAGATACTCTGTTATTTCAGCTGTGTTCACAGAAAAAATGCAAATATAATGTTTTGTTTTCTCTGTCTTTTCTGTTGAAAAACATGAATTGATGGTAGTGCTAATTAGCTTCTACACTAATGGGTATTACCATCAATCAATGTTTTGTGGCAAGTCATACAAAGAAATGAGAATATTATTTTTGCCTTTTCTCTTTGAAAACACCTGTCAAAAAAGAGTATTACTTTCTTCCATTTTTTCAGCATGTTTTCTGAAGAAAAATTGTGAAATGCTTGCAGTGTGGGTAACCTGGAACTACCCATGATCGTTTGGTCAAAAACAGCAGCTAAGGCTCTATGACTCTTATTGACTCCTATCTTGTCATCCTGACTCTCCTTTGTCTTGGCAGCACCCTTCAGCTTTCTGCCAGAGGTCAGTCCCAGTGAAAACTGGACATGAGCTGGTGTGACCCTAGCTGACAAGATATGAAACTGATATGAAAAATATGATGTGGTTGGCAATGTTTATGGAAGTTCCCTTTTTGGGGCTGTGCTGTGCTGCAATGCATAACACTGACTGCATCATTGGCACAGCACACCTGCACACAGCATGTTCCCTGTGCACTCCCTATGCACAGCTATGCAATATGTTATGCAGTGCTTCCCTCTTACTAAGACATGCTACATCATTTGTAAGCAAGGGCCTGGAGTGTATGTGTGGGAAATTTACCTTTGGTGAATTTCCTCTTTGTTCCCCCCTCCACCTCACCCCATACCCACAAGGTCTTCTACCCACTCAATGGCAATTGTTCATACTATTCATCCCAGAAATTGATAAGCAAAGCAAATGTAAGTACTACAGTGGCTTTATCCTGAGTCATTAATACTTGCTGATGGTGCATATATGCAGGATTCTGAAGTTGCTGTCATGAGATCTCTGATCGAGGCTAATCTGTTTGCTGCAGCCAATTCAGGTGACTCTCATTCTCATTTTTGTTGTTCCTCTGTCTTGCACTTGCATTCCCACCCTGCTGCCATTGTCAAGGATGGATTTCTGGTTGGCTCGGAAAACCTGCACTGCCTATTGTTCCTTTTCAACCTACTCTGTGTCATGTTGTGTGCTGGCATAGTGGAGTGTGCAACCAGTGATGTTGAGGGACCAAGAGGGATGGGTTGTATCCCCAAGGTCAGTGGCTGTAGCTTTGGGGGCAAGACATGGTGATTGTTAGGGGCCATGCCCTAAATGGAGGTTCATAATTGTTTGCAGGCATGTGATACTCTGGTATCACATGCCTGCATGTCAAGTATATATATACACTTCATAGTAAGTTTTAAGGACAATTATTGTCTTTAACTATCACACTGTGAATACCATACAGTACAGTTCATGGGTGTGACCTAAGGCAAATACCACAACCCTTACAATTTTTTGAACTCTTGTCGAAGTATTCGCAATGAGCCACATGGCTACTTGCACAGTAAAGTTGGGTCAGAGCAAGCCACCTGATGGAGGTGATCCCCCTCCAGATGATAATAGTCATTGAAAACAGAAAGGACCTTCTGAGGTCCAAAAGGATAATAGAAGCTTGGAGGAAACTCAGCCACCAGCTGGAAGCGCCAACCAAGGAACAGGTGCTAGGCAGCTTGGACCTGGAGTGCTGGATGCACATATGCCTGGAGGATTAAATACCTCAATGACATTGAGAAGCAGCACTGAATGAGCTGTGAGAGAGGGAAGAGAGGTTTCCAGAGACTCAATGAGTCCCCTTACTCAGCATACTGAGTTAGATAACTCACAGATGTCTTCTGACCCCATCTTAGTATGGAGGACTCAGAGTCCTCCAATTGAAATATATGAAGAAGGTGAAGCACCTTCAAGAAGGGAGACCAATGAGAGGGATGCCCTGATAGACCCTTGCATGGCCTTTGAAGCCATGAATGACTTTCCCAAAAGTCTGCAGCAACAATGGCTGGAATACAGGTATGGCCCCAAAGGTTTTGATAATCATGGGGTGAACCCCAGTGTGCATCATGCAGAAGAGCTAGAAAGGTACAGACAGGCTCTTGCCACCAAAAGTGCAAGTAGGACAACTACCCCAGACATTGAACCTATGTTCAAGAGGGAGGATACAATCCCTCAGTTCTGGCTGGGAATGCCAGTGATGAGGGAAAACCCTCCAGTTGAAAGAACTGACACACTTGGTCAAAGGGGTGGATTTTCCCCTAATATGCTGGATTGCCCTGCATATTTCTCGAGATGAGACTTGGATATAATCCAACAGATGTTTGGGAATGAGCAGGGGGCCACAGTACTCCACCAGATGGCACAAGACTGTACCATCACAGCCAGAAATGCTGCTGCAGGAAACAGGGATAATACCCCTGGAGAAAATAATAGAATCAGAACAGTTGATGATCTATATGGCTGAAGTGAATGAGGAGGTAGGCCTCCTGGGAGACCTGAAGATGGAGGCAGTCCTCCCAAGTGAAACAATTATGGAAGAAACTTCCATGGTCAAGGTTTCCCAGGGGGTGGTCCCCCTGATGGTGGCCCTCCAGGAGGAAGACCACCAGGTGGTGAAGATCCTGAAGAAGAGGACAAAGATGGTCCTTGAGGATATGGGAGAACTCCCATAGTTGGGGGACAATGTATCATCCAGGGAAATCAACTGAACTATCTAAGGGGATTTATCCCAGGTAATACAAGGTACATGGACTTTATGCAGAACAGATATGCTCAGCATATCTGGGAACAAGTCGGTCTACTGACAGGGCAGGTTGGACCTGAGGTGAAGGCAATGAACCTGCCAAAGCCTGGAAAATATGGAGGCCAGGATGACCTGGATAAATTCAATGACTGGCTGGGCCAGATATTGAAGTACTTCTGTACATTCAAGGTCACTGGTCCTGATTGTGATGAAGATCGCATTTTGTACACTGGATTGTACTTGGAGGGTCTAGCCTCCCAATGGTATGATCAAGAAGTTGATTCTCTGAATCGACAGATACATCATTGGACTTTTGAAGAATTAATCTGTGGACTATTCAAGTGATTCATCCATGAAGCATTGGCGCAGAGTGCAGCCAACAAGTATGATCGAACCAGGTTCGAATATGATAAGGGAGCCCTTACATATTATAATGATCTAAAGCATCATGCACACTGAATGGTGCAACCTCCTGATGATTACTTGTTCAGGAGGAAGTTCTTGTGGGGATTACCACACTCTATAATCCCTGCACTCTATAATCAAATCTACATTTGAAGCTTGCAGTATCTCCACAGAACATTCAACAATTGAGGAAATCCTTGAAGAAGTGAGACACATGGAGACTGTGCAGAAAGTGGTGAACATGCATATGAGAATGAGCCATGCTGGCTCTGGAGGGAAGACCTCCCAGGGATGAAGTGGCTCACACCCACATGGAAATAGGAGTGCAGGAAGCTCCATGAATAAAGATAACTTTAAGTATTTCCAGAAAGGAAATATGCTATATCAACATAAGATGAATTTCTCATCAAAGGGCACTGAGGTTGGAAAGAAAGGTGGACAGTTCCACTGTAAGGATGGTGACCATAGGTTCCATCACAAAGAGCAAGATGACTCACAGCAGAAGGGGAAGCAACCCCACAAATTTATGCCAGGCATAACATGCTTCAATTGCTCAGAGGTGGGCCACATGGCCCCTGATTGCCCTCACCCTCAAAGGGACAAGAACAAAGTGGCAGTAAAGCCACAGTTATATGCAGTAGAAGTCCAAGAAGAAGAGGGACAAGATACCCTCATGAAAGAACAGTTGGAGGAACCTGACAAAGAAAAGATCGTGAATGGCAATCATGAGCACAAAGAAACTAGCAATCATGAAGAAGGATTGCAATATGACAAAGGGAGTCTCATTGAGGAGTATGAGGTGTACTCAGAAGCTGATGATGATGATGAACCTGTCACATATTTTGGGGCTATGCATGAAGAAGATGAGTCCACTACTTCTGAAGAAGTAGTGTCCTGTGCTATGATGTGTGTTATATACAAGGACAAAGGTTTGTCAGAAGAAGAGTGCTGTTCCAAATCAGGGAGTGACACCCTGGAAGTGAATGAAGGAAATTCATACAAGGATGAACCTCAAGAAGAAAAATGGGAATGGTCTGGGATATATGGTGCAGTGCACAAAGGAACATGTGATGAATGTCAACATAGAGTCAACCATGTAGCTGAGGGGCTACTTAGTAGAGACAAATCCCTGATGTGGGCACTCAAAATATCAGAAAATCATGCTAGGCATGAATACCACAGAGGTATGGATGATGGAAACTGTATATGACTGTTGGATATGGGTGGTGGTACAATGCACATACAGACTGCCATACAGGTGATGGCTTTCCATCTCAGAATGCATGAAGGGTATCATATGAATGCCCTTAGGCAAATGATATTGGCATGAGAAAATGTGCAACGACTGCCAGGATGCAATCAAGTCTTGCATGAATGCCTAGACAGTGCTATATTTGACATATGCTGTCAAGGCATGTCAGGAAGTAACATTGGAGTTTACCCTGACATGGTAGTAGTAAGTACCCTGTGGGGTAAAGTCTGGGTCAACCAAGATAATATGGTAGAGTACCAACCAGACATCATGGAAGGTACAGGAGGACCCCTGTGGAGTGTGTCTCTAAGGATAGAGGATGAAGATATGGACTTCTGAATGGAAGATTCCATAGAGACTGAAAGTGCAGTAGATAATTCATCTACAACAGGCTGATGGACTTGGTCTTCCATCTACAGTGCTATTCATGAGGAACTCTCATGCCAAGAATGTGCTCAGAGGATAGAGCATGTTTCTGAGTCAGCAATCAATGGAAATACTACATTGAACATAGCATTACATTATCCAGAGCAACTAGCTCACAGGGAATACAACCGTGGCTGGGATGATTGCGACCGAGCACAAATGGAAGGGCACAGTATGAGTTTAGACTGTACATGTTGTGCAATGTGAACAATGGCAGACCGAATACAGTCCATGGAAGCTGATAGGCTTCAGGTAATTGCAGATATCTGAGAAATGCTGGGGGAATGCAGTGGTGTAACTCCAGAAATGCGAAGAGCACTTGGAATAATGGAGGCTTGCCTCCAATGAGCGATTGAAAGCAACAATCATGTCGGGATATACCCTAACAATATGATAGTAGCAATGCCCCATGGGGATGTGATTATCAGCAACAACAAAGAACAACATCATCATGACCTACAGCTGGCAGCAATGAATCTCACTGAAAAAATCAAACCAATGACAAAGTCATTAACTTGATCATTTCAGTATGCTATGCATATGAATAATGTAGTGGGATCTCGTCCCAAAATAAATCCAGAATTGCAAAGATGCACAATGTTACAGAGTATCATCAATGGGTGCACAGCATATATGATGATAGACACTGGAAGCACAGGAAACTTCATGAGTCCAGCATTTGCCAAGGTCATGAAGATGAGGGTATTTCCCCTTGAACAGCAGCTAACACTGCAATTAGCCTGCATAGGCAGCTGGTTGAAAATCACTCATGGTGGAACATCCACAATACAGATTGGAAACTATGAAGTGGAAGTATACTTTGATGTAGCAAATATTGATCACTACAATTGTATAATAGGAATCCCCTTCCTAAGGCAAACTAAAGTGATTTTCAATTTCACAAGGAAAACAATAGAGATAGCAGGTGAGTGTGTGCCTCTTCTCACTGAGCCTGAGGCTCTGACAACAGGTAAATCCCATCATAATAATTGACTATCACACCATGCAAGGTCTTGGCCTCACAAGGGCTCTAAAGGGGGGAGGGGATCCAATGGATTAAAAGAGCCAGGTGGCTCACAAAGCAATGAGCACCTCACAATAATAAAACCTAATAAGACACTGTTAAAAAATGAGGATATACCTCAGCTACGAAACCAATGGTTAGATCGGTATAAGCACAGACTTAGTGGGGTAATCCCAAAATTACCCCCACTACAGGAGGTAAATCACAGGATTCTGCCAGTTGATGAGAAGAAGCAGTATGCATATCATCTGCCACAGTGCACTGATGTGCTAAAACAACAGTTGTCAGACAAAATCTGACTATATACCAACACAGAATGGTGGGTGCTGAAAAGTGTCCCACAAGCTGCCCCAATGCTATGCATCCCCAAGAAAAATGGAAAACTGCAGACAGTCATTGACTGCCACAAAAGAAATGAAAATACAGTGAAGGATGTCACCCCCTTCCCAGATCAAGATCAAATATGAATGGACATAGCTTGAGCAAAGTATCACTCTAAGATTGACTTGTCAAACACATATGAACAAGTTCATATAGAACCTGAAGACATCTGGAAGATGGCCTTCTTGACAATATATGGGACTTTCTTAAGTCAAGTTATGCAGCAGGGAGATTGTAACACCCCTGCGATGTTTCAATGTCTAATGACAGTGATCTTTAGAGATCACATAGGATGCTTTGTATACATCTATCTCAATGACATATTCATCTACAGTGATATGATAGAGGACCACAAATGACACCTCAGAATAGTGTTTGAAGCACTAGAAAAGGCTGACTTCTACCTTGAGAAGGAGAAGTGTGGCCTCTATGCAGAAAAGCTAGATTGCCTAGGGCATATCATAGATGCCAAGGGCATACATGCAGATAGAGACAAGATGTCTTGAACTAGGAACTGGAGGACTCCTAAGAACCTCAACGAGGTCCAATGATTTGTTGGACTAGTAGAATACCTGGCACAGTTCATGCCAGAAATATCGGCATATACTATGCCCCTGACTGGTATTCAGTGGAATGAACATCCATTTCAGTGGAGAGAAATCCACGATAGGTGTTTCCAAATGATCAAGGATCTTGCATGCAAGTACCCAATCTTGCGGCCTATTGACCTGTGAAAGGAAGAGCCAATCTGGCTTGTGTGTGACACATCACTCTATGGAGTAGGCATGCTGTATGGGCAGGGGCCCAATTGGAAGACCTGTCAGCCAGCTGGGTTTATGTTGAAAAAGTTGGGTGATGCTCAACAAAATTATTGAACATTCAAGCAAGAAACTCTCACAATAATTGAAGCGCTTCTGAAATGGGAGGATAAACTCCTCGGTTTCAAATTTATGATCATTACTGATCATGAGGTGTTGGGGTACCTCAAAACTCAATGAAAATTGTTGAGTCAACAAGTCTGCTGGTTGGACTATATGTCATGATTTGACACAAACATCATCTATGCAAAAGGCACTGAGAACTGCATAGTGGATTGCCTCTCTCATTACTATGAACAAGAAGGAGGAGACATAGCCTCCGATGATGAAGTTGAATGGGCAGACACAGATATATGTCTGGACCCAGAGGGAGATGATCTCCCTCAAGACAGGTGGCAAGAACTGAAGTTATCAGCAATGAGAGAGGGAAGTATCCCTCGAAAGAGTAACCATTTAAAAGAAAAGGTCAAAAAGAGATACGAAGAGGCTAGAGAGATGGCCTCAGCTGCAGAGCAGAGTAACAAGGAATCCCCTAGTGCAAGTGCACAGGAAGACCCTACAATACTCGAGTCTGCCAAGGCCAATAGAGTCTCTACCATAATGCTCAGTGAAGCACCAGGCTTCTTAAGTGCTGTCCATAAAGGATATAAAAGTGATTCTGTACTCGCAAAAGTGATGGCACAGCCATCACATTATCCCCAATTTGAAGAGGAAGGTGGTCTCCTCTACATGAGAAATCATGGAGGAGAGAAGGTGTTGTGCCTTCTGCACACAAAGTATGAAGGCAATGACACTATTGCCAAGGTAATTGATCAGGCACATAGGACACTGGGGCATTTTGGGCCCCAGAGAACAGCAGATTATATCTGCAGATGGTCTTGGTGGCCAAAACTTGGCCAGGAAGTGGACAAGTTCTGTCAAACATGTCCAATATGTCAGATGACAAAAAACAATAATCAATGACCAAAGGGTCTACTGCACAGTTTACCTGTGCCACAAAGACCCTGGGGGTCAATAGTGATGGACTTTGTGGGACCTTTCCCACCAAGCAACAGGCATGACTACCTGTGGGTAGTCTTGTGCCATCTAATGTCAATGGTACACCTAGTACCAGTGACTACAACAATACGAGTATCAGAGCTCACAGGAATATTCATAAGAGAAGTCACCTGACTGCATGGACTGCCAGAGACAATAGTCTCAGATTGAGACACAAAGTTCATGTTGGCCTTCTGGTGTGAAACACACAGAATGTTAGGAGCAAAGCTCCTGATGTCGACAGCTTTCCATCCACAGATGGATGGAGCATCTGAATGAGTGATAAGGAATGTAGTGCAAATGCTACAAGTGATGGTCTGACCAGACCAAACAGATTGGACATTGAAGATGCCAATGGTTGAGTCTGCAATCAACTTGAGCATAAGTAGCTTGACAGGGTTCACACCCTTCAAGCTAAATTATGGGTATATGCCTGAGATGACGCAACACATCAGAGGGGGAACACCCTCGATGGCACCAGGAGTGAAGACCTTTGTTAGGCAAGTGCTAGAAAATCTAGAGATGGCTCATGACACCATCATTGAGAGCAGAGTGATACAGACATACCATGCAAATAAGAATTGAAAAGAAGGGTTCAACCTTTGAGAGGGGGACCTCATGTATCGCTCCATGCAGAACTTGAACATTCCAAAGGGACATGCACAAAAGCTTGTGCCAAAATTCATTGGCCCGATGAAGGTATTGCACTGTGATAGTGCAAATGATACACACACTCTGGAATTACCAGAACAGCTGCAACAATGGTGCATACACCCAATGTTCCATGTTGGGTTATTGCACAAGTACAAACAGAATGATGATGCTCTGTTCCCAAGGTGTGACATGCATGCATTCTATGATGTCAGTATGACCAACAAAGAAGAATGGTTAGTAGATGAGATAACAGCTCACCAGTGGATAAGTAACAAGGTTGAATTCCTTGTAAGGTGGAATCTCAGCGACACGACATGGGAGCCAGTGTCTAACTGTAAGGAGCTTGAGGCCCTCAACAGGTACCTTGAGCTCCAGGGCATACAAGATATAAACCAATTTCCCCAAAGGGCAAAAAAGTATGCATAAGTGTACAGTAACCACTAAGTGGTTAAATGTAGTATGAAGACTACTATCAGAAGCAAATGGACAAGTCAGAAAGAACAGAACTAAAAACAAATGAAGATAAAAATAAAAATAAAACAAAAATAGAAATAATCCCATTGGCCTCGAGCACAGCATAGTTACCAAATTTAATTAGAGTATATACTTTCTTCTGATCACTTTTTCACTATTTCACATGCACTGACTCTACTAGTCATGTGTTTCTTTTTATTACTCCGTCTCTTTCTTTTTCTTTTCTTTAATGCTCACAATGTTCTCGTAGTCTACAATGTCCCATTGCAATCACTGTCACAAAGTATCTCCAAGCCCAGAAGGCTCTATAAGTCCCAACCCCTCAAGGTCTGCATCATCTCAATGAGGCAGATCTCCTGTGCATTCAGATGCATACTCTGATGGTTCACCATCATATTCATGTCCCTACTCCCCATCCCCTGTCGACTGATGCAGTTTGCATATGGTCAGTAGTGGCCAGAAATGGCCACAATCCCCTTCCACTTCACACTTGCCATCCCTCAAGTGTGAACACTGCAGGGACAAACATTGCTGCCCATACTGGGAATGCCATCCCCAGTTCCCTTTCCTGTGCCATCATGGTGCTTGCAAAACCTGTGTCATATGCACTTCATCTCTCACAAGGCATGGCCTTGTCTGATGCAGGCATCATGCCTGCTATTGTCAACCTCACTGATGAGACTGCACATCTCATCAGATGTACTCCCTATGATGAGTTACATCATCAGATTAGTCATCTCAAGTGAGAGCTCAAAGATATGTCACATGACCTTCATTGTGCCCTTCACAAGGTCAATGACCTTCAACATGCCCCTGCCCCCACCATCCCCACTCCCACTATGGTTGAGCAAGCTGTGTGTGACTTGGAACATGCTCATATTGCCTCCCTAGGGGGAGGCATTTATGATTACAATCAGGAGGCTGGCTCCTCCAGGGTGGCTCCCCCACCAGCTGCACCACCCTCCTCTTCTTTGTGGGGGAGGGCACAGGCTAAACCTGCATCACAGGTTGAACCTGTAGTGTCAAAAAAGGGGAAAGAGAGAGCACCCTGAGAAGCTGACCAGGTAGTGCCTGGATATGATTTCATGGTCATGGAGGACATCACCTCTGCTGAAATACATGATGACATTCCTATGGTCGTTGAAACCACTGTCCAGTGAACTCTCTTCCCTGAATTTATGGGACATGAAAACCCATTCAGAATACTCTGCCTTGGGCAAGGCAAGGATGGTGTGAGGAAGATCCTCATTGTGAGGGTCAACGACAACCTCTACACCTACAGCAATGAGAGGTTTGGCACCACCCTTGCCAACATTCAGCAGGGGACCCCCCCTCCTCTTCCAATCAAATGAGGACAGTTTGCTGTTCCTGTCACTAGATGGGACAGAGGAATTATGGGTCCCATTGGACTTGTTAACACTGTGGAGGATATCTGCAAATGTATGCACAGGCATATGAAGAGCCTGAGGAAAAGGCTCCTTGTGTCCATAGGGTGCAAGAATTGATTACATATATTAACCTGTGGAAAAAAATGCAGGTTAGAAACAAACAAGGTTATGAACCTTGCACTTAAAGAATGGAGGCTGCCAGCATGGGCCTCCCAAAAGGCACACCAGAAAAGAGAGGTGCTAAGAGCAAAAGAAAAGGCACAGAGGGAGGGGGAAGCCCTCGCATCACAGCCTGCTGGTGAACAACCAGCTTTACAACAGCAGCTAGAGGGTCACCCTGCTGCTCTCTTGCCAGAGATGGGACAGAGGCCCATTGTTCCCCTTTGTGACCATTTAATGGTCAAAAATCCTGGGGCTCCACAAGCCCCCATTGCTCATCAGAGACCCCCCATCAGGGGTCAACCATTTCAACCCAGAGGAGGAGGTTGCCCCTTGGGAAGAGAGGTGAAAGGGGGAGTCCCCAATCTACCATGAGAGGCCCCTAGCCTTGATGCCCCAGTCACTGACTGGGTCAGCTTTATCAACATGTACCAGAACAGGTACAATGGTTCTGACAAGAGCTCTGAGCTCTCAAGAATGTTCCCTGGGGTGCTAGGCATCAGTGAGCACCCCAATGACAACAAGTGGGATATCAGTCCTCCCACTGCCCAACAAGTATGAGGATTCCTCCTCTATGAGTGACTGGCTCCAGTCCCTAGAGGGAGCTATGACCAAATGGTCTGGTTCTGGGAGCTAGTCTGTCTCCTTGCAGTGAAGGGTCACTTCAGGGCCCTTCTAGACTGGGCAGAGGTGTCCCCTCATGTTGGTCCCCATGTCCCCTGGGAAGGGGAGTTCACTCGATCAGCCAGTATGGCTGATATTGCTGCCTACCTTGTGGCCAACAGCATCACCCCACATGATGCCAACAATGCCCTGATCTGGGCTCAAAGAGCAGGTAATGAATATATTACCTGCACTGTAAATAAAGGAGGGGACGGAGACCCCGATGTTCAAGCCATGCTTGACCTCCTGAGAATGGCAGTCAATGACCCTCAGTCTTTGGGGGACAACCATTTGAAGGAGTGGGTCGAGGTTCAGGCTGGGGCCCTTGGGATCTCCACAGAACATATTGCAGCCTATGAGGCCTGCCCATTCACCATGGAGGAGCTCCACATCCTCCAGGAGTTTGCCACCATGGTGCTCCTATATGACCTACCCCACTATTTGGGGGTGGAAGGTCAAAGTTCAGGGGGGAAGCCCCCAGCTCCAGATGATGAGCCTGAAGAGGGTGAAATGAGAGACAAGCCAACACCGATGTAGAAGGGATGCTACATCAGGTGTCAGGCTGTTCTTTCGAGGGCATAACCTCTCAAATCGAGTTGTAGCATGAAGGGCTCAACACCCTTCGTGCTTCAGCTTACATTACTGAGATGAGGCATAACCCTTGGCTTAGTAGTGTCATGAGGTTCAACATCTCACTTGAATGTAGATAGGATATTCTCCTATCATTTCTTTTCTTCTACTTAGACTGTTCCAAGCCTGTGTTGGCTCTACAGGGGAAGGGTGTTAGGGGCTGTGCCCTAAATGGAGGTTCATAATTGTTTGCAGGCATGTGATACCAGAGTATCACATGCCTGCATGTTGAGTATATATATACACTTCATAGTAATTTTTAAGGACAATTATTGTCTTTAACTATCACACTGTGAATACCATATGGTACAGTTCATGGGTGTGACCTAAGGCAAATACCACAACCCTTACAGTGATTCTGGACATGCTTCCCAGTGCACAGTCACTAATTTGTTGACTGAGTGCATGACTGTCATGCTAAATCACAGCTGTACATCCACTGTGTGGAATGTGGAATCATTTGGATTGGGAGTGAGGAAGATCCTTAGTGCTACTACTATGTCATTTGCTTTGCTGCACTGCAAGCCACAGGATGTTCTTGTCTGCCATGGTGAGTGACAGCATGTGTACTTTCTGTTCCCTTGATTGACTGGAAGGTGGGACCGCATCATTTCCACATCTTCTAGTGAGTACCCTACCACAGAGATATGTGTATGTATCCCCTACATTCCATCCTGCATACAGCCAGTATTTCTGCTGTATCTAGAGTTCAATACAGCATTTTTTTGAGCATATCTAGTAGCACTGGCAATGCAATGTGAGAATATGTAAATATATGAACAGGTGTGACATCATAATGCCATCTCACATATGCTCACATACAGTCATATTACATGAGATCAACTGGCTGTCTGGGCCCAACAGGATATGACCTGATGCAAGCCAGTACTATGTTCAGAAATTTTATCCTACTGCATCAGATGGGGTTGTGCCCCATCATACTGCATTTTTCTCATTTTACTAGCCAGATGTGAGCCAGTGTGACCTCATCTGATTTGCCTGGCAGGTCCTATCTTGTCACACCAGGTCACACAGGTCATGTCCACTTTTCACTGGGGGTCAGTGATCATTTCTACTGTATAGCTACTTACTGCACATGCTGCACAATGACTCTGATGGAGTCATCTACTATAGGAGGTACTGGTTTCTCTAGCCAGCCCTTGAGTACTGTATGAGTATTTAGACTTAGCTGGGATCATTGTGATCCTCAGCTTTTAGCTACTTTGCAACTCAGCTCCTTCTCCACTCACTTCTCTCATGTGTGCCACTTCTGTCAACTGACTCAAGTGAGGCCTTGCCAAGACCAGCTCAAAGTACCTACACTGGTGAAGTCACTCACTACAGAATTGAGCATTAGTCCCTGGTAACTATTGCAGGTGGTGGCATATGCAGGTGTGAGGGGAAACTGATGGCATAGAAGAGTGTGTCCAGAGGACAGGGTGGTGTTGAATGTGATGCAGGGGATTAGGATTTCTTCTGCAGAACAGGGGTCATTCTCACTTTGTAGGGTTTTTACAGCTACAAGTCTTTGGCCTATGGAGGTAATGATGACCCTGGAATTCTTGGCAAGACCCCATTTGAGGGAGAAATTGCAGATTAGGCAGTAGATGGCACTGACATGAATACATAGTGAGTGTGGTGGGAGGCCAGGGGGTGTATGTGCAGCGACATAATCAAGAATGCTTTGTGGGGGTAGTAAACCTGCATCATCTGCCTCCATTAGGGAGTCAGCTGCAGCATAGGTTCATCTATTGCCATGGATGTGTCTGAGGATCTTTGAATTGTATGACTCAATTTGTTTGTTTGTCAGGCACAGTATTGCATGTCTTAGGGAGGATTGTGGCTGCATATGGATCTCTTCTGGAAAAACAAAGTCTGTAAGCTCATCAGCATTGGATACTCTGTGAAATAGGTTGATGGGAACTTCAGGACCTTCACTGTCACCTATACCATCCACAAAGTGTGTGAGGACATGGTCTTGTGTGTTGTGCATTGCTTTCATAAGACACATGATAGTGAAATCCTGCCATAGTGGGGATGAATGAATCAAAGTGTCTATGATCTGTTTGTGGGAACCACCTCATATTACAGGGCACATTTGACAGAAGTCACCTAATAGGACTACACTCTTTCCTCCAAAGGCCAGGTTGTTTTTCATAATTTTTTCACACACATCATTCATGCATGTGAGAATGGCATGGTTTGCCATGGGTGCCTCATCCCAGATGATAAGTGATGTCTCTTGGATGAGTTCTGTGTGAGTGGAGTTGATGGTTATGGAAGACTGCAGGAATTCATTGGTAATAATAGCTGTGTGGGTTGGGTGGGTTTGCAGTGGAGACAATATACCTTGAATGTGGAGTGGGTGGTTCTTCTGCCACATCAGTAAACCAGCCTTTTGGCCCTACAGCTTTCCAGACTCCCCAGACCTTTGACAGACCTCCCAGACCCTCCCAGACCCTCCTACATCAGCAAATCAGTCACTTTTGCACAGGGTCACAGTGCCACAGTGCACAGTGCACAGTCAGGTACAGTGTGACAGCACCATGTCACACAGCCCACAATTAACCCACCTAAGGTGCCCAATATGGAAGCCTAATTAAGAACTGTAGAGTTTGTAATCACTACTCATGATTAGGCTTGTAAATGAGAAATCCTCAGCACCAGCATTGAATACTGCCCAAAAGTACTCTTTACACTTCTCCTTGATGTATATCCTGTGCTTACTTATGCCAGGGGGGGGCAGGCACACTAGCAAAGCTGTCAGCATCCTGCCAACCTGATTTGGAATCAGTTCACTGCCAAGTGCACAGAGCAGGAGCCTCCCACACTCCTCTTTCCTTCCAACCATGCTCAATGAGTTGCTGCCATCACCATCACCATTGCCATTGCCAACCCTGCCCTTTTCCCTCACTGCTGCAGCTGCTTCCAACACCTCATTGCCAAGTGCACAGCATGGAGATCTTTCACACCCCACTTTCTTTCCAGCCATGCTCAACGTACCACCACCATTGCTGTTCCTGCCCTCATCCTCCACTACTGCCACCCCTTCTGACACCAGCAAGTGCATTCTAGCTTTCATCTGTGTCTTGGATGGCCCTTGTGCTGACAGGAATGGTGACTACAGTCTCATGCACACTCACTCTGCTTTTCCTCTTCCACATCACATCTTCTTGCTGCTGATGCTCCCACCATTGATCTGCACCATCTCTGTTGCTCTTGCTTGCACTCAAACTGTTGCCAATGTCTCATTCTCACCACAGCATCAATCATGTGAGTGTGATTCATGCATCAAGTTCCTCAATACTGATGTTTGTCCTCATGCATGTGAAGCTTTTTTCTCCTCTTCCATATTGCATGTTGTCACTGCCAATGCTCCTGCTGTCACTCTGCATCATCCCCCTTACTCTCACTTTCATGGTTTTGGGCTCCAACCATTGCCAATGTCTCAATCTTCCCACAGCATCAATCATGTGAGTATAACTCAAGTATGTTGTCCCTTAATGCTGATGCTTGGCTCTAGCATTGTGGGTTTGCATCCCTCTGAGAGCCATGAGCTCTTTCCTTCCAGTCCCATCCATCAATATCTGCACTTATTGGGATGTGCTTGTTGCAGCCAGGTGTAAGGACATTGTGGAGCCATGATAATCTCATTTTGCTTGCATGCCTATCTCTTCTGCATCTATTGTACCCATGGCTACTATGAAGGTAAACAATAGTATCAGTAGTCCATGGGGAAGCTATCTAGGTTGTTGAACAATGCATCATAGTCATCTCTAGTTAAATTAGGGGGTGCCATGTCAATGTTAGTCAAGGTAGAACCCACATTTACACTAGTACTGCCACTGGCTATAGGTGCTGTTGGATTGTCTGAAGCCTGAATTTGAAGATTTTCCTGCTCATCATCTGAGTCATTAATAGTCTCTCTACTTTTGTAAGATGGATTCTTTCCCTGCTGTTCTGGATGTACAGGCCTCTTGTGCTTCTTTCCCTTGTCTGAACAAGTGCAGGAACAATGCTCAACTACCTCTCCAGACTCAAGCTGCTCATTTCTTTCCTAAGCATGACTTGGTACTCTTGTTCCATGAGTGCTCACCAATGAACAGAGCCCAATTCCCATTTGCAAAGGAGCCCCTCAAGTTGGTGGAGTACATTGGAAACATTGCTAAGATTTGTGAAAGGAATTTCATCAGGCCAACCCTTGATGACAACCAAGTACCAAGTGACAACATTTTGGAAGTAGTGCACCCACTGCATCCTCATGTTAGGTTCTCTGGTCATTTCCTCTGCAAAAAAATGAGGAAGAGGATAGTGGGGACATCAACAAGGACTCATGGAGTTTTCTATTAATTATTTCACAGATTGAGGCCTGAATGAGAGAAACACATTGTTGATGATTTTTTGCAGCACCTGTTGGTACATGAGGACCTGCAAGTCTGCAAAGTACATGAAACAGGTAAAACACAAACCTTTCACACCTTGGACAGTGAAGCCTTCCATTTTTCTGATGAGGCCTTGGTTGTCAATACCCATAACAGTATCCATAAAGTCATTCACTCCTTCCATTGTGAATGCAATGCCATTAAGAGGGAGGTCTGTGGACCCACAAACTGCAAAAAGTATCATTTCTAGTCCTGTATGACATCAAAGGCTATTCAACAGTACAGAATATTTCAGCTAGTTCATGTTAATGGTGGAAAATAAAATCACACCTCATTTTCAATCTTCTTCAGCATCTGTGTGATGTCATTGATCTTGGAGCACACATTGACATGAACTCTGGAAGTCTTGGTCACCTTATACTGGATGAATTCCTCCACAAGTATGACCTTCTCCTCAGGGTAAGAGCTTGATATTCTGTACACAGTTGTCCAATGAAAGCAGGAAGCATGGCCTGACCCATTGCCATGGGTTCTGAAGTATTTATTAGTGCCCTGAAAGCTGCAGGAATAAACTTACTTACCAGTTGCATGGCCTTCACAAGACCTCTTCCAAAACAATGCATTCCAAGTGTTTACCTTCTCATGCTTTCGAAGTAAGGGCCCAGACCATAAGTAAAGGTCATGTTGAGCACACTTCAAACTCTTGTGGTGTGTAGCTGCTATTTTCACTGTCACCTCTGTAATGTTGGACCATGCATTTTCAGGGTCCTGCCTAAAATGTTCTGACTTTGATTTTTGTTTGAGGGTAAGTATTACCCATGCCTCTTTACTGAGGATTACCTTAGGCCACTACAGCAACTGCATGGGTGGCTGCAAGACACATCCATGGCAAGTCTGCATGGGAACCATGCTGGTGCCTAGAAATATTTTGTGTCTTGGGCATATATCTTTTATATGTTTGGATGTCTGTGGATTGCTCAGTCCCAATGGTCATCCTGACACTAAGTGTATGTTTAGCATAAAAATACATACTGAGCATTGCAAGGATGGAGTGCCCACATAGGGTAATTCAGGACTAGATGCACTGTAAAAAGTCAGAATGTACTAGTGTCAACCAGAATAACAGGCATATAGTTCCTGGAAAATAAATCATGAGTAAGGCTGGTGCGTCTCCTCAGGGTAGAGCCTGAAAAAATTTGAACAAGCTGCCTCAAAGTCATGGGTTGTGTATGTGGACAAGAGTCATAGAAATATTCATGGACAGACTACTGCATAATGGTATACCATGCAAGCTGGAGTACCCACAGTAAGACCAGCATGCCCAAGCTCTTCAGGATAATGCCAAAAATCATAGTATTTTTCTAAGAAATGGTGGTCAGTGAATGTGCCACAAAAGCTAACAATAACAAACTTGAACAACGGCCACAGTGTAGTTGCAGGGACCTTGAACATCTCTATTTAAAGTGGCTGCAAGAGCTGATACCTGGTCTTGATTGAGGTTCCACTCCAGAGATGTAAGTGCTGCTTCCCAATGGCTGCTGTGTATAGTTGAGAGCAGGATGTGGAGTCATAAGAGAATTTCATCTCCAATTGCAAAGCAGTCTAGTACAGCATCAGAAAAAGGGCCAATGCTAATCAATGGTGGGGAGGAGCCCTGGTTTTCCACCCAAGGTACAATCACACAGGGGAGGGATTTGGTTTCACTCTCTACCTTGCCCAGTAAGAAGGCATCTGCCAGGCAGCATTGGCAGATGGTTGAGGGAGTTTTTGGAGGTTGCAGGTAGCTCATTGGAGTGGCATGCATAAGATCTTTATATGCTTTTTTGGAGTTTTCACCACCATCTTGCAGAGCATTCTTCAGGAACACACTGAGTGGCAAGGCAGAACATTGAATGCAAGAACTAGTGGCCTCAAGTGGACTGGGGAGGTGCTGAGGTCCCACAGCTCTGACTGGATTTGCAGAAACTGTAAACATTCATTAGTGCACTTTTTTTCTAGGAGAAAATAAATGTACAATGATGAACCAGTGGCTTCACAGCCTCAAGACAGCAGCATGCACTGAAACACTGAATATGGGAGACTGCCAACTCATAGCAAAACACCTGGACCATGGCAGTTACTTCTGCACTGATCTGTCCTTGTTCTGCATGAAGCTCATGTGGTGCAATATAGAGATTGATGGTAACCTTTCCAGGGCAAGAGTTGACAATGCCTGGGTACCTGGGCATCAAATAAGGATAGAAATACCTCCATCCAGATGATCTTGCATGGTTATCTGTGAGTATAAGTTAGTTATGCACCTAGAGGAATTTAAGCTGACATGCTGCATCAAAAACATCTCCAGGAGAAGCCTGGACAAGGTTGCACTTCAAGAGGACTTTCTCCTCTAGCAATGGGGCAGGATTAAACCCAATATATGAAGGGTGAAGCCCACCCAGAACATGAGTATGGTAATGAGTACCATCTTTTGAAGGTTATGAAGGACAAGTTTCGGACTAAAAGGAAAGTGAATATCTAAGTAGATATTAGTACCATGTTGTAAGTAGAATAAAGAATGTAAACCATACCTCAGACTTCAATTTGGATGAAGACTGAGGTATGAGTAGAAAATACTCTGGCTAAGTCAAAGGCTGATTATGTAAGTAGGAAACCATTCTTGCTGACAGAGTATAACACAGTATCACAGATTTTTCAACACCATCATTGTGTGTATTGTACCTGAGCAGAGCACAAGCAGCAGCCTGTTGCTCATTATTGCTGTAGCCTTTTCCAAGGCCAGAGTTATACAATGCAGAGAGCTGAGCAATTGAGAACACCAAAGGGGATTTGTTGTATACAGCATCTGCACTTGAAGAGCAAGTTTTCTTTGGGGACACCATAAAAACAAGAGAGTAGCAGGCAGGGAGGTGTATCGAGTAGAGTGCTGATGCAAACAGGACCAATGTTTCAACTCTATTACATACAACACACACATACCTATCTGAGTTCCTGATGGTGACATCCATTGCTGTTATCTTGACTCCTTAACAGAAACCTCTTGTTCACTAGGAGGTGTACTCATGTCAGGCACAATGTCATTGCCATGTTGTTCAGTTGCAGTGTTGGGATTGACAGCAGCAAGTTATTTTGGATACTGGGGAGATAAGAATTCCTATATCTGTACACTGTGTAGTTGACCAGCACTAAGTCATTGCAGTGCCCTGGTGTAATATGCAAGCTAGCTTGTTAACATTATTCAAATATCCATCACCAGGAAGCAAGACAGGTACAGTTTTGTAGTCATAAGAGCACTCAATAAAGTGTACAGTCATTATGTTTGAGTGCCCCAATTCTATAGATGTGGTGATAGATACATCCATGCTCAGTCATTGCCAATATTGTACATGTAGTCTGCCATCAGCTCAGTGGCTATCCTGTCCTCTTCAAGAGCCACAGCTTCACTGTACATTAGCTCATCCAATGGCTGAAATGTATCTTGATTACACATAGTGTAATTCTGTTGAGGAAGTTCTGAGAAGAGAATAAGTGCAGGCATACACAGGCCACAGACACTTACCATTGCATCGAGACTGAGAAGGTTGAGCTGTGCTTGAGCAGCATGAGGGATTAAGTCAAAAGTGTCACCTGGACTGTTTGTAGATGCTTGGCAGGTTCCAGCTCCTTTGGGGCTGTGATAGCTGACCAAGGACTCGATTTTGTCCAGGCAGTGAACATGCAACATGTTGATGGCATGGTGTTGACAGTGCTGTTGTTTGAGCTCTAAGCTGAGGTGGGGGTCCATCATCATGAGGAGCTTGACTGTTGCCTCTACTTCCTGCTCCTCATTGTAAATGGCTGTTCATAAATGATGGACTTCTACTTCAACACAAGTCACCTCCTCCCATGAATGACAGAGTTTGAAGTATTTTACAGTAACTTCATGATAAGCCAGTTTTTCCAAATCTGCTTCCCTTATATTGGCATGTGACTGATGGAGTAAGTTGAATTCACCAAGGATACTATAGTCAACAATATCTTTCCAGGTAATGTTGGGGCAGGGGGGATTAAGTGCCAATGCTTCCTTGTTGTAGTGGGTGATAGCATTGTGGATTGCTTCAGAGCATCATTGAAGGGCTTCGACAATTTGTTGTCACAGTTTGTAGCCTGATTATGGTTAGTGATGGATAGAGAACTGATAATCTAGTACTTGCCAGTGCCTGACATTCCAAGTTTTGTGAGCTCAAAGAGGCACATTACCACCAGGCACTCCAACTCATCCAGAGCTGCAGGGTACTTTGTTATTTTTGCTTCTTCTTTCCACTGGCTGTACTCACTGCCACCAATTTCCCAGCAGTCTTTGATACCAAGTTGGCCCTGGATGTGTCCTGCAAGTGCCTCAGCATGCTGGAGTCTTTGATTTGCTGTCTCAACCTGGATGCATGCTCACTTGAGGGCAGCCAAAATCTCTTTGTGCCTTCCTGGACAGACATTTGTTAATGCCACATTCACAGCCTTGTGAGCCCATTCCCATTCCCACCTGAGATGGAATTAGATGATGTAGATTATAGAAAAATGACACTTGCTTTTTGTCTGCCAGCTCATCAAGGGCATGAACATACTTGATCAATACTTGGTCTTGTGCAGGCAGCCCCTTGAAGTGAGATAGCAATGCTCCTGCTCATGAAATCTTTCAAAGTCAGCATCAATGAGTTAAATTTCAATTTGAGAACATTCAGTTCAGCTGTCAAAATATGAATGGCACTTATCACAGAGCAGAAGTGGTGCCAAAGAAAATTCCCTGAAGATGACATCTATGAATATTTCCTAACTTGACTATGTATTTGACTTACCAAGTGCTGCATATTTATCTGCATTCCAAAAGGCAAAGTGTTGTTCAATTGCCTGCTGATGATGGAACTTTGACAAGTGCTGAGTATTTTGGGCAAGCACATTGGATGCTGAAAAATATGTTCACAACCTTCACCTTCTGTATGACCAGTGTGAGTCAACATGTGGATCAATGGCAAAAACACCAAAAAAAACCCAACACAAAGACAAATGCTGAGTTGGTGGTTTTCCTATGCAGGCTTTGGCTCAAGGGATCTGTTAAAATAAAAATGGGGGAGGGGTTCCATGCACCTAGAGAGGCTAGGGCAGAGGGGATTGGTGCTCCTGTGAGCCTAGATGTGACATAGGATGATGATGATGACAGTAAGTAGACCCTTGATGGTGCCTCAAATACTGCAGAAATGATGATGAAGGATAAGAGCTTAAAAGTGACAATGAATAGGCTTGATGATGAGGCAGATGATGAGTGAGCAGTTGGGTCTCTACACAGGGGACTGCTTCCTATGCAGGGGACTGTAGCTGCTTGATTGCTGTCAATGTATTGGTACTTTATATACAAAAGAGTAGCATAGCCTGTGGTAAACATAGAGCAATACTTTGTCATGGGTTCATAAGTGATTGGTAAAGGGATTGGTGAAGGATTGGTAAGGCATAGTAAGGCTTGGTAAGAATGAGTAAGGACAGTAAGCAAGTGGTAAACAAAATCAGTAAGCATGATGAAGATTACCACTAATCTATTTGAAATGGGATGAATCATCAAAGGAATGGATGAATAATGTGAAAGGGGAATGAGTAAGTGCACTGGTCACTGCTGATTAAGGGACATGACTGCAAATGAGTCAAGTTGACTCCTAGATCTGAGGTCTAGATGGATTAGGGTGATTTTCTGCATGTCCAAATGAAGAATGGTGGGGATTTCTGCCAGGGGCCAATTTTGGGGGTCTCCAGGGTAGTCAGGGCATAGGATTTCACAACATTCCCCCTCTCCTCCTCTCTGTAATGTGACCTGCATTAGCTGCAGCTAGTGTTCTGGAGGGTTTGAGGAGGAGGAAGGGCCATCTTCTCCCATAAGAGCAGGGGGAAGTGTCTCAAATTCATCATGAATGCGATCAGATAGTGTAGATGATAGTAATTGGTATTGGACCTGTTGCAATTTTGGAAGAATGAAGGACAATATCGAGATATAGATGTTGCAGGGCACAGGGATGAAGGATCCATATGCTTCTTCAACTGGAGAGACTGAAACAACCACATATGATTTTTCAAGCCTGACAACAGACCTGAGACAACCAAAGAAAGTCCTCCTCAACATCAGACTGACAAGGAGAACTCACTGTCCCAAAGTGATAGGATGGGAGGTCATGGACAAGGGAGGGATGAACCAGGAGGCTTCAGGGCGAATGCTAGTGGGGATTCCTGGCAAGTACTCATAGTTATTCTCCCTGGAAAAGGGGACAAGGGAAGAGATCATTGAAGAGGTGGCCATTATGATAAAAAGTGGTGAAATGGGTGTTCATTGGCAGAAATGGTGCAGAAAATTGTGGAGGGTGAGGATCATCAACAAATTTGGTAGGCAGAATGGTGTGGTCAAGAGCTTTCTGTGAGTGTGGGAATGATGTTGATATCTTTAGAAATGACCAAGATATTTGAAAAATTGGAATGCTGTAAACTGGCACTCAAGAACTTTTATTCTGCACTTGAGCAGTTTCTTCCCTAATGTTAAGGGTAGTTCTTGTGCAACAGATGACTGCTAGACATTCCAGTCATTCTGCACATTAGGGCTAGGCTTCTCTGTTCTTCATCATTCAGCTTTTGGGTCCATGCTCATGTCACCAAACACCTTTGGTGTGTGACACCAGTCCTGTGAACATACAAGGGATGCCAGTTGAGTTGACACTTGCAGTTGTGAGCATGTCCATGAAATGCACCAACCATCAGGCAAAGGTTTAGTGTGTGCATTGTTGGCCCAAGGGTACTGTTCCTCACTGAAGTGTTGAAAGCACATCCTATGTCATAAAACAGTGTGCTGTTCTCTCCATATACAGCAAGGAGGCACTTGAGTACTGCCAGAGGATACTTGGCCCTACATTCATAGGTAAATTTTGAAAAACAAGTCAAACAGGGTCATTATAAGAGAATGATACTGACAACTCACCACTCTGAACCATGCTGCATCCTACAAGAGCAAATTGATGGCAGCAGCTGGCAAGAAAGATATCTGATTTGTCAAACATGGCAAACATTTTTTTCCTCTGCCCAGGACTGGCATTCCACCACTGATTTACACAGCTAGCACTGCCAGCATTTGCATCATTGTCAATCCAGTCATCCCCCAGAGTGGCATCAGTCAAATCAACCTGTAGAAAGTATATAAGTAGCACTCCATAACATGCTGAAGTGGATGACTTGACAGATGTGCTTAGCCAAGTACAACTTAATCCCACCAGGAACCAGTGAGTCACTCATCTTTCTGGAAGTTTTGTTTGTTGACTGTCAATGTGGTGCCACCCCATCTTCATCCCTTGTTCAATAGATAAGTCTGTAGTAGTTAATGCCAGAAATCAATTTCTCTGTCCATCTTGGCTACCAATATCAGCAAGATGGCAAAAGATCTGACAGTCTGAAAAAATCTGATATCAGACATTCTCAGACATTTTCAGAAAATTTCAGTTTAGCAGTTTTCCAGACAGTCAGAAATGGACATTTCTGAGATCAGATCAGCAGTGTCCCAGGATTGTCAGACATCCAGTTTATTTCAGGCCAGCAGGTACCCAGATGGTCAGACACCCAGTTTATTTCAGTATTTCAACCAGTCAGGTGACCAGATGTCAAGACATTCAGTTTATTTCAGGTCAACAGTTTCTCAGATTCTCAGACATCCAGTTTATTTCAGTATTTCAGTCTGTTAGTTGACCAGATGTGTAGACATTCAGTTGATTTCAAGACAGCAGTTTCTCAGACAGCCAGATATTCAGTTTATTTCAGGATCTCTATCTATCAGTTTACCAGGTGACAAGATTTCCAAATTTTTTCTGAGCAGCAGTTTCTCAGATGGCAACACACCCAGTTTACCAAATATCAAGACTTTCAGTTTATTTCAGTTATTCTCAGCTTTAATTACAGGTACAGGGACTACATATCTATGCTAAGTGGGCACAACCTCATGGGGATTAGGGGGGGGATCACCAGAGGGAGGGATGACAATGACAACAAGGGGAGATGGTGGTGGTAGAGGAAAGAGTTGTGCTGCTGGAGTGAGCAGGTTTATATACACCCCCACCAGAAGTCGAAAAATCTACTATATGGAGTAATTGTACAGCCACAATGTCATAATGAAAGTTGTAGCCTATGATCGCAGGACCATGGGAATATGCTTACCTTAGCAACATCTCCTTTTTTGGGTGAGATATTTGCAAAGTTCTGCTGGAGACCTGGTGTGTCAAAAAATAAAAGTGGCTGTACAGTTATGATGTCATAACAAAAGTTGTAGTATGTGATGTCATGATCATGTCAGTATGACTATATTGTCAATATGTCCATTTTTGGATGAGATATGGGCAAATGAATGTTTACAAATTTCAAACTCTGATTGAAATTGCCATAGCACATTGGTGCAGACTTGGATCTACTATGTAGAGTCATTGTACAGCCACACTGTCATAATGAAAGTTGTAGCCTATGATCACATGACCATGGGAATATGCTTACCTTAGTAATATCTCCTTTTTTGGGCAAGATATGGGCAAATGAATGATTACATCTATGGGTCTGTAGGTCTGTAGGGTCTGTACTGGTCTGTACTTGGTCTGTGGAAAATCTGTACCATCTGTCACAGGGTCTGTGCCTCTGTACCAAACCCAGGGTTTTGCTGATGTAAGGTCTGCTGCTCTGACTGCCTGGTGGTCTGACTTTCCTGAAAGCACCTGATGATCTGACCATCTGAGAATTCTCAGTTTACTTGAGTACCAGTACCTGAGACTTCTGAAAATATCCGAAGTAGTCTGTATCACTGGCTGTCTGATGGTCTGAGACTCCTGAGAATATCTGAGACTCTGCTATTCTGACAGTCTGGCAATCTGAGCCTTCTGATAATTATCTAGGCATTATCATTCTGGCTGTCTGATAGTCTGAGACTTCTGAACATATCTGATAGACCAGTAGCACTGGCTGTCTGATGATCTGAGACTTCTGAAAATGTCTGGGAGGTTTAATTTCACTGTTTGATGATCTGAGACTTCTGAGAGTATCTGAGGGTCTGGTGCTCTGACTGCCTCATCATCTGAGCGATTCTGAGGGTGTGTTGTTCTGACTGTCTGATAATCTGAAGCTTCTGAGAATATCTGATGGGTGATCTGAGGGCTCTGAGGATACTGAAGGTCTGCTATGCTGACTATCTGACTGTTTGGCATAGTGTTGCCATGGTTTGGTTTGGAGGCCCAAACTGTTGGGGAATGAGCAGCTTAGTCAGCAGAAAAAGTACCCATGATTGTAGCCCCATATTCTAAACCCACAAATCAAAAAGAATTACATTAATAGCTATCAAAATGAGTGAGCTATGGCCAATGGCTTGAGGCAGTTTGGCAAACTGTGGCAACACTAGTCTGGCAGCACTCTGAGAATAATCTGATATCAGAAGTTTCAGAATTTTTCAGAATTTTTCAGATATTTTCAGACTGTCAGATCTTTTGCCATCTTGCTGATGAATGAATGTGCCTGTACACTATAAGTCTGACATGAGGCCATATGTATTAGTGTTGAGTGCAGAGTATGTATATGAATGAGTATGCCATAGACCACTACATAGTGGCATGACCACAGATTTGTGTTCATTAGACACTGACAAGTTTGATATGCTAGGTCAGCATAATGCAATCATCACAACACATAATGTAGGATTGAAGTACCAGACAGCACCTATTAGACAGTAAACAAGCTAACAATCATGATGACATCGTGTGTATATGTCACATCCGTGACACGTGACTACCGTCCAGGTCGAACTCCAGATATTGTTAGCTAAGTTCTAGGCCTTCGGTACTCCGTTCCGTGACGGCACTCCGTCCTATTCTTGTTCTTTGCCTTTTGTTCCGTTTATAGTTTCTATGTTTAGTAATAGTTTCCCTCACTTCGTTTTTAGTTACCGTTCCGGCCTTTGATGACTAATCGTTCCACTTTCCGGTTGACCGGTGACTACCGGCTTAGCTTACTAATACCTTACTAATACCCTCAGTCATCCTCACTGCTCTCCGGTAGTCCGAGTATTCCGGACATTGCCTTCGAACGTTCCCTGTAGTATAAAAGTCCTGTACATACTTTGTTATACCTCAGTTCGAATATCGAATAAGATACTCTTTGATCTCACTCGATTCCAGTAACCTCCTGGATAGATCCGACCCCCAGAACTCTGCAAGTCTAGTATACAAGGTTGTGTACTAAACTCCGACATCCCAGACTTTCGACCTAACCTCGCACCCTGACCTCGGACCCCCTCGGAGACCGTAGAGAACCGGTCTTGACAGTATACTGCTAGAGTTTGTTTCCAACGATGCCAGTAGTGAATACTGGTTGATAGCAAATGGGTTCACTATCACCATTCACTATCACAGAACCCATACACTACATCATGCATCATCCCCTGTAGTTCGCTTAGTTAACTTGCATTACACATTAGAATTTAAATGCAGTGTCCTCACATGGACTGTATGTAAAAGTCCTATTCAGCAAAGCAGTAGCAAGACTGAGAGGAAGGAGTTGAGGGGCAAGTGCTTCATGTTTCAGGCCTCAGGTGTGGAATGTGTGCATATGAATTGTATACAAAGACACTACACAGTAAAATAGTAACAAGCCTCAGATACTCAAGACATGGGGGATATGGGTGCATATTTGTCTAACTTGACCTCAAAAAAGTGTAGTTTGGTTAATAAGGATGTGAGTAAGTCAAACACTTGTTTGTATGAGTCTGCAACTTTGTACCCCATGCCCTTGAAGCCTTTGCATGTAATACTCCTCAAAAGACAAAGCAGCCATCTCCTGCCTTTGATGTGGGCCTCACATTGTGAAAATAATGCCTCACTTGTGAGCTGACCCCTGCCCTGTGCATGCTTTAATTCTTCATGGAATTTCTTTGGCCAGGTTGACTCCATGCCCCATTTGGATTTCCAATCAGTGATGAGTTGCCTGACTTTCTTGAGCAGAGGGAGATCTGAATGTGCTAAGGGGTGTAGGTATGACTTGGGCTCATTGTCTGGGGATGCTCCATCTGTGTTGGTCAATGTGGAGTTGCAGGTAGTAGCTTCATTTGAAATGGTATGCTTCCTAATGATGAAGTTATTATATGGACATACCTAGGGGTGGATACTCACCTAGTCCTGTTCCTGCAAGGATGCATTGATCACCATGGATACTCAAGATCGATCATATTGGACCTACCTGGCAGCATGGAGCCTTGCCTTCTCTCTCTGCTCCTCTCACACTCTGAAGACTGGGGTTAAACTCAATACCAACCAGGGTTAAGAATATAGTTTGTACCCAGGCTTTGATAGCCAACACTCAGTGGCCACATGCCATTTGTCACTCTTTGTTACAGTATGTGTTGTTCCCATATATGAGCATCAAGATCCTAGCTGTAAAGAAGCAGGATTAGCTGACTGTAGGGTAGTATATGCAGCTTACCCAGCATTGCTTGGAAGCAATGACAAAGATAATGACTGACAGAAATTCTGAGTCTCTAGGTGACATGACCAGCAACATTGCAGATGCAGGCTACACTGTATCAGCATAGTGTCTACACTTGTATGTCTATAATTTCTGTCATCTCTGACTGTCATCCCAACCTTTTCCATGAAGCAGAAGCATTCATATATTGTACAGTATAACACTCAACTATTATCTGATGAAGCTGACTCTTGTGGCCCAGTTTATAGGAATCCATTGGATGCTTTCTCATGTGATCCTCAGCAAGAGTCCCCCTCACCTATCCAGTTCACATCTACTGCTATGAGAGATTTGTTCTGATCAGGCTGCACTAGCCTTCAATTGACTCATAGGTGCTGCAACATGGTACCAGCAATGCCAGTGTTTCAATTGCTCAGTCAACACTGGTGGGGCAGCACAGTGTTGGCTTCAGCAGAGGTATGTATGGTCAATATCTCATATATCATTCTAACATATCATGCTATCTCTACAGGTCCATGTGGTAGTATATCAAGCTAGGACTACATCACATGATTGTCCCAATGATGAGACATCATCTGTCCAATATCATGCTGTCAACTTTTTTAAATATTTTTTCAGGATTTGGAGGTGCAGCATGACTCTCAGTATTTTGTGCATTGACTCTACCAACAGTATGGAAAACTACATCTTCAATTTTCCCCTGGTCTCCTTCAACTCTTCAAGCAGCTTCACATGTCCGACATCCCCAGCATTCACTTTGTATTATTACTGGAACCTGTCTCATGCTTCGTTTCCTCCCAATGCAGTGCAAACAGCTCCACAGCCTTTGCTGCCCCCCAGCTCATCCAATGGTTATCCTGCACTGGACCTGGCCCTCCTGGCCATTTCAATTCCACAGATTGAGTTGTCTTTGACTTCAAAGACACCCCCCCCATCTGAGGCTCCTACCTCAAATGTAACTTTGGTATCCAGCATGGCCATTCGCAGTACTTGCCCCAACACCAGTGTGCCTAGTGGATGTAATGACAAAGTCTCTGCAGCAAAGCCTATGGCTAACAAGTCCACTTGGGCTGCCCAAAACCCTGGATGGCCTGTTATGCAGCCTTGCCAGCCTCTCTCCACTGTGGAGAAAGAACATTGGAGTGCACATGCAACATCAAGACAGATATCTGCAGCACAGTGGAAGGATCATGATGTGCTTCTGAATGAAGCGATCCAGTCTCTCACTGATGAATTCAAAGCAAAGGTACAAGTATTGGCAACGATGCATAATGTTACACACAAGAAGGTCAAGAAGCTTTTGGGTGGTCACAAGTATGATCAAAACCTGTGCAGTATGCAGCTTGCAAATGCCATCATTCATGACAAGGCACATGAAGTTAATGAAGGTAATCAATTTCCCACTATTCCTCTTCATTTCCATTTTACATACAGCAGGCCATGCTCATGGGGAGAAACTTTCCCTCGAGCAGATCCAAGACTTAGTGAGAGTTGACCCCAAGTATCACAACATGACTCAGGAAGAAAAGGATGAATTGCTGCACACCCTCACTGAGTATTGGGCTCTCAAGAACATGAGTGTTCATGCAACAAATTCAGCAGCAGCCCATGATGCACAGTCAACATTGGAGCATGTTTTTAAAATTGTAAGTTGCATATTCAACTCTAATGGCCTGGAGCTGATTTTTGATAGCTTGATGGCCTAGCTCTTCATACCAGAATTTATGTGTGCCTCTTTGCTACTCACAGCCATGTCTATGACTCATCTCAGCCATTCTGGTATGGGACAGACAATATCATGGACTTTGGGGAGGATGTTATGGACCTGGAGCCCAGTGAAATCATTTGTAAAATGGAACAGTGGGCATGCATGCATGGAAAAAGTAAGGAAACATCATGTAGTGGCCACTAATGATTTATTTGTGCTCTTTGTCTAGACATCAAGGAGCATAACTCAGTGGAGGGGATGCAACAGATGTGCACCCACATCCTCAATTCCAGTCTTCATATGTGTTCCTTCTCAAACACTATAAACAGTATCTGACATGCACACAGGTGTTGTCATGAAGAAGAAAATTTGTATCAACTTCATCAACTTTGAGGTGGCCATCAAGGCAAGGTATGGCATCAACCTACTGGGGTGGCTGGAGGGTGTTCCATTCCAGTCGCCCTGTGCCATCACAAACACTGAACACTCCACACCCTTTGCACCACATTGAAAGCAGGCACATGCCATTGGGCATAAATGTCTAGGCAGCAATGTGTACAATATCAAGACCAACTTAAGGAGTGACAAAGCACTGGGGAACTTGTGAGAAAACCTCACAAGAAGTGCTCCAATGCAGGCAGGAAACAATGCCATACAGCACTTGGGAAAGGTCTAAAGAGTGCTGTGACAATCAACTCATCCTCAGGGGAAAACTCCTCTGAAGATGACATTTGAGACAGTGAGTCTTCATGCATTTAATACTTGGTGCTTGATCACTCATTCTTATAGCAGAATCTATTATTGTCACCATCAAATTGCTACTAAGTGCCTATGTCATCCTTCTACCAGTGGTTCTATAGTCATAAAAATTGTTTAGTGAGTCTGTCCCATATTAGCAGTAAGTCAACGATTGGTCCCCAGCAAATGCCAAACACCAAGTGGTCCATGTGTGCAAGAAAATTGAAGAAAACATGTACTGGAATTACATTCTATCATACCATCTAGTCCTGGCTAAATAAGTTACCACATGACTGTAGACATCTCATATCTGCACGTTGCATAGTCATCAAGATAGTGAGCTAACTGTCATCAGAAGTGGCAGACTAAGTATGGCTGGCAATTGCTGAACACCACCACATGCTACATGGGACATTGTATGGTCAATTCTTATTTCATGAATATATAGATATATGTACTAGGAATATGAGCTAGATAAGTTACTATGTTTCTGTGAATGTTTGATGCCTGTACACTGCATAGTCATTGAGATAAGTGAGCTTGCTGTCATTGGTGCTGGCAGATGAAGTCCATCAGTAAACCAGCCTTTTGGCCCTAGAGCTTTCCAGACTCCCCAGACATTTGACAGACCTCCCAGACCCTCCTAGACCCTCCAGACCCCCCAGGTGCATAGCCACAGTGAGAACAAAAGTTGTAGCCCATGATCACAGGACCATGGAAATATAATTACCTCAGCAATATCTCCTTTTTTGGGTGAGATATTTGCACCAGACCTTTGACAGACCTCCCAATCCCTCCCAGACCCTCCCAGACCCTCCAGACCCCCCAGGTGCACAGCCACAGTGAGAACAAAAATTGTAGCCCATGACCACAGGACCATGGGAATATGATTACCTCAGCAATATCTCCTTTTTTGGGTGAGATATTCACAAATTTGAGTTGGAGTCATGGCTTGTCAAAAATGAAAAGTGGCTGTACAGTGATGATGTCATAACAAAAGTTGTAGTATGTGATGTCATGATAGAATATGCTTATCTCATTGATATGCCCAAAAATGGGTGAGAAAAATGCAAAATACAAAAATAATTGGACATCTCAGAAATTAAAACTCAAGATGTCATAATGAAAGTTGTAGTGCCTGATCAGAGGATCTCAGGGGTATGCTTACCTCATCCATCCATGCAAAAATGGTTGAGATACAGGCAAAATAAAATTGCTGTAGTGTAGTGTACATTCTATTACCAAAAGTGTAGTGTTGTGGCGCATTTTTGATTACCTAATGACTGTACTAGAGCTGGGGAGGTCTGTACATAAAACATGGAATATCTATTGATCCACAAATCTGTATGTCTCATTTTGTACAGATCTCCAAGCACATCCATCCCCCAAAAAACCAAATTGATCTGACAAAAAATGAATGAGATATGTACCCCACCATGGCTGGACACAAAAACTCAAATATCTATTGATCCATCAATCTGTATGCTATGTTTGATATCTTGTTTTGTACAGATTTCCAAGTACATTCATCCCTCAAAAATCAGAGTGATCAGACAAAAAATGAATGAGTTATGAATTAATTAATCCGTCAGTAAGGCCTTCAGGATTGACTTGTAGTTTCAAGACATTATTCAAGTCACATGACCTGTGAGAAATATACACATCAGCACAGGATTGACTTGGAGTTTTGAGACAAAATTGAGTCACATGACCCATGAGAAATAACATGTCAGCAACAATATATAAACCCAACATCTCTTCTTTCCACTTCTTTCACTCATCTCCCATCATTCCCCACTTTGTCATCTCACTTTGTCATCTCTCATCATCACTTGTCTCTCAGCTATGTACTTTTGCTCTTGGCCTTGGGGGATGTTAGTCCCCCCCCATCCCCTTAGCCCTGATGTCCCTCTCAGTTCAGGTATGTTAGGCACCCTAGCAGTACCCCTACTTAGTAATCATGTAATATTTATTTGTACTATAAAACCATGTACTGTAGTATGAATTATGTTGAATGATTATCAATTGATTTGATCCACTGCCATGCATTGTGACTATTAAGTGGTTGTGTATTTGTAACAGCTATCTGTACAACTCTGTACAGGTCTGTACAGACCTGTGATTGGCTGTGGTAGTGTAGACAGAGTACTACTCTATACTGTAGCAGTCTGGGACAGTGCTAGGACAGTGAGGGACACTGTAGGGTTCTGTCATCAGTCTGGGACAGTCCTGGACAATTCTAGCCAGTTAGGTACCTTGCTAGAGGTTTCTGGAGGGCTGGGGGCCCTGTCCAGTTCCGGGCAGCTCTGGACAGCCAAGTGCTTGTTTGCTGATGTCACTGGATATGGCCAGGCACCACCACATACATGCATTGGAATTGAAGGGTTTCTTTTCCAAATGACATGGCCATAATACATGCTATGAAATGCAGGCTAGTTAGCTAGGTATAGGTACTACACAGTTGTGAAAGTCCAAAGTCCATATGTTGCATAGATGTCAGGATACATGAGCTTGTCATCATTGGCAGCATCACCAGAAGTCACTGAACACTGCCACAGGTGTGAAAATTTCACAGACCTCTGTATTGATGAAAATCTCCCATTATATGCTATGGAATGAAAGCTACACAAAAGTACTGTATGGAATTGAAAGTCTGACATCCATACATTGTGTAGTTGTTGAGATACATGAGCTTGCTGTCAATGATGGCAATGAGAGGTGTCAGGGATGATGCAGCATGGGCATGGGAAGTGTCAGGAAGGCATTGATGACAAAGCTGTGTTCACGTGGCACAGCTTGGTGGCTTTGTATTTGTCTAAGTACCCCTCACTATTCAATAATTATTGATTGAGGGGGAAGCTGCCTCAAACATGTCACCTTAGACACATGTCACAACAACAATACATTATCTAATTAGATTATTTAAGTGGGAGTATCAGGTGCTTTTGCAAATGGCTGTAAATATTGGTGGCTGTGTTGTGATAGTGCTATTGGCCTACTAAGCCTAGCCCATCTACGAACTCCGAAATTCGACGACAACTGCAGTTGAGCACACCCCATGGTCGGTCGTTTGTGCGCGTTCATCTCATGTTATTCTACGACCCTTACACTCCTGAGCTCACAGGTGCTCAGCCTTGTATCAGAGTGGTCATGGAAAGCACTACTGAATGCCTTTTGCATCCTAAATCTTTGTGGACCCCGATTATCCTTGTTCGAGACTGATCGTCTATCGCTTGTTCAGTTCTCGTCCTTGAAATTGCCGTTGAAAGACCTTTACAACAACCAAGCTGCATCCGTCGACGGCACCACAGGCGACTTCGATGGACATGGTGGAACATACCCCGCACAACACCTGCCTGCAGGTCTTTGGCACCACAACGGAATCACGGTGTGTAGTTTGCATCCATATCCGTTCGCCTGAGCTTGATATTGCTCTGGACGTAGTACGATCTGCCAACGAAATGGGGACTGGGGCTGGACAACGTGGTCTCTAGTGGTCAAACGATAACGCTGAACGAGACAACTTATATTCACGAATTCCATACCATATATGCAGGGGAGCAACCTTACTGTGAGTGCCAATTGGGACCTGCAGAGGGCATATGTTGCACATGTCCTCAGGGGGTTTGAGTGAAAACTTTGAACTGCAGTACGAGGATGGGTCAGTTAAGCAGCTACACTGTGCGTTTCCCCTACTTCCTCTACTCTCTCGTTTATCTCAGCACCGAATAGTCGGAGGAAAGAACTGGTGGAAATGGCCGTTCTTGGATTGGGGAGATATCCGAACGTAAGGACGGAAATTCTCCCGTTGCGTCTCGATCCCAAGTAATCCCCACACAGCCCCTTCCATTTTACGGATCATGGCGCATCGAAGAACATGAATACGACACACATGTATCAGTTATCTCTCCCTGTTCCATCCAAGCTTCCACTACGAAGCATCAGGCTTCCCGATACGTCTCATCACATAAACAGATTGCATATCTTCGCGCTGACGTTAACGCCTTGCACGCGTACTTCGGAACCGACAGGCCCCGCCATCTCCATTCGCAATGCGCGTTTCACTACACGCTGGGAAGATGTCAACGGAGAGCGCACTCAGGTTGTCGAGATCACAGTTGCGAATATCCTTCCGGCGAGGTTCGCAACGTCGCCCCACACATCTGTTTCCTCAGCATACTCTGTCGAAGTGGTTGGACATGGTTTGAAGACTGTCGCTCCAGGTCACGTCTACAGATTGAAACCCGGCGACCAGGTTCGTGTGGACGTCTTGGTATTGAACGGAAAAGGCACAGGTGAGGCTACCGTTCAAATCAAGGACTCCGATGGAAATGTGGTCGGTACCTCGGGCCACTGGACTATCTCTCCGTTGCGTGAGCATTGGATTCCTAACGCGAATGTTCTGGCCACACACGAAACGCCAGCGTGGGTGAGCGCCGTGTGATTTTGATGGTATCGGTTGTCTCTTGATACCCCTCCAAGTGGAACAAAGCTAAATATGGAATCTTGTGAGTCGTGCGATACGCTCCACTCCACGCTACTGAATGCATGCGTACAAACGGGTAGTATCCACTGGGGTCCTTATAGTGTACCGGGTTGGGTAGGTTGATGGTCCTTTGTCAATATATGTACATGTTACTTGATTTTCTCTAGGGTCCGCCTGGCGTTTATGCAGAGTGGTATGAGTACGTGGTGAAATTGCACGATGCCTCCCCTCCTTACAGTATTACCTTCCAGCTGGCACATGCACATCGAGGACAGCTTATTTTGGAAATATCATTTAGACACTTATGGTCCGGTAAGCAAGCGCAGATTATATTTTTCGGGGCGTCACACATTGATGTGCCTTCCTAGGATGTCGTTTATGATGATTTTATACAAGGTTTCACGGCGTCAGCATGGGACCCTAGCGCCTGGTTGGACCTGATCGACAAAGCGGGAGCTAAGTACTTTGTCTTCGTCACTGTAAGGTTTTTTTCTTTTTTGTGAGAGGACGACCTTCGAGACGCCGTGTCCCCCAGAAACACCATGATGGGTATAGTCTTTTCGATACCAAAGAAACCACGCATAGAGGAAGCGTTTATCTACCGCCATATCGTGATTTTCTACGGGAGTTCATGGAGGCAGCCAAGGCAGAGAAGCCCCATATCCACAGGGGCACGTACTATTCCCTTCCTGAGTGGTAAGGACCTCGCTTCTCCCTTCTCATCTAAAATCACCATTGATTCACAGGTACAACCCGTATTATGCGAAGTATGGATTCGATATATGGCCTGGAGGATTGGCGAACCACCCTTATAAGCCATCGGAAGTCGAACCGTACACTGGAATGCTGAATATCACGGACTACCTCGACGACTTATTGTTGCCACATATGCTTTCACTTGCTGTAGATTACGGAACGGAAATCATGGTGCGGCGGTTCTTGCATTTCGCAGCTCACTGACACGCTGATGGCAACTCAGTGGTGCGATATTGGAGGTCCTCACAGAACACCAGAATTTGCAGCGGAGTACTACAACAATGCCATGGCGCAAGGTTATCAGGTGGTGATGAATGATCGTTGGTAGCGTTCCATGATTCTGAGGACGCCCAGCTAATTTTTTCTTGTTTCTTTCTTATCTATGTAGGGTGTGGAGATGTGCCTGATTTCGATACCCCGGAGTATGCAAAGTACGGAACCATCCAGACGAGGCGCTGGGAGACAAGCGAAGGAATGGATCCATACAGTTATGGGTACAACTCTGCGACCCCCGCTTCAGCATACAAGAACGGCACGGCAATCATCCAGAATCTAGTCGATATTGTAAGCAAGAACGGTAACTAGTAAGTGTGAACTTTACTGTCATGTCCTCCAACTTTACGCCTTGTGCACCCAGTTTGTTGGACATTGGTCCAACCGCTGAAGGCGAAATCGTTGCGCCAATGGTTGAAAATCTCCTTGATGCGGGCAGATGGTTAGGGTATGCCGGCCAGTGTGTATACGAGACTGTACGTCGAAGTTCTCTGCTGGGTGGACGCGTTTATCCACGATGTGCTAGGATTACTGGTACCAAAACTTCCAAGATATTTCTGGTTCAGTGCGTTTTCTAACCACGCCACGAACCTTCTGCATCGTGGCTTTCGAGAAACCCACCGACGGCAAGCTAGTTGTGGATGCCGGAGACGCCGTTTTACCCCTCCAGCCAGGGGACACCATCAGATTACTTGGCCCGAACAATCCTGGAGTTTTGGTCTCCAACAGTGCCGATGCTGCCTGGCAGGAGGAACACAGCCTTGACTGGAAGCTGGATGACAACGGAGTGTTGACCATCTATGTCCCAGAGGCTCTGGCGGACCTGGTGGAGTATGCATGGGCATTTGAGGTTTCGTATACTTGAAATGATGATGTCAGAGTGTATGGGTAGTGTGTATGAAAGAATGTATGTATATTACATTGTACATTAGGAAATACTTGCAAGTGAACCACTCGATTGGTGTCGCCATGCATCCGATATACCGGTGGGGCATTAGCGCCCTCGTCTCTGCTCCGATTGTTATACTGGTCGCTGTAAGAAACTACACGGCCAAACGTCAAATATACTCTATGGGCAAGTGCCGAAAAACATTCCCAGGTTATGTGTCGTACACCTGACCTATAACCCATGTATACATACAGAATAATTTATAAATTTATGAAATAGGGCTAGAAATTGGGTTAATGTGCCGAGAGACTCTTAAGTACATCCACTGGACAAGCCATGCATATGCAACCAATGTTCTGGTGGATATTATTAGTATGAATTTCAGTAGATCTATTGCATAGCAACTTTACAGGATATACTACATATACTTGTCACCAATATACATTGTATATCCCTGGTATATCCACGAGATATCCGTGGCCTCATCAAATTCTGCACGGGTTCAACATGCTGATGTAATCACTCATCCCGAATTTTTTACAAGTCTTGTTTGCTTGTGGTGCATGCACACTTCTTGTCCTCATGCAACACACCTCACAGTCATGAAGTGTTCAACAACAATGTTGACATTTCGGGTTACTGGCACCCACTCACCCTTCTCTGCTTGACTCATGTTCACAGCAGCCTGTTACCCTTGTATTTGTGAGTCTCCTTTTCATTGCTTCTGTGTGCAACACTAGGAATGACATTCATGTGTTGACCCCACCACTACAGGATGTTGCAAATGTACACAACTATTCTGAGTTAATGGGGCTGCCTAGCAGTGGTGTAAGTTTTCGTACTAGAGTACATACTGCTAGCAACATGTAACAACTCCCTGTTGGTATGGAATGTTGAAATTAATCATTCAATTTGCTATATTTGCTATGAGATCACCCAGCAGAAGTATAGCTCATATACTTGGCCAGCATACAGTGTATACCCAAAAGTGCATAGGTGATATACCATGTCTGGATACTTAACCGGGAATTGACTTTCAGTATACAGGCTACCCTTATTGGATACCTGTCATATATCTGAACAACACCAGGTGTATGGCCAATTTTTGAGAAGCAAGGAGTAAATTTAAATATTACCACATCTATGACAGACGAAAAAGGTTCCTGGTACATAATTTGTATACTGGCTGTAGCTGGTTAAAAAAAAATATACGTGGTATATATTTTTCGTTCGGACGTGTAGACAGATGGATTCCGTTGAAAGAGCCGATGTTTGCCATTGGTTCTCCGTGAGTGAGAGCTATATGTATAGCAAAGGAAAAGTTAGGTGAATCACGGAGTCGGCACTTGCATGGTCAGATAGGACGACCAATTATTCCACGATGACCAACAGCAGGCTTGCGCTTCCAGCAAAAAAGTAAAGCATCTCCTTGATCGGTGGCTCATATTTTGGAAAACAGGAGGCTGCGCTGACATGGATCTTATCACGATCGTAAGCAACACGCTGACAGCCACCTCAACAGGAGATTACAAGAGGAAACCGCCTCTATACATAATACGAAAGGTGTCAGTCTCTCAAACCTTGCCATCCTCGTCCGCATGCTTGCGCTATGCAGATAAGCTACACACCATGTATAAAGTTAGTTGAATCAAGATAATCTTACCAGAATTTGCGATTCCCGCCTCCTACACTGAATGAGGTGAACATGCATGGGACCCCTATGAGAACAGGTAGCATATGTGGCCAATAACCCAAGGACTACTAAAAACGTGAAAAGATATCTTCATTTGACCCCACTAAGAAAAGTCAGTAGATTTCCAATCCCCTGTCATCTAATGTCAAAATTATGCAGCATTGATTCGGCACAATTCTTGGCAGTAGAGAACACGGGCGGCATCAGAGTATTGAGATTGAAGACGGAGGCAACCAGTGTGTTCCGCATCGGAGTCAAGTCATTTGACAGCTCTCTCTTGAAGATATCACTGAGCGTTCGGAGTACTGGCTGCTCTGGTAGATCAACATTAGAAGTATCACAGTGTAGTACTAGCGTACCATAAAGGCCGAAGATCTCTTTGATGATTTGGGTGAAGTCTACATTAGTCGCAATTCTACACCCCGCGATGAGGCGTAAACCATCTGTTACTAGGCTTTCGCGCACTGCGGCTACCTTCAAAGCCGTCTCCAAGCCGAGAATTTGAGCGTCTTCAACACTAATTGGTTCTGGTCGCTTGGCCAACTCGTTTACCCCGGGCACGATCCAATCCCTGATTTCGTGCTTCAGCGCAAGCGCAAGCTTCTCTGCTGCACTCTTCCATCCGGTAGGGTACTTCAGGTGCCTCAACGCCAAAACGCGAAGTTCCTCCATCTCCCACATTCGTGATAACTTCAAGACAGAAATCCATGCATCATGGTCACCTTTGGGAAGCCGTGGCCCAACGAAACTGCATAAGTAATGAGGTTCGGTACACGTCAGAAAGAAAAATGCACTTCTCTTACCTAGTCGGAAGCAGCAGCACCTTCAGTAACCGCCTAAAATCTATCGCCTGCACGGGTTCCGGCAAAACAATCGGATGCTCGTCACTCGAACCATCCACCTCTACATCAGGGGGAGGTGGAAGCGAGAACATGTCCCTGAACACAGGGGACTGTGCTTCCAGGGTTTGACGTGGCACCTTAAATAAGGTGTCTTCCACCTGGAAGAGGTGAGCTCGTGTTGGTTTGAGTTCACGAGACATACTTGGAGAGTGACAAAAGTCATGTAAAATTCGTCGTCCTTGGATGGAGCCATCTTCGATCCAACGACCAACGGTGGTGGGAGGGTAGAACGTCAGGTTTCGAAGCTTTTTGGTTGCAGCTAAGATGGCTGTTATGATAACGATACGTGTAATCTGGCGCCCGCTGCTAAAGAGTAACCTGTAAGTTACCAGTTAGGGGTGGATTTCGATCGCCGATGTTCGACATGGGTCCCACGCTGGGCCGTCGCGAGTGTGGTAGCGGCCCGCGATACAGCACTGTAAGATTCACTCGGGGCCCAACGGAAGCAACTTACTTCAATTCTGCCGAGTATGGCCCGTTCCTGTAACGCGCTGAAAACTCTAGAACGGCGTGTTAACCTGTGTCGAGGCTTTTTGTCTCTCCAAGTGAACTGCTGCTGTCACGTGGCCTGGGTAGCACCTGGCGTCATACGTAGGTTATTAGATGCAGCATGCACCCCGAGTCACGGTGGGACGACAACGATTCGCTCTTCTCAATTACTGTAATTCCAGACCCTATACTGCCATGTGGAAGTGAACGTGCATGTACATGAGACCTTTTCTCACAAGACTTGGGGTTGATCGTTGAGAAGACAAGTAGCGCCAGCCACGAACGAAGGATTGTTGCAGAATGATACCAAGATAACTTCATTCATCAACAGTTATAAGACATCACTGGGAAAGTAAGTAAACTTCTAATCACATAACCATCAAGACAAGAATCCAGCACCGTCCCATGTCATCTAATGTCAGAATTATGCGCCATCAAACCATCACAATCTTGGCATTAGATGACACGAGGGGTATCAAGGCTTGAGCAGCTTCACCATCGAACATCAAGGTATAGCAGTGAAGCCATTCGACAGCTCTCTTGAAAGAGTCACGGATGGTTCGCGGTACTGGCTGCTCTGACAGGTGAACATCAGAAGTACGGATGCACACCAACATACCAGAAAGGCTGAAAATCCGGGTAATGGCAGGAGCAAAGGCATTTCTACCGCTTGCAGCGAGGCGTAGACCTTCGGAGACTAGGCTTTCTCGCACTGCGGCTACCTTCAAAGCTACTTCCAAACCGAGAACTGCAGTGTCTTCGACGCTAATTGGTTCCGGTCGCCGGGCTAATTCGTCGACCCCAGGTACGATCCAGTCCTTGATTTCGTACTTTAGTGCAAGTGCAAGCTTTTCTACCGCACCCTTCTGCACCACAGAGTACTTTAGATTCTTCAGTGCTGCACGATGAAGTTCCTCCATCTGCCACATCCTTGATAACTTTAAGACAGAAATCCACCCGTCGTGGTCACCTTTGGGCAGGCGTGAGCCGTAGTAGCTACGCAGATCAGTACATTCGGAAAGGAAAATGCACCTCTCTCACCTAGTTGGGAGTAGCACCTTCAGTAACCGCCTAAAGTCCTCCGCCTTCACGGGTTCCGGCAAAACAATAGGGTGCTCGTCGCTCGAGCCCTCCACCTCTGCATCAAGGGGTGGTGGAAACGAGAACATGTCCCTGAAGACAGGACACTGAGCTTCCAGGATTCGACGGGGTACCTTAAACAAGCGGTCCTCCACCTACCAGTTGTGAGCATGCGATTTCCTTAGATCTGCCAACTAGGCGTACCTGGAGAGTGACCAATGTCATGTAGAACTCGTCATCTTTAAACGGAGCCATTGTCGATCCAATGCCTGAGGTGAGGTAGCAGGAAGAGTAGAAAGTAAGAGTACTGGGTCAAGCCGTGGACGGAGGCAAGACGGGTTTTTATGATAAGGCAATCGAGCGCCCACTACCGTAACCGGACAATGCTTCTAAGATCTTTCACGAAGCCCACCGCCGACTTTGCGACGGATATGATAGTACCGATTTCAGTCTGCAACAAAGATGGATCGATGGGAGGCCATCGTTGCTACTGGAGAACCGTATTACAAGCTCAATAATGTTCCCTGGTAGACGACTCCAGGTTATTGGGCCTCGGTTCCTGGCACCGGCGGCCATAACCCACGCTTTCGGCCTGGAATTTATACAAGATCGCTCAGGTCAGGGTATGCATGTCCTGTTGCGATTCGATGCCCCTGCAAACGACCGAGGCCCGTATATTGCATGACGTCAATTTTGTACGTTCGTTCGTTGTACACACGTTTTGAGATGGAAGAGTATGAGACTTCGCAGATCCGGGACCACTGAGATAACACTAGCATATCACGTTGGCATATGACCGGTACAGCAACAGCCTAAAGCTTCGCTGACCGTTAATACAGCTGACCACGTGGTACAAGGAGACTTACCGAGTGTTCCATGTGTCAAGCAACTGTCCTGGCAGGTACATTGTTTTCTGCTCACGCGAGGCACGACCGTATTGCGACTGTCGCATTCTCGACGATCGGCGACGTCGCACTCCGTTCCTATGTAGATGGGCCGAGGTTTCGGTTTTAACACCGCCGAGAAACCCCTGCAACAAAGAATTTGGAAAAAAGACGGTTGCTACACGGTGAAGACTCTTGGAGGTCCCAGTTCAGAGCGAATAATGCGTGAAACATGCCAGAGCGGCAGTAATATACGAAGTCACAGGAGCTCGGTTTTTTAGCGTTGGCAGACCACCGACCCACACAACGCCGACCTGGGCTGTAATAGTGCATATCAAATTGAAGTTGTCAGTATGTGCTCATTGCACGTCCGAGCGATCAACGGAAGGACGCACATTTTAAACATTATCCACCACGTGCGCCTGAGCCAACCTTGAGACTGACAAGATCCGAATTCTCTTCAAACGACATCCTGAAGAGCTTGAGGATTGTGTTGTGTCTTCCCTTCCTGACACCTGCCGTTCTCTGAGACGACTGTTGTTGTGGTTCGACTCAGAGTTGTCTTGACGGACCGGTGCTGCCATAAAACGCGCCCACGATTAATGTACGGGAAAGTCGCGAATTCGTAAACAACGCCGACCTGGGTCCCGCCCTCATTCGACCCTGTTGACGTGTGGTCCTGGCCATTCCCGTTTCTTTCCAGACTGGATGAACTGTCAACTGAACATGCACGATACCTCTCTGGAGTCGTTGGAGGAGGTTCGTCTTTTTCTTTTTCTTTTGATCCTACCTAGAGAGCGTGGGTAGAGCTGACGGCACAACAGAAGTTCAGAGCGGTTGAGGAGGCGAGCGAACGCCGAGCACTCAGTTCGGATGAGCCTGGAACGTTGGATGCTACTACTGCAAGTATGAACTGCGAACCATCAAACTCTACTCGTCGTTCTGCCAGCACCAGTCATCGCGTCAGAATATTGAAAAGGCCCGCGTCGGTTTCCTTCTTCGGTCAGGTATGTCCGCCACGTCTCCGCTCCCCATGGCTGGTGTTACTCACTCCAGCAGTCCGTTAGCGGTCAAACAAGCAGCTCCTCTTGTCGGTCTACCCCCTCGCCAATACCAACCGCAGCACCGCAGCCAGCATCCTGTCCCACACTCGCCAAGGTATGTGTCGGTGGAAGAGCGAACGAAACATCATCAAATATAAGTTTTAATGTTAAATTTTCCCAGTCGAAATACTGTTTCGAAACTTTCATTTCCAAGGATCGTGACGACGAGAATCCCCGGGAGGGAGACCCAGTAATCGAGGTTCGACGAATAGCCGGTCGTCATGCCCTCCAGAACGCGATGGGATCACTGCTTCCTAGACGTATATCGCGTACGCGACTACGGCGGTCCCAAAGTGTATTCGTGACCGGTGACGTCAACGTCGTTGTCGGGGTTTCGGTCGAGCAAACAACTAGCGCACTGGATTGCTCGGACTCTCCTAGCGATCAGTGTTTCACGGTCCACGCTCCCAAACGTGGGCGGGCGCGGGCGTTCACGGTGGATTTTCCATCCTCTGATTCTTCAGCACGAAGTTTAGCACAGCGAGCTATGGACTTCGCGCGTAGGATGCGACGTAAACAGCAAATATGATCCGATTCTTGGTTTTGTAATGTGGCGTTTTCTTCGCGTTGCATTCTTAGCTGCTGCCAGGTGAAATGGATTGTTGGTCCGAATTGTTGCCAGGTTCAGTCCGTCTCTTCATTTCATGAGAAGACGTTGCCGACCTCGATCTTTCACTCCCCTTCGTTACAATATCCTTATGTATATGTATCAGATTTCTCTGTTTCATGTGCGTAGGCGTAATCGATCATGTTCACCTGATCCGGGGGTGCTCTACGTTCAAACAAACACGAACCGAGCAAAATTGCCCTTCGACAGAGTGTCACTCGTCCCGTTCACGTGAATCAATTTAGATTTACTGAGTGTGTGCTCCGGTCTGCCGTGATTGGCCGCAATTGTGCGGGCGTCGATAGACGGGCGAGTAGTAATAAGTCAATTATTCAAATGTCCTCATGGCTATCTAGCCGCGGATACAAAAAGATCGTCGAGGGTATAACTGGTACGTCCGAGATTGTTATCTCCCATTCCCTCTGTGTACTTGGCCGTTGCAGTTATGAACCTTTCCCCTGCCAGACTTCTAGTCGACAGATGCACCCCACGCGACAAGTTCGCTAGGACACACACTCCGTTGAGGAAAGCCCTCTGCCCAAGCTCAGATGACTCTGTAGTGAGCCCCGTAAGTCACACCGACTGCCCGTCCTGGCGACTGTAAATATAACCGTTCGCTTGTCTCGCAGCCAACTAGCCCATGGACTAGCGAGTTCAACTCGCGCCGGAGGGCATACTCTTCTTCAGGTTCTCCGGGATGGAGACACCTGCCAACACCGATCAGGCCCACGTTTCGGCCGCGCGACTACGAGTTACCTCCATGTCCGGAGGACGATGACCAGTCAGACACGCAAACTGTATCGCTGATGGTCCTCCAACGATCATTGCGCAATGTAGAATTCGATCCGTCCTGTCTGGACTGTCTAGACCAGCAGTTACTCCTTTCCCCTGCCGACTCGTTCTCGGAGGTGTGTTATACAGAGGCCGTGCATGATCAAACTCCCGTGCCCGCGTTGCAGCCTCTGCAACCGCGAATACGCAAGCGTACGCCGTTATATGACCGCACCGCTATGAGCGAGGAGGACCCATACCATGACTGGGACGAGAATATGTCAGTCAGGTGGAAGGATCTCTCTCACCAGAAACCTGTCAGTGATTGTGCCGTTCGTCGAGGCCTTTCCGTTCGAACTAATCAATGTGGTAGCTTCCAGCCCCTCCGCTTCCCAAAAAGCAGTCCAAAGATTCGACACCTCGCATAAGCACTCAGGATTCCATGCTTGCAGTCCTCGAATTCCAATTACTCCACCACAACCCTGACGATTCCGTCCACTTCTTCCCCGTACCTTCGCGGAGGCGAAGCGAGGACGCACGCAAGTCTTCTTTGGACGCCCCTGCGCCTTCCATCTCTTCCGCGGGTTCCAATAGCTCATCGGGCACACTGAAACGCCTTAGCCATGCGCTCTCCCCCCGATCACGAACCAAGTCCAACATGTCATAACGTCGCCTCCGAGGAGCGCACTCGAACAAAAAAAAAGTGACGTGCAATATTGGTGATGCTATCCGTTTGCACGGATTGACGCGGTTTAAACCGTTTACCACCATGCCACGACCGAGCTTACGATGAAAAGAGATTTCTTGCACGCTCATGTCAATCTTTATCTCATCCTATGTCAACCTACCATACCCCTCTGTCTAACATACCTTTTCTTATTAGTTTTCTTATGCATCGTCTATGTTCCTCCTGTATCATTGTATTCCCCTATCTCTCGTATCTTGCAGCGTTGTAGCGGTCAAAGAGTACTACTACTGGATGATAGCTGGTGTATGAAACCGAGACCGGAACTGGCTCGTCGGAGAACGGCATACAACTAAATGAGCGCCAGGGGTACGTTCGTCTGTGTTCCTCGGACGACCGTAACGTCGCTGACGGCTTGCGCCCAGACCTACTTGGCCACCTTGAATCCGATGACTACATTGCGGGCCGAAACAGGTGTATGTTTGCAGCTACGAGGTTGGTAGGCATTTGGGTAGCAGGATCAAGGGTAGAACTCATCAAAGAGATTAATGTTTTCATCTTCAGTGGAATATTTTTCCAACCAGAGGTGGACAGAAATCATCGGGCGCTCTCCGGAATCCGTTGGCAGAATCCGTTGGCAGAAGCCGGGCGTGGCTCGGACCGTTTGTCCGGCGGATCAGTCGTTTGACAGCGATGTCAGCCTTCGCAGCAGGAATAAAGTTTTCGAAATACATTGAGTGGACTTGACAGTCCAGACTCATCCAATAATATTACTTGACTGTAGCTCGGTTAAGTCACTGTGACCAGAAAATGGCGAACAGGAAAGAAAGGGGAACATAGTAGGAAGCACCCAATACCGCTTGTAGAGGGCAAAGCAGACACCACCGTACATGTCCAGTGTTGGGGGGATCCATTGCGCGTATGTATTGAGAGGAAGCTGCCGAAGTCAAGGGTGAAAATATCGACGCAGATCGTGAAATGGAGAATGAGTCATTCCTGTGTGCGCAGATTATCATCCACTCGAGACTAATTGATTGCTCACGAGGAGATGCGGAAAATTGGGAGCGCCTCGGCGAACTGCCCTTCCACACCCTCCTTGTTCGTCCTCCATCGGGCCCACGCCCCCAACACATACGATTTGCACAAGCCGCAGCCCCTCCCACACACGACGAACAACGATCATATCTTGACGCTTGCCCTCACCGTTGCTCACAGTCATGAAGTTGCTTTTCCTGCGTCCGCCCCCCACGCACATGTCTCCCCCGCCGATCTTCTAGGCGAGCTAACGCATCGTTTCTACTCCGGGTCCTGGACGGCGAGATGATGCTTCCTGAGAGCACAGGTGAAGACGTGTGACACCGGTCGTGAAGCTTATGCGTATTTGCTCTACCAGCAGGGGACACGGGCGAACGGGAAGAGAATTGGGGTAATCCTGATCGACAAAGAAGGTGCTGAGATATGCACACATGAGAGGTGACGCATACGAGGAAGTGGAAGGGGCAAGCAACAGGTACGGAGGTGCAATTCCGAACACTTTAGGCGTACTAGGCGAGGGTGTGATGGGCTAGGTATTGTCCTCGCTCTCCTTTATCGGCGACTGGGAGGGAGGAAGAAGGACGTGAGGAGAGGATGGCTGCGACTTGGGGCTCGGTGGGTTGTACGGTGGGACAGTCACAACTACCGACCCGGACGCTACTGGCGGGTCTGGAAGCGATGGCGATGCCCCCCGACTCTGAGAAATTGTATTTCGCGGACTCCCGCGAAGGCCGCTGGAAGCAGGGTCCAAAGAAAGAGTGGAGGGACATGCCCAGGGCGAATGCGATGTGCTTCTCAGTTCTCACGTCGCCTGCACGAGCTCGCCATCACAAGAATGGACGAAGAAGACGTACCGTGGTCGATCATGACAACGTGGAAGTCTTTCACCTGTGGGAGGTGTTGTCGACGATGGACCTGGCAGTATCAGACGTACCATTACTGCCACATCATTGAATCCATTGCTTGCTTCTACAACAATGACGTAGACCTTCGATCGACCGTATCCGCACCAACATGACTCGAGATGACTCGGCTTTCTGCTCTGTGCGAGGCACCATCTTCAATTTGTACATTTGTACCTCGCCGTCGACTTACTCCCGCCGCTAGCTGTGTATGCCACAGACGACTTCAATTATGAATGAAACTGGAAGTCCTGGCGCTACAACCAGTAGCCCGCGCTTTGGGGAAACTTCAGAGTCGCGAGAGGATGGGCGCGTCCCCAACCGGGCCAAGGGTCGACAGCGCGCGCGCCTCAAAGAAATTGCAGACTCCACATTGCAGGCCATCGACGCAGGTCGTGTATCCTTCGCAGGGATACCTGTCGATCTAGACGCCAAGATCAAGTATTCTAACCACAACACTCGCTATTATCCCCCTGACGCTACTTCGCTGTCGTCCTGGGCATCTGACCCGTCTTCATCCGAGTCCATTAACCGTACGGTACGAGTACCCGCTGAGACCTCTGTCATAGAGGCATCGACACTAGAGGGTGCACGTCTGTTGCATGACTCCATCCCCTCGCGTTCTACGGTTGCTCTGCTCAACTTCGCATCGGCGACGAAACCCGGAGGAGGATTTCTCAACGGTTCGCAGGCTCAGGAAGAGTCCATAGCGAGGTCGTCCACTTTATACCCTTCGTTGATGACCGATGCTGCTCAGCAGTTCTACAAGCTGCACCACGAAGATCGGAAGGGCGGGTTCTACCACCACGCCATGATATATTCACCTGGCGTCGTCATCCTTCGGAGCGACGCAGGAGACTGGGTGTCTCCTTTCGAAGTCGACGTGCTCACGTGTGCCGCTGTCAACGCAGGCGACGTGCGAAGCAAGAATGAAAAGAGCACAAATCAGGTAGACTCTCAGAAACTGGAGAAGCAGATCGAGGCCGCCATGCGAGAGCGCATGGCCAGGATCCTGTGTCTCTTCGAGCAACAGGGAGCGAAAAATCTCGTTTTGGGAAGTTTTGGAACTGGTGTGTTTCGGAACGATGTAGAGGTCGTCGCTAAGCTTTGGGCGGCGCTGTTGACTGAGTCGGAGGCGCGTTATAAGAGCTCCTTTGATCGTGTCGTCTTTGCGATTTTGGGGAGCGGCACTTATAGGACGTTCAAACGGGTATTTGAAAACGGTAGTGGTACGGACAATCGATTGATATTTTATGGGGACTGCAATACTCATGAACACTACAGGTGGATAGGACAGGATATGTCGAATGGTGTGTTTGACTACTACGTAGCGCTAGTTGCGTGTCAAATGCCTCGCTGCATGCGCAGTCGCTGCCAGACCATGTGTGCCTTCGCCGTCGGCTGTCGACGGAGCCCCTGGACTGCTAAAAAAAAGTCATCGATGCAGTGTTAGCTAGCAGTTTTCCGATCAGCGACGGTGGAACGGAGTGTCCCCTAGTCATTCTTTGACGCCTACTTGCCATGCTTCCAGTCCCTTTTAGCCTTGTCCGAAAAGTGTTATCTTGTTACCGGTTACGGATGGTCCACCAAACATCGAGCTTCGGCGTACCTCCCATACGGAGTACCTGCGTTTCAAAATGGAGGAATCAACACCACTTACCGTTCATTAATATCATTGCTGCACACGTGGTCTTTTATCATATATCTTGGTCGTGTCCTCGAGGCTAACGTGCACGATCTCAGACTTGAGTCATCGCATGTCCACAGACCCGGCATGAACACCATTTCGAGGATCATGCATCATCGATCATGTTTCGTGTCAAGATATGGTACGCGTCACAATTGGAACTTGGTGAACCGGACGCATGAATGTCTGCAACGGAAGGTTACGGTCGTCGATACCTTGCAACCAAGTAACGCAGGGGTTCAGAAGGAACTTCTAGCCGCGTGTGAGGCTTGCCTCGGAAAGCGACCACGGTCCCGACAATGACGGAAATTCCTACCTGGAATAGCATATTGCGAAAGTAGTGAAGTCCGAGAACAATTATGCGTGGACGCAGATCCATCGAGGAAGATGAAAAACCCTCACTATACCACTCGAGAATCGAAACAAGGCATTTTCCGTCGATATGAAAATGTGGAGGGGCGAACTCTATGCCAGAAATTAACGGTGTCCGACTCACCACGCTGCTGGAAAGGCACTGCAGTGTTCATGCGTCCGGCAGGTGGACTGATTGTATCATAGAATACTTGTGAACGTGCTGGATAGTACTGTGTTCAGGTCGTGATCGGGAACTCCCTTGTCGTGGAGTCCATCATACACAGCAGGCCTGCGGTTCCCTCGAATGGAGCACGGTACACGCTTTCAACACATGCTCTGAAGTGATCGTCCACTGCTGTGTATAACGGCGTGATGATATTGTGGAGCAGGAACAACTGACTGACCCATCAGGAGTACTTCTGGAGGTATAGGGCACGCAAGTGCGTGTGCTGTGGTAAAGATCATCGAGATGAAATACTTTGCCTGTCTCGTCGACCGCTGATCCTGTGAGCATGAACCCTCCAGCCCACTCACTCACGCCCTCGCGTAAAAAAGTGCTTTTTTTTCGCGGTGGCCTCGCCGCGCCACAAGCGGAGCAGCAGTGGCAGGCTCAGCGAAGCGGTTCACCTCGGTCTGGACGTCACTCACGAAACAATAGGGATGGACGGACGTATACGAACACGAGGACTGTACGTTTACGCAACGCGAACGACAGCCTAGAATGCTGATAAAAAGAAGGGACAATGCAGCGGACAACGTGTACATAGCCCAACACACGTGTAGCCGAGAGAGACATCAAAAAAATATCGGATCGCGGTAAAAAAACGAGCTGGCCCCATCGCGAAACTTATATCTCGACGACTTCCTTGGAAATTTTCCATTAGAACCCAAGCCAACTTCTTCCCCTCCCCTCTCCCTCTCACTCCTCTCCCAAGTAGAGTCCGTCATGGTCAACAACGAGCATGGTGTATCTCGCATCGTCCACCACAAGGACTACTACCTCCGTGGTGGTGACATGACCGTCCTGGTCGGTCGATTTCGTCGAACGACTTGATGCGCGCTTGCTCACACCCCTTCTTTTCCCAGGTCGAGAATCATTTGTACCGCATTCACAGCTACTTCTTCGAGCGCGAGTCGCTCTTCTTCCGTCAGAAGCTGTTGGCAGGACCATCAGAAGACGGGGAAGACCGTGGCTCGAGCGACAGCAACCACTACACCCTCGACGACGTCAAGAGCGAAGACTTTTCACGATTCCTTTGGGTCTTTTACAATCCGTGCGTCTCTCTCACGTCCCCCTTCATTTTCACTGACACTTAGTTATCCCGTCCGCAGGAAGTACTCTCTCTACGAGGCTTCGTTGGATGTCTGGCTCAGTATCCTCCGTCTGGCAACCAGGTGGGGCTTCAACAACGTCAAGGAGCTCAGTGTTCGCGAGCTCGAGAAGCTGGAGATCGAATGCGTCGACAAAATCTCCATATATCACGAATACAGCATCAGCAGACTCTACCTCATCCCCTCCTACGTTTCCGTCGTCAAGCGTGACAAGCCTCTCACCTTCACCGAAGGTGTGAAGCTTGGTATGGAGACCGTCCTCCGTGTCGCTGACGCCCGCGAACGGGCAAGGCAGCGAGCGTCGGAGAGCGGTATTCGTACCCCTTCGTTCGACGACTTTGAGGATTCGGATGTAGAGGTCCTAGTTCGTGAAGTCTTCGGGTTGGGCCCTCCCCCTACTCCCACCGGCGCTTCTACCATTCCCAACGGTTCGAACCCGTCGACCATTCAACTGGGCCAACCTCCCAGGAAGAATAATGCAGCAGCATCCCGCAATGGTGTGTCGGCAGATACCACGGCTAAGACATCAGTTGACAGTATGCGCACGTTCACCACTGCCATGGGGTCTCAGGTGTCAACGGCCCAGTCAACGGCAGCGGGTCCTCCAGGCACGACGCCAGCCCCCCCGTCTCAAACAACAACAGCACCGGAAGCACCGGCAGCACCCGCAACCAAACCGGCGGCATCCACAACCTTGACAGAGAAATCAGTCCCGCCTCCGCCCATTCCGGTCGCGGCGGACAACAAGGACAAAAAGGTTTTGCCCGGCAATAAGTTGAATGTTCCAGAGACCCCTGTATCCGCCATCAACCCCGCGCCCAAATCTGCTGGATCGGGTGAGCCTTCATCTCTGGCGAGTCTCTGTATAGTTCGTTTATTCTAACGGTCGCTCATCCTCGATGTCTCACAGGTTAGCTTCCAGGAGCCTTGTTTTGATAGGTCTTCCAGTATCGACAAAGCTACCTTTGTAACTGCGTGCGAAAAGAATGTGGATGTATCTGTAACTGAGATGGCCAGTCGTGACCAAGAGACAAAGCTTGACGATGCGAAAGAAGCAAAGGAATATGAGACGCCGACTACTAAGACGCTCGACGAAAAGCCCGAAGACTCCCAACTGTCCAAGGGCACCGGCACCGAGGATGAGAAATCCTCCAAGCGATCAGAAGATGATGATACGACCAAGGACGCGGATAAAGAGAAACTAGCTAATCACGGCGAAGATCAGCATAAGGGCGCGGATAAGGAAGAAACAGCTAAAGACGGCGACGATCAGTCCATCGCTGACTCCCCTGCAGTGTTCTCTGATGGCGAGGCTAAAGGTGTAAAGGGAGCCGGTGAGTCGGAGAACAAGTTGACGTTAGTCCGCGGACAAGGGCTAACGGTTTCTTCTCCCCACTGTATACAGGCAATAAGAACAAGCGTCAGAACCAACGCAACAACAACAACAACAAGAGCAACAAGGCTGGCAATAAAAAGTGCTGGTGAGAGTCGGTTGGATCATCGGCGTGGGTGCGTCTCGTGAGTTTTTAGATGCGCTTTATAGATGGGCAGAGGGGTCGGAAGGCTATGTATCGTCTGCAATCATGATTGCAATCCAGACCTACTTGCATGCATCGCTCCTCTCGTGAGTCATGTGCGTGGCGCAAACATAGTTCGATTTCCTCGCCACTCGTGCCACCCCCCGATGCGCACTAGTCAATAAGGAACTCGGGGCGAGTCAGTCGACAGAGACTCGTGGCAAAGGGCAGCTGAACGAGAACCATTACGAACTCGGATTTATTGCCAAGATCGATGCTCTCTTACAGTAGATCAGCTTGCATCAGCCTCCGACTGCGGAGCGCCGACGAAGCATGAAACCCAAGCCTAATATATATACCTTGGAGTCTGTAGCAGGTTTTTTTAATTCTCCTCTTTCAATCGACGAAGATCCAGGGTACGGACGTCATGAGCACGAACCCAAAAACACTGCAAACGAGTCATCAGGACGTCAGAATGACTTTCCGCCTCGTGTTTCCAAGGGGAAACCCCAGAGTTTCACAAACTACAAGTCGACATCCTTTTGTGATAACAATGCCAGCCGACGGTGGCGTTTTGATAACAAGGAGTGCACGTAAGGGAAGCTCGTTGTGTGTGTACAAGGAGAATCCACAGCAAGGACCGAGGTTACGAAGAAAGGAAGAGGGTTGCGGGAAAAAGGGTGGATGGGGTGGAGCGTGGCACAGGAACTGGCTTTAATTTACGCTTGGTACGGGAACTGACACACGGTTCTGAAACTTCGATGTGTTCGAAAGACGTGTACTCTGTGAAAAGCCTGTCAGGATACCAGACGTGTTACGGACTCGCGGCGGAAGAACGACGGGAAGTGTCACGAGTGAGTTGAACAATGATAGAACCATTCGTGGTACAAGAAAGAATCCGTGTAGTAACTGATAGCCGTTCACTTCAACAAGGAAGTGTCTTTCCGCGGAACGTGGTACTCGCTACCGCTGATGGTGATCGGGTGATGAAGGGAACTTGCTGTGTGGGTGTGCTATTCCGATCTCGAACGTGGTTTCTATAACACCACAGGCGACGATCCCCGGCGCTGCGGACACGAGGTGGTCTGGGTGCCCTCCTGTCACCTCATTTGACGCTTGTTCATTATGTAGATAAACACTGCGTTGCAGATAACGGTTCCCTCCCATTCCACTCTCCGCTGCCATCCACAGAACGAGTATGACGATAGAAAGAGACATGAAGCAGATAACTAAACACCACCAGTACTATCTCCGTGACGGCAACGTCGTATTCGTGGTAAGAGCTCCTCCATGCATGCATTCTACACATCATACGACTCAGTCCCGATCTTCCTTCACACAGGCAGAGAAGCAGTTGTTTCGCGTGCATCGACATTTTTTTGAACGGGAGTCAGAATTCTTCTCCCGTTACTTCACTGCGTCGGAGGAGGCCGATGGCACAGATGACAAGCCACTTGCTCTCGACGTCAAGAGTGAGGATTTTGCAAAGTTTTTGTGGGTGTGGTATAACCCGTAAGTGATAAGACGACCAAGTTGCAAGATGACTTCATTTACTAACATCAATCTATAGGCGATATCGCTATGGAGGTCAACCTAAAGAAACTTGGCTCGTCATTATCACCCTGGCCACACGCTGGGGATTCGACTCGATGCGAGAACTTGCCATCCGGCAGTTGGAACGCTATCCCATGAGTCCCGTAGACAGGATCGCACTCTACAAAGAGCACCACATCGACAAGAAACTGCTTATCCCGTCATACATCGATCTCTGCAAAAGCCCCACTCTGCCCTCGCCTGCCGATGCGCAGCGTTTACAGCTAGAAACAATCCTCAGGATTGCTGACGCACGCGAACGTGCGCTCCTCCGTGCCGCGGAAAACGGTTGTGTTTCACCTACGAGTTCGGTCTTAGAGAACGATGAATTGGCGATGATCATCAGTGAGGTCTTTGAGATGGGTATTATCAGCGGTGAGGATCCACAACTTCAAAGTCTGCCGAGTGTTCGACGGAAAACTCACTACTTTTCGTAGAACAACAACCCAGTTCCAATGGGACCTGCCCTACTATCCATCCGCCGATACCACCCACAGGCAAACACGCTAAGGCGAGTGACGATGTCTTCTATATTTGATCCTACTTTAACAAGGTCTTACAGGACAAGGGCAAGGTGCGTCCTTTCGGTGTAAGTAAAACCAAAGTAACGAACTAAACCTGCGGTAGGGGAAGAGCAAGTGATGTGCTCACCCTCCCCTGCCGGAGGTTTGGTCGGCTGTCTTTCTACCCAAATTGTACTGATCCTGTTTGAATGCTTTTGCCGTCGCCCTCCTCGCACCTGTCGTTATCCTATAGTGGGATCCCCGATATTAGATGTAACTAAAGGACACATAAAACGTACGAATGTATTGAAAATTCTTGTGTATCGATGATATCGTTGTTGTCGCTATATAGCACAAGTTCCGTGTTCTCTTCGTGAACTCTTTGGGAACGAGTGTCCGGCGGTCGTGAGATGGTTCGTCGCGTCAACATGGACGGAAATCATAAAAAAGACTTCGTAATTTGCTCCAATTTTTTTTTGCTCTCGCTCGTCCGCACGTGCATGTCTCCTGCAGCTTCATTTCGTACCTCGATGTACCCGAATCCACTTCCCCAGTGTATCCATCTCCTCATCTGTGATGTCGGACGAGCTGTGAAAGTAGCCGATGCGCGAGATTTATTCAGATCGTAAGGTAGGCGTTGTGAGGAGGTGGATAGAAGCGGATGTGAGGACAGTGGAGTAGAGGGTGTGGGGTAAGTACTTAGGGATTGCCATCCCCGTCGTCGTGTCGTCGTCGCGCAGTGGCTAATAGCGCGTTCTCGTTTGTTTTGTTCGTTCAGACAACGTCACCGACGTCGTAACTCCTAACAGAGAAAGGCTCTAGCAAGATATTCGTATCCATATGTTATCCTTGACAGCGTAAAGGTTTTGAGTGCGCTACACGGCTCTTCCACGCCCAGGCTCCTCTTCGAATATATGGATACGCTGACGACGGTTTTGCGGGACAATTCATCGCTGGTCAGCGGGTACTTATCGACACGCGAGGGCTCGGACGAGTAACCTCATCGCATCGCATCCATGAGACTCATCTATGATTTTCTCGTTCTAGGTCGCGCACATACTACGAAATCGGTGCAATGGCAAGTGGATTTTGATAGAGCCCACGTCGACTGGCTGGGGGCTCTTGCACTTGTGAGTTCAGAAGACGTTTTTTTTAAATTTTACGTCCGCTCCATGTCTTGGATCTGGTGTCAGTGAATGGAGAACGATCCGTATCCCTAGGAAAGAACTCAGATGGCGTATAGCCTCGCATGCTCGTATGGCCACACCACTACCGTATCAGGGGAAGTCCACTTCTTATAAGAAGCTTCGCAAGCTAAACCTCTTCTATCCCTGTGCGTGGCCTCGCCACAGAAGCTAAACTGGCCCAATGTGGGGCTCTGCACTGTTTGTATTTCCACGATGGGGAGAACATTTTACGTCCACTGGACTGCATCAGTGCAGGATGGCAAGGCTGGAATTGTCACGCCGACAAGCCAAAATTTCCCTTCTTTTACATATCGGAAGTACACAAGGAACCCCTTCCGCGGAATGCGGTGTTCTCCACCGCTGATGGGCTGACCACGCCGCACTTGTTGTATGAGTATCCGACTTACAAGAACGTGGTTGCTATAATACGACAGGTGGCGATCCCTGCTGCGCTGGCACGAGGTAGCCTGGGCGGGCCCCCTGTCACCCATTTAGCGCTTGCCCGTCATGTACTAGATAAGAACTCTGCCTTTGCAGATAACACTCCCCGCCATCCCACTCGCTCTCTTGTTACCGCCCTCGCAACACAATGGCTGAGGACCCGCAAGCGTATACGAAACACCCTCAATACTACCTTCCTGATGGGAATGTAACATTTCTGGTACTGGTCCCTAATACGCCACACGCTGTTCATATCCTAACGAGCATTCTCATACCAGGTGGAAAAGCAACTATTTCGCGTTCATAGATATTTCTTCGAAAGAGAATCTACGTACTTCCAGAATTTCTTTACGATTGATGAGTACGACGGCACGGATGAAGATCCTTACCCTCTCGATGTCGAGGCCGAGGATTTTGCCAACTTCTTATGGGTTTGGTATGACTCGTGAGTGATGTGGCAGCAAAGTATAAGATGACTGCATCTGACATAAAATCTATAGGCATTACCGCTACGAGGACCAACCAAGAGAAACCTGGCTCACTATTCTCAATCTGACCGCACGTTGGGGTTTCGAGTCAATGAGAGAACTAGCCATCCGCCAACTAGAACGCCTTACAATGGACCCCGTCGAGAAGATTACTCTCTACAAGGAGCACAGGATTAACAGGAAGTTACTCATCCCTTCATATGTCGAGCTCTGCAAGCGCCCGACGCTACCATCCCCTGATCAAGCCGAACGGCTTCAGATGGAAACCATTCTGAGACTTGCTACTGCACGGGAACGTGCACTTCTTCGCGCCGCCGAACAAGGCAATCGCTCTCCTACGAGTGCGCTCCTCGAGGATGAAGAAGTTGCGACAATTATCAATGACGTCTTCGAGATGGGTCGCGTCACTGGTGAGGATCAACAGGAGTCCGAGTCTGCCGAGGACAGTCAGAGAGAAAACTCAAACGAGGATTGGTTGTTAGTAGATCAATCAGGCGTTAACGGGTCCAATGGAACGAGCTCCGGCTCTAGTCGCTCTAAAGTCAAGTCGTCCAAACCTGGTCCAGGCAAGGTGAGTATCGATGTCGTTTCGTTATACGCCCGTTGTTGACTACACCTCGATCGGGATTTCAAGAAGGGCGAGGTGTGTTGTTTTAACGTGTATATGACAATGAAACAACGAACTAAACCTTCGGTAGGGGAAGAGAGACTGATCCTCCCCCTGCCGGAGGTTTTGTCGTCCGTTCTCCGCCAACCTATGCTGATACCGTTTGAGAATGATTTTGGTGTCTTGGTCCTCATGCTCCTTTGTCCCCTCATACTCTTGTATCTGCTGACATTACTGTTTCCGTCGTTGACTTGGTTGTAAACGAGACGAAAACGCATGATTGTATTGTGACGCGTTGTACATTAATGATATCGTTGAAGTCGCCTATGAAGGCACAAGTTTCACGTTCTCTTCGTAAACTCTTCGCGAACTGTTTCGTCGTGAGATGGGTCATTTCAGCGTGTAAAGGAAATCGAAAAAACTTGCGTTGCTCCAAATCTTTCTGCTCCCACTCGTCCGCCTTGCTACGGTCGTCTGTCTTTTTACCCCAAAACACGTCTTTCCAGCTTATACTGTGCTCCCGCACGCCTCCTGCAGCTTCTTCGCTCGTACCCTGATGTACCTGGACCAACTTCCTTAGTCTGTCTACTTCTTCATCTGTGATGGACGAGCCGGAACGTAGTTGATGTGCGAGATCTTCTAGAATAGTTATTTGAGCATCGTGTCTGGCTCGATCGTCCTCGAAAGCTTTTCGTCTCCAGAGGAGGTGGATGGACACGGATGTGAGGGCAGTCGAGTAGAGGATGTGGGGTAGGTACGTGGGGACCGCCATCATCTACGCGTCGTCTTCGTCGTGGTAGTACGGTGACTACTTCGTAACGACGCATTTTCATTCGTTTTATTCACTCGGCCTGGGCCGTGCTCCATATCGCCAACAACGTCGCCGACATCGTACAGGGAAAGGGTCTGGAGAGGCCTTGCGCACCTTTTCAGTCATCCTTGATAGCGCGGGGGCTTTCAGCACGCTACATCGCCTTTTCCATTCACTCTCCAATGTACTATGTGTACGATGACGACGAGTCGGCCTTGTGCAAGGGTTCGTCGCTGGCAAGTGGGCACTGACTAGCGACGGCTCGGATGGGCAATATCATCACACTGGTGCGTCCACAAGAGACTTGCCTCTGATTCATTCGTTCAGAGTCATTTTAGTACGAATTGATGTAGTGACGGTGCGTTTTCTAGAGCACACGTCGAGCTGACGCTCGTATGTACCGCGGCGGCTTCTGCATGAAATCTCCATCCCACCCCAATGTCGGATACGGAGGATGTCCATTAAACGTCGTGGACCAGTCGTACCTTACCTTGGTAGAGCGGACTGGTATCAGACGACTCGGTGCGGCGTAACCCGGATGGTGTTTAACCTCCCCTCCCCCCTTCGTATGGTCGTACCACTGCATCAGGGGAAGTCTCCTTCGAAAGGAGCATTACAGACTAAACTTTTCCCCTCATACGTGTGGCCGCTCCCCGTCGCAGAAGCAGAACCCGCAGAATGTGAGGCTATCCCCGGATTTCCACGATGACAAGGATATCTTATGGAGTCTGTACGCTTGTGCTTCGAAGTTCTGTCTGTAATCTCATCAACGCGAGGTGCAAGGGTGAATTGCCACGCTGATATGTAGGTTTATTCCCGTGAAAAAAAAACTCATCTTACTTTTCACGGGAGCCCTTTCCGCGGAATGTGGCACTCGCCACCTCTGACGCTGATGATGATCACGAAATGCTTGCTGTGGGTGTATCCGATTTTTGGTGTCGTTTCTCTAGTATAATACGCCAGGCGCAGATCCCTGCTGCGCTGGCGCGAGGGTCACCACCGATGCCCGATCATCTTGACATTCAATAGCATTTGTCGACATCCACCACACTCATATTCATGATTCCTATTATCCTGGACTCGCGGAGTACCCCACCCGGCCAAACGACCAGCGTAATTCCATTTTGTCCTGGATCTTTTCCAATAATAGGCCAAAGCAAGTACTCCAAAGTAAATCGGTCCCCCTGGATACATCCGACCGTACGGACGATTTAAGAGTAGTCCATGACCGCTGCTTATTGCAAGAGCATCACAAGAAGTTGATGGTTCTAGACCTCTCTGGAAAGCTGGGGGTGCTGTCCCACAAAATACATCCAGGCCCGTGTTGTACGCGTTTACCAGAGCCTTTTGTGGGTTCAAATTGTTCGGACTTGGAGTCAGCCTACCCTTTTCTCCAGGACTGCCTTTACTTGGTTAGTGCTTGCTCTATAACATCACCACGCCGTACACAGCACAGGCCTGACAGGCAGCAATAGACGATCGCTTCAGAGCAGGTGTCGGAAGCGTGTACCGTGCTTAATTCGAGGGAACCCGCAGGCTTGTCGTGTAAGAGGACTCCACGGCAAGGGTTCCCCGAACGTGCCTAAGACCCGTAATCACGACTAGGAGACAGTACTTGCTATTCGGCACGTTCGCAGGTATTCAGTGATACAATCAGTCCACCGCGACACCTACCGGATGAACGAACCAGTTCCACTTGCTCTCAGGTCCCCTTTCTGCGGCGTGGTGTGTGTGTCGAACCTCACTACCCTCGCAATATGGTGCTTGATTCCACGCGTTGCCTAGTAGCATAGAAACAACGCGATCAAAAGACCTCGTGTACCGTGCCTCCGACCCAATCAGCAGCGCCGCCCAAACCTTCGCAACGACCTCTACGTCGTTTCGAAATACGCCAGTTCCAAAATTCCTTTCCTTGCATTGTACACCGGATCTCGACTGCAGAACCTGAGCAATATAGACTGAAGAATGTAGTTAGTTTGCCACGAGTCATGTTCTGGAAGAAACTATGTATGTACTCCTCGGTGTCAGCGAATAATGGCTGCCGCAACCAGCGTACTGCTCTTGATTGCTGATTGCCGCCTTCATATCGGTCAACAAGAGTCCGCAGCACCGCGCCTACTCCACGTGTGCATCTTCAGCTCGACCCATACGCTTACTGCCTCCTACAGCATCCGGAGAGCGTCCGACCGCCGTCACTTCATCCATGCCCCCCGAGTGTCTCAGCAGCCTGTGGTGTTTTCGGCAGCCGCCTTCACCAAGTGATGATGGAGTTGGTTTACAAGTTTTTATTCCCACCGAAGTGGCTCAACCAGGTACGCCTCTTGCCAATACGGACGTGTTTGCACAGACTTACAGTGACTGTTTGAAACTCTGATTCTCCTTTAGGCAATGAGGAGGTCGTTCACTCACGTCTGCCCTCCAGCGCTGGCAATGCGGACATCGCCGTCTCCGCTCGTGGTCAATTTGAAGGTGGCTACAGATGTTCTTTCTAAGATCTTTAGAGTGCTTACTTGATTAGGTTCTCTGCCACCAAGCAGTGCGGACATTTTTACTTCCGCCGTAACCCAAGCTGGACTGGCGGGTCCACGTTCTCCCGAAGACAATGTAGAAGTTCATGTTTCTGCACACGCTGAACAAGTACCCTCGGGTGGGTGTTATACTTATGACGAACGGGGACAACTTGAGTCTAACAACAGCAAAAACCAGTGTCACCCTCTTCCCGCCCTCCCTATCGCTTAAATCCTGAGAAAGCTAGGCAGCACATTAATCGCATCCGTCGTTTTCGCATTCTCATCATGGGTAGGGCAAATGCTGGCAAAACAACAATCTTACAGAGGCTCTGCAATACCACGGATGAACCAGAAATTTTTAATGCAGAAGGGCAAAAGGTATGCATGTATGTTGCATGATATTTCTCGAGATCAACAAAGTATAATCAGGTGGATGCTACTGTTGTGCAGGGTTCGCTATCGGTGCGGTTATCTCGTCATTACTATGCAATATATGTTAAATGCAATCAGCGTGGCCACCACAATATTGAGGATGAGCTGGTCTTCCAGAGTAATCCACGCTTTGTATTCCATGACTCATGTGGGTTTGAGGCTGGAAGTGAAGAGCAGTTTGACCTGATGAAGAAATTTGTGATGGATCGGTCCAAGGCTGCCAAACTAGACAAGAGAATCCATGCTATTTGGTAAGTTCACCATGCTGAGGCTATAAGGGTACAGAGATGATCCTGGCAATCATATGATCTAGGTTTTGCATTCCATTGACTGATAGCCATAGGATGGTAACAGCTGCTGAAAAGAAGTTTTTTGATGAGTGTGATACTGGCAATGGTGTGCACACATACTTCTTGTTTGGTCATATAATTGAAGTGCCTGTCCCCACAGTGCCAGTGATTCTATTGGCAACAAAGGCAGATACCCTGGAGATTGAGGCTATTCAAAAGCTTGAGGATGAGGGAATGAGTGTGGGTGATGTAGTGAGGCCTGGAGAGTTGGAAAATGAGATTCTGAACAATTACATGGCGAGGCTGAAGGACTGGTTGGGGAATATGAGGTTTCCACCTCATGATTATTTGCCACTCACTGGTCAGTGCACAATGTATTACTTGAGAAGGGTAGGCTGTATGAGAGATCATTACAGGAATGGAACAAGTTGATGCAAGGTGCACAGCCCTGCTGACATGCACAGCAAATGCATTGAAGGAGGAAGGACTGCAGTGGCTTCTCATATCAACACAGCAGTGCAACCTGGAACTGTGCATGACATTTGCAATAATGAAGTAAGTGATAATGCTAATGCTGAAGATCCAAAATATACTGACACAATCAAGAACCTTGAAGAAATTCATGTGTGAGCAGATCTTCAAGATTGAACCCATGTTACTTGCATTCTCCCTTGCATCATGGTTTCCCTTTGTAAGGAAGGGGATATTTGAACCAATGAAATGCTGATAATGAATAGCATGTATGTGGAATTGTGGGGGCTGCTGCATTGTTCAAGCTAAATATGCTTTGACATTCCAATTTAAATTGGTTTGATAGTATGTGAGTGCACCTATGATAGGTAGTAGTGGATGCAAGCTGACTGCATCCATGGTCAACCTGTTTGTTGCATTTGGGCTCATAGGAAGTGAGTAGAGGCATAGTGGGTGGTCATGGATGCATACTGACTAATTGTCCACTGCCACCCTGTGGTACTCATGTTCATAGGAAGTAAGTGGGGTCCAGGCAGGTGGTGGTGGATGCATGCTGACCATGTTCACTGTCCCCTGTGGAATTTGGGCTCATAGGGCATGAGTGGAGGCATGGTGGGTAGTGGTGGACAAATGCTGACCAGGTTCATTACCAATCTGTTGCCCCTGGGTTTATGGGGAGTGAGTGGGGTCTTGACAGGTTGTGGTGGGTGGATGCTGACCATGTTCATTGCCCTTTTATTTGGGTTCATAGAGAGTGAGTAAAGTTATGGAATGTAGCTATGGATGCATGCTGACCACAGCTACTGTCACTCTATTACTGGGTTCATAGGGAGTGGGTACAGTCATTGTAGGTGGTGGTGGATGCATACTGACAATGTTTTCCACCACCCTATTGTCCTTGGGTTTGTAGAGAGTGAGTGGAATTCTGGGAGGTGATGATGGATGGATGCTGATCATGCTCACCACCCTCCCATGGCACTTGACTTCATAGGAAGTGAGTACAGTCATGGCAAGTGTTGGCAGATATATGCTGACCATGGACACTGCCATCCTGATGCACTTGGTCATTAGAGAGTGAGTAGAGTGACAGGTGGTCATGGATGCATGCTGACCATGTTCACTGCCCCCCTGTGGCACTGGGGGTTCATAGGGAGTGAGTCATGGCAGGTTGTGGTAGATGCAGACTGACAAAGTTTGCTACCACCCTTTTGCACCTGAATTCATAGTATGTAAGTGGAGTTATGGCAAGTTGTGGTGGAGGCATAATGACCATATTCATTGCCATCCTACTGTATTGCACTTGGGTTCATAGGGAGTGAGTGGGGTGATTTCAAGTGGTGGTACATGCATACTGACCATGCCACCTGCTTGCACTTGGGTTCATAGTTGGTAAGTGGAGCATGGAAAGTGGAGGTAGATGCATGCTGACCATGTTCATTGCTACATGCTGCACCTGGGTTCATAGGGAGTGAGTGGACTTATAGCCAGTGGTAGCACATGCATGTTGACTGTGTTCACTGTTGACCCATTGCACTTGGATTCATAGAGAGTAAGTGGAGCCCTGAAAGGTGGTGGTGGATGCATGTTGACCATGTGTGCTAACACTCTGTGGTGCATGGGTTCATAGTATGTGAGTGGAGTCATGGCAGGTAGTGGAGGATGTGTGCCAATCTTGTTCACCACCAATCTGCTCCCCTTTGGTTCACAGGGAGTGAGCAGAGTCATGGCAGTTTGCAGTGGATTTGCTGACCATTGTACTACCACCCTGTTGCACTTGAGTTTATAGTTGGTAGGTGTGGTCATAGCAGATGGTGACAGATAAATGCTGACCATTTTCACTGCTACCCTGTGGCACTTGGGTTTATAGGGAGTGAGTGGAGCTCTGGCAGATAGTGGTGGATGCATGCTGATCAGTTCACTGTGGCCCTGTTGTGTTTGGATTTATAGTTGGTGAGTGGAGTCATGGGAAGTTGTGCTAAATGCATGCTGACCATGTTCACTACCATCCTCCTGCACTTGAGTTCATAGGGAGTGGGTGGATTCATGGCAGATTGTGGTGGACATATGCTGACCATGTTCACTGCTGCTCCACTGCACTTGTGTTCATAGTTTGTTAGTGGTGTTACAGTGGATGGTGGTGAATGCCTGCTGATGATATTTACTGTCATGCTATTGCACTTGGGTTCATAGGGAGTGAGTGCCAGGGATCATGGGGGCTTGTGGTAGATGCATGCTGATGATGTCTGCACTTGGGTTCATAGCATGTGAGTGGAGTTCTCTGTCAAGCTGAGGTGGATGCAAGCTGACCATGTTACTGCCACCTTGTTGTACATGGGTTCACAGTCTGTGAGTGGAGTCATAGCAGATGGTGGCAAATGCATGCTGACTATGCTCACTTCCACTCTGTTGCACTTGGATTCATAGGGTGTGAGTATGCTCACAGTAGGTTGTGATGGAAGCATGCTGACCATGTTCACTGTTTCCCTGTGGCACTTGGGTCTGTAGTATGTGAGTGATTCATGGCAGATGAAGGAGGACCCATGCTGACCATGCTCACTGTCACCCTGTTGGATTTGGGTTCATAGCTTGTGGGTAGAGCCATGGCAGGTGGTGGGGGAAGCATACTGACCATGTCCACTGCCAATCTCTGGTCCTTGTGTTCATAGGAAGTCAGTGAAGTCCTGGAGAATGGAAGTGGACCCATGCTGACCATAGCTGACCATATTCACTATCATCCTGTCAAACATGGGCTCATAGCCTGTGAGTGAAGTTATGACAGGTTGTGGTGGATGTATTCTGATGTTCCTGACCACTCTGTTACATTTGGGTTCATAGGGAGTGAGTGGAGTGCTGGCAGGTGGTGGTGGGTGGATACTGATCATGTTCACTGCCATCCTGTTGTACCTGGGTTCATAGTATGTGGGTGGAGTTGTCACAGGTAGTGGTGTGTGCATGCTGACTGTGTTTCCCATCATCCTCTTGTCCTTGGTTTCATAGAGAGTGAGTAGGGCCCTGGCATGTGGTGGGGATGTATGTTGACCATGTTGACTGCCAACCTCTTGTACATGGGTTCATAGGGAGTGAGTGGAGTTGTGGCAGATGTTGGTAGATGCATTCTGACCCTCTTCACTGCCACTCTATTGCACTTGGGTTCATAGTATGTGAGGTGTCATGGCAGGTGGTGGTTGGTGCATGCTGACCATGTTCCCTGTAACCCATTGCACTTGGGTTCATAGGGAGTGAGCACTGCCAAGGCCAGTAGTAGTGGATGCATGCTGATCATATTCATTGCTACCCTGTTACCCTTGGGTTTATAGGGTGTAAGTGGGTTCCTGGCAGGTGGAAGTGGATAGATGCTGACCAGTTTATTGCCACTTTTCCCTGCTTGTGCTCATAGCCTGTGAGTGGTGTTGTAGCAGGCAGTATTGGATACATACTGACTGCATTTGTCACCACCCTGTTACCCTTAGGATGTAAGTTGAATCATGGTAGGTTGTGGTGAATGCATGCTCACCATTTTCACCTCACCCTGCTGTTTTGTGTGATATACATGTTTTCAATATTGAACAGATGGTGAGGTTGATTAATTTCTGTAGAGAGTAGTTTGTAATCTCTCTTTCGGGATGTAGGTGCTTTTCATGGAGTCTCGGTTACAACCCTTACATATCTCACCATATGCATTTGTCAGGATGTCAGTAGCCATCAATGTGCAGGATTATTGATACCTACTGACATATTTTCTATAGTATGTATGTTGCCAACTGGACTTACCATGCCCCAAGTGATTTGCAATAATCTTTACAGTTGGTTTGTGACTTATTTTCTCATGCCTAATGAACGCTCTTGTCTTGACAATAAACTCTTCAGGTTGTAAGTGTCATGTCCTTCATTTTTCTTCTTCTGTTGTTAACTAATTATTCTACTTGGAATATCTTAGCCTGCCATTACCAATTTTGGGCAGTCCCTCACAATGCCTATGTTGTCCACTTCAACACAATATTCAATGCAGTATATTGCTGAACATGGCATTGGTAAATGACATATTCTGATAAGTTTGGGTGTCATAGCTGATGATTGCAGGCTCTGTACTTGTGTTTGAGTACTTATACTTCTTGTTACAGTTCAAAAATGGAAGCAACCACATTCAAGAGGATTTGACTTTGGCTGTGGAAGAATATCAGAGATCTGGTGTCCATGCTAAAGTTAACAAACTTATCCAAGCAGCCTTTGCAAAGCATGGTCAAGATGTGAAGACATTATGCCACATCCTTCTTGAAATTGCAAGGGAGAATCAGCTGTGTAAGATATTTCCTCCACACTGATATGGCACTCACCATTGTACTCAGCAAAGGTGCTGAATAGGGATGGATGATGATTTCATCCTTGAAGTGGTTGGCTTGGGTGGTTGTCATCCTCTCAGTTACCTATTAGTGTTGGCATGCAAAGATAGTTTTCAAGAAGTTGTTCATGTTGTCATTTGAAAACCTCCATTGGTGGAGGATATTTTGCAAAACTTGGAATTGGCTTTGTATCTGGCATCATTACTGTCTATATCAGGCAACTTCACCACTGTAAAGTGTCTTAATGAGAGTCTGGGGAGAAGCCAAGAGGGTCTCCCATTGGAAGATGGGGTCAGTTTGACTCAAGGGGGCTTGAGTTGCTTGGAGAAGAGTCAAAGTGTGTGAAGAAGACAGAAAATGTGCCTGAAGATCCAAATGAAAGCAAGATGTCATCCAACAAGCATCTAGTGGTGGAGAAATATTCTCCTAAACTTCAGTGTCCAACTTTCAGTCTGATTTCATCTCTGGTGATGTGTCTGTTGTTATTCAGAGTATGTACAGTATACTCTAGGGGTGCATGTAGGCTTACATAAGCCACAATACATGCAAATACTGAGTAAAAATGTAAGGTAAAAGCATAGAAACAAAAATGTAAGTAAAAACAATGACATAAAATAGAAATCACAGTAGGGGGGAAGCCCTCCCTACATCTGAGGGTGGCTTTAAACAATGACTGTCCCCAGTCATCATGTACCAAGCTGTATCATAGAGTGAGGTGAGGGTATGATCCTTGAAACAAAAATCTAAGTAGAATCTCAAAAATGCAAACTCAAAGTGAAAGAGACCATATGAAGAAAACAGAAAGACACTACTCAGCTAATGGGGGACACAGTTTGAAAGTAACCTGAAGGTCCTTGAAGGTGGTGTGAGTTGACGTGAGGATCAATGGCAAAAACACCAAACAAACCAACACAAAGACAAAGTAGGTGAAATGTGGTTTACCTCCACAGACTCTGGCTCAAGGGATTTATTAAAAATAAAAAGAGGAGCAGTTCTGTTGTAAAGATTGTGTTGAAGGAGTGTCTGGGGAGATGCCAGGAGGTCTCCCATTGGAAGAAGGGTCTTAGTTTGACCCAAGGGGGCTTGAGTTGCCTGGTAGCATCAGGAAAGTTACAAACAGTCTAATCTGTATGAGCCTGTCTGATGAGTCTGACATCATACAAATAAACAGAGTGCCAAGAGTACAAATGAATTGATTCAAAGTTTGTCAGATTGACTCAGATACAGTGACTCCAAAAGCCCTTTCCATAATTGACCTCACAGCAGTGTTTGAAGTATACCACAGACACATGGAAAATCACACTAGGCTTTGGTGGAATCATAAATAGTACATGCTCTTGGCTACAATATTGCCCCCTAATTCATGTGATTTCATTCACACAGTCCAGAGATATGGGCATTTTATAACAGCAAGTCCATGGAAAGGGTTTTTTTCACTTTTGAATTGTAACTTGGATCTCATGAAAAACATGCTATAATTGCTATTGTTTGTTGATACAAACAAAGACACACATGTAAACAATATGTCTGAGTTTTAAAAAGTTCACATGCTTCTTTGTTTTCAACCACCATTATGGTCAGATCCCTCTCTCTTACTCAACAAAACACCCTTCTTTCCTTGCTTGACCCTGGCCATTCAGGTGAAGCTATTGCCAAGCAAATTGGTGTTAGCCCCTCTTCTGTATCCAAACTTTGTTCTAAGAGTCATTCTACACTTCCTAAGGCCATTGTAGGGCATCCTTCCAAGCTCTCTCCTGCCAATGTTTGCTGTGCTCAACATCTTATCACCTCTGCCAAGGCTGAAAATGCAGTTCAAGTCACCAAATCCCTTTCCAATACCATTAACCAGCTCTCTCTGCCAATACTGTTCATCTTCACTTGAAGAAATCTGGTATGAGGGCTGTAGTCAAGACCAAATGCCCAATTCTCTCTGCTAAACATCACAAGGCTCACTTGGATTTTGCTTATACCCACAAGGACTGGACTATAAAGGACTGGAAGAGGGTTGTATGGTCTGATAAGACCAAAATAAATCACCTAGGGTCAGATGGACACAAGTGGGCTTGGAAAAAGGCAGGTGAGGGACTCAATGATAGGCTGGTACAGGGAACTCTCAAGTTTGGAGGGGGTTCCTTGATAATGTGGGGTTATATGACTTGGGAGGGTGTTGGCTATGCTGCAAAGATTGATGGTAAGATGGATGGGGACCTTTACCTTCAAATTTTGAAGGATGAGCTTCAACAAACATTGGAGTATTATGGTCTCAATCCATCTGATACAATCTTTCAGCAAGACAATGATCCCAAGAATACTTGCAAAAAGGTTAGAGATTGGCTAGAAGAGCAGGATTTTGGGACCATGGTATGGCCTGCACAATCTCCTGACCTTAACCCCATTGAACATCTCTGGGGTTGCCTGAAAAGAAGGCTTGCAACCCATGAAAACCCCCCTAATGGGATTCATGAGCTATGGGAGAGGGTTCAGGTGGAGTGGGAGGAGATACCAGTGGAGGAGTGTCAGAAACTGATTGAAAGTATGCCTAGAAGGGTTGAGGCAGTGATTAGAGCAAAAGGTGGCTATACCAAGTACTGATAATATCCTAATACCCTTGTAAATTCAAAAGTGAAAAAGCCCTTTCCATGGACTTGCTGTTTTAAAATGCCCATATCTCTGGACTGTGCAAATGAAATCACATGACTTAGGGGGAAATATTGTAGCCAAGAGCATGTACTATTTATGACTCCACCAAAGCCTAGTGTGATTTTCCATGTGTCTGGCAGTATACTTCAAACACTGCTGTGAGGTTGATTATGGAAAGGGTTTTTGGAGTCACTGTATTTCAGACAGATTAGACTACATGTAACTTTGCTGATGTACAGAGTCAAGGAAGGAGGTGAACAGACTGAAAACATGCCCTAGAACTCCAAAGAAGGTCAAGATATCATTAAAAGAGTGTCTAGTGATGGAAGAACGAATATTCTGAAGACCTCAGACTTTGAATTCTGTCTGATTTCATCTCTAATGCATCTGTTATTGTTTTAGGTATGTACAATATACTCAAAGTGCATGCTGTGAGTCAACATGTGGATCAATGGTGAGAACACCAAAAAACCCAACACAAAGACAAAATGCTGAGTGGTGGTTTACTTGTGTGGACTTTGATTCAAGGGATCTGTAAAAAAACAAAAGGGAGAGGGGTGGGCTAGGGCAGAGGTGGTTGGTGCTCCTGACAAAGGGGGAGCAGGGGAAGACTTGAAAAAGTGAAGATAGATGGCTCCTGTGAGCCTGGAAGTGATGTAGAATGATGAAGATGACAGTAATTAGACCCTTGATGGAGCCTCAATTACTGGAAGAATAATGATGATGAAGAGGGCCTTAGAAGTGATGATGATTAGGCTTGATAAGTATGCAGATGATGAGTGGGCAGTTGAGTCTCTACACAGGGGACCACTTCCTATGCAGGGGGCTTGGTAGCTGCTTGATTGCTGTCAATGTATGGTACTTCATATACAAAAGAGTCACATAGCCTGCAGCACATCCCAAGCTTCAGCATTTAATTTTCAGTCTGATTTCATCTCTGGTGATGTGCCTGTTGTTATTCTGAGCATGTACAGTATACTCTAAGGGTGCATGCAGGCTTACATCAGCCACAATGCATGCAAATCCTAAGTAGAAATGTAAGGTAAAGCATAGAAACAAAAATGTAAGTAAAAACAATGAAATAAAATAGAAATCATAGTTAGGGGGGAAGCCCTCCCTACACCACATTGGAAAAGTATGTACAAGATCAGACACCATCTCAGTTGACCATACATATTATGCATTACTGACCCATATGCATGCTCCACACCATAAAATACACTGCCCAATTGCCATGAATATGCTGCAATTTCATCTGCAAAAAACCCTTTCAACAAGTTGTCCTTAGTAAACATGCAATATCTCAACCAGAACAAAGCCAAATGACACAAGTAAGGTACCCTTTTGAAGCCATGAAATTGGGATATCTATATGAATACTTGCAGGATTTTATAGAATTTCCCTGATTTTTGACATCCCCATCAACACAGAACAGCAAAACATTGAAAGGGTTTTTTGAGTCACTGAGGTACTGGGAGGTATATGTGCACTTACCCTCAGTAGTGACACAGCTACTGAGGGAACAGCACTAGAAACATGCTACTAGGTGCACTCCAAGCACTTACATAATCAAGTAAGTCAATATAAATAGGGGTGATTCTATCTCCAACAGATGGTAGGAGTTCAAGACCACAATGAAGAATTTGAGGTTGACTACATCATCGATAGTCACCTCAAGAAGGGACATTTGGAGTTTCCTGTACATTGGAAAGGCTATCAGTCTGAGCATTGGACCTGAGAATGTGATTCAAAGCTTTGTAACTCACAAGAGGAACTCTGAGATTTTTACAAGTCTCACCCTCAGCACCTTGGAAACTCTGTGGAACCCACTCACACCTCTTCTCCTCTCTTTTCCAAAATCTCACAACCTGCTCATCATGAAAAACTGAAAGTGTTAAGTTTGGCCCTACTCCAACAATCTCTGAGTTCCAACACCCACACATGCTGGGGGATACAAGCAAAGGTAGGCTGACATTGGTTGACAGAAAGTGACAATGGCTGAAGGGTGGCTGACAGTTGTGACAGAGGTATGGGAGAGGGTGTTGGGCTCAGCTCATGTGCTGCCCCCTTGTACAAGCCCAGCCCTTGGATTTCAGAGGCAAAGAAGAACCAGTATGAAGCTGACAAGTTTAGAGAGGGGCCAGTTGAAGACCACAGAGAGGAGAACTAAGGTGAAATTTGTACTGCAGAATCACCACTGAGTGTGGCAGGTTTTTATATGGTACATGTGCCATTGAGGCAGTACAGTATCAGAGAGATGGAACTGACATATGGAGTACTATAAAACTTCAAGTAGAGTGCAAGTCAGACAACAGAGGTGAGGGTTGGGATAAAGGAACAAAAGGAAAGGTATGGGCAGTATGGCTTTGGGGCACTCAGCTGATAGCCAGTCAGGGAGTAGGCTGAAAGCCTAAAGAGGCAGTGACCCTGTGGTGCACCATGTGGTATGGTTGCTGTGCTGTGCTTAGGCCAGCCTGTAACTCCCAAGAGGAAGACTAGCCCCAAAGGGTGATGCTGAGCACTCCTGGTAGTGGTCATGTGAGGGGGCTGATCAATGCTGACTGATGCCTAAGGTTGCCAAGTGATGCCAATGATGATCTGATGGGCAGATGTGTTGGGTGTATGACATGCATGGTGGTCAGTGTCAGGTGTGAGCAGATATTGATCAGGGGTGTGGAGAAGGGGGCCTAGGAGTGTCAGGTGGTCCTTGGACAACTTGTATGGGCTAGACTGAAGCATGGGCATGACAGAAAGTGCCATAGTTGCTATAGATGGTGATTACATAATGGAAATTGTAGGGCTGGATCACAGGATCATGGGAATATGCTTATCTGATTTATATGTCCAAAAATGGGTGATAAAATATGGAATACTGGGGGTCAGGCAAAACAGACTTTGCAATACTTGTCATTTACTGAAATAGTGTGCAAATAGTCAGTATATGCACCATTATAACTATATATGATAGTGCCCACATCAGGGATTGATCCCTGCATCAGCAAAACAGCACTTGTCTTGACAGAGATATACAGACCTGTACAGACACTACAGAAAGGTACCTAGTAATACAGATCTGTACAGAGAAATGGGGGAACAAGATCTCAACAATTTGCATCTAAGTGTAGGCTAAAATTTTTATGGGGCAATCAGTATGTAGGTGACACCTTCCAGGCCAATTCTCATGATGATAGATGCAAATGTGGTTGTGTGGTGTGTAAAGACATTTTGGAGGAAAAGTGCTGTTTTGCTGATGAGTCAACATTCATTGCACATTCCTTCATGCACTGCACCATATGTCCTGGACCATTCTCATTTTTCCTCTCAAGGTTCATCCTCATATGAGCTTTCTTGATGCACCTCTGGGGTGTCACTTCCTGACTCTTGGAGCAGTGCTCCTCCTCTGATGAGTCTTCATCCTCATATATAACATGCTGTCATTCACCAAAGGTGTTTGGTGATGTGAGCTTGGAGCCCAAATGCTGAATGATGAAGAATGGAGAAGCCTGGCCCTATGTGCAGAATGACTGGTACATCTAGCAGTCATCCCTCACACAAGAACCACCCTTGTTGTTAGGGAAGAAACCACTCAAGTGCCAAGTAAACTTTTTGAGCACCAGTTGATGGCATTCTGATTTTTCAAATATCTTGGTCATTTTTAAGGGTATCAACATCATTCCCATGCTCACTGAAAGCTCTTGACCATGCCACCCCACCTTGCAAATTTGGTAACAATCCTTGCCCTCCATTAATTTCTACATCATTTCTGCCAACAAATGCCCATTTCACCAATCCTCATCATATGGAAAGCCAGATGGTCATGCCACTTTTTTTTGGTGTCATGTGCCTTTCTCCTGTAGATTTACTACTTTAGGAATGTGACTTTCAGTGAGACCCCAATCACCTTCACCAAAAGATTCCATGGCATAATGTTCCAAATCCACATACCCTAAGGAAGAAGGAATGAAAGCATATGTATATCGATTTTCATAGCTCATCGTTCCATGTATATACCCATGGACACTCAGAACATAGGTATACATTCATACATCATGGTTTTAGAGACTCGAGGAGGTGAGCCACCTGTGGGTAACCCAAAGCAGCTCTCCAAAGCCTCCTGACAAAGGTGACCTTGAGACCAACTTCAAGCTTCAAGGGCTGAGAGCATATGTATACCCAAGAATTGACAATGGTCTTGTAAGTCTCAGAGAGGTCCCCCAGGAACCTGCAAAAATTTGATTATCTCTCAGACAGCAGGGTGTATGGAAACACAGGATATATTACTGGGGAGCAGTCACACAGTACTATTGATGGACCAGAAAACAAGAGATAGGGCACAGAAACAAGTGAGGTAGAAGGTCCTACCTGCATGACCCTGTGTTGGCACAAAAAGCAGAATATTTCTGGGAGGACACAGGAACATGTCACATTTATGGTGTCATCTAGTAGGTATTGGAGAGTGGAGTCACCTTCCCTGTAAGTGAGAGATTTGGCAGAGAATTAGGCAAGACACATACCACACATGAGGAGTGGAGGGAGGAGGTGGAGGACAGCATGTCAACAAACAATGGCTCAGTGCAATGCTACAAAATACAGGTGAAAAGTGAAGGGAAGTGTAAAGATCATCATGGTGGCTGCCAGATGTAGAAAGACAAAGAGAGACCAGGAGGAGCTAGGAAAGACATCTGAGGGTGCCCAAGGGAACTTAAACAAACTTCTGTGCTTCATCAATTCTTTCTGTGTCTATGGTGCATGTCTATATGATTGGTAGTTTAATTACAAAGTTTTCGAGGTGCACATGCCACTTATATAAGCTACAATGTGCACACAACACGAGTATAAACTAAATAAACTAAGGTAAAATGAATGGGAGTGAGAGGAGAGCAGAACCAAAAGAAAAAATATAACTCCTATAGTAGGAGGAAGTCCTTCACTACAATGTGTGAACTTGGAACATTATGCCATAGGATATTTGGTTGAAGGTGATTGGGGTCTTGCTGAAAGTCACATTCCTAAAGTAGTGAATCTACGGGAGAAAGGCATGTGACACCGAAAAAAAGTGGCATGACCATCCGGCTTTCCATATCATCATGATGGCCACCTCTTTGATGATCTCTTCACTTGTATGCCAGGGAGAATAACTATGAGTATCTGCCAGGAATCCCCACTAGCCTTTGCCCTGAAGCCTCCTGGTTCATCCCTTCCTCATCCATGCTCTCCCATCCCATCACTTTAGGACAGTGCATTCTCCTTGTCAGTCTAATATTAAGGAAGACTTTCTATGGTTGTCTCAGGTCTGTCATCAGGCTTGAAAAATCATATGTGGTCATTTCAGTCTCCAGTCAAAGAAGCATATGGATCCTTCATTCCTGTGCCCTGCAACATCTTTCCATCTCATCCTTTCATAAGTGATTGGTAAAGCATTGGTGAAGCATTGGTAAGGCTTGGTAAGGCTTGGTAAGCATGAGTAAGGACAGTCAGTGATTGGTAAACAAAATCAGTAAGCATGACAAAGATTATCATTAATCAATTTGAAATGGGATGAATCATCAAAGGAATGGATGAATAATGCAAAAGGGGAATGAGTAAGCACACTGGTCACTGCTGATGAAGGGATATGACTGCAAATGAGTCAAGTTGACTCCTAGATCTGAGATCTAGATGGATTGGAGTGATTTGCTGTGCTTCTAAATGAAGAACAATGGGGATTTCTGCCAGGGGCCAATTTTGGGGGTCTCCAGGGTAGTCAGGGCATAGGATTTTGCAACATTCCCCCTCTCCTCTCTGTAAATCAACCTGCATTAGCAGCAGCTGGTCTTCTGGAGGGTTTGAGGAGGATGAGGGGCCATCTTCTCCAATGAGAGCAGGGAGAAGCATCTCAAAATCATCATGAATGTGATCAGATAGTGTGGATGATAGTAATTGGTATTGAACCTGTCACAATTTTGGAAGAATGGAGGATGAGATTGAGAGATAGACATTGCAGGGAATGAAGGATCCATATGCTTCTTCAACTGGAGAGACTGAAACAACCACATATGACTTTTCAAGCCTGATAACAGACCTGAGACAACCATAGAAAGTCCTCCTCAATGTCAAACTGACAAGGAGAACTTGCTGTCCCAAAGCAATAGGATGAGAGGGCATGGACAAGGAAGGGATAGACCAGGGGGCTTCAGGGAAAAAGCTAGTGGGGATTCCTGGCAGATACTCATAGTTATTCTCCCTGGTGAAGGGCACAAGTGAAGAGATTGTCAAAGAGGTGGCCATTATGATGAGGATTGGTGAAATGGGCATTTGTTGGCAGAAATGATGTAGAAAATCATGGAGGGTGAGGATCATTACCATATCTGGAAGGCAGAATGGTGCTGTCAAGAGCTTTCACTGAGCATGGGAATGATGTCAATATCTTTGGAAATGACCAAGATATTCAAAGAAAATTTTATTTAGCACTTGAGCAGTTTCTTCCCTAGTGTTAAGGGTGGTTCTTGTGTGAAGGATGACTGCTTGATGTGCCAGTCCTTCTGCACATTAGGGTTAGGCTTCTCTATTCTTCTTCATTCAGCCATTTGGGCTCCATGCTCACATTGCCAAACACCTTTGGTGCATGACATTGGGTGGTAATGTAGCATGTGCAGAAGAGTTGTCAAATATAAACAATGCTTGCACACTGGGTCCATTTGCCTCCTCATGTATCTGGAGAGCACACTTCACCTGCTGAAGCAAATCATCATGAGTCCACCATGCATCTCCACTTGTAGCAGGGTAAATGATCTTGCACGCATCCTTAGTAATCTCATCATTGGCACTACACAAGACAAGATGACTGTCTTCCTCATTGATGAAGTCAGACACATGGATTGGTTTCCCTCTCCCTTTCTTCCACAAAACTCATTCATCTGGATGGAGACTGAAGAGTAGATTAGTAGTTGGTAAAAAGATGACACACTATAGCCATACCATGCACTACTTGTGCTGTCATTTGCATGGAAACAACACTCATTGTGGTAATATACTTTGAGCTGGTGCTCTACATTGCTGATGATACCTTCAGGTTCAGTACATGTGAGCTCAGGTCCCTCAAAGTGGACCATACAACATTCAAACTCCAGCATTTTTTGCAGGTAAACAATACTTCACCACATCTTCCTGTTCATGGCCATCCATGTAAACCCCTTTCTGGACAGTGGAATGTTGCCAACCAAGTTTTATCAACCATTGCCTGGCTGTCCATTCACTATTTGGATGCTTTGGTAAGATCCCAAGCTCAGGGAAGATTGTAGACTCAATAGCCTCCTGGAAAGCATGAGGAGTGACCTGGCCAGTGGGTTGGTTTGATAACCATGTCTGGAAGTGAGTTTGAACCCATTCATCATGCAGGAATGATTGAGCATTCTTCTGACCACCCTTCTTTTCTTGTGGAAGCTGCTCAAAGAGCTGATAGTGGCAGGCAAGCATACAGACGTGACAGGCACACCATGCACCTGATCCCTCTCCAGTGTACCATTGTTGTGCAACATCAAAACTGGCTGCCATATGAGATGCACCTTTGAGTTGAAGTGTTGCAAAGTTTGAGAGAATCATGAGTTGATTGACATTGGAGAGTGGTAATGACTTGTACTTCTTTAGATCTTCTTTTATTTGATCATGAAGGATCTTCCAGCTGTGAATCTCACCATGGCCAGCCAAGGTAGAGTCAAGTTCTTCTTCCCACTCCTCCCTGTCCATTCCTGAGCCATGGCCACCTTCAATAGCCTCATCAACTGACTTCAAGCCCAGGTCACTTGTATCCAAGTCTGCAGAGGGTTCATCTGAGTCTTCACTTGGTGCCAGAGATTGGCATTTTTGCTTGGAAGTGCAGCCAGGATTGGCATGATGGCTCTGGAGTGATGCTGATGTACTGATGTGGCTTCCTTCTGATGAGATTGAAACTACAGATGGACAGTAGGTGTGTGATGATACTTTCAATGGTATGTGCAGTTCAGAAGCTAACTGCTGAGTTGGACAATCACTTTCAGGGAGAGCAGTAGCTTTGCACTCAGCAGGCTGTGAATGCTTGCTTTGTGACTGAGGGACAATGCTCTGTGTAAAACCAAATGAAGTCAATGAAGATTGGTTTCTCCATTGGGCTTGATAGCAGCCCTGTGTTTGCTTGGATTTACTCATGATGTTGGGCCCTTTTGCATAGGTCTTGGGGTGAGCTGGAAGGAATGCAGGTGAGTCTTAATGATAACACTCAGATGGTGGAAAGGCTGACATCTGTGTGCTTTCATGCGCCTTTCCCTTTTCCATTGCAGGCATTCTGGAAGCCATCCAGCATCCTCCCTCTCCATCGTCTTGATCTTCCTCTCACATAACTCCTCATTTTCTAATAAATCCCATTCAATCTCTTCATCAACATCAGACTCATCACTGCTTTGTTCTGAGGTATAACCCTCTCCTATGTTGAACTTGAAAACTTCTGGTACAAAGAGATGGAGATTCTGGGGTTGTTTGTCAGAAAGTGTGCTGGATCTTGCACCTGTAGAGGAGGCTGGCCAATGCTGGCCTTTGAGACCAGTAATATTGTGTGTTCTTTGTCACTTTTTTGGGCATCCTGGGGGCATGATGTGTGAGTTTCAGTTGCTCAACTGTGCATTTTCTTTGACTGCTCAAAACTGACATTCATTTCATTCCATTACAGGCATTCATTTAGATTGATGAAAGGCATCTAATGCACTTTTTTTTGGCATTTCTAGCAATTTTTAGTGGGTACTGCCAATTTTTTGACATGCTATGAAGTCAAAAGTCACTATTTAAGGAATTGGCTCATGCAATTCTGAGGAACTAAGTGTAAATAGCCTATTTGTGCAGTTTAAAGCCACTCCAATGGCCTACATGAGTCCACAAAATTGAGTCAAAAAATTTGATGACTTTGCTTGTCTGCAACTGTACCCTATCTGATCACATTCATGATGAATTTGAGATGCTTCTCCCTGCTCTCACAGGAGAAGATGGTCCCTCATCTTCCTCAAACCCTCCAGCAGACTAGCTGCAGCTAATGCAGGTCACTTTACAGAGAGGAGGAGAGGGGGAATGTTGCAAAATCCTATGCCCCAACTACGCTGGAAACAGCCAAAATTGGCCCTTGGCAGAAATCCTCATTGTTCTTCATTTGGAAGCACAGCAAATCACCCCAATCCATCTAGATCTCAGATCTAGGAGTCAACTTGACTCATTTGCAGTCATATCCCTTACTCAGCAGTGACCACTGTGCTTACTCATTCCCCTTTTGCATTATTCATCCATTCCTTTGATGACTCATTCCATTTTGAATTGATTAGATAATCTTTGTCATCATCAGTCTTGCAGTAATTGAGGCTCCATTAAGGGTCTAATTACTGTCCTCATCATCAATGTACATCACTTCTAGGCTCACAGGAGCCTACTTTCTTTGCTTTTCCAGTCTTCTCCTGCTCCCCCTTCATTAGGAGCTCCAACCCCCTCTGCCCTAGCCTTCTAGGTGCATGGAACCCCTCCCCTTTTTATTTTTAACAGATCTCTCAAGCCAGAGTCCATGGAGGTAAACCACCAACTTGGCATTTGTCTTTGTGTTGGGTTTTTGGTGTTTTTGCCATTGATCCACACATCGACTCACAATGGAGCACTCAAGTCTGGTATTTCAATGAGAGGTTCAATAAATTGAAAAAACCTCATTTTCAACTTTGCTCAGTGTCTGTGTAATGTCATTAATCCTAGAGCATGCTTTGACACAGTAGCCTGTTGTCTTCATGTGCTTGTGCTCTTCAAACTCCTTGATAAGAAGATCTTTGTCTTCAGCCATTAGTGTTTGATATTCATGGCAGAACTCTTGCACCAGTGCAGGAAGGAGGGTTTTCCCACTTTTACCTGTCACTGAAAAAAAAATCTGGTTCTGTCAGCCTGATTGAACTCCAAAACACAAGTCACTCACTAGATACATGATCTTCAAGCAACTTCTTCCAGAAAAACACATTCCAAGGTCTAACCATCCTCATATGAACTTTCTTCATTCACTTCCAGGGTGTCACTCCCTGATTCAGAGCAGTGCTCTTCTTCTGATGAACCTTCATCCTCATATATAATGTGCATCATAGCACAGGACACTACTTCTTCAGAAGTAGTGGATTCGTCTTCTTTGTGCATAGCCCCAAAATATGTGACAGGTTCATCATCATCATCAACTTCCAAGTACACCTCATACTCCTTGACAAGACTTCCTTTGTCATATTGCGATCCTTCTTCATGATCACTAGTTTCTTTGTGCTCATGATTGCCACTTGCAATCTTTTCTTTGTTGGGTTCCTCCAACTGTTCTTTTGCAAGGGTATCTTGTCCCTCTTCTTCTTGGACTTCTACTGCATATAACCGTGGCTTTACTGCCACTTTGTTCTTGTCCCTTTGAGGGCAAGGACAATCAGGGGCCATGTGGCCCACCTCTGAGCAATTGAAGCATGTTATGCCTGGCATAAATTTGTGGGGTTGCTTCCCCTTCTGCTGTGAGTCATCTCGCTCTTTGTGATGGAACCTATGGTCACCATCCTTACAGTGGAACTGTCCACCTTTCTTTCCAACCTCAGTGCCCTTTGATGAGAAATTCATCTTACATTGATATAGCATATTTCTTTTCTGGAAATACTTAAAGTTATCTTTATTCATGGAGCTTCCTGCACTCCTATTTCCATGTGTGTGTGAGCCATTTCATCCCTGGGAGGTCTCTTCTCCAGAGCCAACATGGCTTGTTCTCATATGCATGTTCACCACTTTCTGCACAGTCTCCACATGCCTTACTTCTTTGAGGATTCCCTCAATTGTTGAATGTTCTGCAGAGATACTGTGGGCCTCAAATATTGATTTGATTATTGAGTGTGGTAGTCCCTACAGGAACTTCCTCCTGAACAAGTAGTCATTGGGAGGTTGCACCATTTGGTGCACACAATGCTTTAAATCATTATAGTATGCAAGGACTCCCTTGTCATATTCAAACTCAGTTCAATCATATTTGTCAGCTGCATTCTGTGCTGACACTTCATGGATGAATTGCTTGAATTGTCCACAGGTAAGTTCTTCAAAGGTCCAATGCTGTATCTGTCAATTAAGGGAATTGACTTCTTGATCATACCATTGGGAGGCTAGACCCTCCAAGTACAGCCCAGTGTACTAGATGCAATCCTCATCATGATCAGGACCAGTGACCTTAAATGTGCAGAAGTACTTCAATGTCTGGCCTAGCCAGTCATCAAAGTTTTCCAGGTCATCCTGGCCTCCATACTTTCCAGGCTTTGGTGGATTCATCACCTTCACTTCAGGTCCAACCTGCCCTGTCAGTAAACTGACTCATCAGGAAAATTTCAATGAAATGATAATGTTATATAAGACTTTATCTACCCTGTAAAGCCCTATAAGGTATATCATAATGACATACACATTGGTAATGCTATATATTCTCTGGGAGCCTTGGCAGCATAGGTCAAAAGTTATCATTTTGGTAGAGTGGATCATATGTATCAGAATGTGAACAGTAGATCATATATGTCTTTCATTATCAGACATTACCAACAATTGTCATTGACACCACCAACAGCTTAAAAATAAAAATTGCTGTAGCAACCTTCAAGTGAACTTATCAATCATGATATTACAAGAAAGCAGTTTCATTCAATATCAATTACATAATGAGTACCTACTGAGTACACTACTAAGTATGATGAACTACTTAAACCTCCAAAAAAGCGAAAATAAAGCAGAGAAAGACACTTACAGATGACTTCACACAAGAGTACACTTACCTGGATATGAACCCTAAGACTTAGAGTCTTAGAGTGACTCTTGCCCTGAGGTAGAACTCAGAGACAAGAGTGAAGAAGAGAGAGAAGGGGAGAGAGGATGAGTTTATATAACATGTACTATACAGTCATTACAAAGACATTCCCACACTTGTGGCTGGGGAAGAGTTGTTCAAATGATCATAAATGACATAGATGACAACACTAGATATTGATGATCAAAGTGAAATCAGACTGAGAAGAATATTGTCACTGATATGATGATGATACTATCTGATGAGCAATTAGAATCTATTGTCAACTACATAGTATTATTATATGTGGCATATCAGCTCTTGTCATCATTATATCATGATGACAAAAGTATTGTAACTCTTATATCAGGCCTATATGCAGTTGACCAGAAGTAAAATGTCTACCAGGTATTCTAATGCATTGTCTGACTATTATCATTATGATTTATAGATGATCATGCCCTATACACCATTATCCAATTCATATCAGACAGATCACTACTTGCAATAATTAACTGGGAATACCAGCACATCAAAGGTTCCCTGATGCTCATTCCCAGATATGCTGAGCATATCTGTTCTGCATGAAGTCTATGTATCTTGTATTTCCTGGGGTAGATCCCCTCAGATAGTTTGGTTGATTTCCTTGGATGATATGTCATCCCCTGACTGCAGGAATTCTCATATCCTTGAGGACCATCCTCATCCTCTTCTTCAGGATCATCACCACCAGGAGGCAGGGGGTCCCCCTCCTGGAGGACCACCATCAGGGGGACTGCCCCTGGGGAAACCTTGGCCAGGGATGTTCCCTCCATAGTTACTTTGCTCAGGAGGACCACCTCCATTTTCATCCCCCCCAGCAGGTCTACCCCCATATTCACTTTGACTGTATAGGTCATCAGCCATTTCAAACTCATCATTTTCCCCAGGGGAGTTATCCCTGTTTCCTTTAGCTGCATTCCTGGCTGTAATGGTATGGTCTCATGCCATCTGATGGAGTATTGTGGCTCCCTGCTCATTTCTAAACATCTGTTGGATTATATCCAAGTCCTGTCTTGAAAAGTATGCAGGGCAATCCAGCATATTATGGGCAAATCCACTCCTTCAACCAAGTGCATCAGTTCTGTCAGCTGGAGGGTTTTCCCTCCTCATTGGCATTCCTGGACAGAACTGAGGGGTGGTATTCTCCCTCTTGAACATAGATTCAACATCCAGAGTAGTTGTCCTACTTGTGCTTTTGGCAGTGAGAGCCCACCTATACTTCTCCAATTCTTCTGCATGATGCACACCAGGGTTCACCATGTGATTATCAAAACCTTTGGGGCCATATCCATATTCCAGCCATTGTTGCTGCAGGCTTTTGAGAAAGTCTTTCATGGCTTCAAATGCCATGTGAAGGACAATCAGGGCATCCCTCTCATTGCTCTCTCTTCTCAAAGGTACCTCACCCACTTCATATATCTCAACTGGAGGACTTTGAGTCCTTCATACTAAAATGGGGTTGGAAGACATCCATGAGTTATCTAACTCAGTACACTGAGGAGTAAGGGGACTCATCAAGTCTCTGGAGACCTCTTTCCCCTCTCTCACAGCTTGCTCAATGCTGCTTCCCAATGTTGTTGAGGTATTTAATCCTCCAGGCATATGTGCATCTGGCACTCCAGTTCTGAGCTGCCTAGCACTCATTCCCTGGTCAGTGCTTTCAGCTGGCAGCTGCATTTCCTCCAAGTTTATATTATCTTTTTGGACCTTGGGAGGTCCTTTCTGAATTCAACAACTATTGTTGTCTGGAGGGGGATTCCCTCTGTCAGGTGGTTTATTCTGACCTGACTTTACTGTGCAACTCATATTGTGAATACTTTGATGAAAGTTCAGAAAATTGTAAGGAGTTTATTGCCTTAAGTCACACCCATGAACTGTACCATATGGTATTTGCAGTGTGATAAGTAAAGAAAATGACATCTGTAAAAATTTACTATGAGAGATATATACAGTGACTCAAAAAACTGTCCAGATGTTTGCCACTCTTTCAAAGAATTGCTTATAACTCAGTCCCCATTTGGCCATAAATCATGAAAAAATAGGGGTGGATAGCCAGTGACCATGTGATGATGTATGCCAAATATGGTTATGGTCATGTGACTTGATACTGTACAATTAATTCAACATTGACAATTACTCATCCAGACAGTTTTTTTGCAGGGTATCCAAGTGACAATAAGTAGGATATATCTAGTACTTTGTGAAACCACCCTTGGCCTTGAGCACTTCTGCAACCCTCCTAGGCATACTATTGATCAAATTAAGGCAAACCTCCCTTGGAATTTGCCTCCATTCCTCTTCAATCCTCTTCCACAGCTCCTCCATGCCCTTAGGGGGTACTGGGTAGGTTCCCAACCTTTTCTTCAGGTCATGCCAGAGATGTTTGATGGGGTTGAGGTCCGGTGACTGTGCAGGCCAGTCAAGAAGCTCAACACCATGATCTTTGAACCATTTCTTGGCCAATTTGGAGCTATGCTTGGGATCTCCATCTCGTTGAAAGATGAAGTTGTTGTCATCCATCCCATGTTCCTCCACAGATTGGAACAGATGGTCCTCCATAATCTTGGTGTAGAGTGCTGCATCCATCCTCCCATTGATCCTGCACATTTGGCCTACTCCTTGCACTGTCCTGCACCCCCAAATCATCAAACTCCCTCTACCAAACTTGATAATGCCTTGGATATGTCAGTTTGTAAGGGGGGGCCCTGGTTTCTTCCACACCCAAACCCTCCCATCTGACCCCAGGTGATTGATTTTGGTCTCATCAGACCAGACAACCCTTTCCTGGTCTTCTTTGGTCCAGTGTTGGTACTTCTGTGCAAATGCATAGTGCTGTCATACATGTTGAGGTTGAATCTGAGGCTTTTTGGCTTTGACAGCAGCCTTCAGATTCTCCTTCTTTGAGTGATTCCTGATGGTTTGGGTCTGACACCAAGCCCAAAGACTTTCTTGAGCTGGGTGGCAGTATCTGCTTGCCCAGAGGTGATTAGGCAAGCCATGTGATGACAATCATGAGCTGTAAGCTTAGAGGGATGGCCTCCAGCATTGGTTGGAAGGGGTGAAAGGGCCTTGGAACATATTTCTGAGACAGTAGAGTGACCAATATGAATTTTGGAAGCAATTTGATGAGAAGACTAGCCATCCTGAAGCATGGACAGCACAGCTAGATGAGTATCAGAGGGGATGGCCTTCATGAGGAATGGGAAGCATAATGGGCAGTAGTTGGACCTGATTTATGTATAATCATACTAAGGTTATATTGATTTGTTGAAATTCAGCACAGCCACTGAATCATCCAGCATAGCCACAGCCATACTTAAAGTTATGATCACCTGCAAAAAAACTGTCTGGATGAGTAGTGGTCAATGTTGAATTAATTGTACAGTATCAAGTCACATGACCATAACCATATTTGGCATACATCATCACATGGTCACTGGCTATCCACCCCTATTTCTTCATGATTTATGGCCAAATGGAGACTGAGTTATAAGCAATCCTTTGAAAAAGTGGCAAACACCCAGACAGTTTTTGAGTCACTGTATATCATGCATACAGGCATGGCTCCTAACACATATGATCTACACAACCTTAGTGATGACTTTTGACCTATGCTGCCAAGGCTCCCAGAGACTATATAGCATTACCAACATGTATGTCATTATGATGTAACTTATAGGGCTTTACAGGGTAGATAAAGTCTTACATATACAATTGATCCCAAATAGGAAGGACTTTCAGCAACAGGATGGTTCCCATGCAGTTATGGGCAGAAGAAACCTTGCAAGCAAGGTAACATAATCATTTCAATAAAATTTCCCTGATGATGTACTTAACAGTTTTCATAGTACTCTAGGTCAGTACTTAGTGAAGTAGTAAGTAATTCTACTTCTACAGACTTTACACCAGGGAGGGCCAGGTAGGGAGATGTATCACACAGTAGTTTACTACTGTATAGTTACTGCCATGTGGCACAGCCACAAAGCTGTGGCTCATGGCTTCCCAAATAGTTAGGCTGGGCTGTGAGCCCCCACAGGCTGTCCCCACAGCTTGGCTCAGCTCAGGGCTTGAGGCCAGGCCCAACACAACACTAGTTGCAAGTGCTGCATTGCTCATCACACAATAGTATTGATGACCACATTGTGTAAGTGTTCAGGGGGCACCAAGTAGGGGAAAGCATGTCATATGTCACCATCACAAGCAACATCTCATACCGATGAGGTTCCTGTAACCTGAGCCTGTATCTAGCATCAGCAAAACTACATGTATCTGCTTGTTAGGAACATCTGATTGAGTCTGACAAACTTTATTTCAATTCAGTTGAGCTCTTGGCACTCCATTCAGTTGTCCAATGTCAGACATCTGCACTGTCTGGATTGTCTGAGCCTCTGATTCAGACTGCTCCAGACAAAGCAGACTACATGTAGTTTTGCTGATGTAGCATAGTCAGTCATATCATACATCATCATCTCTCATCCATATGTAGAAGTCAGGAATAGTGTTGTCCAGGCCCGGCTTTTGGGGGCTCATGGCCTCAGAAATCTAAGGCCAAGCCATGGGCCAGGCCGGGCCCCCAATAGGGCCTGGCTCAGCCTCAGGCCCCAGCCTGAAAAAGAAGAGTGAAAGAAATTATTATGAGTACATACATGTAGTTACATACAGTTGTCAGATATACCATTCAGAAGCCCCCTTCAACTGGTAATGGAGCCTTGAAAAGCCAGAGGCATGGCTTGGGGCTGAAGGAGATACAGGGTATGTGCCATCATGGGACAACTCAGTGGGTGGGGGAAAGAGGAGGTTGCCAAATGATAACTGCTGATGCAACCAACATGAAACTGTGGGAAATGGTAAAGGGAAACATGGACAATATGGAGAAAAAACATTTGGCTAAATCCACACACCCAGTCCTGAGATATTGGCAATATTGTTCAGATACACCTCCATCAGCAATAATCTGAATTCCTCCACACTGGCTGCACCAATCATGACATGATGTACACCATTTGAAAGTGTGGATTGGGTAGTATGAAATCCCACAAAAGTGAGAGGCCTGAATAGAAACCAACGGAGATACAGTGGTTGCAAGTTGTGAGGCAAGGGGATGGGGGAGAAGAGGAGGCTGCTGAGTGACAACCACTTGGGCAATTTATATGAAACCACCTGTGATGATAGGGGACACCTGGGAGGACAGGGGGGGAAAGAAACTGTACCAATTAGCCCATCCAACTCCAAGATATCCACCCAGTCATCTCCAACCCCCTCCCTACACCAAAATGCAAATATCTCTTGAACAGTTGACCCAGAGACAGTGTAAGATACATCAATTGAAAGAGTGCTGTGAGTAGTACATTGCTGAAAATTAGCAAGAGATTCAGCCAGACTACAGAAAGGTTATCACATTTGCAATCTCGGGGTGAGGAGGTGAAGGGTACTCACCAGCTCTGAACTTGAGAAAGCACTTAAAAAGTGGCAGCAGACCCAGAAAAGATGAGGATATCAAGGTTACAGATAGAAAGTAAATGCCCAGTACCCATCCTGTTAGTAAACCAAGTAGTTGATCACTTTCGAAGTGCATGACACATCCCTCTGAATGAGTTCACAGCACAGCCACAAAGCCGCGGCCTCAGGCCGCGGCTCACGGCTTTTCGAAACTCCAGGCCGGGCCCTGAGCCCCCACAGGCCGTCCCCACGGCTCGGCTCGGCTCGGCCTAGGAGGGCCCGGCCCGGCTCGGCTCAGGGCTTGAGGCCGGGCCCAGCACAACACTAGTCGGGAAGCACCCATGGCACTACCATTGACTGAGCGGCAGAAAGCAACGGACCCTGCGAGTCCGTGTCCAGGGCGGTGCTAAAGGAGGACAATAAAGGCATGCCCCACAATTTTGGAGGCGTATTTCACGCAGTCCACGCCTACAGACCGTACCTTGCAGAACTATTTCTCCGCCTCCAACATGTTCCTGCGCAGATCAATAGTGTTCCCTCTGTTCCTGACATCTCCGTCTGCCACACCCAGTTACAGAAAGGGGAAATGTATTCACAGTACATACTACGTCCAAAGATGGAAGGTACCATTCGACGAACGGATTAGGTTCTGTCTTGATCGAGAGCCATCGATATCGTCGGTACTTGATATATACCAATACGTACCACGGCGAAACCACGACTCGAACGGAAGGCAAGAGATATACGTCGCTGGAGTTCTCCTAGAGTACCTGGTGCCTAAGTTCGCCAGAGTAGGAAACTCCCTGTAGTCGAGGAACGAGGGGGATCCATATCGGGGAGGATAACTTTGATTGCTGTTGCGGGGGGTTCTTCGTCAGAATGGAAAGTGGTATTCTGGAACCCGCTAGTACCATTGAAGACGACCTCACGTTCTCTTCCACGGGAGTGGTTCTGTCGTGTGTGTGGTGATGCGGTGGAAGAAGCCTGGGAGTTGTACCGATTGTTTGGGTCGAAGGGGCCCGGGTGAGGCGTGGAGGGGCTGTGGACAAAAACCCTGTAGTGCACATACTCGGAGACCGCCTCGATGGCAGGCATTTCATTAACACCAGTCAACACGACCTTGGACACGTTGGTTGGGAGAAATGAATTTGTCCAGTGGTGCGGCAGATGGCGTGCCTTGCCATCCGGATCAATACTGGAGCTGAACGGGAGCGGGACTTGGCTTGAAAGGCACCCCAAAGGGGCACAATGTCGAAACGAGAGTGAATGACGCTCTATGTATTTTCGGACCTACGGGCATGCTCGCGGGACAAGAGTTCCTTGGGTGCAAGAGAATAATATAGGGGCCGGCGGTGCACGAGTAAAGTCCATGTCACACGGGGCTCCAACATTGCGGTGTGGCAGTTCGATCCTCGCGACTGTCGTTGGAGGCAGTGGGTTGAAAGGGCATGGAAGGTCTTATCAACAACCTGCCTGAACGACGGTGACGTTTTTATGTACATGACAGGGAGGGCATACGGTTGCGACCGAGACAGAAGCTTACCTCGTTAATAATTTGGACATTTCTGTGTGGAGGCAGTGGATTCGTTATGCTTTTTTTTCTTTTCTGTGCTGGTTGGAAATCACGATAAGGGTAATCAAAGCGACCTAATTCCGTCCGCAGCGATACGCAAAGTGCAAAATGCCATGCGATGTGTCTGTGGATCAGTGGCAAAGTATGTATGTGTATCTGGATACCAGGGGTGACGTGGAGGTCGACCCATGTCCTGTGTCATTCAATCGTCCGACGAGCGTCTGTCTTGTGTCGTGCCTGCCTGTGTTGTGTGTGTGTTTTTGCCTATCCCAGGCACGAGAACGAGAACGAGGCAGGAGCTGGGAGGGATCGTTGCAGCCCGGGATGCTCCGAGGGGTGCCATCTCCATATATAGAAATAACATGCAAAAAAGGGGCGGACGAGAAAATAAAATGGTAAATAATAATTAAATTCAGGAACTGGGCTGTGATGGTTGTGTGCCTTGGTTTGAAGCGCTGATCCTGAAAGACTGGACTTCTTTCTCACCCGTCTTTGCTTCTGCCCCGTCCCCCTCGCTCTGTCCGTCGACCTCGACGACGACGACGACGACGACGACCACGCCTCCCCTCCCTTGATACCCCTCCTCCCCCGTTGCACTGGTCTACTCTTCGACATGGCGAACAGACCTGTCACCTCGGCTGGCGGCCCTCGCACCGACGCAACCTTCGATGCACCCAACGCAGTGGCCGCCCTCGATCACGACCCCCATATGAACACATTCACGGTGGAGGAAGAAGACGACGACGAGAGCGACGCAGGGGTCCTCTTCGCCTTCCTCCCACCCTCCACCGCAGATCAGCAGCGAGACATGCATGACGAGCGAACACAGGACAGCTTCAATCACTCCTCAGACTATGGACACTTCTTCGCAAATGCGGTACCCCCGGATCCATACCCTGTCGCTTATCCCTCACCTACCTTCGATCCTTTCGCTCGTTTCCCTGCGAACGCTGCTGGTCCTTCCAGTCATTTCACTCCCCCCGTGTCCAATCAGCCGGTAGAGAGCCCCCCCTCAACCGCTTCTCAGCAGGGCGCGCATGACCCATACCGCATGCAAAGACTCAGCAACCCTCGCACAGGCACCGCCGATACCAGACCCAGCATCACCTCCTCACGCGGAATTCACGTCAACCTCCCCCCTACGCCACGAGAAAAGTCCCTCGAAGTCGAATACTCTGATATACATCACCGCAAACGACATCCCTCCTCCACAATCGGACCAGACACCACAACCCTCGACCTGACTCCGAGCATGTTGGAACAGGACAGCAGAGACGGTTCGATAAAGTGAGCGCCACACTCATATCCAAATCCCTCTCTCATCCCTTCCCTCCAGGATGGAGTTTGACTTTGACGCCATCAACGAAGAGGACAGTCCATTTCCCGAAGTACGTGCTTCCGTCTCCAATATCGATGACCCAGAAATGCCCGTCATGACTCTCCGCATGTGGATCATCGGTCTCCTTCTCTGTATGGTCGGCGGGTAGGCTTCTTTCTACTTAAATTCCTACCTTGTCCCATCCATCTCCGTGTTTCCAGGTCCATGAACGTCTTCTTCAATTTCCGACAACCGGCACCGAACATCTCACCTCTTGCCGTCGTCATCATGAGTTTCCCCCTCGGAAAGTTGTTCGCCTTCGCTCTTCCCATCTCGACTTACCGCGTCCCGCGTTGGTTGGGCGGTTTTGAATTTTCTCTCAACCCAGGACCTTGGAATATCAAGGAACACGTACTGGTTTACATCATGGCAAACGTGGCCATAGGAACTCCTTATGCCATAAACGCTATCGTCGTTGCGCAGATTAACTACAATTTCAAGGTCGACTACTGGTTCAGTGCACTATTGGTCGTCGCTACCCAACTCACGGGTTTCGGTCTCGCTGGCATATGTAGACGTTTTCTCGTTCAACCACCTAGCATGGTTTGGCCTCAGAATCTCGTCACATGCACGCTACTCAACACTCTCCACGCGGAAGAGGAGGAACGGGGCGGAATCACACGTTACCGCTATTTCCTCTTCGCCTTGGCAGGCGCTTTCTTTTACTGGTTCATTCCTGGATATCTATTCCAAGCACTCTCGGTATTCTCGTGGATTTGTTGGATAGTGCCGAACAACGTCCCAGTCAACCAGCTTTTTGGCGTCAGCTCCGGATTGGGTATGAGCATACTCACGTTCGACTGGGCACAAATCGCGTGGATAGGCAGTCCCCTCATGTTCCCGTGGTGGGCGGAAGTTCATATGTTTATCGGATTCGTACTCTTCTTCTGGATTGTCACGCCTATCATGTATTACACCAACGTGCGTCTCCTAGCCTTGCGTACGTTCCTCGTGGCTAATAGTCATTACTTGCACAGACGTGGGATCTCGCCTACTTCCCGTTGAACGACAACAACCCGTATGACCGTTTCGGCGCCTTCTACAACGTGAGCCGCGTGCTGGATAGCCAAGGTCGGTTCAACCAGACAGCGTATAACGACTACTCGCCCCTGTACCTCCCGGCGACCTTCGCGATGGCATACCTCCTTGCATTTGCACTGTCGACATGCGTTCTCGTGCATACGCTCTTGTACCATGGTCGCAGCCTGTGGAATGGCGTGAAAAGGATACGAGTGGAGCAGGACGATATACACGCCAAACTCATGAGGAATTATCCAGATGTTCCGGACTGGTGGTACTTGATATCATTCGTCCTGTTCTTTCTCCTGATGGTCGTGGTGGTCGAGGTGAGCCAACTGGCGGTTGAGCGAGTATCGTTGGCTGACCGCTTCCCTGCCTCAGGTATGGCATACGTCGGTACCTGTTTGGGCACTTCTGCTCTCCATCCTTCTACCGTGTGTTTACGTGCTTCCATCCGGGTTCATATATGCCATGACTGGTCAAGGAGTACGACTTTTCTTTTCCTGCCACCCTTCGATCTACCCTGACCGAACCTCTTCCAGGTGTCATTAAACTTGCTTGCTCAGATCATTCCGGGCACTCTCATAGCTGGAAATCCAATTGCCAATATGGTCTGTGGCCACTTCTTAGAGCTTCTACGGCATTTGCTAACTATTTGACTTAATTTAGCTCTTCAAAGCATACTCGGTGCAGACGCTGTCGGAAGCCACGTCGTTCGTACAGGATCTGAAACTAGGTCACTATGTCAAAGTGCCTCCACGAGCGACCTTCGTCGGTACGCATGTCCCTCCTTTTACTTCATCGTTCCTTTGTTGATGTGTCTGTAGTCCAAGTAGTTGGTACATTGATGGCCTCGTTCGTTCAGGTGGGGGTCAAGCAGTGGATGTTTGACAACGTCAAGGACATATGTTCACCGGACCAACCAAGTCTCCTCACTTGCCCGAACAATGCGGTCTACTTCACCGCGTCTGCAGTTTGGTGCGTATATTTCCCGATTCTTGTGCGCGTCTTTCATCTATATATGTCTCTCTCCTGCATGCAGGGGCCTTATTGGACCGACGCGCCAATTTGGCGTGGGAGCGCTGTACTCCCCCGAATTATACGCCATCATCGTTGGAGCGTTCCTACCGCTTCCCTTCTGGCTCTGGCAACGACGGTACCCTAATTCATGGGTCAAGTTCGTCAGCACACCCGTCGTGCTCAACGGCGTGTCTTACATACCACCCGCTGGTGGTATCAATTACTCTGCGTGGTTCGCCACGGGCTTCGTGTTCCAGTATCTGATACGGAAGAGGAACTTTGCTTGGTGGAGCAAGTTCAATTACATCACGAGTGCTGCATTGGATAGCGGTACGTCCATTCCGCGCGCCGTTGACGAGAGATTCCTCTCTTCGTTTCGCACGAGGGGGTTACTAACGAGCATCTTCGTCTTCTATTTCGTTCCACAGGCACCGTAATATCTGCTCTTGTAGTCTTTTTCACTTTACAAGTACGTCTTCTCTTCGTTTTTAATCTCATCGGATGCATCGAAGCATTCCACCGGCTTTCTTTCTTCTTTTTCCTTCACTTTCTTCTGACTGATCGCTCGATACTCTAGTTCCCGAATGGTGGTATCTACCTTGATTGGTGGGGAAATACGGTGTATCAAAATAGTAAGTTCAAGCTATCGACTCGTTTCGGCCTCCTCCGAAAACTGACTCATCTCGCCGCTTTACTACATAGCTGCCGATTACGGTCGCTTAGCGTTGAAGCAGATCCCACCGGGGGGTATTCCTTTACAATAAATGTACTTAGTCGAAAAATGTCTGCATCAATATCATCCGCCTCCCATCTAGGCTTTCCCAACACACTCTTTACCGTAGTGGTACATTATCTCATCTTTTTTTTTTTGCTTTTGATTCTTACCGCAGTAGTGATTTGCGGCGATAGTGGTTACGCCTATTATACTTGGGCACGGCGTATATTTTAGATAGATTTTTCTGACCATACCACGGCGTCTGTTTTCTAATGGGAATTGTTGGGAGTGTTTCATCTTTTCCGTTTTGTCATTGTGGTCGATATGATGCCGGTCCGACATACGATGGAAGAGAATGCCGTTGATTAGATCGTCACATCTTAGGTTTATAACTGTAAAGTTTGAGAGATAGTACATACTGACAATGATCGTTGGTAGGCTAGCAAACCCTAAAGGGAGTCTAGAACGCTGTTACATAACAAGTGCGTATCACGAGAGTGGATTAGTCGGACGGACTCTGAGTGAAAAACGAAACTGACGTATTTTTATGGTTACTGCGTGATTTACCGATAGAGGAACTAAGACCTTCGAGGTGAAGTTGGTGATATGAATGATTTTGATTGATCGATTGATATGTGACTGATCGCGTTCGGTGGGGCGGTCGTCGTGAGTTGGTCCGTCATCGTCGGGAGAGGTGTGAGTTGCAATACGGTTTTCACGGTCTGTATCGTCCACCTTGCGCCGTGTGAGAATGTGGCTGGTGTCGTAGCACGGCCTAGGAAATGTCGTTTTTCTGAAAAATATGAAAAAGGGTAGTAATGTAATGGACAGGTTACCTCTCACTAGTGCCCTCTGACTGCCCTTGGATGAATGTACTATTGAGTATAAACTGCCCCCCCTATTAATATTGTACTTAGGTGCGAAGATTTGTCGCTTACATAAGCGAAAAAGCGTACATACTGTAGGGTAAAATTTCTCCCTGCCTCCTCAGTAGCTTGGAAGTTACTGGGGAGTAAGTCACCATTTCTATTTAGCCTTTTCATTTACTGACTACTTGTAGTTAATTATCTGACAGGTAGATACTAATAAAGTAGCTTGGAAGTTACTGGGGATTAATTATCTGACATGTACCAAGATGGAAAGAGCATAAGGGCCTGTTCTGGACCACTGACAGGAGCAATAGTGAGAACTGGATTGAAGCTGTCGGTCAGTTTCACGTTAGTAGGGTGTCTCTGCAACAATGCATGTAACATGTTGAACAGCCCTGTTGGATCACCATTCACATTACATATTAGTAATGGAGATGTGACTTGATCTTTGTTACTAATTAGAGAGAGAACCTAATACTATGGTGCTGCAGCACTCAACAGTGACTTAGTGGTGAGAAAAAAATGAGGTAGATAGGGCAAGATTAGATCAGCTGGTATGCTAATAGATAGTGGTGCAGCATTATATAATCATTGTGCAATCTGCTGAAACACATGCTGGTGCTGCCTCCCAACAACATGTCACCCATGCCCACTGTTTCCCACAATGTCAGGACTGTCATGCTCACTGTTGCCCATGATGAGCAGCATATCTTGCTCAATTATGGGCCAAATTTAATGCAGTTTTCTTTATATATGATTAGCACTGCATCATTAACATACTAGATAGTGTTAATTATGGTAAAAACATAATAAAGAGTACTATTGCAATGTGGGCTGAAAATCAACCACCTGGGTATCCCTGGAATTATAGTTCTGACATGGGGCTGTGTCAGGTACAGTGTTTGACTCTAAGTGGAGTTTGTACTTATCTCTTATCATCTTCCTCGCTGCTGGCAATGGTGAGCATGGCACTGCATGCTGTCATTCTGCTCAATGATTATGCTGTCTCATCCCTACTGGTCATCTACATTGATTTTCATGCACTAGCTGGCCCTGTCAACATCATTTTTGCCCATGTAGCCATATGTCAACAATCTGCAGTGTAGAATGAGTATGCCACTCTCTGTTACGCCCCGCACGCCTAACCGAGTGGCCCGTTTGGTTCTCACCATTCGTTGGCGACTCCGTCTACTCCAAGTTCCTATTCTATCTAGTCCCGGCACGTTTCCTTTCCCTTCTCGTTTCCTTACCGTTATACTTGTATCATAGTGCGCGTGGTGGCACTGCCCCCGGTCACGTGTGAGACACGTCGCGTCGGTCACGTGACTGCGACGCGACTCTGCCTTTCCCAGTTCCCGGTACGCTTACTTCATGTATTGGTCGTCCCCCTCTTTCTCTTCAGGGACGACCTCGTTTCTGTTGCCATGGACGTCGCCTTCCGCAGCTTCGGCTCGGATCACATCCTTGGTTCTATCTTTACCCCTATGACTCCTCCCGACTCGACTTTCGCTGGGCAGCGCCCTTCGGGGTTTTGCTACAGGTCAGTCTTCGTCGCTACGGTACAGCTATCGACTGCGGAGCTGCACGTACCTGTGCGGATGACTCTTGACCGAGTCATTTGCCTTCCCAGGTATTGCTTTCGCTTGCCCGCCCTCATGTATCGTAATAGTATTTAGAGGCTGGCGGATCGTTGTGATCCCCAGCTTTTAGCTACCTTGCAACGAACCTCCTCCTTCACATTTTCTGTGATCCACTCTTGTCGACCGACTCGAGTGAGGGTTCGCCAAGTCCGACTCAAAGTACTATCGTCGGCCAGGTCTCTCTAACTCTCGTCTTGAGGGTTTTCCTATAGACCACGACTCAAGTCTCGTTGTCTGGCACGGACTTTCGTCGCGGCCTAACAAAAGCTAAAAGCTCCCTTCCACCACTTCCGCTGAGCTTCCGCCCGCACGCTGTCTGGCACGTGTAGCGAAAGCAAGGCACCCCTTCGACTCTACCAGTAATCGCTGTCTGGCACGTTGCTGGAACGAGTCAACAGACACCCTACTTGGATCCAACTAGGCAGCCATCCGGTACCTAGTCCGAGTATTGTCCCTACCCCTACGACGAGATCTTACCTGCCCATACTCTGTCTTTGCAAGTCCCTGGCTAGGCCCGAGGTCTAGACGTACCCATCAAGTTTGACAAGACGTCGTCCCCAAGAGGAACCCCACCAGTTCCCCCTCGACCAGGAAAGGAGCGTGCAGACCGGCCACCGCCGCCGCTGCCCCCTAGTCCTTTCAACGTTACCCGTAAACGACGTTACGAATCGGAACAACGCACCGGATCTCGATCCGCTCTACCCCCGTATTACGTTCCGACACCCTTATCAAACCCCGCATTTCTGCAAACTAGGAACCCCCTCGAGGGAGATGTTTCAGATACCGATCAAGAACCGGATTTGCCTTCTGAATTAGGATCTGCACTTGGCGATCAGGACGTCAATATCCCCATAACTCCGCACGAAGAAGAAGTCGATCGTTTCGCTTCAGGCTTCGCAGCTATGACGTCGATTCAGGAAGGACAAAGTAGCGCGGTTCCCCATACCGAACCTAATCCCATTCCTGGGCAGTCCGAGCAGCCGAGCGCTCCTGCCTCTCATCCCACAGTCGGACTCCAACCGCGGCTCAGTCGTGAGCAGGCAGACTACTGGCACCGCTTCTATCATCCCGAAGAACGCGACGACCGCCGTAGTAACGTCAATGGAGGCCGAGAATTTAATGTCAACAAGCCGTCGACTTTTTCAGGCAAGCAAGGCGAACTTCGCCCCTGGCTCAATCAAGTCGCCGCCTATCTAGCGTTGAACGCTCACGTCTACACGAGCGATCATGTCAAGATCGGGCTGGCGCTATCCTATATGACAACTGGAGTAGCCGGAGCGTTCGCATCAAACTATATTGCCAAGTACGTCGATGGTTGGGAAGACACTTATCCCGACACGTGGAACAGCTTCAAGGAAACCTTATACGCGACCTTCGAAGCCGGTGATCAAAAAGCCCAAGCGGTCATCAAACTCAAAGCCCTTACTCAGGGTAACCGCCCACTCGAGAACTACACCGCCGAGTTCCTGGGTCTTTTCAATCAAGCCGGACTTCTGCCGACTTCTATCGAAGGAGGCGTCTTATTCGCTCAAGGGTTATCGCAGAACCTCCGAGATCGTATCCTCGACCGCCAACACCCTCCCACTAACGTCGAAGGCTGGGTGAAGGCAGCCGGAGAAGTTTACACATCACAAATCTCGAAGGACATCTACAACAAAGGATCCGGCGCTCACCGCGCCAATCCATTTACGTTCCATCGTACGCCCCCTACCCATGATCCTAATGCTATGGACGTGGATCAGGCTAGACGCACTCCGCGTCGCCGATCTAATGTCCGCGCCGTCACTTGCTACAACTGCGGCAAGGAAGGACACATGAAGAGGGAGTGTCAGGAGAAGTCCCACGTTCCCAAGTTCAATATCAAGCGTACCGAACGTGGTACTTATGAAATCGACCCCAAGGTAGCCGAAGAAATCCTCCACAAACAATCCGGAGAACAGTCTGGAGAGAAGGTGTTTGAGGTCCCGAGGCAAGCCTTGAAGGATTTTTAATCGGGCAAACCACCGCCACTGTGGTACGCCCTAACGCCGAGATTCTGTCACTAAGATCTATCTGTAATAGTATCGCAAATGAAGATGATATGTGCGCCGATTCCCCAACCGGCTCTCTTTATTTGGTTGACAGAGAAAACGTGGCCATTCAAACTACGATCGACTCCGGCGCCGAGATCAATTCTGTTGATCCTCGTGTCGTCGAGAGGTACAAGCTGAAGACCTACCCGATCGAGTACCCTCTCGGGGTAACCGCTTATAACGGTGGAGAAGGTTTTCAAATCAAACGTAAAGTCACACTTCACGCCAAGATCCAAGATCGAGTAATGCGCATCAAAGCTTACGTTTTACCGCTTCGACGCGAATCGATCCTACTAGGGATGCCGTGGCTGAAGAGATTCCAACCCGACATCGACTGGAAGACCCGTAAAATCCGAGGATGGAAGGATGAGGAGTCTATCCCCAGAGCACCCCGTACGGAGGGTGCAGTAAGGAAGACTACCATCTCCACCGACCTCGAGGTCAAGGCGTCTGCCGGGAAGGAAGAAGTTAAGCTACCCGATCTGTATCGGGACTTCGAAGAGGTATTTTCCGAAAAGGATATACCCTTACCCCCTCATCGACCAGGCCTCGATCATGAGATCCGGACCAAGCCGGACTTTCCCCGACAGAAGGGACACATCTACCCAATGTCCCAGGACGAGATGAAATCGCTCCGCGAATTCGTCGATGAAAACCTAAAGTGTGGAAAGATCCGTGAGTCCAAATCTGATCAGGCCGCCCCCGTTTTCTTCGTCGGAAAGAAGGATGGAAAGCGTCGACTCATACAAGACTACCGTCATCTAAACGAGCATACCGTCGACGACTCCTATCCCCTCCCGAACATCCAACAACTCATGGACGAGCTCTGCGAATCTCGCTTCTATGCGAAGTTCGACATCCGATGGGGCTTTACCAACATCCGTGTGAAGGACTCCGACATCTGGAAAGGAGCCTTCGTCACGCCCCTCGGACTATTCGAGCCGCTCGTTATGTTTTTCGGACAGAAGAACTCCCCGCCGACGTTCCAGCGGTATATGGACGTAACGTTCCGCGAGCAGTTGATGAAGCGCCAGCAGGTCGGATATATGGACAACGTCGTAGTCCACGCCAAGACCCACGAAGAGCTCCGACGCCGCGTACAAGAGTTTCTCACCGTATGTCAACGGGAGAAGCTCCGACTTAAAATCTCAAAGTGCATCTTCGAAGCCGAGGAAGTAGAGTTTCTCGGATACGTCATCGGTGATGGACGGATCAAGACCCACGCGGTCAAAACCGATGCCGTCCAGGAGTGGAAAGAACCCGAGAATCTAACTCAACTTCGATCATTTTTAGGGTTCACCAACTTCTACCGGAAGTTCATAGCCGGATACTCCGCTATATCCGCCCCGCTCCATCACCTCTCGAAGAAGGATGTTCCCTGGGCCTGGGGACCGGATCAACAGAAGGCGTTCGACAAATTAAAAGCCGCCTTAGGATCCTCCCCTGTCCTGAACATTCCCGACCCCTCAAAGCCGTTCGCTTTGTTCACCGATGCTTCACAGTCGGCGACAGGCGTGGTACTAGCCCAGAAAGGCGAAGACGACGAGTGGCACCCGTGCTCCTACCTATCCGAAAGCCTCAAAGGCGCCGAAAAGAACTATCCCGTATACGACCTCGAGTTCCTCGCGGTCATACGTGCCCTCAAAGCTTTCCGGCACTACCTCATATCCCCCGTCGCACCCACCATCGTCTTCACCGATCACAAAAACCTCGAGTATTACAAAGAACCCCAGAAGTTCTCACAGCGGCAAACCCGCTGGTTTTCGTATGTACAGGGGTTCCCCCTAAAGTTTTCTTATACTCCGGGTCGTCTTATGACGGCCCCTGACGCCCTATCTCGACGTAGTGACCACTCTCCCCCAGAACCCATAGTCGCCACTTTGCTCCCACCGAGCGCGTGGCTTGAGGGGGGGGTGAAACCCACCGTTCCGACCGTTTCTCTCCCGAAAACGGCCCCGATTTCGGCAAACCCGCCTTCGCCGCCCAATGAGGACAAAGTCAAAGAGCGAAAGCGTGGTGTCTACGCCCTATCCGCTGAAGTGTACGAGCGCGCCAAGAGCGAAATGCAAAAGGACTCGACACTATCAGCCGACAACCCCGAAATCACCGCTCATCCCGACGGTACAAAGCGTCGAAAGAACCGCGTTTACATTCCCCCTGGCGCTCGTAAAGAGTGCCTTCTATCTTATCACGATCACCCGTCCGCCGGACATCCCGGAATCAAGGCGATGACCCGCAAAATGGTCAAGGACGTGTGGTGGCCCGGCATGTGGAAGTACATCCGCGACTACGTCAAGGGCTGCGCAATCTGCCAGTCCGCCAAGGTCATCACCCACCCCGTAACGCCGCCCGTCGTTCCGAACGATGTTCCGAAGAACCCCTTCCCCTTCCAACAGATCTCTATGGATCTGATTACCGACCTCCCCGTATCCAACACGTTCGATACCGTCCTCACTATCGTCGACCAAGGCCTAACCAAAGCGGCCATGTTCATCCCATGTCGGAAGGACGTCGACTCACTCGGTATCGCACGGTTATTCCACAAGCACATATACTCACGCTTCGGTCTTCCCGAGGCAGTCATCTCCGATCGAGGACCGCAGTTCGCTTCCGCGTTCACCCGCGAACTTTACAAATCCCTAGGCGTCCAATCGAAGCTCTCGACTGCGTACCACCCCCAGACCAATGGCGAGAGCGAACGTGTCAACCAGGAACTGGAGACGTACCTCCGTTGTTACTGCGCCGAACACCCTAACAGCTGGTCATCCAAGTTACCGGATGCCGAGTTCGCGCATAACAGCCGTATCCATTCCGTTCATCAACAAACGCCGTATAGCCTCCTCTATGGCTATGACCCCTCCCCCTATCCCGAAGTTCGGCTCACATCAGCGCCCAGCGTTGACGAACGTCTGGAACGTCTTGCCAGCTGCCGTGACAACGCCATACTCGCTCACAAGGCTGTGCAGGAAGTTATGAAAAGCCGATCAAAGGGAAGCTACGTTCCGTTCAAAGAAGGCGATCGAGTTTGGCTCGATTCGGGTAACCTCCGTGTTCAAGGGCAGTCCCCCAAAGTCACTCCCCGTCGTTTCGGACCGTTTGAAATAGAACGAGTCATCTCCCCCGTGGCTGTTCGACTGCGCCTCCCTGATACGTGGCGTGTGCACCCAGTGTTCCACACTGGTCGGTTGCTCCCCTATCATGAGACGGCTGAATATGGAATCCCCGACCCTCCGCCGCCTCCCGAAGTAGTGGATGACGAAGTAGAATGGGAAGTTGAGTCAATACTAAATCATAAAAACACAGGTCGCGGTCGTCAGGCGCATCGCACGTACCTCGTAAAATGGAAAGGCTTTACGCATGCGGACAATTCTTGGGAACCCGAGAGCTCGTTAAAAGACCATGCCACCGAGCTACTCGACCAATACAAACTTTCCCGCCGCTTGCCCCTCACCTAACACGCCTTTCCCCCTCAATATGTGCGACGATGTACCCGACTTCCAGCGACGTGGCAGTCACCGTACCCCACTCAACACACGCCCTTACGCGCATTTCGACTCATCTGCCCACGCTTCTACCCCATCACCTCGACTCTCCAGTGTATCGTCTCAGGACGAACTGTCTTCTTTCAGTTCTCTTGACGAGATTCCCCAAATCCGGGTTATCCCTTCCTGTAACCCAGACCGCCTCTTCCCTCCCTCCAGTGGAGACCTAGTACCCGCGTCCCCGGACTACTTCAACTATGTCTGGACGTTGGCGATCTTCGACATAAGGTACCCATTTGACGGGAAGACAGAAGAACAAAACAGTCGAATTCGAGTGTTGTCTGAGGTCTACAGAGGAACGGACTTAGCCCTGGATCGGGTGCCGGATCTACTAAGCAAATCCCGCGTATGCCCTGACGATTCCCTCGCTGAATCTATCGATCGGACCCTTGCTGATCTCACCATCAACATCTCGGCGATCCAGTACAAGCTTGTACTCGAACTGGCCTCTATCGTTTCCGCTGATGAATGTCGGTCCTTTCATAACCGAGAGATCGACCGCTACGTCCAGCAGGCCAAAGAGCGCAACAGTACTCGCCAAGATACTCCAGCAGCAACAGGATCGTCAGTGGGTGAGAAGCATACTGACGTAACGGTTAAGGTTGAGGAAGCCGAACCGGACCCCTGGTCCATGGAACCGATGGAGTTTAACACCGACGACGGATATAGCAAGAAACGGGATGCCTCATTTAGCGAAACGGCCAGGTTTCTCAGCGAAACAGTCCCCTCCGCCGCGTCCGCCTTTCATTGGCGCACATTCTTAGACGCAGCCGCTTGGAACAAAGCCGACCATTCGCTCCATAATGCAATCAACACTACCGAGGCCATTCCGCCCGCTACCTTCCATCCCGTCGTCGTCGATTCAATGCTCCGACTCTACCTCGCCGGCCGCTGAAGAGATGGATAGAATAGAGAGAGGCTGGGATGAGTGGTGAAGTCTGAAGGAGAAGATCTTCCCAAGGGGCTCCTATAGCCTGGAAGAGAACTGTCTGAGGACGTCTGGGGCAGTCTAAGGCAGTCTAGACAAAGAAGAAGGCCACACGCAGCCGTCTCGAACTCCAATTCGAACTCGAACTCTCTAAACTCGACTTGTTACTTGTTTCTAAGTAGTTACAGTCTAAGGTAAGTGCGTGAGTGGCTTACTTAAGCCACATCACGTGTCTAAACTCGAAACACGAGGTAACCCTAAGGTAAATAAACAGAAATGAAAGTGAAAGTAGAAACAATAAAATAAAAGAAATATCCTGGTAGGGAGTACTCACTCCCTACACCGCGCCCCCGTTCCCCTCGCCCATCCCTTATACCAGTACTCCTGCTACGACTGCCGCTACTTCGGACATTGGTCCTGTCGTAACGGCCGTGGCTCCCGATGGACCCCAGCGTCCAACCTATCCACCGAGGGCGAGAACGAGGGATTGCGCCGCCCATCTACCCGTACGGTTCGCTCCTCCCGCCGTCGCTCCCCGACTCCCGGGCCGTCTGTCAACCCTGGTCGATCAGGTGTTCGACGAGCCTGAGGGGGGGGTGATGTTACGCCCCGCACGCCTAACCGAGTGGCCCGTTTGGTTCTCACCATTCGTTGGCGACTCCGTCTACTCCAAGTTCCTATTCTATCTAGTCCCGGCACGTTTCCTTTCCCTTCTCGTTTCCTTACCGTTATACTTGTATCATAGTGCGCGTGGTGGCACTGCCCCCGGTCACGTGTGAGACGCGTCGCGTCGGTCACGTGACTGCGACGCGACTCTGCCTTTCCCAGTTCCCGGTACGCTTACTTCATGTATTGGTCGTCCCCCTCTTTCTCTTCAGGGACGACCTCGTTTCTGTTGCCATGGACGTCGCCTTCCGCAGCTTCGGCTCGGATCACATCCTTGGTTCTATCTTTACCCCTATGACTCCTCCCGACTCGACTTTCGCTGGGCAGTGCCCTTCGGGGTTTTGCTACAGGTCAGTCTTCGTCGCTACGGTACAGCTATCGACTGCGGAGCTGCACGTACCTGTGCGGATGACTCTTGACCGAGTCATTTGCCTTCCCAGGTATTGCTTTCGCTTGCCCGCCCTCATGTATCGTAATAGTATTTAGAGGCTGGCGGATCGTTGTGATCCCCAGCTTTTAGCTACCTTGCAACGAACCTCCTCCTTCACATTTTCTGTGATCCACTCTTGTCGACCGACTCGAGTGAGGGTTCGCCAAGTCCGACTCAAAGTACTATCGTCGGCCAGGTCTCTCTAACTCTCGTCTTGAGGGTTTTCCTATAGACCACGACTCAAGTCTCGTTGTCTGGCACGGACTTTCGTCGCGGCCTAACACTCTCCTTTCCTGTGTTGTAGTGGTGATACAGGTCAGTCCCCCTTCATCACATTGTACTCCAACTCAGATTGTTCTCATAGCTGTCTTGCCTGTACCCATGCAGTACAAGGGGCTTGTACCATTGCTTCAAACTCACAGGGTGATAGGTCTCTGTTTGGATTCCCCCTCCTGTTTCCACCTGTGCTTCAATGATCTGCAGTGCAGATCAAGCATGTCCATGACATCAGCAAAACTGTTTTTGACTGTGCAGTGCTGTACAGCCACCACAGAGTCCCACAGTGTGACAGGAAGGTCCCCCTCTGTACAGTGCTGCACAGTGGCTGCCAACTCATTAAGTACTACATCTCAGACCTCAAATGTATTTTAGTATGAATGTACATGTCCTAAATACATAGTTACATATGTTCAAAGTGCAAAAAATGGTGTATTTTGAGCAGTGTTTGCTCTGGAAAGTTGAACTGTGACACTGTAGTGACTGTGATGCTGTCCCAAAAAGACTGTTTTGCTGATGATGATGGGGTTATAATATGTAAGTCAGAGGAGTTTTACTCTTGAAAAATCCTTCCATACCCATCAGGAAAATTTTAATGAAATGATAATGTTATATAAGACTTTATCTACCCTGTAAAGCCCTATAAGGTATATCATAATGATATACACATTGGTAATGCTATATATTCTCTGGGAGCCTTGGCAGCATAGGTCAAAAGTAATCATTTAGGTAGAGTGGATCATATGTATCAGAATGTGAACAGTAGATCATATATGTCTTTCATTATCAGACATTACCAACAATTGTCATTGACACCACCAACAGCTTAAAAATAAAATTTGCTATAGCAACCTTCAATTGGACTTATCAATCATGATATTACCAGAAAGCAATTCCATTCCATATTGTTTACATAATCAGTACCTACTCACTACACTACCTACTAAGTATGAACTACTTAAACCTCCAAAAAAGCGAAAATTAAACAGGGAAAGACACTCACAGATGACTTCACACAAGGGTACACTTACCTGCATATGAACCCTAAGACTTAGAGTCTTAGAGTGACTCTTGCCCTGAGGTAGAACTCAGAGACAAGAGTGAAGAAGAGAGAGAAGGGGAGAGAAGTTGAGTTTATATAACATGTACTATACAGTCATTACAAAGACATTCCCACACTTGTGGCTGGGGAAGAGTTGTTCAAATGATCATAAAATGATATAGATGGCAAGACTAGATATTGATGATCAAAGTGAAATCAGACTGAAAAGAATATTGTCATTCATATCATGATGATATTATCTGATGAGCAATTATAATGTACTGTCAATTACATGACATTATTATATATGACATATCAGCTCTTGTCATCATGATATCATGATGATAAAAGTATTGTAATTCTTATATCAGGCCTATATGCAGTTGACCAGATAGTAAAATGTCTGCCAGGTTATCTAATGCATTATCTGACTGTTATCATTATGATTTGTGGATGATCATGCCTTATACACCATTATCCAATTCATATCAGACAGATAACTACTTAACATAATTATCTGGGAATACCAGCACTTCAAACCTCCCCTGATGCCATTGCTTTGAACTCACTGAGTGTCAATAGATCTGCATCTGGCCCCCCCCCCATTCCTACTATTAGCTGTGCATGAATGATCCATGCCACAGATCAAGCACATCAATGACAAGGCCAATGTGTAAGTCAGACAAGTTTTACTCCTGAAAAATCCTTCTGTACCATCGCTTTGAACTCACTGAGCAATGGGCCTGTGTTCAGGTCCCCCCCTCTTCCACTCCCACCCAGCTTCAATGATCTGCAGTGCAGATCAAGTGTGTAGACAATGATGGTAGTATGTAAGTAGGGAAAGATCTACAGTCACTCGTCCACATGGCAACTCAGGCATTGTGGAATCAAAATTCAGCTCTAACCTTCCACCACATATGTTTGGCACCAGTGTATGCATTGTAGTATGTCTATTAATGTCTTGGTTTCCTTCTATCATGGTTGCCTGACCAGTCGCCCAAATTCTAGATGCTCTACCTATTTGTCAGAGCTACCCCACCCTGCCTAGGTGTATGATCATCATGTCATGCTGTATGAGACACTCATGTCATGACATGTACTGGTGTAGTGCCTACATAGCCACATGAGGTACATATATAATGCTGTGATTTTTTTTCTTTTTCAAATTGCTTACAGACCACAATGAAGAGTAAATGATGGATGATGTCAAATTGTGTTAGAATGAGTGTTTTATCATCATCCCTTTCTCTGACCATGAGCACCATGTCAATCTTGCAAATTTGGAGGGCAAGGCTGGTGTGAGAAAAGCAACAGGAGGAGGCTTGGGGTACATGATCTCAGCTTCACTTTTACTTCTTGCCAAAGATTAGGTAGCCAATGCCCAGTCCATGCAAGCACATCTGGTGGAAGCATGCATGGAGATTGGTGACACAGATGAACTCGACTTTGACTCAAATGGTGGTCTGGATTACAGCAACAGTGATCAAGGCACCATTGGCCTGCCACCACTGGATGAAGATGATGGTGATGAGCTTGATGATGCTCCTCCAGTGTACTTGAAATATTTTCAGCCATTCATGCATTCCATCCCACCCTGGCCAATATACTGTGAAACCCCCTCTAACATCTATACAGTCAACCTTGGTCCCATCACTGCCATGATAGATGCCCTCATGCACAGCACAATAGACATGGCCATCATGCATGGCAAGCACAGTTGCCAATCCTCATGGATTGCTATCTGGCATGGAAGCATAAAGGACCTGAGGAATTGGCTGGTGATCACATCTTTCATGTAGATGTCATTGGTGTCTTTCATAAGTAACCAACAATCAACTAATAGTAGGGTACTCTAGTGCTGATGGTCTAGAGTATGAGTGGCATGTTAATGTGATCCAGAAAGCTGATGAGAGTGCAAATGTGGCCTTGCTACATGTAGGGTTACTTCAGTGCTTGCCTTCCCAACCTTGCACTGCAATCAGGTTAGAATGCCTCGAGCTGTACCATCAGATATGATGCCACCAGTCATCATTCAGTTGTCAAGCAATGATGAAGGTGCTTTGTGCTTTGCAAGATGTAAGTTGGTTATGGTCATACAAGGTTCAAGCTAATCCATATTCTAGATCACATATACTCAACACCTCTGCAGTCAACTCTCTGCTGCCTTCAACATATATCTTAATATCCTCCAATCTGTTCATATGTCACTTAAGCAGGCTCTGGGCCATGATGGACCTGCATGGAAGTTATGTGGGGCTTGCCCAGCATGCACATTTGAGGTTAGAGTAGTTCTCTCAAGTCCACCATGCACCTAACAGTCATTACAGTAACCTGATGAACCTCTGCTGAGCCCTGCTTGGCTACACAGTATGGATGGTAATCAATCTGCTAAGCGCTGTGAGTTGATGTGTGGATCAATGGCAAAAACACCAAAAAAAACCCAACACAAAGACAATTGCCAAGTTGGTGGTTTTCCTACACAGGCTTTGGCTCGAGGGATCTGTTAAAATAAAATGGGGGAGGGGTTCCGTGCACCTAGAGGGGGCTAGGGCAGAGGGTATGGGTACTCCTGATGAAGGGGGAGCAGGGGAAGACTGAAAATGCGAAGAGAATAGGCTGCTCTGAGCCTAGAAGCGATGTAGAATGAGGAAGAGGACAGTAAATAGACCCTTAATGGAGCCTCAGATACTGCAGGAATAGAGATGATGATGATGAGCTTAAAAGCGATGATGATTGGGCCTAATAGGTAGGCAATTGAGTGGGCAAGTAGCTGCTTCCTATGCAGGGGACTTGGTAGCTTCTTGATTGCTGTCGACGTATTGGTACTTTATATACAAAAGGTGGCGTAGCCTGCAGTAAATATGGAGCAACACTTTGTAAGTGATCTGTAAGCAATTGGTAAGGGGATTGGTAAAGGATTGGTAAAGCTTTGTAAGGATGAGTAAGGACAGTAAGCAATTGGTAAGTAAAACCAGTAAGCATGACAAAGATTATCACTAATCAATTTGAAAATGGAATGAGTCATCAAGGAATGGATGAATAATGTGAAAAGGGGAATGAGTAAGTGCACTGGTCACTGCTGATTAAGGGATATGACTGCAAATGAGTCATAGTGACTCCTAGATCTGAGATCTAAATGCATTATGGTAACTTGCTGCACGTCCAAATGAAGAATGGTGGGGATTTCTGCCAGGGGCCAATTTTGGGGGTCTCCAGGGTAGTCAGGGCATAGGATTTCGCAACTTTCCCCCTTTCCTCCTCTCTGTAAAGTGACCTACATTAGCTGCAGCTAGTGTTCTGGAGGGTTGGAGGAGGAGGAAGGGCCATCTTCTCCCATAAGAGCAGGGAGAAGTGTCTCAAATTCATCATGAATGCAATCAGATAGACTGGATGACAGTAATTGGTATTGAACCTGTCGCAATTTTGGAAGAACAAAGGATGGGATTGAGAGGTAGATGTTGCAGGGCACAGGGACAAAGGATCCATATGCTTCTTTGACTGGAGAAACTGAAACAACCACATATGATTTTTCAAGCCTGATAACAGACCTGAGATGACCAAAGAAAGTCCTCCTCGATGTCAGACTGACAAGGAGAACTCGCTGTCCCAAAGCGATAGGATGGGAGGTCATGGACGAGGGAGGGATGAACCAGGAGGCTTCAGGGCGAATGCTAGTGGGGATTCCTGGCAAGTACTCGTAGTTATTCTCCCTGGCAAAGGGGATGAGCGAAGAGATCGTCGAAGAGGTGGCCATTACGACAAAAAGTGGCGAAATGGGTGTTTGTTGGCAGAAATGATGCAGAAAATTGTGGAGGGCGAGGATCGTCACCAAATTTGGTAGGCAGGATGGCGTGGTCGAGGGCTTTCTGTGAGCGTGGGAACGATGTCGATATCTTTAGAAATGGCTGAGATATTCGAAAAATCGGAATGCTGTAAACTGGCACTCAAAAACTTTTATTCGGCACTTGAGCAGTTTCTTCCCTAATGTTAAGGGTGGTTCTTGTGTGACGGATGACTGCTAGACACTCCAGTCATTCTGCGCATTAGGGCTAGGCTTCTCCATTCTTCATCATTCAGCTTTTGGGTCCATGCTCACATCGCCAAACACCTTTGGTGTGTGACAGCACTTGGATGGGTTGGGATCTGCAGACTCTCAATTATTTCACAGCAATCATTTCATTCCTCATGATGAAGTGGAGAGGTTTAGGGATGATGTGCAGGATAGGCCAGGCGAGGCTGCCAGAGAAATGCAGGTTACCACTTGCACTGACAACTGGACCACTGCAAAGGCTGTTGAAGAAAATCAAATTCAAGTATTTGAACAAACAGGTATTTTTGTAATGGCCTGTCATCACAGCTTTGTAGAGTGTATCACAGAGATGAAATGAAGTGGAGAACTGTACATGACCCATCAAGCTGTCATTTGGGTGCTCACATCTATGCTCATAGTGCAAAATTTGGATTAGTGGCTGTTAATCAGTTACTCAACATTTGTGGCAAGACCAAGCCATTGGGCATGACATTGGCTGTGTGTCCAAGAAGATGATCATCTCAAGCTCACTTGGAAAAGAGGTGCAGGAAAAATGGCTGAAGGTAGTGGTCAATGCCTTCCATGGATTTGCCCACAACCATATGTGTCAACTGGAGAATCACCCACTTTATCAGCTAGGATTCAGTCACAAAGACTTGGAAACCTGCAAGTGCATATTCTCAAGTTCTAATAATATGGCACTGCTCATATGTCATGCATCAGAGTTCCATTGGAAACAATTCTTGGACCTCCATTTCAGCCAATGGGATTCAGATAAATATCTCAAGCTAAGTAAGGTTTTTGCTGTGTCATAATCCAATATGATTTAGATTTATTCTGGCAGGCCAATTTCTCTACAATAATTACAAGCAGGTGCTGCACATTATTCAAACTAACCTGGCAGAACTGGAGCAATTCAAGCGCAGTAAGGACATCACTGACAATGATTTTGAGTCTTGGCATTGGGAGGAACTCGAGTATTTGAAGCAATGTGCAGGGGAGTCAGATGCTAACTTGATAGCAGTACAGTATGTTGAGCTCCTAGAGAAGTTGAAGTTTGCTGAGTAAGTAAAAGTATCTCTCCCTCTCACAAGTGACCCTGATATGCCATATAGAGCAACTTATGGCAGTGTCACCCAGGTGCCATATTTTACTTACACACCTGCCAAATTTCCTAAGCTTGACTATGCAGAAGTGATCAGTTACAGCCTGCTGGGAGAATTTTCCCTTTTGAAACATTCATGCTATGAGGTGCTGGAGAAGCCATGGGCCTTGCCAGATAATCATGAGATGATGAAGAAGTATTACAAGCTTCAGTGATTGCAAGAAGAGATTATTTGACTCAATGTCAAGATTTGTAGGTTTCAAGCATGGCTGGATTTCAATGGTGAGAAGATGAAGCTCACTGCACAAGGATTCAGGGATTTGGGATTGCTGGGGCTTGCATCCAAGATGGAGTTGATGTATGGTGAAAGGGTCTGCATCAATGACTTTCATTGTGTACAGCTGCAAAAGATATATGAGATGCCTGGTTGCACAGGCTGTAGACCCATTGGGGACCAACTATGAGTCATGTGTGACAGAGCTAGCAATGAATATGAAGAGGAAGATAGCAACAATGATGATGGTGAAGCTTTCTGTCTTGGAGATATGTTGGATTGGGTACCACAGTATTAGATGACATGTCTAGTACACTAACATAATGGAGGTTTTGTTGTGTTTCATCAGTAAGGAATTGCAAGAGGGAATTCTACAATACAATCATATGAACATCTGCAATGGCATGGTGCCCTATCATGCTCATGTTTGTGGCTACTCAAGTTGGGATAGAATGGCACCAAAGCATCCATGATCTATCATTGTACTCTCACAAGGATACTACCAACTTGTATGGACATACATTTGACTACAGTGGGACCTAGCCAGTGGGATTACATAGAAAATAATGCAGTTCTAAGTTACAATTGTATGAACATCTACTACATGTGCTAATATTAACATCATCTGAACTTCACTTCCAGCTCATTTCACTCACAATAGGATGGCAGCAAAGCATTCACTGCATTGCATGACACAAGGCTTATCACAAGTAATCTGCAACATAAGTGGCACCAAGGTGTCTGCCACATCAATGGAACATGACATGAGGCTTACCACGAGGCTTACCATGAGGCTTATCACAAGGCTAATCATAAGTAATCTACATGCTTTCCTCAAACCATCAACCCATCGATATCTTTTGGCCTCCACTAGCTCACTCAAGCCAGGATAGAATGGCATCAAAAACACCCACCACAATGAGAATGGATTGACATACTGCAGCCTCATGAAACATCCTACAAGGCTTGTCTTGGGTAATTCACATGCTTTCCTCACACCACCAACACATTTCTCATGTTCTGAACTTAGGCTCACTGGCATCCAGCATCTTGTGGTCAAAATGGGTGATATGAGTCTGGATACTGGTAGGTGACAAAGTTTGACTTGTCAGTTAGTTAATTCACCTATGAAACTACAGAATGAATCTGTTGATTTCAACCTACAATCGGATATGAGGGATGCTGGAAAGTGTGGGTGCTTTGTATGTTGCCTCCCATTGTCACAGCATCTGATCAACATTTTCTGCAGCAAGCTGTTAGTTTTTTTTTTCATGACAGGCTGTTCATCTGGATGGCGCGGTGGAATTGTGTGTCCTGGGCCTGGTATCATGTTTTGTATATGATAATTGTACATGATCTTTTTTCCTTTTGTGAGTCCCTTCCTATCTCCAATGTCCTTTCTCACTATCTGCTTCCTTATTGTCAGGAAATGAGGGGAGGTGTCCTAGATTCAAGGGTTTCAATTCATAGTGGCAGCAGCTGTTATCTGCATTTTCTGTTGTGAGTCTGTGAGTCCATGAGCAATACAGCCAACAAGGCTGGAGTCACATCTGCAAGACCTCAGGCTCATTGACTCCTTCATCAGGTCATTCCCTTTCCACCTCACAGAGTAACATACACAGTCACTCTCACCAATACATTCTGAGGATGGCATCTAACTCTACTGAGCAGCACAGCTGCATGGAAATTTGACACTGACAGACTCCAGAGTCTCAATGCAGGGTAGTGGTGATTATTGCATGTGTGTTCTGCTGTTCATCTGTGAGCAATACAGCCAACAGCCTATCACAGGCAGGGAACAACTACCAAAGCAACATCAGAGAGTTGCCAACTGCACTTTGAGCATCAAGTGGAACTTGGGATGAGCCTCTCCTAATCTTGGAGGTCTCAGTGTGGGGTTGGTAGGTAAGTACTTGTCTCGATGGTTTACACCAGCTAATGCCAAGGCCATCAACTGTGTCATTGGGACCATGCACAGGCAGAGAATGGCTACCAGAGCAACATTGGTAACTTATTGACTGCACCTCGAGCATCTAGTGGGATCTGGGATGTGCTCACAGCCTGTCTACTGTGGCTATTCCTACCACACAGATACCATATGACACTGATAATCCTGAGTTGGCTGTAACCACTCCCTGCCTGTATCTTGGCTCTGATTACTCGCAAGTTGAGTTGGCCATTCACTCCCTGGTCTGCACTCTCCTGTCTGAGGTAAATGTGACTCAGGTAAGCATATTCGTGCTCAACTCTCACCTAGTTGATGGTATGCCTTTCCCTCTGTCTGGGATATAAAATAGTGCAACTTAACTTTTTCAGTTCAGTGTTCCACTAAGATGGCTCACACAGCTATTCTCCATGGTAAGCATGTATGCCCTAAGCTCAGCAATGAGCAAAAGGAGGAGTGCCACACTAGGCAAATGAAACTTGCTGGTGACATCACTGGCATGCAGCAGGCTTATGCCCAAGAGGTGAGAGATATTGCCCAAAACTATGGATGGTATGTGTGCCTCAGCCTTTTACCACCAAAACTTACCTCCCCCCCTCCCCCTCACTTCCAGGTCTCTTAATTGGACTTGTGTTCAGCTTCTCCTTAAGAGTCAGAACCTCCACAACCACTGATGTGTCAACTCATGGAATGCATTCATTAGTTCCAAGCTTTGTGAGGCAAATGCTGGTACAGATCCAGCTCATCATTGCATACTATCACATTTAGTGATTCTTTTCTTCCACAGGCCATGACTGAGGTGATCATGTCAAACTCACCCAGTTCGTGGCATGAAACAAGGATGACTTACTAGTTGCTGGGGTGGCCAGGGTGAGAAGTGAGAGAAGTGAAGACTTGTCTGTACACAAGTAATGTCAATGGCTGATGTGATGTTGACTGTTGTACCTCCCATTCTGTCTAAGGCTATGTACAGACCCTGAACACTCTGTCCTCCAGACACCCTTCCTTTGCTCTTGCTCTGCTACTCTCACTCCCCTGTCTCCTGGCATTCCCCCTTTTACCCACAGCCCAGTCCCAAACCTCCTTGTTACATCTGCCCCCCACTCTCATGTGAAACTCCGGGTTTGCACCATGTGGTTTTCCTACTCACTCTCTCCCCCTTCCGATGCTTCCCCCCACTTGGACTCTACTCCTTCCATCTCACTCCCATTCACCTCTCTTACTCCCTCCAGCTCCTCTTGAGGTGCCTCCTCCCTCTCTTCATTCTCTGCTAACACTGTTCCCTCCCTTGGTAGGAAGTGGTGTAGTCATCTTGCATGGACAAGGCTGCTTATTGGGAAACCTTTGAGTGTTGCCACTCAGTACAAGTTCCCTATCTGGCTGATAACTCTGTGTGGTGCTGACCACTGTGGTCTTAGTTTGCATGTCGGGGCTAGTGTGCTGTCTAGGGTGTTGTCATATACTTGTACCAGTTGTCCATCTTGGAACATGACTTTGCCTGGGTGTGACCATAGTACCTTGCAATCAAATATTGCTTTCCACTTAGTTGCATGCAATGCTGCTGTAGTGTTGCCACAGCTCAGCTTGGCTCAGCTTCAGCTTAGCTTATGGCAGCTTTGCCAAGGCTCAGCTTTTAGCCAGCTTGGCTTGCTTTTGTAAGCTACAGCTTTGGCTTTTTTTAGCTCTGCTTGCAGCTCAGGCTGTTCAAAGCTATGTGTCAGCTCAAGCTGGCTCAGGCTCCCCTGAGCTGGCCCAGTAGCACACACAACAGTTGTATAAGCAGCACACACATTGACAGTAGGTGTACACTATATATTGCTATGTTACTGCTACCAGCCATCAACACTTGCACCCCCTTACCCTGGGGTGTCTTTTTGAAAGGTGTGCACTGAAGACTTCATTAGTCCAAATTTCCTGCTCATAGTAGGCAATGGTGCCAGCTTACCTCTTGACTGGAGTGGGAGAGGGAATAGGTGCATCACACAAGCATTTCTGGGGTGTAGCTGGTGCTAGTGATGCACCATCCATCCAGTATGACAGGTCAGAAGGATTAACATTGGTGGGGAGGAAGGTGACCCAGTAGCACTGACATGAAGATCCTGAAAGAGAGAGAGAATGTGGCTGTAGTCAGGCTTGTGTGTGAAGGGCAGCTCATGTGTGTAGTGTAGGAAAGTAGTAAATGGCGAGGGTAAAGTGCTGCAAACCTCAGCTATTGCAGCACCTTGTTTCTGCTGCAAAATGTCATGTGTGGACAGAGCTTTGGCATCAATCCATGGAAGCAATCTGCATGCAAGATAGACTAAGAGATATGCAAGGGACTGGAGGTCATCCTGCCTGCTGAGCTGGTTGCATTGGTGGTAGTTCATAGAGGAAAATGCAGTAGGAGGGAGGTGTTGGTTGGAGGGAAGACCATGGTGGAATGGAATGTGAGCATAGGTTTGTGGGTCTCTGTAAAGCTCTGCAAGGCTGAAGTTGAAGAGGATAATTTGATTGGCTTGTTGCCTGGGAGAAGTGGGTCTGACGAGTATATTTTGTGGGCTGAAGTTTGAGTAGATGTAACTGCAAGAGTGGATATGTTGAAGGCATGTTATCTGGGCCATATGTCAGCATACTGTTGACCAATAGCTTATGATGCTTACCAGCTGCTCAGCCAAAAGTGCAACAGTATCCAAGGACAATCTTCTCCCAGCTGATTTGAAAATGTCCTCCAGTGTCTTACCAGGATCCTCAAAGATGATAACATCAAGTTCGGATTCAATACCTGTCCAAACAACTTGGGGGATGCCTGGAATCCCATGCAGCTGGTCCAGCACTGCACATTCATGAGGCAAAGGGCTGTGTTGGGTTGAAGAGCTGGCAGTCTTCACAAGAACAGTGTGACTGGGTAGGATGAAGTCAGCTGCTCTAAACATTTTGCCTGGGGATGTTAGCTTCCAGCCAACAGTCAACACTGACCAACTTACATCTCCCACTGGTCCCCAGGCTCTGCTTCAGCCTATACCTTCCATTGACTTGAATGATCTGCATGAAGAGGGATTCAACTAGCAAGCTGGAGGCAGAGGTGCAAGGCTGCTGTTTGCAGAAGGTGTCAGGCACCTGGAAATTTTGTGGGAAACCTGCATGAAACTCACTTTACAGCAGTTAAAGGGAATGGCACTGAAGTATTGCAGAGTGTGCACAGGCAGAGTAAAGGATACAAAGTATGCCTATAAAGTAGAGCTAGAAATCAACCAGGATTATATCAGCCTGCAGCTGGTCACCTTCCTCCTGACTGGCACTTGCTGTGAGGGCATCCACTGCCTCTTCCTGATGCAGCACCAGGGCTCCACCAGAGTCACAGTCCAGCTCTTCAGGTTCATCATCAAGGAGATCATGCTGGTGGAGTTTGGTTCCCTCTGTAAATGTCAGATGGCTCTTTTTGTAATCATACTTCAGCATCTGAAGTGCCTCCATCAGAGTGGGGCTAATGCAATTCCACTTCTTGGTGTCTGTTTCTGCACTGGAAGAAAAGACTTGTTCACAGGGGACAGCTGATGCTTGGATAGGTAGATAGTCCATAGCTATTGCAAAGATTGTTGGAAATGTCTTCCTCTTGCTCTGTTTTGTCATGGATAAATGTGATGGGGCAGCAGAGCTGGGAGAGCATACACACCTCCCAGAACTTCAAAGGGTCTGAGCCATCATCCCAGAGGTCTCCATTGACATAGGTGTAGTATTCATCATCTGGTGTCACCTCCCTCTGTGGCTGGGGCTGAGTTTTGGTGCCCATGTCCTTGATGCCAAAGTGCACTGCAAGAGAGTCAATGGTGTGGACAGAACCCTTGCCCTGTTTCTGAGCTGAGATGGGCATTTGGGGGAGCTTCTGCCTATACTCATGCATCTAGTTGATTTGTTAGGCTCCATTTCTCAATAGCTCCATTTCTCAATAGCTCCATTTCTCAATAGCTCCATTTCTCAATAATGCTACTAGCTTACAAGCTGCAAGAGCATCCTCTCAGCAGATGCCACATATTCATCTTCCCAGTAATTTACAATCCATGACAACCTTATGGTAGGATCAACAACTGCATGTCTTTTTAAGTCTGACTTCTGAGCTAGGAGGGAATGAATGGCTTACACATCAAAATGACATAGGCTCTTGTGTTGTCCATTTGCTGGTAGTATTCAACTGCCCACTTAAGCCCAACATCAGTCCATGGCCTCAAGCATGCATCTGTCTCCCCTAAAGTTTCCCAGGCAGACATGAGAAGCTCAAAGCAGGGCACTGCACTCCCCAGGCAAGGTAGGCTCTCACTGGACATTCTCTGCTGGACTCTGAGGGGTACCTGTTGGGCCCTTCTATTAGCCACATTTGATTGAGAAATTACTGCTGGGCTCACCTGAAGGATGTGTTTGAAGTCTTCTAGGACAAGCCACTGCAAAGGAGAGAGGGCATATCCTTCCAGCTCCTTTTGGTTGGGTAGTGCTAGGAAGTAGTTAAGCGCCTGGACAAAGAAAGAGAAGTCAGCAAGAAAAAGCAGCTGGGCTAATATAGCATACTGGCTGCAGGGTGTGAAGATGGTTGATCATTATACAGCTTGAATCCCAGCAGGTCTTCACATCCCACAGCAGCTCAAGTTCAGGAACTTGCATGGCCTCTCCTGCATGGCTCCTGAACCAATTTTTCAGGTTGCCAGTCTTAAAGGTATCCAAGAACTCATCCTGACACAGGCCAGAAGCATGAATGGCCCTCACAATATCATGTCCCCTGGAGATGGGATCAGATCTAACAGCCTCTAAATACTCTTCCTGCTCTTCTTCCCCAGGAAAAGTGTGAGCCCATGCCTGTCCAGAATCAGCAAGGTCAGCATCTGTAAAGTTGTCCAAAACATGGGTGATGCAGATATGTGTTATGTGGGGGAAGCACATCATCAGCAAATCAGTCAAGTATTGTACAGTGGCTACAGCATTGTAAAGTCAGTTAAAAGAATGTGAGGGGAGAGGCTAAGGAGTCTCCCATTGGAAGAGTGGGTCCTAGTTCAACCCAAGGGGGCTTGAGATGCCTGGCAGAGTCAAAAGAGCAGGGAAAGACAGTGAAAAACATGCCCTAATACCCAAGAACAGCTGAGATATTGTCTAAGGAGTGTCTGATAAGGGAGAAAATGATAATCCGAGTCCCTTGGGCTTGGATTTCCATCTTTTGTCTCCAGTAATGTGGCTGATGATATTCTTGCTAAGTTGCCTTGCTTGCAAGGTTTCTGTCCAACCATAATTGCATGGGAACCATCGTCCATCTGAAAGACCTTCCTTTTTGGGGGTTGTTTTTCTCTCATGCATGTAAATACATTCACAACTGCTGTAGATTGTGTCCTTTCCTCTCCACTGTTTGTGCTGACGTGTGTCAGGCATTGATCTACATTGGGGCAGGGGTGGAGGCCTATATAGACTGTGGCTAATACAAAAAGACTGCAATACAATTCATGGTGTATGTAGTAACAGTACTATGATGTGTGCCATGTCCATCATCATTTCCTCACCATCACTTGACCCCACCATTTCTTGGTTTCCTCATCCAAGAGTTGTAAACAATCATCTTTGGCCAATAAGTCTGGAGAGTGACCACATAGAAACACCTTTTCATCAAAATCTCGCAACAATCTGATAGCTTCACAGCCTGAGCTCTGGGACAATGTGACATAAAGGTTGAACAGATTGAGACCTCCAGAGGGTGGCCAAGCTATGTCAACAAGCACACGTGAAATGGTCTGCCCCTGCGACCGATAATCAGTGAATGCATAAGCACAAGTCATAGGGTACTGCATTCATTGAACACAACGCATGACATTCACTCCTGCTGATGTTGTATAATGGATCCAGTATGTTTTGCTGACTGGTTTGACCAGGATAATGGAGGGCTGCAGTCCAGGAAGGTGCAAGGCATGAGTTTGACACAGCTTGACCAGAATATACAGTGGCATGTGTTTGAGATGGATAATGCCAGCTGTCACAGGGAATGTTGGCTCATCTGGATGTAAGAAAATATCAACCACAATTCCGCGGGCTCCATTGGTGATGTCAAGATCAGTTTCCACATTTTGCATGACCATCACCTTCATGCCCAAAGATATTTCAACTGAATCTGGGAGATTACCCTTGCAGTGGTGGCCTTGCTGTTCTCCACCATTCATTTGCAAGGTGAAGGCATAACATTCCTCCAAAGATAGCTGTTCACCTTTCACTGTGTCATTGGCTGCACACACAAAAACAACACCTGCAGAAAGATGGGCATGCTTCCACAACACTGCATCATTCCATTGTCAATGCATGGCATGTCTCGGGGTAATGAGATTTGCATCAGCCCACAGATGCATAGTGAAATCTGGCACCTGAGCTTGACAGTTGGTGAGCATGAGTGTTCGAAGCATACTGATGTGGTGCTCCTGCACTCGCCCCATTTGGAGATGGGTGAGGAAATCCAACCATGTATTGTCTGTCATGCACATTTGTTCTTTGAGGAGCATGACAATTTGGAATTCATCATAAATTGCACAGCCTACTTGAGCAAGACAGACATGATGACATTAATCCCACCAAACAACTCTGAAGACACAGCCCTTCCCTCTGCCATCTTTCCAACAGTGATATTCTGGGACAATTTGTTGGAGATTGGCGGTTTTACCTTCTAGTTGACAGTGCACAGCCTTACATAATCATACTCGTACATAGGTTGATTCTTTTTTCCGAGTCACACCTCAGACTGTCTCTTTCGAGTCTGAGGTGATTATTCTTTCTTTTTCGTGTTCCTACACTATTTACTGATAGCTTGTAGTCTCCCTCTCATAGGTTAGACTACCATAATTCAGACTGTCTCTTTCGAGTCTGAGTCTCCCTCTCATAGATCCGGTTATCCTCACCTCAAAAGGTTATGAGCCCCGAGCTCTAACTTAAACACAACTCGAATATACGTGGTACCACTACTAGTCACAAGAAATGTCATCGAACCCCATTCCTTCAGTCTCAACAGCAGGTCCGACGGGATCTAAGAAGACTGGACCATCTGCGAGCATGAGTGCGTCAGCATCTGGAAGTGCCAAGTATACACAAGGCTCCAGCAGACTATACGACATAGCTGCTCTCGCAGACGATGGTTCAAATTATCAGATGTGGAAGTTTCGAATGCAAAAAGTCTTGGATGTTCGAGGTCTCTGGAACGTAGTTGCTGGCACGGAGGTAAAAGCTCCGAATGCAAACTCACATCCTGACGAATATGAGGAATGGCTAAACCGTGATAGAGAGGCAAGCGCTCAAATAACCCTTACCCTGAAAGACGAACCTCTCAGTGGTGTCATGTATGCCACATCGGCAGCGGACACCTGGTCAAAGCTGAGTGAGCGGTACGAAGGGAAAGGAAAACAGAGCATAGCCTACCTTATTGGCGAACTGTTTCGTGGGACTCTCACTGACGATCAACCTATGGAGACCCAGTTGAACTCCATGCGTCAAAAAGCCCACATCCTCTCGTCTCTCGGACAACCACTCGACGACTCCCTAGTGGCCATAGCAATGGTCATTTCTCTCCCACAGTCCTACTCTACTCTTCGAACGATCCTCATGTCATCTAATGACAAGCTCACGGCTGAGACCGTCATAGCCCAAGTTCTCGTCGAAGAAAAATCTCGACAAACTTCGAAGTCGCACTCTGCTCTTGCTGCGAAAGTGAACACGAGCAAGAAGTCTAAGTCAGCTGACAAGAAGAAGAAAAAGTGCGCCTACAAACCTTGTGGCAAGACGGGTCATGTCGAAAGCGACTGTTTCAAGAAGAAGGCAGATGAGGCCGTGAAGGGGACAGGCCAGTCCTCCTCGCAAGCTGACAAGGACAAGCCAAAGGAGAAAGCGGAATTGTCAGCTAAGATCGTGCAAGTAGATGCAGGAGAGGACTCACCCCTTCAACTCTTTATGGCGAACTCGAGCCTGAATCCAAATTCAAGTGAATGGATAGTCGACTCAGGAGCTTCGGCACATATGTGCTGTCAGCGTGCATGGTTTGTTTCATTCCAGAAACTGAACCCACCACAACCAGTCATAATAGGCGACGGAAGGTCCATACTTGCCACTGGAAAAGGCAGAGTCGAGGTCTCTATGCAGCTCTCGAATGGCACAGCAAGCTCCACTATTCTGTGCGATGTCTACTATGTCCCGGATCTCGACACCAATCTAGTGTCGGTATCTGCTCTAGCCTCCAAGGGCCTTCGTGTTACTTTCGAAGATAGGTCATGCACAGTTCGTGCAGGTGACCGAGTAGTGGCTATAGCCTACAAGCATAAAGCCCTGTACATCCTCGAAGCAAACACAACATCCGGAACCCATTCTGCATATGTGGTCAGCTGTCCGAATGCCCTCGACCCCACTCAACCATTGACGGCACTCACCTCTCGTTCATCCATATCCAAAGCCTCGTTGACTACCTGGCATCGACGTCTAGGGCATGCAAATATCAAAAGCGTACTAAAGCTAGAAGAAAAGGACATGGTAGCTGGTATGGAAGTGACTGGATCGAAGGAACGAAGCTCGTCAGCCTGCAGTGCCTGTCTAAAAGGGAAACAACATCGAGAGCCAATCACGTCAAAGTCAGATGTGCAGAACCCCTCCGTACTGCATAGGACTTACTCGGACGTCTGTGGACCTATGGAGACAACGGCTCGAACAGGACATCGATACTTCGTCACATTCATTGATGGACACTCCCACCATCTGGTAGTTCGGTTGGTTAAAACCAAAGACGAAGTCCTCGGACTCACCAAGGAATACTTCACTCGTGCAGAAGCTCAAACTGGACACAAGGCAAATTTTTTGCGTAGTGATGGCGGTGGTGAATATGGCTCGAAAGACTTCGAAACCTATCTCAGGTCAAAGGGGATTCACCATGAAAAAACTAATGCCTACACACCTCAGGAAAATGGCGTAGCTGAACGCATGAACCGTACACTGGTCGAGTGTGCACGTGCCATGCTAAACGACGCCAGCCTACCCAACAAATATTGGGGAGATGCAGTCCTACATGCCGCGCATATAATAAATCGCCTTCCTACAAGAGCACTCGACTCGAATACTACCCCACACGAAGTCTACACTGGGAACAAACCCTCTCTTTCCCACCTTCGAATTTTCGGCTGCACGGCACACGCCCATATCCCTGAGGAAAAACGTCAGAAACTCGGAGTTAAGTCCCTCGAGTGCACCTACCTTGGATTCTCGGAGAATAAAAAGGCCTATGTATGTGTGCATCGACCCACTGGAAGGATAATCGAGACGAGGGATGTCGTCTTCGATGAAGGCGAAGGGGGAGAACAATCTCGTGTCCAAATTGATCTAGTAACCAAGGAGACGAAGGCATTAACACCCAAAGTGAACGCCCATACCCCTCGAGAGAAAACCCACCTGCGAGTCGAGATCGAGGAGTCTGATGACTCTGGAAATGGCTCGAATGTCGCAGATAACGAGCCTGGGGGCTGGGACATGCCAAACGAATCAATCGAGGGTGCAACGAGCTCACCAACGACTGAGGACGAAGCTCGATCAATGCCCGAGCCTGCTGAAGCTGTAAAAGCTGAAAGCATGTATAGTAGATCGAACCGTGTGCAGGAAAGAGAATCCACGCACCTAGAACGCTCTCGTCGAGCTCCTCGATCGAACGCCCGACCTTTCGAAACCTTACCTGGACCTCCAGGCCCTTATCCGAATCCCATCCCTCCACCAGCCTTACGAAGGTCCTCACGAGCTAAACGCCAACCTGTGCGAGACGATGATCAGCGATTCTTCGTAAATGCGTACCAAAGAGAGACCTTACCTGTCTCGAAGGTCATGGAGGGGAGAGACGTAGTGAGTGCAGCTGAAAATGCGGCTGTAGAGGGTGTGGATGCGGCGAGGCAAAGTGGTGATGAAGCCAGTCAACAACAACAAACACAATCCGCTTACCAAGCAAGCACGTCCTGCGACAACGAACCAACGACCTTCGCTGAGGCTATGAGGCGCCCCGACAGTGATCAATGGTACGCTGCAATGGCCGAGGAGCTGAAAACGTTTGTAGACATCGGTCTGTATGAGGAGGTAGTGCGCCCACCTGGCCGCAAAGTCATAGACTCGAAATGGGTCTACAAGGTCAAACGAGGACCAACTGGAGAGATCGAGAGATACAAGGCTCGTCTCGTAGCGAAGGGGTTCACACAGGTGTACGGTGTCGACTACACTGATACGTTTGCACCCGTAGCTAAGTTTTCTACCATTCGCATCCTTCTGGCACTAGCCGCGAAGCACGACTTCGAGATACATCAAATGGATGTGAAGTCCGCTTTCCTGAACGGAAAACTGGAGGAAGAAATCTATCTTCGACCTCCCCCTGGCTTCAGAAGCTCGGACGACACTGTCTGGCGGCTTCACCGTGCTCTCTACGGATTGAAGCAAGCTCCGAAATCATGGTACACTCGCCTACGAGATGTGTTCGAATCTCTCGGGTTCACTCGTAGCAATGCTGACCACAGTCTATTCTTCAAACTCGAGGATGGTATCCTAATCATCGTTGCTGTGTACGTCGATGACAAACTCATCCTTTCGAAGAGCTGCGAGGCTATCGAGCGCCTGAAGAAGAACTTAGCAGCCGAGTATTCGCTCACTGATCTAGGTGAAGCCCGATGGATCTTAGGGATGGAAATCATTCGTGATCGAGCGAAGGGGACTATAGAACTGTCCCAGAAACGCTATATAGAAATTATCCTCGAACGAATGGGGATGCAGGATGGTCGATCGGTTGCCACCCCCATCGAGCAGAATCTGAAGCTCGAAAAGTTGGCCGCACCCGAGTGTGACCTCGAACTCTATCAGAGTGGTCTCGGAGCACTGATGTACGCTATGTTAGCGACTCGACCTGACATTGCATATGCAGTGGGCGTCTTAAGTCGACATGCATCATCTCCCGGTGACTCACATCTATCTTCGTTAAAACGAGTCTACCGATACCTCCGCAAGACTGCCGAGACACGTCTCGTGTACTCTAGGGAAATCGAAGGCCCGCTCGAAGGATACACTGACGCTGATTGGGCTGCAGACATAAATGACCGAAGGTCAGTCACCGGATACGTGTTCATACTATCTGGTGGGGCTGTCTGTTGGTCTTCGAAGAAGCAGACATCCGTAGCTCTTTCAAGTACCGAAGCCGAGTACATGTCTGTCTCAGCTGCCTCCAAAGAAGTTATCTGGATCCGCACGTTACTTCGTGAGCTCGACACAACCGAAACCTTGCTTCCCACTCCCCTACGTGTCGACAATCAATCCGCTATAGCTTTGACAAGCAATGCCATGTTTCATGATCGTACGAAACACATCGCTATTCGTCATCATTTCATTCGCGAGAAAGTCGAGGAAGGGGAAGTCGCAGTTGAGTATGTGCCTACCACGGAACAGGTTGCGGACATTCTCACCAAGGGCCTCTCACGCGAGAAGCACCTTTTGTTTTCTACTGGTATGGGACTTATTTTCTAAGGCTAGTCACACTGAGTGGGCGTGTTGGAGATTGGCGGTTTTACCTTCTAGTTGACAGTGCACAGCCTTACATAATCATACTTGTACATAGGTTGATTCTTTTTTCCGAGTCACACCTCAGACTGTCTCTTTCGAGTCTGAGGTGATTATTCTTTCTTTTTCGTGTTCCTACACTATTTACTGATAGCTTGTAGTCTCCCTCTCATAGGTTAGACTACCATAATTCAGACTGTCTCTTTCGAGTCTGAGTCTCCCTCTCATAGATCCGGTTATCCTCACCTCAAAACAATTTAGCCAGAAAACTCTTGCCTATCATCGACATCTCATCGATGATGAGGTATTGATAATCGCACCAGAACACTTGTAGTTTCCCCTTCATCTGCACACTGACTGCTCAGTCATCAGCTCAAGTAATCATTGCTACAGTGTGTGTTGTTTTCCCATCAATCAGAGATGCTGCTACACCCATATATGCTGCTTTAAGAAGCAGGTGGTGTGCTCCTCACAGGGTGAAGTACTCCATGATCATCTGAATCACCTTTGATTTGCCTGTCCCCCCCTCCCCATGCAGAAGCATGTGCAAAGGTGGTTGTGAGCACCCACAGAGTGTCTGTTTGAGGTGCCATGTAACAATCTTGTATGCATGATGTTGACCCTCCTTAAGCATTGATGGATGCACTGCCATAAGAGCAGCCTTGGATCTTTCTTCAGATTCATTTGTGTGTTCCTTGGCATGTAGTTCATCTTCATCATCAAGAGAGATGTTGGCACTGACATCAGCGGCAGAAGGCACCAGGGAGTGGGTATCAGCACTCATGTTTTGCTGCATGACATCTCTGGACATCACTTCCTTCCACTGTAACAAATTGTCAAAGTCACATGCCTCAGCCCTCCACACACATGAAGTCAGCATGATGTTGTTCTCGAGGTATGGGAATGGAATATTTGCTGATGAGCATAGTGGACTATCTTTGTATGGAAAAATACCAGCCAATTTTGCTGCTTCCAGAGCTACATGGCTGTGCAACTCCTCGGACCAAGGTATCTGAGATGCTTTGAGGTCCACCAGGTCTTGCTCAGTGAGAGTTGACTGGCCAAGTGTGTCCATACTCAGAGACACGCCAGGCATTTCCACATCCTCCACACTGTCATCCATGCACTGGTCACTTGGCAAGCTGATGGGCAAGGCCTGGCATTCCTGTGCTGACCTCTCACACTGATGAAAATACTGGATACCTGAGATGATATGTCAAATGTTGTTGGGTGCATGTGCAATGTACAAGTGAAATGTGCTCTCCCATGTCTCCATCAATAATTTCAAATCAGTGGTGATGTTTCACCATGGATTCAACAGCAAAAGCATGGATGCACAGTAAAACTGGTATTGCTCTGGATCATCAGAAGTGGGGAAGTAGCATCCAATGAAATTGGGTAAATTGTGGTGGTCGTGCCGATGGATGACCCTCTGTTTGTCATTGAAGCCAGGGTGCTCAGCTTGATAATCCACATGCTCATGATGGGGCCATCTGCGAGCTACATGGACTGGCTGCTCTGTACATGCTGCTGGTGTTCTCTTCACTTCATACATGTCTATGAAAAAATTGATGACATTCAAGGTTGCCAGTGCATCCCCTTGGTACTTGTAATCAGTGACCTGGCATCTGGGTATGATTTTGCCAGTCTTATCTGTGGCAAGAGTGACCACATCTGTGGTTTCATCCTGGCATAGATTGTCCAACAATCAGTAATGTTCACATCATAAACAAAAATCTCACCTCCACTTCCACAAGAGAGGCTGTGTCTGTACCTTTGAATGGCATATGAACTTCCTGCTCTCTGCACATAGTTAGTACCATACTGCTACACATGCACTCTCATTGTACTCACTTCATATGACCCCAACTCAAGAGTGGGAACACACCAAATAGTGTCATGATGAATGACAACCAATAAATTGGTGTGTAATGATGGGATTGATAGGTATCACCCCACCCCATTAAATAGGACATGACCATTGGTGCTGTGATCTCCTGTTCTCTGTTGATGGTATGGACGAGGCAGAACAAGAGGAGCTGTTACTGATTTCGCAGGTCTTCGTGATATGGCATGTGTTCAGTATGGTATGCAAGTCCCTGCACCAGAATGGCAGAAAGGTTGTGATGTTTGCCTTATTTCTTCGTTTGGTAGGACATTATGTAAAAAGTGATGTTGGTCATGGCACAGGAATTGGTCAGCAACTTCACATTGTTGTTGCACTGCATATTGACTGCCAATGCTGGCACCCACATGTTCAGGTATGGATGCTGTTGTTTCATGCCCCATTCACCAGACTCCATCACAAAATCTTCATCACTTACAGGGAATGGGGTGTGCCTCTTGCAAACAAGTCTGCTGTCCTTTCCTGGTACTAGGCACCTTTGGCTCTTGCATGTATGAAGTTGTTTCGCCCTAGCTACTCAGCACTCCAGGGTGCTCACTTGCTTGTCATACCCTGCAGATCCTGGCACAGGTGGTTGAGCATATGCCACCTCCACTTCATTGGGAATGTGGGTAATTGTGTCTGTGTTCTCCAAGCCTGGCATGTAAGCATGAATGTTTGCTTTGATAAACATCTTTGCTCAATCTCAAAATTCCTGTTGCTTCAACAGCTGCTCCATCTCTTCAATACTCAGCACATTCTGTAACCACAGTAGAATATGCAAGTGCAAAGACCCATGTCCTTGTGATTCCACAACACCAAAGTAGGCATTTACGGTGAAGAATCAGAAGAATAAATGCTGAGGATGGATGAGAGTGATCTGAGAGGGGGAGGTCTTCCAAAGGGGCTCCTATAGCCTGGAAGAGAGAACTGTCTGAGGACGTCTGAAGCTGTCTGAGGCTGTCTAGACAAAGAAGAAGGCCACATGCAGCCTTCTCAAACTCAAACTCAAACTCAAACTTGAACTCAAAACTCTCGGAACTCCACTTGTTACTTGTTTTCAGAAAGGTAAGTACATGCTGGGTAATAAATGGCTGACTAAGCAATAAAACCTCGCACTAAAGTAATAAACATATAATAACTGGAAAAGCAAGGTAAAATATGAGAAACAAAGAATAAAAATAAAATCCCCTGGTAGGGAAAAACCATTCCCTACAATGGTTCCAAAGATACCTTTACTGCGAAGTACTTGATGTGGCATTGCTGTGATACCAAACAGTGTCTGTATGATAGAGTGGATCATGAAATGGAAAAATCAGGCAGCTGCATATGGGTCCTTTGCTATATCGTGAGCATGTACATCTTTTGATGGGCCTACTGTCTTCAAGAAGTTATCTAGATCGATATGTTCCCCAGTGAATACCTGTGCAATGGGGTCATGCAAGTCACAAGGATTGATGATTATCCAAAGACTGGGTGGGTTGAACATGATCAATGTCACCCAGATCTGACTTCTCAATTGATATCAGCTCTGATCTGTCCCAACAACCCACCCTGCTGTAGAGTATAGATGTTGCTGAAGTAGACGTACTGCTGGGTCACTGATGGGAAGGTTATGCTCTTCTTCCTCTTGTGCCCGTTGCATTTTGTCAACTGTGATACTTGACAGTAACTATGTGTCACACTGAAACATCTGATGCTGCATTTGAATCCATGCAGAGCCCAGCACCTGCCACCTCTGCAATATGCTGAACAAGATGAATGGGAAGGTGTCATGTATGCAGAAACAATGGTCATGGTATCATAAAGTCCATCTGATGTGATCTGCAAAGTCAACTCTCACATGTTGTTGACATTCAATTCCACCTTGGCCATACAGAAAGAGGCATGGGTATGCTCTTTCGAAGAAATTCATTTCTCTGGCAGCAACATCTTCTCCAACATCTGGAGCATTCCTCCATCCCCAACCAAAATCGTTGACAGGGTGGTTACCATGCCTAATGGCATATACTCCTTCCCTGCCCTCCTCCCATAGATTGCTAAGACCCCATGCCATCATTTCATGTGTGGTGATTGTGGACATTTCCATGTCTATCATTCCTGATACCTGCAGTGGCATGACATCTGCTGGCTCTGTGATGAGGTTAGTGTAACATTCATCATATGAACATCTATGTACTGACCTGCAATGCTGGAGGGGTTCTCACTCCATACAAGGTGCAGTGCACTGGGATCTGCTGTTTATGTGACTCTATTGATAACATTCCATTGCTCATCTGTCAAAGCATGCACCTTCATCATCATCCTGTGGTACATACCCATCACTCTCCTGTTCTATGATCCCCACATTGTCACTCTGTCTAATGACACTGCTAATCTCCACAGGGACATTGTCTTCAGGTAGGTGTTGCAGATGCTCACTACTGATCTCAATTCATCAGCAAAACAGACCCCCTCTGTCCAGATCTGTACAGACCACAGACCCACAGACAGGTCCCCCTCTGTACAGACCTGCACAGATCTGGATATCTGTACAGATTCTAATTTCTGTACAGACCTGTACAGACTTACCCCTGACTGTTTCAGTATACAAATTCCCACACTCAACTTAACATGTAGAAATTAATTAGTAATTGAATTATATTACCATAAAACTACTTTAATTACATGCATGGTACAGGGACTACATATCTACACTACAGGTACTACCAATCTATGCTAAGTGGGCACAGCCTCATAGGGGACCCACCCCCCTCCCTCTGCCACCCCCCCCCCTCTGGTGGATCATCAAAGGGAGGGACAACAACAACAATGAGGGGAGATGGTGGTGGTAGAGGAAAGAGTTGTGTTGCTGGAGTGAGTGGGTTTATATACACCCCCCCACAAATTTCAATTGGAGTTTGAAATTGCCACAGTGCATTGGTGGAGACTTGGAAGTTGAAAAATCTACTATATAGAGTAATTGTACAGCCATGATGTCATAATGAAAGTGGTAGCCTATGATCACAGGACCATGGGAATATGCTTACCTTAGCAATATATCCTTTTTTGGGCAAGATATTTGCAAAGTTCTGCCAGAGACCTGGCATGTCAAAAAATAAAAGTGGCTGTACAGTTATGATGTCATAACAAAAGTTGTAGTATGTGATGTCATGATCATGTCAGTATGATTATATTGTCAATATGTCCATTTTTGGATGAGATATGGGTGAATCAATGTTTGCAAATTTCAAACTCTGATTGAAATTGTTACAGCACATCAGTGCAGACTTGGAGAGTCATTGTACAGCCACGATGTCATAACGAAAGTTGTAGCCTATGATCACAGGACCATGGGAATATGATTACCTCAGCAATATCTCCTTTTTTGGGCGAGATATGGGCAAATTAATGATTTCATCTATGGGTCTGTAGGGTCTGTACTTGCTCTGTGGAAAATCTGTACCATCTGTGGGTCTGTACTGCTCTGTGCCTCTGTACCAAACCTACTGTTTTGCTGATGAATGGTATCTTCTCAGATGGCCTGGCAGTGGACAGATGGTGCTTGACTAGAATGTTGTTGATATTATTGGCATTGATGTCAACACCTACAACAGATGATCATTCAGCCTTTGTTGCGAATATACATAGTACATACTGTCTGTTCCATTATCTGCATCTGCAAGCATATCAACTTTGGCAGGCATGGCCCAAAATTGATTGACGTCTGTAATGGGTGAAACTAATACAGAAAAACAACTAGGGTTCAATTAGGCTGACCTTCTTGCAAGCCTGGGCTAGCATTCAACTGGGTGGCGAGTCCAGGATCCTCATTATCAGATGGCTGCTGAGAGCCACTTGAACTGGCTGCAAATTGTAAAGTGAAAATGCAGCACAATCAACAACTACAGAGGCTTACCTTGGCACAATATTCCCAAATATGCATTATCTTCTCTCTCCCTGCGCACCTGTTTGATACATGATTTGCAATGAGGACCATATCCAGTCAATTTGAACACTTTCCCACATGATTCACAGGTAACAGATTGTTTTTCTTGGGGCATATTTGGTGATTATAGACAGAAAAGTATGGGCAGTTGAAGTAGAAAGACAAAAATGAAGCTAGAGCTGTACAGTGGAGGTCGAGGGGAGGTATACGTGTTGCAAATGCACTGTGATTTGTGTGGGAATAGCACCTGCAACTCTGACATAACACATAATCTCATCGCAATCACATTTTCATCACATGAAAATCATGTGCCATTGCAATGGGCCAAACTTTTTTCTGACATACCCATCAGGGCATGCCATGGCCCCCAGCAAAGAAAGCTGGGGAAAATGCAGATGATGTCATAGACAATGAAAGAGTGCCAAACAACAACAAATGAATTTGCATGATACAGATAATATACAGTGAATGTGCCACAACACTACACTTTTGGTAATACAGATGTACACTACACTCTGCTAATCAAATACTACAAAACACTACACTTTTGGTAATAACAATGTTCACTGCACTTTGCTAATCAAACACTACACAACACTACACTTATGGTAATAAAAATGTACACTACACTACACTAATGGTATTTTGCCTGTGTCTCAACCAATTTTGCATGGATGGATGAGATAAGCATACCTCTGGGGTCCTCTAGTCAGGCACTACAACTTTCATTGACATCTTTGAAAATTAAAATTTGATAAACCACAGCTCCAACTCAAATTTGCAAATATCTCACCCAAGAAAAGGAGATATTGCTGGGGTAATCATATTCCCATGGTCCTGTGACCATGGGCTACAACTTTTGTTCTCACTGTGGCTGTGCTTCTGGAAGGTCTGGGGTATTGGGGTGCTCTGGGCATCCTGTGGGTACTGTGAACCATGACAAACTCTGGCTGACTGGTGGATTTTTTGTGATTTGTTGATGAACTCTGCAAGCTTAGTATACATAGTTTGTGTACTAAACTCTGACCCTCCAGACTTTGACCCAGCAATACCCCTTCAGAGACTGTAGAGAACCATTCTTGACAGGGTGCTACTATGAACCCCACTGACCATCCCTGGGGTGGTAGTAAATATGTACCAACACATAACCAAAATTTCCACCATTACACATTGATGGCTTTAGCACTTGCCCTCAAAATCAGCCCTTTGAGTTTGGTAAGGGACTCCATCCAACTGGCATTAGCAGACTGAACCAATTCCTAGTCACCCAAGGTCAGAGATGATATTGCCAAGGCAGCATCTGCATGGAAGGATCTGCAAGTGACAATCCAGCCCAAACCAGGTGAGCCACCACCAGTGCCACTCCTTCAGCATCTTCTCTTGTTATTGAGGCCATAAAAGGTTTGCTTGATGGCTGTGCTTGGTAGGGAAGGATACTCACATCTTACACCCTTTTTCTGCTCGCAGAGTCACCCCACAAGTGGAAGGAGGAGATTATTGGGTGGGTTTGGCTATACTACTGGTACCCCAACATACTGAAATTTGTGCTGTTTCAGACTACAAAGTACAGCATAGCTACAGTGAGCATTTGTACCTTCCACTCTTTTTTGCCTTTATCATCTTAATTACCTTATTGGAAGTTCCATCTCCTGATGGACTGGGGTGCCTATCTAAGAAAATACAGATAAGTACAGAAGATATTGAAAGTCCTGAATATATCATGGAGGCTTGGATAGATTTTTTCTGGTTTACTGATGTGCTGACCTGGTACCCCCATTTTTTATATGCCTTGCTATACCCAATGTACTAGATTGTCTCAAGAATGAAGGTGCAAGTAACTACAAGCAGATCCTTGTCAATAGTGGTACTGCTGGTCAGCACTGTGTAAATGAGAATCAAAATAGCCATTTACACTGAGTCATTTTGGAACAACAACATTTTCTGACATGACATGAAGTCACAAAATATAAAGCTAGCACCAAACCATACAAAACTTCCCCAACCAACTAAAGGATTTCATGAAGACAGCATGGATGACCATCCTAGAAACTATCCTAAATTCTATACTGAGAGGAAGGAGTTACAGTGGCCACAGTCAATGATTCCTAGTTAGGATCTTTGCTGGATGCAATGGTGAGAGATAGACTAGTGTAAGGGAAACAATACCTTACAAAGCTGGTTCTCCTGTGCAATATGCACAAGGATAGGGCATAAATCATCCACATTGTCACCCCAGTTCTCAAAGGCTTTTTGGATAGATTCCTCAACTTTATTATGGATACCTGAACTTTGATATTCCTTCACAGCCAAAGTCAGGCACTCCTGCATATTATTCCTTCCATCTTGCACCTGCAACAAGAAGTATAAGTATTCAAACACAAGGATGGAACCTACAATAATGAGCCATATCACCCCATCTAAACAATCAGAACATGAAACTCACCAAGGCCATGTTCAGCATAATACTGCCTTGAATATTGCATTGAGGAAGACAGTGTGGGCATGGTGAGGGATTGTCCAGGCTGGTAAATTGGATCCTATATTTCAAATCAATAAGGAAAATCAGTCTGTACCAGAAGAACCAGGATGGGCATAAAACCCACAAGCTAATTGGTAAACCATAAAGACCATAGAATTCAATACAAGTAAGAAAACAAGACTACGAACCAACTGCAAGGGTTTTTCAAAACCACTGCATGGTAAACTCAGTTGGCAACATACATTCTACAAAATTATATCAGTGATTATCACTAGCCCTGAGCATTAATCACCACTAACATTCTGACAAATGCACAAGGGGAAATAAGCTATAAAGGGAAACACAACAGTTGAAAACCTACATCCTGTAAGATGCTGCCTGAAAAATAACTCAGACTTGAGGAGATAATCAATCTCACCACCTATATTATAATAATATCATACTCAGGACCTGGACATTATAAATGACTCACTGCCTGTAATACAAAGTGGAATAGAGTGACAGGAAAAATGGTAAGCAGCATTCATCATCACCTGCCATGGCAACACTCACAAACTAGAAGTGCAAATGCATCAAGAAGAACACAGTCAGTATACATCTACCACACCTGCCATGACTCCACTTACATCCTATCACCCAAGTGCAACAGGGAGGCAGTGAACATGTCAGTATGCATCCATCACTACCTGCCATGACTCCACTCACATTCTATAAACCCAAGTGCAACAGGGAGGCAGTCAATATGGTCAGCATGCATTCACCACCACCTGCCATGACTCCACTCACCAGCTATGAATCCAAGTGCAACAGGAGGCAGTGACCATGGTCAGCATGCATACACCACTGCCTGCCATGACTTCACTCACTTCCTATGAACCCAAGTGCAACAGGGAGGTAGTGAGCATGGTCAGCACACATCCACCACCACCACCATGACACCACTCACTCCCTATGAATCCAAGTGCAGCAGGAGGCAGTGAACATGGTCAGCATGCATCCATCACCACCTGCCATGACTCCACTCACAAGCTATGAACCCAGGTGCAACAGGGAGGCATTGGACATGGTCAGCACACATCCACCACTACCTGCCATGACTCCACTCACATTCTAAAAACCCAAGTGCAACAGGGAGGCATTGAACATATTCAGCATGAATCCACCACCACCTGCCATGACTCCACTCACAAGCTATGAACCCAAGTGCAACAGTGAGGCAGTCAACATTGTCAGCATACATCCCCCACCACCTGCCATGACTCCACTCACTTCCTATGAACCCAAGCACAACAGGGAGGCAGTGAACATGGTCAGCTTGCATCCACCACCACTGGCCTGATGACACCACTCACCCACTATGAACCCAAGTGCAACAGGAGGCAGTGAACATGGTTAGCATGGATCCACCACCACCTACCATGACTCCACTCACAAGCTATGAACCCAAGTGCCACAGGGAGGCAGTCAACATGGTCAGCATGCATCCACCATCACATGACTCCACTCACTCCCTATGAATGCAAGTGCAACAGGGAGGCAGTCAACATGGTCAGCATGCATCCTCCACCACCTGCCATGACTCCACTCACTTGCTATGAACCCAAGGGCAACAGGAGGCAGTCAACATGGTCAGCATCCATCTACCACTACCTGCCATGACTCCACCCACTCCCTATGAACCCCAGTGCAGAAGGAGGCAGTCAACATGGTCAGCATGAATCCACCACCACCCACCATGGCTACACTCACAAGCTATGAATCCAGGTGCAACAGGAGGCAGTGAACATGGTCAGACTCAGCATGCATCCACCACCACCTGCCATGACTCCACTCACAAGCTATGAACCCAAGGGTAACAGGGAGGCAGTCAATATGGTCAGCATGCATCCACCACTACCTGCCATGACTCCACTCACATCCTATGAACCCAGGTGCAACAGGAGGTATTGAACATGGTCAACATGCATCCACCACCACCTGCCATGACTCCACTCACATGCTATGAACCCACATGCAACAGGGAGGCAGTCAACATGGTCAGCATGCATCCACCACCACCTGCCATGACTCCACTCACAAGCTATGAACCCAGGTGCAACAGGGAGGCAGTGAACATGGTCAGCACACATCCACTGCCACCAACCACAACTCCACTCACATCCTATGAACCCAGGTGCAACAGGAAAGTAGCAAACATGGTCAGCATGCATCCACCACCACCTGCCATGACTCCACTCACATCCTATGAATCAAAGTGCAAACAGGGAGGCAGTGAACATGGTCATCATGCATCCAGCACCACCTGCCATGACTCCACTCACTCCCTATGAATGCAAGTGCAACAGGAAGGTAGTCAACATGGTCAGCATCCATCCTCCACCACCTGCCATGAGTCCACTCACATCCTATGAACCCAGGTGCAACAGGGAGGCAGTGAACATGGTCAGCATGCATCCACCACCACCTGCCATGACTCCACTCACAAGCTATGCACCCAAGTGCAAAAGCAAGGCATTGAAAATGGTCAGCATACATCCACCACCACCTGCCATGATTCCACTCACTCCCTATGAACCCAAGTGCAACAGGAGGCAGTGACCATGGTCAGCATACATCCACCACTACCTGCCATGACCCCACTCACATTCTATGAACCCAAGTGCATCAGGGAGGCATTGAACATGTTCAGCAGGCATCAACCATCACCTGCCATGACTCCACTCACAAGCTATGAATCCAAGCACAACAGAAGGCAGTGAACATGGTCAGCATGCATCCACCACCACCTGCCATGAGTATGACTCCACTCACAAGCTATGTACCCAAGTACAACAGAGAGGCAGTGAAAATAGTCAGCATGCATCCAACACCACTTTCCCAGACTCCACTCACATCCTATGAACCCAAGTGCAGCAGGGAGGCAGTGAACATGGTCAGCATGCATCCACCACCACCTGCCATGACTCCACTCACATCCTATGAAACCAAGCACAAATGGAGACAGTCAAGATGGTCAGCATGGATCCACCACTGCCTGTCATGCTCCACTCACATGCTATGAACCCAATGGCAACAGGGAGGTAGTCAACATGGTCAGCATGCATTCACCACTACCTGCCATGACTCCACTCACATCCTATGAACCCAAATGCAGCAGGAGGCAGTCAACATGATCAGTATGCATACACCACTGCCTGCCATGACTCCACTCACAAGCTATGAACCCATGTGCATCAGGGAGGCAGTGAACATGGTCAGCACACATACACCACACCTGCCATAACTCCACTCACTCCCTATGAATCCAAGTGCACCAGGGAGGCAATGAACATGGTCAGCATGCATCCACCACCACCTGCCATGACTCCACTCACATCCTATGAACCCACATGCAACAGGGAGGCAGTCAATATGGTCACCACACATTCACCACCACCTGCCATGACTCTGCTCACCCACTATAAACCCAAGCGCAACAGGGAGTTGGTCAACATGGTGAGCATGCATCCACCACCACCTGCCATGACTCCACTCACATACTATGAACCCAAGTGCAACATGGAGGCAGTCAACATGGTCAGCATGCATCTGCCACCACCTGCCATGACTCCACTCACAAGCTATGATCCCAGATGCAACAGGGAGCCAGCAAACATGGTCAGCATGAATCCACCACCAGCTGCCATGACTCCACCCACTCCCTAGGAATCCAAGTGCAACAGGAGGCAGTCAACATGCTCAGCATGCATCCACCACCACCTGCCACAACTCCACTCACTCGCTATGACCCCAAGTGCAGCAGGAGGAAGTCACCATGGTCAGCATGCTACACCACCACCTGCCACAACTCAACTCACAAGCTATACACCCAAGTGCAACCCAACATGGTCAGCATGCATCCACCACCCACCATGACTCCACTCACAAGCTATGAATCCAAGTGTAAGAGGGAGTCAGTCAACATGGCCAACACTCATCCACCATCTCAGATCATGGATGTCTCACATGCTATGCACCCAAGTGCAACAGGGAGGCAGTCAACATGGTCAGCATGCATCCACCACCACCTGCCATGACTCCACTCACATGCTATGAACCCAAGTGCAACAGGGAGGCAGTCAATATGGTCAGCATGCATCCTCCACCACCTGCCATGACTCCACTCACCCACTATGAACCCAAATGCAACAGGGAGGTAGTCAACATGGTCAGTCTGCATCCACCACCACCTGCCATGACTCCACTCACTCCCTATGAATCCAAGTGCACCAGGGAGGCAGTGAACATGATCAGCATGCATCCACCACCACCAGCCATGACTCCACTCACCCACTATGAACCCAAGTGCAACAGGGAGGCAGTCAACATGGTCAGCATGCATCCATCACCACCTGCCATGACTCCACTCACTCCCTATGAAACCAAATGCAGCAGGAGGCAGTCAACATGGTCAGCATGCATCCACCACCACCTGCCATGACTCCACTCACAAGCTATGAATCCAAGTGCAACAGGAGGCAGTCAACATGGTCAGCTTGCATCCACCACCACCAGCCATGACTCCACTCACATTCTATGAACCCATGTGCATCAGGGAGGCAGTCAACATGGTCAGCTTGCATCCACCACTACCTGCCATGACCCCCACTCACATCCTATGAACCCAAGTGCAACAGGGAGGCAGTCAATATGGTCAGCATGCATCCACCACCACCAGGCTGCCATAACACTACTCACAAGCTATGAACCCAAGTGCAACAGGGAGGCAGTCAACATGGTCAGCATGCATCCACCACCACCTGCCATGACTCCACTCACTTCCTTTGAACCCAAGTGCAACAGGGAGGCAGTGAGCATGGTTAGCATGTGTCCACCACCACCCACCATGACTCCACTCACAGGCTTGAAACCAAGTGGAAAAGGGAAGCAGTGAACATGGTCAGCATGCATCCACCACCACCTGCCATGACTCCACTCACTCGCTATGAACCCAAGTGCAACAGGGAGGCAGTGAACATGGTCAGTATGCATCCACCACCACCTGCCATGACTCCACTCACTTCCTATGAACCCAAGTGCAACAGGAACCCAGTGAACACTCATCCACCATCACAAATCATGGATATACCCACATACTGTCAACCCAGGCATGATTCATATGTGAGCTACATTCAGCATGAATGACCCAGCAATGCTTTCAATCCCACATACTTTCTATTCACTAATTAGCATCTTATTTGTACAATTATGCCAGTGCTTACAAATGGAAACCATCGTGACATGTAGAATGCAAGATATGCAGGTTGAATCTTGTAATCCTGCTTTTTCATGCACCTCTTCAATGGCCTTGCCTGTGTTAGTACACTTTAGAAGTCCAGCTTTATCACTTACTTCATTATAGCAAATTCCATACACAGCTCCAAGTTGGACTGTTGTGTTGATATGAGCAGCTGTTGCAGTCCTTCCTCCTTCAAAGCATTTGCTGTGCATGTTAGTAGGGGTGTACACTTGGCTCCCTCTTGTTGCATTCCTGCAGTGACTCCTCATGCAGTCTGCCATGAAGTAAGATATTAGGCACAGACCAGTGAGTGACAGATAGTCATTGGGTGGGAAACTCTTCTCATTCAACCAACCCTTGACCCTTTCAAGGCAATCATGCAGCATCTTCTCCTCCACCTTCACAGCCCCTTTCATTGCATCACCTACACTCATGCCTTGTCCCATTAACTCCTCAACAGCCTCAAGAGACAAAGTGTCTGCCTTTGTTAGCAGTACAATCACAGGAACTGTCCAGAGCCACAAATTCAAGGAAACAAATACAGCATATGTGAGATACACCCACCATGACCTGTATCACACTCATCAAAAAATTTCCTTTCAGCAGCCATGACCATCCTGTGGCTCTCACTCAAAGGAATGCAAAACCTACACCAATGATAAGAACCAAATCCATATGTTCAGTGTCAATCATGTCATTACCATATGGCATGGATTCTCTCATCCAGCTTGGTTGTCTTGGCACGATCCCTCACAAATTTCTTCATCAAGTCAAACTGCTCTACACTTCCAGCCTCAAATCCACATGAGTCATGGAACACGAATCCCGGATTACTCTGGAAGACCAGCTCGTCCTCAATGTTGTGGTGACCACGCTAGATTTCATCAACATATATCACATAAATTCATCGGGTAACCTCACCGTTAGCGAACCCCGCACTACAGCAGCATCCAGCTAAACACAGCCGAATATGCGATTGATCTCGAGAAAACACTCTACGATATACATACCTTCTCCCCTTTTCCGTTAAAAATTTCCGGTTGATCTGTAGTGTTACAAACCCTCTGCAAAATTGTTGTTTTACCTGCATTTGCCCTTCCCATGACGAGAATACGAAAACGACGGATGCGATCGACGTGCTCTTTAGCTTTCGCGGGATCTAGGCGATAGGGAGGGCATGAAGTGGGTGACCCTACTTGTCGATGTCATTAGGCTTATCTCTTTCGTCATAAGTAGAACACTGACCCAAGGGTACTTCTTCAGCATGCGCCAGTACGGGGACGTCCACACTGTCTTCGGGATGATTTGAGCCCGTAGGTTGAACGTCGATCAGAGCAGGAGTAAGAACGCCGGTTGGCAGAGAACCTGGTCAGGTAGTTACTCAGTACATCAAGGACATAAAAGCCATGTGTAACTACCTTGAGTTGGGGCAGGAACCGGGACTTCCAGGTGTTCGGGGCCAGGGGGAGTACCTGGACGATTGGTTTCGACCGCTGTGGCACCGTGAATACACCTATTATCTGAGGGAGAACCAGAGTCTTGGACGGTCAGTTCAGTCGGTACGAATGTGAATGTCACTACTGCTTGGGGAATACCTGGTCGAGTCGCTCCAATGGGAGCGGGGACTGGTGAAACAGTTCTACCATCACTAGGGGAAGGCGGCTGCCGCCAACACAAGAATCCGCTGAAACACCCAGGAGCCATGAGTAATGGGAAGACGAGGTTGTTCGAAAGTTGTAGGAGGCAGTAAGCGTGCTGTTCGAGTTAGAGATGGAGGTGAGGAAAGGGCGTGGGGTTATGTAGTGGAGTTGATCGATACGAAGGCGCTTATTGATAAGCCACAACAACGTGGTGGGAAGATTAAGTTGTTCTATCTCGGAAAGTGACCTGTATCAAGCCAACACTACCGTTGTGCATTTGAGTCTATGCTGCCCGGGTTCGGCGTATCGTAAAGATAGCATTGGTCACGTTGGAGGTCGTCATCCATGTAGTGAGGGATCAATTGCAAAAGTTGGCAACTAGAGTAGTGAATAGCGAAGGAAAGGAGGAAGAAAGAAAAATAGTATGCGTTCTTAGAGCCCATAAGCTACATAGATGTTTTGTAGAGTAATGTGAAAGGTAGAAGTGTCTAAGGAAATCACCAAGTCAACCGAAGGGAAATGGAATCTGGATACAACCCGCTCACAGTGTATATGCGGTATATGAGAAGAAATAGGATGGCTACGTAGCACAAGAACAATTGAAAAATATTGCGGGAGAGAGGATCATACCGTGCGGCGGGGGAATTATAAGCAAGCAACGTCCGGTTCGACAAAGCTTTTCCACTTCAACAGAGAACCAACCTTTGGATCGATGAAACGACGCAGAGGGAACCAAGACTCTACGATACTCCAACACTTGCCTCCGCGCGACGTGGAACCTGCTGTCAGAGCACTGGCAGTAGGAGGTCCAGCAACATCGCTCATGGATGATGATGTAGCTGGGCGCAAGAGCGAAGCGGCCGGAAGTGACAAACTGCCCACCAATGCGGAAGCCAAAGCTGAGCGGGATAAAAACATCGGCGTGGATTGCGCAGGTGAGAGCGAGAGTCGTTCCCGGTTGCACTGATTATCGTCCGGTTGAGGCTGTTCTCGGTAACTTTCGAAGAGATGCGAAGAATTGGGAACGCAGTGACTCTCCTCACCTTCCTTGTCCTTGATGTCCCATATCGATCCCCGTCTCAACACACACGGTCGGCGCAAGCCACATCTCCTCACCCTCACGACGAAGAATCAAGTCTTGTCGTTTTCCCTCTCATCCGCCCCCCTCGTTCTTGCTGTCGCTCATGCTCATCCATCCTACTCCGCACCCCAGCCGACAAGGTGATGCTCTCTGAGTGCACAGGTAGAATCACATGAGGCTGGTGATGAAGTTACGCATGTCCGCTCCGCTATCTGAGAGCGATGGTGAGCCAGGAGAGAAAGACGGTGGGGAGAGTATCGATGAACCGTGCTCGACAAGCGGAAGTGAGTAGGCTGCTTGGCGATAGGAAGATCGCAGCAGATAAAGTGATAATACCTGCATATTGAGAGATGACATGTAGGAGAGAGTAGACAATGCAAGTGAACGGTAGGGACGTGATTCCGAACGCTGTAGTTCTGCTGTGCGATGGGATGATGGGCTCCATGGCGCTAACCCCACTCCTTTCCGTATCTGCGAGGGGGAAGGATGCGAGGAATGTGGTGGTTACGACCTTGTGCCAAGTTAGCTGTTGGGTGGTACAATCGCACCTGATGACGAGGACGCAACAGGAGAATCCGGAAGTGAAGTCGATGGCGCCGGTTTAGAGAGAATATATTTTTCAAAGACGAAGGTGGGAGAGCGGCACAGCAAGAATTCGAAGGGGCAAGAGGGAGGTCACATCCAGGGGCGGATGCGATAAGTCGGTCGATAGAACGTGACAACTCGGAACTACCTTGTGGGCCCGATGGGCAGCATTCGACCTAGAACACTCAGTTATATTCTGTGGAGGTCTCATCGAGGATGGCAGGTGCTGGCACCTCAACCTCATGACGATACGCCCTCTCAACGTCGTGTATTTCAATGGAACCGGCGCGGCGAGGCTTTCATCTGGAACGCTAGATTCCCAGGACATCGTCGCTTGGGGAGATGCAAGACCCGACTGGTCGATGGAGTAGGATCACTAGGAAGAGAATATAACGTAGACGGATTTGTGAAGTAGGTTTTCGCATGTAGTCGAGCTCGGTTTCACAGCTTGTCAGTTGCATGGATTCCCACCGCATTTCGTGTCTCTAACGTCTTAATCTCAGTGAAGTCATGCTTTGTAACTTCACATCTAGCGTCCGTGTCGTCTCATTCTCAAACATTGGAGACCCTGTCATGTCTCGCAACACAAGCCGCAGATTCTCACCTACCTTCGAGTTTATGTACGCCGGATCGCGGCATAACCGATATCCAGGAGAGACACGGGTCCGACTGGAAGAGGCCCTCTCCAGACCAGCGGGCAGTCTAGTGGTATCCATTGGCAGGCTTTGATTCGCGTCGTCGCCAACCGATATTCTGAACGTCTCCAGGTCATGCAGTATCTCCTCAACTCCACAGACACGAACAACTACGAACCAGATAGCATGATAGGTTACGCTCTCAAGACCCAAGTGCGATTAAGGCATATGTTGATGCCTTATGTCGGTCTCAACGCCGTCCCACGTTTAAGCGGCGCAAATGTAAAGGGAAAAGCATCGGATGTGCTGGATTGGGACCGCCCCGTGTACAAACTCTGTGCTACGGCACATACTGATAGGCTACAGGACTGCATGATGACGTCTCCGGGAAATTTGTTGTTGGAGGCCGTGCAAGGGATGACGCGAGAGATTTGTCGTGTCATGACGAAGATGTGGGGGCTGGGCGTCTTTGCGGGTGTAGGCCAATTTATTGGCACAGACAGAAAGCCAGACGTGGAGACGACCCAAAAAATGATGAACACATGGAGGAAAGATGTCAACGAGTTGATGGCATGCTTGGACCGGAATGCGTACGTGAAGTACCGGCCCGAGTTTGGCCCGGAGGTGTTCCTTCCCAACGACGCACTCGAGTACACGAACTAACCCATCGACACTAGGAAATGTGTTATCTGACGACCTGGCCAGTCGGTTTTCCCCTACCCCATGATCGAGCTCGGATTCCAAGGCCCGATGAAAGTGGTGTGCCACCCCTGCTTTCGCAGTCAGTACTGGATCCGACACCGATGCCGACGGCCACTCCGCCGCCTTGGCGGGGTGGAACGCCTACCGGCGAGCCTGCAGAGGATTTGCAGAGACCGCAGCCGAGGTATATACGTCGAGCCGATCCGTACAATATGGAGATGCGGGTTGCAGCATCGAAATTTTGAGATTGCATACCATTCCCGGCAGTGTCCGGTGATGGCCATTACTGCCACCTACCTCTCTGTATGCATCTTGATACCGTATACAAGCTCAGTCTGCTCTGGAGAATGAATCAGCACTGGAAAACTGAAACGGCTGCCGATCTGTAAGTCATTTGCACCAGTGTATTGATGGTTTCTACAGATTGTTGTGTGTGTGTCGGGGGTAGAATTCCATACGATGTTGGGAGTGTGCTCGGATGAGGGGAAAAAGCTGGTATACCAAACCAAGAAGGTCATTTCCGATTTCAGTGCCGATGCCTTGAGTGACCGTGGAACTCGCGTCTTTGAAGCACGTCTCAAGAATCAGGATGGAAAATTGGTGAAGAATGCGGAACCCGTTCTTTTGATGGATTCCCGGACAGATTGCGACAGGGACCGCGAGGATGAAATTCTCGAACAAATATTCGCCGATTTGCGGAAAAAACAAAATATCGAGCACGAGGCCGAAGCTAGGAAATATCTTTTCACTGTGCTTGCAGCGGGCATGTGACGGTGGACGGGAAGGTCGACAACACCAACAGCCCTTTACATGGCCTCGATCTGCCAGCCGATTGTACTCCGTATTCGCTACCTGTTGATGACTTGCCGAAGCCAAAGCCGACCAGAACCGGTGCAGAACTCACTCTCGTCTTCAAGGAGGTTTGCCAGCCCATATACGAGCTTCGGGGGTAGCGGACAAAATGGTCCCCAAAAGCCTCCTATCCGCAAAGACATTCGTGATGATTGCGCACTACAGTGACCGTCCACGGCTGCACTTCCACTTGAATTGCCGTCCGCGCTACGAGACGACCCCCATGTCACCAATGGTTCGTTGTTTGTAAAGTAAAAGTTGGGAGATTCCGACGTAAAGAAGGGGAGCAGCTTGTCATTGCATGGGCCTGTTCCGGGCTGCTGACAGGAGCGGTAGTGGGAACTGGATTGAAGCTGTCGGTCAGTTTCGCGTTAGCTGGGTTGCCTCTAGTATGCGATGCGCGCACCATTGTTCAGTTCAATGGCCTCGTTGGAATTTTGCAAGTTCGGCGAGATAGGTTGGAAGCGTGGGAACTATGAAACAGTACTTCTTCGATACTAGGAAACTTGCCATTTTCTGTTCTTTCTCTACATGCCTTACAAGGCGCGATGGCCGTGAAGCATGCGAAGTAGAACAGTTTCGTGTACTTCGCCGCCTTCCTCACACCTGTCTTCTGCTGCTGTAGATAATGCAATGCCATGGTACGTGTTCTCCTGCGGTGTTAAACACATCATTCCTTTCACGAAAGATCGATCCAGCTTTGCAAGCAGAAGTACTACATACTTCTTCCGACCATCAAGCGTCCCTTCCTCTTCTCCTCCCCATCTTCACCTGACGAAGGTATCAGCCGGTAAAGCGATTAGGTCCCAGTATGAAGCGTCAGTGCTGCCGATAACTGCAGGAGCCCGATCCACATCATACATTTTTACTCGAGGAAGTTCCTGTCATTTATTTTCGTCACTGGAGTTTATAATACGGGGGACGAAGACCTATTGCTGGTGTCCAGCGCCATGCTAGTGTGGAGATATTGGCCGTAAGTTATGGTTGATCACATGCATCAGCCTCACGACTCGAACGAGAAGGCACGGTCGGTGGAGGCTAGTTCGTTCAAAACCCGTTCCCCTTGACGTTACTACTAGTCCGCACAACCATCACTTATCACTCGGTACAAGAGGATCACCATGCTTGTGGCGGATGACCATTCCAGTAACCCCCTAAATGAAAGACCGCATAAACCAGCCATCATCCTACGAACCCAACCGAGGCTGAAAGACGTGGAAGAACGGGACCATCCATCGACACCTTACATGTTATCCGTTGTGGTTGCCCCGATTCCCAGGAGCTCGCACTCGGCGACACGACAGCTATGGACTGGAACAATCTGGTGCACGGTGACCAAGGTTTTTCGCAGCCAAACATAAAGCTTCCACGATTGACTGCCACAGAATCAAAGTCCTCTCGTTGAACGAGAGCACTGGAATCCGGAGCGCGGAAGATGAATGAAAGGTACACGTGGTGTTCTCGCACAGCACTACCATGCGGCCATCTCCAAGGTGAGCTGTGCACTTCCAAAGTGCTGAACCAAACTCGCATCAGCCTCGTTCGTGTACACCTCAAAAACACGGGCACATATGACGTGCACTGCAGCTATCGAGTTACAGCCTAATGCGTCCTCTATCCCACGGCAAGCTAGTGGCAGTTCGTCCTCGAGTTTGTCCGAGAGGGTTGTCTTGGTCGATGCCCGCGGCACAATGAGAGTCGCATAATTTGCGCAGCATCATTCAGAGTGTCCTATTGCCCTCTAGTTCCCGAAACCCGACAACATCTTCAACCGACGGACCCCTTCGGACACACGAGTGTTTGAAGGAGTCCAATTACCAAAGGAAGTAGACGTCCCCTCCCTACCATCAGCATCCCGACCCGCTCCCATTCAGTGGTTTCAGCAGCAGCAGGCTCCTCGCCTGTGTCATCCACTTACATCCGTGCCCTTGGACCCGAGTAGTGTAACGGCCCCGTGCTCGGTCCTCGCCGCTTTCGTGTGTAGTGTATGTTATAATAACATGTCGTGGAGTCTCGGAGTCGAAATGTCGCATTTGAAAATTCACGCTGCTCATGTCTTCAGATTCGAATGACAGTTTTCACCGGTAGTGAGGCGTTGCTCCTGAACACGTTCTGTGACGAGCATCAATTACAATGACCAAGGTGAACATGTAATATTTGTCAACTCGAGAGTATGAATACAACACGTGTAAAAGCACAGTGATGGAAGAAGGAAAACACCTACGTGCTCATCAAATGACAAGGTTGACGGAAGAAGTCGTAGTTATAGCTTTCACGAGACTCTCGTTCTCCTCATGGCTTCCGTCGCTCTCCACCCAGTACACAGTTCCTTCCACTCGATTCCCTAGCCTGTTCTTTACAATCTCCCTGCGACGTCCTTTCCCTTCTGGATCTTCGACGTCTCGTTCCATCACGAAAACCTTGCCTACCAACGTAGAGCCAAAGTAGCTGCCCTCGAACGTGCTCGGGACGGCAACTTTGACCTCCCCATTTGTCGTCGCAGCCACTGCCTTGAGGACAGATCCCACGGGAGACTCGGTAAACGCAAGGTCAACAAAACCATTCGTAGAGGTCGCGTCCACATCAAACTTCCCGCCGGCGTTCGCATCAGAGATCAAGGCGATTTCTGAAGCAACATGTCTAAAAGCCCGATCAGAGTTCGTGAGGTTATTTATTATAGTGGACGGAAAGTAGAATGTATGCATACCCATTGGCAGATCGCATCATGAGCTTGGATGGGCGGGTGCCCTCATGGTTAAGCAGAGTCACAGTCGCATCGACGTTCCCGTTGACGGTGACCAACTTGAGGAACTCTCCTTCGAAGTGACCAGAAATATCGCCGTTAACTGTCTTAAACGAACCCAAGCCGGCAGCGACGGACTAGCATCTGGAGTCAAAACCTGAACTATGAGTGTTGAATTGAATAACCTTACATCGACGGTAATACGGCCATCAGCGGACGCAAGGAGGATTCTGCCAAAGGAGACGGTCTCCGACAAATCCGTCACGCCCTGGGAATAGGCGGGCAGGTGCGTCGCCAATCCCTTTATACCAAGGGCACTACCTTCTTTCGCAGCAGGTAAAACGAGTTCCATGTCGAAATGCAAGGACAACCTGTGAGACCAATGGCCCCTGTGAGGCGGAGTCTACAAGTGTCGTCGGTCAGCAACCGAAGGACAAATATGAACGACCATCCACGCACGAGAATGCTAACACCATACTCGTTCTCTCCACCCCCGGTGAGGCATACAGTAGCAGAGTCGAGGAAATCCTCGGATTGATACGCTACTCGGATGTCAACGTCCACCACATCGGATTCTTTATTGGATTGAGTGATCTTCAAGTTACCCAGCTGGTTCGTGCCGCGAGACAGTAGGTAGAGCAAATCGGCGTCAACAGGAAGTGAGAATGAGGTAGCTGCTCCATAGGGTTCGGTGCTCCATGTCGGTTGGTCAAAATAGTCTGTCCAGTTCTGGCTATGGACACATTGCAGCTGTGGGGGATCCTCGGGCACAGGAAAGGCCACTTTGGGAGGGAGGGAAGGTCGCTAGACACACGATAGTATAACGCTGTTAGTAGGCTCTAGGCCTCGTATGGTGGATAAAACGTACAGCACGAGTGTGCTTGTGGAAGAGCCTCCACGAGTGGAGGAGTGCAGATAGAGCGAGTCCCAGAACCAGGCCTTTACCACAAGCCACCAAGATTTTCTTTATCGTTGGCCGGTTCGACTCTTGCCAGTGCGGTGCAAGGCGTTGTTGAGCGTGATACAAGTCCTGTCCTTCAAGGAAAGGCTGGTTCTGACTTTCACAGCCTTTCTCGAGGTTGGAACATGCATGGTGGTAGTGATTGCTAGGCTGGGCCATTATTGGTCTGAGACGAAATCAGGTTGCGTCTTTATAAATGGGATGACTGTGCGCAGCAGGGGCGTAGCCGCCGTAGTAGCCACATCTACGATCTAATCATCCGCGTGATCCGTGTTGCTGCGCCGTAGTGGGTCGACCTCATGCAGGTAGTTCACAAGTGGTCCGCTACTAGGTGGTGGTTTGAGGCTGCGTACACTACCTCATAGTAGCAGTGCATCGCGACCGCGACGGGACTATCAATCGTATCGGGATTGACCAGAGAGGTACAAAATACTGTACATATAGCTTGCAACGGACATGGGTGTCACTCACGTCAGTACACAGTTCTTCTTGTGCGTTTTCCAATCCTTCACTTGACAATCTTTGGAGCAGTACTTGGCTCTCTTACACCTGGAGCACGCAGACAGCGGGACGCCTCCTTTTCCGCATGCCACACACCTAGTCGAAGTGGGCTCAGCGGGGTCGTCTATCTTCACCCCTACCTTCTCCATATACGAGACAGCGAATAACGGACTGATGGCTGCCCTTGTCGCATACTGTGCCGCGACACTGCCATAGCGTTCCCTCAACATTTCTGTCCCGATCCCCATCCCACAGGAGCACCACGGCACCTTCTTTGGGTCTGACCCGGCACCAGGGTAGAGTGGAACAGAGTTATGAACGAGGTACTCGCAACTTGGTTTGTGCTTCCAGGTACGGCACCGTTCGATGAAGAGCGGAAGCAAGTGTCTCCATGCTTCGGACTCGTGGGCGCCTGTCTTGATGGGAAGTATCCGTGATATCTTCAGTTTGGTTTGAATGTCATTCGACCACGGTATAATCCATGAATCAGCCACAATCGTGTGGGAGCCAAGGTCAAGTCGAATATCGGTAACGAGAATCGTTGCATAACATTTCTCCTCAGAATTGCATAAGAAAAACTCAGTTTGAATCGGCCCTCCCAACCCGGTGGCGGCAACCAAAAGAGTGTACAGGGAGCTCTTCAAATTCATAAGCGTGTCAGGCGTAGTGGACCCGGGGGATGCTCTTCGTGCACGGGACATGCGCTCCCTTTGTGAAAACATAAGCCCGATGTGCAGTCCAAGCCAGTCGAACGCTTTGGGACTCTCGGAGAGCTTGAAGGAAGGGCAACGGTCCAAATTCACGCGGTGCATATTCCAGAGCGTCGGTACGCCGCAGTCAAAGGCCGTTCTGAAATTCCCCGAGATATCGGATTCTCCCTTGACATTCAGTGTCAGTGTCATTGGCGCAACCACCTGTTCTACTGTGAATCACTAGTAGCGCGATATGCCCACAAACTCACCTCAACATACTTCGACTTCCGCGCTATGCGAAGTTTGGCATTTGCCGTATCGATGGGGAGGGGGAAGGAGATGACATGCTCGTAACGATCGACGTGTAGTTTGGCTTTGTTCGGGGACAACTGTTCCACAGTGACCGCGCAACCACTAGCAAGCGAAGCTTGCCCTACCGGGTCTACAACGTCCACGTGCACAGTGAGTGACCGTATCAGCGAATTGAACCTGTCCATCTCCACTTGGATTAGATGTCCTTGACACTTCGCATTCAATTTAACTGGTACAAGCAGGTTCTCCGAGCAGATCGCGTCTCTGCTCGTTGTCGGTGCCCTGGTTAGGATATGACAATACCGTTCATCGGTCAACAGAGCCTTGAACAGATACATCTCTAGCCCTAATTTCTGCACCAATGCTGCAGCTCCAATATTGGGGCGAACGGCCAGGCCAACAGTTCCACCGGACGTGCGGATGATAATGGTAGAAAGAGCTGAGAAGGAAACGATCATAGGCGACATGCCATTGATCCCCGCTCCGTCCTCGACAACGACTGCTACCTTATTTTCGCCTTTGCCTGATACCTCAAGTTTGCCAAATGATGCAGAGAGACATACGAAGGAATTGAGCTTGATGTTGGCGTGGATTCTACATTCCAAAGTGGGAGTAGCAGCAGCCGAGAGATCAGATTGTACCTTGGCAATAGCATGGTGAGGAACCACTAGTACGACAGTTACGACTTCGGGAACCGTGTTCCACGCCCGGAAAATGGGAGGGTCTTCTTTGGAACGAAGCTCCCGTAGTTGCGCAGGGCTAAATCGGGAAAGACGAAAACCTGCGAGGTGTAGTTGACAGGCCAGTTCTTGGTAATAGTTCGACCCAAGCATGAATGTACGGTCCTGCGAAATTAACGCCTCTAGTTCGTCCATGACTCTGTTCCAGTCACAGCAGACTCTTGATCTGATATGCGCCAGCAGCAAAGCGAAGCTGCGACGTGAATAATGGATAAGCCCTGAAAACTCTACCGCCCGCTGCGCCTGAGAGCTATCAAGAGACGAGATGGCCATTCTCTTCCCCAGATCTTCGTCAGAGAACATCCTCAAGTATATGTCGAGCAGCTGTTTGGCCAGTTGGGGTACGGTAAACGAAAGTTCGGCTTCACGTAAAATATTGGGGGGATGGCCAAAATTGACATGCTTCCACGCAAGGCGTTCATGATACTGACTTGTGGGAGATTGTTCAATGACCTGCATCATGGTCTCTGCGGTATTGGAACGTGTGGTAAAACGGGAAACATAGGCGGAAGGAACAACACCTAAAAGTAGCGAGATTGTAGATAGGTCACCGCACACCTGGTTCAGGATACCCTGCGGAGGTGAAACAACCGCAGGCAGTAAAGCTTCGGCGTAAAGTGTTGACGAGGGGGAGTCAAAAAGGAGGGGAATAGTAACAGTAAGCAGGTTTAGCAATCCGACATGATCAATCAGATTAGACGTCTCAATCACGCTGAAAGAAGTCGGTGCGGGGAATGGAGCGCTTAGGGAGTACAATGCGACATCGAGCTGTACCACTGATCCCCTCCACGGCGCGATGAATATCGGTGTCTGCGTCACAGAAGTGTTAACAGAGCGGAGCGCCTGACAGAATGCAAGTGCCTCCCCAGCATACATTCGCACTATCAAGGATGCTGAGGAAGCACTTGAGTTCCGAACACGGCATATGACGGCCTTGCACCAGGTCCTAAACTGTTGGCGCGCAGCTCGCACGATTTTGGGAATGACCGATACCGAGTTGTTAGGTAACTCCACACCAGAAGATGCTAGTGCTTCTGCAAGGTGAAAACCGGTGATGGGGTCTGTGCCGTAGTGCACAGCGAACTTGTCTCCAAACAAAGAGAAAGCAAAGGTGGGGTTGGGGTTATTGGTTGATTTCGTGTCCGGTGACCCGTCATCTGTGATCCCGGTCATCCAGAAGCGCCTGAACTGTTCTGATATGGCGGATAGCATTACGGGGGCGAGGGGCCCGGCCGAACGCATGGAAGTCGCTACGATGTTGTCTTCGACTCGTTTCCGCATATTTTTCATGCCATCCGTAAAGCCCTGCCTGAATTGCTTAGTCTGTGTAGGATTGAAGTCGGATGTCGCGAGCCAAAGTTTCCAGAATCGACCAATCTCAGAAAGGGTATCTGAGCTGCACATGGTGACGATGTGTGCATAAGGACCTTGTCTCCACGAATCAAGACTTTCCGCAAGTGGAGCGAGCTTCCGACATTGTTCGACGAGCAATGAGAGCGAGCTTTCGTCCAGCATCATATGATAAAATATGTTCCAGATGCTGGAAAGTCTATCTTCAGCAGCATCGTCCGCTAAGAGCGTAAAGAGTAACGTGTTCCGAGCTATCAAAAAGACAATGAGTGCAAAGTCGTATCCGCACAAGCTGCTCGCACTTACCAAGGATAGCGGCATCCATATCGCAGCAGGTGATGTCAAGTTTGCGAGGTTCTATTATTCTCCACGTCAGAAGGAAAGTTCACGGGTATAATATCGACGAACGCACCATTCGATGTTGACACGTCAGTATACACTGTATACAAAATATTCCTGGGATCGCCACACCCAAGAAACAGCACATCCGCCTTGCATTCGGGGGGCAAATCCCCTGTGAAGGAGACGGCAGACGTGTTGCCAAGTGGATAGAAGAAGATACGACTGGGCCAGAACAAAGGGTGGGACATGGTTCAGATAGAATCTCCGGATGGAAGTCTATGGCAGCGGGCACAGGGCTGGCCCCATCACCTTGCAGGTGCAAGCTAAGTACTGCTCCGGAACAAAGGGAGCCAAACACCGCTGCATGCCATGAGCGCTGAAATCAGCAATTCGGTGACCAGCCGCGCCACATGATATGTGCGTGCTGTTGCTTATCAGCAGTGAAAGGCGTCTTAAAGTCACGAGCAGGATATAAGGAGGAAAAGGATCGTAAGTCGGTTACGTGTTGCCACGAGGTGTGCGGATATGAAGGTCATGGGGACGATATGAAGATGGGGTCTCCTTTGATTATCGCAGACATTCATCTATACTGATTCACCGGTGCTGCATGACAGCTTTAACTCCCCATACCTGGTAGTCTTCACGTGAGACTTTTTTGTGGAGGTCGTTGCACTTTGTCTTGGGCAAAACTAGCCCCTTCACCTAGCAACAGGAAAGAAAAATAAGTATTTGTTGCAACGCAAGAAGACGAGACGAAGCTTGTACATACCACCAATGGCATTGCAGATGTCATGATTATATTGCGGGCTAACATGCACTACCCCTATGCTGGCACCAGCTTTGGGCCGTAGAAACCATCCTTGGGAACCACAACAGGCACGCACGACCACCGATCAAGTAAGTAGTACGTTGGGGAACACACGAGGGGTCATTGGAAAGTGGGGCACGGACTTCTGAAGGAGCTCAGACGAATGACAATTCAAAACTCACCGGCAAAGATGCAGCTGACGGCAAGGTTCGGTCTCTGCCAATGCATACATGAGCACACAGCAGTGTAAAACACGCCCGGCTTCGGTGAATGGCCAGGCCCTTACCTATGTCTGCAGTTTCGGCGGCAGCACGTAGTGCGAGTGAACAGTAAGTTCATCCCGCCGCGCACCCAAGTGGGGGTTTCCTGTCCCGCAACCCCGTCCAGCTATACCGTGGGTGACGTGTAACGAATACAGCACGGGCATGGATATCGGATGTTTCTTCGCTGGAAGAATGATAAGTCAGAGTGCACGGACGGTAGAAAGGTGCCAGATATGCAGCTACAGCCTGCAATGTTGCAGTTCATCTTCTTGACGTACAACCACATTGTACAAAACATACTATCCTCCCCAAATTCATCGCCGCGACTAACCATCACGATTCCGAGTGCACCGATGGGCTTGAGCGTGTTGATACCGACAAGGCTCTCTTCTTGGACAGGACATGACAGTACATCTAAGCAGTGCCTGCAGCCTACCGGTGCCTTGTACAAGTCAGTAGGATGAAATCGCAACAGTGGTACACAGGCATGCAGACTTGGATCGAAACGTGATGACAGATGAACGCACCTCCGAGTCGAAATGCCTTGCTCGCACAGTTCGATGTTGTGTTCAAGTTCCTTGAGTTCGTCCACGACGACAGACTTGCTGCGGGACAATGTCTTCTCAGGTGAAGCGCACCATAGCACGACGAGTAACGTGAATCCTAACTTGTCGCAGTCGGCCAAGCTGACAACGTCGGCGTGGTGATACCGTCTCAGAACCGCGAGCAAAAGACAGAGGGTGGCGGAGAGTGAACTTACCTGTTTACTAGCCATGACAGTGTGGTATGACCATGCGGCCATCGATTCCTTCATTGTCATACGTATGAACGGTTCGACGGTTGAACCGGTGCGTTCATCACGCACATGCATATCGGGACGGGACTATCAAATGTATCGGGATTGACCAGAGAGGTACAAAGTACATATAACAACGACATGGGAGCCATCACGGCTCATGTCAGTACACAGTTCTTCTTGTGCGTTTTCCAGTCCTTCACTTGACAATCTTTCGAGCAGTACTTGGCTCTCTTGCATTTGGAGCATGCAAACAACGGAACGCCTCCTTTTCCGCAACCCACACACCTAGTCAAGGCGGGCTCAGTCAGGTCGTCAATCGTACCTCCTACCTTCTCCATATACGAGACAGCGAATAACGGACTGATAGCTGCCCTCGTCGCATATTTAGCCGCAACGCTGCCATAGCGTTCCCCCACCATTTCTGTCCCAACCCCCATCCCACAGGAGCACCACGACACCTGTTTGGGGTCTGAACCGGCACCAGGGTAGAGTGGAACAGAGTTATGAACGAGGTACTCGCAACTTGGTTTGTGCTTCCAGGTGCGGCACCGCTCGATGAAGAGTGGAAGCAAATGTCTCCATGCTGCGGACTCATGGACATCTGTCTTGATGGAAAGCGTCCGTGCTATCTTCAATTTTCCTTGAAAGTCATTCGACCACGGTATGATCCATGAATCAGCTACGACCGTGTGGGAGCCAAGGTCAAGTCGGATATCGGTAACGAGAATCACTGCATAACATCTTTTCTCTTCAGAATCCCACAAGGCAAACTCAGCCTGAGTCGGCCTGTTCGATCCAGCGGCAGTAACGAAAAAAGTGTAAAGGGAGTCCTTCAAATTCTTAAACGTGTCAGGCGCAGTGGATCCGGGGGTCACACTCTGTTGACGTGACATGCATTCCCTCTGTGAAAACATCAGACCAACGTGCAGTCCAAGCCAGTCGAACGCTTTGCGACTCCTGGAGAGCTTGAAGGAAGGGCAACGGTCCAAATCCATGCGGTGCATACTCCAGAGTGTCGGTATGCCACAGTCAAAGGCCATTCTGAAATTCCCCGTGATATCAGATTCTCCCTTGACATTCAGTGTCAGCGTCATTGGTGCAATCACCTGTTCTAATGTGAATCGCTGGTAGTGCAACGTGCCTACAGCACTCACTTCGACATACTTCGATTTCCGCGCTATGCGAAGTTTGGCATTTGCCACGTCGACGGGTAGAGGAAAGGAGATGACATGCTCGTATTGATCGACATGTAGCTTGGCTTTGTTCAGAGACAACTGCTCCACAGTGACCGCGCAACCGCTGGCAAGTGAAGCCTGCCCTGTAGGGTCTACGATGTCGACGTGTGCGGTGAGCGACTGTACTTCCGTATTGGACTTATCCATCTCCACGTAGATTGGATGTCCCTGACTATCCGCATCCAATTTAGGAGGTCCAAGCGTGTACTCTGAGTTGATCGTGTCATTGCCGGTTGTCGGTGCCCTTGTTAGGATATGGACATATCGTTCATCGGTCAACGGAACATTGAACAGAGACAGCTGTAGCCCTAGCTTTGCAATCAATGCCGGATTTCCGGACGTGGGGCATATGGCCAGACCAACAGTTCCACGTGACATGTAGATGAGAGTGGAAGAAAGAACAGGGAAGGAGACGACCATAGGCGACGTGCCATTGATCCCATCTCTGTCCTCGACAACGACCGCCATCTTGTTCTCGCCCTCGCCCGATACCTTGAGCTTGCCGAACGATCCTGAGATGGATGCGAAGGCAGCATGCATGGGGTTGAGTTGCATTTCACATTGAAAAAAAGGGGTACCAATGCCAGAGAGATCGGATTGTACCTTCGCGATAACGTGACGGGGAACCACTAACACGATTGTTACAACATCAGGAACCTTGCTCCACGACTGGAAAATGGGAAGGTCATCTTGGGAGCGAAATTTCCTTACATCCACAAGGCTAAACCGGGGAAGACCGAAACCCGCAAGGTATAGCTGACAGATCGTTTCTTGGTAAAAGTTGGATCCGGTGATAAGTGTACGGTCCTGCCGAATTAACACCTCTAGATCTTGGATGACTCTATTCCAGTCAGAGCGAACTCTCGTCCTGATATGTGCGAGTAACAAGGCAAAGCTGCGGCGTGAATAATGGATGATCATTGAAGACTTTATCAGCCGCTGCGCTCGAGGCTTATCGAGAGACAGAATGGCGTTCTTTTTTCTGAGATCTTCACCAGAGAACATCCTCAAGTATATGTCAAACAACTTTCTGGCCAGTTGGGGCGCCGTAAACGAAACTTCGGCTTTATGTGAACTATTGGAGAGACGACCAAAATTGATATGCTTCCAAGTAAGACGTTCATAATACTGGCTTCTGTGAGATTCTCCCATGGCCTCCATTGTGGTCTCGGCGGTGTTGGAACGCGTGGTGAAGCGGGAAATATAGGCAGAAGGAACAACACCTAAGAGCAGCGAGCTCGTAGAGAGGTCGCCACACATGTGGTCCAGGATACCTTGGACAGGTGAATGACCTGCAGGTAGCAAAGCTTCGGTATAAAGTGTTGATGAGGGAGAGTCCAGAAGGAGGGGTATAGTAGCAGTGAGCAGGTTTTGCAATCCGAGATGATCAAGTAGAGTAGAGGTCTCGATGACGCTGAAAGAAGTCGGAGCGGGAGATGGAGCTCTTAGGGAGTATAATGTGTCATCAAGCTGTACCATCGATCGCCTCCATGGAGCGATGAATATCGGTGTGTGCGCCGCGGAAGCGTTAATAGAACGGAGGGCCTGACAGAATGCAAGTGCCTCTCCAGCATACATCCGCACCGTTAGGGATGCTGAAGAAGCACTTGAGTTCTGGACACGGCGGATGACAGCCTTGCACCAGGTGCTAAACTGTTGGCGAGCAGTCCGCACGACTTTGGGGATTACTAATGCTGTCTTGTTAGTTGACTCCAAACCAGACGATGCTAGTGCTTCTGCAAGATGAAAACCCGAGATGGGGTCTGTGCCGTAGTGCACAGCGAACTCGTCTCCGAACAAGGAGAAAGCGAAGGTGGGGTTGGGGTTGTTCGCCGGTTTCGTGGCTGGCGACCCGTCGTCAGTCACGCCCGTCATCCAAAAACACTTGAAATGTTCGGAAACAGCGAACAGGGTTACGGCGGCAAGAGGTCCAGCTGAACGCATGGAAGTCGTTACGACGCTGTCTTCGACTCGCTTCCGCACAGTTTTCATGCCATTCTTAAAGTCCTCCCTGAACCGCTCAGCCTGCGTGACATTGAAGCTGGATGTCCCAAGCCAAAGCTTCCAGAATCGACCAATCTCAGAAAGGGTATCTGAGTTGCACATAGTGACAACGTGTGCATAAGGACCTTGTCTCCACGAATCCAGACTTTCCGCAAGGGGAACAAGCTTGCGACATTGCTCGATGAGCACTGAGAGCGAGTTTTCGTCCAGCATCATATGATAAAATACGTTCCAGATGCTGGGAAGTCTGACTTCGGCGTCCTCGTCAGCTAAGAGCGTAAAGAGTAACGTGTTGCGAGCTATGAAGAAAAAATGACATGGGTGGGGAAGCGTTCGCTCAAACTTCCTGCGCTTACCAAGGATAGCGGCGTCAACATCGCAGCAAGTGATGTCAAGCTTACGAGGTTCTGTTAATCTCAAAGTCAGAAGAAAGCTGAGTCACGGGCATAATATCGATACGATCGTACCGTGCGATGTTGACATATCAGCGTATACTGTGTACAAAACATGCCTGGGATCACCGCAGCCAAGGAGCAACACATCTGCCTTGTGCTCGGGGGGCAATTCCTCTGTGAGGCAGACAGCAGACGTGTTGCCGACCGGATAAAAGTAAACTCGACCTAGCCAGTACAAAGGGTGGGACATGGTTCAAACAGAATCGCTGGATGGCAGTTTCTGTGCGGCAGCGGGCGCGGGGCTGGCCTCACCACTTTTCAGGTATAGTCCAGGTATTCTTTTGGACCAAAGGGAGCCAAACGCTGCATGCTACTTTAGTGTTTTATATGTGTAGCTAGCGCTGCCGTCGAACCGAGCGAGTTCGCTTCGATTTGAATTCTACGTCAGTTCGGTCAGTTCGATAGTGCGAAGTAGAACGAAGTATCAATCGAACTGTAACCAAAGTGGCGTGTCGTACCATAATGGGCTAAGATAGGGCAGCAACGCGATTGGATGGAATGTTTTAGCGACTTCGTTCGAGCTCAGTTTGTTACACTTCGGTAAGTCGAAGTGTGGCCGAACTATCACTTCGATTCGACTTGGTCTGGTTCAACACTATATGTAGCATCGTAATCAGGAAGCAGGTGACCAAACGTGGCACACGGTATGTGGATTGCTATGACTTACCAGTGTTTGAGGGTCACGAACAGGATATAAGGAGAAAGGTCGTAAGTTGAATAAGTATGTTGCCATGAGGCCTGCGGATATGAAGGTCATGGGAGCAAACTTGAAGGCGGTTTCTCTTCTGAGTATAGTAGACATTTATATATGCTATCTCACTGGTGCTGCATGTCCGTCTTAACTCCTTCATACGTGGCGGTCTTCAGGTGAGACTTCATTGCGGCGACCGTTGCCTTCTGTCACAGACAACACTAGCCTCGTCATGTAGCAGCGAACAAAAGATTGCAACACGAGATGACGAGACGAAGTTTATGCATCCTTGGAAACTACAATGAGCACTCGTGACGACGGATCAAGTAAATTGTACATGGGAGGAAGCAGTACGAGCCTGGAGGTCGAATGTCTTCGGTTATTTCTTCGCCGGGAAAGTGGTGGGTCAGAGTACAAGGATGATAGATACTATGGGAGGCGCCAGACGTGCGACTGCAGTCTGCAATGTTAAAGTCGTCCCCCGCCTCGGCGTATACCAGCAAAACTTGGAATGGCCACGTACAAAGGGCAGCATCCTCTCCAAATTCGTCGCCGTGACTAGCCATTGCGGTTGCAAGTGCACCGATGGGCACGGTCGCATGGACACCGGAAAGGCTTTCTCCTTGAACAGGGCATGAAAGTGCATGTGAGCAGCGCCTGCAGCCTACCAGTGGGCGGAAATCCCTTTTTCCCCCAGTTCGATGCCGTGTTCAAGCTCCTTGAGTCATCCACGACGGCAGACTATCGCGGGACGATGTCTTCTCTCTTGGCACTAATTACCGACAACAGGTGAAGTGCATGACGGTGCGACGAGTAACGTGGATCCTAAGTTGTCCAAATTTTCCAAGCTAACGGCGTCGGCACGGTGATACCATCTCAGAACTTCGAGTAGCAGACAGAAGGTGGTGGAGAGTGGTACTGGCCTTACCTGTTTACTAGCCATGACAGTGGGGAAAAGGGAGCAATGTACATATGCCGTCTTCGATTCCTATGGATTGTTCGATGTTTGGGTGGGGCCCTAGGAATACTACCGCGAACCGCCACCGACATAAATGAGGCTGCAGGGACCGGACCGTTTTTCAAGGGAATTTCAGCGAGCGCTACCTCCACTGATATCGTGGCAGACGCGTGGTTTGTATGATAGACGCCATTTGCGAACCCAACGAGACGTTTCTTGTTTGAGTCACAATTGAAATGAGTACAGCGACCGCCTCCGTAGTATACTCGGGGTCACGATGGGGATGGGATTGGTCTTACGGCAATTGGTTCATGGTGAATATTCCCACGGTCATAAACTTTGCAAGCCGAGATAAGCAATCGGGACACGCCAAATGCCGATCTCTACTGTGACTCCCTCCAGCCCGAGTCATCTTCACCTTATTAAATCTCACCGAAACCACAGCGTACAAAGCCAGGAAGTCAAGAAATGACAACGACGGTATACGTCGACCAGGCCAACGGCGTCGACGCTGCAGGGCGCGGCACCATCGATCTGCCCTACCACACTCTCGCATACGCGATATTCTCGACACCCGCAGATGCGATCGAGACCACGCAATATCAGATCCGGAAAGGACCTGAAGCACAATACGACGCACCCACGCAGTCTGCAACCAAGAAGGCCAAGAAAGACGCACAGGGGTTGGAGAAGAAACGTTTGAAGGCGGAGGCGGAGGAAAACGAGGCACGCGAGCGGCAGGAAAAGCGCGAAAAGAGGCTCGATGAAAGTAAGAAGATCGTTCTCGTCGAAGACCCTTCTCTTCCGACGCCGATAAAGGTCTGGACTCTTGTTTGACACGTATAGCCATCGTTTACTGATCGTTTAACGATAGTCCAAGATCGTACGTCTCGCGAACTACAGAGACAAACGGGTGCGTGTATGTGGTTGGGTGCATCGTAAGCGCGATCAGCAAGAAATCATGTTCGTTGTATTAAGGGATGGCACTGGCCATCTGCAAGCGGTGTTCACGGGACAAACTGTAAAAGATCTTATCCTTGCAAATACAGAAATCGACGCCTATCTTACCTTCCGATCATCTTCTGCTAACAGAACAAAACCTACGATGCCGTGACTCTTCAGCTGGAAGCAGCCGTCGAGTTAACAGGAACACTCAAAGTTGTTCCCGAAGGTCAAACAGCACCTGGCGGTCACGAACTCGTGGTCGATTACTGGAAGGTCCTTGGGCCATCCCCCGGTGGAGATGATGCCTTCACCAACAAGCTCAACGAGGCGTGTTACTTTTCCCATCCACGACACACCTTAAACTAGTCTGACTCAGACCCCTAGCAAGCCGATCCTTCGATTTTGGCTGACAACCGCCATCTCGTTTTACGCGGTGAAACCGCATCCGGCGTGCTTCGGCTACGAGCCGCCCTTCTTTCCGCATTCCGCTCTACATACGCGGAACACGACGTGATAGAAGTCACCCCTCCGTGTCTCGTACAGACACAAGTCGAAGGTGGCGCCACTCTGTTCAAACTCGACTACTACGGACAACCCGCCTTCCTTACTCAGAGTTCCCAACTATATCTCGAGACGTGTCTTCCATCTCTTGGAGATGTGTTCTGCATCCAGGAGAGTTTCCGCGCCGAGAACAGTCATACGCGTCGCCATCTGAGCGAGTACACGCATCTCGAAGCCGAGTTGGCATTCATTAACTTTGACGACTTGATGGCCCACATCGAGACCATCGTAAGTCCTCTCATATTCGATCTTCAGCATGGAATGTCGATTAAGGATTACACCTTTGTTCACGAAAGATCTGCGAGTCGGTGGATAAGATTCTCGCCAATCCCTCCACGTCTGCGTTATTGAAGATAGTCAACCCCAACTTCACTGCTCCCAAACGGCCTTTCAAACGAATGTCTTACTCGGAAGCTATTGCATGGCTCAACGAACACGGCGTCCTACACGAAGCCGAAGATGCAGAAGGAAACACAATCAAAAATGCTGACGGGAAACCTGTCATGGTCCCGCACGCTATCGGAGACGATATTGCAGAAGCCGCGGAGCGGCAAATGACCGATATCATCGGGAAGCCTGTCTTTTTGTATGGCTTCCCAGCAGAGCTCAAGGCGTTCTATATGCAGAAGATGCCCAGGAAGGAAGGTGAGGAAGCTGGACCTGTGTTCACGGAGAGCTGCGATCTGCTCATGCCGAACGTTGGTGAGATCGTCGGTAAGTGTTTCGAATGATAGTTAATTACACCTCGTCTGCGACCGGATACTACTGAGCGACGACGCAAGGTGGATCGATGAGGATTGCGGACGGCCCAGAACTTCTGGCGGCCTATGAGCGAGAAGGCATCGACCCTAAACCTTACTACTGGTACACGGATATGCGAAAGTATGGGACATGTCAACACGGTGGATATGGACTGGGCGTAGAGGTAGGCTCCTACGCAATTCGTCGGCCGTGGACTTTAACATCCCTGTTTCATCTTGTAGCGTCTCCTCGCATGGATGGCGAACAGATACACAATCAGGGATTGCTCGTTGTACCCGAGGTATGCGATCTTATCGGCTTTGTGACTCTGTTTGAGAGATGTGCTGATGTCGCGCAATGTAGATGGCCTGGGCGTGCCACCCCTTAGAGATTAGTTCGTCCACGAGGATGAATCTGCTGGATACCAAATAATAGAGACTTGGTTATAGTACTGCCCTTGTTGATGACGCCTGCCATTCGAGCGCCTTGCTACGTCTAATGACAATGCCCTCCCGGAACCGAGTCCTTGTGATTCAGCGTATGAAAGTAGTATTTTCCGAGACAGCATTAAAGGCGCGTCCAGTCAGGAAGTGCCCGACTGGAGAGGGACACGACAATGTAAGAAGTCGAGGATTCCTCCACAGAGGGTTGCAATACCAGGCGACTCGTGCAAATCTCTACAGCGTTCGCGATCAGCAGTTTCAGCCTATACATAACTGGCACACCCACACTTAATCCAATGCACACCCATACACCTCTGCAGCAACTCGTCTCCACGTTTCCCTACATACCGCATACTCTTCCGCATACACCACTTCCAAATGGTGAAGTCTTTTTCCGACGATAACCAGACTATGCAAAGGCTCCCCGAAACTCTCCGAAGGCTGCTCGCTAAGTTGCTCGAGCGTCCCGCATACGATGCGCTGTTGGGTACTATCAGCACCCACATCACAGCCAACGCGCGAAAGCGCTATAGCGAGGGTCGTCTTGGGTGATAGAACGTTTTCGCCGCGGAGAGATTCGACCTCCAGCAGTTGAGATACGGCTTGAGTGATGGACATGTACCGAGGTGGTTCGTATATCTTCCTTCCTCTTTACGACCTCCTCCCGCGTTAGAGCTCGTCCCCAGAGCGGCGAAAGCACGCTCCGAAAAGAAAAAAAACGTACCGTGCAAGATTCTCCTCGCTCTGTTCTTTCACTTTGATGTCCAGCAACACGAGCGTGTGTAATCCCAACCCCATATTCTCGCGTATGCGATCGTAGAACGAGTCGGGTTTCCACGTGTCGGTGAAGAAAACGAGAGAGACCGTCTGTCCGAAGTTGTACAGTTGGAGTCCACACGCGCCGACTGCGTTCATGATCGACGCGTTGTGGATCACGCGAACGGGGATACCAGACGAGCGTGCGCGAAGGACGATGTCGATGTGGGTCGTCGCGCTGGTTTGGTGGGACTCGTATGCGTTGGTTTCTAGATGTAAAGACGAGGACGCACCCGAAGGGATCGCCGACGACGAGCAGCGATACGTCTTGTTTATCTGCCCCGTGCAGGATTTCCTCTGCCTGTGTCTCGACCATGTCGCGGTCGGCGACGACGATTTCTTTTCCATAGAACGTTTCCTTTTCATATCTTGTGGTTAGTGTGGTCACCCCACAGATCCGTACACGCACGCTAGGACGGTTACACTCACCAGACGCTCCCTGTTGACCAGGAGGATGCTCGTATATGCTTCCAGATACACTCGCGACGACGATTTGACTGCCTGGCACGGCGCCGATCAACGTCTCAGTTGCGACAAGGCGACCTCCCGGCGTACCTCCAGTCCACGAACGGTGATGTCTTTTTCGTCGCAGAGACCCAGGCCGATGATGTACAGCATCGTCGAGGTCACACAAACTCACGATAAACTCCAAATCGCTCGATCAGCTCAGCTAATGATCCAATCGTATGATACGCTGCTAATTATCGCCCGTAATAGTGGTACATCCACACAATATTTATACAACATACACGTTCTCTTTCTGTAATTGATATCCTTCCAGTCGCTTGAAGTAGTCCTGCCGCTCACGTCGCTCTTTATCGTATCTCTGCTACAACGTCAGCATCGACGTGCATTGAAATGTGAGGACAAGTCACCCACCTCACGCGTATCATCTGACATTCCAAGTACATCCTCCAGCGGTCTTGCCTTCCTCTTCCCCTTGGCATCTTTACCGCCTTTCGCGCCGACGGCCTTGCCCCGTCCACGCCCACGAGTGGTAGCACTCTCCTTTGCCTTCGCACCACTCCTCGTCTCCCTTACAGATTTTGCCTGTTTACCAGGCACTGCCGTAGTTGCTCGAGAACCAGAGCGTGTGGTCCGTCTCGTAACAGGAGACTTGGGCTGTGCGTCTGCGGTCGATCTCGCGGATCTCAACCGCGTCCTTATCCTCCCAACACCACCACTACTTCGTTCAGTCTCGCTGCTATTTCGCATGGGATGTTTAGCTGCTGCAGCCTGACGCGCACTCCGCCGTCGCGGTCGAACAGGGGTAGCCACATGTGATGACGGCGATGATTCGACGGCGCTCTGGTGATGATGAGCGGACGGTGTCGAAGATGGCGTGGGTATGTAATTGCGCGTCTTGGTCTTGACAAGCTTGGAAGCCGGTGCCACTTTGTGGCCGCTTTTTCCTACCGGCTGCTTACCTCGAGCCTTGGCGGTTTGAGCTCGTGTATGCTTCTGAACAGGAGTAGTCGAAGCTACATTCTGCACCAGTGCCCGAGTCCGCACGGGTCCACTGGTACGAGGCCCGCTCGTAGTAGCAATGGACACCTTGACAGGCGACGGACTAGAAGGTTGACTGCCACCCTCTAAACTCTCCTCTGGCGTCATGGATGCGACCCTTTTGCGTTTGCGAGGTGTGCGCAGCGGATCCGGGAGTGTAGTCTGAGAATGTATGGTATGGGGCTCTGGTATGGGTTCACGTGCATTCTGCTGGCCCAACAATGGGGCGGAGGGGATGAGTGGGAGAGACGATGGTCCTGCGACAGGTTCATCGAGGTACAAGTCGTCGATATCTTCGTAATTGGTCGGTATCGCCACCTCCGGCCGCGCAGAAGACGAGCGCACAGGTGCAGTGGGGGTGTTAGATAAGAGAGCCATACTGCGCGGAGGTGACTTGATAGTACTGGTATTCACCCTCGGTGCGGATTTGCGCACGGGTGGAACGGCTGCAGCCCGTTCTGCCTTGAGTGCACGCTCGATAGCGAGAAACCCAAACGGGTCTGAATCAGACGCCCGAATGGGGGTACTCGTAAGTTCATATTCATATCGGGCACTGGAATTATGACCGTGGGCTCGTCCGTTATCAGACGTGGGGAATGGAGAACTGGGTGGGAGAGAAGACGACGGTTGAGTGAGGTGCATCCAGTTGGGTGGATCTGCTGGGTACGCGTGCGCCTTTGGCTTCTTTGGTCTGCGGGGTGGCTCGAGCGTGCTCTGAGCGGGTCTCTTGAGCGTGTTCTTTGATATGCGAATGGGTGATGGCGTAGGTGGAAAAAAGAACTGGTCCGTTATGTCGCGAAGGACCAAGTCTTCTGAGATATGGTGTGACATGGGCGTGCGTAGCAGCGACGAACGCGGGACGAATGACAAGGCAGGTAGGGGCCTCGCGTTTTCGTCGATATTGAGTGGGGTATTCTCGTCGTTTTCTATCTCATCCTCTGACACGTTGTCGTCATTCACGATGGGCTCAAACTCGTTCTCAGCGTGCTCTGTGGCTGGGACGCTCTCGCTGTCGTCATCGCTGGGCTGAGCCCGTCGCTGTCTGCGAGTGCGGGGAACGCGTGCCATGGTGGGTGGTGGTGGACGATGCGTGGGAAAATGATCTGCTGAGTTTGGGTTTATTTGGCCGTCGCATGCCTAATTGTCCTCTGTCGAGTCGTACATACTGTATTATGTGGGTCCCAGCACAGTTCCTTGGATTTGTGTTGGCTCCATGTGCTCCTTGAAAGTGAAGCTTGAAGCGTTGTCCCCACGAGCCGTTCGAACCCAATGCAACAACTTGACAGTGTGCTGAGGGACACTAAACTGTAACAAAATGATGTAGGAGGAGGCATGCATGAATGGTATGGTGGGCATCATTCTTTCCTCGTTATTGTTTCCCACTTGCAGGTCAGAGTCACTGGATTCCTTGAAATTCAACCTGATTGGTGTGATCTGGTTGTCACACTACCCCAGACCTTCACGCCCACACGCCTCACAGTTACCCATATCCGACTTACGATGATCCGCTTCCTAATACACGAGGTTACGTATGTATGGCATACCCTTTTCACAAGGTTGCTGTGCTTTCGTAGATATGAAAAGCAAGTGGCGGGCGGCGACGCTTGGCTCCTTTTCCTCCCCCACAGTACTTAGCCTGTGTTTGAAAAACGGTAAGGCCGGCTCTGTGCTCGTTGCCACACAGACTGACTTGCGGTTGATCCGTACAGCGTACCTGGGATTCTATTCGAACCATGTCGCACACTGTGTATTGGCCAGGTCAAATTTTCTTCTATCCGATCGGCAATACGTCTGCTATCTGCCTCACAGAGGAATTGCCCCCTGAACACAAGGCGGATGTGCTGCTCCTGGGGTGTGGCGATCCTAGGCATATTTTGTATACAGTGTATACTGATGTGTCAACATCGAATGGTACGACGCCGTTACCCGTGATGTTTCCTTCTAACTTCGAGAAATAGAACCTCGCAGGCTTGACATCACTTGCTGCGATGTTGATGCCGCTGTCCTTGGTAAGTGCGGGCAGTTTGAACGAGCGCCTCTTCACCCATGTCTTCTTCCCTTCCCTTTCTTTTATTGAAATAGCTCGCAACACGTTACTCTTCACGCTCTTGATTGACGATGACGCTGGGGATAGGCTTCCCAGTATCTGGAACATATTTTATCATATGATGCTGGACGAAAGCTCGCTCTCATTGCTCATCGAACAATGTCGCAAGCTTGTTCCTCTTGCGGAAAGTCTGGATTTATGGAGACAAGGTCCTTATGCGCACGTTGTCACCATGTGCAACTCGGATACCCTTTCCGAGGTTGGTCGATTCTGGAAACTTTGGCTCGGGTCGTCCAACTTTAATGCTATGGAGGCTAAGCGCTTTAAGGAGAACTTCAAGGATGGCATGAAAAAGGTGCGGAAGCGGATCGAAGATGACATCATAACGCCTTCCACGCGTTCAGCTGGGCCTCTTGCCCCAGTAACTCTACTCGCTGTTTCGGAACAATTCAAGCGCTTTTGGACGACTGGCGTCACGGATGATGGGTCACCAAGTATAAACCCAGCAAACAAGCCTAACCCTACCTTTGCTTTCTCTTTGTTGGGAGACAAGTTTGCTGTGTACCATGGTACAGACCCTATCTCGGGCTTCCACCTCGCTGAGGCTCTAGCATCTTCATGTGCGGACATTTTTGACAACACAGGATCGGTAATTCCCAAAATCGTACTGGTTGCACGCCAGCAGTTTAGTACTTGGTGCAAGGCCGTCATACACCGTGTCAAGAAATTAAGCGTGTCCTCGGCATCCTTTATGGTGCGGATGTATGCTGGAGAGGCACTTGCATTCTGTCAGGCACTCCATTCTGTTAATACTTCCGTAGTGCACACACCACTACTCATCGCGCCATGGAGACGATCAGTGGTACAGCTCGATGACACACTGTACTCCCCGAGCGCGCCATCTCCCGCTCCGACCTCTTTCAACGTAATCGAGACGTCTAATCTGCTTGACCATCTCGGATTGCAAAACTTGTTCACTGTTACCATTCCCCTCCTCTTTGGTTCTCCCTCGTCAACACTTTACACAGAAGCTTTACTGCCTGCAGGTGATTCACTTGCCCAAGGTATCTTGGAGCACGTCTGCGGCGACCTCTCTTCGATCTCGCTACTCTTAGGTGTTGTCCCTTCTTCCTATATTTCCTGTTTCACGACACGCTCCAACACCGCCGAGACCATCATGCAGGGCATAGCAGATTCTCCCACAAGCCAGTATCATGAACGACTTGCTTGGAAGCATATTAATTTTGGTCACCCTTCCAATAGTTTACATGAAGCTGAACTCTCGTTTCCTGTACCCCAACTGGCCAGGAAGCTGTTCGACATATACCTGAGGATGTTCTCTGATGAAGATCTCGGTAAACGGATGGCCATCTTGTCTTCTAATCAGTCTCGAATGCTGCAGAGGCTACAGTCCTCAGGGCATAATCATTATTCACGACGCAGCTTCGCTTTGTTGCTTGCACATATCAGGACAAGAGTTCATTGCAACTGGAACACAGTCATCAACGACTTAGAGATGTTGATTATGCAGGACTGTACGCTCGTCAATGGAGCAAACTTTTACCAAGAAATGGTCTGTCACCTACATCTGGCAGGTTTCTGTCTTCCCTGGTTTAGCCTTGCGGAGATACAGAGACTTCACTCTGAAGAGGACCCTCCCATTTTCCGACTGTGGAGCAGGGTACCCGAGGTCGTAACAGTTGTGCTAGTGGTTCCCCGCCACGTTATCGCCAAGGTACAATCCGACCTTTCGGAAATTGGTACCCCCTTTTTGCAGTGCGAAATACAAGTCGACTTCAAGCTTAATATCTTCGCATCTATCTCGGCATCGTTTGGCAAGCTTGAAGTATCAGGCAAGGGCGAGAATAAGGTGGCAGTCGTTGTCGAGGACAGAACGGGGATCGATGGCATGTCGCCTCTGATCATTTCCTTCCCCGTTCTTTCTACCACTCTCATCTACACGTCTGGTGGAACTGTTGGCCTGGCTGTACGTTCCACTTTCGGAACTGTGGCATTGTCACGAAAGCTGGGGCTACCGCTGTCTCTGTTCAAGGTTCTGTTGACTGATGAACGATATGCCCATGTCCTAACCAGGGCCCCGACAACGAACGATAACACGATCAGCTCGGAGAACCCGCTTGTACCTCTTAAACTGGATGCGAAGTGTCAGGGACATCCAATCCACGTAGAGATGGACAGGTCCAATGCGCAGATACAGTCGCTCACTGCGCACGTCAACATCGTAGACCCTACTGGGCAGTCTTCACTTGCGAGTGGTTGTGCGGTCACTGTGGAACAGTTGTCCATGGACAAAGTCAAGCTACATGTTGATCGATATGAGCATGTAATCTCCTTTCCTCTCCCCGTTGATGTAGCAAATGCCAAGCTTCGCGTAGCGCGGAAATCGAAGTATGTTGAAGTGAGTGTGGTTGGCATGTCGCATTACCAGTGATTCACAATAGAACAGGTGGTTGCACCGATGACACTGCGACTGAATGTTAAAGGAGAATCTGATATCACAGGGCATTTCAGGACGGCCTTTGATCGTGGCGTACCCACACTCTGGAGTATACACCGTGTGAATTTGGACCGTTGCCCTCCCTTCAAGCTCCCCAGGAGTCGTAAAGCATTCGACTGGCTTGGCCCGCACGTTGGCTTTATGTTTTCACAGAGGGAATGCTTATCACGTCAACCAAGGACGTTCCCCGGGCAGCATGACACGTTTATGGATTTAAAGGACACCCTTCGCTCTGTTTTTGTTACTGCCACCGGACTGGAAGGGCCGACTCAAACTGAGTTTGCCTTGTGGGACTCTGAACAGAAAAGACGCTACGCAACGATTCTCGTTACCGATATCCGACTAGATATTGGCTCTCACACGGTTGTAGCTGATTCATGGATTATACCGGGGTCAAATGGCACTCCAGACAATTTGCAGGAAGCACGGATACTTTTCATCAAGACAGATGCCCATGAGTCCGAAGCGTGGAGACATTTGCTTCCGCTCTTCATCGAGCGGTGCCGTACTTGGAAGCACAAACCAAGTTGCGAGTACCTCGTTCATAACTCTGTTCCACTCTACCCTGGTGCCGGATCAGACCCAAAGAAGGTGCCATGGTGCTCCTGTGGGATGGGTATGGGGACAGAAGTGTTAAGAAGACGCTACGGCAGCACCTCCGCTAAATATGCGACGAGGGCGGCCATCAGTCCGTTATTCCCTGTGTCATATATGGAGAAGGTAGGGATGAATATAGACGACCCAGCTGAGCCCACTTTGACTAGGTGTGTGGCGTGCGGAAAAGGAGGCGTTCCGTTGTCTGCATGCTCCAGGTGTAAGAGAGCCAAGTACTGCTCGAAAGATTGTCAAGTAAAGGATTGGAAAACGCACAAGAAGTTTTGTGTATTGACATGAACCATGACAGCACCCCCATCATTATTATGTGTATTTTGTACTCCCTGCATTACAGGCCTGTCCGGTAAATTCATGCGTTTGGTATAGGCGTTGCGATGCGTTGTCATCGATTGATTAGTCAAACCGACCATCACCAGAACCGCAGAAACGAGACAGTTGCTCAGAACAACATCCGGGTGGCGCAAGCAAAGTAGTAAGACCTTCGTATAGTGTTGGCCGTGCAGTTATCAAGGTGTCCAACGGGCTTCATGACCTCGACATTCAGGCAGAGCATTTACTCGAACCCCATCAAATTTATGGTTTCATCCAAAACCGTGTAACGAGCCTCTTCCGTCCTTAAGCTTGAGACAGATTATGATCACCTTCTTGCATTGCAATAAAAGACGTATCTTTCCACTGCTACGTGAAGAGGATATAAGTTTTGCCCACTACGGAAGGTGACCGTCGCTACTGAACAAAATCAGGGTCATGCAGCACCGGCAAGATACTTAGTATAGAATAAGTACCTACAATAATCACTCTAACTAGGAGAGTGACAAAGTCCATACGTTCGACGTGAAGCACGATCTTTGGTTCATTTATCATGAAGTTGTGTACTGAGTTTACCAAATCACGGTGTCTGCTTGCGTGCAGCGAATACTCATCCTGCGACTTGAGATAGGTCACAAGAGATATCCCCTTCAAGCTTGCACCTCATGGTCTTCATATCCGCACGCCTCATGGCAACATATAACCGACTTGCGATCCTTTTCCTCCATTATAGCCTGCTCGTAACCTTAAAACGCCATCAACCACTGATAGGTTATAGCATGCAGATACCATGTGCCATGGATGGCCACCACACTATTATATCATTGGGAACGTAGAAGCGTGGTATGACGATTTGGTTGCTCCCAAAAGATATCAATTAGATATCAAAATATATTGTAAAATATAGTCATACAAAAGGCTTATCATTTTTGTAACTGAATGTGGTTGATTGGTCATATGCACCCACGTCGAGCTGGATGATATTGGATTATATGATATCGTAGCCAAATATATGTATTAGGCAACAATGCAAAACCGCTGCAAACTGTAAGTACTTACAAAAACCGAATTTGGCAACATATACGATACTATGTCCAGGTATGTTATGACAAGCCCATATTCTGTCACCTATAGAGAATATGTCATTTAGTGAATACTTTGTGTTTGTCCATTTATGGAAATGGTCAATGTGTGGAAAATACCCACTAATAACTGTACAGTACATGCAATATATATAATTCGTGCTGGAGGAGCTTTTCAGGTTCTTCACTCTTGCCTCTGCATCAGCAAACTAGACATCAGCTGGCCAGAACTGGCCAGAACTGGCCAGACACCCAGCAATTCCAGAAAGGTCCCCCCCTAGCCAGGACTGGCCAGAGGGTTCTCCAGAAGTCCAGACTACCAGCTGGGCATCCTGGCTTCTCACTTCTTTGACTTATGCTGGAGACCTGGACCAACTGGAAGCTGGACACCACACACAACCAACTTTTCTGGTAACACCGGAATCCCAACTGGAACCTGGACACTAGACTCAACCAACTCTTCTGGGGACACTGGAATCTCGACACGAATGGAGCTTTAATTGCAAAAAAAAGAGATGACACAATTATGTAAAGATGAAAGCGATGATAAGGCTGTTATATCTAATCGAGATAGGCAGTAAAATTGCGCCGCCCACTGGCAGCCACCGTGCCATTACCGATTGCTGGGTTCTTCGCACTGCAGATCTAAATTAGCTAAATGAAAAGCGTAGAACTACAACTTACCATCCTTGGACGGCAATATTTCTCAGTACCCTCCGTAAGCTTCGCAAGCGGTGAGGCACATTCTCGATGTTGCTGATCATGTCCAAAAATTGCTCATTAACTTTTGAGTAGCCTTCATGACGAAACTTGACAGCAACAAAAGAACCAGTCGAGTACTCATCCAGGGCACCGGTAAGCTGACAATAGCTCAGTCGATATTTCAGAAAAAGGAAAGGGAACTAACCGCAGTCGTGGCAAAGGCCAACGCACCAGCAGGAAGATCTTTACCAAAAATATCGGGAAACGATGCTGCAAGTGATGATTTGCCAATATAATAACCCATCACGCAAAGATCTCGCAACGCCGCGCTGGAAAAGTTGTCGAACTTGCCCTAAAAAGTCCTTGCGATATTAGATTTTGCTGCGAGTAAAAATGACGCACCTCTTCATCACATTCGCCGTGAATGTATTTCGTTCCCTCCGTTAAGTCATTATATAGTCCCAGGATATGGTCTGCTAACTGTTGAGGATCATCGAAGTCGCTGGGTTCCCAGTCCCAGTGTTTTACGATAACTTGTCGAGCTATCTTCTTAAAGTCTGAGCAATATGTGCCCAGATCTTCGAAAAGCTTGAATAAAGGCATTAGCAGGAGGACGAGAAATTAATGAAAACTTACGAGATCGCTCATGTGATGCTGATGTTTCCTCAGGAACGACTCGTCGGGTTGCACACCATCCTCCTTAAGTTCAGCAATGGCCTGGGTAATGAATTCATGGACTTTCTGGTTGATATATACGTGCCGTTCTGGGAATGCATTGCCAATGACAGCATCAAGACGTGAGAGTAATTTGGCACGATTGAGGATGGCCTTCCACATCGTATCGTAGAACTTGAGGGTCGTGGGGTCATTATTAGTGCCAGTGCGAAGCTCGGTTTTGACAGAGTGCTGAACCTCGTTGATATTAGGATTCTGAACGGCGACAGGGGCTCCCGTGCCCCCGTCGGTCCGGGACTTGCTTGCTAGAGATTCGAGGTAGACGGGGTCAGGAGCGCGTGGCACACCGTTACGGCTATGATGTTTGAAGAGAACATCGTGAGAGGCCTCCGAGTCCGAGTCGTCATGAGGTTCCGATACTTGCCGAGAACGCACAGCAGCGGCACTACCACCACGGCCACGGGATGCGATAGTCGAATACTTCTTAGGTACTTTCCGCTGGATGGTGGTTGGAGGGCTGGCGGGTCGTTTGGACGAAAATGGTTTTGAAATATCTTGCTCCACCGGTATTTTAGACGCTACATATGATTTCAAAATCTGAATTAAGGACAACAGGCTGTTTACCTTTCAAGTCGGGTCGACCAACAGTACCATCACGAGTTTGAACATTGGCGTTGTTGCCACGTTGTTTAACTGTCAGAACTGTTAGTTTGTGGGTATGTAAAGCTGTCTTGAAGTCTTACCGGACGGAGTGCTGGAGCGTGTGGTCTCAGGAAGCAACTCACTGCGGGGATGCGGAAAAAGCAAGCCATGATCATCATCCTCTGGAAGTGGTGCTTGAATATCGACGTTGCTACGTTGTTCACCTGTTGGAACCGTTGGGTTTCGGGACCACGGGACTATCTTGAAGTCTCACCGTTCGAGCGTGCAGCCTTAGCAAATAACAAGCGGCAGGAGTCATCATCTTCGTCTTCTGAAAATTGAAACCAAGAGGCAGCTTGTTTTTGGAATGTTAGTAGAGAGCGTGTAAGAAAACCTCTACTCACACTGATCGACCGGAGACGGAGCCTGATCAACCCGAGCCTCATGATCCATATTGATATCGTCAGAATCTAAAACTAAATAACCCGATGACCAACGTCTCCGAGATGTTGCTTGTACTATATACCTTGCCGTCGCGTACGCCTTCTCTTGCTTAAGACTTCCGGTTCGTCATCAGAGCCATCCACGAGAGCTAAGAGAAAGTTGTAATTAGTTTAAGCAGCCGGATAGGCGTGCAGTACCTGTCTCTGGGTGCCTCCTGGCACCCTGTGCCGAATCGAATTGCTCGCCATCCTCGCCACATCGAGAGTTAACCATTTCTCCATCTTCGGAACTTAGACTAGCAACACCCTTGGCAATACCTTCAACACCGTCGTCATCATCCTGTTCACTAGGTGGGTGACACGACGAAAGTCTATGCGAAGGCTTTTAGTACGGAGGACGTAAATAAGAGGCGTATCACCTGTCTGGTTGGGTGAAAGGAGGGAGTGAAAAGTCTCTGCTATCGTAAAAGCCAAACGACTTCTTGGAACCGGCGGGTTGTTTCCTCGGCAGAACAGAAGAAGGCGGCGCAGGAGGAACGTAGGGGATCTCCATGTCTTCTATCAATTCCTGATCAAGAATAATAGAGCTTCACACACCTGCGGTCCCTTCCCTTTCTTGCGCGATGGTTTTGAAGGAGCAAACAAATTTTCTGGCTGTTGGCTGAGTGTGTCCTTGATTCGGCGCATCTCTGCATTCCGAGGCTCACGAGGAGCCGTCTGAATACTCTGGATGATCTCCATCTGCCGCAAGGCTCCTCCAATGCCCCGAGAACTACGTTTTGACCTCCGCGGTTCTTTACCTGCAGCATCATTGGCGGGGCAGATATCACTACTGAGCTTGCGTTGAGTTTTGGAGTCCATAATCGACAGATGTCCGAAGTCGTCAGCTGGTCCAGGAAGTGCAGGATAGTCCGCTATAAAAATGGGGGGAGCCGAAGTATGCGTATACGTACGTACCTCGCAAGTAACATGCTTCAAGCCATCGTACGCGATCGACTATAATCATGTGGTGCAAGACCACGATGTGCAAGTGAGGTTGTCGGCTGGTAGTGAAAAATCGATTCGCTGTGACTCGTGGTGACACGTGGTGACTTGCGGCAACTCGCTTTGTACGACAAGGTAAAATACAACAATGGGCACGTAGGTAAAAAGTAACTCCGAACGGAGGCGGATGAAACTACTGTGCGGACTGGATAGGGCCCCGCACACGACGCATAATCCGTCTTCTTTTCAAGTGGCGACCACCCCCGAAGTCCGGGATGTCACTCGAAGCAGTGCCACGCAGAACAGATGTACGTTCCTTCTTGGTAAGGTAAAATGGCTGAAGGAAGTCCCCCGACTCTGGAATCTGCCTGCCGCAAAGATGCAGGCACGTCTGATGAAGAATACTGATTACCGCGTCATGATTAAGTGGATCTTGTTCGTTGTCTTCGGATCGGGGTCGTTTAGACCCAACATAGTAATTGAATTGGGCGATGGCTGGGTCGCGCGCACGGCGTTGAGCATACAGCTGGCGTCTGACGAGTTCGGAAAGCACGCCAACGCATGCGCTAAGGACTCCGTAGTAGGACGTGATGTCCTTAAGATGGCTGGCGGATGCCATACAACCCTCCTTGTTGTTTGCAAAAGCAATCAAATCATTGCCTTCGTACCACCCCTCTATGGCTAACTTGGTTGTGTTCTCGCGGAGCTGACTTTCCGGACCAGCGAAAAATGTGACAATCCAACACAAGAGGTAGACGAATGATTCGAGATCGTGAGCAGCAGTGTGCTTTACGGGTTTATTATCGACAGCGCGGAGGAGCTCGACGGCCATAAATGGAAGTGTACCCTGTTCATATGCATGAAGAATGCTCTGAGGAAAATTTTGGCCAACTGAACTCACCGTACGGTCTCCAGGTCCTACTGTGCAATTTGATCCATCCACCTTTGTTGCATAATCAAAATCGATGAGTAAACCTCGTACTCTAACGGTGCCATCCGGGAGTACTTCTTCATACATCATGGCATTGTTGATGCTAATATCTCGATGTAAGATGCCGAGAAGCCATATCTGCTTGTGGGCTGCTTATTGATCAGGAATCATACCACATTATAGCGAAAAACGAATTCCTTACCGATAACGAGGTCAAGCAGACAAGTGACAACCTCTAGGGGACTTGCAGCATGCGTGATCGGCCTCCCAGCAGGAGTAAGAACGAGTCGTCGACGGGTCCGATGATCACACGACCGGTTGAAATGAGACATGAATGCCGCAGGACGGCGAAGCGAGGTCGAGTCATCCTGGCCATCCCGCTGGACGGTCCAAGCTTCCTTCACCTTCGGAACACATTCAACGTCTTTGAGGGCTTCGAAAATCTGCTCTTCCGACAACTGGCGCTCTACGTTCACCCATGAATCCTTGACCACAAAGATATTGTTTGGATCGCTGCCCGCCGGAATTGATTTGGCGACAAACCAGACATTAGTGGCTCGGCCCCGAATGACACTGCTGGAGAAACACTTGGCAATGATGAAATATTGTGTGGCGTCTACGGTGATGACAGGATGGAGTCGGCAGTCAAATGTGTCATCCATTCCCAACCACGAAGCGGGAGCAAATGCGGTGGCACAGAGGATGCGAAGGAGCGCGAGAGGGGATTCATGGAGGTCGTATGAGCGGGAATAGATACCTCCAGCGCGGTCATACATATACAGACGATATTGGCCAGCGTGAAAAGAGAGCGAGTACGAGAATGCTCTGTTGGGCTGTGCGTCAAACATTGCTAGCGCTTTAAATTCGATTTGCGAGGTAAGTTCCAGAGTCTTTTTTCTGGAGGTCAATTCTGCAGTCATGAGAACGTCTGCCCAGTCCAAAGGTTGAGTGGTTCCGTCTGCAGGCCGTCGTATCAGAACACTATCCGGTTTGAGGTTGGCTATACCGCCCGACAGAGGTTGCACGGCTGCCGCTGAAGACCAGAGTCGAGGGGGGGTTCCTCGCTGAGATGTGCGAGTGGATCCTCCACCGCAGTCAGAGTGTGGGCCTGAAGATGAGGAATGAATGGGAACAGATATGTCGGGGTTGGTCGTGGCGGGAATAGATGAGGTAGGGATGGATGCTGTGTCATCCGTACTCGAGGACAAAGACGGGTGGTCAGGAGCTGGGTCAGTGGGAGATGACGCCTCTGTCCCTTCAAAAGAAGGGGTTGCAGAGGGATCATTTTCGTCGTGGTAGCGGATCAGAGCATCCATGACAGCAGTCATGATCGCGCTTAGTTCCCTCTCCTCTTTTTCCGGAGGGAGTCTCGGTCGCCCTTGTGGTCCTGCCACTTTATGCAGTATCGGCGGCAGATAGCGCGGATCCCATTGTTTCGTCGATGAGTTATAGAGCGGCTTCCCATCTGGTCCTGTCAGTACAGTGAGTAGCTCAGCATTTGGGACTATCGGTAAAATCCTGTCGGGAAACCAGCAATCTGCGATAATATCCCCATTATACCTGTCACTTGGGAGCGTAGCCTCATCGAATATACTGGTGCCCAGTTCTGAATGGAAGTCTTCCTTCAAGCTTGGGGCGTCAAAAACCTTCACTTGACGAGGTATAGACGAAGTTTTCACTTTTCTAGGTGTCTCGGTGAGGAATTTAGGCTGGACTGGCATCATTGGGAGGGAGGGACGGAAATACAAACACAGTCAAAGAAAAGTGGACCATAGGCTAATAAGTACACGAGTAATAATGGGACATTCTATTAAGAGCAGGAATGGAATAGCTCCTTTGTCCAGTACTTGTTCAGCCAAAAACTTGACGAAAGCTCATCCGATGATTGTGAATTGAGTTGAGAGTTGGCCTTCTGGCCAAAGCGTGGGATGAGATGAGCTGGCGCACGAATTTGAAATAGAGGAATAATGTCCCCGACACGTTCTCCAGTGCTTCGCAACGCTCGTTTGAGCACATGCATCCCGGCGTGTTGATCTACTGACGTGATAATGAAACGTTGCACATAGGCATAATATATGCTGGACAGCAGCGATTGCGAACCCGAGATTGGTTTAAAAATCATGCGAAGCTGCACAACTTCATGACCTTTTAAGAACAGCACACAGTTAGTAGAAATAGCAGGAGAGTACGTGGCAACCTCACCATGTAGGCCACTGTGCGGCCAGTCCTTGTTCCCATCTCTGGAAATGATAACGCTGTCGTAGCGACCAAACGGCCAATTCACAGTGGACGGAGATACATGGAGACCCTGGGAAGGTAGCAACGTCTTCGAATCATAGCTGGAGTAAGATTGGATGCGAAGTTTAGACCAGATTTGTATACGGTGGAATGGTAATTGACAATCCGGCATTGCTTGCCGTCTGCCTCCGATCGTATGAGTGAGGTTATGATGATGGCGAGCCAAGTAATCCGCGATGGCCGGTTTGAAGTCGGGAAGTCCATACAACTCTGCCGCTCTGTCAACGACTATGTTTGTCATTTTTGGTCTGGATGCGAGGTGGAAAGCGATGGTAGATGACGCAAATGTTCGATAGGGACGAGGAGCAGTCGGGAAGTCACCCGCACTGAGGGCGTGAGCTCGTTTGAAGTAATCAGTGACTTGCCTTGACCCCAGCGTATTTTCTTCGCCATCGGAGGAATCTGAGTCGTCTGAGTCCCCACGAAGATCGAGATCACGCCCCGTCGTTGCCTGCATAAAGACTTGACACTTCTCTTGACGATCAAGATAACGACAGATTTGTGTGTCAAAGTTTTGGTTGTTGCCAGATCGAGCCGGGTCCTTGATAAGGTCGATGTGAGCATGTTCAGTAACGTCTGCCGACCACTGTCCCAAAGTACCCATGCCCCTGATACTGGGCGCAACGGAGAGCATCATCTCCAACTTCGGGATTCGCCAGTGATCCAATGAGCCGCGCGCACCAGCCTCCATGAGGGCAGCCTTGTTATCGTGGAACTCCTGTAAACTTGCGGTAAGCTTGGCGATGTCAGCGTCTGTAAGTTTCGGCGCTTGAGAACGATAGCGAAAATCAGTCAAGGCCCGAATGGCGGTGAGAGCGCCCTCGGGAATGCCTCCTGCAACTACGCCCACGATATATCGCTGAACTTCCCGGTGCAGCCGCATCGACGTCTGCTTGAGAGTCGTGATCCCATCTGGAAAATGCCGATATCCACTACACGTTCGTAGGAGAGAAAATCGGAAATCAAGCTCATCTGCTCCAAGCATTCTGGAGCACCACTTCCGGTCATGGTCCCAAAACATCTTGAAGAAATGGTGCAGGACCTCCGGGTTGAGGAAGGAACTCGGCTCTGCAAGGGCCCAGTCGAGCCAGAAAGGAGACGCGACCCCATTCAGCTGCCGTTTCCGACATGCTTGAAAATATGAGGACAGATTCCGGGCACGCGTTTCCCTCTTGACCGCAATAAGTAATTGACGAGTTTTGGATGCGGTACGGGCTGCACAGCGGAGGGGATCTCCGAATTGCTTGGAGACGGCCATGGAGACGGCCGAGGCATTGTCGGTGACGCATGCGATAACGTGTTGCTCTGGAGTATCGGCGATATAAGCGACAAGTGGAGTGAAACAGTGCTTAAGATTTCCGACGGGGTCGCTCATCATACGACCCACTTCAGCGGCCATTTTGAGAGGCTTCACGACGACGGAAATGACTTGATGAAGTAACCGACTTGCTAAAACGCCACGCAGACGCTTGTTCGGGTGGACAAACCGAGGAACGGGGAGCAGGGCAAGGAGAAGGTACGAATTCGTGGATCCCTTTCTGCGGACGTCGGCCGAGATGTTGGCTAAACTAATCAGAAGAGGATGAGCCTGGCGGTTCCCGACTTGGGTGATGTGCGTCTTGTCGGATGAAAGAACGACGCCGAGGAGTGTTGCTCCGTCGGGTAGAGCATCCTGGAGGAAATGTGAACAAATACATGGCCTTCGTGAGGGTACGTACCTGCAGTTCCCATGCCCGGTCACCAGTGAGCCAATCTGTGTAGATACGCTGCGTGCGGTCCGCGGCACTGTAAATCTTCTTTGGCACAAAATGCACTTGCCCGCTGTTAGATGGCGAATGTATGAGGTGTTGGAGGCATTCGATGGCGTCTCGATAGAACACCTGCAAAGCACGTCGGGTGGGCGACTCGGTTTTGACAGACCGGTACTTCCACCGGGGTCCAGAAGGGAGCAATTCGATAAGTTTCCGAAGCGCTTTCGCTGTTTTGAAGGAAAATCGCTGTGATTTGATCTGAAATGTGCAGCGTCAGTACTCGTAGTAGATAATGAAAAGAAACCCACAACATCCAGAGAAAGACATTCGTCAATAGCGGCCATGCTCAGACCTGAATTGGCGAGCCACGAAGCAAACTTCCACTCAGCTCCAGATGAAAACGGGTAAAATAAGTTATGCCGGCGCTCCGACGAGAAGGGATCAGCATCGAACGTGTCCATGAAAGTATAGCCTCGTCCGTAGTTCGCAGACGCACCAGAATAAAGCTCCGTAACTGGTTCGTGACTCCGAGTTTCCATTTCGACGTCGAATACTTCATCAGCGAGGCCATCGACGAGCATGTCGAAACTCGAGTCCATATCTATCCAGTCATCAGCGTTTCCATCGGCACTCGAGAATGGGATTTCGCTAGATTTGATACGAAGTTGACTAGTGATGCAACGTCCGCGTGGTTGATTCATGTGTTGAAGAAGTCGCGTATGGTTGGGAAACACTTTGCAGCAACCAGGGCATCTTGAGTTAGGCATGACAAGGACGACAACAACTCTCAGGAGGTGATGATAATTTAGCAGCCCCGGCAACTTCCGAAAAATTCGAGACTACAACGATGAACATGTCGAATCCCACCTCCACAGCTAAACCGCGTTCCCCAACACTGTTACCCAGGTGCGTTTATTGCAAATACTTTAGGATCGCAGTGTCCTAAAGGGATGCTTCGCTGTGCACAATAGGCCGCTGTCAGTGGTGCCTCCCACGCTGTTGGAGTCTCCTGAAGAGGCGGTCTCTCTACTGCGTCTCTTAAGAGCCGATCGTGACGTTTGCCTGGCCGAGTTCAACCTTCTCAATTGCGAAATCGTTCAGTGCACTGCTCGCGTCCAATATTACACACACCAGGCTGAGAAGGCGAGAAAACGGATTGAGCATGCAGAGCACGCAATAGGTCATGGCCGGATGGTCATCACTAGGAGCGGGTACTTATATGAAGCTACGGTTGGATGTTCACATTGCTAAGGTATGTCAGGACCTTTCCATGTCGTCCCTACAATGGACTGATTTTACACAGTAGCACTTCATACTGTTCAGAAATCCCCATCTATACACTGAACGTCCTGATGTATGTATGACCGTTTGTCTGTCATGTAAGGACTAGCTACCACACAGTACCCGCATTGCCATTACATGTGCTGATGTTGTATTTTGCTCGGGTTTCATTTGACGTTATTTGGCCATCTGCGGGTGTGATTGGGTGGCCCACCTCATTTGATGTTGTTTGCCTCTAAGTGTCGCAATCGACCTTTGCACGTTGCGGCTGCCACCAACGTCTTTGGTGGGTGTTAGTCGCTTATCATTCCAGTGCTGGTGGTCTCTCTGCAGGCTTTGGTGAGTTTTTCACAATTATTGCTCAACAATATCTCTACTAATGGTATCTGGTTCTGGCCGTGTCGTCAGGTCTTGTCGGCGAAGCCCGCTAGGTGAAGAGGACTTTTCGTTGCGTGTATACGAGCACGCTGCATTGTGGTGGTGGGACTTCCGTACCTGGGCTGTTGTGTATCTAGTCATACGCGACGTTTCCATCAATATTGTCGACGAAGGAGACTGATGCGTCATAGTCGTCTAGTGGTCGGTCCCGTCACCTTTGCTTATCACCCGCACTTCACATATACTGATGCTGTCGTTGGGCACTTCTCCAGCTGATGATGCCGCCTCCCACCTGGGTCAAACAGGCACAAGCAGCCAATCCAGGATCCTCCCAGTCGAAATTCCCTCCACAGCCCTCGGAATGCAATGACAAGACTCTATCCACGTGCGTTGTTTACCTCTTCATAGCGACTGCTTGATCGGAATATGAACGGAGTGCATTTCACTGCACACAGGAGGAATCAACATATTCTGCTGCCGCTTCCGCGTGAGGAACTCAATTTCAATCAAGACCGTTGCTTACCGCCACCGTGCCGGACCAATACGAATATCTCCCCCCATGAGAAACAACACGGACTGGTGATCACACATCCATCTCCTGGTCATTTTTCTTATCTGTAGTTTGAACCATTGCACTTGTCTTAGTTGTACACTAGTGTGCGGCAAGCTTCGCTTTGTCTGGGAATCTAGGATACTGGAATTGTGAACCGAAAATTCGACTCCTGGGAAATTCTAAATGTATAGATGAATCTGGAAACTCTAGGATACTGGAATTGTGAACTGAAAATTTGACTCCTGGGAAAGTCTATATATATAGACAAAAAGTTTGAAACTGGAGGGCTGGACAACTGGAATGTGATACATAGAAAGCCTGGAAGGCCTGGGACTCTGGAATAAGGTGTACAAAAAGTCTGGAAGGATCTGGAACTGCTGGGAAGCTGGAAGGGGAATGTCTGGTTTGCTGATGTGACTTCGATCTTCTGAGTTAGAGGGAGGGTCAGCGTACTTAGGTAAGTCTGAACGAGAGCCTGATGCGCGAATTAGGTAAGCAGCATTCAGTATGTCTAAATCCAGTACGTCTTTATTATTTCAGCCTGATCACATGGAGGTGAGTACAGGTTACCGTGGAAAATTTATCTGCGGTGTCAAGCATACCCCGAATAGGACAAGGCCTGGGGCCGGCTGCCCATTGGAGTCCCGTCCCGAATGACTCCTATATACGTAGTAGTTGATATGTAAATGGTAGTTAATTGGCTTATTGTTATTTAATTAATAAAATATTAATAAAATTTGTCAGACAGGACCAGGCCATATAAAGAATATTTTCAAAAGCCGCTGGGGTCACGTGCTCAATGCGACCCACCGAATATAGTTTGGACCATTATAATGCTACATATGACAATATCTGACATTTTACACATTTTAGGTATTTTTATACTCCTTGCCAGTTAAATATTAATGGCGCTCAGAGTGCTTAAGCGATGGGCTATGGTGCAGCTATGGTCTGCACAGAAATTTTAAGGTTTACATTTGGCATGCCTGCCGTGAGTCCGGCATGGCTGCCGGGCCTCTGCGGACCTTGAAACATGTCTGTCCGTCATTTGCCATCTCTAAGACGGTCTGCACGCCTTGCAAGAAGGCTATCGATCAGAGGCTCGCCCATGGCCTCGGGAAGCACAACACCCTATGGTCCGGCTTTAAGAATCTCACCTTGGCGAGCCACTAGGTCAAGGGGGAATAGGGGTAGGGGCTCGAGGGGGATCGCAGATGCAGCAGCAAACCCCAGTGAAGGATCTTCCAGAGGTATGGCTACCAGGGGGTCTAACCGGGCGGCTACGCGGGGGGGGGAGGGGGAACAGTCCAGCATCAGGCGAAAATGCTCTCGTTAGGCTTCCGCCAATTCAATGGGACGCTACTCGCACAGAACTACTCGTCAGCTGGCTACTCAACCATGCAGCCGATCGTCATATCCTCTTCCACGATAAGAACACTGGAGGACCCTCAAGTGCCCCACCAGCTGTCCCTGGTGACAAGCCGTCTGGCCACAACAAAAAGGAGGTACGACTCGCTATTGCGAGTCACATCTTCGCAGGTGATCCCGTCTATGGGGGCCAGTGGGCTGTCAACTCGGAAAAATTCCAATTGTCCGTCATGAATCATCTCGTAAGGTAAGTGATCAGTAGCTCTACATACTCTACGGTGATACCGACCCTGCTAAGTTTGAAAGACAAGTACCGCGAACACGTAAAGAGCCTCAATCAGACGGGTGCAGGTGTTGCACCTGGGACAAGTAACCTTCGTGGTAAGTGTTCTCAAGCATGGCGATTGACGAATACTTAAAGTCCTTGCAGAAACAATCATTAGCATGTTCCCCCACTTCGAAGATCTTGACTCAATTTGGAGGGGAAATCCTTCCTTCGACGCCCGGCCATTTACATCCGATCAACGAACGAGTCGCTCTGAAGATATGCTTTCACTTGTGCGAGGGGGTGCAACATGCCCCGGTGACGACCTTTTCACGACAAACAGCAGTGATCCAGCAGTGCCGCAGGAAAGTTCTGCTACCGACGATCAGGGTGTCGGCGGCACTCCTTGGGGTGACTATGACTATGGTGGGACAGGGGAGGATGATGGGCAGGAGGGTGAGCATGCAGGGGACTACGACTTTCAAGACGACGCTGGGGGGACGTCCTACAGGAGGGATGATGACTTTGGGGGGATGTCCTATAGGAGGGATGATGATATCGGGGGGACTTATAGGAGGGGCGATGATATCGGGGGGACTTTTGGTGATGACATTGAGATGGATGAAAGCACTGGGAATGACGCAGGTTATCCTGCAGGTGTTCAAACATGGGTGCATACTATCTGCCAGAAAATCAACCGCCCATCTCACAGCTACACTTTAGTGAGAGACTGTTTCGTCTGGTATGCAAATCAGATCCACCCCTCAGACGAAGCGCCGCACCAAGTCTTGGGATTCTCGTGACACGTCTAAATTCACGGAGACGTCGTATCGTTGGGGAACTCCTGCACCCACTTCCAGTAGCACTCCGTCTTCTACGTCCCACCCTCGACACCGCTTCACATCTCCATACTCCTGATCTTCAGAAACAAGTCTTACGAGGGGTCGCAAACCGGCAGTAGGACATGCCAAGACTGACATACAAGCACATCTAGATAATCTCAGGCACGAGGCCGAATTGCTCAAAGGGGAACGAGCATCCAGCAATTCCAGCAAATATGAGTACGCTATCCATTCAAAGGAACTTGTTTTTCGTCGGGAGGAGGCCATTCACCAGCGACACGAAGCCGAGCTAATTCACAGGCGCCAACAGGAGTCCAAACAACTCGACATCAAGCTTACGACTGCACAAACGCAACTGTTCGAGAAGCAGGCTGAAGCACTTCGCCTGCAAATAATGTTGGCTGAATTAGAGGCAAAGAAGTGCAGTGGTAGTGCAAGCGGCGGCGCTGGTGTGTCCGATCACGAAGCTTTGTAGGTTCTCCTACATACAAAATTTCTTGCCATGTCGACAGTCTCATGTACCACTCGTTTGTTGTACCTGTACCACCATATGAAAATTTTGTGTCTGTAATCTACTACATGAGGTTTTTCAGCGTGACCGAACTGTGAGTAGATCCCGCATTAACGCTGTGCGGCAGCGTTGTCCAGGCGAGCCTTCAACCTCACTCACAACGACGTTCTCGTGCTGCCTCTCGAACTCCAGACCTTCATGCAGAGCCCAGCCCATCATCGACCCTTCGTCCCCGTTTCCTCCCTCAAAATGCACGATCATGTTGTGCAAGATCAAACAACACTCCACCCAGTAAATTGCAACATACAAGTTGTGCTTGCTCCGGATCTGCAAGCGGAGCTCTCGCAACGACTGGAACCTACCCTTTAGAGCTGCAAATGCATGCTCTACCCGGACGCGAACCTTGAGGTAAGTGCATGGTCAGTAAACCTCGATCTTTGTCGAGCATGAATGACATACTTTGGATAAATAGCAGTTGTAAATGCTCTGTGGTCGTGACAGCCTTCCCCCCCTCGGTCTCTTGAAAGGTGACAAACACCACGGCTCCAACGGATACGCACTATCTGCCCACACCCAGTGTTCCACTGGGAGAATCTCCTCGTGTTCACGTGCAAGCCGTGTAGCCTGAAAAGCATACGCATCATGAATGCTGCCTGGATGTCCAAGCCTGTAGTCGACGATTTGGAGGTTGTGAGGCATCACGACGAGCTGCAGCTACTGGTAAGTCACCCATTGGATCGATCTGTTGTCCACCGACCTGACAGTTTAGTGAATAGTTGCATTTCCTGTCATAGAACGTCTCCCCATACAGACTTGGTTTCATCATCAGCTTCACGGCTGAGCCATTGGCTGCAAAGACGCCATTCCGCCATGCTGCACATGTTCGCACTTCAATGAATTCCCTCGCTTTGGCCAGCTTGCTATCATCAGCGCCTGGGAAGAATATAAAGTCATCGTGCAGATCGAGCAGCGCGATCATAACACGATTAGTGCAATTGATAACTGAGCCAACGCTGACCCCGGCCCACTGCCTCACATCCTCTGGCGAGATCGCATTTCCATAGTGTCCCACACGGTTCAAGAAAATTGCCAGTTGCAATGCAACTGGCAACTGACGGTTAGGTGAGTTGTTTTGAAAGATCGGATGGCCGCTAATACGATCCAAAATGAAGTCGAACGTGTCTGGATTGACACGCAACTTTTTGCGAAACAAATCCGGCCGGTGGTCAGCAAATGCAGGCAACAGTTGTATTTGAGGGGCATGCATCAGAGGTATGGCTGGCTGGAACAGCACCCTCGCGGTACAGGCTTCGTCACGAAGCACCTCGATGGCACTGAGGAGGCATTCGAAGTGCACGTCCCTTTCAACAAGGGACAAGTCAGATTCGGGCACCTCATCAGAATCGGACGGGCGTAGCGATAGGGGGCTCGGGGGGGTAAGTACTATTGGACTCTCAATCTCCGAGGCTAATGGCAAGTCTTCATCAGATTCTAACGCGTTCTCGATTCGAGCAACAGAAAGATCCACAGCGATCTCGTCAAGTTCAAGCAAAAGTTGTTCTCTTTTTGACTGGCGTGGCATAACGGATTGCGGAGAGATGGGATTAGAACGAGAATATGAATTCAAATGATGTATACAGCCTATCTACAGCCTTCTGTATTTCTGTATGTGCTACAGTGAGTCTTGTCTTAGAGCCATTTACCGGGAACCACAGTCGCAATACTCCGGCGGAGTTCCAACGTCTTACAGAAGTTCGTACTATATTTTTTGCAAGACCAGCGAAGTTATACTAAGAATCAGCAGCATCATATCGTACCATAGCCTGTCGCTTAAGCACTCTGAGCGCCATTATTTAACACTGGCATAAAACTACGCTATATCCAAGATAGTTTTGACCCAAGGCTTAAAGCTTTATAATGCTATATAGAGCAAGATATGACTTTTTACACATTGCGAGTACTTAGTGCGAGAAATTTGCAGGTGGCGGTGCCGGTCACAGCCCGAAACGGAAGGTCGGTCACGCCCTGCCTGGCACACTGTGGGTGGGCCGTCGAGGGACCGGTGACGTCAGCTGTCATGCCTCGACGGCATGTCGGCTCACTCAGCAAGGCGGGCCAGCCACGTCGTCGTCCCGATACGGACAGTGGTGGGGGTGACACGCGATCGAGTCGCGTCGACCCGATCCAGTGACGACGCGTCCCATCCCCGATCGTTAAAAAGAGACTCGGAACTGCGCATAGTAAAATTCGTGTATGGCCACAGGTTGCCTGTATGATATCTACCCCGTCTAGACATGTATGGTGCCATCACTGCGGGCTCGAGCTTCCGAAGATTCTCGTCTTTGTCGCGTCGTCAAGGATCATGGGCACATGAAAAACATTGATTTGCCAGTGGTCGAAATGGAGAGAACAGAATCACGTACGCTACCTGTAGAACTACTTACTGTGTAGTAGTAGCCTGCATATCAGATCTGCGTACACGAGTGAGAGAAAAGCGGGTGAAGGCCTGGAGACGCGAGAACAGTGACACGGCATTACTTGAAAAGAAAAAGAAAAATAAAGAAGAGAAAAACAAACAAACAAGAGACAGAGCGAGAGCGAGATTAAAGACGAAGATGTCGAGATGTCGAGGTGATGTCGTTTCATGCAGCGTTTGTGTGGGACTCGGAGGAGGAGGATTGCTGCTCGTTTGCGAGGTGGCTGTGGCGCTCTCCATCCCCAGGATGCCACTTGCGTGCGTCCAAGACTGCCTTGAGCAGTTTGGTGTGTCCTTGGCTGGCAGCACTCCCGTAAGCCTTGAGGAAAGCCTCTTCGTCCCCCTGGAACCTGGGGATGGACAGTCAGGTGCTGAGAATTGGCAAGGCAGGTGCCAATGTGACTTACTCATTGAGGAACTCGCTCATGATGACACTTCGCTGGTAGTACTTGGTGTTGAATTGCCGCCCGAGCGGTCCGTTGTGGTAATGGTGGGGCCAGTCCTTCAAGGGAAGGACCAGGCCGAGGCGTGGCTCGCCTTCTGTCCAGTGGCGCACGATGTCCTTCCAGGAGTCGGATTTGGGTGTCCGTGTCCCATCTGCATGCAAGACAGGCACGTTGGGGATGAGTAAGCCCCTGGGAATGTTGTAGGGATGGCCACCGATCCTCTGGCGTCTGACACGCTGCGAAGGAACACTCATCAACACGTTCGATGGTTGGACGAGTTGCGGGATCGTGAATCGCGTCGGTCATGAACTGACAGTAGCTGGGTGCGGTGGGTGCGACTGGGGGACTGGAACGGGCCACAACATTGGAGACGACAAGGCGGGGGTCTGCACAGATGAACACTGGTGGGCTGGGATGGAGTTGGTCGATGGTTGGTCGCTTTGTATGGCAGGACTCAAGTTCCGAATGAAACAAATGCACTCACCGGGTGCTGCTAAGTCACTGGTACCCGGACAGGGCACTGCTTCGGATCCTGAACGTATGGACATCGACGTCAAGGCCCTCATGACCAAGTTGCTCATGTAGTTGAGCTGCTGGCGGATCTCCTGTACGTCCACTGACATTGCCGCTTGCGAGGAGCGGACCTCCTTTACGGTCGTGTGCAGTGCTGACACGTCTGCAGTTAGTGATGCATGGGCGGCCTGGAGGGCCTCAGTGGATGCTGGTCAGACAAGGGCGGCTTCACCTGCAAATGAACGGTCACCTTCGCGTGAGACTGGTCGCAGAGCATCACTATGATCGTTCTCATAACAATGAAGTTCGTCAAGGAGGTAGCGCATCAGAGTGTCACGCTACGCGGTACACGGTGGTGTGGAGCAAAGGGTGGCGGCATCAGTTTCATGTACTTGCACACCCAGATAGGAAGGTGTGCTACTCACATGCTTGCCTTCTGCCCACCCACCCCACCATCGGACACATGCAAGGGTCCATCGCTGACCCACTGGAGCAAACATGAATCGGTATTGTGCCCCACCATGACGGTAACAGTGTGTTGAGAAGGTCCCAGGAATCTGGGCACCCGCAACTGCTTCATCGATCCATGCCTGAACCGTGTCATGGGAAAGTGGCTCGCCTGGCTGTAACACCCCATTTGCACCAATGGCGGGGAACAGGAAGTCCTCCTCGGACATTGGCCGGCCAAGATGGACAAATTCAACCCACTTCATCCAGAAAATGAGACGTAGGAACGCATCACAAGCGCTGCCCATATCTGGGCGCGGGTAAATCCTGTAGCGGTTACCTGGTGTGTGCCAACAAAAGGAGACCAAGTCAGCGCGGTGCATCTCACTTTGTCAGGATGAAGACATGGATGGACGAACTTCGTAAGTCAACTTCCCTCATTCCCTTATCCAACTTCCTCTGCCATCCCTTTCGATTCTTCAGGTGGATCTCGAAGTAGACATTGAGATTGTTTATAGTGAGTGACTGTTCACCGCCTTGCAGGTATTTCATGAACACCTCATCTATGATTGATTTGTCTAGGTGGACATCCCCGCACTTCAACTTCACAAGCTCGTACATCAGGAAAGTTTTAATGAAATGATAATGTTATATAAGACTTTATCTACCCTGTAAAGCCCTATAAGGTATATCATAATGACATACACATTGGTTATGCTATATATTCTCTGGGAGCCTTGGCAGCATAGGTCAAAAGTAATCATTCAGGTAGAGTGGATCATATGTATCAGAATGTGAACAGTAGATCATATATGTCTTTCATTATCAGACATTACCAGCAGTTGTCATTGACACCACCGACAGCTTAAAATAAAAATTGCTATAGCAAACTTCAATTGAACATATCAATCATGCTATTACAAGAAAGCATTTTCATTCAATATCATTTACATAATGAGTACCTACTGAGTACACTACTAAGTATGATGAACTACTTAAACCTCCAAAAAAGCGAAAATAAAGCAGAGAAAGACACTACAGATGACTTCACACAAGGGTATGCTTACCCAAATATGAACCCTAAGACTTAGAGTCTTAGAGTGACTCTTGCCCTGAGGTAGAACTCAGAGACAAGAGTGAAGAAGAGAGAGAAGGGGAGAGAGGGTGAGTTTATATAACATGTACTATACAGTCATTACAAAGACATTCTCACACTTGTGGCTGGGGAAGAGTTGTTCAAATGATCATAAAATGACATAGATGACAAGACTAGATATTGATGATCAAAGTGAAATCAGACTGAAAAGAATATTGACATTCATATCATGATGATATTATCTGATGAGCAATTATAATGTACTGTCAACTACATAGCATTATTATATATGGCATATCAGCTCTTGTCATCATTATATCATGATGATAAAAGTATTGTAATTCTGATATCAGGCCTATATGCAGTTGACCAGATAGTAAAATGTCTGCCAGGTTATCTAATGCATTGTCTGACTACTATCATTATGATTTGTAGATGATCATGCCTTATACACCATTGTCCAATTCATATCGGACAGATAACTACTTACCATAACCAACTGGGAGTACCAGCACTTCAAACCCCCCCTGATGTAGTTCCTATCAACACCTGCTGTTAAAACCACTGTCGAAAGTGCAGGTAAAAGCATGCACTGGTACTGACCTTGTCCAGAGCGTGAATGCGGTTGCACCACAGGCCAGGTGTTGCAGGTGCCATGTGATTGTCAGCTTCATGCTCTTGCTCAGGAACTCGCCTGGTGGTGGCACTCGACACCCCATCATTGTAAGACGAAGATACTGGAGTGGGATGTCAAGCGGACACTGAGATGCTGACCAGGCAAGTATCCTATCCATGTACTCCTTTTTCATGGCGCCCGAGTGTGTCCGTTCGGCCCCATCAGAACTGACTTTATGTCTGATAGATGCTACGACATCGTTGACCTCTGCGGAGAGCACTGGGTTACCCTCCCACTGGTGCCGTGCATCGTTGTGATGCCAGCTCCCACAGAATGTCGCACCATCACTGCCAGGAGGGAAGGTGCGTCATGGGGTGTATTAGTCAATGAGCCTACAAGGTAATGCGCACCTTTCATCCCACAGCATCTTAAACGCCACTCGAACACCGTCAATCGTACTTTGACTGCAGTTTTCCTGAAAGCCTCTCCATGAAAGGTAAAGTGCGAGTGCTTTGTCTGAGCATTGATTTGGCACACGCTCAAACGCATTCTTGAAACCCGGATCGCTGTAGATCTCTGATTCATGTTCGGTGTGAGCCAGAATTTGTGGCACCCCCTCCAGTGGAAAGTGACCCTGCAACCATGAACGTGCTTGGCAGACATGCCTGGAGTATGTCTCCCTTGTCTTTGCTGCCCGAAGGTGAGTCTGTTTCCCTGCTTCCTTGATCTGATGGACGACATGCAGGCTGGGCTGCTCCTTTGCAGTAGACGCCCTTGCCCTTCTTTTAGGCTTTTTGGAAGGCCTGGATGAGGCAGCGCACTCGGTAGTCGGCATGCCCTGTTCCTCCATCGCAACACCTGGGTGCCCTCTCAAGCAAGCAGGCATGGATGGTGCAGAAGTCACAAGTGTGAGTGTCACTGCTAAATCATGGTCGGCTACATCTATTTCATTGGGATTTAATACATTCAATACAGATTTGATGCAGTAGCAAAGTACTCAGACGAAGAATAGATATGCATATACTACCAGTGCAGTAGACCTAGGATTGACAATGGACATGGTATAAATTTCGTCGTTGCACGCCTGGAAAGTCAGTCATGCACGCAAGTAAATACCACGGGCAGGGGCGGCCTCGAGGAGTATGTCGGTGATGTGGCTTCCACAGGGGGGAAGCACTCCAGCTGTGTGCAACGTCTCCAGTTCAGATTCATCCGATGGCTCGTCGCCGGCATCCAGGTCTTCATCTGAGATGGATACCAGATTTTCCAGTGGCGTGATTGCCGGGCGACGGTAGTTCACATACAAACCGTCAGATTCAGTGACCCCTCGCAATTCCTTCATAATCGCTGTGTGCGTGGCAGCAATACTGAGTGTGTTGAATATCTCAATGCAGCTGTTTGAATACGTGAGAGTGAAATTGACACCCGGAACACACGTCGCCACCTTCAAGTTGACACTGTCAATCTCTAGGGCCCACTCCTCCTTCATTTTGATGCCCCCCTCATCGTTGACATGCACCTTCAATCGTGCTCTTCGACCATACCCCTTATTTTCGTCTCCACCACCTAACATTCGAGACTGAAGGCGGAGCTTTGACTCGATTTCCTTGTCTGGGATGGCAAAGAAGGATTCAACGAACACGGAGTCTTCTCGATGGTCATAGATGTAGTAGGGTTGGGATATACCAAATCTCAGTCACGGCAGTGGCGGTCCGAAGTGATGGGTGAGCAAGTTCTTGTTGCATGTCCTTCGCTAGTATCCTGTCCCATGCGACATCGGACTCCAAGTGCACAGAAAGTGCGGACTGCTGAGGAACTGCAGAAATTCAACCTCCTGCCACCGTGGGGGTTCAACGAACTTGAGGTAACCAACACTATCATTACGACTGACAAGAGTGAGGTTCTCATGCTGCAGTACATGTCAGTCAATGGCATTGAATACAAAGAAGCGATAAACTAACCCCCAAAGACAGTCGATCACGCAATTCATCTCCAGCAGGCGTTCTCAGACATCAGCCGCACCGAAAATGCCAGGGTCGTCCTCTTCATTGATAGAATCCATTCGAGAAGTTTCCATCCGTGCCATGGGGTGTTTGAATATTGGTGACGTTGATAATTTCCTTCAGACGGAGCACACCACGCACGACATTTTTGCTGGATACACCGGTGTGATGGGAGGCATTCCTGGGCAGTCAGCTCATGAATGGTGCCACATGTCTCTCCTAGGTCGACGAGGGATTGGTTGAACTTTGCGTCGATTTCATCCGGGACCCACTCAAACACTTTGCGGTTGAGGTGGAACTCTTCCGATCGTGGTGGATAGCTAGCGTGGCCTGTACATGCAATGAGTAAGGTCAACGAAGCATACACCAGCGCTCCCATATGTACTAAGTTTGTTGTCACCGAGTACATTGACGATGTACGCTGGTTTGAGGTCACTAGGCTCGCAACGGTCGATGTGGAGTATTTGAACAGTGTCCCAAATGATACGATGCAAATTGACAGGTAACCTGGTGGGGAGTAAGGCTGTCTGCATGAGAGAAAATAAATGTCCGCAACTCACAACAATCCTGTACAAGAAGAGTATATTCTCTGACCGACTTTGCTTACAAACTATGCTGGTTCGAGGTGGCTAGGTTTGCGACAGTTGATGTGGAAGATTTGAACGGCATTCTGCATGAAATGGATTGACAGGCATCCAGGTTGGAAGTAAGGCTCTCTGCGTGGGGGAAAATGAACATCTGCAACTCACAATGAACCCGGACTTCCTCCTGCTTTGCTTACGATGTACGCTGGTTCGAGGTCGCTAGGCTTGCGACGGTCGATGTGGAAGATTTGAACAGTGTCCTGAATGATATGATGCAAATTGACAGGTGTCCTATTGGGGAGTAAGGCTGTCTGCATAAGGGAAAATGAATGTTGGTCAGTGACTCACAACGATCCCATGCAAGAACCATATCCTTCATCAAGCTTTCTTGCGGTCTCTGTGGGCATGGTTTCAGTCCGGGGATGTCAGAAATCCCAGTGCAGCTGTTCGAGTATGTGAGCACACGCAGGTAAAGTCGACACCAGGAACGTACATCACCATCTTCAGGTTGATGCCATTGGTCTCCGGGGCCTGTTCTTCGTGTTGGTGCTCCCCTGGGTAGATGGGCAGCAGGCGACCGCGTGAAATACAATAAAGACGACTGTGATGCAAACCCCAGGCAACATGACATGAGGAAGATGTGTGGTATGTCCTGGGAGGACATATCCTGGGCGACATGACGTGAGGAAGATGTGTGGTATGTCCTGGGAGGACATATCCTGGGCGACATGACATGAGGAAGATATGTGGTATGTCCTGGGAGGACATATCCTGGGCGACATGACGTGAGGAAGATATGTGGTATGTCCTGGGAGGACATACATCGCACGGGGATTTTACAGTTTGATCTGGTTGGCAGTATTTTCAGTGAGATCAAATTTTCCCAAGTAACCGGCTCACCCATTGACCATGCAGTACTCTGCGGCGGATTGAGGTTGCTAGGCTCTGAATAATACGATGCAAGTTGAAACGTGCATAGTGGGGGGAGGGGCTGTCTGCAGGCATATTCTTCATCGGGCTTCGCTTGCAGCTCCAGGGAACTCTTGCCGGACACAGACAGCCGTCTGTGGGATATTGTTGTTCCCCCTCGAGTGTTCCTGCACAAATATTGGCATTACACGACTGGCTAATGGCATTGTAAGGGACAAAACAGGCAGTACATAAGACGCCTTACTCACGAACTGATTCAACACTACAGAATTGTGTGAGCGTGCTAGTCCATGGGGTCATAGACTCCGGCGCTGATGTGCCCGCTGCCCGATGGGTCAATGACCCTAGCTGCCGGAGACAGTGCAGCAGCATTAACGACGGTGTCAGATGACTGACCCCCTGCATCCTCATCCTCAAACCCTACACAAGATGACTGGGAGGATAGATGGGAAAAGTCTTGCACTAAATCTGGCCGTGAGTATTCCAGTACGACGGCTGGGATCTCCAATTCATAGAATGAGTCACAATTGCTGTCCTCACCCAGTGGTGACATATGGACATCAGGTGATGGGTCCACATCCAGTGGCAGTGTGAGGAGTTGAGTTGGCAAAGAGATCTTGTATGTGGGCAACAACCCGTCATCGGAATAGCTCATGACCCGAAGGCCATGTCGCAACTGCCCGCTGTCAGTGTTGCCTGGTAGCTGTACATGATGAGAAATAAGGCAGGCATTTTTTGCATGAACACGGAACTCACCTGCAGAAGAGCGCGCATAGCCGTACCAGTGAGGGCATCCATCAACTCAGACTGGACGATACTTGGTGACCAGGAGAGGCATTGCAGGCAAAATGTTGCCAGGGAATGGAGATCAGGCTGCCGAGAAGTCGTCGTGGTTACAGGGGAATGTCCATCCGACCAGGAGGTGAGCGGTAACAAATACATTGCCAAGACAGTAGGGTCAGGGAATTCAGTGTGTTCCTCCTTGATGATGCGTGCAATTTCGTGGTGCTTGCCGCCTAGGAGTCTCTGAGGATCGGTTCTTAGCACCTCACAGACATCATCACGCCACTTAGCGACAAAGTCCATAAACTCAACAAATGGGAATGAGACGGCGGCCTCCAAGAGGCTCCTTCCAAAGCCATAATAAGCAAGCCGATGGGCGACCTCCACACTGCACCAGCTGCCGCTAGCCTATTGGTTAGGTGAGAATAACTCAGTTTGCCTTCGGAGTAGTGACAGAGGGCTTACATCATTGTCTGTACTGCTCATAAGCACGATCAGAAGGAGGTCCCCCCATTCAAGGGACGCATCCTTTTCTATAGCATCCGGGGTGTAGATGTACACGTCTTCATACCTGCCAATATTTGGGACGCTACCGTTTCACGGGTAAGTAAGACAGTAGTGCTGGCTACAACCTGTCAAACCTACCTGCAGATGATGCACGTCACACCGAACAATAGGGCATCGTTATATGGTGTCGCCACAGCATCAATGAGCCCGAGTGACTGGAGACAGGCCAGTTCTGCCTCTGCCTCTCCTGGAGCCTGGCAAACAAGCTCTGTTAGAGTCCACCAGCGTTCACGTGTCCACAGTCAGTGTGAACAAAATAAACTGACTTACTACATGCCAGTTAAACCCAAACGCTGTCAGAAGTTCTTGAAAGCGTTGGGAAAGGAGGCGTGGAGCGGACAACGATGGGATGTCCTTGCCTCTCTTGAGCTGTGGGCAGTCCGGTCCATCAAAAACAAAGTAGGCATGGAGGAGGAACTGGGATAAAGCTGAGAGACGACGGAATATGATCTTCATTTCATGGGATTGTCCTGTACCAGCGCGGCGCCATGAAAAAACATTCACTAGCGAGTACATCCACGCGCTAGCACCACAGTTACAAGGAATCAGATATAGACGGTACGCAGGTAGCTGGCTCACTTACCTGGCATTGAACCCCACAGTGAGCAGTTGACCACCCGCTCGCTTGCTGGATGGGTCAAAGCTCTCAGCACCCAACTCGCCCAGTGAACTGCGTCTTGCTGCAGGTGCGATGATCTAACAATGGTCTCAGTCTAGTCATTCCAATGGAATATAGAACAGAAGGGGCAAAGCGAAACACTGACCGGCCATAGTTGACGTACTTTCATGACTCTCGAGTGTCGTAGAGGACTTGCAAGGAAAAAGTCGGGGAAGGTGGAACGGCAATGGGATGTTTGTCAGTTGATAAACTGAAGGGCTACGCCTCGCTTACAAAGACGGCGTCGACCACTTGCCAATTTCATGTTGCAGTGAGTGAAGTCAGTGAATGAGAGATGTGCTCAACGCGAGAGTGGACTGACCTGATGCAAGAATGGATGTACTTGATGTGAGAATGGGTGTGCTCGATGCGAGAATGGATGTATCTGGGGCAAGAATGGGTGTACTCGATGCGAGAGTGGATGTACTTGTACTTGGTGCAAGATCAGACGTCCTTGCTATCCCAACTGCACGAGTGCCCGAGCCACTGAATGAATGGAGTGGCATTCGCCAGGTCATCTGGCAATCAATCCGCTAGGTGAACACTCGGATGACCATTGGTAGTTACTCACCGGCAATGGCCACAGCATGGCAGCAACCAACAGTGAAGGATGGGGGGAAGGAGGACGGATGGGGAGGGGAATGACTCCGGCTTATCGGATGACACGCTGCTGGGGGGTGGTTAACGGCTATGCAATTATGTCAGTTTATTCCGGAATGATCCCCTGGAGGGTGCAGACCGGTTCGAGCTGTAAAGTCGGGCAGGCAATTGTAAAGTCCTGCAAAGTCGCTTTATGATGGGGAATTTTCATGCACCTCAGAAACCGAGCTGGCCAGATTCGCAGAGTCGAACCAGAAAAATTTGCAGACTGCCCAAGGGACAAGACCCTGGCAGTTACGACGACTTTGCACGTCCTGGGCAGCTGGCCGCTCAGTAAGGACTTACGGCAGCAGGGTTCAACGTTCAATCCTCATGCCATGTCGTACATTGACAGCTAGCCGATTGCAGGATGTTATTTTACGCTGCGTGCAAGTGGATTAGAGGACCTGCAGTGCCAAAATTCGAGAATATAATGTCTGCCACTCCATAGGCATCTATGAGATCCCTTCAAACTCAATAATATCCAATACCAGTAGAATACTTGGTAGAAACACCAATTTTTTAGACATTGGGCCATGACGAATACAACTGTCGACGGGCACTGGAGGTGACAGCATGAGTGCCTCGCACTCAGAGTCCAGGTACACCACAGGACTATGCTATACTAATGAGTAGTTCTCTCCCCCCCCCCTCCCTCCAGGCCCCTCTCTCATAGGTAACTTTGGACGTGAGAGTTCATTGGAGGGGTGTGGTCTCAGGCATGCAAAGGTCAGAGGACGTATGTGTTTGCAGCTGCACACCAGACACGTCCCAGAGTCCCAGTAGCCGAGGGCGCCCGAAACGTACGCTGACGGCAGTGTAATGCAATACAGTACGACATACCACGCTACGTAGTCACCTGGCGTACTGTACATTGTCCCTTGGTCGCTCCCGCCCACCCTGCACTCGCTCCTGCCCCTGCACGGGGACTGGATTTTGCTTCCGAGGCGCGATCGACGGTGCCGTTGCGCCATCAGAACCTGCTGCACGGCCGTTCCCGCTGCCGTCCACCGGCCGCTGTGGCTGGTGGCCGACTCAAACATTTGCAGCGTGACAGCACCGCCACCTGCACATTTTCCGAAATAAACTGACTTTATACTGTTGGCCAGATGAATATATGGCATTGGCGTAAAAGTAGGAATCCAATGATATACATACAGTACGCTACGTATAAAAACCAAGTGGCGTGTGGCGAGGTTTTGCTTCCCTTTGTTCCACAGAGATCGCGGTTGACCTAGACTCTGTATCTGAACCATGTCCCACCTTCTGTACTGGCCAGGTCGCATTTTCTTCTATCCGGTCGGCAACACATCTGCTATCTGCCTCACAGAGGAATTGCCTCCCGAACACAAGGCGGATGTGCTAATCCTTGGTTGCGGCGATCCCAGGCATATTTTGTACACAGCGTATGCTGATACCTCAATATCGAATGGTACGGCGCCAGCATTATACCCGTGAACTTCTCTTCCGAACGCAAGAACCACAGAACCTCGCAAGCTTGATGTTACCTGCTGCGATACCGATGCCGCTGTCCTTGGTAAGTGCAGGCAGTTTAGGCAAGTGCACTTCACTCATGTCTTTCTTTTTCTTTTTCGATAGCCCGCAATACCCTGCTCTTCACGCTCTTAGCCGATGACGCCGCTGAAGATAGACTTTCTAGCATCTGGAACATTTTCTATCATATGTTTCTCGACGAAAGCTCGCTCTCGTTGCTCATCGAACAATGTAGCAAGCTCGTCCCACTTGCGGAAAGCCTGGATTCGTGGAGACAAGGCCCTTACGCGCACGTCGTCACCATGTGCAGTTCAGATACCCTTTCCGAGATTGGTCGATTCTGGAAACTTTGGCTCGGGACATCCAACTTCAATGCTAAGCAAGCTAAGCGTTTTAAGGAGAACTTTCAGAGTGGCATGAAAAACGTGCGGAAGCGTTGTGAAGATGGGATTGTAACGACTTCTATGCGTTCAGCGGGGCCTCTCGCTCCAGTAACCCTATTCGCTGTTTCCGAACATTTCAAGCGTTTTTGGATGACGGGCGTGACTGACGACGGGTCACCAGACACGAAACCGGCGAACAACCCCAACCCCACCTTCGCTTTTTCCTTGTTTGGAGACGAGTTCGCCGTACACTACGGCACAGACCCCATCTCGGGTTTTCACCTTGCAGAAGCACTAGCATCGTCTGGTTTGGAGTTAACTAACAAGACAGCATCAGTAATCCCCAAAGTCGTGCAGGCTGTTCGCCAACAGTTTAGCTCCTGGTGCAAGGCCGTCATCCGCCGTGTCCAGAACTCAAGTGCTTCCTCAGCATCCCTGATGGTGCGGATGTATGCTGGAGAGGCACTTGCATTCTGTCAGGCGCTCCGTGCTGTTAACACTTCCGCGGTGCACACACCGGTATTCACTGCGCCATGGAGGCGATCAGTGGTACAGCTCGATGACACATTGTACTCGCAGAGTGCTCCATCTCCCGCTCCGACCTCATTCAACGTAATTGAGACGTCCAATCTACTTGATCATCTCGGGTTGCAAAACCTGCTCACTGTTACCATTCCCCTCCTTTTTGATTCTCCCTCGTCAACGCTTTACACCGAAGCTTTACTGCCTGTAGGTGATTCACCTGCCAAAGGTATCCTGGACCAGGTGTGCGGTGACCTCTCTACGATCTCGCTACTTTTAGGTGTTGTTCCTTCTGCCTATATTTCCCGTTTCACCACACGTTCCAACACCGCCGAGACCATGATGCTGAGCCTCACGGACTCTTCCGTAAGCCAGTATCATGAGCGTCTTGCCTGGAAGCATATCAATTTTGGTCATCCCTCCAATAGTTTACAGGAACCCGAACTTTCCTTCTCCGAAACACAACTGGCCAGGAAGCTGTTCGACATATACTTGAGGATGTTCTCCGATGAAGACCTCAGCAAACGGATGGCCATCTTTTCTCTTGATAAGTCTAAGGCGCAGCGGATGATACAGTCTTCAGGGCTTATCCATTACTCGCGCCGCAGCTTCGCGTTGTTACTCGCGCATATCAAGACAAAAATCCACTGTGACTGGAACAAAGTCATCAATGATCTAGAGGCGTCGATTCTACAGGACCGTACACTTCTCACGGGATCCAACTTTTACCAAGAGACGGCGTGTCAACTCCACCTCGCAGGTTTCTGTCTTCCCTGGTTTAGCCCTGAGCACGTACGGGAAGTTCGCTCCGAAGAAGACCCGCCTATTTTCCGTGCGTGGAACACGGTTCCCGAAGTCGTAACCGTCGTGCTAGTGGTTCCTCGTCACGTTATCGCCAAGGTACAAGCTGACCTCTCGGATGCTGGTACTCCCATTTTGCAATGCGAAATAGCAGTCGCTTTCAAACACAATGCCTTCGGGTGTATCTCAGGTTCGTTCGGCAAGCTTGAGGTATCAGGCGAGGGCGAGAATAAAGTAGCGGTTGTTGTCGAGGACAGGACGGGGATTAATGGCACTTCGCCTTTGATTGTCTCCTTCCCTGTTCTTTCTACCACCCTCATCTACACGTCTGGTGGGACTGTTGGCCTGGCCGTACGCTCCACTCTTGCAACTACGGGGTTGACGCAGAAGTTGGGGCTAGAGATGTCTCTGTTCAAGGCTCCGTTGACCGACGAACGATATGCCCATGTCTTGGCAAAGGCACCGACAACCAGCAATGACACGATCAGTTCTGAGTGCTCGCTTGGACCTCCCAAGTCAGACACGAAGAGGCAGGGTCGTCCGATCCACGCGGAGATGGACAAGTCCAATATGCAAGTACAATCACTCACTGCACGCGTCGACATCGTAGACCCGGCAGGAGAGGCTTCACTCACCGGCGGTTGCGCGGTCACCGTGGAACAGTTGTCCCCGAACAAAGCCAAGCTACATGTCGATCAATACGAGCATGTCATCTCCTTCCCTTTGCCCGTTGACACGGCAAATGCCAAACTGCGCATAGCACGAAAATCGAAGTATGTTGAGGTGAGTGTCGCAAGCATACCACATCGCTAGATGTTCATGGTAGAAACAGGTGGTTGCGCCAATGACTTTGACGCTCAACGTCAAACGAGAATCTAAAATCGCGGGGAATTTCAGAACGACCTTTGACTGTGGCGTGCCGACGCTCTGGAGTATGCACCGCGTGAGTTTAGATCGTTGCCCAACCTTCAAGCTCTCCAAGAGTCGCAACGCATTCGACTGGCTCAGGCCACATGTGGGACTTTCGTTTTCCCAAAGGGAGCGTGCGTCACGCGAACGGGGCACACTTCCGGGATCTACGCCTGACACGTTTGTGAGCTTGAAGGACTCCCTTCACTGTCTCTTAGTCTCCGCTGCGGGATTGGAAGGACCACGTCAAGCAGAGTTTGCCTTGTGGAACCCTGATGAAGACGAATTCTATGCAACGATTCTCGTCACCGATATCCGACTTGACCTTGGCTCCCATACGGTCGTAGCTGATTCGTGGATCATACCAGGATCGAGTGACATTCGAAACAAATTGAAGATAGCACAAGTACTTTCCATCAAGACAGATGCCTACGAGTCCGAAGCATGGAGACATCTGCTCCCTCTCTTCATCGAGCGGTGCCGTACTTGGAAGCATAAACCAAGTTGCGAGTACCTCGTTGATAACTCTGTTCCACTCTACCCTGGTGCCGGGTCAGACCCAAAGAAGGTGCCGTGGTGCTCCTGTGGAATGGGCATCGGGACAGAAGTGTTGAGAGAACGCTATGGCAGCGTTGCGGCCAAATACGCGACAAGGGCAGCAATCAGTCCGTTATTCCCTGTGTCGTATATGGACAAGGTAGGGCTGAACATGGACGACCCGGCTGAGCCCTCCCCGACTGGGTGTGTGGCGTGCGGAAAAGGAGGCGTCCCGCTGTCTGCGTGCGCCAGGTGTAAGAAAGTCAAATACTGCTCGAAAGATTGTCAAGTAAAGGATTGGAAAACGCACAAGAAGAACTGCGTATCAGCGTGAGCCACGAGAGCATCCTATATCTTTGCTATACTCGGCACTGTCCAGTAAATCCCGTCGTTAACGCTTCCGGCGCATTCTTCCATACTTCCACGTCGTCTTTCGTACTCCTGTCTGGCTCATAACCAAATGTTCGGTGCTCAAGCTACACTTCAGATGGCTACGACATTCTATACGTGTTCCACGCTGTCTTGGGCACCGATTACAGTACAATCAAAAGGATGGGAAAGACACAAAATCAGTAACTCCACATTTCATCTCGACATGATTAAACGAGGTACCATGACCCCGAACTCGCAGGGGTATCTCTATAATAACACAGCAGTTATCACCGACGATGAACTCACCATCGCCACCAAAGGGGAATAAATATTTATAAAACCCAAAGGAATCCCGGCCTCATCGCGTGCCATTTGAGACGTATGGTTTCTAGCGCTTGCCACCTTTGATTAACTCGACACCGGTAACATCATCCCTAGCACTGTCCCACTCCAGATCCATCGCTTCAGATTTCTTTTCTTCCAGTGCCGCAGTCTCGTAATTTGCAGTCGCAGTCGATGATATAGGTGAATCTCCGCATCCACAGTCGTATGTCTCGTCGAGCTTGGCGCAGTCGAATACCGGTTTGCCAAGTCTGATATTTACTTCGTTATGCATGGAGCAGAGCCTGAAGCACCGAACGTGTACGGGTGAGGATGCAAAGACGATTGATACTCAGTGTAGTCGAGAGGTTGACCGAGAAGCGATTACTCACCACAAACTCGCAGAGCGCCGGTTCGAGGTCTACGCAACGTCACATTAAACATGAGAATGGGTGACGACCGAGCATATGAAAAGTATATTATGCATGTACGAACCTGGGGAGGAAATTTCTTCAGTAACTCCTGAAATTCAGAGGCGCACTCTCCACACGGGTACAGTCGCGAGGTGAGGTACATAAAGGAACCGAGAGCCTCTCGTTCATCGGACGTTGGGTGCTAGTTTGGAACAGAAGACGCGTATATTGTGGGGACCCGGTAGCGTAGAAACTGACACGTACCTCTGGGAATCGTAGTGTCATGGTATGTCTGTGGACACACCAGAATAAAGAACAGCGAGCCATCGACGAAGAGACACTACGCACAGAAGCTTCCACGTCGCACGACCAAGTTCAGCCCTAAGAGAAAATGAAAACTCGTAGGTTTTGAATTAACTGGGGCAGCGTACTTTGCAGTCTCGTTCCCTAGCTTGGACATAATGACGCCTCCTTCTACCCCTCCCACCGCGCCAGAGTGTTCAGATCCATAGCCGTGTGAGTGGTCAGGATACAATTGCCAATCCTTTCCGACACCTCCCTCGCCCCAAAGTTCCCCAGTCCATGGGTCGATGTATGCTCGCGTTGGTGGATGAAGGGATGCGAGCGTTGCTAGGATTAACTGGCGGCATCGTGAGGGCGACACGGAGTCCGAAGAACAGAGTATCAAAGTTTCAGCTCGGGGCATTGAAGTCATGGAGAGACACGCACAAGAGAAGCAATGATTAAACAGAACAACTTCGCGAATCGTGACAGCATGGCCGTAGTCGTATGGCCACCACTTTGAGTCGTCCGGATGCAAACGACAGTCGTGCTTGTTATTAGAGCGTCGTACTTGCAGCTAACAGGTCAATCTCCTCTTGTATGTTCAATAGCTCTGTTCGCTCGACCGCTGGACGGCAGCGGTGCGCCTTGAATTCGATGGCTGTGATGATGAACAGCTGACGACCTTGAGGTCATTGGCATGGACTTTCCTAATGAGGCAGGTCCCCGTGATACTCGGCCCCTATCCGTACCAAGGTGCATTATAAGGATAGTCACACCCACGACCTGCATACTCAGATGGCTCCAACCATACAGTTAAATGCCACTGCTGCGGGGCCCCTGTGCGAGGGGTTTAATCCGATTGTCATGCCCCCACTCTTCACCTTCCAGCCGCATGAAGTTGGCTTATCGTAGCATTGCCAAAGTGTCAACAGTTCGTCTTCGACCACTCCGAACCGCTTTTCCTACTCGGTTCCGAGCCTGCCCAATGATCGAAGGATTCTGCGAGTTTCCTCTTGTACCGCTCGTGTTGAAAAAAAGAGGTCGCAGAAACAAAAGTCATCAAGGAACGCTGACTACGGCAGTGGCGGCTGCAAGCAGCATTCAATCGTGTTGTCGTAGTGTGATCTTGGGCCTTGCCAACATGTTTCATTCTGAAACACTTTAAAACATTTGAGTCAGATTTGAGCCAGTCCTACGGCAGAACTGGAGCATTGTGAAGGGCAACGCTCGTAAGCCTGGGTGCTTGAGTAATTGATTCCCGCTGCCCATAAAATCCACTGATAGCAAGTCAGGCGAATTTCAACAGTGACCTATCGTATAAGCTGTCCAAACCTGAGTAAAATGATGATGTGCACAAAGTCGCCTTGCGCATGTACTCCACATTGGAATTTGGGGGGCACCCTGACAACCAGATCCGAAAACGAAAACTTGCCAGCTCGACCGGATCAGGAGACAGGGTGCAGAGGTTGGTAGTCACATGTGTAGCCCTGTTGTCCGATTTACGTGTCATTCTATCCAACAGCAGCTTCAACGATGAACGTTTGAACAGTCATTGGGTTATCACTGGGCAAGCCTTGGAACACCATGACTCGCTGTCACGATCTATGTACTACTTACCTCGCTTTTGCATCCTGCAAGATCTGCTTGTCAAGATCCTTCGTCTCTTCGGGCAACTCTGATGTTCGCCGCGCACGTTCGAACCACTACTCAAGAGTAGAAGCTGAAGCCAGCACATCGCCGCTGCACTGGTCGATAAGGCTTGTCTAAAACGGAGGTACTAGGATCGTACTTACACCTGGGGGTATAAAGGCATGATGCGATTGTCACAATCTGCAGCTCTCTCTCAAAGATGCAAATCTCGACGACATTCCTTCTCCTTGCTTTTACTGCATACGTACGTGCGACGTGCTCGCAGTGCCCGCATACGGTAAATGGCCAGACGTTTACTTTTGCGTGCGAATATAAGGGCGAAAACTATTGCCAGTGAGCTGTTAGCCCATACTGCCCAAGTGGAGTTACTCACGCGTGGCTTTGTTCAGTTATACCGGGGGTAACGGCGAGGATAGACCAGGCCCACTCTGTCCTTACTACGTGCGTGTGGCACGACCGCGGTCGATTTCTTGTGCACAAAAACATCTAATGACAAGTATGACAGCTCTACGGAGAATTTGCGGGTTTCCTCGATAACGAGAACAGCGATATAGGGTGCCCGTTTACCATGCACCTAACCTCGGCAAGCTGCCCCGCTTGCCCGCTTGATGGTCTCACTTAAATACAAATGTGTCAATTGGCGAACTGCAGAAAATGTATAGAAAAAAATGCACGGCTTGAAGTATATTATCATGTATCAGCGCCTTCGAAGTATCAAGAAATTCGATGAGATCTCCAGTTTCGAGGACAGACGTTTCGATATCATCGATGTTGAGAATCTTCTCTGCGTACGTGTAGAGAACATACCGCTACATATACACACGACAGTCTTCAGATTCGGCCGGACGCGTTGTGCCCATCCAGGACAATCCAGCGAAGGTCCACTCGATGGACTTTGAAACGTTGTAGATTGGAGTGAAGCTAAGTTAAGCTGAAGCTGAAGGACCTCGGGTCGGACGAGATAGGATACGTGGGAAAGTACTATATGGGTGCTACAAGATTGAACAATCACATGAATTGAGCTCTCAGGATGCTTGGATCAAAGTCAAGTTTAGGTCGAGTACACATTCATTATCGAGGATGTAACATATCCGTGCTATATAGTTACGAATTGGAGCAACACGAAATAACCATGCATCAGAACTCCTTCACCATAACCTTGCAACCATCTCCAATAGGGGAGCAGCCGTTCCCGAGAGAGTGAGCATCCACTCCTCATCAAATCCGACCTTCCTCGTCAGGCTCCTCGCCACGCTGAGCACGTGTCTATCCTGTGCAAACGCCAGATACGCTATCACCACCGCCATGATGTCAGCTTTTCTTCCCCTCGGAGCGACGAGCACAAGTCTCGTGGTCGAAAACCACCTGGGAAGAACTGGGATTTCGTATTCCTCGAGAGGCATCGCGAGTGCTATCCAATCGCGCGCCGCGAGGAGCTGGCCAGGTGAGAGAAGCATATACTTTTCAGTGGCTTGAGGCAGAGCAGGAACGGCAAGGTGAAGTTTGCGCAACTCGCGACCGGACCAGGTCAGTTCTTCGGACCAACTGCCAGCACTCGGGTATCCGCTAGCTGCGCCTACGGCTGAGCTCGAACCTGGAGGAACCACTGTGATCCGTAGGATGTGGGTGAAATGATGGCTCGCAAAGGTGCGCAGGGCGGCGGCTTCGTCGGCGTTGTCTGCATACGCGACATACAGATTGTGTTCAATCAGAGCCAGGTGGCTGTCTTTGCTGGAGGATTGCCCTTGGACTACAGGAAGGCCAGAGTGAATCTCTGAAAGAGATGAGGAAGCAGTACTGTAGTGAGACTCCGTGTCCTCATCCGAGTCCACCAGTTCAAAGTCATAGTATTCTTCGTCAGACAGCCACCCAGAAGTGACGGAATTCGGAGTTGGCGGGACCAGAGGGGTATACTTTGTAGCGAATTTCCGGAAAGGATGGGACGGACGCTCCTGGAGAGTGGTCCGGACCGTCAGTGTGACCTTGCGGCGCTCCCGCAGGGACAGACCACGTTTGGGGCAGGGTAACGTGGTCGAGTGGCTGGGAGTCGACGACACGATGGAATGCATCTCAAGTGGTAAGTAAAGGGTTCTTAGTCAAACGCGTTACCGAGTGGTGCCTTGCGTCGTCCGTCAAGGAGGAGAAAGCGGTCTGGTATGAGAACGAAATGAAATTAGAGCAAGTGGACTTCAGCTCGTCGAGTCGCAGACCCGACGGAAAGGAAAACAGAAGGAATGGAGAGAAGAGAGGTACACACACGCTGACATCTATATGTACTGCTTGAGGGAGAACGGGACCAACCGCCTTTCCACAGAGTGGAACATGGTGGAAAGCCGTGGTAACGGCTTTCAACGGTGCTCCAGTCACTGGTCTCCACTTCAGCTCATTACCAAAGGCACCGACGAAGCCTGAAAGGTGGACAACAATAGTACTCGTGGAGCCGTGGCACAACTGCTTTGTCTTCAAAAGTGTCCCCAGTCCGCTTTTTCACATTATCAATGGGACGTTGTCGCCAAACTCACCGTGTCATTGCCCAGGTTTCCAATGCGTGTGTGCCGGCCTTGAGCGTAGTGTGATAACCCAAAAACTCCGGATCGGTATGCACTGCCACCGCCTGTAGCCTGCTCTCCTCACCATGGTCAGACTGCACTTCAAAAGATAAACGAAACACCGAGCTGACACACTAACAGGCAACTGGCGACTACCTACCTCTCGCAAGACATGCGTACGACGACAGCGCGTCCTCTCTGACCCTCTCGAGCCGGCGAGTAGGAGACGGGTACGCTACCAAGACACCTCACGGCGGTACACTCACAGTCTACTCTTCTTCCTCCGCCACCGAGGAATCCGCCAGTACTTACACATACTCTTATGCCTACGGTCCAACCGGCCTCGCTGGCCTTTTCAGGAACCGCTACGCCGCAGGTTGTGCGATATTTGCTTCAGTAGGAGGCGTCTCGTTTGGATACGATCAGGGCGTGATAGCGAATGTACTCGTTATGAAAGACTTCGTTTCCAGATGGCCTGTTGGACCATGGGAGAAGGGGATCATGAGTGAGTGCACGTGCTCCTGGTCGGGACATCCCATCTTTCGTCTTGTGCGTGAACAAATACATTGACACGATGTGTGGTGTTATCTTTCTTAGCCGCTGTGCTGGAGCTCGGTGCACTCTTTGGAGCACTTTTGGCGGGTGTATTTGCGGACAAATACTCCAGAAGACGTTCGATATTCCTTGCTTCCCGTAGGTGCCACCTCACCGCCTTGCTCGTAAGACGTGAACAATAAACGCTACCTAGTGGTCTTCTGCGTAGGGTCTGGTTTTCAGGCAGGTGCACAGTCGCTCAATCACCTCATCCTCGGCCGCGCCATCGGCGGCTTAGGTGTCGGCGCGTTAAGGTAAGCCATGGGAGACCTCTCTCCCCTTCGTATGCACGTCCAGCTATTTACTTATCCTCGACTCCGACAACACCTGCAACGCTAGTATGCTGTCCCCACTCTACATGGCTGAAATAAGTTCTCCCGAACTCCGCGGTTCTCTTATGGCGCTCGAGCAACTCGCTATTGTCTCTGGCGTCGTATTCGGCTTTTGGGCCGGTTTCCTCACACGAAATGGTATGTGCCTTGGATTTCCACATCTTCCACTTCTCTGGATGCTTACCATTAGGCCTGGACTCTGTGTGAATTCGGCATATGCATTATGCAGTGCCCGGTTCGGCATCCTGGCGCATTCCCCTCGCACTGCAGTTCCTCCCCGGCATATCCCTCTGTCTAGGGTGTTTCCTTCTCCCACCCTCTCCGCGCTTCTTAGTTCTCAAAGGAAGGTTGGACGAAGCTATGCAGTCACTTTCCAAGCTTAGACTACGTACGGCCGCGGACGCTCCGCATGATCCGTTACTCCAGGTGGGGTTCTCTGATCTTGGCCTTGGAGACCCGGGCATTGAAACTTGGCCGTGGACTTGCCATGTTTAGCTGGAATTATTAGAGATGCAAGTGGACATTGCCCTCGAAAGTCGGTGCTTGGGCACCAATGGCGGAGAAGGGTCGGCGAATAGTTGGAGAAGGCTCTTTCGTCGGGAATACATTGATCGGACGTCCATAGGGATCATGATCATGTTCTTCCAGCGTACGTCATCCACATACCTGGACGGTTTTGTTGGCCCATCACCACCTGCCTGCCACAGAGTGGAGTGGGATCAATGCCCTGCTATACTACGGCCCAACGCTCGTCACGAGTATCGGTCTCGAAGGCGACTTAGTGACGTTACTTGTGTCAGGCGGTATTGGGATCGTGCAATTCTTGGCCGTGATACCTGCAATTTTTTACCTGGATAGGATAGGTGAGGGTTCTTTTTCCCTGTTTGCTTTGCTTTGGGGATATTGAGGGCTGATATAACCGAATATGCGCCATACATCCACTGCGCAACGTCTCCTACCCATCTTCTCTTGGCGGTAACGGATGAGTGTAGGTCGTAAGCCTTTGCTGAGAGGTGCGCACTTTCCACCACCTTTCTTCCCTGGAGCGGCCGTACGTATTGTTGAACTTGTCATGTCACCCTGAGCAGGTGGCAGCGCACTAATGAGCTTGTCTCATATCGTTATCGCCGTACTCGTACGTCGTTCCTGTCGTTTGCTTCCTGCTTAAACTATTAACGGAACGCCGTGTGATGCGTGGCGGTAGATCCATCATTACGAAGGGAATTGGCCCGCCCATTCGTCCGCAGCATGGCTGGCTGTTATGTACGTCGGTAGCCTCCTTCGTATATCCCATCCCCGAAGCTAACCCTGAACCGATTCTCCCTTCGTAGATGCATATACACCTTCACAGCAGCGTACGGAGTGAGTTTCGGTCCGATCGGTTGGGTACTGCCGAGCGAGGTATTCCCGCTCTCGGTGAGGAGCAAGGGCGTGTCGCTGGCGACGGCCTCGAACTGGGTTAATAACTGTGGGTATCTTTATGATGGACCATATTTTGTGTCCGAGCGTTGATGTTGGTCTCGACATTTTTGACGCCACGCTGACTTTCGCTGTCTCCACCTGTCGAAATGACATGCTTATACATAATCAACCCTTACGGCAGTTCTGATCGGCCTTGTCACCCCACCGATGATCCAGTCGTCTGCCGGGTAAGTCATATCTCTCCTTTTCCCGCTCGAATCTTTTCCACCCCCGAGCTAATATTCCGTACTTATGACGTGACTGACCCTCGGTTGGCCCCAATCGTGCGAAATACGCGACCATAGAGCAACTTTTTTTCTCTTCGGAACGGCATGTTTCGCGGCACACTTTTGGAGCACGTACTTCGTCCCCGAAACTGCGGGCATCTCGCTCGAGGAGATGGATGCTGTGTTTGGAACGACGGCGGGGAAAGAAGACAGAAGGGTCAAGGTAGAAGTGAGTACTTCTCTATCTCGGTCTTGGCATTGGTGCGATGGGGAAATGAGAGTATTCGCGAGAGAATACCAAATGCCTTCCAAAGAGAGACTTGAAGTGACTGATGCGGGGACTACGCTTCCTTAGCTCGAACAGGACTTCGGCATACACGATCTCGTCAGGGGACTCGTCGATCGATCCGACTAAAAGGTTCTTCTGGCCTTACCTGTCCTTGTCGCAACCGAGCTCGGCAAGGATTAGTCGTTACACTCGCCCGTCCGCCTGACCTTTCACGAGGGTTCGCCACTAGTATGTACGGAGGAAGTTTTGATTCGGGTTTACCGTAAGTAGTGCGATCAGACCGACGCTAGAACATGAGTGGGTTAGGATGAATGGGCAAAGCGTAGATCAAGGGAGGAGCAGATTTACATTGATACTAGAACTCACCGCTAGCCATACATACGCGTCCCCTGACTAATTGATAAATGACCGCAAGACGATTGTACGGAATCATGAGGAGTGCGGTCGGCGAGGATCGTCGCACGCCTTTCCCATGACTATGAATTTAGGGTATCTGCGGTGAAGGCGGACTAATCAACTGTACCGTAGAAAAAGAAATTAGATAGTACAACATATTACTGGCACCGTACAATGTTTCCTGAGTGGTCGATCAAGGGGAAAGGAGCGGGGGAAATGACAAGAAGTAAGAACGAGCGGCCGCTTACGATGTCAAATAAATAGAAGGGAGAAAAGACAGGAAGGAACCCGTGACGGGTCTATTATACCAAGACGATTTTGACTGATGGCTTAGGGGGCCCAAGAGTAACAAAAAAAACAACTACACCGTAGACTTTACTCTCTTCCGCCCTGTCAATGTGGAGTATGCACTCGAAATCTTGCGGAGGGTTTTACCGGGAGATTTTGGTGTGCTGGGAACGTGTAGATGATCCATCACATCGAGCATACCAAGTGGTGGCGGAGGAGGCGGCGGCGTTGAAGGAGGGAACGTATAGTAACCAGAAGCAGGGAACGTAGGAATAGGAATAGGCATCGTGTGCACGTGTGTCGTACTCGTGTTCGCGTTAGTCGCACCGGCCATCGCGTTCGCGACGTGAGAAGGTAGAGGCACCGGACTGGATATTTCGAATCGTTGCTTCCTGGACTTTTTGCCTCCAGGCCCTTGAGAGTGCGACTTGGAAGACCCGGAAGATGAAGGGGAGTGGGATGGAGACGACGTCGGAGACTGCGTTTGTGTATGAGTCCGCGATTGGGGATGAAATTTCTTCCGGTTCGCATCCCGCGAAGCCGACGTCGTGCGCTCTCGTCTGCCCTTCTTCTCTCGGTCACGCGGGACTGGGAAGTAGTGGACCGACTCATTCGGGTTCGAGTAGAGGATCCTCGCTTCCGAGGCCGCAAGAACGTCGGGACGGCCCCCTCTGCCCATCATCATCCCGTTGGTCGTCGGTGATAGTGGCAACGGGGATGGCACCGGTGACGTCAATATAAGGTCGATATGATGTGTTTCGTATGCGGAAGGAGCGAGTTTAGGGGGCTATTGATGAATAAAACATCCCAGTCAGTTGAAGTCCGCGGGAGAAGAAGGCCAACGCAGGAAAATTCAGGCCAGAGAACCAAATCATAGGAACAGAAGTATCCAAACGATCCAAAAAAGGTGACCGAAGAACTCACCATTTTTTTCTCGTGACTAGGCGGTAATGGAACGGCATCCACGATCTTTTTCCTCGGCACCGGATCTAGGTCCATTGTTTCCTCGCTGTCCGCCGAAGACGGTGAGGAAGACAATCGCCCTGCGGGCACCGATGGTATGGTGGTTTGTACTGGTGGTGGACCTTTCATTGGTTTGGGTCGTTGTGGTGACAGAGGGGGAGAAGGAGGGACGTAAACGTCCCGACCTCCCTTCTTCCCGCTCTTCACAAGTTCGTTCATTTGCTTCTCGCACACCACTCCCACGTTCACGCCCATGTCCACGATGTCAACGTCCAGCTCAACCACTTCCCGCTGATGACGCCGGACGTGCTCATCCTGAACAGCAGCAGCCCAGCAGATGTCTGAAAAGCAATCTGTTGGCGAACGAAGGAGCTGTTCGTCGAGAGCGTCGAGGCAACTGGCGTCGAACCCGGCATCGCGCAATGCACTGTCAATTGCGATAAAGGAAGGGGATGCGGGTGACTGGGGAGTTGAGAAACTGTTTGTGTGATCGGCAGGGTTTTGTTCCGCGTCTCCATGGTGTTGGTATTCAGGCATAACGAAGGGCTCATCATTTGGCACCCCAGAACCCGCACTCCTCCAAATGCCCTCCAGCGGGGAAGGTCGTGAGCGTAGATGAGGGCGGAATTCGTCACCCATTGCGCAGAGCGCGTTGAGCTATTAACATCTCGTCAGCGTGTGGTGGCCCCGATAAGAGCGGGAGATAGACGTACCGGAGAGTCGAGAACGAGGTCGTCTATACCGGGCATAGATCTTGGCGTGAATGTAGATGTACGTGGGCACTTATCGCGAGGAGTACATCTATCGACGGAGAAGGTCGTCTCGGCCAAGTTCATCGCTCCTACAGCTTGGAGGTCAGAAGGACGGGAAGGTGGGGGGGAGTACAGGGTTCAGCCCTGATACGATAACTGGTGAATTTTAATATGCGCACGGAAGACCCGAATATTGACGGGCGCCCAAGACGAGTAGGCTGGGAGCCTTGGCCGTAAGGTTGCCGGCATGATAAGGCCCTCCCTGTGTCACCGCAATATCCACCGGGTCTCCCAAATCTGCAAACGTGCGCTTAGTGCACACCTCTAATCAGAGACACGGACCGTCAGAGCTATTCGTCATTAATTGCGACTTATACGAACGTGAGTGGAACATATAATTTCACTAAATTATAGCTCGTCTGTCGGGACAGCTGAAAGCATGCCTCGTGCCTTTCGTCGACCCTGAAACAATTAAATACGATCTAGAGTGCAGCACCGACAGATTCGGGAGAGAGCTGTATTATGTACTTACAGGTATGTAACAGGTCCTCGAAGAGCCTCGCCAACGATGCCTTCTTTTCGCTGCCAGTTTCGATGGCTGCAAGCTATCTGCGGTGGCGACCACGGCTCGGGGCTGTGATCTGATGATTTTAGTCCGATAATTATATTTTATTTCGAGTCCGTCAATAATTTAAACTAATTGCAAATTTGCAGTCAGCCGCTATCATACTTGAGTGAAACCAATCAGACCTGCTAAAACCAAGTCGAGCAACGGTCCGAACTCGTTCCAAGCTCGAATCGCCACCAGCAACGAGTTCGCATGCGGGGGAAAACAATTTTTTCTCTACTAGTGTACATACATAATAGGGGGGACTCGAGCAATGCATTCCACGGCTATTACCCTGAAGGAGGTTCAACCGGCGGTTAGCCGTCAAAAGTAGGTACCTCAGCAGTCTGCCGGGAGCCGTGGATGGTGTGCATCTTCCGGTACTGTACACACACCCACGCTGTCTCCTGTCGGTTATTCCGTGCTTGAATCCAGTTCACGATCCAACTCGTTCTGCTATTCCAAGTTCATTACAGGGCGCAAGGAGCTTACCAAAACAAGGCTGCCCGTATTGGTCCCGAGTAGTTACGACGACGAAAGGAAGGAATGCATTCCACTGTGGGGGTAAGTACGGGGAAGTTATCAGAAGACAGGTTAGCTCGGAACGATGTCAGGGTCCTACGGCTGGAATCCAATGGGTCTCCAGCGACAACTCAATCGAGCCGCGGCGGTATTGTATTCAACTACAACCAGCCAAGGATGTAACCTGGATCGTGTAGGCATGTGCCGTACTACCTGGAGGTGCTTCTCGGCATCGAAAATGGCACTGAGACCTTCAGTTTATCACGTCAGTTACAACATCTCCATCAGCTCTACTCGGTGGGACATACCTTCCACTTTGTTCGACTCATGTACTCATGCTAACAAGGTTATGGAACCATATCGCACGCCGCACGTCCCTATTACAAAGAGTCCCAGCTGATTGGCACACACAGCATCCATTCGAGCGTCAACCCAACGGTAGGCTGTGTTTTTCCGTATGTAAACGTATGGCAACCAACTAACTGGGCGTAAGTTGCGTGATAGACCACGGCGAGCACCGCAGTGGAGCGACAGTCTTCCAACAGAATGGCCGAGGTATGTGCCGTTCCACCGTTCCAGTTAACACCATTCAGCTATCACGACCAGTAACATCGCACAGTAAAGTTCGTCATGTGGCATATCAATCAATGATCTTGAACGCTGAATCTTGGCATACAACGTGACGTTCCGTACACAACCCGCCAATTTCTGACAGGGAGGTCTTAGGTGGCCATGTTGATCTTCCATCCTGGTCTAGGTGTACCTGCAAATAGTTGACCACAGACACCCTTGCGAAGGGGTAAACCGTTTGTCACTCTGCGAATATCGAAACTTTTTTCTTTTTGCACACGTTGGTTTGCTGTTATCGGGTCTAATGCAGTGGGCATCGCATCCATCCCGCGGTGTTGCAAGGTTTGGGGAAGACAAAGCATACCGAGTTAACCCGAGTTTTCAGTGAACCTTACCCCATAGTCTGCTCTCCGTGATGCCCATCAGTGGCTCCCGCAGCATTACCTGTTTCACGAATCTTGGCAAAAAATGTTTCCCTCATCAGCGGCCGCCTTCAGAACGGTATGTTGTGTTCATGACATCAAACGTTACGCTCAACGAATCGTGACTTCGACGAGTGTCATGGTTTAACGATATATTCTCCGTAGTCAGGACTACACAGAATCGCTGAGTACGTGACGATATCTGCCGTATGGTAGTCCTTTACGCTAATCGCCGCGGTATCCGTCCGAGGATCATCTGTGCTCGGCCTGTACAGAATTGTAGTCCACTTCTTCAAACTAGAATCAACGCTGCGAAGTGTTCCTGTATGGTAATCGTGCGATGTCACGCAACCATCCTCGACGATGAGTAGGCGTAACTAGGACGGTGCTGACAGGGTTGGATGGTCAGTGATATTGCATGCTTTTTCGTGTCTGAGACCGGGACTTACAGTGCTATAACGTCAGGCATTACCTTTGCCAACTAGCTGCCCTCCTGGCCAAATGATCCTCTGAGGGCTACCGCACGACAGCGTTCAGCAAGGCAAACTGGAAGTAAGTACGCAGCAATGCGCAACGTATCGACCCAGGATGTCATGAAAAACGAAAAAATATGGCGCAATTTTCCTGTAGGGAACTTTCAAATGACAAGTGGGTTGAATTTGTGGATGGTACTGGGTTGAGTTATCCAGCTGGGATCGAGCTGCGTCCGGTGGGCATGACGACCAAGTAATGAATCCCGTAATAAGGCCAGTGGCCTGCGATCAAAGCGCAGAATTACGAGTTTGCGGGGGGATTCATTACCTATTCAAGGCTATAACAAGAGACAGCTGAACATATTGAGACCGGTTCCAATATCATGTGCATCTGCGACTGTGCCCCCTAGCAAGATCAAGATGTACACGAACGTTATAAGAACAAAGGTGGTACCATCCCGCGGAATACCGGTTTAGTTCTGCAGCTCGGGGAAAGCGGAAACTGGCTCATCCTGAGCATTACCAAGTTGTTCCTCGAATTCAACATGGTATGGTTACGTTCCACCCCCAAGGGACACACTTACTGAATGACGATGCGGCGTTGCTTTGTAGTAGTTGCGGCGGCCTACCGTAGGGTGCAGCGGTATCGTAGATAAGAGCCATGAAGTTACCTTGTTTCCTTGCTCCGCATTCAGACTAGAAACCGGTGATCTGCGCAGGAGATGAACATGTGATGATTTGAAAAAAAGTGAACTTTATCCGAGTCAAGCCTTCAAGGGAATACCAGGCAAGTGACAATCAAAAGTCGCCTGCCCTCTGATACTTTACATCCGCGGACGGTCCCAATGATTGAGTGGCTGCACCTGCATATGCGAATGGGTAAAAGAGCAACAAAGCATGTCTCCTATTCAATAGTTCAGCGATGCCGGCGCCTATCGGTCCCAAGAACGCGAACAGCGGGATGAAATCAAGCTGCACTAGATAGGACAAGTGTGTACGTATACCGGGCCTGGCGTTTGATTAGCTTAGTATTCCTTGATTTTTTCCACTCACGTCCCCTTGGTGTTGGAAATGGTCCAGCAATAGCTCAGAAACTTCTGCTAATTCAGTCAAAACGATAAGTCCAAGCACTTGCACTCACAGCAGTCGTTCCGGACAATTCACCCCAGTGTGTAGCGCCAACACAACCGTGTGTACCTCGACGATCGAATGGACGCGCATTCACGGACTAGTTGTCCACTATAGAATCCAGCGAAGACTCTATTGCTCGATCGCGCGCTCAAAACCGTTAGTCGGAACGCAGAGTTATACAGTGTACAATGAAGACACAAACCTGGATGTGCTCGGTTAAGGTTGCAAGGTCATTGACAGCAAGGAAAGACCGTCCACACATCTATCACATGCGAGGGGCCAGGTACCAAGATATTGTCTCCGCAAAAGAAGTTATATGCAGTGCATGTAGTGTATCAGACAGGAATGAGATCACAAAGGCATAAGCTAAAGAACTAAAGAAAAGTAAAAAAAAAGTAAAGAAAAAAGGGAAAGGGCAATGTCACAAAGACATAAGGTAATAACGTAGGTCAAAGCGGTGAAAAGTGTAACTTCGGTGACGCGTTTGAATTTGAAGGCGAGTAGGTAAAGATTTACAAATGAAAAAGGGAAGAAGAAAGTTAGCACGCACAACCAATAGCCCCAGTACTACTTACACGCCCCCAGGTACCACCCCGCATCGTGGATCGATTGGAAAGTGGGGGAGACGGTGCGCTGTGACGGTAAGGAACCCGAAACCAACTCTCTTCATCTTCATCGCAACCGGAGACCAACAACGGCTTCCCTTCTGTACTTTCGGCGTTGTGGGATCCCGTGACGAGTGATTGACGTAAACGCGGGCACGAAGGACGAGATGAGGGAGTCGGGAGGGAAGAAATACGTGGAGTTGAAACGGTAACACGGAGACAAGGGGAGGGGGGCTCAGTAGGAGACAGTGAGAGACAGACGTATATGCACAAGGATGGCGACAGATAGGGAGACAGACATGAGACAGAGACTGGGGTATCACAATTCGATCAAAACAGTGTCCAAGAGACAGGGAGGCAGACCAAACAGAGACTTCTAGAAGAGCAACTCATCCATACAACAGGGCGGGAGCGGACGAGTTAGAGGGTCGGTCGAGACCACAGCGAAGCAAAGGTCAGCACATTCCGAAAGGCAGAAAAATCGTCAGGTTTGGTCGCCCATCTTCGTCAGCATCAATCAGTTGGTGCCATTGACACCTTCATGCTCAGCATCCACAACCACAACCCCGTTTTCTTCCGGCTGCTCACTATCAACTACATCTTCCGTTCCTTCTGCATCTTCGGTACCTCCACCCCCATTGTGTGCCGCCGCCGCAGTGTTCCCGCTCGCTGACCGTCGCGAACCACCCCCTTGAGGACCCGATCGCGGTGGGTTTGCACATCGGTCTTTGCCATGTGCGATCCGCAGGTTTGCGTAGTCGGGCTTGTTCTTGATCCCATCGATCGCCTTGATTGCGTTCGAGATGTTCGTGAAGTTGACGAACGCACAGTTCCTGCAAGGTAACGTATATCGACATTCACTCCTTCATGCAGATCCAGGAGAAAACGCTTACTTCTCCTTGAGGAAATTGACAAGCTCGATCTCTCCGTACTCCTCAAAGTCGCGCTTAAGCTTCTCCTCGCTGAAGACCTCAAAGTCCTCGATGTTGCCTATGTACACATTACGCGTCGCACCAGAGTGGACTGCTAATGCAAGTGACGGGGGAAGTGGACCAGAAACCTTGCCCCATCCAATCTTGAGCCGTCGGTTGTTCAGTGTCAGTCCTTGGTAAGACGACACCTGGAAGAACGTAAATGCGGCTGCAGGGTCCACAAACGTAACGAACTACGGGTACGGTGGTTAGTTGATGTAAGAAAAGAACGAGGTGTTCTCACCGCAATGTGTTTGTCCTGCATGTATCTCACGCTCTGCAGCACACCACCACGAATTGCATTGCACAAGTCCTCTGCCGTGGTTTCGGGATGGATGTTCCCCAGATACACCGTTCTATTCATTCCCTGCATGCCCATTCCAGCAGCACCGGCTGAAGTAAGGTTCATACCATCCGGAGCAAACGCTGCGTAGGGCGAGAATGGACCACCGAATCCATTGGCCCCAAATGGGTGTGCCCCAGCACCGGGAGTAAGCGCAGCGGACTGCGCCACAAGCGATTGCGCTGCGGCAGCCTGCGCGGCCTGTGCTGCGGCCTGCTGGGATTTGGGGACGTAAGCGCAGCGGTCCTTGCCATAGTTAATGCGCTTGCCCGCCCAAGCAGGTTCAGTCGGCAGGGTATTGACAACCTACCATGACCGCCTGAGCAATCTTATCCACGAAAATGAATTTTATTCCCACGCACCTTGGTAGCGATAGCGATGCTCAAAAAATGAACAAAGCCGATGTTCTTGTCCCGAACAATCTTGACTTGATCAATGAGACCAAACCGGCTCAAGTCATCTCTCAGTTGTTCTTCTGTCATGCTCTCGTCCAAGCCACCAAGATAAACGTTCCTGCTCGCATTGCTTTGTTGGATTGCGAGTTGGACTTGAGCGCTTACAGGGGAAGGTTTTCCCCAACCAATTTTAAGCTCTTGTCCATGAAGAGAAAGTTTCTTGATCGTTGCATCCGCATGGAACGCTGCTGCAGTGGCAGCATCAAGGAAAGAAAGGAATACACAAGACTTTTCTGGCAGAACACGAATGGACTCGAGGGGTCCAAAGTGCACCAGATTTAAGAGTTCGTCCACAGAGGCCGTCGCGGGTAGGTTTCCGACGTATACAGTTCGTCCAATGAGAGCGTTAGGCGCTCCCGAGAGAGCGGCAGAGAGAGCAGCGGGCGAGTAAGCCCCAGGCGTCGGTGGAATGTTCACGTTAAGAGACGGAAGACGTGGCTGCTGGGAAAAGGCCTTCGGGGACTTTCAAACCTGATTCCTTACGCACGTGATGTACACTCACCTGCCCGAAATTTCCTGAATGATTCGAATACCCAAAACCGCCCAGCATCCCAACACTAGGCAAGCCCATGCCTAGCATCCCGTATCCGAACTGACCCCCTTGACCCTGACCACCTGCCTGTTGCTGTTGTTGCTGCTGGGCGAAACCACTGCTGGTCATCGGGTGTGGGCTCATCTGTACTTGGCCATGTCCATTCATGCCCACGCCCGTGTTGATAGTGAGCGAAGGCGTCGAGTACAATGCGTTAGATGAAAAGGACGGCGAGCCGGCGGGCTGAAAACCGGGCTGATTGATAGAGGCTTGGGGGCCATATCCATAGTTCATAAACGGGTCACGGGTAGAAGCACTACTGGAATTAGCTGTACCGCCTGTAGCTGTCGAAGAGAGACCACCAGCTGTCCCAGCAGTTCCTGTGTACGAAGGTGGTGACCAACGGGCTTTTTTGGCATCAGGGCCTCCGACTGTATCCATAGACCTCTGTACGGGTATATTTTTGTGAGTCACTACAGCGGATGCGAAGATGACCCAACCGACCTTCATCATGTCGAGATCAAAGCCGTAAGAAGGGTAGTGGGTAGCGAAAGCTGTTTGAGTGTCGTCCATCGATGCGAATGGAGAGCAACGCGTAGGTCCAAACGAGTGTGTGGTCGGAAGAGGAATGAAGGAAAGTGAATTGGCAACGGCGGAAACGTCGTTGGAGAAAGTTCAACGAATAATGATGATGGATAGTAAACCAAAGGGCAAAAGTTAGAGAAGGAACGAACCCAAATGACAGGTGGGGAGGTAGAGAACGTGTGTGTGATATGGACGGGATGTGCAAAGTGTAAATCGAGCGTGCAAAAAGGGCGTTTTTTTCGACGATCTCTTTGCAACGCCGTGTCTGATGTTTCAAACGAGTGTGGTTGGTGGTGGTGGGGAAAGAAAAGAATGTAGAAAAGAGAAAGAAAGAAAAAAGCACGCACAACGAATGGGTAGAGTATGGGGTACGAGGAGAAGTGGTTCTGTTGTGCCGTATAGATAAAACTTTTTGTATAAACGACAAGGACAACACCACGACGAGATCAAGACCGACGCCCTGTCAGACACAAAAATGAAACCTGATGCGGTGAGCTCGACGACAACACCTACGTTAAAATGCTTGACGACGGCGACGACACGGAACGGAAATGAAAAGGGAAAAAAAAAAGGTAAGTAAGACTCGTCAAGCCAGTCAAGTTTGAGTGAAACTGGAAAAAACAAACGAAACCGGAAACTGTCTCGACTTTAGCCGGCCTGTCAATTGCAAGTCTTACTCATAGTCAAAAAATCTTTATTGTCTACGCGCACGGACACTCGTCGTTTATCACAGAAAACTAGCTGAAGTATCTCCAAGTGTCTCCCAGAGCATCTTCTCGTACTCTGCAGCACTGTCCATGTCTTCTTCGTCCAATGCCTCGTCTTCTCTCAGCTCTGCCTCCAGTGCCTCCTCATCTGTCTCGCTCGACATCCAATCCGCTTCCTCTTCACCCTCTCGGTCCGCACGTCTCGTCGCCTCCCGCATGTACGTCCTCGAAAAACAATCCAGCGGATGCACTCCTAGGGCGGATGGCGGGCGGATGAACGGCATGTACAGGTCTCTGTGGGTAGATACCACAGGCACGGCCGGATCTCCATGTTCGCATCCGCCCTCATCTGCAGACTCGACGGGGAGGTCATATGAACGATTAGAATGATGGCTGACCGCAAATTCATTTTCGGTGTCGCTCGACTCGGTATCATTACGGAAGCAGAACTCGGCAAAGAATTCCTTATGACTTTTGTACCGCACGCCCAACGTCTCAATCGCATGTTTGATGGCGCTTACAGTGAGAAGCTGCAAGCACCGTTTAGCATACCAGACGCTCACTTGCCATCGACAAATCGTACCTGATCACTGGACCTCCACGCCCGACTGCCCTGTTTGAGCCGGATCTGCCCTTCTTTCCACGCGATCGCACGGTATATGACATCTGTCACAAAAAATACCACGGTAGCTTGAAGGTGTCGGATCACGGTTGCGTCTATGGCGAACGGTAGCTCATCTTTAATCCCATCGGTGCTTGCATCGTCTGACGGTGACCCGCACTCGAATGCGGTAAACAATCTACGTGTCAAGTATCAGAGGCAATAGAATGCCAAACGAACTACGAAGCAATACACACCGCGTCAACCGCGCAAGTGCATTCAAATGTATCAAATCCATTCCCTGCGCACGGAGATAAGCCGCGTCGATATCAAGTTTACTGAACATCGACTTGAGCTTGGACCGCAACGTCAAACCGCGTGTGGTTTGCTTCATCTTCGTAGGCTCTTCGTCGTCTGATTCAGAATTCGATTCAGGTGCAGACGACTTCGGTGTCGTGCATCGACTCTTGTCTTTGGCTTTTCGACCTGGCTTCAAGCGTCTTAGGCCCACAAGCTGTTCAATGTCCGCAGTCTCAACTTCGGTCGCGCTATAAAAGGCTTCCTCCCTTCCTTGCGATTTGGCTCGACGCCGTCGCATGTAAAGGCGTTTTTGGAATCGGCGCCGTGACTTCGGGGAAAGAAGGTCGGGATTCAACATGGTAGGGTCTTCGCTCGCAGCTCGAACGTGGCTCTGTATCAAATTAACCGTATCTCGTCGAGCGTCCTGAGTTACAGCAACTTTGGTCAGTGGAGGGCCACTCGAGACTAAGGGAGGTCGGTCAGTGGCAGCTATGCCCTTGATGGGGATGGATGGCATCGTCGTAGTAGTATTAATTGGGACTGTGTTGTTCGTTTATATCAGTTACGACGAGAAGATGTACAGCGATGAGATATGGCATTACCTCCAGAAATTGCCAATAGCTCCGGGTCAATCATAGCATTGGAAGGATCGTTAACATTCGCTTCTGTCACGTTCATTATGGTTTGCAATTCTCGCTCCTGCTCGTGACTTGGAGGGGTTCCCTCCAGCGTTTCCGAAAGTGGGTTCGCAGCATCCTGACTTTCTTTGCGACCCCCTTCCATCCTCAGCGATTCCTCGGCGTCTCTGAGGATAGAATCCAGCGCGCTTAGATGAGCGTCTCCGAGGCATGCTAAGTACTCCTCACGCTTTTCCAAGCGAGGACGTTTTGCAGGAGGCTCATTTGGGCTCAAGGTCTGGGCCTGGCATGCGACGGAGGATCGATCTACCTGTGTGCCACCCGCGTGTTGTAAATCGACACTCTCCTGCGACTTTGCATCGGCGTACGAAGTAACTTTCTTTGCACCCAGCCGTCGACAAGGACGCTTAGCATTAATGCCATCACCCTTGCGAGGTCTGCCGCGCGGGCGTTTCTCCTTCTGCTTTCCTTTTTCCACACGAAGGGAGTTTCGATACCGCTCAAGCAAAGCAGAGTTGTCCCCTTGGATGATGTGTGATGCGAGCGTTTCCTCTGCCGCAACCCACGCATCCGAAACTTCGTATGCAGACCCCAATTCCAAATCGGAAGCGGAGTCTTCCTCTTCAAAACCAAAGTCTGAAAAAGATTCGTCTCCGTTCTCTGCCCTGTCTAGGCACTCAGCGCCTTCTTCAAGAGCTGCGAGGTATAAGTCAACCTCCCACACGCTGCGCGTCGGGACAGCCGCAGCAATCAGGTCAGGACGCCAGCGCGAGTAGACGGAGAGTGCGCGGAAGAACGCGTTTTTCTCGGCTGGCGTCCATGGCCTGGACATGGCTAGTGATTTTCCAGTGTGGCTGCATCTTTCTGCACTTCGAGTACGCAGGCACGAGGACGACGTTCCCTCGTCCGCTACGTCATGTTCTGCACCTCCACTTCCGAGTCCGAATCTTGTCCGCGTGTCTTCCGAGTGCTCCAAGTAAGGTCGAGTGGTTTCTGGTTGCATCATGCATAGTAGTAGTGAATATGAGGAGAAGCGTGACACTGCATTGGAGCGTGACAAAATCTTCTCGACAGGGGCTAATTACGAGCTTCGTAAAGAGAGAACCAATTGCAGCGGCGATAGTGGTGCTCTCACTGAGTGCGTGCATCGGCTTTGTAGTGTAGTGGTTATCACTCGGGATTTTGAATGTAATTTCCCGAAACCCAGGTTCGAACCCTGGCAAGGCCTAATCTTTTGTCGCAGACGAGAAAAGAAACATCGTTTTTGCTTCCAGTAATCTGTTGTTGTAGAGTTGGACAACGACCCAAGCGTGTCCTCACGACGACACCCTAACCTCCAAGTCATTCCTGATCCGTGCGTTGTTCAATGCTTAGGCTACCACTCCTGGTCCCGGATCTCCATGCCCGTCACGTTTCATGTGTCTCCGTTCTGTTGGTGTCGTCTGACTGATACGGCGTCATATGGCCTCAAGATGATCAGGAAGCTCTCATGCTAATTTTGAATCGCACCCCCGCGCCGCACGGCCAGTGCTCGTTGGAGTTGGCTGTCACTTTGACCCCACTAACCCTGTCTAGGGTGGCCCAGGTTGTTTAGGGACAGGTAAGACTACAATTGCGTCCCGTCCTAACAGAAGGACTATACGTCTCTTACCACCGGACGTTTCATCCTGGTGCAAGTTGTGTGCATCAAAAAGTGATTTGATGATGCAGCCACGCGGCAACACACCTATCAGCAGCAGCCATCGTACCGAGTCGAACCGCGTCTAGAGCGTCGTGCGTTTTCCCCACACGTTTATCGCCACAGGACACACAAAGATGCATGGCATGCTGTGCGGGCATCCCCACACCGCTCGGCATCATGGCCGTGTCAACGACCGGTATCGGCAGATGGCAAAAAGATCCTCGGGACTTCTTAACAATTTCAATCAGTACCGGGAAACCAAGCTTGGAGACCTCGGAAGCCTCGCGGGTGACCCGCTGGCTCAGTGACAGGAGGACTGGATGTGGTGATTCGGAATCAGAGACGATTTGGTCATTTTAGAAGGCGTTCATAGGAGTGTAACGGTTACGGCCACCCGGTTGCAACGAACCTTATTGCTGGCAGGTATACGCATACCTGCTGTAATGCCGCACCTTCTGTTTCACCGTCGGAAACTTAAAGGAAGTCTCATGTTTCGAGACTGCTCGCGTATGAAGATTATGCACGTACAGTGTTGACAGGGTGTGTATGTTGCAGTCGACCACAGGGTACGATAATTTGGGGTCATCTCATGTCTGCGGGGGAATCGGTTCAGCGCATCATTGGCGGAAGCGAGCGAACACCCCAGCCTAATAGTCTCAGCTTTTACTACATCGTCTTTGGCCTCTCAAGCCCTTTTTTCGCCCTTTTTTGACTCGAGGGAGGGCAATCGAAGCCGAAGGAAGCTGTGAACGTTATCAGGTTGCAAAACGACCGAGAATGCAGGTGTCTTCTCTTCCATTTCCCTCCCTGCTACTGACTTACAGAGACGGCTCGTTGCTGTTGCACAGACCTCGCGCGAGTTGTTGAGGTAAAACTTGTCGCAAGCTGGCAGCGATAAAGTTATAGTAGCGACGGAACAGAACACCCGCTGCCAGCCTGATCTACTCTTTAACAGGCTATCAACCGCTCCAAGCCTGCCTCACTGACTTGTCACACAACCACGCGGTCCAACACGGAGCACGCAACGAGGGCAGTCTGTATCACACAGATTCAACGTGGTCGCCACCCGGATCGGTTCACTAGACCTCTCCGCGCCTAGGTTACTACATTTCCACCGGAACGTTGGGGGGAATTAACGGACAGGAAAGGCCTAGCACTCAGTGTGGCTGAGAGCGCCAACGTTCACAGGTCCAAGGGTTCCGTTACATTCACGATCGATCGGTTTTTCGTCGGTTAGCGCGACTTCGAGCGACAGGGAAACGACTGACGGTAGAACGGCAAATAAGCGACTATGGACTTGGGCGTGCCCGGAAATTTGGTTGTCAAGTATGACAACGACACGCGGATCGGGGGCGGCGACGGGGTGGTGTGGGCGTGTAGCGATAAGACCCGCACTTCAATTCGCGCGGGTGAAGGGACCAGTGCAGCGGCGGGTGAGGTTAACGGGAAAAGGCACAATTTGGGTCTTCTCGAAGCAGTCAAGAACGAGTGGACAGGACGCCGGAAGGGTAGTGAACGGACAGCACCCGATGAAGATCGCTCGCAACATGACCAGCGACCCTCGCCTCGTTCACGCCGCGTGGGCATCGTCTTTTTGCCTCAAAATTACAAACGCCCACACTCCCTTCTCGACTTGAAGGACGCAGCTCGTATCTGCGGCCAGAGCTCCAACGACGTCGGCAATAATAGTCCCACTCCTATTGCTAATCCTCCAGTCATTCCTCCCCGCTCCCCGCTTCGACCCGTCTCCTTGCGCTACCAAGAGCTTCAGGATCCCTCAAACACCACCCCACTTCCTACGCCGGCAAGTCAGCACATAAATTTGGACATACCGCTTCATACAGACGCCCGTGGTCACCAAATGGACACCGTACAATCTCTACGCACCTCAAAAGAGGTGCTTCGGAGACACAGCTTGGGATCTCTCACTGCCATCCTCGATTCACTAGCCGCGGACCCAACGACCTTCCATGAGAAAGAGCTGCCCTTACCACCAGACTACGACGACGACCTCTCCAAAACCACTCAGAGCGATAGCGACGAGGACGACTCAGACACAGACACAGAGCCGGAATCACCCAGCGAAGCCCTCGCAGAGGAACTTGGCATACCTATCAACCCCACGCCTGCCACCGACGTTGTCACTCTCAACTCTGGTCAACACGCTGTCATGACCAAACGAATGCACGCGCTCTTTGAGTTGCTTTCATCAGAGCGCGCCTATGCATCTGATCTCGCTTTGATCCGCGATATCCACATCCCACTCGCACTAGGCAAGTACACCTTTGTATTTCAAGCCCATATTCAGTGTCTCATGCTGCTACACAGGTCAACCACCGCCATTCAGCCCAACTGGTTCTGGGAGTCCGCCGCCATTCCCCTCTGACTCAGGATCAGGCTCCTCGTCACGAACGGTCTCAACGGCATCAGACTCTTCCACGTCATCATCACAGCTTGGTCCTCCCATGTCACGGGAAGACGTACGCCACATCTTTGGCAACATTGAGGACCTTGCGGTCTTTGCCGACCGCTTTGTTGGTCTCCTGGAAAAGGCGATCGGTGGCGCTATAGACAGCGGAAATAGTGACGATAGTGTGGGCGCATTGTTCCTGGAGATAGTACGTGACACTTTGTCTTTTCAATCACTCGTTCATAGTAACATCTTTACTTGCCCTGTGCAGATCCCGTCTCTAGAGCCTCCTTACAAGACATACATCACCCGTCATCCGACTGCTTTAGCCCACTTGAATTCCCTTCCCTCATCTCCGGCCCTATCTGCCTATCTCTCCCAAACTCGCACCCTTGCTTCATCTCTGACTCATGCCTGGGATTTGCCTTCTCTGCTCATCAAACCCGTGCAGCGGCTCCTCAAGTACTCCCTTCTCTTGGGAGCCATTATTGAGGCAACGCCTGACAATCATGGAGACCGTGCAGCCCTTATTGAAGCCAAGCAGAAAATGGAAGACGTGGCAAGAAGCGTCAATGAAGAACGTCGACGATGGGAGGTCGTTCGCGAAGTCCTTGGAGATACATCTTTCCCAAATACCAATAGGAAATCCAAGAAAGGTTCCAACGGTGTCAACGTGGGAATACCTATGACCGGCACGGTCCATTTGGGTCGAATGAAAACCTTACGCCCGTCCAAAACGAGGGAGGTTGCTGAGACTGGGATCGATAATGCCGAAGCAGTAGAAGTTGCCCGCTTGGAATCCGAGCTCCAGCGATATGCCTCATTTTTTGACAGACTCGCAAGGGACGCCAGGGAATGGCGGGATGGCATGCAAGTGACATTGTTTGCTCTGCGTCAATGGGGCATTACGTTTGGTGCTGTTTTGGGCCTGACACCTTCCCCCTCCGCTCTCAACCCAGACCTCATGCCCGATTCGCCTAGTGGTCAGGCAATTGACACGTCAGACCCTGAGGTACGCTCGGAAGCATATGATGCTTTTACGGGCTTGCTATCCTCCCTCCCACCACTTTGCGATACATTCGACGAACGCCTAAGAGAGTCATTCATACCAGTTCTGTGCGAACTGAAGGCCATGCTTGAACCCCCTAAAAAACTCCTGAGTGCCATGCACGCACTTACTCCCTTACATAACGCCCTACTTCACGCTCCGTTCTCCCCGTCCAAGGGCCGGCGACCCGCACAAGCCCTGCTAACTGCTTCGCAGTCATATCTCGCGCTCCGCTCGGCGCTTGCTGCGGAACTCCCGTTGCTCCTGTCCGCTATGAATCGTGCGACTTCGCTTGCAATACGTATCCTCGCTGATGAACAAGCCAACTTGTACGCTATGATTGCGGACCAATGGGCCGAGTTGTGGGATGCTCTGCGTGTGGAGGGGGAGCGATGTGGTGGTTCCGAGGAAACATTACGCGTCTGGTGGGAACGGTGGAGTGAGGTTGAGGAGCGTCTGCCCAAGTTAAAGATTACGCGACGGGAGAAATGGTGGGCCGAGCGGGAACGGGAGCTCAAGGAAGGTCGTGACTTCAGGAGTGAAGCTCGGGACAAGTCTAGAGATACCAACCGGGAGAGGCAAACTAGAAGGGCCGGTGTGCCGGCTTCTGGGTCTAGTGCAAGTGGGTTCGATCCATCCACCGCCGCCCCGCAGTCGCCTCCCCACTCCCAGGCACGACGTCAACACCAATCTCGTGTCTCCAACAATACCCCCACCTCGGACAAGCGTCGCAGCGGAGGCAGTGCGGTTACCCCGTCACCTCCCCAAGTAATACAACGGCGACCGTCGGATGAATCTTTTCGGTCGGGGAAATCTGGGAAGTCATCCGGCTACGGTGGTAGATCAGGTAGAAATAGCAGAGTGGATGACGAACCACCCGTACCCCGGCTAAAACCTAACTTCGTAGCGAGTTATTCCAATGGTCCCCAACACAGAAAGAGTGCACCAACTATTACTCCTCTGCACACGTCCGCGTCCTCGTCCTCACAAACTGTGATCGACATCGAGCCGGGTTATCCGCCCTCGCCGCTTTCACGCGATGTGTTTGATGATGACGAACAGGACAGGGGGCGGAGCCACCGGCGCTCAAGTTTCAAGAATAAGATTGCAGAGTCCTTCAAGCCAACGCATCAACGCCGTCGGTCCTCTTCTGTCAAATCGCTAGGTGCACCATCTTCCCTTGTTCCGTTCTCGACGGACATACCGCTCCCTTCCTATTCTCCTTCCGCCCAATTTGCACATCATACAACATCTACTGCCGCTTCGCGATCCCGTGCGTCCCCCACCCTTGCAACCACCCGTGCGCTCTATGCGACACGCGTCATCCATGCGTGCGAGCCACCTCCCGGTGTCTCTTATCGCGGACTTCCTTTTTTTACACTTGAGTATGGGGATATGTATGATGTCTTGCGAGAATATGGCCACCCCTCGACCCATGCAGATTTGCCACTGTATGTGGACGATGGCGAGGATTGTCTCTTACTCGTGAGGGAACGGGCGAAGGGGAATGGGGACGGTGAAGGAAGTGAAGTGGGCTGGGCGTTGGCGAGTTTCTTGGTCCCTGTTGACTAGACGAGGCCCTAAGCAGCGACTCCACATGTTTCTCGACATGACTTCTGATCTTAACTTTTCCTTCTTTTCATTTCCAAATCTTCATTGATCTAAACCCTCTATGAGCCCTTCTCTTTTTCCCATCGTCGTCGCTGTCACTTGCGCTACGCCCTCTCCCCCGCGACCAGATTCATTGTTACTGCATAAACTTTTACTAATCCGGATGTGTACTACATTGCCTTTTCGTCCCCACGATATCCGTCCCTGTCTACATCACCGGTTGTTTTTGCGCTTTCCCTTGTTAGCGTCCGTGTACTTATACCTCAGAATGTACTTAGAGGACATGTTCATCGGGACAAAGTATAACTTAGTGTGCCGTTTGAGTAAACCAAAGCGTGAGTTATGGGAAACAAGTGTGACAAGGCGAAAAGGAGGTGGGAAATTTAGCAGTTTAAAGTGTCAGCCTATAAAGCGTATCGGCACACGTGACTCGCTGAATCTAACCTTGCTCCGGACGGCCCGACGGGCCCGTTGGTAGCGTAGTTTCAAAATTATCAAGTTAGTTTATCTTAGCGATCTGATAAACACTAGGCGCTGGCTCCCCCGGTACGCAATGGCTAGCAAGCCTCATGAAAAATGAAGGTAACATGTTCTAGCCTTCAAGCCTTGATTTACAGGGTCAGCATACTTCGCTAGCACTGCGGGCCTAGTCCCCCCTCCCAATGAGTGAGTTGTCGTTAACGAATTTCCAAGTTTAAAATCACCATTCTCTCGCTCTCCCACAGGTTAGTCTGGGTGGGTCTAGCCATGGTCGCTATGACCTACAACCTACCCAGCCTCCTCGATCTGTACCTCGTTGGAGCTGCACACGGACATTGCATGAACCCGGTCCGGGTATTCTAAACTTTACGTTCATTTTTTCTCTTTTCCTGTTCCTGTTCCCGATTCAGAAGCAGCTTCATTCTTCGATTCAGCCGTTCCACAGAGGCATTTTGGTCTGACACTCTGGCTCGATCATGGCCAGGAAATTACCGCACCTACCAAAAAAAAAAAAAAAATTCATAAGTGGGAAGGTCCGACTCTTAGATCTGTTTGCGCTCCCCTGGAATTCCAGTGGTCTCGAATTAGATTGGTCATCGACCATCGCAACACGTTCCGCACCTGTCCATAAAGTAGCCAATTGGATTGGCTAAGAAAACGGCAGCTGATTCATTTTCTCTTGCCCCGTTGGTCGTTGCCCTAAACCTTGTGTCCCATTTCACGAAAAATGCCTCGAGTTGCAGTTTTCTTCTTCATCCCACGCTCTGCATTCCCGTCGACGGCCCCCACGCACATTTGTTTTACACGGTACTTCTTGTAAGGCCACACAACCAATTCCATCCTGCAAGATCACCGATCATCGCAAGTAATTCCAATTATTTTTTTCAGGTCAGGCGACGCTCCTTTTTGCCATACCTTTTTGTTGACTCATTCCCTCTCTCAAATTTGTGTCGAGTCGCCCACCAAAAAAAAGGTCATGGTCCGCCAAAACGTATCCATCCACGTCGCCGCCGAATTGTGCTAGAATGACTCTTCAGGATCAGTGCACGTTGTATTTGATCGTAGTCGTGTGGAATGATGTACAAGAAGATGCGACCCACCTGCGGTTGTATCACCTTTGGTGTTTCAGATGGGATGGAATAGGTGAGGCCTCTGTTCCGTTCCCTGGTCTTCTCATGATCATTCACGAATGGCAGGTCACCGTCAGTTTATGAACCTTGCGACACAGGGCTACCATCCAATAATCTGGAAATTTCCGCAGGTGCAGAACTTCCACGGCGGTTTCCCCATGATGATCGTCCACTACGCAGGTCCCCCCTTGAGATGATCGGGCATCGTTTGGCAGTCACTATGCTTGAAGGACCTATTCCCGCTTCCTCGAACTACGGATGAGTCGCCTGTCGTGTCTGATTGGTAAACCATACCTATGCAGGTGTACCGTTTGTTACCCAGTCTCTCCGTCAGGTTTTCTATACTTAATATGATTCACGTTAGCAGCATATTACAAACGGTTTAGAGTCAATAAGTACGACAGTAGAATGTAAATGAAGATGCAAGGGATCATCTCAGAGACGAAAGGAAGCCTGGGGAATAAATAACAACAATCGTGGTCAACGCAATACAGGTATGACAAGCCAGAAACACAACGAGTCCAAGAAAACGAAAGTCAAGGGAGCGAGTCAGAAACCAACCATAGAAGCCACATTCACTGATCAGAACCGGATATGCTCTGGCTCATGTTCACGGGGCGGAACAAGTTCCCCCTTATCGTTAAGTGGCCAGAGCGAATTCTTAAAGAAATTGGTGGGATCGTACGTTTTTTTCACCTGGGCCAGCCTCGCCCAGTTCTCACCAAAACAGGCAATGACACGACTCGGAGGTTCTTGGCGGCCTAGGAACTGATAATACGATTGGGCCACCACCTCCGAGTTATTATTCAGGGAAACGCTTACGCTTGGGAGTGGACCGCCGATTGTGACGGGCGCAAGCGTCCCAAAAAGCCACTGCCAAAGGTCATCATCAGCTTGCAAATTACATACATGCAAGGGGTAAGCTAACCTCTTCAGCGGACGTGATACATCGGGGATCTTCGAAGTCGATGTCCCACTGATGAAGCGCAGTAACGTTGAACGCCGCTGCACGCTGACTCTTCGGCAGGCAGCTACCACTAGCATTCGTTATAGCACCCCCAGCGAGTTCAAATAACCACGCTGCGATGCGTTTCGTGAGTTTGTAAAGGGGAAAGATGATCAACCCTGAAACCTACTGCAACCAACTGGAGTTTCCGCGAATTGCATCACAGTCTTACTGATGATATCGTCAGGAAGCGAGTCGATCAGAGCCGATCGGATGAACCACTTGTTTCCAGCTGATATACAAATAAGTGCGTCAATATGCAGTTACGTACGGAAATATGAATGCCTCACCTTTGCCTCGAAGGACCTGGGCAACGCTGTCCTGCTGGTGAAGGAAGGACTTCTCATCCACCTCGTTGAGCAAACAACGTTCTCCGTCCCAAGAGGATATGGCCTGCAAAAACTCGTTCCCTTTGATCTTTGGGCCAATGTAGCACATTTGAATCACGACAAGAGAATCTTGGCCGGCGGGCCCGGCGGTGAGCAAGACATTGGCATACAATTCTCGTGGTGCTCCTTTGACGCAATCACGGAAATGCCTGATAAGAGATGGGGCCGTAGCACGATGGAACCGGCTGCGGGGAATGGTTAGACGTGGAAGGACGGAGTATAGCGGTTGGACGTACTAGATCAGATTTCCAGCAAACACAACGGGGACAGGGTAAGCGAGTGCCTTGTAACGGGTAACGATGCCAAAAGCGGAACCAGCACCACGCAACGCCCACCAAAGATCTGGTGCAATCCATTGAGACAGGCTGGAATAACGAAACGATTGAAATTACCTGGATGTTCCTTTTCGCTAGCAATCACAATCCGCCCGTCAGCCAATACCACCTCTGCCTCCACGAGGTTGTCGACACTGAGACCGTGAAGTCGTCCAAGAAAACCGAAGCCCCCAAGGAGCATGACAGCAGACCCAACGGGATGGGCGGCACTGAAATAAGAAAGTCAGATCCCAAAGGAAAAAGATTACCAGAAGACCAACGAATACCCACAAGGGGACATAATATGGCACAGCGCCACACCCTCCGGAAAGCGAAAAAGCTTCCAAAGGATTCGCAGCAGAAAATTGATCAATGTCCTTCTGTCTCATACCTGCCCCGAATGTAATGTATGCTTGGGAGTGAATGGGCGTCGCATAGGTAAGAATATTCTGTGACGAGTTGAGGAACGTGGGACTGGCGAACAGCGAGTTTGGTATCGACTGGGCAAGCCTGGAGGTTGAGGGAATGGTAGGGTGTTGATTACCGAACCCCTCCTCAAGGTATCCAAAGGGATCGGCATCAATGATGGAAGAAGGCTCAGGACGAGAGACCGGAGGGGAAGGTGATGAGATTCCTCTAGTCGGGTGGGAAGCACACGAACCCCTTGACGCCATTGGTGAAGTGGGACGAGCAGAAGTTATAGTATTATTATTATTATTGGGAGCCGGGCCCCGCCTATTGGAAACGGGAAGACCCCTCGATACCTGCGGAACAGCAGCTCGGCTAGCAAAGGGAAAGGGGACGCCTGGGCTGGTGGTGCCGACAGACCTCCTAGATCCCGGCGAGGTGTCTCTTTCCGGATGGAGGAAATTCTCCACCGTTTGAGAAGCTAAAGAACTAGTGGACTGCCTCGCATTCTCCCTCCGGTGCCTTCCGGTCCAATCGCGGTCGGTTACCAGCGGATCAACCCTACCCTTTCCCTTACTTCCGGGGGGTGGCACATCTCGAATGCTGGTGAAACCTCCAGTTGTGGTGGGCGTTTCGACCTCGATCTGATTAAATCTGATGAGATCCATGATGATATCTCCGCAAACGGCCCAGCCAGCCGTTCCGTATCCCCCTGCCTTGACAGAGAGCGATAGGGTATGCTTTCGGCAAAATAGGATCACCCTGCGGACGAAGTGGTGTCAGTAGCGTGCCACGAATGTTCCGTTCCATAGCTTACCTGCTAATACTCTGCACATCCGAGGGACAGACGACAGCGAGAGACTTGATCTTGATGTCGCCGTTGAACATCTTGGTATGGTTATCGAAACTGCAAGATGTTCGATGTATCGTTCTGGAGGGGATACGTTGTCGGACTCACTTTGTGGTACCTCGGACATATATGTCGCCCCGCAAAGCAGTAGAAAGTTCAAGGTATAAGTGCGGCGGGAGACAGGGTTGGGAAGCGGAAAGACTAGCATTGGTCTGCATGAAGGTCAACGAGCAGCGAACTGAAGGAATGTTGTGTAAAGTCTGGAGGGGGAGATACGAGGAACGCAGGATGACCTTGTCTTTTTATAAGGGGGCAGAGGAGCAGAGTGGCTTTTCACATTTGCGGCTCTGATTTGCAAATTTTAGGACACCTCTCTCTTTTTGCAAGAGCACCTCGATACACGCAAGGCGATGAGGACCAACGAAATTTGATGTGCATGCCTGAAGCAGGGACTGGCTAATTGGGAAAGCACATCGATCCAGATTCATGAATTCGCGGAACCAGAACGCTCCAGCGGCACATTTTCTCGGTGTTGCCGAGTCTCCACTAGGCGCCAGGCACTTCCATAGAGTTGACCAAGGCAAAGGCAGTGTCTCGCCTTAACGCATCTGAGTCATGTCGGTGCGGTATGGTCAGCCCCGCTGAGCCGGGATCTAATTAGCTGGCTAGTTACTTTCCTCGTTGATCAAGGTACTTCGTCGAGGCTTACGTCAGCCCAATATTAGTAAGTCAATCCACATCGCTGCCAAGTCCCACTTGGAGTCTCCTCGGAAACATTCAGGCTACGAGACCACCAATAGAGGTAATGAATGAATGGCTTTCTTCTCCCGAGGTCCATGCTCACTCCACGACCCTCTTTCACGACATTCGGAGCGCGTAAGTACCCGATATGGTCTGCCAGAAGTATCAACTTAATGCTATTTGAAAGTTCTTACCACCCCGCTTTGTAGCAGCGTTTTTGTTTCCTGAGATGTCGATCTTCTTGCGGCGACCAGCTACCTTACAGTATATACGGATATGATCGACAGATCGCAGTCTCCGATGACGGTTGGTGACTCCACAACCACCCGCTACTATTACACTCCTCCCCGGTATGTCACCATCGTTGTCCACCGAATTGCACTATTTCAAGTCAGTCGCATTCTCATATTTGGAAGATTGCAGAAACGCGGGTGCTGACTAACACGTGTTCGTTAATCCAGTAGGTCCCCGTGTCCTCCACTGCGATCACATACGGTATTTGGTGGCTCCCCCACATAGCCTCCCAGCCGTCATCCACGGGGAGCTTTTAACTTGCATAGGGGCATTCGATATGGTTATTGCTTATGTGAGATGAAAAGCTACCGATCAGGTTCCGGACCGGGACGTCACTGCGGGCGACTCGGGCTAACGGGCTATGTATACAATTCAACGACTGCGAGCCTTCAAGGTAGCTCCAGCCTCGTCATGGCTCTTGCTGCGGCTGCTTCGGAATTGAGTTTCGGGATACCGGAAACTCTCACATCCGTAGCTGGCCCGAGGGTAAATGAACCGTGATAGAACGTTACCTCCGTACTGCGGTCCGTTCGAATGGCGGCTATCACCACCAAGAAGGCATCGAAAAGTTGACACTACCTTATTGGTAGGCGAGTGTGGTGCTTGCACACATTCTTCCTTCTGGGCGCTGTTCAGTCGGTTACGCCACGCCTACTCCGCAGCTCGAGTAGGTGGACGAGGAACGAGGGTGTTGGGGTCAACCACACAGCCAATGGCTGCGGCTCCGAGGTTGGTTGCGTTCACTCTAAAGTTCGGCGTCAACTGAAGATCTATCGCAACCACATGTATATCGCCACACTTGGATATGAGGTATGTACATAGGAAGGACGCTGCATTCTGGGATGTCCACTAGCATCTCTCATACCACGAATGGTATCTCATCGGTCAGGGGTAGTCGTTTTCCTCCGATGGCGTCTCTGTACCTGGAAATGGCGCTGGCTTTTTCTGAATATGTCAGATCTGGGGGTGTGGGTCACGGGCAAGCCTAAGCAGGCGCGTCAACCTGTAGTCCACGTGCTGACTCATTCGAACGTGATTGGAACAACGTCCGACTACTCTGACATCGAGTGAACCGGAGTTTATCAGCTTGAACATGTGTCAGACTGACGTGCAATACTCAGACCGTACAACGTGCACCCCGGCCTTTTATCCTTTGGCTTTTCTAAGGAAAAACGACATCCCATGGGTTCGTTCTCTCTATCTACTCCTACGCTGGGCTGAAGGAAAGGTCGGCATCACTCTGCCGACGCATTCCCTTCAGGCAACAGAGTCGGACTTGAGCGTCGCTTCACCGTCTCTCACTAGTATTCTATTACTACCTGCCCACGAGTGGTGTCGGTGGCGTGTCAAGGAGAAGGTTGCCTTTCGACGCCGCGGAAGTCAGCCGAGGCACTACTAACCTTGTCTATTAGGGTTTAATACCTGCAACTCTTGACCTGGCGTACAGCTTCCCCGCATATCCAGCTCTACGGATGGATGTGTTCTCGGGCCCTATCATGGCATCTCCACAAGACACGCCTACTCGCGAGGTCACGGGTCATGACATGTGGATTTCAGGAACTCGTAGTGGTTGTCATTTTACGTCGCCCGATTGGATACCCAAGGAACTCAACTCAAGGGATGATGAGATCGTCAAGCCGCCGCCCCAACTTGGTCCGGTGATCATATTAGTTATGTGGGGTTAGTAGCCTCCTGTTAGATTACAGTGGACGTCAAGGGTGACTGCGACTCGGTTGTTTTGTCATTGACACCCCAACACCAGGACTAATGCATGCGAGGTGCCAATAGAGATGGAGATCTCTTATACACTTGCTTATCTCTGGTACAGGCGTTTAGCGGAGACAGAGGTGAAGATGGCAGGAATGACGCCAGCGATCGACTCCCACTGGTAGTTTGGTGCTCCATCGATTCGGCTTGCACATATTAGTTCAACTGACCCTCTTACCCTCCGTGGTGGTCGGGTTCCACGTTCCGGGGTGACACACTTTTGAATCGTGGAGGCATGCTAATCGAGATTCGTAACGATACGAAAAACCACGGAATCCAGGGTTGAAGTTGAGCACTTGAGCCTCCACGCTTGCACCCATATTTTGGACACGAGAGCCTGAGGGGAAGCATGGCTCTTTTATTTTTCAAACGGCAAAGCGCCCGCTTCATCAGCGTTCTCGGTAATCGTCCTACTATAAGATGCAAATGCCATCCTCGACAGATATCGCGTTTGATACGTTGGTCGGAGGGTTTCGGATTTGTCGGCAACTTGACGTTTTTTTTGTTTTGATAATTGACCGTGTTGTTACATCAAACGGTGTCGCGACTAAAGAAGGGGACCAACGTGCTTTTATCTCCCTCGTTTTTTTCCATCCTTTTTTCTCTGCTTTCCGCATCCCTGGGTGCTGACACGAACGCATCGCCATACCAACGTACCCCGTTTTCGTGACATATAAAAGAGACCAGAGTTCTGCCTTTTTTTTTCTAACCCCAGCCCTCGTACTCTCTCGGTTCTTGCGTTATCGCGCGGTGTCTGTCACCTCCGGCGTGCTCTAGAGTTATCATACTCTTTGCATGTACTCGAACCAACTAAGCAGTACTCATAACCCCCATAGAGGATCGAAGCACTCTTCCGCTGGTTTTCTTGCAGCTCATTGAATATAGACCAAAGACACACTCCCCTCCATCAACATGTCCAACAGTCCTGCTAACTTTTCTGGTTACGATACTCCCGTGTCCGACTTGGAGTCTATCGTTCCCGTGCATCCGACCTCTGCTCGCCGTCCCGACTACATCACCGTTCAGTCGGAGAACACGGTTTACACGCATGACCGTATAACCGCGAAGTACTCTTACCGCGGCGCTGATGTTATCGTGTCAGACGGTCAGTTCACTGTTACTCCTACGGTGAAGCCTTTCGAGTTCCAGACCGAGCGCAAGGTTGGAAAGACGGGGTACGTTCCTAGCATCTTTGCGATATGCGTGCCGTTGATTTTTTTCATGGTGCAGGTTGATGATGGTTGGTATGGGTGGTAATAACGGTACTACGCTCTGTGCGACTATCTTGGCAAACAAACATAATATCTCGTGGCATACCAAAGACGGCATCCAACAACCCAATTATATAGGTTCCGTCCTTCGGGCGTCCACCGTGCGCATTGGTACCGAACCAGGAAGCGGCAAGGAGGTACACGTTCCTATCTCGGATGTCCTTCCTATGGTGCACCCTAACGATCTCGTGCTTGGTGGATGGGATATCTCTGGTGCACCTATGGACAAGGCCATGGAACGTGCTTGTGTGCTCGACTATGACCTTCAGCGCCAGGTCGCACCTCACATGGCCCTTCTCGGCCGACCTCTCCCTTCCATTTACTACCCCGATTTTATCGCAGCCAACCAGGAGGCCCGGGCCGACAATGTAATCCCCGGTGCCGATAAGCAGGTTCACCTCGACCACATCCGGTCCGACATCCGGCGTTTCAAGGCAGACAATGATCTGGATCGCGTTGTCGTCTTCTGGACTGCCAACACCGAGCGGTACAGCGATATCGTCCCCGGTGTGAACGACACAGCGGACAACCTCCTTGCGGCTATCCGTTCTTCGCACTCGGAAGTCTCGCCCTCGACGCTTTTTGCAGTCGCTGCCATCCTCGAGGGAGAACCATTCGTTAACGGTGCACCCCAGAACACGTTCGTGCCCGGCGTCATTGAACTTGCCGAGCGTCACAAGTCTTTCATCGGTGGCGATGACCTCAAGTCCGGCCAGACCAAACTCAAGTCTGTCCTCGCCGAGTTCCTCGTGAACGCCGGCATCAAACCTCTTTCCATCGCTTCCTACAACCACCTTGGCAATAACGATGGTCACAACTTGAGTGCGGAACCCCAGTTTAAGAGCAAGGAAATCTCCAAGAGCAGCGTCGTTGATGATATGGTACACGCCAACCGCTTGCTTTACAAGCCACCTGCACCAGGTGCTACCGGTAAAGCGGCTAAAGGCGAGCATCCCGACCATATCGTCGTCATCAAATACGTGCCTGCAGTTGGGGACTCGAAGAGAGCCATCGACGAGTACTATTCTGAGATTTTCTGTGGTGGGAGACAGACCATCAATATCTTCAATGAATGCGAGGTATGCACCGTCTGACAACCTCCGCTTATCATCTTGCTTACTTCCGGCAACAGGATTCCTTGTTGGCGACGCCTCTGATTTTAGACTTGACCATTCTCACGGAGCTTTTGACCCGTATCAAGTACCGTGACTTGTCAACTAGGCAAGCCGACTTCGTTCCCTTGTACCCGGTTCTGTCGCTCCTGTCCTACATGTGCAAGGCCCCTTTGGTCAAGCCAGGTACGTAGTGGTTGTCGCCTTTGTCGCTGCATCCGCTCATTTGTGTACAATTAGGAACCGACGTCGTCAACAGCCTGGGCAGGCAACGGAACGCCCTTGAGGCCTTCCTCAAGGCTTGTATCGGTCTTGAAGCTAAGGGTGACTTACTTCTCGAGACTCGTATCTGGTAGACTTTTCGCACTCGTGATAGATATTCTAACGGCATAGTTTCAACAACTGTGCGCCTTTCCAGATATGTATGATAGACATTCAACTGTACGCGTTATCTATCGTGGTCAACTTTGTCTGTGCTGCCTTGTCGAATGAATTCGAAATCCTGTCGTATTGGCCTTTCTATGTGCTTCGCCCAGCCCCTTACAAGTAAACTTACAAGGCAGTGAATCTCCACCGATATTTGTATGAAAGTTGATGTTGGAGGTGCGATGTTTTGAGCTGCAACTAAATACAGAAGTAGATATTCAGCCGACACGAAAAAAGGATAGGGGCGTGATTAGGTAAGAAGAGATTGCTTTTGCCGAGTCACATGACTGACAATACACGAAAGACCCCCACCGAGTCTCTAAGCGAGAATTTGTGAAAGCCCGGTGAGGTGGATCACGACCAAGCAGAGTAAGTGTGTGGATTTGCCACGCGTATACCTTGTGTAGTAGTACTAAATATAGTTTTCTAGAGTCATTCGACAAGCATTCGGGGTGTGTGTGTTTTTACTTTCCACGATCGAGTAATGCAGATCTGATCAGGTCAAAGCTTGGTGCATTGCTCTCTCGGAGAACTCCGACCCGGTATGAACCACCGTCCGTCGGAACGCCCCGCCGTCGAAGTTTACTGAGGCATAGCCGACGGGCAGATCTGCCACAGTACACACCCCATAAGCAGGTAGTCGGATTCCTTCACCCTTGTTTGCGTTGAGACTGTGGTAAAGCCGAGCGTCGGACGGGCCGCCCATGTGAACTTTGACCTTTCGTTGCAAGTAATTTGACCAATCCTGTAATGAAACAGGGGAAGGAGGGGGCAGCAGGCTGTTCTCGTGCGGGTGGCAGCAGAGAAATCCGGTACTCTCACTTACACATTAGGTTTATACCCGGAAGCCATCTTCCCCTTTCGTATACTGTTGTCTGTACCTCGATCTCAAACTGAAAGATGCTATAAATCTTAATCTCAGTTCATTTAACAAACTCCACGGGATACGCGCATCGTTCGATCTCGGGTCATCTTACAACGCAATCACACAGGGCGGTTTAGAGAAAACGAGGGGGTGATACACACACGAGTTTCGGGTAACACGGCGTACGAGATCTCCCACCGATCTTCCGTAGTGTCGGTAAGAGAAGACGAATGTTGGGCGTATAGTTGGTAATACGTACCACTCCTAAAGTCATTGTGGTTTCGGCCATCACTTGTCCGCGTTCCGAGGAGCGACGGATATAGCCAGCGGCAGTTGAACTCCACGAGCAATCTCGCCCTCCACGGTAGGTACCATCACCAGACACGACTCACGTCGAATTCGCCTTGCTTTCTCAGTGAGGGATATCTCGTACTTGCGAACAATCTCCACTAGGAAGACTTGGATCTCGATAACGCTGTGTGGGCGAAAGGTCACCGCGCATATCATGTAACAGTTCACTGAGCCCGGCACCGAGCGAGATAATGTGGCAGTACTTACGCGAATCGCCAACCTAGGCACGTGCGGGGACCACCACCGAAAGTCAAACTGGGAAAAGAAGATGTAAGTCAAAAGTGTGTACGCGAAAATACACGGGACTCACAGGTTCGCGTACGCTCCAGTGGCAGTTTCCTTTTTATCCTTTGCAATGCCATCCAGCCAACGGTCTGGATTGAACACATCGGCATTCTCACCCCACATGTCCTTGTTGCTGTAACGATCTTCGGTACACATTCTAGGTATAAAGAAGTGGAGAGCACAGACCGATTGTATGCGGCGACGGATGCTATGATGCGGGTCCCTTTCGGAACGAATACCTCGTGCGTTGACTCGCCCGACTCCGTCCTAATAGGCCGAGAAAGGGGCAGGATACAGTCCTGGCTGGCCATGCGGAACACCTGCGCTGCCGCACAATGATACCTCAAAGCTTCCTATCATTTCCACGAGGAAAACAGTGTTGGCTGGATCATCTTTTCGAAATGTATTAAACACACGCTTGCCTTAATGATAGCGTTCAAGTATGGCATATTGTCCAAGTCAGATGCTGTGAACTGCGCGTCGCCACGAGCGTGAATGGCAGACTCTTGCTGCCTTATCTCCGATCTGAGTTTGGACTGTATCTCCGGCTTCCGTGCCAGCTCCAGCAGGGCCCAGTTGATGGTATGCGAGGTCGATTCTTGACCCGCAATAAGGATTATACTACTAAACATGAGCCGAGAATATTACTGCCTGGGGTATAAGAGCGTACCGCATCTGCGCGTATAGCTCTTCATCACTTAGCTTGTGCTTCGCTTCAGCATCCATGTTGGCCTTTACTACCAAAAAGATATGAATACTAGTTCATGCATGTCGTACCTGACTCACCAAGTAGCGTGAAAATATCTCTGCTTCCCTTTCCTTGCAAAAGAAACTCTGCCTTCTCTTTCACCATATTTTCTGCGATGGCAGTGGCGACTGCCCTCGTTTCGCGGATACGGACAATGCGACGATTTGAGCTGTGCTTAGCCCAGTATTCCAGAACCGATGTCGGGATATATTTCAAAGCTTCTTGGATGAAGATTTGTGTTGTGGAAGGGGTGCCGTAAACATTCATCCTACACACCGAACTCAAGTATCAGAGAGGCCTGACTCCCCAAGGAGAAACGGCATTGCAACCCACAACATCCCGTTGTAGCTTTTTGCTAGTGCATTATCAGAATTCTGGAGGCAACCCAAACGGAGGTCGAACGCAGCTACTCGGAAGGGGAGGGTAAGCCTTGGAGATGACATCGGCTGCCACGCTCACCTTCTGCTATAGCATCTAAAGTGGCCCGGGAGATCCAGCTAGGGATGTCCAGGACAATCTTATCACCATCATTAGCTTCGATGGTCTCGCTCCATTTCGTGCTCAACTTGACAACGAATCATTATCGAGTCTTGTTAGAAACAAGGGAACCTACACGTTCCGCAGATGCTTGCGAAATCGCTAAGAACGCCCGTAATTCAGATCCTCCAAAGCCTGGATTCAAGATCCTTCTCTGTCGTTTATGAACATCACCTGCAGATATAGGCATTGTCATCCGCACGCCCGCTAGAGGTTAGGTTGCGACACACCCTCTGCCCAGACGACACTCTTTCCATTCAAGATCAACGACTGGACCCGGCGTTCGGGTGGCTTTGGGAAATGATATGAGGTAGTGGCAAATATCTTCGACAATGCTTTTGGATCAGCGACCATAAGCTGATCTTCCTACGGGCGGGGACGATGATAAGAACAAGCGTCATGGTTCCAAGTATCATACCTACACCGAGGATGCCTTTCACCCGGATGACATCGCCATAGAGGCGTTGCCAGCGGAAATCTGCTTCACCAGCCTGACTCTGGAACAACTCGGGAAGGTTCCCTTCGTAACACGATTCAGAGAGAGGGTGTGGAACTGCGAGCAGCAGTGCACTCACCGAAAAGGAATGACGTGGGCTTGGGTCCGCGCACTCGAGAAAGCGAGGGGCCGGTGAAACGTCTGTAGATGGTATATATGATAGGAGCAAGGCAGAAGAATGTCAAGTAGAAATCCATCTGTGCAGAGGTGTACACCCTGGAAAGAGAGGAGTGTAATATAATGATGCAGCAAACACCACGGTGTTTCTCTTATCTAAGTGCCACCGAATGCACACCACCAAGGAAGACAAACACACCGTCTCCACAATCCCCCCGACACGTGCTGTTACTGCGGTGCTGGATATGAAAGGTAGCAAGAGGAATTTGGCCCTGAGATGGCCAAGGATAGTAGCAAATGACGTTCCGGCGTACACATGTCGCGTGATGATTGGAGGAAGCATCCGCAAGAACTCGTTCGCATCCATCTGCAGAATTTTGTTTTAGGGGTAATCATTACTCACCCACGTTAACACATACAAAAGCCCCGGAGATCAGCACGACGTTGCGAAGGGTCGCTATTGCATTGTCGGATGGCAAAGAGTCAGCAGCACACTAGTAGCTGGTGCATCTTCCATCAAATCCCTGCAGCGATAATGCAGGAGCATTAAACTGAGAAGGAACCTAGCACTCGAAAACCAGTCAACTCGGATGGGACCCACAAACGTCCGATTATTCACTGCGAGCACAGTAGTAAAGGATCGAGTCGATGATTTACCAGTTGCGGATTTGAGTTCGAGTGATTGACACGTGACTCAACGGTCCGTGTGCAGCAGACTACACAATACTCATTATAAAGGAGTTGTACGCATCATTATAACAGGAACTAATTTAGAGAAATAAACGGAAGCAAAAGTGAAAAGAGGACAAAAGCTGCATATCGCGGGTTCACAAGACTCTCACCGCTCTGGAGTATAGCATATTCAAGCCATGAATCGAGTCATCACGCTTCCTCGTCACGCGGGGCGACAGATATAGCGAGCGGTAATTGAACTCCATCAGCAATTTCGCCCTCCACGGCTGGTACCATCACCAGCAAACACAATTCGCGTCGAACACGTTTCGCTTCCTCGGTAAGGGATATCTCGAATTGGCTGAAAATTTCGGCGAGGAAGGCTTGCACCTCGATGGTGCTATAGGTGTCATATACCAGATAGCTGTAGTTCAGCGGTACGTTGTGTGGAATAACATGGTAGTACTTACGCGAATCGCCAACCCAAACATGCATGTGGCCCGCTACCAAAGGTCAAGCTGGGAAAGGAGAGATATAGTCAAGGGTATGCATGCAAAAGTACACGAACTCACAGACTCGAGTATACTCCGGTGGCAACCTCTTTCTTGTCCTTGGCAATGCCATCCAGCCAGCGATCCGGATTGTATACATCGGCATCCTCACCCCACATGTCCTTGTTGCTGTAGCGGTTTCGGTACATATTCCAGGTAGAGAGATGGAAAGCACGAACCGGTTGTAAGCAGCGACAGAGGCTATAACGCGGGTCCCCTTTGGAACGAGTACCTCATGTAGCAATTCACCCGACTTCGTCGTAATCGGTTGAGAAAGGGGCAGAACGTAGTCCTGAGCAGCCATGCGATATAGCTGGGGTACTACACAATGATACCGCAGAGTTTCCTGTCAATACCATGAGGTAACTAATGTTAGCTCGGCCGTTGCATTGCAAGATGTCAGACTCGTACTTGCCTTGACGACAGCATTCAAATATGGCATATTCTCCAAGTCAGATGCAGTGAACTGGGTATCGCCGCGAGCACGAATGGCAGACTCGTGCTGCCTTATCTCTGATCTGAGTCTCGACTGTATGGCAGGCTTCCGGGCCAGTTCCAACAGGGTCCAACCGATCGTATTCGAAGTCGTTTCGTGACCCGCAAACAGAATTACACTACGATGGAGGTGAGCTGAGAAATTTACCGTTCTCGGCGTATAGGCGTACCGCATCTGCGAGTATAACTCTTCATCACTTAGCTTGTTCTTCGCCTCGGCGTCCATATTTGCTTTGACTGCGACAAAGATGAGACCACAGGTCATAGGCATCACGTCTTACTCACCAAGCAGTGTGAAGATATCCCTGCTCCCTTTCCCTTGCAAAAGAGACTCTGCCTTTTCGGTCACCATAGTTTTTGCGGTGGCAGTAGCAACATCATTCACTTCACGGAGACGTGCGGCGCGATGATTTGGGGTGTGTTTGACCCAGTATTTGACGATCGATTGTGGGATGTACTTGAGAGCTTCCTGGATGAAGATTTGTAACACCGAAGGGGTTCCAAAGACGCTCATCCTGGGCAGAAAAGCATCAGACCGTCATTCCTTCCCAGAAGGACAGTACTGTGACATACATCATCCCTTGATAGCCTTTCGCCAGTGGGATCTCCGAATTATCGAGGCAACCAAGCTTGACGTCGAAAGCACCTGATTCGGAAGCGCAAGGTGTCAATTCTGAACACGACACAATTAACCACCACATTTACCTTGCCCTATGGCATCCAAAGTGGCTCGAGAGACCCAGCTGGGGATATCTAGTACAACCTTGTCGCTATTACCAGTGTTGACGACTTCCATCCATCTCGCGACCATCTTAACGATAGATCAATATCCAGCCCTGGCCAAAGCTTGAGCAACTTACAGACTGAGCAGAAGCCTGGGATACAGTCAAGAATGCTCGTGATTCTGCTGCGCCAAAGCCAGGATTCAAGATCTTCCTCTGTCGTTTATGGATGTCACCTGTCGATACGACATTCTCAGATACGTTTCAACTGGAGGTCAGATTTCGACACACCCTCTGCCCAGATGATGCCCTTTCCGAGTAACAGGAATGTCAGAATCCGACGCTCGGGTACCTTTGGGAATTGCTGCGAAGCAGAGGATAGTATCCGTGACAGGGCTTTCGGATCGGAAACCACAAGTTGATCCTCCTACGAGAGAAGATTTTGGAAAAAGATCATCAACCGTAGCCGCACACTTACGCCAAGGATGCCTTTCACTCGGACGACACTGCCGTAGAGGTTTTTCCAGCGGAACTCTGCTTCACCTGCCATGCTCTGGTACAAGTCGAGAAGGTTTCCTTTACAGCACGACTCAGGAGAGAGGGGTGTACGAGCGAACGGTGAACTCACCAAAGAGGAACGACGTGGACTTGGGTCCGTGCAGTTGAGAGAGAGAAGTGCGGGTGAAACGCCTGTAGATGGCATATGCGACGAGGGGAAGGCACAGGAGTGTCGAGTAACGATCCATCTGAAATGCTGAGGAGCATTCCTCCCAGAACGCTGTTTATATACCATATGAACTCGGTGAAGATACTATATCTGCGACGACCTGCGCGGGTCCACCAACAGCAGCTTCATTGTTACGATGGATTACCCATCGACATCGATAGCTCCAAGGTGCCGGTGCCGGTGTGATCGAACGGTAGCATCGAGTGTCAGCAACGCACTCGACGAGGAGGCAATTACCGTAACGACCTTTGACTCAAAGCGGGTCAAGTATCTTCCCTCGAGACCGCGCGTCATCGCATTTGACTTATCGGAAGCAAAACAGTCAACTCCGATCAAGTCCGATGCACCCGACAAACGTCTCATTACTATTCAACTCCATGCAAGGCTCAGCTCTATTCCGTAGATTCGATACCCCAGCTGACTTGTTATCGACCAGTCAGACGTGATGGTATTAATCAATCGTGTGATGCGTTGAGTATTCTCGGTTTTGTCGTCCCGCAGAGCTGACAGAAGACAAGAATCAGAACCAGTGCTATGAGCACTTCTCATGTACGAGGTATGTGCATGATACATCGTTCACATTGTCAAACCGCAACCAGACGAAGCGTTTATGGGCTTATAGTCGGCGTGTCATTGTGCTGGATTTTCTATCTCTGCGAAACCGGTATCAAACAGAGGATATTGATAGGACCGAGTGAGGTCCATGATAGGTGACCAACGTGGTGCACCAGTAAGTGGTAGGGGACTCGAGAGGAGCTAATCGTTTTCTCTCGACCCTTGGTCTGCCTAGGGGAGACTGGCAACAATGTCCTATACGTCTGACACGTGGCCGCAGTACTCGACTCCCCCTCCGAAAACCCCCTCGAGCGTGTTCATGATGTGCAATAACTTGGAAGGTGTTTCGGTTTACCGCCATCCGTCTGGTCCCTGCATCACGAAGTCCTCCCCACTGCCAGTAGAAATCATGAATCAGGCTAGGGCGCGCAGATCTAAAGGAAAGTAAAGTGCACGTCTGCGAAGAATTTTACCGCTCCAATCAAGCTGCGATCGTCACTTACACGAACATAATATCATCAGGGATTCCGATCCTACACACTCGAGCAAGGTTGATCACGTTCCCCGCAGTGCTCAGTGGTAAGAGTGCGATCGTGGACAGTTACAACAATTATAGGTACGTGCACCACTGGGTAAAAACCCGAATCTCCACTTCTCCAGACCGCGCCTACAGTTGATAGTTCGCATACCATCATAAGCAGGTCGAAGTGACTGGCCAGACACAAGTTTCGTCCGTAAACTCGACGGAATATGATAGCATCCTACGATAAATCCATAGGCTCCTCCCCACCACCTTCGTCGGCTGAGCCCAACCCACCTGACCCCTTTCTACGCAAATGCGGATAACACACCTCCCTCTCCTCCACAACGACTTCTACATCATCCTCATTCCAATCACTCGTCGTCTCCCACTCGTTCTCAAACTCGATATCCAGTGCCACTTCTGCATTCTCCGCATCGCTCAGAGGTAGAAAACTTGCCAGCCCGTAGGGGTTATATGCAATCGCTTGTCCGAGTGCAGCCGAAGAAGAGTGCGCTTGCGTTTGCACCCAACGTTTCTCGCGTAGTCGTTTGTGTCGTTCGCGATCCTCTTCGATACGCTTGACTACGTCTCCCCGTGAAAGATGAGGTTCCGTGTTCTTGTTCGTTGCGGTCGGGCCAGAGCCGGAGGATTCAGTGGCTTGGCTTTGACGCGTGCTGAGAATCTGCATGACGTCGTCTACTTTTTGTGGATCTATCACTCGTTTCGTACGCCAATTTTGAAGGATCTGCGAGGTGCGGTAAGCAATTGAATGAGTAACCCGAACGAGGCAGGGCGCTCGTCGGCTAGTGTGGATCGAGAAACTCACTTGTTTCGTGCTAGTGAGGTTCGGTAGGCCCTGTCTGCCCACCGGCACCACACATTCGACGATCTGTGAAAGATCCCGAGCGACATAATCCACGTAAAAGGCGTTGTTCGCTTGTTTTGCTTGCCTGTTACGTTCTGCTCGTTAGCAGGTAGTTTCGAACGAGGAAAGACCCAGGAAGCTCAGAACAGGTACAGGGACTCACGAAGATGATTCAACGGGCTGAGGTGGTTGATGGGCTTTGGCTAGTAGAGATGTCTCACATAGGGAGTCTAGGAAATATAGAATATTGATGCGATGGTTTATCGAGCCCTGTAAGCAAACACCGAGGAATGATGAGCACCAGTGCTTCGCATAGTCCAGCGACGCAGGTGGGCATGACCGACTCTGCACCAGGGAACCGGGGGCGGAAGAAGGAATTGCGAACGTGTACATGCCTTCTGACATTCCTCCATAACGCATTCCCATAAATCCTCTCCGCACTTTGCAAAGTACTTGAGAGCATAACTGACGACCTTTTGAATGGATAGCTGTGTACTACAATATCAAGACGCAGACGCAAGGTGATCTTAGTGGTACGTCTGTCCTTGAACCAGTCCGAGACACTCACGCATTGAGCTTGCGCAGCAGGCCAAGGAATTGCATGCGCACTTCGAACGGATCCATCTGGAGACCTTGAGGACCGTGATGGCTGAAGGTATCAGCAAATGGACGTTCGGCTTTGAGAGCTCAGTGATGCAAGCGCTCTTGCGTGATGGTTGGGTTGAGACCGAGACACGGATGTACAACGACAGAGGCGACAGCTAGTGGTATGACGGCGGCGCGTCGATCGACCTGCGGCCAGGTCGGTGTCAACGAAAAGTATGGGATGTTGCAGTCAGCAATCATCAAAATCTTCCTTGGGCCTGCTCACTGCAAAGTGGAGCATTGGAGGACGGACAGGAGACTGGTTGCGACTCGAACGACGAAACGAAAAGTCCAACCCGAGTCTGGTTCCACTCACGCGTGTCGTTGACTTATAATCACAATGAATGACTACCACTAAAGTAATCTCGAACTACTCTCCGCCGGTCCTGCAGCGCCTACGTCCATTGGTACGTGCAACGCGTCCAGAATGCCTTCGAGTTGGTCGTTCCCGTCTAACCTGGCTATTTCCGCGCGAAGCTACCCCAATAGACGCGATAGGATCAGCATTTCGTGAAGTGCAGAAATCATTGGAATGGTGTCGAACCTGTTGTTCCAGCGAGCTCATCACATTGAGTGTGTAATCGAACGAAGAAGTCTTGTAGCGGAGGTGGTCGATGGTATGGTGTTTCAAGGTGGGCGTCGAGGGCCGCTTCTGGAGAACGTCTACGAAGAACGTGAGGTCTAAGTATACCCGACGGAGACGGAGCATGTTCTTGCTCTCGGGAAGGTGGATGTCAATACGCACTCAATATGACGCGGTTCTTTTCGTCCGCTCGCACACCGTGAACAATGGGAAATGAAAACTTTCCCTCAGTAAGATCTTCTGCAAAACCTTTATTATTCGAGTACTAAGTATAAAGAGGGAAGCATCGGTCAGCTAACGACGGTCGCCTAAGCAAGAGACGAACCTCTGTACTCTGAAGGTTCATGTAGTCATCGCGGATCTGAAAGTACACTCCAAAAAAGTTCACCAGAGGCACATAGTCACTTCATTCAGTCGAAAAGGTTGGTGCTGGTTCGTACGGTCAACATACGATCGGATACTGAGGGAGCTCACACGTCGATATTGGTCGTCGCACAAGCCATCAACAGTTTGATGGCGATCCTGAACAAACCACCGGTCTCTAGCACATAACCTTCAGCACGATAACAACACCAAGAAAAAACGAAACGCTCAACTGTTATTGACCATGGAGATATACTCCTGTTCCGTGGGGCATTGCAAGGAATCCCTCCAAAAGATCTCGAGACCCTGTCCGCGATGAAGTGCAAGCAACTCTTCCGTCACGACGAGGTCCAAGTCCTTATTTGCCACCACTCTGATTTCGTCGTCCTTGGAGTCATGGTTCCTCAGTATCGCCAACTCCTTGTACGCCAAGAAATATACGTAGTTAGCAGTATTGATCGTCTGTGGGACACCGTATATCCGATGCGCCACCGGTTGACCTCTCCGGAGTTGTGCCCCATCCTCGATATCGTCCACCATCAAACTGGCACTGTGCAACATCCGCACGACGCGCGATATGACATCGAGTTGCTCGCGAGGAACCGCGAGCCATTTGTTGAATGCTTCTATGAGTAACGTGCGGATTTCTTTTCCGGGCTTTGAGGTGATGTAGGTGTATGGCTCCAGTATCACCGTCTCGGATGACTCTGGCCAGAAGGGAGGTTCTCGTATGGGAGAGAGCAAGTTGGAGATATCGAGTGGCATAGTGACTCAACTTGAAGGAGTACGACCGGATGAAGGCCAAATAAAAATCTCAAAGAGTGTGTCTGGGCACTCCCGCTGCGGCTGCGGCTATTCCGGTTGAGTTTGGATGAGATGCTGGCGTGGCTTGGGGATATCTGGATCATACATGAGACTTGCCGGAAAGAAATGCGATTGACCTCCAAATTACTCGGGTAAACTTGGTAAAGGTCCAGTTATGGGCGATCACGGCAGAGAGATCGGGCGTTATGGTCTCAGTTGTTTTAGCGGGAAAACTTCGATATCAACTGATCAGCTCGGTCTATCGTACAACATATGGCTCGTTATCGAACCATCTCTCGTTACATATTCAACGACCCTTGCGAAACTAGTATACCTTAGTGCACGATAACACCCGAGACATCCGCAAACCAAGCATGCTGGTCCTTAGGGGAAGCCCAATCAGGAGTATGACCTGCAGTCAAATATATCATCAGATACGGGTCCTGACGTTCATTCACGGTATACACAATCCTCACCTCCAAAGAATGTCTGAAAATGCATTCCTTTGATATGGGATTCCTCGTCGACTCGCAAAATGAGACCCTTTGCATGAATCACGCACTGTCCATTGATCCAGACTTGCACCTCGCCTTGCATTGGCATGATTTGGATGAGCGTCACAGCAGATGAACAAGATAAGGGGGCTTACCATCGGCTTCACCAATTGAATTGAGTTTGACGCGTTCCGCGATGGTCGTCCAGACCCCAGGCTCAAATGTCCACGCACCCTTCCCGACAGAGATGCCGTAGTCACTGTTTGTCTTTGAGAAAGGAGGCACCGCAAGGAGAGCCTTCTCGTTGGTTTTATTTATGGGTGTATAAGCATAAAGCTCTCCCATACCGTTCTCTCTGCAGAAGTAAAATATCGATGTCAACTTTACACGGATCCAACCCAGAATTCGTGAACAAAGCACGTACCGCCACATGAGACGAAGATTGAAGCACTTGCATCTGTCGTGCTGGCGACCCCCTGAGCATCTGTACGCGAGCTCGCCGACACCGCCGTCTGTATTCATGAGAACCCGGTTCGATCGAGGGATGGTCACTCTACCTACAGGTCCCAGGGAGTTTCCCACCCTTGACCCATTCCCAATCCTTCTGCAACATCATCCGGTAGCTGAACACGGCTTCCCGGGCACCTCTCTCCAGCGCAGTGGAAAACGTCTTAGGTCCAGCGAGATAGAAACCTAAGCCCCCAGGTAACGGTGTCTTTGGGCTGCAGCTTCCCTTGGGATATCCCGCTTCCCAAGCTGATTTCGGCTCCGGATGGGAGGAGCGTCGGACAGGCGGAGGGGGACGTACTACATTATGGGTCAGTTTTCCTGTGTTCTTATGAATACCAAGTGCAGAATCTGATAGAGGGACGTTCGTCAGGTTTGGTAGTGCTGGCGCCGATGGGCATGTAGTGAATCCAAAGACGAAGTCTTGGATCGGGAACAGTGGATCATCTAATCTGTGGTCAGTCGAGGTGGACGACATTGTGTTTTTAATGTGCCCCTTAAATCGTTCGTACATATAGTTACAGCCACTCCGAGGAATGACGTCATTCCGAAGGCGTACTCAGCATGGGCGTTGCAGATCGACCGTATCGGCCTCGAAAGCGTAATTGCAGAACGGGGCAAAATTTGTTATTCCTGTCCTTTCATCAGGGCAGCCATGAGAGGTGTCGCTTCTCAGCTTCAGCGGTCAGCGACATCTCAACCCGACTGGTAAACCTGCCACCTCTCCAGGGCTTGACCTATTCAGCAGAAAGGAGACATTTACATTGTGTACTTGGGTCGACACGGAAGGTGGTAGTGACACGTGTAGCCCCGTTGGTCGGTTTACGTGTCATACTATCCAACGTCAGCTTCCACCATGAACATTTGAGCAGTCATTGGAATATCACTGAGGCAAGCCTCGACGCACCGTGACTTGCTGTCTCGATCTGTGCACTAGCCCCTCTCCTGTGTCATACTTCATGCGAGATCTATTCGTCATGATTTCCCGTCTCCAAGGACAACTCGGATAAATTCGCTGATTCAATGATGGTAAAAAAAGAAATCAGCAGCGTCGTGAGTTGCAGCCGGAGGTATAAGAGCATTGTAGACTCCTCACAATCTGCGGCCCCCACGCAAAGATGCAACTCTCAACGACATTCCTTCTCCTTACCATTGCTGCATACGTGCGCGCACAGTGTACGACATGCCCGCACAAGGTGGATGGCCAGACATTTATTGACTCGTGCTACTTTGAAGGCGAAAACAATTGCCGGTGAGCAATTAGTCAATATCGCCATGCACCCGTGGGGTTGCTGACACGTAGCTTTGTTCAGCTATACTGGGGGTACAGCGTTAATTTTAGGCCCATACTGTGGTTATTACGTGCGTGCCCGACCGCAGCCCACCGCATAACGTCTAAAAACGAGTTATGAGAGGTCGCTGGACCGCTCGCGGGTACCCTCGATCCCGATAACAGTGTCGCCGGTTGCCCAAAAACCACCACTCTGAGTTCTGCAGTCCGCAAAGACTGCGTACCGAGATGAGAGTCTGCGCAAGGGTTCGGTGCGATGTTGAATGTTTAAACGTTTAAGCTTAAGCTTGAACTAACCCGGGCCGCTTTGTGCTTGAAGGGAATCTTGTGTCATAGCCAAATACAACCATACGTATACGTTCTAATAGATCGACATCTGGCAGCCAAGCTTTGTGTTGGTCCTGTAGAAATCAATTCTTCCAGCTCCCAGATCTCAGCACTTAAGCTTAAGCACCAAAGGGATGTGAGCGTCGCATGGTATGCTGCATCGTCGACTGGTCGATTTTGTGAACTCGCATTGAGGTTTCATTTCAGAAGCAAAACAAGCGGCTTGCCGTGACAAGCTGACTTGATGCAGTTGCAGGGTGAAATTTGAAAAGCATAGGTATGAAACAGTGTTCTTGCAGGAGATCCACTGGATCAATCGCCTCCCACAGGGTTCCACCAGCGGTGGCTTACAGTCATAAATAGTCGAAACGATCCCAGTCTGCGTTGACTATCACGCATCTTGTAAACTATGACACGCACCCACGGCTCTGACCTGTTGTACTTTTGCTAGTGGATAACAGTACGTTCACTGGTTGGATTTCATGAAAGCTACGCAGTGGTCCTTCAACGTCAGCTGCCAGCTAAGGTTCCACGCGGCGCATCAGGAACAGTGCACCAACTTTGATGTTTTATCCACACCGACCCTTCCCCCATGCTTGTCGTTCACAGCCTACCGATAGTCCTTTGGCCCGTACCGTCACAGCTTCTGGGAGACGCCCAGACACGAGCCGAGCCTTACACGTATCATGTGGCACGAAACCCGGATGCAGATCGAAGAAGCTTATCGCCTTGTCAGACGTCACGAACCATCATGGATTTATCAACGGGAGGTGTCTCATGCGAAGACCGTATCGGACTCGCCACTCCATGGCACAACGTCCGGCCAGTGGTTGTTTGATTCAAAGCGTCGATGCGGATTCTCGGAAGTCGTGCTGCTGGATGGCGACTTTTCTTCCTGTGTGATGAGGAACCGCCACAGACGAGGGACATGAGTGTTTGACGACCTTCAAGAACTTGGTTGAATCGTTTTCCTGCATGTGAAAAGAACGTACATACATCCCTGTCGCCCATGAACACAGACGTAAGAACTTGCAGCAGTGTACACGGGCACCGATGATCTGGGTGAGTAATCGCATATCCCAACACATTGACGCCGTTGTAGTGAACTTTGCATATAACTTGGACCCGAACGTACCTGCGGGAGGCTGCACGGCATCGCCTAACCCACCCAGTTTACTGACTTCGATCCAATGGCCCTTGTACAATTCCACCTTCAATGGAACGTTGCTCGTATTCGAGGAAGGTAATGTCTTGAACATTACTCGGGGCTGTGTCTGGGCGACCTCCAGAAGCAGCTTGGCCTTTGAACCTTCGTTTCCCCGATGGGCTCGACTTGCGAGTGTGAAACCGGATTTCACAGACCTTGTTACGACCGCTACGCGACCTCTTGACGCTTCGTTTTTCGCGTTCGACGCAGCTTGATGCTATTGTAGCCATTCTTTTTCGTGGCCGAGACTTGTCCACTCCTTGCTTTATATAAATTCCGTAGTGTCCCTGTTCACATGGCAAATGAGAGATTCGTTGTCTGTAATTGAACTACCCAGTCGGCTTGAAGTCTTACCGCAAGTACCCCGGTCAGTAGTGAACAGCTGGACTCTATCATGGCTTCCACCACACTACGGCTAGTACATGCAACCAAAACGACTTTGAAAGCAAGTCATTCTCGTCTCTTCAGTTCCCAGTAAGCACTGCCCCACGTAGAGTTCAAATGACGATGGCCCACGTCAACGGGTAGCAGTGCGGACGACCTTCCGCTGAGCGGCATTCGCGTTTTGGAGTTGGGTCAGGTCATCGCTGGTCCGTTCTGCGGACAGCTCCTCGGGTAAATCAACATTGCACTGGGACAACGACGCGTTTTCGTCTTGAGTTGACGAGTTCGTCCCAGGCACTTCGGGGCAGAGGTCATCAAGATAGAGCCACCCTCCGTAGGGGATCCTCTGAGAGTGTGGAGGGAACTCGACGTCGACGGTGTCAGCCCGTGGTTCCGCAGTCTAGGTAGGAACAAGAAAAGTGTCGCTATTGATCTGAGAAAAGACGAAGGACGAGAGTTCGTACTTCCCCTTCGACTGCACATGATTACGCGTATGATATTGACTCTGGTGCGTCACTAGGCTCGTGAAGCGGTTAGCTGCCAAGAGCGATGTGATACTCGAGAATTTCAAGCCTGGAAGTGAGTTATGTAGTTCCTAGCGGTTCCCAAATGCATTGATTCTCTGCACCCGGTAAGCACTCGAGAAATGGGGTTTGGGTCCTTCCGACCTCCACCCGCTCAACCCTTCCCTCATATTCACTCGAGTCAGTGGGTATGGTCAGACAGGACCGTGGGCCTCCCGTCCGGGCTATGCATCCGTTTGCGAGGCGGAGTCTGGTTTCCGTTACATCAACGGTAACGTAGACCCAAAGACAGATGGACATGCTGGCCCTCCGGTTAGACCGAACATCAGCTTAGGTGACTCGGTTGCAGGGCTCCATGCTGCTTTCGGAACTGTAAGTGAAACCGGGCTCGCCTATGCGGCCCAGTTGCTGAGTTTTCCTACAGGTCCTGGCATTGATGTCACGGGAAAGGTTAGCCTCACACGGTAAGCAGACAGGGCAGACCGTTGATGTCAGCATCATGGAGAGGTTAGCTTCTCTCCGGTGACTCGAGTGCAGCTCTGAAAGTGCGTTCAGCATGATGAATTTGATGGAAGGTATTGTCCCCGAGTATGATCGGAAAGGAAAAGTAGGATCTGCGACTCATAAATCCTTGATATCTGGCATAATTCTACACCCCCCAGGTCCGTGGCCCGTCAGGGTCTTCTGTTACGGGAATTGTCCCTACAAATGCATACCCTTGTCTCCCCTCGCCGTCGACAGCAGGGCTCCCGACGTATATCATCGTCGGCGCCAATGGAGATACCCTTTACACACGATTGATGCGCGTCATCGGTCACGAAGATCTTACAGGACCACTTTATGCCCACAATCACCATCGAGTCGCTCGCCAAGCAGAAATTGAGGCAGCCATCACGGAATGGACAAGTTCGCGTTCAGCGGAGGATGTTTACGAGCTACTGGAAGCAGCTGGTGTACCCGTTGGGCGAGTCCTCAGCGTAAGAGAAATTGTGGAACACGAGCAGGTCAAGGCTCGCGATGCTGTCGAAGATGTTTGGGTACAGAAAGAAGATGGCGGATGGAACGTGAAAATGTCTCGTGTGTTCCCCATTTTGCAAGGTTCAGATGCCAAGACGAGATGGGCCGGTCCCGATCTTGGTGCACATACCGAGGAAGTGATGAAGGAAGACCTTGACTTGGGTTCGGACGAAGTCTCGAGGCTGAGACGAGATGGTGTCATTGGATAAAGTATCTGGTGGAGCGTACGATGATCCTGGCTCGTTACTCATTCGTGCTCTATCACAGCTATTGTACATACAACAAACCATACAACTCTATAGGATATCAGAATGGGGGTTACTCACGCCCATAAAAAACTAGCAGGCCTTGGAACGACGTCCGCTCCAAGGCTCGCTACCACCCGCAGGTCTTTCCCGCCCAGTACACGTTCAAAAACCTTCACACCACCACCCTCGACGCCACCGGCTATGAGCCATTTATTGTCCTCTCCACCAAAGTACATGCCACGGAGGTGCTTCAGTCCGGTGCGTACCTCTGTCACAAGCTCCGGTTCGGTCTCCCCGTTCGCTAGCGAGAAAATAGCAATCGTGTCTCCTTCGGGGCTTGGGTCGTCGCGGTTGGATACATAGATGTATGGATCGGGAAATGTGGCGTTCGTTTCAGGTAACAGAATTTCAGCTGTAGTCATGGAGTGTGGCGTTGGCGGTGGAGTCTGAAGTGTGGAGAGCGATTTTTGGGGTGGGCACATATCAATTGGAGGAAAAGGATGCACGGATATCTGGGAAGTAAGCTCAAGTAGGGTGTACAGTGTCTTTCCTGTGACACCTATGGGAATGCATCATACTGCTACACACGGAAAGGACGCACCGCAGGTGGCAATGTGGCGAGGCCCACCACCCGATTCGCATTGCACATAGCCATAGATGGTCCAGTGACCATCGCCGCCTTTCTTAAGGCGCCATATCTTATCTGCTCCTAAGTCGGGAATGAGGAGCTCCTTTTCCGCGGAAGTGGTATCTACGGTATTGAAGATGGTTTGATGGGGATGAGAACAAGCCTGGCGGGACTTGTTGGGTCCAGGCCTTTCAAATGGAAAGGAGAGCGTCCACGGCTTCGGGGTGAGTACGAAGGGGGGCTCGGTTGAGATAGGCAGAGTTGCAAACGTCCCTGAAGAGTACTGCAAGAAACGGCAATGACGACAGGGGCAAGTTGACAGGTTAAATCGTGGTGTGAGGGTGATCCCGGGACGACAGGCAACCCACGTTTGCAATAAGGAGTTCATCCTCCGTCGCGAGCAACGAGCAAGGGTCGCTGCCGCCGCTCCTCGCCCTTGCGACGACCACACCTTCCGCTTCGTCCCCATACTTAATGACTGCAATCTCACCGTTCTCTTGTTCGAGTACAGCAAACACCAGTGACTTGTCGGAGGGATGACGAGCTATCCACGACGGTCCTGAGCCCACTTGGGTCTTCCCTAAGAGTGACAGAGTTGGCGAGTCCGAGTCAGCTGGCGACGGATGAAACTCGAGCGTGTAGACTGCGTCTGTGTACGATCCAACGTATATCCTGCGTGCAGAAGGCATGTCTGAAGGGTGGATGGCAGACTGTGAGTTGTTATGAAACCCACGCCCGTGCCAATCCGGGTACGTCACCGGGAAACAAGCTCCATACCGATCCGAATACAATGTTCTCAGCGGTAGCCATCTCATGCACGCGTTGACGCTCACAAACCCATCGTACGAGCTTATCATGCAGGACATGTCAGTCAAGCCGGGGTCAATAGAACGAAGTAGGTCAGTCTGTCGTGTGTAAGCAAGCCCCCAGATGACCGACTTCTCCACCAGCTACCATCCTTTGGTCGAGTGGTCGAGCGCACCCATTGGAGCCTGTTGCTCAACACTTACAGAACAGACTGGCTGGCGGATAAACACGTCACCGCTTAGGACAACCATCATTCCCACCACCGGGTAAATGTGTCCTCCCCGAGTTTTTTTTTCTCATTGTCTTCGTCCGTCACCTCTCAACAAGCCTTCAGATACTCGACCGTTTGTCCGCGCAATCTCTGGTCAGTGCAACAATGTTGTATTCGCCGTTAGCTGACATCCCCTGCTCCCCAAGAAATAACATGAACAATTGTCATCCCGCAGCAGTCATCCTTTCCCGTTTACTTGTCGATGAGGCCGAGCATCGCAATCCTCGTAAGGAGAGCATAAATACAACCTCCTCAATATCGATGCTTCCCACCGAATTGCTCATCGAAGTTTTTACCAATGCTTTCTGGGAGTCTTGCAGCGAGAGCATCGAGGAGTGTGGGCCCCCTGGGTTGGTGGCCCCGACGTATGCCACTGCATTCGACCCGCATTCACCCAGTCTATTTCCATACAACGTTGCCTCGGTTTGCAGACGGTGGAAGGACATTATATGTTCTGCTTCGTTCCCCACCTTTTGGACGAGGGCGGTGGTGGTGGTTGGCATCGTTAGTCCGGAGCTAATCCAAAAAATGCTGAGCTGGTCTGGGACTCTGACCATCGGAGTAGCAGTGATACAAGACAAGTCGCCTTTTCCGATGCAAGCAGAGGTCGAGGACGTAACGAGAAGCATACTCCCTCATATCAAACGTCTTGGAGGTCTCAGGTGCTCCTTGATTTGCAGCTCAGACCTTGCAGTGGCACGAAAAACTCTGCGTGGGAAAGCTCGACGGTTGACGTATTTCCACCTGGGGTATGAGGAAGATGACGGTGATGGAGAATATAACCAGGAAGGGATGCTACTTGACTTCGACGCTATCGGTGAAGCCGGAAATGGGTGGAAATTGATCACTCATGCTGTTCAGTGTCTCAACTTGGACAATTACTCATTCCGACCGGCATGTTACCCCAAGTCTGACGGGTTTCATGACTTGCTCCGCTTACGCTCGCTCTCCCTGTCTTGGCCACGTCCCCGTGACGAACGATCTTCCGTTGGTCGTGTCACTGGGGACAATCGAACCGGTAGAATCCACTTCCGCGAGCTCGTGGCAGTCTTACAGGAGGCATCCATGTTGTCGTGGTTGACCGTTCAAAACGAGCAATTTGACGGGTTGGACAAGGTTTCGATGGTGCCGTGCAGTCTCCCCTCTCTTCGATTCATTAACTTCGACTACGTGAGCTGGGCGTTTGTGGAACGTTTTCGGTCTGCGATCGACTTTGACCCGCATAGTTTCGTGGTCACGCACGTGTTGGACTTTGCAGCACAGTAGACAAACTTCATTTTGACGTGGGAGATTAGCGTTTTCCAGCATGCGGCACGAGACTAACGTTGACTTACAGATGGTTATCTAATTCCGTGCGGCCTTACTACTGGGCACGGTGAGCGAGACACGAGCACAGTGGGACTACGTGGGGCGTATATACTTGGTAGAAAGTGTTATGAGGTGAATGTCTCTGCCTAACCGTTTCTTGATCCAACGATTGCATTGGGCATTTAGGAGGGGCTTTTAAGTGCGTCACTTCCTGCTTAAGTACTGTTTAGGCATTGATGATGTAGTTTTCGTCGGATCTTGAACGATCGTGATCCACCCATATAGTGATATGTGCCTGTGCTGGTAGGTCATAAATTGTCAAACAATGCATGCAGACGCTACCCATCCGCAACCTGATCTGACACGGGTGATCGCTCCTGTTCGCGGCCCAACTGTAAGCTGTGCGGATGGTTCCGGACCCATGGCTGACGGGGACGTCATGAGGATTGCCATTAGGTGGATCTACTTTCCAGGACAAGAGACGTGGCGGAGGCCACATGCACACTCAGGTCACTGACGTGTCCTATCCGGTCACTTGGAACAAAGTACTATGGCTTCCTAACTCACTAGACGTAGCGCTTGTGGCGCCTCCCCGCAGCTATACCACATAGCCGTTGACAACTTTGCATCCCGCCGTACACAGTGTCCATCAATTCCGGTTCTATAAAAAGCGGTCCCCTTCGCTGTCAATGGGTCCGGAAGCGGTCTACGTCTTTTAAGGACCCCACCGCCCCCCGTCGAGTCATGGCTCTCACAGGATAGTGTCCTTACTTCAATTGGCGGCTCCAATCATCCTGTTGGAAGGGGGGTAACCTCAGGCATTTCTTGGAATGATTCCGGACACGTATGCGACATTTCAACCGGCCGATATGGAAGTGGTTCTACGCACCTCCTGCAGCTATCACGGACTTGTTTCTTTGGTCAATGTGTTTAGGAACCAACAGCGCCACGACTTGTTGCGGTTAGTCAGACCAGCTCCATCTACACAGTCGACTTAAAGCAATGCTCTCGCTGGCGGGAACGCCAAGGAGCATCGTCCAAGGCGTGACTAACCGCAGCATGCTGGATAGGTGCATATGAGGTCACCAACAGGAGCTGACGTTCTCCTAGATAAAAGGCATCTGTTCGAATGTGCGTATCCCGACATTGAAATCTTCCCTACTGTGTCGTGTTGTCGCAAGAAATAACCATGCTGGCCATCATCGCTTGTATTTTTCTGGTACCCGGTGCTCTAGCGCGCCAAATCACCGTAACGAACAACTGTGCCTATACCGTCTGGTGAGCCTGGCACCTTCCTATCACTGATATATGCAGTGGCACTGAGGGAGAGTTTAGGCCCGCGGTACTTTACCCTTTCTTTTCTTCTAACGGGAGTTGATGTCCATCAGATGTTCACGGCCATCGGAACGGCCCCATCTTATCCGGGAGGGTTTGTGGCGAGTCGTACTTTTCCGAACGGCTGAGATAAACGTTTTTCAGGTGGGAAGCCCCTGCGAGGACATCAGTGAGCTTTACTGTAAGAAACGTCTCGCGACTGCCTGTCAGTGTCTTTATATTGACTATTTTGCCCTGCTAGGTCCCGAACAATTGGACCTCTGCTAGGATCTGGGTATGTCTTCGTAGGCTAACGCCCATCTAGCCTTGTTGATGGCCGCGGATAGGGACGTCGTGGCTGTACTTTTACTTCAAGTACGAGCTCGTGCCTAGATGGCGATTGCAGCGGAGGTTTGCAATGCACCGGAATTGTGAGGTATTCTGCCTGGAAGTCCTGCACGGGTTTTCTGATCGTACCACTCAAGGGTGCGCCGCCAGCAACACTCGCTGAGTTTACCCTCAGTTCGACCGGCCTGGATTACTATGACGGTTTGTACTGCTTGAAACCACCTTACATCTGACGTTACTCAAACGTGCCCCTTGGCTAGTATCCCTTGTGGATGGATACAATCTACCCGTAAGCATCACGAACGACATTGGATGTTCTGTTGCGGATTGTCCCGTTGATTTGGGGCCAAATTGTTCGTGAACACTTATTATTTGTCCTCTGTGATTCGCATCACTTAATGTTGCAAAGGTCCAACGCCTCTTCGAGGGCCATTTGACGCGTCGGGTGCCATCGTGGGTTGCAAAAGTGCCTGTGGTGCCGGCCTTGCTAGCGACCCTGGTGGGTCATAGCTAGCTTCCTGCATTTTCATTATAATAACCTGTTACACATCCAGCCAATTCCCCGAACTGCTGCACTGGAAATTACAGCACTCCCGCGACCTGCCCGTCTTCTGGAGTCCAGTATTATAGCTACTTCAGTACGTGTTATATCTCGTTCAATTCTTACCAGGGATTTCGGCCTGACACCTCGAAAAACAGAAAGTAACTGCCCGAACTCCTACTGCTACGCGTACGACGAGTCGAGTGGCACGGCCCTGTGGACGTGTGATGGAACTAAGAGTCCCGCGTATACTATCACTTTCTGCCTGGGGTAAACGGGTGAACTTAGTTTCCGATCGACACGTGTCCGTCATAGACGTCGAGACGGCGAGAATTACAATGCACGTATGCCTGTAGATATTACGCAGGATGAATTATACGCCCACAGCCGATTCAGAACGTGAGATCTCTTAACAACGATGATGTTTCCCGCACCCTCTCGGTATTTGCAAGAGCGTCGTATACATGTCCTACAAAGGCGAAGGCACCATGAGTGATTAGTAATCGTTCCCGATATGGATGTGACGTGCAAGTAGCTTGCGTCGAACTCGACTAATAAGAGATCAGGAGGACTGACTTCTATTCTGATGATGACTTAGCGGATTAGTGCTCCGTCTGTTCATCGCGACATTTTTCAGTAACCCTACAGTGCCATGGCCACGGCAAAGGCATCGTTCAAAGTGGCATATTATGGAGTTAGGAGGGGCCACCAGCCTGGTATATACCTGACTTGGTTGGTGAAACTCTTCCTACCATAAGTAACTTCAACTGAATCATGCATCAAGGGAAGAATGCGAAGCACAGGTGAAAGGTTTCGCCGGTGCTGCGTTCAAGAAGTTTTCCACGCGAACAGATGCGGAGGCATTCGTAGCAGGAAAACTTGACGTTTCATCTGCATCGGCAGGAAAGGCCCAGTCGGTATCGACTGGCCATCAGCCGATCACTGATGCTTTACAGTCCACCTTTGCGCCCGATGCGGATGCCAAGGAGTTCGACGTTGTGTATTGCGATGGTGCCTGCAAAGGAAATGGCCAGGTTGGGTCCATAGCTGGTATAGGCGTGTGGTGGGGTCACGACGATCCAAGGTACGGCGCAATCATCTACTTGTTACTTCCGAACTGCTAAGTTCTCGCCAAGAAATTTGTCAGAACGGTGCCCTGGAGACCAGACGAACAACAGGGCTGAACTAATAGTGAGGATGTTCTGAGATTCCGCGTTGTACGATCTGATTACTGTAGGCCATCGTGCGCATTCTAGAGACGACGCCACCATTGAAACGTAAATTGTTGATCAAGACTGATTCGCAGTACTCCATACAATGTAGAAGCATTTCATACCACACATCATACAATCCTCATCGTATATTTTTTTCAGGCGTGACGACCTGGATCTTTAAATGGATGACCAACGGGTTCCGTACTGCAGGTGGACAACCAGTGAAGAACTGTGCGCTGATCAAGTACCTTTCAGCTTTGCTCCATGCAAGGCGAATGACAGGCCAGACCGTCGAGTTCCAGCATGTCCGCGGGCATGTCGGACTGGAGGGCAACGAGGCTGCTGATCGACTCGCAAATATGGGTGCACTACAACCACCCCTTCCGGAGCGAGGCTGGGAACAGCTCGAACAAGATGTGTTGAAGAAAACGTCGCAGAAACAAAAGAAATCGGAGAATATAGATTACGGCGGTAGCGACTGCAAGCAGCGTTCATTTGCATTGCCGTAGGCGTATACAATAGTTCTGCCATATGATGACGTACTCACTGCCTTGACAGTGCAAGTGTTGACAACGCCAAACCATCTCTGGAATTACCTGTGAAATCGTCCCTGCCGAAAACCCCGCCTAAACAAATTAGAGAACAAATCGGCGAGTCGGCAGGGGAAAAAGTTCCAGTGGTCGTTCGTTGTCGTGCTATGACATTCCGACCAGTTCCTCGAGTCCCGGTAGTTCTGAGCAAAACCGAACTGGAGGTATGGCCGACCATTGTAAATTGTATGATTTTCTGACTTGATACAGGCGTATGCGTCCTGTCTTCTTAGCGATACTGAGCTGGTTAAGCTTGGAAGCGATGGCGAGTTTCCATCTGATTAATAGGTACGCGCGGAAGTAATGCACAGCACAAGGTAGACCAGCAACTTCAGGCATATGATTTTTCGTAACATAGTGGGTTCCATAAAGCATCTTGGTGGATAGCCTGTATGGCAGGTGGGTTGTATCGGGAGACACATTACGTTTTGTGATGTTCATCCTCAAATCCGAGGAACTTGGTTACCAACCGTGGAGTATCTACCTCTTCGTGTACGTTCAGTGTGTAGCAGGAGACGACGGAGCGGGCAAGTGAAGGAATGAGAGAAAAGGAGTTGTTCCAAGGCGTTACAGATCATGAGTACCTCACAAAGCACGGTCTGGTCGTCATACAGGTGCATGTAGTTCTGTTGTCCAGGCTACGTGCCATTCTTTCTGACTTCAGCTTCAATGATTAATTATCACCGAGACGAGTCTCAGTGTACTGTGACTGGCCATCATGTACCTACCTCGCTCTAGCATCATGCAAGATCTAGTTGCCATGGCTCCTTATTCCCTCGGACGGACAACTCAGCATAAATACATCGTGAGGTCTTTCGAACCCTTCTATGGTTGGTAGATTCTGTCAGTGCCTGACGTTCGCCAAGCACTCTGCTGGTGTTGCTACGTGTAGAAGCTGAAGCTGACTTCTCGAAAAAAAAAAAGTACTAGCATCGCGCTCACAGCTGGAGGCATGAAAGCATGAGAACACCCTGACAGTCTCAAAACTTTTCGTCAAAATGCAACTCGCCACGACTCTCCTGCTCTTTGCCTTTGCTACATACGTGCACGCAGACCAGTGTATGCCGTGCGCGGGTATAGTGGACGGCCAGACGATTATTGACGTATGCGCTTGGGAGGGCGAAAGCATTTGCCAGTGAGTTGTTAGTTCATGTTGCCTTCCACCCAAGTGGGGTTACTCACACGCGGTTTTGCTCAGTTATACCGGGGGTGACGAAGAGGATACGGGCCCATACTGTGCTTATTACGTGCGTGCGCGACCGCGGTCCATTTCTTGCGCATGACAACGTTTGATAACGAGTATTACAGACCAGCGGGCCCTACTTGGGTGTCTGTGACTACAGTAACAGTTTCAGCAGTTGCCCGCTCGATATGGGCACAACCATGATAAGTTGCAACACATGCCCAACGCAATGAAAAATTCGTACGAGGGCTCGGGTAGATGTTGAAGGACCACTGCGTAGCTTTCATATCGTCCACCCAGTGAATGTACCGTTATCCACTAGTAAAAGTACGGCGGGTCAAAGCCATGGTACCATAATAAAGGGTGGCATGGCTTACAAGATGTGTAACGGTCAACGCAGATTCGGATCGTTTCGACCATATGATTGTAAGCCACCGCTGCTGGAACCCTGTGCGAGGCAATTAATCCAATGAATCTCATGCGAGAACATTGTTTCATACCTATGCTCTACACCCTGCAACCACATCAAGTCAGCTTGTCATAGCATGCTTTGGTACCCTCCACTTGTTTTGAAGCGAAACCCCAATGCGAGTTCACAAAATAGACGACTCGACGATGCAGCATACCATGCGACGCTCACAGCCCTTTGGTGCTTAAGCTCAAGCGCTGAAATCTGAGATTGATTCGACAGCACTGACACCAATCACTGCGGAAACGAGATTTTTAGAGGGGGGATAATCCGAGGGTCTAAGCTCGAATAATCCGACCTTGGAGGTCTAATGGGTGATATTCGTAGCAAATTCCGACTCGTCAAATTAAATAGTCAATTTTCGTAGCATAATCCGACCTTGTCAAAAAATGACCAATGCATCTGAATAATCAGACCATAAGCTGACTCGGATTATACACGACGTGCAATAATCCGACCCAAAGCGGACCTGCACACTGCGTCTTACCCCACCCCGACTATGCTCGGGCACATCCTCGATAATCCGACTCTTCTACCATCGGAAAAGTGCCTCTGCGACCCATCGGAAAAATGGATGGACTTAGCAAAATTTTTCCTTGCTTTCCAAGTTCACGGGCTTGCTATGCACACCATGAACAAGTCCACCATACGTCTATCTACCTATACCAGCTGTGTCTAGCAAACTCATCACTCTCAAGGTCCACGCTGACAACATTAATGAGATGATTTCCACTTCAGAGGCCAATGAAATCGAGCTCGTTAATGCCATATCGACCACCATCAAACATATGCCCCACCTTCTTAAACTTCAAGTGCCCACAAGTATCGAAAACATCACAGTCTCTTTCCAGCCAAGGTCCCAAGGACCTGTGGTGCGTCACTGACTTGTACACACCACTATCTTCACTCACCACAACTTGCCAGACCATTGAGATTTCCCTGACCACCCTGTTACCAGAGCTCTCGTTATTTACAAATCCCCCTCATGTCGCCAGCTCTCAAAACCATTTCGCCGTCGATACAGCCATGAGTATGAATGCAATCAAGCAAAAGCCTGCAGATATCGATCTACATGCCTCCCCAGCACGTTTCCACTTATTTAATTTCTGTAGTCTGCTGACACCTCGTACAGAGTCCTTTACGCATGAATGCTGTACTACCTGCAGGCCCTGACGGCATTCCGGCTGATGACATCCTGTCAGCAAGTGCCCAGCTTGTTGTGCCTTGTGTCCCTGTTGGTGATGATGGTGAAACTGAGCCTGAAAGTGAGGAAGGAACTCCAAAGCCTATTGAAGTAAGTCGTCGTGGAGTACTTTCCTTACTAACCAATGACACTGTTCTAGAAAACCGCATCAGGAGTACCAGTCGCTGGTCCTGCCGTTCATGCTTCTTATTGGTCCCTCAAGCACAGTTTCACACTGGATAGCTTTGCTGGAGATGAGGATTTTGACAGTGTCAATACGCAGTATCTACGTGTATGTCCATTCACACTTTCTGTTATGACATCCTCACATCATCACCCAGGAAAGGTGGGCACAGATTCGGGAGGGGCTCATTGCGGGGCAGAAACGTCGCCAGCCAATTTTCTCTGAAGCTTCCATCTCCACTCCCCCCTCTTAATCACTTTCACAAGTAGTATCCATCTTCCTCGACCTTGTAGAAATTTGTGTTTACCAAGTATGCATGCATTTGCACGTGATCACATTAAATTTCATCCACCTAAGATCTTACTGCCTGTCCACTCGCCACGCCATCGTCCATCTGTCAAGTACTTGTCATCACCTCGATGGGGTTCCGGAAGTGCAATTGCAAAACACATGGCTGCCATGGCACTCTTGTCCCTGCACACGTAGCAGCTGCACATGCACGAAATGACTTACGTGTGAGAAGCAAGGAATCACAGCTCAAGCTGTGTGTTTTAGGGCATAAAGACCTCTCTTCAGCATCCCTGCACCCTATATGTGCACCCGTTCCACCCCCCTCATCCGACTCTACTACTCTGACAGCCAAGGACCAGGAGCGAGCTGCTCTCATATACGACCTTCGACGGATTGCTGAAGAAGCTCAGCCTGACACTTATAGCGATGGGTTCTGGTCTTGCGCTAACGAGAATGACAGCCCCGAAACTGTAGAGCTATGCGATGAAGTCCAGGAAGATGACAATCCCTTCTTCTTTGATGAAGAGGTGCAGTACGACAAGATAGACCTGGCTAATGTCCCAGATCACATTACAGCGATTCACACTGTTGTCTCTTGGCTCCACCTCCAGTTCCACCTTCTGCATGTTGCCTGCAATGCATTACTGGCTATATTTTCCCTGCTACTTCTCTTCCTCAATCCAGCCACCCAGGTGCCCTTCATAACTATCCAGTCTGGCAATCACTTTCTCGGTGTCGACAAGCCAATCTATATGCTGCTGGTTTGCCCAACTTGTCGAGATGTATATCCACCAGCAGCATCGCCACTTTCTCATGATACCTGCCCTGTTTGTAAAGTTAACCTGTTCCTCCCAGGCCAAACCCCACGGGGTAATACTCGTTCACTCAAGACACCAGTGGTCAAGTATCCATACCTCCCGCTTTCTGAACAGATTGCATCTATCCTCAAAATCCCGGGCATAGAGGCTACTCTGGATGCATGGCGACACAAGCATCGCACCCCTGGCACTTTTACAGATATATTTGATGGTGACATCTGCCATACAAAGCTTAAGGGACCCGACGGCAAGCTATTCTTCTCAAATGATGCGAATGAATGACATGGTCCCAATGGAGAGCTTCGTCTGGGTGTCAACCTAGGTGTTGACTGGTATGCACATTTCATTTTGTTAACCACAGCATTATTTGAAAGCCCACTTCACAGGTTCTCGTACATCCACAGCAACATTGCACCATCCCACTTGTCAGCTCCCATTTCATTCTCTATTTGTAACCTTCCCCCAGAGTACAGGTATCATACTGCGAACCTGATGTGCACCAGCATCATGCCCGGCCCGAAAGAACAGGCACCCGACGAGGTACAGCATTTCCTACACCCCATCGTGTCAGACCTCCTGCAGCTCTGGAAACATGGCATCAAAGTCCCAACCGAGTCACACCCTGAAGGTATGTATCTTTTTCTAATGTATATACTGGCTGACATATCTCAGGGAGACTTGTCCAAGTCGTTCTTGTTGCAGTTGTATGCGACAAGCCCGCTGCACATAAATTAGGCAGTGTAGGGAGTGAGTACTCCCTACCCGGATATTTCTTTTATTTTATAGTTTTTATTTTCACTTTTATTTCTGTTCATTTACTCTAGTCCTTACTTAGTTTTGAGTTTAGACACATGAGTAGCTTATATAAGCACACACGCACTTACACTTCACTGTAGCTACTTACAAAAATAATAACGAAGTTCGGAGTGTTAGGAGTTCGAGTTCAAGTTCAAGAAGGCTTCGAGTTGCCTTCTTCAGTGTCCAGACAGCCCCAGACAGCCTCAGATGTCCCCCCTCAGACAGCTCTCTCTTCCAGGCTATAGGAGCCCCTTTGGAAGACCTCCCCTTTCAGACCACTGTTCATCCCCAGACTCAATTTAATCTTTCTCTTCAGCAGTTTTGGCTCACATTCCCATACTCACTACTGTACAGCATGCTGGATACCTTCCAAGGACAAAGCAAGTGTGAACGCATTTCAGCGAGGAGGTAGGTACTGATATGTCATACTCACTCATCTGTACTCATAGACATCAGCTTATCTGCCACAGACTAACCTGGAGCAGCGCCATCTGGGTGATGAATACCACAACCTTGCCAATGCGAATGCCCAGAAGAATTTTGTCAAGGAATTTGCCATGTGGTATTCGGAGCTTTCTTGCCTCCCATACTTCGACTTGGTGCAACAGATTGTAATAGATCCGATGCACAACTTATTTCTAGGTGAGTTTCAGGCATCTCTGAATGGCCAGAGCTTCTTATTCGTTCTCAGGTCTTGTCAAGACGCACTTTTACAATATTTGGGTCCAAAGCAAAATCTTACGGCCCAACTACGAGTTAACTACATTCCATAACATGCTATCTGATGTATGTGCTTCTTTTTTTTCATGATGCACAGACACGGATTCATCAACATGCAAGTTCATAATCCCATCCTCGTGTGGCAAACTACTGATGGACATTGGCATCCCTGCCAGTGGCTCCCTCACAGCCAATCAATGGTTACTCCTTGCAACCATTTACGGTCCAATTGTGGTAAGTTGTCCATTGACTCGCACCTGTGCTGACTCACGCTATCATAGATTCCACAAATTTGGAGCATGTACCTGCCAGTGACTGCCTTGTCAGAGGCATTGACCCATCGCCTTGTTGTAGTAGAGAAAGCTGAAACACAGAAGCAACTGGAAGTCGCTCCCAAGGCTAACAACAAGGCATCACTTGCAGAAGCCAAAAAACAAGGTAAAGAGGCATATGAAGCTGAGCAGAGTCGTATTGTGCAGGAGAACCTGGCGATGGCAGAGGCCAAGAAGAACGAGAAGCTTCAACAAGTGGTAGCAAAGCAAGCAGAGAAAGTACAACAGGCAAATGTAAAGAAGGTGTGTACAACACAGTATCTATGGCCTGGACTCAGATCCTTACTTTTCCAGGCATCAAAGAAACACAAGGTCATCTCACAAATTGTTGAAGGCATCCCTGAGGGTGGCTTGCGCGGACCACCTCCTCCACCAGGCGATCAACAGATGCTCGAAGATCCACCGGAAGAGGCCCAGATCGGTGATGATCCATCGACAATGGATGACAGCACTGGCTGGCTCAGCCTGCACCCCGACGATCCTGCTAACTTTCTCAAGCTGTCAATGGCAATACGTATCCTGGTCAAACAGACAATCACCGACAACGACCTCGATGTTGCCCACCGCTTGCTATGTGAATACAACATGGAGCTCATTAGGGTAAGTTGTCAGTGTCGCCATTATAACTCTAATGCCGACTCCTCTAGCTATACGGAACAGGCATTATCAAGCCTAATCACCATTATGCCACACATGTTGCGGACTGCACCTGTAATTTCGGTCCCCTCCATGACTTCTGGACATTTTTATTCGAGCGACTTAACAAAGTTTTGAAGTCTTTCAAGGCCAATAATCACTCAAATGGTGAACTCGAAACAACCTTCTTCAAGGAATTTCACCGAACCTGCGAAACGTCCAGGCTGGTAAGCATAATCATCCCAATAGTTGGCCATCTAATTCACTACAATACTACAGATATACGGCCTACATATTAACCCTGTGAAGTCCTTTCATTTGGAGGCTGCTCAAATCATGCAGAAAGCTACACACGAGGAGCATGGTACTGTTGCAGGACTGGCAGCGCTCTGTCAGGAACTTGATGATATGAGTGCAGATGGTGAGCCTCCCACGCCGTAGACACAGAGAACTCATCATATTCGATGTACACTCTACAGCGGGGCTCGCTTACGCACTGAGCCTATGCCGTCATGAGAAAATTTTCTCATCCGAAACTTACCGTCTACTCGGCCATACACTCAACACTCGGTTCCGGCATTCACTGACCCACTGCCAACACGAATGGCCAACTTCACCACACAGCGTTCCACTCAACTGTAGTGGTACTTTCTTCGACTATGTTGTTATCAATGGGAAGCTTTTCCATGCTTCAAGGGCAGTTGGGACCCATCGGTCCTCTATCGTTCACGTTGTGATACCAGGGGAAGAGCCAATGCACGCCTGTGGCGAACTTATTGAAATCTTCCAGGTCGATCAACACCTTCGCAATGGGAAACACACATTCTACTTTGCATGCATGCGATGGTTTAGACCCTACATAGGAGAACAAACGACGATTTGGGATGACTAGTGAGTACTAAGCAGCCATTGTCTTGCCCACTGACGGTCAGCAGTTCAGTGTTGGGTGTGCGCTTATGGGAGCTCAGAGAGTACCAGACACATGAATCATCACTTCCTGCTCTCGTGGATTTGGACTGGATTACTAACCTATTGGCACTAACGACGGTATCGATCAGAAAGGATCGACAGAAGGTCTGGGCTACGATAGATTTGGCAAAGGTTTGTGGCACCATCGGTTCCATTACTCTACTCGACATCTAACAGCTACACAGTGACGGGATTTTGTATGTGTGAATGCATGTCTATAAGCGAGTAATGTCAGATTACAGGTATCAACAGTAAATTATGACAGACTGATTTGCGCAGTTGGGAAACATCACGATCTCAGGAAGGGTCCAAGAAAAAATGGATGCGAAGTCGCTCACTCTACATCTTCCTCATCGGATGAATCTAGAGATACTTCTGACATTTTCAGCCACTGATCCAGCTCTCGCAGATAGTTGGCATCCGTTTCAAAAAGGTCCCCTTCTTGGACCTGGGAATAGAAGCCTCAGAGCCAGTCGACACCATCAAGGAGTGGTATATCCAGGTTTGCATCTTGCCACCTCTGATCAACCATCACTTTGAACAGCATCACTTTTGGTGGTGGCGGTTTGCGATTCAAATGCTTCAGGTTGACATCAAAATTCAGCTTATGGACCTTCTTCGTAGTTGTCCTGCGACGCTTCCATTGGGGTCCAGTGTCTGCACTGGTGAGTGCATCTCCACCCTCTTGTGGCTCCTTCATGGCACGAAAACTGAGCCAACGTAGGAACGCAACGTACTTGTAACAAGCACATCAAGTTAACTTTGTTGAGACACATCAAATATCTACTTACATCGATTGATCGCCACGCATGCCCTATGACTTTGTTTGCAGATTGCCCAGCCTCTGTTTGCTTCCTACGCTGTAGGGTATCATCACTAACTTCACCATCATTGCAGGTTAGAATATCGGATCCGAAGTCTGTATCAATCACAGTGGCTGCCGCTTGATGACCTGTTTGCCCCTCATATTGCAAGGCTGCCTTGCGTTGCACTGCAGCTACCTAGCAAAATGTCAAGATAGTTGAGCCTTAAGCACAGCTACTCACCATGACTCGTCGCCCTCGCCGCCTCCCATATTCTTGCCAGTGCTTGAGCTGAAGTATGCCTTCATCACTATTTAATTCCTTCGCATGCTTGTGGATGGTTCAAAAGTAGGTCTTCATGCATTCCATGATAATGTCAGGGTTAAACGATTTATCAGGTATGGTTTTGATGTGTGTCTGCTCCCTTTGCACCTGATTTGGTTATTTCACAGGTGAGTACAAGACTCGTTTGCATGCAACCAGGCGAACCGACCTTCTCGTTGTTATACACACAGTTCGCGACTTCTTTGATGAACTTTGCATTATGCTCATCATCAACCTTACCAAGCCAGTCAGGGTGCCATAGCTGTGTGCCGTCACTCGACACCTCGAAGACTTCTCCGGTACTAAGTGGTCTCACAGCTGCAAGCGCCGCAACACGATTTTTCTTGTTAGCATCGCAGTCGATCCCACACAGCTGGCAGAAGAGGGGCTGGATGATGGACTGTACACACGGAATGAATGGAGACCGGTGAGTGCCACTCGTGTACACACCTTCAGAACGACATGTTCATTTATGGTTGTCTTTGAGCTGGTAGATTTTTGCATATCTGCAAGTTTGTCTCGAAGCTCTGCAACGATTTTCTCTGTGGTGTCAAGTCGAGCAGCCAGAGACACACTCTCGTCTTTGAGGCTGGTAAGTTGGATTTCAAGAGCGGTGTTCGCTTCAGTGAGCACTTTGATACTGGCTGTTAGCTGTGTGACCATTGCATGCAATCCTTGATTTGGAGTCCCACTCTCGTAGTTGACACCCATCTGAACAGATGCACTGCAGGATCAGGATGTGGAATAGATCATCTTGAAATATAATCTGTAGGCTACCTCAGTAGGCTGTGAGCTACTAAGTAGATTACTGTACCTGTAGGCTACTACAGGATGTCAGTAAGTAAGATACTATGAGGTATAAGTGTGCTTACCCTCAGTAGGCTGTGAGCTACTGAGGGAACTCTATGAAACTGTACTGCTAAGTCCGCTCTAAGGTGATTATGTAAGCACCCAAACATCGCACCTAGGACCTGCAATACAGGGGAGGTTTATATGCTCCAACACACCCCCTTAAACTCCACTGTATGATCAGGTAGGGGTGAAGGATATAGAACTCGAAAGGAATAGTATACCAAATATTCAAATAAAATGAATGTAACTGCTGCAAATGCAGCCTCGAGTCCTTGTGTTGTGCGAGCGTGCTGTGGCTGTGTCGACGCGTCGTTGTGTTGTGGCAACTTCCCGTTTTGGAACACGCACGGTGTGTGCCCGTCGTCTCGCCTTGCACCGTTGCTGCCAGGCCGCTGCATCGAATAACAATGGATTTTCGACATTTTGCGACCGTCCGGGGGGTATCCCATGTCGCCAGTAAGTATTAGCAACATTCCAGAGGGTTGTCGCAAGTTCGCGAGGTGGCGGAATGGGAATGGTGAGTCTAGAGGCTTTGGCGCCTCTCGTTTCGACTGTACTGACGTTTTGCAGGTCGGTTTTGATCCGGCCACGTCTGCGTGGGTCCCCGAGGGTCCCAGGATGGTGCATGAAGTCGTTTCGAGGTGGTTTGAGCTGCACAGGTAAGTCGTTTGGCCTTTTGGCCCTGCGCTCGTTATCTCGCCTCATACCACTGCTCACAGGCAGTCGTTTGGCCATATGAAGACTTCTCGGCCATTTCGCATCACTTCGCATCGATCCAGGAGGCACCCCCTGTCTCCAGTAAGTATTGGCGACATTCCGGAGTCGCTTCGAGGGATTTGAGAGGAGTTGAAGCACTGGCATGAGGATGCCTGCTATGTGGTGCGTATGTCCTCTCGTTTCGACTCGTTGTGCCCTCCTGACCTTGTTACAGCCTACGTTTACCATCCAGGACCCTCCTGCAGGGTATCGGAGCCGTTTCGAGGGTATGGAGAAGGGTTGAGGCAGCCGCATGAGGATGCGAGCTACCTGGTACGTGTACCCTCTCGTTTCGATTCGTCTCGCACATCTGACCTCTCTACAGCCTATCTTCGTCATCCATAACCCTCTGGCAGGGTATATGAACCGTTTCGAGGGTGCGAGGTGGGGCGTAAGTGGCCGCATGAAGACCGCTCGTGCATGACAGGTGTTTTGCCTCATAGGCTCGTTGCTGACCCTTTCAGCTCTCGGTCTTGGTCTTCCACGTCGATGGGGGTCGCTGATGGTCATAGGAGTGTGAGTAAGGGGATTAGGAGGCGGTTCTGGCGGCACAGGTATGGTATCCTGCATCCCAGCCATTTTGGCGCTAACAGGCCTTATCTCCAGCTTCGTCGCTTTCGCCTCGACATCTGTGCTATCCCCCAAACCCACTTGGGTAGGCCTATGCACCCCCATCCCCCAGGCTTCATTAGGTGGGGTGTCCGAGGTAAAGCGTCCTTCGTAAATGCGAAATTTTCCTTCGGATGTGCGATCTCAATGAGGTTCGGGTCGCTCGGTCTCTCGCAGCTGCGAAGACCTTTCTGACTCCTTACTGGGGTCCTTTAGCATACTTCCTGTCACCTCGGGCTCGCTCCGTAGTGTAGAAGATTCGACTTGTGGATTTGGAAGTTCGGCATGAGTGCCGGGTGGGTCCGGTACATTGGCGATCGTCTCGCTGCTTGACCGGGTGCGCTGATTCTCCTCGATAGATGGTAGCAGCCCACTTTCGATAGAGTGTCCACCAGCCAGTCTGGTGGTGTCACCTTTGGGCTCGAGAGACTTCGAGCTCGACCTTGGCAAGTCCTGGCTCTCCTCGATCTTGTCACTAGCACACTGACAACCCTCGTCAGGTGCTTCGAGCGCATTCGCACGTTCGTCCGGCTGTATCGAGTCCACAGCCCCAGCTTCAACCACCAGTAGGTGATCCTCGAGTTGCTGCACATCTGCGACCTCAGGCTCGGGTTTCATGTGCCCAGTCTGAGTCTCGGTGCAGTCACTAGGACTGTCTAGGGAGTCATCCGACCCATCAGGTGAACTTTCGGGTTCGTTGTCGCTGTCACAAGTGCCCTGAGCACTTTCCACAGTCACATCTTGCTTGGAGGATAAGTCGTGCTGTTGTACAGCTTCATCAACTGTCTTTTGGATCTTCGGTCTCGGAATTTGGCCGTAGCGGTTCTCGAGGTAGACGAAAGTCTCATGAGGAGTATCTAAATGCATACAGAGCATTAGAATCGAGTCGGGTAGGCCGAAGATGATGTATTGGTGGGCCATGGCAGCCCGTTGATGCCACACGTCGTCAGCGGTTTTCCAGACCGTGACAGCTTCTCGTTCCTCGTCGGTTCGTGGTGTCCAACCATCACCATCTCCCTGTAGTAAACTTGGATGTGTAGGTCGTGTTTCAGACCCTTCGAGGTAACCCATTAAGTCGTCTTCCGAGATGGCCTTCAGCACCCAACTACCATAGGTGTGCCAGTTGCAGCCATCTGCTGCGAGCTCGGGTTCCATAGTATACTTTCCAATTACTTTCGAGTAGTAGAGTCACTTCGTAGCAAGTTTGAGTAGTCTTGACCGGGTTATGCCTATGAGGAAAATTTTCCGCGCTAGGCGGGGCTCATAACCTCTTGAAATATAATCTGTAGGCTACCTCAGTAGGCTGTGAGCTACTAAGTAGATTACTGTACCTGTAGGCTACTACAGGATGTCAGTAAGTAAGATACTATGAGGTATAAGTGTGCTTACCCTCAGTAGGCTGTGAGCTACTGAGGGAACTCTATGCAACTGTACTGCTAAGTCCGCTCTAAGGTGATTATGTAAGCACCCAAACATCGCACCTAGGACCTGCAATACAGGGGAGGTTTATATGCTCCAACAGATCGTGCTCTGGTAATCATCCATAGGTGTCTCGCCGCGTTCACCCAGTCAAGAAGACATGTTAAGCAACAAGAAAGGTGTGTGGCCATGCGTGCTATTCGTGCGGGGTTGGCCATGTGGTGTATACCCAAGAGGTTGACTGAGCTGTGATCCTTCTAGATAATCTTGAGGTAGGGAAGGCGAGTCGCATGGACTCCTCATGTCTGTCAAACCATGGAAGTCGCGAGATGGGAAGGAAAACTCGGGTGAAAGATGCTATCCACATGGAAGGGAAGGTAAGTGGAATGATCTGGATTATGTTTTTGTACTGACCGGTGGCACACCGTGTTGGGCAGCAGGCCCAGATCCGAATGGATCGTCTATTCCACGCATGGGAGCATGTCCAGAGCCATGGGGGGTCTGTGGTACGTGCAGGATGTGTCTGTCACGATTCATTGCTAACTGGGCTGCAGGCAGATTGCTGCCACTCATATGCCAGTGGGAGTGCATAGGGCGTGTTCTGGCAAGTCGCTGTCATAGTAGTAGAGCGCTGGAGGCGAGGGGGGCGGGCACATCAGGAAAAACATTTTGACAGGTAGTCACGTGCATCAGGTACGTAGAGATCCATAGCTTCCGTGACACTATGTAATATTAGGCACGTGCTCCGTATTGATACAAAGCTGTCACCGAGTGACACAAAGTGTGATGTAGTCGTCGTAGTAATGGAGCATCAACCCGTAGCGCATTGTAGACATAGTAGCATTCAGTGAATTCTACGAAGACTACGTAGTCTACATAGACATTATGGCGAGACCACGCATCACTTTATAATGTCCCACAGTGGAGTGTGCCCCACACAGGTTGACTTACTGCACGTGAACATTAATGGAGTTGGTCTGCAGGATTAGATATAGTACTAAGTACTACGGAGACAAGTGCTAGAGTGCCAGTGCAAAAAACGTGTCAAGATCGATGTAAGAATTCACCTGAAAAGACGAAGCCTTCTCGAGGACGTTGTCTGATGTCCAGTCCATACTACTTCCACCACTTGCCTGCAGGTGGCACGCACGTACGAAACGATCAATACTAACGACCGACACGTTGGGGCGGCGGTTACGTGTGGAGCGAGTGACCACGTACAAACCAGTTACAGGATCGTGACGATGGAGAGCGGTGAACCATTCGACGTAGGCGAGAGGATGCGGATGGGTGCCCAAATGGTCGGGAAGCTTGAAAATGATGCGAACTTGTGCTATTCGTACGACTAGCAGTAACCACCTGTCATTTTAACGCTATGGTACTTGGAGAGTGACACTACGTACCACTCGGTACCAGCACTCGAATGTGCTGATGGTCCTCTTCCAACACGAATACTGTGTCGAAGTGGCCGGGGATTTCGGCCTTACGTCCACGAACAGCGACCTTGGGCGATGCGTGGATTTTTTGTAAGCACGGGCCACGCCCTGTGATGCTGCTTGGGCCGGTTTCGATGTACAGTTGGTTGTATACGTCGAATCGGTCCGATTCGATGGGCTGTATCACCTGTTGTCGGCCCGAGCGAGAAGAAAGAAAGTGTTTGAGGGCGGGGACGAAATCTTGCGCATTGTAATCACTCCGTATGCGATCGACCGAGACTTGGCGGTGGGGGGGCACCTTGGCCACCTTGTAGTAGGCTATCACGGGCACGAAAGAACTCCACATACGCATAAGTCGATATGATAGAGTACCTACCTGGAGACACAGTATCCCTCTCCGCGAGTGGACTACACTTCCCGGCCTTCCTCCAGTCCAGGTATGCACTCTTGTAACACACGGCTTCTTGGCGCTGAAGCCACAGCGCCATCTGTTCTACGTAGTCGCGTTTGTTGCTGGCCCGGTACGCTTCTTTGGCATAATCGATATGTAACCGCTCAGGATATTCGGTGTTGTACCCATCGGCACTGCCTAGGGCCCGAATAGAAGCGACATAGTGTTGTAGCGAGTGGAGTTTGGGAACGTTGAAGTCTTGACGCACTTCGAGCTCGATAAGGACATGCTTGTATTCATGAAACGTCTTCAGGCTGTCTTGCATAGCCCCGAGGGTCACGTCCGTGTGTTTCTGGAACTGTGCGTAATAGATGAAATCGAGTAGTGCGCGAGCAACTATGAGAACGTCATTGGAAACTATGCCTGACAGTAAACCCACAAATACTCGTTGCATCTCCTTGTGTTCCGAGCCAGTCCATTGCGAGATAGTTGATATGCCCTTCTTGAAGTGGCGAAGAGCGGGAAACCGGGTCATAGCTTGAAAGCGGACGTCGATCTCCTTCTCACCCATCAGGCTGGTGCACCACTGGACGAGGTGGTCGTGGAAGACGCCTTTGTGTAACTGATGGAGAATGTCGGGTGTAATGCAAGCGAAGATGTCCGTGAAGGGAAGGTCCTTCCAAAAGGGTTTGTAGACCGCGCGCAAACCTTGGATGTCAAACTTTCTCGATTGTTTGTTCCTTTGCTTGCGCCGCAAGGTCTTCAGTGTGTCTGTCGTACTGCGCCATGCGCACTCCTCAAGGTCACCACGCTTATCCGATTCGACCAAACAGCAGGGACAGCGATTCTCTTTATTGCAAGCCACAAGACACTGCTCGGGAAAGTCGGCGACGTAGGCAGCAAGAATGGGATGAACTCGGCGTAGATAACCATCAGCGCACCCCATCTCCTTGCCGTGGCGACCTGCATCGATTAGTGGTTGGAGGACCAGGGACATCGCATGGTGGAAGAGCCGGTAACCTGCCAGCGAACGAGTCTTCTTCTGGAAGCACTCGAGTCTCGAGACAGGCAAGTACCCTATGAGAACCGTGGCATGCGCACTAACTTGGCGTCTCATGTCCTTAGATATGTTTCCTATGGTTAGGTACACAGGCCACGCCTTCTTGTCTCCACTGAACAGGGAAAGGCTAGTTTTGTCCGAGGATAGGATGACGGGTGCCACTACGGCTCCCTCAGGAAGTCGTGTCTAATCGATGGTGCGCATCAGCAACCCACCCCCTCGTGAATTAAGATAAGTACTTTCCTGCATCTCCCACCACCAATCAGCCGTCCACATCTCATCGTAGATGCGGTTTTCTCCTTTCTCATCTGCATATGTGCGCTCGGGTTCATATGCCATCTGATCTCGGAACGCAGGGTTCCCAATCAATTCTTCCACGCACTCGACAGGATCCCGCCTCCAGAGCTCGAGCTGCTCATGCTTCAGAGCACCGTCCTCGCCAACCACGTCCCCAACCACATCAATCATCTCACAAGTCCATGCCGGTCCTGTTCGTAGTTTATCCACTTTTTTGAGGAACGACCGCGTGCTGTTGAATGTGACTCCGCTGTTGCGAACCTAGGTGGTGAGGTGTCGATTTGGGTAATATATCGGTGAGCACCCCGCTTCTTACCATGCCAAGTTTCAGGAACTCATCCGTCTTGTTCTGGCCTATGTTTTTCATCAGAAATCGAGCCAATTCCCACTCCTCTTCGTCACGGAACGGAGCCCACATGCTATCGTCATCAAGAGCCTCTGCTTCCTCCCAAGACTCGAAGAGGGTTTTCCGTGACCCTAGAATCTTAGCAGCGATTCCCTCGAATGCCTTGGTAAAGCGACCGGTGCTCGAGTGAGTAGGAGGTTCGTCGATGTCGTCGCTAACGCATGCCCGCTTAGATGCCACGTCTTGGAGGATGTGAGGATCGATGTCTGCATTGATGCGATGCCTCTGAACTATCGAACCCTCCCGAAGGTCAGGTGCATCGTTTCTCCCATCCGATTCACAACAGTAGTCCTTGGCGGGTGTTTCGGATGGCTCACGATGTCCACCATCGAGGTCAGACGTTGAAGTGGCATGTTTAAGCTCCTCTTTCCACTGATACTGACAACGAGCTGACTGGGCGATGTGCCGCTTGACACCTGGCGCCGTAGCTATAGGTTTTAAGCAGTAGTTGCATCGGTGAGTGGGCATGGTAGGATTTGTTCTTTCAATGTGTCTGACTGGCTGATATGTTTGACAGGACTCAATATTGTGAAACGTCAAGAGTGGACCAATCGCATCACTGCCCCATCCACCTGATACTCCGGGATGTCCTTTTTTTTTGACAGTTTTCATCGCGTGACCGCGTCAACGTTTTGCTGGTCGTGCCAGTGTTCGTTGATATCTACAAACACGACCACATGCACGTAGGTATAAACGACTCGTAAGTCGCGTGAGTCTACCTCTATTGCTGCGCCTTCTTTACAGTAACCACGGCATATCATCAAGACATGCCGTCTTCTTCCAAACTTCGGCATATTTCTGACAAGGAAAATTTCGCTGGTGGGTCGTAAAATGATGACATTCTTCCCCGCTGACGAGCACTTGAGGCGACCATGGAATGGAGACGCTCAATGGACGGGCTCGCCGCCCATCTGAAAAGCAGAGGCAACTGGAGTATGAACAATGGGAGTTGGCTCAGCGCCGTGATGCCAAAGCCCAAAAAATGCGCAAGCGAATCCACCGTCAGCAACTGGCAGAGGAAGGGAGCGAACACGATACGAACGAAGATGTCGAGGAGGGTGATCAGTCTGACATCGATGACGAAGACCCTGGGGTTAGCGCTTTCCTATATTTCTAACCCTATCTTACTTTATTCTAGTTTACCAGTCGGGTGGTGACGACAAAGCTTAACGAAACCACCAATGAACGACTCACGTACCGCAGTACCAAGGTACCAAAGCCTCTGAGCACTAAGGTCCCCTCCGGAGAGTTTGAGGTGAGTGCACGCATAACCACAGTCAATTCCAGTAAATACCACACATGGATTACAGACTCGTGGAGAGACCGACACTACAGACGACGAACTCTCCGAAGACTTACGCTGGACATCGCAGACATCACAGATGTCCTCTGACCGCCAGTCGAGCAAACACAAGACGAGCAAGGAGAGGCACTTCGATCACGGAATACCAGATGTTGAGGATACAACGTTCGTTAATTCCTAACTAGTCTGTGGATGTAACCCACTACCACTGCCTTCGCAGGGACCATGACCGCCAGTCTGGCAAGCACAAGAAGACCAAGGAAGTTCGCGTCGACCGTAGAACACCCGAATCAAAGGACTCTGCGTACGTCATATACATACGAGTGAAGTGTTTGACGTTTTTACTATTGTAACTACAGGGATTATGCGACCCAACCAAAGAGGCAACGACGCCCGGCCGAAGAAGACCTTGCGCCTGCCACGGTGAAGGCGCAAAAGCTCACCGAGAATGACGGACGCCCCCGTGCGCGAGACTACGATGATGTCACTCAAGAGTTCATGGCGACTGTAATCAGGGAGTACCACACTCGTCTCTGTACCCAGGCACCTATGCCAGACCATGCGCAAGAGACCGCGCTGCTGAGTGCCTCCTGGGCCAGGGGATGCCAAGTCACAAGCGTGAACCTTGCCCGATCACCCCAATTGGTGAAACTGGTAAGTCCTTCGTACCATCTCTTCATACCTTCCTCCCCGCTGACGTGTATACATCCCTACTTTGTAGGTTACTATTCGGGGCTCTCAAATACATGGCCAGCTCAAGACCAAGCTGCGGCCACTTGTCGAAGCAGTGTACGGTTTTCATAGCAGCCAGAGTAAATCTGCCATCAAGAAGAACCGTGCATTAGCAGAGGAACTCAAGGAAGGTATGAACTTCGCGTTCAAGGTCGGTTTTCGTTGTCGTATGTCTGGAGGTACTCATGTCATTCTAGCATATGGCTGCTCAAGAAGACGGACGGCGCGGGTTTCTCAAGGCTCCACTGATTCAGAAGATCGTGAATATGATGTGGTTTGCAAACAAGCACGATGACGGTGTTATGTTCCCCGATCACTTCAAGCCCTTCCCCCACCCGGCGCTTGCTTTGGTTCTTACCGGCATACGTAGATTGCTGTTCTAGTGTGGCAGCGGGGTCGAGACTGATATAACGGCCCAGATCGAGTGTTGTATAGACGAGTGGGCGACTGGCACACGCATGGACGTTGCTTTCACCATACAAGAATATCGTGGTATGTTCGAGTCGCACCTTAACTGCCTTCGGGAGTTCGAGGAGGCAACTAAACAATACGGAGTATTGTCAGGGATATGCAATAAAATATATGAGGCCGGACGGTTCGTAGCTACCTTCGTGTGTCTGTCACTAGAGCTAACAGCTACCTGCCCTTAGGATTCATTCGGGTGCAGCTCCCCTCATCACGCAGTCACAAGCCTCTGTGTCTGCGCGAGTCATTGCGGATGCAATTAAGGAATATCAAGAGGGCTCGACTACGGACGACGAGTCAGAGTAGTTACATTCACTGGTAGTGTACAGCTGGGTGTACAGCCGGGTTGAAATGAAATTAGTTAAGACAGCTATGTTGCACTACATTGCCGCGGTAGCAAGTTCCTATTTGTATGCTGGTCAACATCAAGGTGGGACTACATAGCCTATGTAGCCTACATAGTATTGGCACTACTGTAGATACACACTAACCACCCCAAACCAGTAGTGCTATATAGCACTATGTATCCATGCCTGCTACTACAGGTGACTACATATCAGGGACTTATCTACCACACTATGGGTGCTACATAGGCTACATAGCACTATGTAGTCAAGTGTTTTCTTCCTGATGCAGGTGGGCGGGTTTCCCCCAGTACTAGTTTCCATGAGGCACTGTACCAGCAATTTCGAAGCGCTGTGAATCATATATTCTGATCATAATCTGATCTGATTATTGTGAAAAGTACTACCAAAGTCTAAGAGAATCACAACTATTGTACGATGCGACTCAGAGCTAATAGCCTATAATCCAACCATATTCCGATCGGACTACTTAACGTCACCCTGTTTGTCACCATAGGAATATGTCTGCGAATCCGATCAGAATATGGTCTGATTCGAGAACACTTACCTACTATATTCCGAGATGTTATGACGCCTCAGCACCCTCGGCATATAGTTGTATTATGACTAATATTCCGACCATCTTCGGATGGGATAAAAAAACTCGTTTCCGCAGTGAATCTGGCCAAATGTCTAGTACGTAATATGTATGGTTGTATTTGGCTACGACACAAGACTCATCCTTTCGAAGTTCTTCAAGCTTAACGTTCAACGTCGTGCTGAATCTTGCGCAAACTTTCTCAATTCGGTGGGCAAACCTTGCAGTTTTCATAAGTTATAGCCGCATTGCTTGGGCACTCGCTGAAACTGTTATCGTAATCGCAGAAACCCGCGAACTCTCCAGTGGTCTGTCATGACTCGTTTTTAGACCTTGTTATGCGGTAAAAATGGACTGCGGTCGTGCACGCACGTAATAAGTGCAGTATGGGCCCGTATCGTAAAACGTAGCCCCAGTATAGCTGAACAAAGCTACGTGTCAGTGACCTCACTTGGGTGGATGGCGATATTGACCAATTGCTCACTGGCAAGTGTTTTGGTCTTGCCAGGTGCACGCATCAGTAAATGTCTGGCCATCCACCGTCTCCGGGCATGTCGTACACTGTGCGCGCACGTATGCAGCGATGGTAAGGAGAAGGAATGTCGTTGACGGTTGCATCTTTGTGTGGGGCCGCAGATTGTGAGAACTCTACCAGGCTCTTATACCTCCGGATGCAAGCATGACGCTGGTGATTTCTTTTTTACCGTCATTGAATCGGAGAATTGATCAGAGTTGTCCTTGGAGACGGGAAATCATGACAAGCAGATCTCGCATGAAGTATGATGCAATAGAGGGGCTAGTGCACAGATCGAGACAGCAAGTTATGGTGCGTCGAGGCTTGCCTCAGTGATACTCCAATGACTGTTTCAAACGTTCGTGGTGGAAGCTGAAACTGGATAGAATGACACGTGAACCGAACAACGGAGCTACACGTGTCACTACCACCTTCCGTGTCGACCCAATAACACTTTGTAAATGCCTCCTTTCTTCCGAACAGGTCAAGCCCTGGAGAGGTGGCAAGTTTACCAATCGGATTATTAGTGTCGCAGGAGTGCCTCCCATTGCGAAGCAGACGGTTCCATTCCCCATCATAGTACCCGGATAACCTATATAATAGGCTCCATCGAAATCCGTAAGCGCTACTATCACCGTGTGGTACAGGCAGAAGTAGCTGACTCTTCAAGATCCAAGTTTCAAGTGTCGCACGGTGCGATGCACCATGTGTCGTCATGCAATATGCAGGACCCGCACAGGGATTTATTGCAACGTAACTCGAGGGCACTCAAGTCAATCGTGGCATCTTCTCCACGTTATAATAAATTCTTGACTAATGTCATTCCACACACTGAGTCTGTATGATGCCTCACAGCTCGATGGCCACCTCACACTGTCCACACTGTGTCACACGGTCTTTGGGTTACATAGTTTCTCCAACACATCTCCCCTCGAGATCCATTGCCGACCTCTCATTGCACCCAAAACAATCATTGATTGTTCTTCATGTGCCTTCTTCCTCCTCTCTGTCAAGCCCGGATACACGCACATCGCAGTACACAAACTCGAAGGTACATCACAGAGATTTATGACCATCTGTGTCGACACATGCGTACTATAAGCCCCCTGTCTCCTGATGCGGTCAAGCCCGAGAGAGCTGGCAGGTGTCCTAACAACTTGGAGTGCCTTCCAATGCGAAGTAAACCGACAAGGTATATTTGTCCTTTGGTTGGTGTGTGGCCCCGTCATTTAGCGCGCGAAGCCTCTGCGCGATGCACCAGTCTTCGATGCCTGTCCCATCCGCCACCGATTCCCACCCTGCGCCCCCGTTCTCTCTCGGGACTGACACAGGTCTCGTTTAAACCTTCCGAGTGATTCCGAACGAAGCTTGCTGAGACGCGTGGCGTATCTGCTACCAATCAAGCCTGGCGCAGTACTAGTTCCGTCAAACATCCCAAGATCTCTAGGCTGACAGATTTTATATCTATATTGGCCTGCTTTCGCGCTGAACCACTCTCTCTCAACACCACAAGTCTTTCTCACGTAAATGCGAGTACATCCGGCCACTGGGTGTAGTTGTGACACGCGACCGTCCACCTTATCTCACTGTCTTCAGGTTACACCATTTCTCCATGCATAACTTTTGCTAGATCCGTTGCCGACCCCCCGTTGCGTCCAAAACAATCGTTGTGTATTTTCCGCCTGCCTTCTTCTCCCTTGTCATTTAAATTCGAGTATCAGCAGCGGCCTCCGTGACCTGGGGAAATCTCGCGCAAAGCACGATCAAAGTCAGTTGACGATCTCGGAATCTTTCTCCGAAACCATTGCGGGAAGGTTGTGGGCACCACTGTTCAGAACCGCATTCAGGAGTGCGGTATCGCAATAGAGGCAAAGATGGCACTACACTCTACCCCGCCTTGCCAGATGAAAGCGTCGTACCTGCCAGCCGTACACACTGTCCTTTCCCTCCTAATGTATTGGTTATTCTCTTTCTTCTTAACCTCGCCTGCCATCACTAGCCTCGTGCAACGGTTGTAGCCTCGACTCAAGTTACATGAACTGGGAGGTTTGATCGGCTGAGATTTCTAGGATGTTAGATGCCAATCACTTGGAGTATATTCCCTTAATTTGCGTGGGTTGCTGAGCTCTTACATCGTTCACTCAGTACATGTACCATTATCCGCCTGTAAACGTACAACGCGTGAAAGCTATGATACTTAAAGCATGCGTGTCCGTGGCCTTAATCACACACGCGGGATATGTAATGGCTATATCCACTACCTGCAAACTCAGACAGCTTCAACCACGTGGTCGAAAACTACTGCTGCGGGGCCCCTATACGACGGGGTTCAATCCAATGAATCTCGTGCAAGAAGACTGCTTCATACCTCTGCTCTTCACCCTGCAAGCACATGAAGTCAGCTTGTTGCACCACCGGATGAGTGTAGACGCTCACCTCTTCGACCCAACCAATCTGCGCTTCAAGCTCGGTGAGTCCGAATTTGAGGACGATGCTAAATTGTTGCCTGTAGAATTGCATACCCGCAAAACCACGTCGCGGGCTGAGTGTCTTGGAGACTCGAGAAGTGTCTGCCTGGACGGTGCATAGATTCGAGAACATGGCTGGGTTGCAGGAGCGCGTAAGGATGTAAGTGCACCTCTGAGCCGCTTTACCTACCTGGTTCCGAATCTGCCCATCGGGGGTTCGGCGAGTTACCTCTGTAACACACGATCTCTGTAGCGATGGTATCGCATGTGTTCCTTTCTGCACATTCCACGATGAAATCTTTCCGGAATTCCTTGGTTTCGGAGACTGCTATGCCCTACGTGGGACTCAGTACACCAATACTGCTGGAAGTTAAGCTGTACGACCTTGTGCAGTATGGCACTGAATGCATTCGGAATCACTGTACGCCCCGAGGGGCGAGGAATTGCAGAACCGGCGCGTCGGAGGTGCTCTTCATCGTTCCTGTCGAACTCTACCGCGCAGCGAGTTCCATACGTGAATTTCGCTACACGAGCTGAAACACGATGGTCTAGGTAGAAAGTAACAGCTCCCCTGGCTACCGCTTTGTTTCTGTCCATAAAATAGAGCAAATAATTGACCTATACTCAAGTTGTCAGTGTATTTTAAGAAGCTTACGTGTGGCCGTCCGGTCGACAGAACTGAAGACCTAATGGGTCCAAGTGCTCCTTCAATCTGGAAAAGAGCCAATCGCTTGCACCGAAACCACCGACAAGGAAAACATGCTTAAAAGTTTCAGCAACCCGCCCGGCCCTATAATACCCCACTTACGCTGATTGGCTGAGTCGCCACCCTCCGCTGCTCCTCCATAGCAGCTATTATGGCCTCCGCGGAGGGTGCAAACAGAGTAGCAACTTCGTTTCTGTGTAATTGAACACGCATCAGAAACCTATAGCCATAGTAGTGTCGTGTTACCCGGGGAGTTTGAGCTGCCCAGATCTGATGTTATACTCTAGATCTCTGTCTCTCACAGTCCCGAAGCGGATGAAAGATGGGTCATTTGGATTGCTGAACCGAAGCTTCGTGGTCTTGTCAAACTCGTTCTTCATTAAAGCGATGTCTTCCTCTGTTCCGAACCGAGAGCCTTGCAACTTCTCTGTTGGCTAGGTGAGGAACATTTAAGCAGAAAACGGGAGGTTTCCATTACCATGAAGGTATTGCCCGGCACGCAGTGTGACAAAAACAGACCCTTGCAAGCGACCTGCAGAACGTCTGAGTTATACATTCCTATTCGGAAGATAATCTCACATTCGGCAGGGGCAATTTCGTGTAGGGTTGGAGGAGACACGGATGAGGTCATATAGTAGGAGGTGATGTCGATTGTTCCTCCTCCAGCATCAATGACCATGACACCTACATCATCCTGGAGGCTCCTCAATTTTCGTAACTCTTTCGGTTAAAGCTGCATACCCTAAACCCGTCCGCAGTATTCCTGGACTCTAGGCAGTAATGCAAACTTGCTTCCCCCTCCGTGACGAGCCGAATTCTGGCCTGTCCTTCTGGTGTATCTGGCACGAGTCCAGCTTGCACTGCTGCCCTGCGGATCTGGGCTTGCTGCGGGCCTTCCCATCCATTGGGATGGCTAAGAACGAAATCAATATTGTCTCCGAATGATGCCCATACGTCTGGCCCATTTGCATGGCTCTCCTCTATGTATGTCCTGGCGCACTGGAATAGGTAGGTCAGGAAGTCGGTCAGAATGTCTATCGCGTTCTTGAAAGGTGGGAGCGGAGGGATATCTAAGTCATCAACATGAACGGAGGGCATGTCCCTAGGACGTAAGTGAAGCTTCCACCTACACCTGCGCTTCAGCGGGGATAGCATAGTGAAGATCGACTGAAGATGTTACCATTCGGCTTTCACCCACTCCTCTTCCTCCGCGCGTTCGATAATTGCTTCCTGTAACGCTTCTCCACCGAAAGAGCGCGGGTTGCCCTCCCCATCGTAGTAAATGATAGTGGGTATCTTTGAATTTCCACCCACACGGTCCGTAGCTGGGAAACTGTAACTCCATGAGTTCATAAGGTCATCAAAGGGGAAGTCTCTGCTGACCGTGTTACATCGTTGATGACCGGTGACTCGCCCGGGTCGAGAATGCTGTAAGAAATACCGCTGTACGTGGTCCCAACGTCGAAGGCCAGTACAAGTTTGCGCGTAGTTCCTGTGTATGGCTCTCGTTCAGTCATGGTAGGCTAATGAATGTCCGTGCCGAAGTATCCAACGAGGTTGATACCCAATGGTTATACACCTTTTGTGCATGTGCCCTGCCCTTGACACGAGGCATATCGGCAAATGTGCCAGCAGAAGGTTGAACTTAAGCACTCTAGTCGTAGTCACAAGATAGGGCTAGTAGAGATGCCTGGTGCATCAGGTGCGTGGCGTCAGTGAGGCAGGTGCACCCAGGCAACGAGGACAGAATACAACAACCTCAGTAATGATCACGCAGATCACGAGGCTCCGTCAGTGCTGCGCCTTTGGCAATGGGGTAAGTTAATCTCCGAAGACGTGTCGGCAGACGTGCTAAAGGCGAAAGCAATGACCCCAAAGAACCTAATGCACGGCTATTCGAGCTGGATCAACTTGTTCACGATGGTGTTGGAGTAAATACAAGTGGGAGCAAGGGTAAACACCAGATCAAAATGGAAGCAGGAGTGCGCCCAGCAAGCACTACATAATTGGCCCAGCCATCTTCCGTCTCAGCCTTCAGTCCTCGACGTACGCTATGGCAGCAGGGGTTCTATGGTATTCGGACGTTTGAGATGACTTCACGCGTTCATTCAAGTTAAAGACCATACCTCATTTCGACTCCCTGTGGGATGTGACCAGATTAGCAATCGAGGACAGAGGAAGAGAGAAAACGAACGTTTTCCATCCAACTTATCTGCGCCTTGAGTTCGGTCAGACCGAATAACAGCACCACATCGTAATCGATTCGGTAGAACTCAGCACCCGAGGGAGCGGTCTGCGGGGAGAGTGTCTTCGCAGCCTTCGAAGTATCTGCATAGACGGTGCATTTTTTTGTAAACGAATCTGGTTCCCGTGTCAAAACCTGTTTACTATAGGAGAGATCACATACCGGGTTCTTCATCCATCCAAATCGCATCGGAAAGATTGCCGCTGTAAGCGCTGATTGTAGAGCTGATATGGGAGCACCCAGAGGCAGATTCTCCGAGCCTACAAACTCGCAGCCGGGATTCTTGCTCCTCGGAAACACGGGTTCCCTGGCAAAGCGGGAGGTGTTGGACTCCGTGCGGCGGACAAACAGTGAAGACATAGAGAAAGCACCTTTTTCAGTATCGATCCAAATGCGTTAGGCAACATCCATTGGCCAGAAAAGCTAAGAATTTTGGTCTTCTTCCTCGCGATGTGATCAAGTCGAGAAGAAACGTAACGGACTGCAACAGGGATCCCATAAGTGACTTTCGCAACTCTTGTTTTGACTAGATGATCGATGTAGAAAGATACTGCCCCATCGGCGACTGCTTTGTTGCTAGTATAAGCGGGAAAAGGAGACATGGCCTAGATCATTTTAAGGAAATATAGGTCAAGTGTTGAACCTACAGCTGAGTTCCCGGTCGGCACAAGATGGTGTCTGAAAAGGCCGGATGTCGTTGCAGGCTCAAGAATAAAAAATCGCTGGAAGCGTAACCACCCACAAGGAAAGCGTGCTGAGCTAAGATTTCAGTAACCAAATGTTGACCAAGAAAGTGAGTTACACTGATGGGTATATCCGAAGCCTGTTGCTGTTGTTTGAACGCTTCCGCTATCGCCTCAATCGAGGGCTCAAACAACTTGGCAATATCCTCTCTGCTAAAGATTCAGAGATGGCCATGGTAGGGGAGGAGATACATACCCCGCTAGCTTAAGCTGGCCTGATCTAATGCCATATTCTGGATCACTGTCCCGTCTAGTGCCGAACTTGATATATTGTGGGTCTTCAGCACTCCGAAACCCGAGCTTTGTTGTTTTATCAAAAATATTTGTCATTTGTTGAATCATCTCAGCGGTACCGAATTGCGAGTTGGCGAGTTTTGCTTGGTGCCCCAAGGGTGTCGATTAAAAGGGGCCAGTGACTACTAGGACGCCACTCACATTTGAGGAACTGTTGTGCGCGAACAGTCACAAAGACAGATCCTTGCAGTCGACCTAACCATGTGTTAGTTTGCTGTCTCCCAGTACACTTGCGAGACTTACACTCGGCCGGTGCAATCTCTTCGACTGAAACCGAGGGTGACAAACTCATAGAATATATGCTCATATCCACGGTACCACCTCCAGCATCAAGGATCGCGACACCCTTGTATCCTGGCGTAGCATCTTCCTCCTCGCAGTCGTCCGTACAGGCGATGGGTGTCGAAAACGAATCTGAAGCAAACAAAGTCGTCACACAGAAGTGTAAACTGGCTTCCCCTTCGGTTAGGAGGTGAAGTCGCGACTGCCCCTCTGGGCCTTCGGGAACTAGCCCGGCAAGCTCCGCGGCTTGTCGAATCTGTTGCTGCTGGCGACCTTCCCATCCATTCGGATGCGTGAGGACGTACTCGATATGATCCTCGAGGGACTGCCACATGTCGGAACCGCTAGCATGCGATTCCACGATATAACTACGCGTGCAATGGAACAGATATTTCATGAAGTCGCTCAGCACACGGACGGCATTGAGACCCTCCGGGAGGGGTGGAATGTCGTCGTCCTTGATATGGGACGAAGGTAAACTCTTTGCGCGCAGATGGAGTTTCCACCTAAGGGAAACGTTTGTGCACGGTATCGCGATGAATTCTTGGACACTAACCATTCAACTTTGACCCAATTTTTATCCTCGGCCTGTTCGATGACACGTTCCTGTAGTGCCTCCGCGCCAGCTGCCCGCACAACGTGCTGCTGATCATAGTAAAGGATCGAAGGTATCTTATTATCGCCCCCAAGGTGTTCTTGTGCCGGGTACCTTTGCAATTTCTTAAGGTCGGGGGCTCGGACAGTGAGCGAATGAACCCACCTTGCCACCCTGAGTATCTTGGGAACTTCGCCAGGATCAAGGACACAGTAAGAGGCCCCGCTATACGTGGTACCCACATCGAAGGCAATAACCAGCTTACGTGAAAGGCCTCGGTACGGTTGTCGGGAACCCATCCTCGAAACGTGCCACTCTGCAACAACTAGTACTGGCCAAGGACTGCTTCAAAAAAAAAAACACGATGCTCATATAAGACCCCGTCGCCCAGGCTAGGCGTGGCAGCAGATTCCGGCTAAACCCTTCACACTTGCAACTCTAGCTTCGCATGTACGGTACCATGATTGATAAAACTTGCGCCTAAGGCTGATGGAATGAACCTACATCATGGCCAGCACAATGACGGGTTGCAGGGTTACGATCAACGACACACCAGATCTAACTCCGAGATGCTGGTGAAGGGCTCGGAAGCCAATTGTCACAGACCCGCGAACGCGTTTCCAGCGCACTGCCTTGACCAAATCTAAGCAAACACATGTAGCTACTTCGTTGCTGTGCTTATATACAGGAAACCAAACACCACAAAACATCAACATTTTCTGCTGGGCTCGACTGTCCTGGTGCACAATGATGGGCGCCGAGAAGAAAAACATGAGATGATGCTTGAAGACCAGAGTGCGGATCAGTCTCCATAAACGATCGCGGCAGCGCTCCTGATTGAGATGAAGTTGGACGCGACATACATGCATGCTGAGTTCGGATGTGTACTCACCTGACTTCCACGTTCTGTAGAGAATGCCAACCCGAGGTCAGTCAGCATGAAGTCCATTCGAGCAGACTTAGACGTACGTTCTCCTTCCAGCTAATTTGTGCTCTTAACTCGGTCAATCCGAAAAGGATGATAACCTCTATCCACATGGAGTAATATACTCCGCCACCTGGTAGTTGATGGGACTGCATGATAGGAGCCAACTTCGATGTGTCAGCACGAATGGTACACATGTGGGTGTATGATCCTTTTTTGCGGTCCGTTATCAGCTGGGAGCGGTGTCTGTACGGTGTGCTTTCAATTTACCTTCTTCAGTGTCCATCCAACACGGGTTCGCAAGCTTGCCCCTGTACGCGATAATGTCTACGTGTAAATTGCTGCAACGGGAGCGATCGACTTCCTCTAGGATAAATGACTTCCTGAACTCTTGTTGCTCAGAAACTTGGGTGCCCTTCGCGGTACTATGAGATTCAGAGGCGTCAAGAACGCAAACACGAACCTTGTCGAGGATAGGCTCGAAGCCAAATGGCAGCTCCAAACCACCGCTGAATCCGTCAAAGGCCATATCCCTTCTGGATACGTGCTCCGGGTCGGATTGGTTATACGTAACGTTACATCCAGTGCCATACGTGAATCTTGCGACACGGCCCGACACTAGACGGTCGATGTAGAAAGAGACTGCACCGTCTGCAACTGCCTTATTTCTTAAGGATACTCAGTAACATCACGACTGAGAAAAGGATGGCCATACACGTGTTGTTTGGGTCGACAGATGGTAAGACCGAGGGAGCTCATACGCTCCACGAGGCAAGTGTACAGCCAGTCACTGGCAGCGAAACCCCCCACAAGGAACACGCTCTGCGTAGAAGTCAGCTTCGGGCCACCAAGCTACGGAGATAAGCGACCGTAATTGGAGTGGAAGCAGCCGTGCACTGTTGCTCAAAAGCCGCAAAAATCTCCTCCACGGACGGTTCGAAGAGTTTGGCCACGTCCTCACTGTGAAAGTTATGAGAATCCCGAGTGATAAGGACTTAGAACTAAAGATGCTCGCCCAGACAACTTTAGTTGCCCCGAACGAATATTATACTCGAGATCCCTGTCGCGGACTCCTCCGAACTGGATATACTGAGGTTCATCTGCTTTTCGAAAATGCAGCTTCGTCGTCTTATCAAAGATGTCGGCCATGCGCTGCAAGGTTTCCTCGTCGCCATGTTTCGAATTAGCAAGCATGGCTATATGGTGGATTATGAGTTGTCGAAGCTCCCTAACAAGGTCGAGAATCTAACCTCGTAGGAATGCATGGGCACGGAAAGTAATAAAAACCGATCCTTGAAGACGACCTGCAGGGCATTGAGAAGATTCCAGGTAGTCATCGGATGTCTCACGAACACTCTGCAGGTGCAATCTCCAAGAATGAAGTGGGGGACAATTGCATAGAGTAGGCGCTAAGGTCGACTGTCCCACCGCCAGCATCGATGACAATGACACCTTGGTCCCGATCTTCAGGAACTTCCTGGATGACCTCAGGTTCATCTGCGCAGACAATTGGCGTGGTGGAAAAGGCATCGGAAGCCAAAACGTTGGTCACACAAAAATGCAAACTAGCTTCTCCTTCAGTCAGGAGATGGATGCGCTGTTGACCTTGCTCTCCAACGACGAGCTCGGCAAGCTCCGCCGCCTTTCGGATCTGCTGTTGTTGGGGTCCTTCCCAACCATTTGGGTGCGTTAAGATGAACTCTATACCTCGTTCCAGCGATTCCCACAAAATGGGAGCATGAGCTTCTGTGATGAACACCTTAGCGCACTTGAATAAGTAGCGCATGAAGTCACCCAAAACTTCAACCGCCGACTTTCCGTTAGGAAGGGGTGGAAGATCTGCATCTGAGAAGTGGGAATCCTCCAGATGTTTTGAGCGGAGGTGAAGTTTCCACCTGGAGAGAATAAGTGCCATATTAGAAGTCTCTAAAATACTTTTTCGTACCATTCTAGTCTAACCCACTGCTCTCTTCTGGCTTCCTCAATAACGTCAGGTCGTTGTGTTTCTGCACCCACAGCACGGACTTTGTCTTCCTTGTCGTAATAAATAATGGATGGTATCTTGTTGTCACCTGCAACATGTTCTTGTGCGGGGAATCTACGAAGCTCTAAGAGTTTCTCTTTCCAAAGGGGACAAGCTCACTTGGATACACCGCGAATTTCAGGAATGTCTCCCGGGTCGAGGATACAGTAGGATATGCCACTGAAGGTGGTCCCGACGTCAAACGCAAGTATTAACTTGCGTGTCGTGCCCTCGTACGGTTGTCGCGAGTACATCATGCCTGTGGGGGAAGTGCCTGTGAAAGTTGGTAACTGTATAAGATCACCATCGGTGACTTATATCACGATAGGACCGTGAAAGTCGTCGTACAACCAACAGGCGTCAGAATGCACATCATTGTTGGGGCGTGTATCACCATTCACAAGTAGAACCAAAATGGACATCCCAGCTCTTAGAAAACGGTGACGTGATAGTGTGAAGAAAAGAGGCGCTGTGGTGTCTTAAGTGCACAGGGGAACTGGTCATCTTCTCAAGGGCGATGGGGATACATTGTCACACTCGACCGCAGCACACTCACCAGTTCAAAGTTACCAACCCCATCTCCTATCGGGTGCCAATACGCAGTCCGGAACGAATGCCTATCCCAAAACCCATTGCGTCTCTTTGAATAGGGAAATGAGATCCCAACTGAATTTTGGGAGTAACCGGAATATAATTCAGTTCGGGGACATCTCAAAGCACTTATCGTAGTCAGTGATAGAACGTGTCCACGGGGAAGCTAGACTGAGCCTAGCCTGGCAGATACTGCGGTCGATCTACTTACCTTGATCTTGATACACGCGAAAACCTGACCTTGTGGCTTGCTGTGTGGTTGGGAGAAACGAGTATCTCGGTCAACGATAGCGGCAGCGCGCAACTTGAGCCAAACAAGAAATTCCCTCAGTACCTCATTACAAACTTGCTACTACATTATCAGCAAGGCACATTCAACATTTTTGCAGGCGGGTATACATGCAGTGATCGATGATCAGTGGGTCTCTGCATAGGGTACTATGTAAGGTTTAATGAACCCTCTCGCGTAACTGGGTTGCCAGTGCCACAAGGCGAGGTTCAAGTCTGCTAGCCTTTTTCTACTCTGCCACGGGTCACGTCAGGGGCACTTTCGACACCCTTATCGCATACTGGTGCCCACCTGAAGAGGCCAAGGTCTCATTGATCGTCAACATACACCACCGTGGCTGGGGTTCTTGATACCCGTTTGAGACGTGGCTTAGAAGAGAAATAGTTGTCCACTTACCTCACTTGGTTCCCCTGCCGCGTCGCAAAAGAATGAGCAGCAGTAATCACAGACAAAACACAACCTTACGTCTTCCACCCAACCCACTTGAGCTTTGAGCTCCGTCAGCCCAAACAATAAAATCACCTTGATATCTATTACGTAGTACGCCGACCCATCCTTGGACCGCTTAGGAGATAATTTGCGGGCAAGCCTTGACGTGTCGGCGTGGACGGTGCAGAGTGTCGTGAAATTTTCTATGACAAACATTAAGGCCAGGGGGGTTAAGATTTGACTTATCTTTACCTGGTTCTGTATCCATCCAATCCGGTTTCGCAAGGGAGCCCCTATAAGCAGTGATACTAACGTCCACACTGGCACATGACTGAATTGTTGAGCGGCGGACGACGAAATCTTCCTCGAATGTTTGCTCCGCAGAGACTCGAGTACCCTGGAGAACTAGTATCAGTGTGACAGCCATCAGATGTCGAGCATCGCTTACTCGACTTAAGATGGACCCAAAAGAGTTTGGGACGGCAAGGATGCCAGATGGACCACGATAGACTTTCTTCTGCCTTGCACGGTGCTCGGGGTCAGACGAGTCGTACGGTACACTGCACTCGGTGCCATAAGTGAGTTTCGCCACCCGTGAAGAGACAATGTTGTCGATGTGGTACGAAACTGCGCCATCCGCCACTGCCTTGTTGCTGTTTACAGATCCATGAGCTTAGGTCAAACTTGCCGGCGATTGGCACATACACGTGACTGTCTGGCCGACATATTTCAATACCTCGCGGTGCGAAGTATTTTTGTAGACTCGCAAACAGCCACTCGCTCGCTGCGAAACCCCCGACCAAGAACACGGACTGAGTGGGGCGTAAGAGCACGCGCCTATACAACAAACACGAAGCGCACCTTGATCGGCACGGACGCAGCTAGTTGCTGCTTCTCGAAGGCATCGATGATTTCCTTAACAGAGGGCTCGAACAACTCCGTCACACTACGACTGGGAGCGTATGAGTGGCAGCAAGATCGTTGTGAAGTAGTATCTCACCCGGTGAGTTTGAGTTGTCCTGAACGTATGTCGTATTGGGGATCCTTGTCACGCACAGTACCAAACTTGATGTACTGAGGATCTTCCGCATTCCGAACCCGAAGCTTGGTTGACTTATCGAAAATGTCTGTGATCTGTCGCACTATCTCCGGGTTACCGTACTTCGATCCAGCGAGTTTCTCTAAAAGGTGTTCGGTAAGACGGGAGGGACATAATGTGTAGAGACATACTTTTGATAAGTGCATGAGCCCGGCGAGTGACTAACACAGCTCCTTGGAGACGGCCTCAAGGTGGGGTGAGAAAAGACGACGGCCATCAGAGAAGACTCACATTCAGCCGGCGCGATCTCCTCAAATGAAGTTGGCGATAACTGCATGGAGTATGCACTCAAATCAACTGTTCCTCCACCGGCGTCGATAATCACCACACCCTTACTGCCGGGATCCCCATCTTCCTGTTCCGGATAGTCTGAAGCAACGATAGGGGTTCTTGACAGCGATTCTGATGCTAATATTTTCATCACACAAAAATGAAGGCTAGCTTCACCTTCTGTCAGGAGGTGAATACGAGATTGACCATCCTGGGTGTTCTGGATAAGACCTGCAAGAGCGGCTGCTCCTCGTATCTGTTTCTGTTGAGGGCCCTCCCACCCATTTGGGTGGGTGAGAACGAACTCGATGTTCTGTTCGACGGATTTCCATAGGGTAGTCCCATGAGATTCTTCGATGTATTTGCGAGAGCACTGGTATAGGTAACGCATGAAATCGGCAAGAACCTCAATTGCCGACTTCCCCGCAGGGAGCGGCTGAATATCATCGTCTGCGATGTGCGCGGCGTCCAGATACTTCGGACGAAGATGTAATTTCCACCTAATTACTCGTGAATTAGTAAATGCGTTCACCACTAGCTTCCAACGCTCACCATTCCAGCTTGATCCATTGCTCATCTTCCGCCTGTTCTATAATATGTTCTTGCAGAGCTTCAGCGCCGAATGCACGGGGCCGACTCGTTTGGTCATAGTAGATGATGGATGGGATTTTGCAGTCCCCGCCTACATGTTCCTGGGCAGGGTATCTTTCCCGATACCGTGCATCAGCCTAGCCCAGGGCATACCGAGAAAATAACGATCCAAGTACCTAGTCACTCCAAGTATCTTCGGAACGTCCCCGGGATCAAGGATGGCGTAGGAAACGCCACTGTATGTCGTGCCCACGTCAAACGCTAGCACTAGTTTGCGAGTAGATCCGCGGTAGGGCTGTCGGGTAAGCATCCGGGCAAAGCTAGGCGTAGTAAGTGATGCAAATACGAAGCTTAGTCGTCCCACAATACCCAACTCATGTACTCCGTCTTATAACTGAGGCGTGTCTAAGTGATGGCATGCAACCATAAATGTAACGACAGCCTGCTGTTGATAGAACGGTGAGTGCCCAGCGACCATAATCAAAAGCGTGCATCATGGTGACCACTCAAAGTTGCCCGAACTCATGTTCGCACCAATGCTCACGTAAATGAAATAGGCGAGGTGCGGGGCTGCGTCAGAAATGCATCCGCAGTGTGTGGGTACGACGAAGCGCCATAATTCCCAGCACAATTTACCCCGTCATCACACACGAGGTAGTAGTGCCGTAGGCCATGCCTGAACCGCATGTGGCTTCTAAACGCGAGCCTCATAGGGTAGTGGACATGCTGTGGCTTCCCAATACGACCATGGACGTATCCACTGGTTCGCACTGGCCGTTAGTAAAAATTGTCGCTCTCCCTGCCGCTGTCGCTACTGTTGGCCTTGGCCTGGTACACACATATCGACATCCATACATGCTAGGCGGTCTCCTCGAATGGTTCAAACGGCTTTATGGCTCGTTCTCCAATGGGAACCAGAAAGAGCTCGAATGCAGAATAGCAGACCTCAACGACAGGCTGCGGAAATCGGAAAATGAAAAGAATGCGCTAAACGACGAGGTCCGAAAGTTCAAGGCTGAAATCATCCGTCTTTCATCCACCATTCAAAAGGCGAACGAAGAGAATTCAAAGCTCAAGCAAGCGCTGAGGCAGGAACAAGATGCCAAGGTGGGCGCACATCGTACACTGGAGAAGGAGAAGAAAGAGGGCGAAAGGGCGCGGGGTGCTCACCAGCAAGAGGTTGGCACCCTCAAGCAGCAGCTAGAGGCCAAGAAAGCGGAGACTGCCGAGGCTAGGGGCGAACTACAACGCTCACAATCAAAACTTACCGAGGTCACCACCCTACTGGAGACGCGCACTCGGGAGTTGAAAGGCGCTCAAGTGTTCTTGACCACAGCTGATGCCGTCTCTGGAGCGGAGGTTATTTCCCACGTCGACGCTCTCAATGCCGAAATCCTGCAGACTTGTGCATTTATCTCTGATTCGTTCGACTTCGCTCGGAAGCCCGAACATGCTGACGAGATCAAGGAAGGCTGCACGAGAATCAGTGACCTCATGGGCAACAGCATGACACATCTCCTCAGCACGGTACAACACACAGCAGATCCCCTCCTAGTGCAGATCGCACTCCAAGGAGCAACTGTGGAGTTCTCGCGCTGGATCATCATGACTTGGGATTTCGACGGTTTACAAGCGGAGCAACAGTTATCAGAGATCTACAACGACATCAGGAGTACAGGTAAGTCGGTTCATGCAAATGCAACGACGAGAATTTTCACCTTGACCGTCCCCAGAAACTCAGGCAATTAGTGGTCGGTGGCGCGCTCTGACCCGTGCACACGCTCAGAAAGTCGCGTTGCAACACGATGACTTGCATTCTACGATGGTAACGCACATCAGCGATACCCTCGTTGTTATCATGGTCGCAGCCGGGTGCACAAAGAACTACGACGACGCCTACCGCGAGTTCACGCAGAAGTTTGGTGAACGGGTGTCCAACATTGTCAAGATGGCCGTACGCCTTAACAAGATCATCGGCGAGGAGGTGACGTCGGCTGATTTGTGGCCAACCCATGGTGCAGCGGGTGAGAAGTTTGATGGTGACAGTATGGAGGACTTCGAGGGTCAAAGTGACCAAGCAGGGAAGCCCGTACTCTGCACCACAGCCCTGGGGCTGGCCAGGTCTGAGAAACTTGCCGCAACGGATACAGCCGAGTTCAAGTACGCTGTACTCAAGAAGCCAAAAGTTGCCCTGGAATCTGTGGCTGATGGTCTAGAACGGGAGGAAGTCAGTTGCTGATCTCCTAGTCTGTCGCTCCCAATGCATGTTGCGCAGGACATGGCATTCTGCATTTAATTTAACCGCACGTTCTATATGCTGGCATTTTATACGCTGTTCTCATGATCAATAATTTACGCGCACGATTTGTATGAATGTCACTTAACTACAGAAAGGTACCCCAGCCTCAGCAACAAAGATGGGCGCGCTAGTTGCTTGGGGTATCTACGGAGGCGTCCTCATTGTCTGTACCTCGCTTCTCAGAAGGCACAGGTTGCTTCTCCCACTCCTTTAAGCCCGCTTCAAATGTCTCCCAGACACGCTGACCGAGGTGGACGCCACCAAGTTCGCGATCGTCCAACATTGTGGTATCTTTAGGGTCCTTGTCACTGTTGCTACTTGACGCACTCTCAAGGGTGGGTATCCGCACATGGACAACCGCGCACTCCCGATACAGCGCTCCAGCCTTCAGGACCTCTTGCACAGTGTCACTGCCAGAGGTTTGAGTGCCGGTACTGGGGGATTGAGCGATTCTCTTGAATGGGGTTGGTAAGAAGAGAGCATGGAGGACAGATTGCACCGCGGAGGTCGGCGACTTTGTCAATATCCGCAGTAGGGGTTGCAGTAAGAGGTACCTAGAAGGTTGTCCTTCGAGATGGTAGTCACCAAGACACACGTATCGACTCACAACATTAATCCGTGAATCGTCCGACGCCGAAAGCCGTCGGCGTTGAACAAGGGAGCAATAGTATCTGCACGGCTTATACCGGGGCATACGGATACGGCGACGATATTGGACTTTTGCACCTTGCCGCTGACAACATGAACAGTGTTTCCATCCGTTTCAGGCGGTGGTCCTCCTGAAGGCAGAGCATCCAGTACGCGTTGTAAGTGACGCGTGAGGATGATCGTCTGCAGGGACCGCCATCCCTCCTGCTGAAATAATGACGATGTTGCGGGGGGTACTTGCGAGTGTGAATATCTTATTGCAGCCGCAGCATAGAACGGATTCACTACATTAATGATGCGGATGTCCCGCTCGACGGGAGCAACCAATAGGACTGGGAGTAAGAGGGTCAGAATCAAGAAAGTGGCCAAAGACGCTTCTTGTCGACGTCTCCTGAGCGCGACAGGATCTTCGAAGGCCGGAGCCGACCCTATAAGCGGGTATTCGTGGGCAAAAACGATGGCATCTATTCTAGTCTCCTTTCCTGTTAGAAACCGAGTGCAAAATGAGCGAATCGAGGCCGGGGAGGTAAGATCGCATTCTTCTGCATATACTTGTTCGTTGTTGGTTGACGAACGTAGCAATGATATTAGGATCTCTATTTCCGGACTGTCGATGGGTTTCGGGGCGAGAGCGATGATGTGCGCGCCCCGTTCGGCGAGATTTTGCAGTAGAGTCAAACCAAGAGATGTGAAACCGCCCTATGGGACGCTATATGCGAATTAAAAAGTAGTAGCCAAGTAACTTACAGTGACCAAGACGACACGAGCATGCATGTCGCGCTCGCGGTTCGTGCGACGTCCTTGAGCAAAAGCATGAACGGCGACGATCACAAGGACGGACAAGCACGCATGCACGTAGTACTTTGAGGGAAGCAGCGTGTTGACGGCGGCCCCAAGCATCTTGAGAACCATCTCGGGGCAGTCGCTCGTCGTCCAGGACGAGCTCGGTGTCGTGGTGGTTGGTTGAGATTGCGGAGTGTCAAAAAATGGAGAAATGATCGCATCTGGCGTCCACGGTCGACGACGACGACAACGACGACCATCCAAACCCAAATGTCGCTCAAAGTACCAAAACCCAACAACATCCAACTCTTCAAGGAGGGCTACAAGGCAAGACGACGCTTGTGCGACGTACATATTGACTGACCAGTCACCCAGCATCTACAAGGTCTCGAAGATGCCGTTCTTCGAAACATACAGGCCGTAGCAGAATTATCTGATCTCGTACGAACGAGCTTCGGTCCAAATGGTACGCGTATCACCCAGCATACCATACTCTGAGGATGCGGAGTACGTGCAGGTCGCAATAAACTCGTAATCAATCACTTGGGCAGATTATTCGTCACGTCCGATGCGGCGACTATCATCAGAGAAGTGGAAGTCGTTCATCCAGCAGCAAAATTACTCGTCATGGCATCGCAGGCTCAGGAATCTGAGGTGTGGATTACTTTTTGCTCCTGTGACCGTCGTCTGACTGTGAAGTAGATGGGTGACGCGACCAACATGGTCATCATCTTCGCAGGTGAACTGCTGAAGAAAGCCGAACATCTGCTAGTAATGGGTCTCCATGCCAGTGAGGTCGTCCAGGGGTACGAACTTGCGCGCACGAAAGCACTTTCCGAACTGGAATGTACGTGTGTGACCTTGCCAACCTCAGTCTTCATCTCCAGAACTAACAGATCTCAGCTCTATCGACCTCAAGTTTACCGAATCCTTTCACGTTATCGACTCTCGCAGAAGCGCTTAAGCCCGCGATTGCGTCAAAACAGTATGGCTTTGAAGACATGCTCTCGAAACTTGTGGCCGAGGCAGCACTAGCAGTCATGCCAAGTAACCCTAAAAATTTCAACGTTGACAATGTGCGGGTCGTCAAGATCATGGGTAGCAGTCTCTCAGCAAGCAGAGTTGTACAGGGAATGGTATTCGGCAGAGAGCCTGAAGGTTTAAGACTTTGATATCTATCGAGTTATCGAGACTCATGTGTTTCCCTAGGCGAACTCAAAAAGGTCACCAAGGCCAAAGTGGCCGTCTTCACCTGTCCCATAGACATCACCCAAACAGAGACAAAGGGCACGGTTCTCATCAAAAATGCCGATGAAATGCTCAACTTCACTCGTGACGAAGAAAAACATCTTGAAAAGGTCTAGCTCACTTGTTTTTTTGCGAGGATGCATCTCACGGGCTGTCGTCACGTAGATATTCCGAGAAATTGCCGATTCTGGAGTCAGAGTGATCATCGCAGGATCTAGTGTCGGCGAGCTCGCAATGCACTTCCTTAACAGATTCAACATCGCCGTCCTCAAAGTCCTCTCAAAGTTCGATTTGCGTAGGCTCTGCCGCGTCGTCAATGCGACTCCACTTGCTCGAATTGGTGCGCCGACGCCAGAGGAGGCGGGCTTTGTCGATGTATTCGAGACGACTGAAATAGGTGGGGACCGTGTGACGGTGCTGCGGCAACTACTGCCAGGCGAGCCTGGGTACGACAGCAAGTCAGAAAAGACGAAAACGGCCACGATCGTTCTGAGGGGTGCAACCGCCAATCGTTTGGATGATCTCGAGCGCGCGGTAGACGACGGAGTGAACGTGATTAAGGCTTTACTGAAAGACCCTCGGTTAGTGCCTGGAGCTGGTGCAACGGAGCTTGAGCTTGCTAGGAGAGTGGATACGTACGGGAGTGGTTTGAAGGGATTGGCGCAACATGCTGTCAAGCGGTATGCGACTGCGCTCGAGGTGATCCCTCGGACTCTTGCAGAGAATGCGCTTGGAGGGGCAGAGGGTAACGAGGTACTCAGTCGACTGTGGGCCAAGCACGAACAGGAGGGCGGAGAAGCGTGGGGTGTGGATGTTGAGGTAAGTCCGTTTTACACTGTTCCCTTGAGACGGCATTTCACCCCGGTTAGGTGGAGCAAGACGGCACGCTCTTAGCTACTGAGCACAGGATTCTCGATTCTCTAGCAGCCAAGTCGTGGGCTCTCAAGCTCGCCACAGAAGCAGCAGTTTCTGTTCTGAGTGTTGACAGCATCATCATGAGCAAGCCTGCAGGGGGCCCTAAAGTTCCGCAACAAGCAGGTAACTGGGATGAGGACGATTAGGATATCGAGAAGACAAGCGTGTTACGATAATGGATTTTTGCAACCCGGTGAATAATGAGCAAACTGAACCCTCTGGCCAGCAGGTGAAAAGAACGAGATGGAGGGAGCGGGGTATGCTAGGGTAACGTACAAGTCCGTGATAAATTCCAGGAAGGCCAATGGAATGAGAAAAAGAAAGAAGACATGAGCTTCACACAAGTAGTCCGAGATATGAGAAGAAAAACATCGAGACCCGGTAAAACGTCCAATACAACCTATATTTCACTCTTCTTCCACTGGTCGGGATGGCAAATCCTCATCCTCTTCATCTTCCTCGAGGATAGGCTCTTCCATTTCATCCTCTTCCGCATCGTTCTCACCCTCGTGATCTTCGTCGAATATGACATGGAACTGAGGAAGACTAAGTACACTAGCAGCAACTCACTGGGGGCCACTTACATGACTGATAAGAGCTTTGACGAGTTTGTGAGTGTAAGCCATGTTGGCCAAGATGAGTGCGAAGTCGTTCTTTGGCGCGCGTAACAGGTTAGGGCTGAAGACGATTGCCAGAGCCTCAGCAGTCATTTGGTTATACTCCTCATAATCGGTGACTCTGATTCAGAAGTGAGACGACATGTACAAGGTGACGGGAAAAGCAACCCACTTGTCGAGATGCTCTGAGACTCGTTTGAGTAAATCGAAGTTCGCTTGTGGTAGATGGTGGACAATGTGGCGAATGCAAGCAAGCCGTGCGTTAAGGTTTTCAATTTCTGTAAATGATACTTATCAACACCACGACATACAACTGGAGGAAGAAAGAGAAAAGACATACTCATGGCTTCGATGACTCCAAAGTACGCGGAAGATGGGAAGACGGGTTCTGGCATTAAGCGGAACCACGATTTCACCAAGTCGCACACTGCATGAATATCGGTGCTCTCCGTGATCGGCATTTCACCTATTCAGGAAATAAGTCAAGTCGGGACCAATGCCAGTCCAGAAGAAGGTTACCATTGTTGAAAGCCTCGCGAAGACTGTTAACTTCCGAGGCCGCTCCAGCAATACGGTCTATGGCACGATGAGTTCAGGTAGAAGGGCCAGTAGGCTATACTCACAAATCCCGACCTCGCTCAAACCACGGGTCTCGACCTCATAAAGACACCTGCGAATCACAGATGGGATAGTCCCAGGTTCGACATCGGCACCACCAGCCTCTCGCTGGAGCAGGAATTCCAGTTCAACTCCAAACACTAAACCAGACATGAGCTGCAGCTCGATCAGTAACAATATCGAGGTCCTTACCTGCCCTGGGGTGTCTAGATGCCGAAGGTGCGATGACGTGGTCATGGATATGGTCAGACAACTGAGGCTTCGGCGAGTTTCCAAGGTAGGTGAGACGTCGTTTGGCAGCCGTCTTAGAGACCCTGTTGATTTGATCCATCCACCTCACCATTTCAGGCTTGGAAATTGCTTGCAGCAAGTAATGTCCACCGTCCTCCGTGTCCAGTTGGAATACATAGGACCTCTCGTTATTGACAACTTGATTGACTTTTGCATCCACTACGGAAAGAACTAGTGATGGTTTTCCCGATGGCATGAAGTCTAGCTCGGCGGGAGTTTTTTTCGCGGAGAGCGAATACGCACTGTCTGTGAAGGCACTCGAGATGGGTCGCATCAGCTGGAAAAAGGCAGACGAGTAGCTCTTTTTAATGCGGTGTTGCTTTTGTGTTTGTGTCATCGGCTTGCGAGGTCGCATCGCTTTGCTCAGATAGTCATCTCTCTTCTCATTACGGAGTTGCTCCTGCTTCTTGTCTTTGCTCAACCGATCATGCAAGTACTTGTCTCGTTTATTCTTCTCCTGCTGGAGCGTAACGAGTCGCTGGAAGGGACGGGTGGTCTTCTTTGCCGACGTAGAGCCGCTCACTTGGGCTTGCAACGCTTCCTTTTGGGCCTCGTCCTTGATACATCGATGGTCAAAGCGGAGAGCCGAGACTTCTTTTTCTAGATTGTACAGGCGCTCGAAGTCTTTGCGATCAACGTCCTCGCGCAAGCGCCCTCTGGACGAGAGCGGCAGGGAATTGCGTACCAAATCGCACAGATGCCTGATAACAAGATAAGTCAATCACTGCTCATTGCTATCTCCCCAACATCGAGAATACTCACCTCCGTTTGTCGAGATTAATGATACACTGAGGATTGTCCTGCGATATGCTTACGGTATTAGGAACGCTAACAATCTCCAGAATACGTTCTAGCAGCCAACTGAGGTCGGCAACGGGAGCGTCGCCATAAGCCTTCCTAGGTACAGTTTGCCTGGAGAGGAGGGCAGTGAGACTATCGCACTGTACCCCGCGAATGTTGGCTACGTTTTGCCATGGACGGTGGTGCATTCGACTCTCGGGGCTGAGGATGGCGGCCGTGACTACAGCTTCAACGAACGATCGCACGCATGGCCGGTCCGTTGGCCCTGACGGAGTAGCACCTCTATCCAAGCTGCGCAAGCGGGCTATTTCCAGAACACGCAGACAGAGATCCATTCTATTTTGACGTTGTCTTATCCCAAGCTTAGGGGCAACCAGCTTGGATATGAGCCATTTGCGGAGAATATTGTAGGCTCGGACACAGCTTCTGATACTGGGCGGTAGAAGGCGATAAATAGAGTCTTGAGAAAGCTCAGATATCATCGGGGAGGGCTCAACATCTAGGAGATGCGAGTACAATGTTTGGATATCCACGTCATCTGTGTAGCCAGGGTCACGGGCCGCGAACCAGCCAGTACGGTCGGCACTTTGCACTTCGAGTAAATCCGCTGCAGTGAAGAGGTCCTACCAAGCTAAGGTAAGCTCTGGTCAGACAACATATTATCCGAAACTGCTCACCTCTTCCGTGACATTGTTGAAAGCAGCTAGACCCATCGCATTCAAGTTATCAACCAATTCCTCGGCGCTGATGCGGTCGATATCTGGCACTTGACTTCCGAACGTGCGAGGGTTACCAAGTACAGTGACCGGTCTGGGATTGGTCGCTACAAGCACTGGAGGTCGTAAAGTGTGGGATATAAAATTAGCGAGGGTATCACTCTTCATCGTCTCCAATGCTGTCCATGCACGCAGAAGTTCGGAGTCCTCGTTAGATGGGTGTGAATCCAATTCGGAGCGGTCCAAAGGTTTTTCCAAGAATGTCCGAGCGATCTCATACAGCGAAGCGTCATCAAGGCAGTCTTGTGCACCACCCCCCGTCGTGACCCATTCTTTCACGGTTGCCAGGATCTCTGAACGATGCCTTAGCACTTGCACCGGCCCACTGGAAGACGAGTTGCTCGAAGGCCTGCTGCAAACAAAGCGTTTACTCAAGAGCTTATGACCCTGTCAATCTCCTTGATATAGCAATCAGCAAGAGACCTTACCTCAAAGAAAACGATCGGGGTGACGAAGCTTCGAAACACAGTCCACCACACCCTCGAAAAATCGGCACGGTCAATGACCAAGTCTCGTGTATTGCCGTCTCTCAAAGAGGTTTCTCCGTTGTCATCTGCAACGGCGACGGAAACGCCTTGCAGTCCATGGATAAGCACATTCACCAGTCGATCCAAAGTTCCTGCTTGGACATACACTCGAATGGGCCGTTCGGACGATACCTCAGTTATGATCGGATTCGGTCGTGTCGATATCGAAGGTAAGGAATTTCTCCGTGCCACACTACTTTTTCGCTCCAGGCCTTGCGACGAGCCCGGTTTGACTCGAATGGAAGGCGAACGGGCCATGACCTTCTCACTTCCGGAGGCATCAACAACTGAACTGGGTGGCCGCGACGGTGCCCGCGAAGTAGGTCGAGATGAAGAACCGGGGTCTTTGTCTGGATGAGCGACGACAATTAGTTCCCCATCATACACTGGTATAGCCGTGCCGCGGAGGTCCACATCCCCAACGTTAAACAGTTTGTCTTTGCTAGAGTTCTCTGCGCCAATAGTTCCCGGGGAACGGAAAGATACGTCAAGACTGCGTATTTGTTGCAATTCTTCCATGCTGGACTTGGTCGGACCGCTCTCGAGGCGGCCTCTCCATATCTGACTCCGTTCGAGGAGAGAAACAGTCGGTAGGGGTTCCACGAAAAGGAGTGGCACCAATGGATGACACGTCATGTGAAAACCCGAGGAAGCCTGAGACCAGAAGTAAGGCTCGAACAGACCCTTCCGGCGGGGCTCAGCAGCCAAGGAAAGTGACATAAACTGGTCGATTCTACGTACAACAGAGTTGAGGATGGAGAAGCGTGGACTAACAGAACTGCACAAACCTCTGAAATTTGAGAGAAAATGCACTCTGCCCACTTGTCCCTTGCGAATATTGATCCCAGAAGGAAACCAGTTTTTCGACATCTTGCGATGGAGAGTCCCCGTCCGTGGAGGCATTGGCACACATCAAAACCTTTGCCGTTAAATCGTTGAATAGTTCCATTGCTTTCACCATTGGGGACACTAGCCAGTGTTCTTCGCCTTCGTTGCTGGCCTGGTTCAAAAGTTTTCGGATACGCTCGTTCAAATCGCCTCCCCAAACAGTTGAAAGGGGAACACGAGCGGTGGCAACGCGGCCATCGTTTTCAGGGTAAACCCATGATTCCACAACAATCAAACTCTGTCTGTCCACACGTCTCCAAGCTTTGATTAGTCGTGCCACCGGACGAGAACACAACGCATGCAATATGGCTTGCCAGGAGCATTCATCACCAGCGGCCCGGCAAAGCTCTCCAACTCGCGCCCATACGGAGATGACCTCTGAACGCGAGTGGCTGCGGGTCGTTTGAGTGTTGCGTTCAGGAACCCCGCTAGCGCTACTTGAACAGTCTGAACCTAGGATCTGCATGACCAGGAACTTAGTAAGCCAATGAGGATTGTCGTCGGTCCCGAATAATCGGTGGGGTGGCGAAGACTGGCCTGCAGGAGCGCCCAGATCCCCAGAGGCTTGCTCGGTGTCAAGAATGTGAGCTGCGTCGATATTATGGTGCAAGTCTTTTAAGATACGCCCATGAAAGATCTGGAGACTGAGAGCCACAGTGTTGGGATCGAGGAGGGACAAGACTTCACGGGTGAAGCCATCACGAGCTAACATTGGCCAAACCTTAGTTCTTTCATCCGTCTCCGCGAATGGAATCTGAGGACGCTGTTGCTTAGGATTCAATGTCTTGCTGGAGGGAGAAGCGGGCAGGACACGACTTGGCGTTCCAAGTGCTTCAATCAATGACATCATCTTTGCTTCCCCCTGGCCTCGAGGAAAGTTGAGAGTAGCGGAAGTATTATCTGCCGCTGCCACTGACACAGCAGATTCAGGAGAATGCGCATACACGCGTCCGGTGGCCCCATGTTTTGTTGCTGGGGACTCGTCTGCCGGTTCTGCGACAAAGTCAGGTAAAATGGTGGACTTGAATTCCTCCCATCCGGATAAATCACTTGGTATCCTGTGGTATCGGAGGTACTCCCGGACAAGCCAGGTTACTCTGGCACGTTCAATTTCCTTGGCATCATCGTCTGCACCATTCACCAAGTTCATACAACAGCGAGTGAATTCGCCCTCGAATTTGGACCGGTCTACCTGGGTAGGGAGGCAAAAGAGAATAGAAGCGGACAGGTCCTTCCAGCCTTCTTTTCTGCCATCCTCACCTGGCTTAGGTTGGTCACACTTTTCTTCATCGCCATGTGGGCACACGAACGTCGTCGCAAATACAGCTTCATGAACGAGAGCTTCGAAAGTGCCCTTTTCAACGTTGCCCTTTCCAACAATCAGATCTGGGTGTGTCCGTCTTCCCCAATATGCCCGCTTCTTCCTCCCAAAAGTACCTTCTTCCCTGGCCCTTGTGGTCCTTCCCCCTTCTTCGGAGGGTTCAGTCTCAGTGATGACATCCTCTTCGGAACTTGGAGGAACGATGCCGGTAGGGAATAACTCCTTGACGGCCGCACTCCTATCGCTTGGCGGTTTGTAGAAATACAACTTTGATCCCTTCAGCTCTGCCTTGAAAGGCTTCCATCCTTTGGCCAAAGTGAAATTCAACGCGGTGCTGTAAGGCCGTGTTTGTGTGTTCACGAGCGCCGCTTCTGGTATACGATTCAAAAATCCAGAGCTGTAGACTATCTGAGAGGTGCGCTTCGAATTCGCGGTGTCATCGCACTCTGGGATTTCGGGAGCAGTCGGCGGTGCGAGCAATGAAGACGCAGGCACGTTGTCGTTGGGCGGCACGTCCGATGTCAGCGCACCAGGCGATGTATGCTTGCTGGAGTGATAAGGAATGCTGAAAGGGAACCCGCCGCGTGTAGTGCTGGTGTTTCCAACGCCATCTTTCATCGAATCGCCGGACTCCTTTCGTTTGGGGCTGGTGGCAGGAAGGATCAGCTTGGACGCGGACAGTTTCGTGGGCAATTTTGGCGTAAACGAGTGTATGCGCGCAGTAGGGGTCAAAGGCTCATCGGTGGTGAATGTCTCTATAGTTGGCGAAGACACAGAGATGGAGATGCTGGGTTCAGCAGAATAGAGCTGGTCGCCAGGAGGTGAAGAGGAAAGAGGAATAGTCGATGCAGAAGAAGGAAATGGGCGATGCGTAGGGCTGACAGATGCGTGGGTGTCACTTGGCGAAGCAGGGTGAAGCGTAGCACTGCTGTTACTTCTGTTGCGATACTCCTGAATGCGATTCTGAAATGCAGTGTCGACAACACCCTGCGACGGGTTCGAAAAACTTCTGAGATCGTCGGCTGACCTCGACCATGCTCTGCTCGAAATTACCCTAAGGTCGCCGAGACAGCCACTGGTACTCGGGGGATTTGAATGGGACGGGGAAGATGGTGCGTGGAGAGCGTCCAGCGATTGTTTTGAATGTAAAGAGAGGTCGGCAACAGATCTGCGAGAGAGGAAAGAAGAAAAGGCATTTAGAGAAATAATGTAAACGAAAGACCGTGCACCCAGAACGACGGGCGAGACACGACATGGATGGTCGCGTGCCATAAACAAAAGGGCATTCTCAATGGCGACTGGCCACATACTCAAGGTGCATCAACCTCAACGTAAAGGACTTACTTGCTGGCATCAAGAGCGTGTGGTTCAGCATGAAAATGGGTCAAAATGGGTCGAGGATCCGTTGGTCTAGAAATCTTGGGCTTCCTGACAGAACTGGTACTGGACCGGGGTTCGTTGGCATTTAATACAGAACGCGCATCGGCAGGTTTCCTTCCAAACCACTTGGAAGGTTTGGATAAGAATTGCGTCAGCGACGGAGAGTTGGATCGCAGTGGTGGGAAGTGAAGATTCGCGGGCGAGGCAGGTGTAGAGGACGGGGGCGCGTCGTACGGGCTCAGGGTGTTGAACGACGGGGTAGCCCGCCGTGGTGGCATTGGACGAGTCGATGCACTTGGGATTTAGTGGAAAGGAAGTTACTCGCGGAAGCAGGTCGCAACCAAAATGTGGCTTAGACAGGACGCGCACAACACGAAATGAATAACACCGTCATGGAATGGCCCCGTAGAATATCCTCAATGGGTGTGTACACGAGCTCGACGTCTGACACGACCAACTGCAATACACCCAAGATCATCACCTTGCTCGCAGGGTTTCTGTCGCACCATGACCCCGTGGGAACCAACCTCTTTCCTTTCTTGGTGCATTTCTGCTTGCATACCAGAGATCACCACACCAACAGGAAAGATACATAGACATGCATCCGAGCTGTAGGAATACGAGCCAGTATGCTGTATCAGAATATTATATCAATGGAGTTCATCATCTGAGTGAATTGCTCGCGAAGCTGACTATCTGATATACTGCCAAGTTGTAGCCTATCGCAAAACCAAGACAAAGAATAATAGGAGAAAGCTTTGCAATGTACGGATATTACGAGTTGTAGCAGACGGAATGACACGACGGACTATCAGAAATACGATGCGAGAACTGATGAAAGTAATATGCGGGTGGAAGTGCAAAGGGTGTAGTAAATCCCAAAGAAAAGGCGGAAGTGCTCATGACGAGACGAACTGAAGTAACATGTCACCGTCCATCATCTTCTCAGCCATCCGCTTCAACCTCTCCTCATCCTTATCTAGTCCAGCCCCCTTCAACATGATCGCCATGTACTCGAGCGCCTTGGGGGCGTCAATAGCAATGTCGTCTAGCAGCTCGACCATAAGCGTAAATCCGGCTTCGAAGACATCTGGCGAGCACTCTTGTCGTGACGCGGAACGGGAGAAGAAGTCAGCGACCAAACGAGCATCAGCCTCCTTTCCTTCAAGTGCTGAAGAAACGAGCTTGTCAACCAGTCGGAAACGATCCTCTTCCGTGAGGGCCGTAAGGTTCGCGTCCGCCGCTTCAAGGTTGCGGACAACAAAAAATTCCCTCACATCCTCGTCGATCTTCTTCTTAACATCTTCTTCCGACATCTGGGCCGCAGGTGCTCCCCCGGGTTCTTTCTCTGCTGTAGGCGGTGGAGTTCGACGAGGAGTGGGGATCGTTCGGGGTAGGAGCTGAAGTTTCCTACGTTGTGGTACAGGTTCCAATTTGTCCAAGTCCGTGCTTGGCTTCTGGCTAGGTGCTCGGCTCGGCTTGGGCTCAATGACAAGTTCGGGGTTCTGACTGAGCATCGAAAACATGTGGTAGCTCGCGTTCGTACGTGTCAATGCCTTGCGCTTGCTGTCCTTCTTTCCAGCGAACACACTACTTGGATCCATGGCCATCGGAGAGGCCTTGCTAGTCTTGTCGAAGTGCGAAAGATTGCCCGCTTTGGTTGGAGGTCTAGGTTGCAAGCCTCCAGCCACCACCCAACCGTCGGGAGCAGGTTCCACACTCGCACCCCGCCTTGAACCACCCCGAGACATGGTGAATTGCCGCTGGAACGCCTGGGATTCCTGAGCCGCCTTTTCCTTAGCAGCCTAGAAACCAGTACTTTCAGTAACCACGCGCAAGGGTGAACAATATACACAAACCGCTTCGTGTACTGCTGCAAGCGTGGTAGGTGCATTGACAACATTACGAGGCTGCCATTTCCGGTCACGGAGTTCGATCACATCCTATGATACAGCGAAGAATTGATTGGTGAACGATGATAAGCGAACAAGAACGATCTTACTTGAAGCATGAATTGCATTCGAGGACTGACGTTCGGGCTCTTGCAGAGTTCCCGCATCCTCTGGAAGTATACGTCCATGTGTGCGCGCGCCTTAGGAACATCCAAGAGTTGGCCAGCAGTTCTCAACAACTGGCACAAGCTCTCGATCTCTTCCTCCTTGAGGGTCTCCACATTACCAAGCAGCTTCTTGACACATTCGTGCATGTTACGTTCAGTGAGCATCCGAAACTTGAACAACTCGCCAATGAACTTGATGAGACCGAGACCCTGACGTTTCGCCTTCTGTGCCGCATAGTAATCGTCGGGACGGAATTCGCTCTCGTTGCCCGTCTTCTCGTTGTCCACTTTGATCGCTTCGTCATCACTGGCTTTGGCTGCTGCCGCACGAGCCGTGGCTTCCTTAGCAACCCACCCACGCTCAAAGTCTTCTTGACACCGATTCAAAAGGTATTTGCGGAATAGCTGACCACCTGTGATAGGTCTTCCCTCGGCGTTCTTGATACCGTCATCTTGAATCTTGGGGCTGATCATTTCCATCATCTTGCGGCAAAGTCGAGCATACATCTCACTCCGGTTATCCTCGTCGACAGCCTTCTCATAAACGAGCCTGATAACCTGGATGAGAGTCCGTCCATCCCTTTCGTTCTCAGACTTGTTGGCCCATGCAATAATTTGGTCGGAAATGGAATCAAACTGCTCCACGGTGAGCTTGTTGAGGAGTGATTTGACCTTGCGGTCCACAACGTCAGGGGTATCCACGTCGGCGGCACGTTCGGCGCCGGTACGGACCCAGCAACTGGCCGACATCACGATAAGTTCAGAGTTCGACTGAGCATCAGGAACATGTTAGAGCTTGCGTTAGTACCTGTCACGGGTCTGCGCTCACCACGCCTGTTAGTCTCGCTACCAGACGTTTTGAGCGACCAGACAAGTCCAGATGCAAGCTGAACGAGAAGAGGCTCGACGTGCACTGGATTTATCTGGTTTCCTACCCATCAAGGTCAGCTTAGTCAGCCAAATATATGGAATTAAATCTGAGCCTCACATCATATGGGTCTCGCAGTGTATACTGCTAAGTTGCAGCCTACGGCAAAGCAAGACGACAAACAATACCTGAAAGCTGCACAATGTACAGAGATTTAGTCGGAGTATCAGGAACGACACGCGAACAGACTGTCTGAAAAACGATACAATGTGAGCAGTGATGAAAGTAATCAGACGGGAGCACAGAGGGTATAGTAAATTCCGAAGAGAAGGAAACATGTCGGAAGTGTTTATGACGAGACGAGCTGCATGTTACTGTCCATCATCTCCCCAGCCGCCTGCTTCAACCTCCCCTCGTCCTTATTCAGTCCATGTCATGCACTCGGGTACCTTGGTGGCGTCAATAGCAATGTCGTCTGGTAGTTTGACAATGGACGTAAATCCAGCTTCAAAGGCATCTGGCGAGCACTCGTGTTGTGACTTCCTTGCCTTTCAGTGCAAAAGAAATGAGCTTGTCAACCAATCGGAAACGATATTCTTCCGTGAAGGCCTTCAATCACGCGTCCAGATACTCCCCCGTGTTCTTTCTCTGATATAGGCGATGGAGTTCGACTAGGAGTGGGGATCGTTCGGGGTAGGAGCTGAAGCTTCTTAAGCTGTAGTGACAAATTCGGGGTTCTGAGTGAGCATCGAAAACATGTCAGAGCTCGCGTTCGTACGTGTCAATGCCTCGTGCTTGTTGTCCTTTCCAGCGAAAACACTACTTGGACCCATGACCATCGGAGAGGCCTTGCTAATCTTGCCGAAGTGCGAGGGATCGCCTACCTTGCTTGGACGTTTAGGTTGCGAGCTTCCGGCCACCGCCCAACCGTCGGGCGCAGTCTCTACATCACACTCGGCACCCCGCTTTGAACCACCTTGAGACATGCTGGGATTCCTGCGCAGCACTTTCCCTGGCAGCCTAGAAACCGGTCCTTTCAGTACCCCCGTGCAATGGGGGACATGTACACACCGCTTCGTGCACTGTAGCAAGCGTGGTGGTGGATTGACAACACCGCGAGGTCGCCATTTCCGATCACGGAGTTCAATCACATCCTGTGAAGCAGCGAAGTATCCGTTGGTGAACGATGATGGCCAAACAAGAACGATCTTACCTGCAGCATGAACTGCACACGAGGACTGACGTTTGGGCTCTTGCGGAGCTCCTTCATCCTCTGGAGGTATACATCCATGTGTGCGCGCGCTTTGGGGACATCCAAGAGTTGGCCAACAGTTCTCAACAGCTGGCACAAGCTCTCGATCTCTTCCTCCTTGGGATTTTCCATATTACCAAGCAGCTTCTTGACACATTCGTGCATGTTACGTTCAGTGAGCATCTGAAGCTTGAACAACTCGCCAATGAACTTGATGAGACCGAGACCCTGACGTTTCGCCTTCTGAGCCGCACAGTCTTCGTCAGGATGGAATTCGCACTCGTTGCCCGTCTTCTCGTTGGCCGCTTTGATCGCTTCGCCATCACTAGCTTTGGCTGCTGCCGCACGAGCCGTGGCTTCCTTAGCTACCCACCGACGCTCAAATTCTTCTTGACACCGATTTAGAAGGTATTTGCGGAATAGCTGACCACCTGTGATAGGTCTTCCCTCGGCGTCCTTAATACCGTCATCTTGAACCTTGGGGCTGATCGTTTCCATCATCTTGCGACAAAGTCGAGCATACACCTCACTCCAGTTAGCCTCGCCAGTGACATTCTCGAAAACGAGCCTGATAACCTGGATGAGAGTCCGTCCATCCTTTTCGTTCTCGGACTTGTTGACCCATGCAATAGTTTGGTCAGAAATGGAATCAAACTTCTCCGTGGTGAGCTTGTTGAGGAGTAATTTGACCTTGCGGTCCACAACGTCAGGGGTATCCTCGTCTGCAGCACCTCTCCGTTGGGTTCTGGCAGGAACCCAGCGATTAGCAGACGCTTCAAGGGGAGGAACGGGCTCAAGCGCTGGTGCCGGAGGGACGGCACCTGCACCAAAGCCTGGACCTTGCTGTAACGACCCGACTTTGCCGAGGAAGGTGCGCTTCTTGCCACGCTTGGTGCGCATGCGATGGTCACCCATTGGGTGTACACCAGGTCCGCCTTGACTTGGATTTCGTGTTAATGCCGGACGGCTGAGTAATGATGCTGCAGCTGGGCTGGTGCCAACAGACGCTGAACGTGCACCTTGAGACATCAGGAAACGTTCCTCGCTCGTGAGCTTGGTGCCAGAGGTACCAAACTGACCCATTGCAAACGGACCAGGGGGAGGCCCAGGTTTGAAAGGGCCAAGGCCAAGGCCAATCGAAGCCGATCGAGCACCCGCTGCGGACATGGGCGCCGAAGGTGGGCGGTCGACAGGCTCGATGCCAAGGGTATCCAGCAGAGGAAGATTTGGTGGTTTCTCCTTGCAAACTGCCATGAATTGCAAAAGAAAGTCCCGATCATACCTAGGTGAATGAAATGGAAAGACGAAGAAATGTGAGCTCTCCATCTCAAATGCTGACATCCACGTGTACCTAAACTTGCCGTCTTTCGCGTTCTGATTAAGCTCCGTCTTGGGACTCCTTATACCCTCGGGATACTCGACCTCATCCAATCTATCGATATTGCGAGCAGTTAGCAGGGCAGAGAGAGGAGGGGCAGAGCTATCTTTCGTAGCGGCATTGTCGAGGGACTCTGGCCTCCGTCTGGCGAATTCCGAAATGTCGATGCGAAAAGACTCTTCCTTGCTTCCGGAAAGATTGCTAGCAGCACCGTTTATCTGGGGCTCGAAGATAATTATGTCGGTGGCGGTCCATTCGGCGGGGGTACGAACCCTGCCGCTGACCGACATCGCGACAAGTTCACAGGGTTCTGACCGTGCATCAAGAACATGTTAGGGCTTGAGTTAGTACCTGTCACAGGTCTGCGCTCACCACGCCTGTTAGTTTCGCTATCAGACGTTTTGAGGACCAGACAAGTCCACATGCGAGCAGAACATCTAAAAGAGGCTCGACGTGCAGGCTGGATTTACACTGCAGGCGAAGGCCCGACGATCTGGCCACTAAGCTGAGCTTTAAATTCGCTATCGACGAAAAATTTGAAGATCCCTCAACAGGTGTGTTAAGACGTGCGGGAATTTGGCGATAGCCTGGAACTTTCCAACCGTCTATTCGCCGAAAATGTGACAAGTTCGAACGGACGTAAGTGGGCTCCGGCGGGAGACATGGATTCGAAAATTGTGCTACAAAAGCAGTGTTTCAACCGAAGATGTTTGTTTGAAGTTGTGGGGCTGTGTCGTGGGACACCGCATCAGATGTAGGACTCGACGTTCTAGTCACAAAAAATGACCTCCTCGCAATCCTTTGTACTTTGAATTTAGCCACTCATCACGAGTGACCTTACAGTTGCATCGCACTTGAACCAATGGTGATTGTCGAAGGGTGCTGTTCCGAGGACCCATTGTGAAGTGTATCATGAGATCTTCATAGCATACTTTCAGCTTCATATGTGATGTCCGGACAATGCGTCGAACCACACGTCTTACGCAGATAATGACAAACTGTCCCCCGCTGTACTGAGACTGGCAATGATCAGATAACTTGAAGTTCGGGCGACGTCGGGGGGCTCCTGTAGATATCCCCATTGTTTCTCATTGTGCACGCATTCCAACCATCCATTCTACACACATTTTTTGCAGCATGCCGCTGACAGCTGATCTGGTACCGCTGCAGCTCGGCCGCTGGTCACTGCCGTATACACAACTTATATCCTAATGTCCATAAGTGCATACCCCATAAGCATACGGTTACTCATACTCGCTCTGTTGTCCATGCACGAAGTCCATCCTAAAGTCTGTAGCGTGTCTATTGTTGCGGCGGGCACGACAAGACGATACTCTCAGATCACCTTCTTCTGGTGGCCACGAAACCTCCCCTTGTAAGTTGACCTCGTCTTCCTTGTTACCCAAGTAGGTTCTATACCCTCGGCGACAAAAAGACGGTAGTCCAGCAGTATTGGGTGATGATGGCCGTCCGATATGTCTCCCACCCATTGATTCCCCTCTCTTAACCATATTTGAACCTTTTTATTGCCGTAATGATGGATATAAAGGTCTCCGTCCACTGCGTGAAGATGAGGCGGGGGTCGCTGCAAAGGGAGGTGGTGGGTCGTTATGTATCGTCCCGTTGTGACGTTGAGATTACGGATTTTATGCTCCTGACGATTAGGTGTCGTAACTGTTGCGTAGCTGCTCACAATTAAAGCTGCTACACTGACCGCACATACCAAGACGTACCTTTCTGCACCACCGTCCTTGGTGGCAATGTTGACAATAGTCTTACTGCAGGCGGGCAGATCTACATCCTCTTTGCTCTGGGAAGAGGGCGGATCCGTCAAAGGAAATTGCTGCTGATGGATAGGAATGGCCTGTAACCAAAGGACATGGTTAGTTTGCAGCAACCAAATGGTGAAAACTTCTTACATCTCAGTCCAACAACTCAACAGTGGCCATAGGCTTGACTGTTACACCCCGACGAAGTGGGAACGATTGTCGGTGTATCGGGATTGCCTGCAGAGGTAAACAATGGATGAATGGACGAATTGGTTACCAAGCGTACGTCGGTTTCTACCCGCCTATATGGCCGATACGGTGCAACATTTCGTCGACAAAACTTGATCGAGCTATCGGAGGTGGGCGCCCTCATCAGAAGGTCCACGGTAAGAAGTAAATAGAAAGGAATGAAAGCATAGCGAATGTTATATACTCGTCACTTGGCCACCATGACGGTTCACAAAGGAGTGTCATACCAAATACAGATGCGGAGAAACTTACAATTATCACGGGTCCTTAGAGAACCCAAGCGGAAAATAGTTGCTTGGACATCTGCGACGCAGTTGAGGCAGATAGGCTGGGTCAGCCTCGGGCTTCCCAATTCCGACTTTTCAGTTGGTACACAAGCTGACTTTATTTCTGCATTGTAGACAACGACACTAAATTCATTTAAGCACGCGATGGTGGAATACTAGGCCTATGATTATACATCCACAGGACACCACAATGCTCCAAACCTTGTGTTGCGCATAAGTATCAAATAACTGATTCAGTCCTAGGTGTAGAGTCTGATATAAGTATCTCAGGCCGCCCAGAAAAGAGCCGCGAGGCAGACCTTGCTTAGTGACAGTACCACAAGATAGTTCCCTGGTAACTTGTTACTCTCATACGGGCACCCGGCGAAGTGATTGACAATATGGTGAGACTGTATAACCCGTTCCTCTTCCATGAATTCGTTATGACAGAGCCGCATGAAGAGAAGTGGGAACTGTCGGTAGGGGTCATGCACAGCTAGTTCAGGTGGGAGTTCTTGGAATTGTCGTACAACATAGAAGAATTCAGTGACGAGCTCGCTTGATGCTCCATACCTTTGGTGTACGAAGATACGTTGAATTTCTCCTGCGCGCTGAAGTGATTCACCTGCAAGGCGGAACAAAATACGGCTGTTCCCGAGATGCTTCGCCGAGCACGCGAAGGTCGCTCCTTGGATTTTAACTGAGACCTTTTCCTGTACATAGGGCTGGACGACCTGGGTGTTGGGCTGGGGGTCTTCGCGATAAGACACGTAGCGGTGTCCAGAAGTAACGCCCTCGTTGAGACAATAGAGGAGGCACTCGTACGTTTTGTCGGGAAGCATTAGCAGTCTTTCGGCATTCTCTGTGATGTTAGGGTCATCACTTCCATGAGTCACGTCGAGGCTTGGTATGGCTACACTGAAGAACTGCGAAAAGGTCTCGCGAATACCCTGAAAGGGGTCTGATGAACTTTTGCCAAGCAAGGCCCTCAGGTTACTTCCCCGGCAGAAGGCCCTCATCATGGTGTGTTCCATTTCACCTGCTATCCGTGAGCACCAATCCAACCACAGACCATAAAGCTCACCGATCCTGGTATTTGTCTTGAAGCTTTGTAAAACGCCATTGTATCTCTCGAATGGGAACGCCCACCACCCATGGGTAGGCCCAAATGCGCGCAGGCACTCGGGTACATGGAGGGACGCATGGTTGTTATAAACGAGTGCTCGCGGTCCAAAGATTTGCAAGGTGCTGCGAATATAGTATATTAGGTGTTTTTCGACAATTTCGGCATGTTGGTCAGAAGTGGAGTGGGTGGTCGCCCAGCGGACTGCTGTCACAAGTGAGAGGTAATTGCGCAACAGCGCCGCGTCTCTTTCACTTGCACTGTCACTGCCCCACAATCTGCACAACGTGATGGTCAGGTTAATCGAACATGCTGTCCGCCACTGGTCAGCTTTAAGTTTGCCATGGCCAGCGCTGCCAAGGTTGTGAGGTGCACGAGCAACTGATGACGGTAAAATAGTCCTCTCCATGTCTTTCCATACTTCTGACAATACTGACTGATCGAGAATAGTGATCGACGGGGCATTTGACCATGCTGTGGATAGGTCCACTACGGGGCGAGGAAAGACGTGTGGGCAGCGTATTTCGGGATCTCCATGGAGTCTATGCTAGAAAGAAGGTAAGGACATAACTTCAGACAAAGTCAGCAGGCGCACCCAATCAATAAGTGCTTGAGCGTATGTCATCTTTCCAATCGTCTGATCGGCTTTATACAGTCGAACCAGTGGGTCGTTGCTGAGATTGATCTCCGGCAGAACATTGTTTGCTTCAGCAAGTGCAATGATATAGCCCTTCCTCAACTTTCTCAGAGCCGACAGTGAGCGCTTCTTGATTGCTTCAATGCCGGCGTCAAGTTCTCGCTGTTGTTCCTCAGGAGTATGTGGCTGGATACGAGTTCCAGCAGCGGATTTTACATCGGCATTCATACCAAACACTTTTCGACAGTGGTGTTGGAGGTCTCCAAGGAAGAAGTTGTGCATTGCTTCCACGACCACGAAGCGGGTTGGATCCCAGTAGGGTAGGCGCAATAGTTCGGACCATCTGACCCCAAATGTGTCATAAATGTGTTGTCGAGTCCCATCTGTACATGCATCCTGCCACATCTTTGCAATTGCGAGGTGCTCCTGCCACGTTCGCCGTCGCCAAGTTGACATATCTGTGTTGCTTAAGTCCGAGCTACTTTGCTGGCAAAATGAGCAGAATCTTCCTTGTGTAGGCCCTAAGCCTGCAAACCCAGCAGTTTTTCGTGCCGCTAACAGATCGCAGACGAGTGGTATCACTGCGCAGCGCACCAGGCACCCGAAGGTATGAACAGCGGTGCGGGTAAGGCACAGTCCTGGAGCCCAGCAGCGAAGTAAGTCATCGACTAGTGGCCGCAGTACGTGGTTGAGACAGTACGATGAAGGTTCCTGTGGTCCGGGGATTATACCAGCTATATAAACATTTTCGAGTTGATACCGTAGGTGAATCGGTAAGTTGAGACAGACCATGTAAATGGCGCCAAATGACGTGTGCTTTCCCCCTTGTTTGTTACCGAAGGGGTTAAACCAGTCAACGAATAGACTAAAAGCCAGACGGACTTCTGAACGCGGATTTTCTGACCCAAAATACAATTTGCCATCAGGACCTCGGAATTGCCTGAAGGCGGACCCATCCCATATGTCGAACATGCAATCAGAAACAGGACCGGTTGTCGTACGTAGAGACATCATGACTTCAGCTCGTGAGAGGAAGCGTGCGATCCACGAGTCGAGTGGTTGATACCAGAAACGACGGCTGGGAGACCCACATTTCCCGAATAGCTGCACGCCACAAGGTTTGCTCGATGGCGTCGCACGATGAGCGCAGTGCGTGGGGATGTTCTGATAGTTTTCAGTCTGGTGTTCAGAAAATGGGCCGTATAATGAAAAGCAAGTTGGGCAACAAATATATTGGCGGAGCTCTGGATCAATATGCAGCAAATCGAGAGCGCTGCGGATGTCCTTTGGCCAGCGTGAGGTGACTGAATCAATCTCGTCCTTGATCTGATGATGACAGCCAGCCTTCGGGAAATTTCCGGCAACTTTCCCGATTGTGGCCATGACCACAGATTGTAAAATCAATAGGAGGAAGTTCGTATGATGCCTTGAAAGTCCAGCTAGTACATGCAAAGTACTGGCCCCAATGACGCCTAATAAAAGGGGTAGGGCGAAATTTCCAATAGTATCCAGGTTACCGTGGAAGCCGTCTGAATAGGAATTTAGTATGCTCAAAACCCACTGTCAGCGCACCTACCTGTCTTCACGACCATTGGAACACAAGACCCAACTCTAGGCGCATCCTTGGCTGCGATTTCTACCTCTTGTCGCTGCCATTGATAGTTACGAATGCGTTCAAGGTAGCCTTGGTGTGCTTGGATGTCAAGGATAAGCTGCTTCCTGGTTAATACGACATCGTCATCTTCGTCGCTGCAGACAGCGCTAACGAGTTCAAGCAACTTCCCAACATATTGTTGATGGATGATAAACAACCGTGAGCCCCTTTGATCATTGGGGTCAATAGGAGGGGTAATATCCGCAGCAGCCGGATGGTCTGACATGAATCTGAGGTGAGGCGGAGTAAAGGATGAGACTGTGGACTGGAACATGTCACGATATTGCTGCAGTAATTGAATGGAAGTGACCGAATTAGATTCTAGCTTCAATGTGTGAGACAGCCATGACATTCGGAAGAGAAATACACACCTTTGCCAGGGACTTTCAGCAGTACGTTAGGAACGAAGGTAGATTCATTTCCCAACTCGCTCTGATATGCCTTCGATGATGTCACGTCTTCACTATGGGTCTCGGGGCCAGCAGTGGCTACGAGCAAGTTAAGTTCCATGTGTTCGTACTGTCTGGCCGCACACCAGATTTTATCGTCACGACGATGTTGGTAGGCCGTAGACGGGGGCAATAGGCGGCCAGGGGTTGGAAGCTGCGTGCAAGGGTCTGGATCTGATCCGTTCATGCAACCGTACACTTCGCATTTACATCGATGTTTCGCAGATGCCATGGGCTTCCGAGATAAAGCGATCTGGTGAGTCTTAGAGCCAGCATACATAGTTGAGTCAGTTCTCACAGGTAGTAACGTCCAGAATTTTATTCTTTTCCTCGGAAGATTAGTCGCAGCTTGAGCCCACCTTACAAAGGTCGACAGTGAGAATGTAGTGTATGTATCACTATTTCGGAACCCTGTGCTTGTCTGGGTGGCGCAAACACGCAAATGGAAACGAATGGGAAATTTGACTTCGCAACGAGTATCCTTGTCCTTCACGGTATTTCATTGGCCAACATTTGTCGCCCGATACCTCTTTTCTCATTGGCAGAGGGAACCGACTCCGATTCAAAAGGTATGATGTACATGTTCGCAGTGCTTCTGATTGACTCGGGTTTTTTCGTGCAAGTATCCTTGCAGTCTTGATAATCATACTCGGCGCTGTCTCGGGAGATGGTGTTACAGGAAGTGTGCACGTTGCTTGTCACAAGTCCCGGTCAAGTAAGTCCTAGTAAATGCAATCCAACTGAACTCCGTAGATTCAACACAGTAATAGGTCGTCACAGAATGGTAAGTAACAGGGTAAAAATCATTGATGAAGCAAAGAACATTGACTTCCAACTCATGTTAGCCAGAAGGTCATTTCCATCGCAGATGAACCCAACAGTTTGAATGATTACCCATATCAAGGCCACGAGGATGATAGATGTAGTAACGGCCGTACGGAATTTAAGCTCAAGTAACTTGTCTGCGATATCAACCGGTCCTGGCGTGGGTCTTACACTATAACGGCCCTGGAATGATTGCACATCACTAATGGAACTGGACAGCATCCGCAGAAGATAGCACCTGTATGTCTCTTTGACATTCTTGTCCAAGGAGCACGAATACTTCGTCTAGTAACTGGTATGTACCATCAGCTCATGTACCTGCCAGATTTATCTTTCCAACGTACCATGTCATGAATATGCCTGACAAGTCGAATTCGTTCGAGGAGATCGTTCCGAGAATCACCCTGAAATTGCTGTTGAACAAGAGAACCCAGTGGAGTGAGTGTCGACAATCCATACTGGTACACGAGCAATGCGTCTCTCGGCTTGCATTGTGCATTTACGGGGGTAAAGGTGAGTTAGGTAGGACGCGATGCGTAGGCCTTGTAGTTATAGGTATGGGAATGTTTCCTTTGTTCTTGCTGCGCCGAGTATTTATTGCGAATCTAAACCATGAGGCCGCCGCCATGTTTGACGTGCATCAACGTGAATATAATATAGTGATACCAATTGTGGCCGGCCTGACCATTCTTCTGGCACGCGTACATATCTAGACGTAGCCGTTTGTTACGAATTGTAGAAAATGGAGTACAGCAAGGTATCAGATGAATTTCCTCTTCTTCGGACGGACAGTTACGTCGCAACCCGCAGTACTCCCCTCACCCAAATCAATTGGGTCCAGTGGCTGAGAACAACGATCAGTCCATTGGTTAGTAGGACTATCTGCTGAGAGGTAGAGGAGAGCATCTACGGCAGACTGAACAGGTTCACTTGTGCCGCTTGCATTGTCGCCCATAACGATTGACTGAGACCGAGAGGTATGGAGACTATTGTGGGTCGCTAGTACATCTGCAGCAGGCCGCATGTCTGAGACTATCGGTCCCGGAGCACGCTCACCTGTGGTGCCTGCACCATCATCCATAGCAGTTGACTGACATTGAGGAGTGTCGAGTCTATTGAAGGATATTTCGGTGTTGAAATGATCGAAAATGATGAGCACTCACCTCCTCTCAGCATCCTCATGGTTACCACCGCCTTCGCTTGTCGGTGACTGTGGCTGCGAATAAACCGAACTGCGGAGAGCAAATCAACGCCATCCGGCAGGCATACAGTGAACGAGGCATACGCTGTAACTTCCCCTTGATCAGTCGACGCTGAAACTCCTTTATCATGGTATTTTGCAGGGTCGTGACTATCAATGCATGTCAGTCGAAATAGACATAAAATGGGAAAATCATACAGAGAGGAGTTTGCGTGCTGTTCGCAGACTTCGGCACTAGGAAGGAGTGTTCAGCCCGACTATATGTGATGGTAGCAAAGTAAGCGCACTCCAGAACCGTACTTCTGATACCCAATGGTACCTCGGCAGGAATCTTGAAGTCGAGAAACGCATCCAATAACACTTTCGCATTAAGTTCGGGAACATGGTGTCGGTGGCGGTCCACTTGATCACGGCAGTGTACCATACATTTGAAGCACCAGAACATAGCCGGATCGCAGAAAAAGATTACGAATGTTTTTCCCTCGACGGAGAACTGCACAGTTTTTGCCTATGGATAATGTTGAATGGTAGCGCGCGACACAGTAGACTAGCTCATACCCGATCAGCCCACGTCAATACAAGCATACGCAGATCATGTTCGACAGGGGTGGGCTGCAAAGAGCGCACGAAGTTGATGATTGGTGACTTGATGAGGAACCACGCTGTAAAGTCGGTCAGTGATCAAGAGGAGTAGGGCCGGAGCAATGCTACTCACGGAAATGACCACGGTGTTGTGGTGCTACAAGCATCACTGAGGCTGAAACTGGTGGTGAGGTAGGCACAAGAGTCGTCGCCCATAACTGGGTAACAGTGACGTTCTCGGTAGCGAGTATGTTGTGAGTTCTGCATCGATCCGTCAATAGTGGGATGCACGCGTCTTAAAACTGAAGACATACGTTTGCAAAACATTACGCGGTCCATTAGGAACGGGATATACAGCAGAGGACATGATGCGTAAATGCGACCTCGACGACTTGGATTGCCAGGCAGCCCCACTATTATATACAGTCGCCGTCACGCGTTTCGATATCGGACCTTGACATTTCGTGGCGATGTTTGACAGACACCCCAATCGTCTGCAGGGTGCGCAAAGGTGTCAGGAAAAGCTCCGGGATCGTGAGTCTCTACAGGGAACACAAAGGCATCGGGAGAGGCTCCAAAGTCACATCTTCACGTCTGCACAAAGTAATCGGGAGCAGATCTATTACTATTGACACATTAAAGGAGCCCGATGAAGGAGATCCACTCACCGTTTCCTGCACTTCAATGGACTATCAGCCATACTATCCTCCCATAACTCTCAGAAGGATCTTTGACAGAGATCGCAGTCCAAGTCCTAGCGCATCAAGTGTCACCCTTCGCCGGATATTCGACTTCGATACCGTTCGCCTGTCACAGGAACAAGAGGTAGAGCCATTGCCCAGCAGTCTGATTCCTCGGCCACGCGGCGCCCTGTCAAAACCAAATCACGGAGGGTACACACTGCGTCAGGTGCTAAATTGGAATGAGAAAACGTACAAGTGCGTGCAGGTAAGCCACGATCATGTCACATTGACGGTTGGTGTGCTTACAGAGAAAAGGAGGGGCTGCACGAGGTATGTGAAGAATACCTCGATTTGAGGTTAACGTTTCCGAACCAAGCACCTTCGGCAGTGGTAATGTTCCTTAATGCGGTAAGATTGACACAGCCGATTCTGTGACAACTAAAAAGGTGATAAGTGAAATTATTCTACAGGCTCGAGCGCGATTCCCAGTCCTCAATGACTATCAGGACCAATGGCCTGCGCAGGATTTTGCTGCGATGTACCTTAAGAACAAGGTCGGTGCTGATAAGGCAAAGTTGAGGGTGAGGACGCGGTGTACCGATACCTCACAAACGATTTTGGACGGATAAGGACATGGGCCAATGGTCACGAGAATCATACATTTCAAAGGAAATGATACTACATTTTAGTATGGTATATTAAGACTGCATGGCGTTAGATGGAGTGGGTAAACTAGGCGAGCTATGACTGCCGAAGTTGTAGTCCGTATCTTGAACTCGGAGTGCCTTGACCTGACGTGGAATCAAGTTAGCAAGCCAAGACGTGTTGTAGCAGTTACGGGGAAGTCCGGGCGGCGCAGCAGCTGCGGTGTTGACTTTCGTGCTGTGAGGGCGAAGTCGGAGCTGAGTCCCCGCCTTCTTGCGTTTACCAATCGAGACCGCAGCGTTGGCTGCTGCGACATCATCTGCTTGCCATAAAATAGTAGCAAGCTGTTGGCTACGCCAAGCAGGGTATACACGAGGATAAGATATGGTTCTTCTGACGTCATCCTCCGATTCATCTGAGCTCATGGCTTGCGTGCCTAAGTCGTTGATAAGAGGGAGGTGTCGTTGAAGTGTTGGGTGGTCTGCCATTGCGTCGAGACGCATTTTAAGTAGCTAAACAAATGGAGTCAGCTCAGAAAAAAAGGAAGATAAGGTGAACTTACGCGCACTTTCCTTGAGCCACGGGAGGATTTCTGTAGGCGAGCATTCGTCGCTCGTCTCGCATTGTCTGGGTCTTCATCCACAGCAGTGACCACCTCCCTGTAACGAGACTTGACATAGGCAAGGTGTGCGATGAATGCGGTGCGAATCGTCTCATGGTTGCAGTAACGTTCTGGGATTTTGGCTGAAGCGTACCAAGAGTGTCTTGTAATCTTCTCAAGAAAGTCTTCGGCGAAAACTGTGGCAGCGTCCTGGTTGAACGGCGAATCTCGATTATGCAAACAGTCAACCATGAAGTCAGTCGCAGTGATTTGGAGGCAGCCCGGAAGGCCTTGCTCATACTGGTCGACTTGTTGCTGCGAGAGGGTACATTTCGCATTTCGTAAATACTTATATCCGCTTATTTTCAGTAAAGTAAGGGTATGCTTGCGAATGCATCTCTGTCGAGAAAATGAAGACGAAATATAAAGGATAAAGGTGATACCTTACCAAGAATACCGAGTGTTCTTGTTCGTCCTGGCTAGTGACGGGGAGCCGTGGGTCAGCCACAACAAAATGACGTCGTTTGGTAGCTTTTTTCCGTGATCGGCGGAATGAGTAGCTGCTTTCCCCTCCACCAAGACCCGGCTGATCCTTCGCAGCTAGGTTAGATGTGCTCAGATGTTCGCGGATGGTACTAATCTCCTTCATAACGGTTTCGTGAGATTTTGACTGCGATTTCTGAACGGAGTCTAATAGCATGTCCATTCCTGATGAGAAGTAGGATAGCAGCGGAGCAACGACCTCGCTGAGTCCGCTAATATCATCAGGCCGAGCACGGGGGGATGGACCTGACTGAGCTGGTGGAAGATCAGAAGACGTCCTGGGTCCAGAACTTGTCGGATCAATAATGGGAGTGGAAGTAGGTGTGCTTGGCCTCGCTGGCTGCGGCGGAGTAGGTAATGGAAATGGGGCAGGAATGGATGGAGCGTGCGACGTGGAGGTCACTGGCAACAGGCGTGATGATGTGTCTAGGGCAGTGGAATTCGGAACCGGGAACTGGGGCCACGCCTGCATATTTTTCAACGCAGTAAAGAATTGCGGAGGCGGCATGGGAGGCTCAGACATAGATGGCCATGGAGGAAGGTCCAGACCTTGCAGATGAAATTCACTCTGCGGAAGTGAAATTGTCTCGAAGGCCCTCTGTTTCCCTTTGTCATGCACGGCTTGGGAATCCAATATTTCCTGGATAAATAGGCATCGTATTAGAACAGGATATTAGTTGATAAGAGACGTATACTTGTATGGTAGTGGGACGTGGTGCGCTGGAGGAGGGTACTGCCACAGGCGCCCTAGTCGTAGAACCGCTCGACGTTGTTGATGGCTGTTGGACTTGACTCGAATAAACAGGCGTGCGCTCTCTGGAGACAGGTGGTGTCCGCTCATCGGCCGGGGTTAACTCTCTTGACTGTATAGACGAGACTGGGGTTAACTCTCTTGGCTGTATAGACGAGACCGGGGTCGAGTCTCTTGACTGTATAGACGAGACCGGAGTCGAGTCTCTTGGCCATCTCAAAGGCCGCTTTGGCCGTTTAGATGAGGCTGTTGTTGCTGTACGTGAGGGGGGTTGAGCGGACATAGACGCTACAGCAGGAGGTCCAGGCTACAGTCCAGTCAGCCTCTATGTATCTTATCTCACCTCACGGAGAGTTCTTACCGGCGGAACAAGACCTTGCGAAGGCTGACCCCACATCATTTGCTTGAGGGTGCTAAGCAGTCGTTGTTGCAACGTTCGAGCAGCTTGTTGTTCTGATACGGTCGAATTGTCTGTTTGTGGTGCAACCGACGTCACATCTGCTTTCGACGACTTCGGAATATGATGTCCTTGGGTCCACCTATCGTCCGGGGGTCGTTTAGGGGCCGAATGGCCCTCTCGCACGTCACCAGAGGAATCTGTGCACGGTATGAAACGGGTAAGCTGGGAACGAGGATTGACTACTCCAACCTTCAGAATCCATGGGGTACAGCACAGGTAAAGGAGGGAGGAGGGCTGGGACTTGAATAAATTGAGGTAGCGTATGAAAGGGACATTCTCAGATTCGTCAACGTCTCTGCACCCGCACCCGTGAAAGAATAAAGGACAGAGCGATTGATGACATGAGCCGAGGTCAAAGCTAGACGTGCACACCTACCCTAGGAAACAGCCCAACGTCCGGACATCATGTTCTCTGGACCGGATTCCAAATATTGTGATGACCATTATTGACCACAGATAAAATTCCAAGCCACTCACGAGGATCCAAGTCCTACAAGAATTCGACAAGAGCCATGGAGGGGCTATGATACCGCGTTGGGGCCGCAATCCAACTTGCTACGAGGGTAAGGTACTAGGATGCCAATCACAGGGACGTATCGCTCTCCGATTAGAATTAGGGTAGGATCTAGGAAACAAAGACGTAGGGTTAGCCCCGACATCGGTGATGATTTGCTGGTGTGAATTCGTGAAGAATGAAAGTGGTGTCTTCGATCAGAATTACCTCCTCAGCCAGAACTAGGGTGGGGACTAGGAAACAAAGAGATAAGGTTTAGCCATGACATCGGTGGTGAGCTGCTGGTGTGAATTCGTGAAGAATGAACGTGGTGTCTTCAATCAAAATTACCCCCTCAGCCAGAACTAGGGTGGGAACTAGGAGACAAAGAGGTAAGGTTAGCCATGACATCGGTGATGATCCGCTAGTGTGAATTCGTGAAGAGGGAGAGTGATATCTTCGATCAGAATGACACTGGTAGTCAGAACGTGTAGCCTGGAGACAAAGAGATAATCTTGATTGAGACGTCAGTATAGGGCTGCGTGGACTCCACCTTTTCGCTTGCAATAAGATTAGCTGCCGAAACCTTTGAGATAATTAAAAATGGCAGCTTCGACATTGGCGACGACCCACAGGTGTGATCTTGTGAAGAGTAAAAGACAGGTGCTTTGTGCTATAATCGCACAACATGGCTGCTTATCCACCCACGTGTTGATTGTGAAAAATTGAAGTATGGTGCTCATACCGCAAAACTCAGCTATGACGGCACAATAGTCTCGTGTCCGCGCAACGAGGCAATGACGACGCAAAAGTGAGAGAGTGAGCGAATTGTGAAAAGTCTCGTTCTAAAAGGAGGGCACTGCTGCAACTATAAGTGCGTCGGCACTGGGCTGACTTGACTCACCGTCACCCTCATCCCCCGTTGCATCATTGCTCCACCTAACACGATTGCTCTTCATGGCCCCCATTCGTTCCAGTGCTCAGAGATGCTCTCCTCGCAAGGGTCGATCGACACCACGTGCTTTGAACGTCCTCGCCGACAGTGATAAGGAGCTTGATCCCAAGGAGTTGATCCAGAAGATGTCGCAGATCGTGGATTTGCTCGAAGAGGACGTGAAGCGATCTCGTAAGGTAGGCAAAACCATTCTGTATAATGCACATTCTGATCGCGTGCAGGAAACCCAGAAGTTGATGGCTGAGAAAGAGAAAGCAGAGAAGGCGGAAGCTAATGCCAAGGCAGCAGAGGAAAATCTGCGGAAGATGATGGAACGGGTGAGTACTGCAGCACACGTGACAGTAGACATGTACTCATCGTCTACATTCCGTCTGTTAGTTCACAGCCACACACGCTGACGCCGTCAGGTGTGGTGTATGTCAAAAGTGCATTGATCGCCCCTTCATGTAGGTGCTCTAAAGTATGTGTGTAGTATCGTAATCATTCTTGATGCCTACCAGCTTGGTTAATTGCGGCCACTCCTTCTGTTATGGTTGCCTCCGAGAATGGTTCCACAACTGCCTGCTGAAGCAGTTGAAGTGGCGAGACATTCCTGCTCACTTGAAACAGAAACCGGTGACAGCAGCAAAGCTCAAGGAACTCTTCGAAAACAAGTACATCTACGTGGTCCACTATACTTGTCCGACTGCTGGCTGCCTAACTGATGTGGAAAGCAAGCCTATCGAGAACGACCTCGCTGGGAGTATTATCAACGCAGTGAACGACACTTTAGGACCCCCGGCAAAGCAGGTCATCCCTAATCCGCACCTCAACAAGTCCGACATTTGGGCAGACATCTTCTACGACGAAGCGTGATGGTGAGTTGCTTTTATCACGCATTGACATTGTGAAACGTGCTCATCTTTGATCCAGAACTTGATGATAGGTCTTCCCTTGGCCAGTTAGAGTAGTATTTTATACTATGTACTTCATGCATGTACGGGTATCATCGATTCATCTCTTATCTCATTCCATGCCTGTCTTCCTATACCGCGGAACGCTGCATTTGTAAGCCAGTAGAGCAACAATCGCATGTGAAAGATGAGCACGATTCAGACACCCAAAACATCCCGTTCATTCGAAATAATCAGACCCTAGTCTCCGTCGTGTCTCGAACGCATGTCTGTCAGCATACGAACTTTCTAATCGCAGTAGACAGCAGATGAATGCTCCGGTTTCACTGATCCCAGTCTCTTCAGTATTGACGTTTGGTTCTCCGGCTTCTATCGTCTTGCACATACGCTCGAGCTCTATTGCGCCTCTGGAACACTTCCGGAAAACCGTGCACATCACCCAGGATGTAAGAATTCTTTCATCGGCCGAGTGAGCCTCAATCAGGTTTTATCGCAGAAGACACAGCCAACACGACTGGTGCTGGTGGTTCCGAGTAATGGGCGGCATGGCGTTGACTCGTAAGCCATCTACTGTCTGCAGCTCTCTTATCATCTAAGTGCCTTTGGGTTGATGCCGGCACAGATTTTCCTCCAGCTTAGCGGGGACTTACACCAGCTGCAGAACTCATCGCATTCCCATGTTCAGGTTGCACGCTTGGGGAAGTACGAACATTTTTCTACCCTGCACTGACTAGCGCTATGCATCGGACTCTCAGGCCTCGAGAGTGAATGTTTAATATTAGTTATGGACTCAGATTTACTGACCATCGGTCCATTGTAACCGCACGTTATCCACCTCAGACGCTCGTACAGTATGGGAATGTGAAGAATCGTCGGAGGATGAAGCCATGGCAGCAACCGCTGGAGCCGCTTCATTGCGATGTTCCATGATTAAATGCTTATGTTTAAAGGTAGAGGACCCAGCCGGAGGCGCACGAGTTTGTATTTTCTTGTTCCACTATCCAAGTGGGAGCCAACACTTTTGCTTAGTCTTCCATCCAGTACTGCCCAGAGGGCGGGTGTATTTGTGTATAATTTTTCTCCGTGGTTGCCAGTAGACGGCGGAATAAGTCCGAATTCGCACACATGTAACGCAAATGAGTATCCAATACTCCCACGCCGATCCTATGCTCTCCGTCGATGGATTACCGGTTAAAGTGGTCTCTTGAAGGGCATCGTGGCCCTATCAATTGCGTTGCATTTATGGGTGATGGGAGCCATGTTGCCAGTGGTAGTAAGTCATGGGTGTACGATGGTACTGTATATACTCACGGAAAATAGGTGATGACGGGCATGTAATCGTCTGGTCATTGGAGGACGGAAGTCTTCGCAGACGCCTAAAACCGAGGCAGGGCCCCGTGGTGTCCCTCAAGTGGCTTCGCAATGATGCTCACAACAACATTTATTATCTATTCTCTGCGGGCGCCAATGGGACCCTTGTCATATGGCGTTTCAATGTTGGATCAGTAGGTTGGATACATGTGAGTAGCAACAATCACTCATTATTGACAGATACTCTTCGAATGGGTTCATATGGAGACAGTCTTCGATTCTGCAGTGGAGTATATGGAGCTGGACCAAACCCACAACCTTTTGGTTCTAACTACTCAAGGGAGGGTCGCACTGTGCCAGATAACAAAGAAAAACAGAGGTGAGCTGAACGGCATCGGTCAAGTTGCTATTATCTTTGTTCATGCATCGTACAGTGAGCCTCCGCGTAACCCAAGTCCACCCACCGTTTCAACATCCACGGCTACCTTCTCTGCCGATATCCGCTCACTTCTTTGACCAAAGTCACTGCGTCATGTTCGCATTCCTAGATTCGCGCGAAGTGTATGACCTAGACTCTCGCTCGTCATTAACTGAAAATTTACTTAGTTGGATCTTAGCATTGCCTGGAAGGTTGCGCCATGGAGCCAGATGTTCCATCACAAGATGAGGACGCGCATGTATGTTTCGTATTTCAGATTAGTCTTCTCATTTGTAAGTTTACTTCCGTTTAGAGGGAGCACCGCGTACCATGAATCCTCTCAATTATTGCTTGTGTGGAACCTTGTCGATGGCGTTGATATATATCGCCTGGTTTGTCAACCAACATCCTCGCTGCATCACGTTCGGCATCTTCGGTTGAAAATAAGACGAAATTATATATGTCACGTCCAATTTGATTCAAACGGAAAAGTGGCAATTACTGGTACCGACAATGGACAAGTATTGTTATGGGACATCGACTCTGGACAATTGGCTCAGGTGCTACATCATGGCTCAGGTATGTCCTCTAAGTGCCGTGTTCATAGCTATTTCTCAAACATCGCATGCAGAACTTCATGCAGTACAAATTGTTGGTGTATGCTATACAATTTCTTCCTACCTTCCGCACACACCTGATCCAGATAGATAGTATAATTCGTCTCAGGTCGACAAGCACTTTATTGCCAGTGGGTCTTCAGGCACTAGTGACCAACCGCTTCTCCGAGTATGGTCGACTGAGGTAAGCACTGGTTGTTTTAACACCGCAGCACAAACTCTGATGATAAGTATTCCTTCAGCGCGTAACAACTGTAGCCGATGATAACGGGGACGCAAGAGAAAACATTAGGGTCGACGGTCGAAACGATCCACTTGCGTGGGGGCGCCGATGCTTCCTCGACTTTTTCCTGGCCCTGGTACTAAGTATTCTCATTTCGGTGGGTATTCGATGGTTTTCGACGACCACTCCCCTGCACGATATCATTTAGAATTAAGTGTAGGCTGTGGGATCCTCGTCTGCATGGTCATAGATTACTGTTTATCACTGGCAGTGTTTTGGAAATGGGGTGAAGTGAAGTGAAGCCGAGTCATCATCGCTGATAGCTCCATAGCGTTCCATCATGTCATGCACGTTGTAGTAACGCCACACCTCAGATAAGCCTTCCTTATTCGAAGTCGTCCCAAATCGTACGCCGTTCTAGTACACCACACCACTTATTCTTTGACTATGAAACGCTTCGTCCCATTTACGCCTGAGCATACTCTGAATGGCCACACCGATTCTATCAATTCTCTTGCCTTCTCTCCAACCGGAAATCGATTAGCCAGTGGGAGTGAGGATGGAAGCCTCATCGTATGGGAGCCACTCAATGGCACGCTGATATACCGCACCGTCTTTCATTCCGCTATCCTCAGCCTTACATGGGATCCTCGACATTTCGGTCGCTTATTTATTGGTTGCTCAGATGGCACACTAGCTATCTGTGAAAACTTGGAGGTAAGACGCAGCTGAGTCTATGAAACAGCGCACTGGTTCTACTAACAAACACAGGAGTCAACTAGTTCCATCCTCACTGGTACCAAAGCCCCAGTTTTTGCACTCACTGTCGATGAATATAGTGGTCACGTCGCCATTGCTCTGGGATCTGAGATACACATCGCGAAAGAGATTGCCCGTGGTGCGTTGTGTTAACAATATTGAAGGGTGACATTGACGTTCTCTAGATAAATATGCTACTTTCAGGATCTTCCCTCCACCACCAGAACTACCACTTACGGCTGAGCAACCCGACAAGAGGATACGTGGTCGAGCACTTGCATTTAGGGAGAAAGGGTCCGAGTTGGTCGTCGCCTACCTCAATCATGGTGTAGTGTAAGTGTTTCCGAGCTGATATCTCAGGTGTTGAAAAATTTAAACCTAATGGTAGCTGTTGGGACACTCGCTCTTTCGAACAACGTTGGCAGATCAACCCCATACATAGTCATCAAATTGTGTAAGTGTTAAAGTTATCGTTCTGTGGATATGTTTTGAAAACTGTCCTAGTGGTCATGCTGCACTCTCATCTGACATGAAACGCATTGCCCTGACGAATTTGGGTGATGGTGTTGACATTTATTCACTAGGACGGTCTCACCCCGATATACGTCTCGAAAATCGACCTCTCTCGGAGGAAAAGAACATTCCGATGCAAGTGTCCTGGCTCCGAGATGGTGCTGCCGTCGTCAGTGGTTCAGCTGACGGAGGTGTTCATATCTGGGAAATACCATCGGGAGAGGCCGTCCAGTCATTGGAACATGAAGGTATGTTAGCATGTCTCTTCTGCATCTGCTATTTCTGATCTTTGTTTCAGGGTGCATTGTGCAAGCCGTCGCAGTGTGTCATACCATCTATCTTGTTTTCGGGTCATTCAGCGGTGCGAGTTAGACTTTCGAATACTCCAGTAGTACTGTAATTGCTACTGCAACCGCTGAGACTGCGACAAACACTTACATCAAGGTATGGAAAAGCAAGAATAACGGTAAGAGGTCTCACAGTTTATGGAACACATTAACCATCTCCAAATAGTGCTTTCAACATCTTGGAGAGTTGTCAAGCTGAACCTTTGGTCACAGAATCTCGCCCTGAAAGGTGCTGTTCGCTCTCTAGTGGAGATGAGAGTTCGAGTACTTTTCGTACTTGGGATTATCACTGGCCTCTTATTCATCACCTACTGCATACGGAACATCTATGAGGTGGGGTAGTCATTTTGTCATTGGATCCGACAGCTGATGGGTTTGTCAACGGTTTGCAGCTGCTCTTGATCTCTGATGCAGAAGTATTAATTGCACGCCTCTTGCAGTTGCATCCCAGAGATTTTCGCCTCAGTCTCACTACAATAGTTCGTCAAACTGCTCTGACCGTGATCGAATATTTGCGCAAAAAATTGCAGGACGAGGAACCGATTCCAATTTCTGAAATAATTTACCTTTGATAGAACATGTGGATATCAACTACTACGTGCATACGCTTGTAGGCGGACTGAAAAGCAATCTTTCTGCAATCGGCCATCTTGTGTATATGGCAGTGACCAGCGGCCGAGCTGCAACGGTACCAGATCAGCTGTCAGCGGCATGCTGCAAAAAATGTGTGTAGAATGGATGGTTGGAATGCGTGCACAATGAGAAACAATGGGGATATCTACAGGAGCCCCCCGACGTCGCCCGAACTTCAAGTTATCTGATCATTGCCAGTCTCAGTACAGCGGGGGACGGTTTGTCATTATCTGCGTAAGACGTGTGGTTCGACGCATTGTCCGGACATCACATATGAAGCTGAAAGTATGCTATGAAGATCTCATGATACACTTCACAATGGGTCCTCGGAACAGCACCCTTCGACAATCACCATTGGTTCAAGTGCGATGCAACTGTAAGGTCACTCGTGATGAGTGGCTAAATTCAAAGTACAAAGGATTGCGAGGAGGTCATTTTTTGTGACTAGAACGTCGAGTCCTACATCTGATGCGGTGTCCCACGACACAGCCCCACAACTTCAAACAAACATCTTCGGTTGAAACACTGCTTTTGTAGCACAATTTTCGAATCCATGTCTCCCGCCGGAGCCCACTTACGTCCGTTCGAACTTGTCACATTTTCGGCGAATAGACGGTTGGAAAGTTCCAGGCTATCGCCAAATTCCCGCACGTCTTAACACACCTGTTGAGGGATCTTCAAATTTTTCGTCGATAGCGAATTTAAAGCTCAGCTTAGTGGCCAGATCGTCGGGCCTTCGCCTGCAGTGTTATCTGGTTTCCTACTGTGTTGAGGCTACCCACTAAGGTTAGCTTAGTCAGCCAACATAGAAGAAATCAAATCTGGGCATCACATCAATCAATCATCAAGCCACTCCTTACTGTGGAGCAGTATATAGAGCAGCAGTACTACGAAACGACTCGCCGTCAACGTTTCAACGCCCTTCTGTGCCGAGTTCCACCAACGGGCGATATGGCTCATGGTGGGCGTCGGTTTACGGCCAATCTGTGGCAAGGTATACGAGAGAATCTCAACTTTTTCAGAGTTCACCTGCTCTTCTTGTGCGTATTCCATTCGAGATTGTTACGTGCCGTTCCGATTCCTGCAACAGTACTTTCACACCGCTCGTCGCATCCGCCGTGCTATACGCCTCTAACGGAAAATATCCGATAAGTTACGTTGATGCCCTCTTCAACTCAGTCAGTGCCATGACAGTATGCGGCCTTTCGACGGTGAACTTGAGTTCATTGACACCATGGCAGCAAGTCATCCTGTTCTTACAGATGTGTTTTGGCAGTCCCGTGGGTGTTCATACTTTGTTACGGGCAAAGGAGTTTCATCACCCTGTTTCAATAGGTCCTGGTATCATGGTCCATGGTCTTCATCCGAAGGCATGTATTCATAAGAGTATCATGCGAGCCCAAAGTGACGTCTCTCAGGTATTTTTTTTCGAAAAAATTCGATCATATCATCGCGATGGAGGCTGCTCGGCACGCGAGGCAAAGATTGGAGGCTCAACTGACCAGAGAAACATCTGCATCCAGAAGAAGGGATCCGGGCTGGTCACGCCATGTTTCGACGCTGTTCCGGCGACGGCCCGGTCTGAGCCCGCTTCCGGAAAGCGAACTGAGTGCGATGGAAGACGCTCTCGTATCGAAGGGGAAAGAGGGGGACAAGACAGTCCGGGCACGTATGATCCGTAGGATGGACGCTCCACCCAGGCTCGTCAACCCGAGTGGACGAATTACCGAGACAGATGATACCCCTGATAAGGAATATCCGGGGTGCCCAAATGGAAATCACATGGTATCATCGTCAACCACGTCTTCACCGGGGCGCGCGTCAATCGCCGGCGAAAGGGCCTCAGCTCCGGAAAGCGGGGACACTGAATCAATTAGTGAGTATCGCGCGGAAGGCGTTCGCTTGGAAATTCCGGAGCGCACCCAGGAAAAAGAAGCGTCCGCTCATCCAAGTACTTCAAGTGACAGGCCTTCGTGAGTCGGTCATGCCTCTTATCGGTCAGGTTGCTAATAGCCTTTAGATCCCGTCGTCTGTCGGATCCTGAAGTTACGGACAGAATTGAGCTAGCGTCATGTAAATCCGCATTTGCCCGTTTATGCAGGGCTGATAGTCTAACTAGAACTCAGCAAGTCACCCTCTCGCCAAGTCCAACACTTTCCATACGAGTTCCGAGAAGCCTGAACGGTCGCCTAGGATGTCTAAAGCAATCAATGTGGAGTTCTCGCCAACGGTTGGCCACCAGGACTCGGCGTATTCCACCGCGCCAGATACCACGTGGGGTGATGGTACTCGTCAACGCCGCCCAACGGTAGTTTCGACTGGAGTTCATGTTCCTCTGGCTCGAAATCCGACAATACACACGTATCGCTCGGTGCATACGGTGCCTCGCTCCGATGGGTGTCTGGAAGTGCCGCCCTCTCAATCCGTATACAGGGGTTTTGGCGGCTTCCCTATGCCTCACCAGATTCTGGGCAGGTTCCTGGGACGGTTATTCCCGAAGGCAAGGGTTCGCCTCCACAGAACAATGACGATACCCGTTACGACCTCCCTCACGGGCGGCTCCGTACTCTCCCATGGCAGACGCGGGTCCCACGTTGCACCCGATCGTGGCGTCAGCGATGTGGACGTGTCGAAACCAGCCACGTACATCTCGTTCCGCGCAACCGTCGGGCGTAACTCTGCTTTCCGTGCACTCACCAATGAACAATTGGAAGAATTGGGTGGAGTAGAATACCGTGCATTAAATGCGCTGTTATGGCTTGTTGCCATGGTTTGTGACACACTACACACAACATTTGTGACTAACGACATGCTATGGTGCTCGTGATAGTACCACTTCGGTATTCAGATCATCTCTTTCGTGGTAATTGCACCATACATGTCGATGTCGAAATGGTCCAGCGACTTCGAACCGCCTGCACTTCAGCGGTCCGTAGCCCCTTCCTGGTAAGTTGTCTGAGGAAACCGATAGCGGTAAATAACCTGTGATCCCAGGTTCTCCTTGTTTCAGGTCATATCCGCCTATACCAACACCGGAATGTCTCTTGTGGATCAATCGATGGTTCCGTTTCAGACGGCGTACCCAATGATCTTCTTCATGATCATCTGTATACTTGCTGGAAATACAGCTTTCGTAAGTCGCACGTATCAGAGCAGTTTCGAAGGCTAAGTGGTCAATTGTCGGTTTCTTCTCTATCCAGCCGGTCTTGTAAGTAACTTCTTAGCCATCTATACCGTGCTCACGCTGCAAACCTTCAGTCTTCGCTTCACCATGTATGTTCTTCCTTGGACGTCCCAGTGGCTGCTCATTCCAGTTGAAGTTGGATAGTCACCAAAATCATACCAGCCGGCTCGCGCCTAAACGAAACATTACATTTTCTACTTGACCATCCTCGCCGTTGTTTCATCTACTTGTTCCCGTCCCATCAAACATGGTTTCTTGTCACAATGTTACTTGTGCTGAAGTATTTTGAATTCCCTTTAAACACCTTTCCTTCTTGCTGATGTTTTATCTTTCAGTGTGTCAGATTGGTTGTGCTTTTTAATCTTGGACATAGGGAATTCTGCTATCAGTTCAATTCCTATCGGGGCGAGGATCGTAGCGGGGTTCTACCAGGCCATCGCTGTCCGGAACGCTGGCTTCGGCATTGTCCCGCTCTCTCAGCTCGCCCCTGCTGTCAAGTACGTGCAGGTCAATGAACCAGTTCCTGTTCTAATCCAACTCTGTCAGAGTCATGTATGTTATCATGATGTACATCAGCGTTTGTGAGTGTACGCGCACACCTTGCCTCCAATTGGAACTGACGCCACGGTCCTTTAGATCCAATTGCATTGAGGTAAGTTTTATTACAGTCGATAGCATAATGTTATGACGTGGAGGGCTGTAGTGTCCGTTCCACCAACGTGTACGAAGAACAGTCATTGGGTATCTTTTCTTCGGACAAGGACGATGAAGAGAATTTCCATCCAATTGGCTCGCGCGTAGCAATCTGGGGTCGATATCTAGGGATGCACGCACGTCGCCAGTTATCCTTCGGTAAGTAATTTCATGAGTCGACACTACGGATGTGAGGTCTCACTCAAGGGAAGACATGTGGTGGTTGTCGCTGGGATTATTCCTAGTATGCATTATCGAAGTGAGCCTAGGTGTCGACTGCGTCGCTTCTCCTTCTTACATGGCCTCCAGAGAGATAATCTCGATAACCCAGATAGTCAAAGCTGGTTCAACATTTTTACCATAAGTGAGCACTCCGTGCTACATACTGCCTGTTCTCATTATATACTACTGCCCAGTTTTTGAACTTGTCTCAGCTTATGGTTCAGTTGGCTTGAGTATGGGAGTTCCCAATGTACGTCTCATTTGCTGATGCATTGTTTTCACCATCTCACGTTCATGGGCAGCAAAACTACTCGTTCTCTGGGTCGTTACGACCGCTCTCGAAACTGGTGATCACCCTTGTCATGCTTCGCGGTCGGCATCGCGGACTTCCGGTAGCCATCGATCGCGCAGTCATGCTTCCTTCCGAATTCAAAAATGCCGAAGAGAATCCCGATCCCCAACCTACCGTACATGAAAAGAGATCCAGTCATCACAGTTCCAATCAGGCCTCTAGATTGTTCAACAGACCAGGCGAAGTTGTTGACCTTCCTGAAAATGAGGAGGGGATCGGGGAGAAGAGATCCGAGAGTGACGAACACGAACTGAGGTTACGAGCCAGTAGGAGGAACAGCGTCGAGTCTTCCTCTCGGGTTCTGCAATAGAGGAAGGCGCTCCGCATTCACGATTTCTTGGACAAACGTAGATGGATACTTCAACCTCGGAAGATATTTGTACCAACCAGCTTTTTATACGAGACAGCGCATGTACTACACACAAGACGAGTACTATAATTGTTGCACTGTAATGGACCACACCGCAGACATGTTTCAGGGGTCTCAGCTGACTTGAGTCCGACTACCACTTTGCCAATGATCTCACATTGCGTACTTACGCCATGCTGCCACCGTCTCCACAGCCCATCTCTAGGCGTGTAGAGCGCACGCAAGATGCTGATGCTGCCATCCGCCAAACCGACTCTGATGCCGCTCTGGCTCGACTGTCCGCGGTTAAGAAGGGTTACCTCACGGACTCCTTCATCGGTCATCTGGTTCCTCGATCGCAGTTACAACTACCACGACCCCCTCTGATAAATGTCGGCACATACGTCCGTTCATACTCGATCGATCACCTTGTGGAAGAGTGGATAAGTATCTCTAAACAAGAACACAAACCATGCCAGATCGTAAGCCTGGGGGCGGGGAGTGATACACGCTTCTGGCGAATAGCTGTGAGGATTCTCGTGTCATTGGTTACGCGGGCGTCTCACAAGGAAAGCAGACTGGACCCTACAATGATTACTTGCGGGTTTATGCCGAGCTGGATTTTCCTGAGGTTACAGTAAAGAAAGCGATGTCTATTCGCAAAAGCAAGCAACTCAGTACGGTGCTCGGACCGCCCGAAAATGTGTCCTTGGGTGAGCACACTTGTCTGCCTCAGTAACGGGAAACAACTCATTGCTTGACAGCCCAAGGCGGGTTGGCACTACATTCCCCTAAATATCACTTGCTGCCCTGTGATCTACGGAAGCCACCATCCGAAATTCTTCCATCTCTCCTCGGTGACATTATTTCTCCCAGTTCGCCTACTCTTCTGCTTTTTGAGTGTGTGCTCGTATACATGTCACCAGAGGCCTCTTCGAACTTGATTCAGTGGTTCGTAGATTACTTTCAGTCCAGCGCAGTTTCTCCAAACCCCGGAGTTCTCGGCGCGATCGTTTATGAAATGTTCGGTCTCCAGGATAGTTTTGGTCAGGTTATGATGAACAATCTTCGGGTCAGTGGTTTCTCTGCTCAAGTGTCAGGGATGTTGAACCCCAGTAGTCTAGGAACGTGTCGCTAATAGGGGCTTTGCCTTACCCCTCAGTACAGACGCTTCCTGAGCGTTTCACGCGGCATAATTTTACGATGTCCAAAGCTCTTACACTCCGAGAAATCCGAGAGAAGTTCATACCTAAACCTGAGCTTGCTCGGTGAGCCTACTATCCCTACTATCCAAGCCTTTCTGATAACAGACGTTCAAATGCAAACTCCAGGATATCCGCTTTGGAGATGCTGGACGAAGTCGAAGAACTGAACCTCGTCCTGGATCATTATGCTATTACGTGGGGCGTAGACTTAGATCCCACGCCAGAGCTGTCTAGCGTTGGTTGGACGCAATGGGGAATGAGGACGGCTCGGGGCCTGCCAGATGGGCATGAATCACGATAGGAGTGATACTTACTTCCGTTGCTCGGATTGCTTCTATGATACTTTCTAGACCTTTGCCACTGTAGATCATTGCTGAAGCTGAAGCACTGACCTGTGACAACCCCTGATGAGTCCAAGCAACGTGATATATACTTATGTTTCTCGGACCTTCTGTACTCAATAATTGCTCTCGAAATTGGTCCATTACTGCAGTCTGTTGGAGCATATAAATCTCCCCTGTATTGCAGGCCCTAGGTGCGATGTTTAGGTGCTTACATAATCACCTTCGAGCGGACTTAGCAGTACAGTTTCATAGAGTTCCCTCAGTAGCTCACAGTTTACTGAGGGTAAGCACATATATATTTCACAGTATATTCCTTACTGACATCCTGTAGTAGCCTACAGGTACAGTACTCTACCTAGTAGCTCACAGTCTACTGAGGTAGCCTACAGATATATTTCAAGACAATCAGCTTCCCCATGCCAACTGATGGGTCTGGATAGTGTGTAACTGAACGTCCGCCGGGCGTTTAGATGGATACTCGTTGGCTATTTCATCTGCAAAAAAGGAAATCTGCTGTAGGGCACGGGGGGCTTGGTCAGCCAATCATCAAATCAGTCCTCAAGTCCTTCAATGCTGCTCCGCAGGAGAACGACTCGCCGTCAACGTTTCAACACCCTTCTGCGCCGAGTTTCACCAGCGGGCAATATGGCTCATGGCGGGCGTCGGTTTACGACCAATCTGTGGCAAGGCATACGAGAGAATCTCAACTTTTTCCGAATTCACCTGCTCTACTTGTGCGTATTCCATTCGAGATTGCTACACGCCGCCCCAATTCCTACAACAGTACTTTCACACCGCTCGTCGCATCCGCCGTGCTATACGCCTCTAACGGAAAATATCCGTTAAGTTACGTCGATGCCCTTTTCAACTCAGTCAGTGCCATGACAGTATGCGGCCTTGCGACGGTGAACTTGAGTTCATTGACACCATGGCAGCAAGTCATCCTGTTCTTACAGATGTGTTTCGGCAGTCCCGTGGGTATCTCCATACTCTGATACGGGTAAAGGGGTTTAAAATACACTGTTTCACTAGGTCCTGGTATCATGGTTCATGGTCTTCATCCGAAGGCATGTGTTTATAAAGGTATCTTGCATATCAAAGTGACGGATCTCAGGTACTTCTTTTCGAAAAAATTCGATCATCTCATCGCGGTCGAGGCTGCTCGGCATGCGAGGCAAGGACTGGAGGCTCAGTTGACCAAAGAAACATCCACACCGAGAGGAAGGGATCTTGATTGGTCACGCCCTGTTTCGACGTTGTTCCGGCGACGGCCAGGCCTGAGCCCGCTTCCGGAAAGTGTATTGAGCGCAACGGAAGACGCTCTCGTACCGAAAGGAAAGGAGGGGGACAAGACAGTCCGAGCACGTGCGATCCGTAGGATGGATGCTCCACCCAGGCTCGTCAACCCGAGTGGACGAATTACTGAGACTAGCGATACCCCTGATAAGGAATATCCGGCGTGCCCAAATGGAAATCACGCGGTATCACCTTCAGCCACGTTTTCGCCGGGGCGCGCGTCAATTGCCAGCGAAAGGGCCTCAACCCCTGAAAGCAGGGTCATTGACTCAATTGGTGAGTATCCTGCAGATGACGTTCGTTTGGATGTTCCGGAGCGCACCCAGGAAAAAGTGGCGTCCACTCATCCAAGTACTTCGAGTAACGGGTCTTCGTGAGTAGGCCGTGCCCTTATCGGTCAGGTCACTAAAATAGCCTTTAGAACCCGTCGTCTGTCGGATCTTGGAGTTATAGACAGAACTGAGCCAGTGTCGTGTAAATCCGCATTTGCCCGTTTATGCAGGGCTGATAGTCTAACTGGATCTCAGCGAGTCATCCTTTCGTCAAGTCCGAAACTTTTCATATGAGTCCCGAGGAGTTTGAACGGTCGCCTAGCATGTCCAAGGCAATCAATGTGGAGTTCTCGCCGACGGTCGACCACCAGGACTCGGCTCATTCTACCGCACCGGATACCACGTGGGGTGATGGTACTCGTCAACGCTGCCCAACGGTAGTTTCGACTGGGGTTCATGTTCCTCTGGCTCGAAATCTCACAATACGCACGCATCGCTCGGTGCACACGGTGCCTCGCTCCGATGGGTGTCTGGAAGTGCCGCCCTCTCAATCTGTATACAAGGGTTTTGGCGGCTTCCCTATGCCTCACCAGATTCTGGGCAGGTTCCTGGGACGGTTATTCCCGAAGGCAAGGGTTCGCCTCCACAGAACAATGACGATACCCGTTACGACCTCCCTCACGGGCGGCTCCGTACTCTCCCATGGCAGACGTGGGTCCCACGTTGCACCCGATCGTGGCGTCAGCGATGTGGACGTGTCGAAACCAGCCACGTACATCTCGTTCCGCGCAACCGTCGGGCGTAACTCTGCTTTCCGTGCACTCACCAATGAACAATTGGAAGAATTGGGTGGAGTAGAATACCGTGCATTAAATGCGCTGTTATGGCTTGTTGCCATGGTTTGTGACACACTACGCACAACATTTGTGACTAACGACATGCGATGGTACTCGTGATAGTATCACATCGGTATTCAGATCATCTCTTTCGTCGTAATCGCACCGTACATGTCGATGTCGAAATGGTCCAGCGACTTCGAACCGCCTGCACTTCAGCGGTCCGTAGCCCCTTCCTGGTAAGTATTTTTGAAGGAAACCGATGATGGTAAATAACCTGTGATCCCAGGTTCTCCTTGTTTCAGGTTATATCCTCATATACCAACACCGGAATGTCTCTTGTGGATCAATCGATGATTCCATTTCAAACGGCGTACCCAATGATCTTCTTCATGATCATCTGTACACTTGCCGGAAATACAGCTTTCGTAAGTCGGACGTGCCAGAGCAGTTTCGAAGGCTAAGTGTTCAATCGTCGGTTTATTCTCTATCCAGCCTGTCTTGTAAGTAACTTCTTAGCCGTCTGTATCGTGCTCACGCCGCAAACCTTCAGTCTTCGCTTCACCATATATGTTCTTCGTTCGACGTCCCAGTGGCTGCTCACTCCAGTTGTAGTTGGGTTGTTACCAAGATCATACCAGCCGGCTCGCGCCTAAACGAAACATTACATTTTCTACTTGACCATCCTCGTCGTTGTTTTATCTATCTGTTCCCATCCCATCAGACATGGTTTCTTCTCACAGTGTTACTTGTACTGAAGTATTTTGAATACCCTTTAAATACTTTTCCTTCTTGCTGATGTTTTATCTTTCAGCGTGTCAGATTGGTTGTGCTTTCTAATCTTGGACATTGGGAATTCTGCTATCAGTTCAATTCCTATTGGGGTGAGGATCGTAGCAGGATTGTACCAGGCCGTCGCCGTCCGGAGCGGTGGCTTCAACATTGTCCCACTTTCTGAGCTCGCCCCTGCTGTCAAGTACGTGCAGGTCGATCTCTCAGTTCCATGTGCTGATCCAACTCTGTCAGTGTCATGTATGCTATCATGATGTACATCAGCGTTTGTGAGTGTAGGCGCACACCCTGCCTCCTATTAGAACTAATGGCACGGTTCTTTAGATCCAATCGCATTGAGGTAAATCGTATCACAGTCGATAGCGTAATGTTGTGACGTGGGCGGCTGTAGTGTCCGCTCCACCAACGTGTACGAAGAACAGTCATTGGGTATCTTTTCTTCGGACGAGGACGATGAAGAGAATTTCCATCCAATTGGCTCGCGCGTGGCAATTTGGGGTCGATATTTAGGAATGCACGCACGTCGCCAGTTATCCTTCGGTAAGTAATCTCATGAGTCGACACTACGGATATGAGGTCTCACTCAGGGGAAGACATGTGGTGGTTGTCGCTGGGATTATTCCTAGTATGCATTATCGAAGTGAGCTCAGGTGTCGTCTGCGTCGCTTCTCCTTCTTACATGACCTCCAGAGAGATAATCTCGATAACCCAGATAATCAAAGCTGGTTCAACATTTTTACCATAAGTGAGCACTCCGTGCTACATATTGCCTGTCCTTATTATACACTACCGCCCAGTTTTTGAACTTGTCTCAGCTTATGGTTCAGTTGGCATTAGTCTGGGAGTTCCAAACGTCCGTCTCATTTACTGGTGCATTGTTTTCCCCATCTCACATTCATTGGCAGCAAAACTACTCGTTCTCTGGGTCGTTACGACCGCTCTCGAAACTGGTGATCGCCCTTGTCATGCTTCGCGGTCGACATCGTGGACTTCCGGTAGCCATCGATCGTGCAGTCATGCTTCCTTCCGAGTTCAAACATGCCGAAGAGAATTCTGGTCCCCAACCTACCATGGATGAGAAGAGATCCGGTCCTCACAGTTCTAATCAGGCCTCTGGATTGTTCAACAGACCAGGCGGAGTTGTCGACGTTCCTGACCATGAGGAGTGGATTGGGGAGAAGAGATCCGAGACGCGAACTGAGGTTACGAGCCAGTAGGAGGAACAGTGTCGAGTCTTCCATTCGGGCTCTGCAGTAGAGGAAGAAGGTGCTTCGCATTTACCATTTTCTTGGCCAAACGTAGATGGACATTTCGACTTGGGAAGATATCTGTACCAACCAGCTTTTTATACAAGACAAGTGTTGTAATTATTGTACTGTAGTGGACCGCAATGCAGGCATGTTTCAGGGGTCTCAGTGGACTCGAGTTCGACTACCACTCTTACCAATGATCTCACATTGCGTACTTACGCCATGCTGCCATCCGCCACACCGACTCTGATACCGCTCTGGCTCGACTGTCCGCGGTTAAGAAGGGTTACCTCACGGACTCCTTCATCGGTCACCTGGTTCCTCGATCGCAGTTACAACCACCACGACCCCCGAGTAATACTTACTTCTGTTGCTCGGATGGTGTTTATGATACTTTCTAGACGTTGCCACTGTAGATTATTGCTGAAGCGCTTACCTGCGTCAACCCCTGATGAGTTCAAGCAACGCGACATATATTGGTGTTCCTCGGACATTCTGTACTTTAAGATTGCACCCGAGATTGGTCCGCTACTGCAGGCCAACTCATTCACTTCGCTAGACTTCACACCAACATCGGACAAAATTTTCCTGCACGGATTACCAGTAGGTTAGATGAGGGGATTCGTCAGGTTCTCAAACGGAGCGCGACTAAGCTCCCAAGTTGATATGTTTGGAAACAGTCGTATCTGCGGGGATGGAGGGCAAGCTAGTTGCGGTCTGCGTTGTAGACGATAACTAGATCTTGTCACTTTCGGCGGCTTCGCGAATGCGCTGAGCCGTGAGTGAAAGGGAAGGAAAGAAAGGAAAACAAGACGTGTGCGAACACAGAGTCAACTAATCAAAGCCCCGGGTCTTCAGGAAACTGGGACATAGTTAAAGGAACGTAGGAAAAGGAGAAGAGTAGAGGATGAAGCGATATATGGGTCTGCCGCTCACCACTTGCTGACATCCCCAGAAAGACATTTCGGGCTCTTAGGTTGTGATGGCTGGGTTCAGGTGGGCATGCCGGAAGGTCTTGTTTGCGTGGAGGGCCTGCATGATGAACTCGACGAAAGTGACATACGTGACGTCGGAGGAATTGGTGACGCCGCTACCACCAGCGAGCAAGCTGCAGATGCAGCCAGGAGGGTGTCAGCAATAACTTATCCGGAGTACCCCTGCATGGAGAATGGATGGTGAAAGAGCAGACATGTAGCGTGGCCGATGGTTACCATTTGCGTGTTATTGCGTCATGTAATCAAAACCGCAGCGCTTTTTGCAAGCCACTGATCTTGTCATGAAAATGTCAGGCGTTGTGAAAGAGGATTGTTCCACCCGTACGACGATGTACCTTGTAAGCATTCTTTCTCTTCGCAGAATAATTAGCTATTCAAACCATCCTGTTTTCTTTGTTCTTGACAGTGCTTTGTGAGTAGCCCGCATTCAAAATCGCCACAGGTAGCCCTACCCACGACTGCCATCATCCCCCCTCGAGCTTGACTTGGACGTGACGCTGTGAGGCATTCCATAGTGGCTTTGGCGTCGTCCTCATGCCGTCCTCACTCAAGCCAGTCGTGCAAGAAACCCTCTCTCCAGGTGGCTTGCCCTTGGAATTATGGCTCATGGTCATGAAACTTTTACCCAACAGAAGCGCCCGCTCATGCCTTCAAGTCTGTCGTTCCTGGCATGACATGGCTCTCACTGTGCTGTTCCGGACCGTTAAACTCCATTTTCTTGGACCTGGTTTGGCTTTTTACGACGACTGCTCTACGCAGCAAAAAGTACTTTCAGTGCCCATCTCCGAACGCTCTTGGGAAATCCTCGATTATATCGCTACCAACTCTACCTTCGGTAAAGCAATCAAATACATCGTCGTGTATGCCTCCGTGGCCCCCCTCGCCTTTGAAAAACGTAGGTAACTCAGACCTTACCTTGTAGACCGGACACTCACCTGACTGTTCGGAAGTGTGCTTGATCAAGGCCCTACGTTGCATGCCGCACCTCTTGGGGTTCGAGTGGATCTCGGAGAATTCGCCTTCCATCATCCAACATATTCAGCAGACGTTGTTAGTCTCGTGCCGCAATCTGCGGCACCTGCGCTACCCTCTGTAAGTTTACTTCGCATGCGCTTGATATTAACCCCCTGATCTCGTCACCCGCATAAACTAGTGATACTATGCCGCCCCCTTTCGATCCTTTCCCCCAGAAACTAACCTCTCTGAACCTTACACCGGCAGAGATGTGGGAAAACGAAGACAATGCGTTTTGGTATATCATCGACGTGTTCCCTTCTTCCTTGGACACACTCACTTCTCTCACTCTGGCCTGTGTTTCCATGAAGGATATTCCAACCCAAATGTTTCAGATGTTCGCCCGTCTCCGCGAGTTGGCGCTCTGGGAGCCCTATGAGATTGACGCACTACTCCTTCCTCTTCGTCACGAAAAAGCACTCGAATCTTTGTCACTGCGATGTGCGGATGGTGGCGATAATCTGCGCACATTTCTTCGAGGGGCTACAGCGCTTCTGCCGCGGTTGACGACCTTCCTGTTGACGTCAGATGAATATATTGAAAGCGACGATCTCAATGCTATTCGTGATTTCCTGATAGCACATCCGGGGCTGATGAGATTACACCTCTGTATCTATTGCCCCTCGCAGTTGACGCCAATTCTCTACCCTGCCTTGGCGAAGTTGCAGTCGTTAGAAGCCCTCTGGTTGGATACAGGTCCTGGGGAAACATTGGATATTAGGCCCTTGCTTGCCGTGCTACCCAGATCTTTGCAGGTGCTGGTTCTATACGTACACCATGATTGTTTTGGTGAACTAGTGAGCCCATCTACTCTCTTGCCAGAGACGCCAGTTGACTTCATAATGTCACAGCTTCGGTGTTTAACCGAGTTTTCTCATCTCAGGTCGTTATGCGTGCCCTACGAGCTACCCCTGACGCCCCAGGTCCTCGCCATGGAACTTGAACACCTTACGTTTGTGGCCGCAGGGAAGTCTGTCCAGTATGTAGAACGCGGTTTTTCAGACGGAAAGGTGGAACTCTGCCGAGCACCGCTTCTAGAAGTGGCGACATGGCACCCGTCTGACTTCGATGATCCTAACATGGCCTGGATGGCGGAAGACTTGAAATCTTGGATCACTAGTGCCGAGTGGAAGGTCTTACACTGATGGAGGATACTACTGCGTTCGTGTACCCAGCTTGGAGCGCATTTGAGAGGGGAGGCTCATTGTCAGCGGTCTGTACGACTTCTGTACCTTGGGGTTTCCAGGTTACGACCAAGCTTTGTCATGTCCGCTGTTTTATGTAAGCTTAATGTAGACACTGTTTGACTTGAATTGGCAGATAAGAAGGAAAACTGATGCCTGCACGGCGCTAAAGTAGGTCCCCCTGCTTCGATCGTTCCCGTAAGTCGGCCGGTTACAGTGGTTGATTGATTCCCCATGCTTAGGTCCTTCCCTGCACCCCCAAAAAGACGGGAGGTACTCCTGTTCGTTGTTGTGTTTGCCTCCCTTGCGGTGTTGTTTGACCTTTTCAACGTTCGAGAGTCGCTCTCCAGCGGTTTTTCTGGGGTGTTTTTCAAGGAGGGTGTGGACTTGGCCGGTGACCGAGAAACTTGGAGAATCCACACGTCTTGGCAGACTGATCAGGATGCGATACCCCAGACGAACATTGCCCTCCACGCGCCAGGTATGTGTGATCAATTGCGTGGCCTGGTCTCCCCTAGTGACTCAGGTACGAACCACACGCAGGATGGACGATATTCGACAACCTCTACGTCATGAATGGGACAATTTTCGTGGTGACAGACAAGCCTGAAACCATCCCACCACGCAAACTGTTGACTTCTACCGGCGTCGAGATAAAGAACGATCCGGAACTCATAGCAGCGCGACTTCCGACCGATCGTGAAATGCGTATCATCTCAGTAGCAGAAGCTAGGGAATTGTTTGGCTCTGGCGCGTCGCTGGTAGACGGTGTCACAGTAAGTAAAACCTTCTCCTGATTCGCGTTGACTCTCGAAGGCGACATTTCTCACTACACGTGTACTCTCTCCATCAGTGGATCGTGAACGACCCACCACAGTTGTGCGTTCGGACTCTTTACGAGTTTTTTTTTTTTTTTGACTCCTCGTTTGACTGAATGATGCGGCAATTTTTGGTGCTTATAGTATCCAGCACTACTACCACTGGACCGCAGAGCTCTTCCTTGGCTTTTGGCGGACTTACTCCTCTCTAGATTCGTCCATCTCCGAGTCTGGGGATACTATTCTCCCCGCCCCACGCCGCATGTGGTTCGTGCACTTGGACGCCAGTCGGTGGCGCGATCCCGTACGCTTGAACCAGTGGGTTCTTAGAAGCTCCTTTCCCTCTGTGACTATGGAATTCTCCAATGACTGGGATGACCGCGCTCAGCTGGGCAAGGCATTTCTACTCGACCGCGCTTTCCTTTCGGACCGGGCAGCTGCCAAGGAAGGGCCGCACGCTAAGAAAGTGGGAAGACCTCTGGCTGAAGCGTGTTCACTTCCTGGTACCCCTCATTGGTGGAGCCCTATTGCGAGGAACGTCATGAAGTTCTCAGGGCTTTCCGAGTTGCCTGATACGGGCCGTCCTGTAATCACGTATATATCTAGACAGACAAGTGGGCGTAGGCTCTTAGACGAAGACCACGAACTGCTCGTCGAGGCTCTCTATGCACTGGGGGAGGAGTACGGGTATGAGGTGAACGTCGCCAGTATGGAGAAGCTGTCGCGGGAAGAACAGATCAGGCTGGCAGCACAGACGACGGTGGGTGGATTTTCGCTTGATTAGTTTTGGTTGAAAGTGTGCATTCGTCGCTCAACCTATTCTATCTTGCGTAGATTATGATGGGCGTGCATGGAAACGGACTGACCTCGCTTCTCTGGATGCAACCATCGAAACATAGGACGTTGATGGAGTTTTACTATCCAGGAGGGTTTACGTACGATTACCAATATACCGCGTACTCGGTGGGAGTGAACTATTATGGCTGGTGGGACAACGTGTACGCCTCCCCCCCATGGACTGTGATACGGAGGTGGTTTCGCTGACTACGGTTATTTGGCGTAGGTCATTTACGCACGAAAATTTACCCCGTAAAGCGTATCCCAAGGGGTTCCAAGGGAGCGAAATCCCCATCGACGGTATTGCCGTAGCGAAGACCTGTCTGGAGATACTCCAGACATGACACTACTAGTCGTCGTCAGAACGGTCCTCGTCGTGGGTTCACGTGTGATTCAATATCAGACACTGTCGTCAACGTTAAGCGGTCCGAATAGTAGGGGGGGCCGATCTGGAGCTCTATCGCTGCTGCCGTTTCTCTCTGGGAGAATAACTACGTACCCTGTTCCTTGCTTCGTCGGCCACGGTACGTCATGGGCACATACATATTACGATTGTCTCGGGTATTTCTGCATGGGCATTTTTGGTTATCATCTCTTGTTGGCGCAGGTCAAGACGGCCCGAGAGGTCGTCATGCGCAGCAGACGCACCACTAAGTTGTTGTGATGCCCGTTCGATACCCTGCTTTTCGAACGCCAAGCTCAAAGGTTCCCTGACTTGCAAAAATCAACTAATCCAGTGGGGCGGCCTATCGTGAGGCTGGCTTCCGCGAAGTTCTACTGCGGACTGAAAATGAGTTTGCTCAGCCTCTTGGCGTACCCCTCGTCGGTAAGACCATCGATCCAAGGATTCACTGTTTGATTCTCCGTTGCGCAGTCAAAACAAGCCATTGTCAACTCAGTACGGAAATATGAACACCGTGTCAATATATGTAGAGGTAATGAAAAAGACGGTTATACTAGCACGAGACGCACTCTCACGGGAACTTAGTGTTCCGCAATCTATACTCAGCGGCCCAGACGGTTTAAAGTTTCGTCCTGAACTGAGCGAGCGCAAGAGGTTGGTCTGTGCCAAGATAGTTAGCAGTGAAGACGGAGGTATAATAACTCAGCGCAACGCACACGTCGTATTGTATAGGTTATCTGTTGGGGTGAGACCGACGTGTGCATGGAGCCCGCTCGCATCGACCAAGTCAGGTGTCAACTCATCGATCGAACGTGCCCCGATCAGGCGCATGTTCATTTCGAGTTCGTCCTGGCCACCTTGTCAGCAAACCATGAATCACGGAAACCAGACGAACATACCCTAAAAATTTGGAACGCCTTCTCAACACCCTCCTGTCCGTACGCACAGAAGGAGTACATGAAGGCGCGTCCTACACCAACAGCAGAAGCACCCAACGCGATCGCCTTCAAGACGTCGCTGGCGCGTCTGACACCTCCATCCACGAAAATCGCGAAACGCGGGTTGGGCCAGGGCCCGCGAGTCTTGAGGGCCGCAACAATGTCAATGAGGTTTTCGACACCAGAACGGGCAGTGTCGAGTTGCCTTCCACCGTGGTTAGAGAGAACGATACCGGATAGACCGTAGTCATAGGCCATCAGAGCATCTGCGGGAGTTGCGACGCCCTTGAGGACGATGTGCACTATCAAGATGATTACGTAAGGCACGATTTGTGAGAAAGAGACCAACACCTACTGTTAGTGATGCTCTTGAACCATGGAATATCCTTCCACGAAAGCGAAGGGTCGATGAAGGACTACCTCAGGGGTGTTACAATACGGCCAGCCAGGACGAATCAATGGGCGCTAACCGAGATAGCACGTGCAACTCCTTCATCTTTTTTCACGCCACTGTCACCTTCCTGAACTTTGGCAACACCACCTTCGTCGACGAATTTCATGCGCATGTCTTTCTCACGTCTGCCCAACTGTGGAGCATCAACGGTGATGAAGAGGGCCTTAACACCACGCTTCTCGGCATGCTGGACATAGCGCTTCGTGATCTCCCTGTCGCGATTCACGTACAGTTGCAGGAAGAGGGTTTGGTTTGGTACAGCTGCGTCGACAATCTCATCAAAGGAGCAAGATGCGAGCGTCGGAATCTATGCGTGTCAAAGCAAGAGACAAAAACGAGTCAATACAATGAACATGCCAAATGGGGCGATTAATGCCCCTAGGCGGGACAAGTTTAGGGAACTGACCATTTGGATGACACCATGTTTGCCGGCCGCCCGGGTCAAGTTGAGTTCACCATCGGGATGTCCGAGCTTACCGAGGGCAGTGGCAGACTGGAAGGCAGTGATACGATCAAGGTGAGAAATGCGGAGGACCACCCGCACAAGGGATAGTTGAAAGCTTGTGAGACATATACCATGAGGCGCGTGGGGGAGTAGGTACGTACGATGTAGACTGGAAGCGACGACTTGTAGCCCAAAATGGTAGTGGACCAGTTAACCACCGAGACGTCGCGCAGAACCCGCGGACGAAACCAAATTCTGTGGAGATATGGTTATTGTGATATGGAATAAGGTGCGAGGCAAGTAAGGGACTTTCCTCTGATAGGCGGCACGATTCTCCCGAATGGTGATTTCGTCGTCTGAAGCAGAAGAATAATACGCCCATGCTTTAGGGGGGAGGATAGCTTTTGCGACGGCCTAGACATGGGCTAAGTCAGGGGTCTTAGCATCTCGACATTATGAAGTTCTGACCTCGAAGTCGTGCAGATTAACAATTTCGTCGATTGAGGGGCGCGCAGCAACCAGTTCTTGGCGCTTCTTTTCTTCCTCGCTGAGAACCTTTTCAACTTTGACCACTGTCTTGGGGTCTACCAGGCCAAGACTACGAAGAATGAACGGAGTGCCAAGGGATATCAGAGATAGAAGCGTACTGTTTATGTTTGGGGAGGTGCGTGGTGATTGCATCGGGAGGGTGAATGGGATCATATGCCTCGCTATAACACAAGACACAAGCGAGTGAGAAGAGTATATCGCCAAGGTGAAAATGAGCGTACGTGGCGTCTTTCCCTGCGTATTTGAGGATGATCCTGCTGCCACCGGGATGTTCTTGTCGACCGAATGAGAAGTGAACACACGTGAAGTGGCGCAAGTATGACCGTACCTGGCAGAAATTCTGTTACATCGTATACATATCCGTGTACGATGATCCAGCAACTGTCTGAGCTGGCGTGTTCCGCGACTGTCTGGGCAGATATGAGTGACATCTTCGCGGGGTGAATTCCAGCAAATACACACCACACGCTTATCTACAGAGACGGAACGGAATGGCGTGCACCGTCACCGTACTCGTCCACTCGGTGTTTAACCGGAGTGGGAGGCTTGGACGAGCGACTCGAGGGTGTCGTTCGCTTTTTCGCTCTAACACCGAGTTCACTTTCCACCGCCGAATTCCATCTGAGATCCCGAGATATCTTAGTAAGACTCCGCATTTCCATATCAGGAAATCAGGAAATCAGTGGCGACTCCTCCGCTCAACGTCCGGAGAGGGAGTCTCACCACGTGCGATTGCGGCAACCAAGAGACTCGACGGTCCAGTCGCGAGTGACGTTCAGGGTTGCATACACTTACACGAGAAACCGACGTCAAGCCCTGAAACAGTACGACTAAGCCATCCTGGCTCGGTGGCTTGTCAAAGAAATCACCATTTCGGTCGTCTACCAGTCAAGTGACCTGGCGCTCTAATAGACAGAGGAATGGCCCGCGGCAGGTTGGGATTAGTAAGTAAATTCCGCAGTGTGGAGTGGCTGCTCCCTTTTTCGGCGTTGTCCTGAGTCTATCAACCTTTTTCCGCTTGGCCGGCAAAATGGGATCGGTACGTAACACCGCTTTAACCCTTTCCAGATTCAAAGGTGCCCGCCTGCGTCGGTTGGCTAATATCGTGCAAGCATGTACGAAAAAAAAGGAAAAAACAAGCTCTCGACCGAACCTACAAATACCCCCGTTTCCTCCCTCTTCACTCTCCATCGGACCTCTCACCTCCAAACAACTCTTCTAATTTCCCCCCTGTGTATAATCCACCACGCCTTTCCTACCTACCGTACTCATTAGTCTCCTGAGAAGAATGGCCCCCGGTCTCGACTACTACAGGAGCCCAGAACCGACAGAAGCACCTGTGGTTCAGGTCGTCGCTGTCGATCGTTCTTCGACCGAATCTTCCTCCACCGACTCCGATTCTGCCGACTGCCGTCTCACTCTTTCTCCCGAACGCCCGCTCCGACCAGGTGTATACTATAATTCGCGTTTGGACCCCAAGAACTTCCTCGACGGCCCCCTCTCATATGATCCTGCAACCCGTCTCCGTCAGATGCTCGCTCGCCCCGGGATCGTCGTAAGTATCTTTTTTATTTCATACTCGACGAATAAAATATAAATGCACTTCGTAGATTGCTCCTGGCATCTGCGATGGCATCAGTGCCCGCTGCGCACTAGAAGCCGGCTTCGACTGCCTTTACCAGTCCGGTGCCGCAACCACAGCTTCCCGCCTCGGCATGCCAGATCTCGCCATCGCAACTCTCAATGACTTTGTTCAGTCCGCACAGATGGTATGTGGTCTCAGCCCCACAACCCCTGTCATAGCAGATGCCGATACTGGGTACGTCTTTTCATCTTTCATTGTCGTCCCCGTTTCTGACGTGCACGAAAGTTTCGGTGGCACTGCCATGGTGGCCCGCACGGTGTATCAGTACGCGCGTGCAGGCGTCGCTGCCATGCACATCGAAGACCAGGTACAGACGAAGCGCTGTGGTCATCTGATGGGGAAACAAGTCGTTTCGCGGGAGGAGTTCATTACTCGCATCCGTGCGGCTGTCATCGCTCGGGATTCCATCCCAGGCGGTTCGAATTTTGTGGGTTTTACCCGCGGATCAATGAAAAAATCAAGCCTCATTAATTTGTTGTCATCCGCAGGTGATCATTGGCCGCACTGATTCCGCACAAGTACTCGGCATGGAAGAGGCAACCACTCGACTAAAGCTCGCAGCAGATGCCGGCGCAGATGTCTGCTTCATCGAAGGTGTCAAGACGGCCGAACTCCTCACCAAGACGGTCGAGGCTCTCAAACCGAAACCGGTTCTCGTGAACGTTATTTCGGGCGGTCTTACGCCATCCTTTACGTGCCAAGAAGCCGAAGCACTTGGTGCAAAGATTATCAGTAGGTTTTTTACCAACTGGTGAAGTAGCCGTAGGCTCATTTTTTGCGTAGTCTTCTCGCTAGTTTCGTGTGTTGCCGCCGTCCACGGGATTCGGGCTGCTATGCGGTCCCTCAAGAAGACGGGCACTGACTTTTCCTCTGCGCAGGGAATGGATCCAAAAGCGTTCTTTGAAGTCATGGGTGCGCACGATTTTCTTTGTGCGCTTGAACTGCCATTCTAATGTCAACGAAAGGTCTTCACGATGTTGTCGAGCTGGATGCTCGGGCGGGTGGCAAGGCCTTCGAAGAAGTCTAGATCTTTCGTTTAACTTTTTTTTTTCTCCCTTCCTGCTGGATTTTCTCCTTCACTCTCGTTTTCTCTATTTTTGCATCTCGGCATAAAGGGCGAGGTTGTATAAAAGGAATATGGCATCTTGCACATCGGTAGCACTGGTATCTGAAGTAGACTGCTCTCTCCTAATCATCTTGCAATGCACAATATCTCCGATCCATGCCGGGTGGTTTCGAGCAAGTTATTACTATAAAACTCGGAATGGCTCCGACATCGGATCCCGCCACGTTCGGTGTGCAAAAACCTGTTCTGCGGAAACTGTATACGTAGCCCTCCTGACGTTGGACCTGGTAGGGTCACTTCATACAAATGTCTCGCTAACAAGGTAGTCGAACTACCCAGGTCGATAGGATGGCCGCGGCCTTTCATTTACGTGCACGACTTGTGGCTCCGTCAATACATGCCAAAAAAGGAAATCTTATGTTACGCAAAACTCGGTGCCCTCCGCGAGCCAATCGACGAGGGGGAGATCGCCAATCAGGTTGACTATTCGGGTGAACCGAATTTGGCACACAGGTTCCGTCAGGGTCATCGTCGATAAGTCACACCGCCGGGTTTGGTAGTTTGTTTTGACACGGACACGTGCTGAACCTTGCACGAGGGTACCTCAAGTTGGGATCCCTTGACTTGGTCTGAACAAACCTCATTTCGTTTAGTACATACACCACCCTCTGAGAGAGGTCATGACACGTCGCCGTCGATGATAATAATTTATCTATTCCTTGCATTTCCTGACCATTTCTCTGTCAAGTTGAGATTAGGTAAGGAATTGGGGGGTTGAAGGAGGGGTTGAGTTGGACGGACCGTTCGGTGCCGGTCAATGCCGGTCGTCCGTGGATAATGTGATTATCCTCGTGGAACCTGCGAGAGGTTGGAGCGTGAGTCAGGAATTTACTCCCACTGTCGGCACCCCCGTGTATCATTCTGCCTTATCTCGCAGTCACTTTCTCAACTCACGGCACTGCACCACGTCCGCCTAGAACAAAGTCCATTTTCTCCGCTTTAACGACGCATATTTCTCTCTGTATCTCTCCGGAAGAGAAAGAGAGCCGGAAAAAGAACGATGGATTCAGGGTCGAATGGTCAAGTGAATGTCGGTGGAGTTGGGTCGCAAGGCAATAGGCTACTTACATGCGCAAGAGGTGGCAGCGCACAGTTCCCGCGAGAGTTGTTGGATTATCGTCCATGGTGTGTGTTCACTGCCTATCGTCGATCTTCTCCCTATGGTTTTTGGGAAAGGTCACATAGAACGCGTGTTGACTTGGCCTGTAAATGTGATACAGGGAACGTGTATGACGTGACAGACTTCTTAGATGGTATGTCTCCCATTCTCCCCACGTCAACTAACAACTCAGCCACGCGGAACGTAGTACAGATCACCCTGGCAAGTTCTGCCTTCATATCTTTAGAAAAGGCCTTTAATGTCATAACCGAACGACATAGGCGGGAGCAAGGTTATCCTCAAATACGCAGGCAAAGATGCAACGTTCGTCCTCCTTTGGGTATCGAGACCTGTATACCAAGTTCAGAATGGCTGAATCGAGAGCGTCGCGAACAGGAAAGAATATGACCCTATACACCCTCCTGATGCAATTACGACCAATCTCAAACCGGATAAACAGTATGTAGTTCTTGTTTTCGTTTTTGCACTTCTCGCTCCTTACTGTCTCCATCCACCGCGCTCTGGCTTTCGGTAATGCCGCTATTGACTTTTGAATGAAAAAACCCATAGCCTCGGCCCTATCGACCGCAGCACGATCGACCAGACCACCTCGGATGATCCGACTGAGCGAGGAAGAGCGGGCGAGACAGGGACGGATCAGCTCACGCCCGAGGCTGTCGGAGATCCTGAACTTGCATGATTTCGAGGTGCGCCGGTCCTCCACATTTTTTGTTTTCTGTGATGGGTATTCATTCTATGATTGCGTGAAGGCAGTTGCGAGACAAGTGATGCCTGACAAGGCATGGGCATACTATTCGTCCGCTGCAGATGACGAGATTACGCACAGGGAAAACCATGCTGCATTTCATAGGTACGTGTCTTGCTAATTCGGCGCTTCCGCAGGCAGGTGTACTGGATCGTTTACGATTGTCATGCCTCAGAATATGGTTCCGCCCGCGCATCCTTAGAGATGTGACGAAAGTCGACTGGTCGACGAGGATATTGGGACATCAATCCAGTATGCCAGTTTACATCGTAAGTCTCTCGATTGCACGATCGTGCATGTGGGAAGAGACCCTTGATAACGCAATAGACGGCCACGGCGTTGGGAAAGCTTGGCCATCCCGATGGCGAGCTCAACCTCACACGCGCCGCAGCAAAACATGGGCTCATTCAAATGGTATGTATGTAAGGGACCCCACCCATTCTCCCACGCGACTGGAAACCCGCACCAACTCACAGATTCCGACATTGGCGTCCTGTTCGTTCGACGAGATCGTCGACGCCGCCGATGCGGCCCAAGTCTTGTTCTTCCAGTTATACGTAAACAAGGACCGTTCGATCACGAAGCGAATAGTGGAGCACGCCGAGGCCCGTGGGATCAAAGCACTCTTTATCACTGTTGACGCGCCGCAACTTGGCCGACGCGAGAAAGATATGAGGCAGAAATTCGATGCAGAGGATCCTTCCGAGGTGAGTAAGGCAGGACAGGGAAACGTGGACAGGTCGCAAGGTGCAGCGAGGGCCATCAGTGTGAGTCTCGTGTCAATATGGGTTGCTTGTAGGTTAAGCATGACGAGCTCATCGTGTTTCGCATACTGCGTAGTCATTTATCGATCCAGGATTGCAATGGGCAGACCTAGATTGGTTCAGGCGTATCACAAAGAGTAATAGGTCAAGTTATCTCGGCTCCTGTTGGACTCATTTTCCGTTTTTGTAGTGCCCCTGATTCTGAAAGGCGTGCAGTGTTGGGAGGCAGGCGCAACTCAGGTCTTGCACATTGTTCAGACACTGACTTGTCCCACAAGGACGCCCTCGAGGCTTACGACCGCGGTCTTGCTGGAGTTGTCCTCTCCAACCATGGTGGACGCCAATTAGACTTTGCCCGTTCTGGTGTGGAGGTTCTTGCGGAGGTCGTTGCACAGCTAAAGGAGAGACGCGGTCTCAAATTCCCGAACGAAAAGTTCCAGTTGTTTGTGGATGGCGGCGTGCGTCGCGCTACGGATGTGATCAAAGCGGTCGCGCTTGGGGCTACTGCTGGTGAGCTACGCCAGTTACCGAGCGACCGTCCACGCATTCTCACGTGATTCGTTAGTCGGAATCGGCAGACCCTTCCTATACGCTTATTCCTCTTACGGACCAGATGGAATCGATAAGGCTCTGCAGATACTACATGTGGGTGTTGGACTGTACCTAACTAGTACTCTTCGGTGTGTAGTAAACTCACTTTCCTTTGTACCGCGTATGTCATATTACAGGACGAATTCGAGATGAACATGCGTCTCCTCGGAGCGCGGACAATCGCAGAGATCGTCCCGGAGATGGTAGACGCCTCCAACATACACACGCATGTGGTCCCCGTTCCGATGGATAACCTATTCGAGGGTAACTGTACGTCAAATCATCTATTCCGGTCCCGCTCCTTCCATTCTATAATTTCATGTGGCGTACACTGCATGTGCCCACCCTATCCCAATCCTTTACATTCCATTCTTCATAATGGATATGGTAGACTGACTACAACCTAACGCGTTTCTAGATGAAAAGCTTCTTGGTGCCCGTCTCAGGGATGTCAAATCCAAGTTATAACATGCTTCTTATCATAATTGTCACGGTCATGGTAGAGCTGTGGTATTGCTGCATGTTACCCCCTGGCCAGTGAAGGTTAGACTTTATTTGGTCATCTGCGCGACGGAACCCACAGGACCGCACGCCATGCTGTGCAACCTTGACGATAGATCCAAATACATATCGCTCTTTCTGCAACATTGGATCCATCCTTTCAGAGACTCGGCTGTAATGTGGCGTGCAGGAAAGAATGCTGCGTGTAATCGAATGCTGGAAGGGAGGAGCCTTTAGTTTAGTCTATGTCAATCAAGGCGGCGATATTGTCACGGGAATTCTCCATCTTATCAGTTGGATCAGTATCGTTGGAACCAAGATAACCGAGAACTACGTTAGTAAGGTCCTCTGATTAGGCATTCAATGTGAAATGATGAACACTTCTATGTAGCTTTGCATTGTTATGAGTGAGCAGAACTCGTGGGATGTATCCACCAGGGACAGACCACTAGCTTCTGACCCGATCAGTGATTTCAACGGGCATGAGAACGTCCAACTAGTGAAGTGTAAACACTGCATGTTGTCGAGACAAAGGAACTCCTAAAAGGGCTTCACTCGTAGATAAGGTGACCGCTACGATACATAAAGTAAAGCGCATTGTTCAATCAACCACGCGCACACATGTACCGACTATTGTTTGAGATGACGTACATACCTCCGTGCACGTTCCACCTGAAACTGCGACATACCCAAAAAGGACCCATCCTACGTGTCACGACCAGTGATTTCGCTTATGATCACCTCGATGATTTAGTATTTTTCCTACGTGTCTTCTTGGTCGGAGCCGATGGTACTCGCCCGTCCTTGAGTACATATCATGGCGTGAGAGCGGCATATCGTCCTTTCCTAATGGCCTGCCTGAGTAGGAGTTTGACAATAATCAGGCTGGCAAACAAAGAGATAACGATCCCTCGGATCCTCGGATATTGGAAAGTGAAAGGTAAAATAGCCTCAGCGTACCTTACTCGCAACTGGTTTGCTTCCAGAATGTGTCTGGCCTACCGCAGTCTCCCCAAAGTGGATCATATCTTGTGTGCATCAGAAGCGACGACCAGTGTCATAGCACTGTCGCGTAACCAACTGACTGCCCGGGGCCCCCATCGGCCGGACTATACTTGATCTTCTCTGATGTTGCTGAATAACGTTCAAGGGTACACGTGACGCCTTAGGGCAGTAGCCGATGTTGCAATTACCTGGTTCACATGCTAAAGCTGAAAAGTGCCTTCGTATCACAAGGTTTATTGGGTAGTGAACGTACCAACAAGTGATGCGGATGCATGATCATTGATCAAGTACTTACAGATGTCTCAAAGGGGTTCCATACCATAGTTCGCGCCGGGAATCCGAGTATATGTCCAGGTCGCCGCAATGTTGGGGTTATTCGGAAGTGATAGACAGAGGCTCTATACAAGGGAAGGGCCTTGCGGCGGTTATGCTGAGTGGTCTAAGCACTCCGTAGTGATGACACGGAAACCGCTGACCTTGCTGGAGCTTCTTGGTCGCTGGCAACCACAACATATAGAGATAGGTGAGTAAGTAGCACAAACTTAAGCACTTATCGTGTGAAGCACCTTTCGGACGTTGGAACAAGATTGGACCTGGCATAAGCGGTTGCTCGGTGGGCCTTTCCCAGGAACGATTGATGGGAGACATCCTGGAACTCTTTCGGGTGTTAATGCGCTCGACGCGAGGTGGAGTGCACCCGGTCCTCGAATCACGAACGACAAGACTCCTACACTTCCATGATGAACCGATGCCCGAGAAGCCATAGTAGACAGCAGGGCAAAGTGCACTGACTGCCTATCGGGGAGCTACAAGCCTCCATTGAGAATTTAGGGTAGAGTTAGGCCAGCTCTGCTGACCCAACAGTTACGTAGCATTAGGACGAGCAGCCGCAGTGTCAAAAATAGCTAAACTGAGCGATATTCGATGACGTCGGGTCGGTGGTTCGCCATTCGTGTCCAAGTTCTGCTGAGTCATTGACGTTTTCCAGGTTCGCAAAACGTGTTTTCACTCAGTATCTCCAATAGGCACAAGAACGTCAATATCTTCGCGGATCAAGGCGGAGTTCATGGTTTTCGGTAGAGGGGACTGGCCTCTATACGACATCGCTCATGACCAGGTAAGGTCAAATGTGATCCATGAACCCATCTCAGAATGACCGCAGTGTGAGAGGGAATGTCCACTATTATCAACCGACGTTCAAGTACTCCATATTGAGATGCGACATAACACGAAAGCGGAGGACATACGAATAGACACTCTAGATATTGCCACGGTCCCCAGGCTTCACCTTCCTACGAACTCCACGCAAGATCGGCATCACAAAAGTTCTTGGTGCACATTAAAGTATCTGTGCAGGTGTTCCAGGCGGGAGGTAACAAGGATAGGATGGAGGATAACGTACCGCACTACCCTCCCGACCGCTTTACACGATCCTGCGCCGCCTGCTTCCCATTTGACGACCCACCGACCTATCACATCATTATTTGCGTTGAGGGTTTCTGCCACTGTTTCCACCTCCCCTGGTGCACCCGCTTTAGCTGCTGTCGCGGGTTCTTCGCTAGGGGAAGGCAATTGTACCTGGTGAGCAAGCTCCCATTTCGCAAATGGTCGTTTCGTGTCGACGAGGAAGTCAGCATCGTACACACGAGTGGTGAGCTTCCTCAAGGTCAATGTAAGTGTGGTCATTTCGATGCCTTCGATGCCACCATTCTCGGCAGGGGTTAGCCTGCGCAGGTCGACGACATATGGTGCACCTGACCAGCCTACTAAGGCGGTTGAGACGCCACTCGTAGTCAGAGCTGTCGCGGCCAGGGCGATGCGTGCTGACAATGGAAGTGAGGACTCCACGATAAATATGAAGGGTGCCATAACGCATGAGAGCGCCAGAGAAGATAGGGAAAAGATCTTGAGACGACGGAATGTTTGGGTCAAGGGGCCATGGTAAGATACTGGCCTGTTACTTCGAGAGTCCAAGTAGCCACTTTCTGGAGTAGATTCCTTTTGGTGTGCAGGCGAGGAAGTGCATAGCCTTCGGAATAATGACGACTGTAAAGGCGTGCATGGTATTTGCCCTCTGAGGGGTTGCTTTGGTATCCCGCCTGAAAACCGCCCAACACTACTGATGCAACGGGCGTTTGACACGACCCTTGGCAGCAGTGACCGGCGACATGCGCCTCGAAGTGTGGTCGGCGAGGGTAACATGACCGTGGTGGGCGTATCGGAGCTACCTTATAGATGACCAGCTGCCACAGTCGGTTTACCCAACGTGACGCTTCTCACTGGCCACCGTCATGGACACACCAATTTACTATTCCAAAGCAGAATTCATTGAGACGGTAAGGAGTTAATCATACACATGGACGTTACAGGACGCATATATAAAGGACACAGGGAACAAGGTCTCTCGCCGAGCTACAATAGCAGGTCCGCAGAACATCATCCTCGGAGGCAAGACCATCATTTCCAGCGGTGCAATTATCCGAGGAGACCTCAGAAGGACAGGCCCAGGACATGCGGTGGTTATATCCTTGGGAAGGTACTGTCTAGTCGGGGAAGGGTGTGTCATGAGGTGCGTTTGTCTACCCGTTCCTCAGACGCGTCCAGTTTACGAAGGATACTTCGAGACCACCTTATAAAACATACCGCGGCAATTTCAACTACTACCCAATGAAGATCGGGGACCACGTCCACATTGGAGCGAATAGCGTTGTTGAAGCCGCTACTATAGGTAACCATGTTGTCATAGGAAAGAACTGTATCATTGTCAGTGAGACCTCCTCTCTCTGTCAATGTCGTAGAATTGACTGGTTTCCAGGGGAAATTCACCATAATCAAGGATTGTGCCCAAGTTGCAGACAACACCGTTATACCGCCAAATACCGTGGTTCCTGCTCTCGCCCTATTTTCTGGGTCTCCGGGTTCGTGGTCGTGACTTGCTCTCCCGGCCTCTGCTTAGAGTTTGACAGGACGTTTCGTTGAAGATCTGCCGGAGTCAACGCAAGAGTTAGTCGAGTCACAGACTAAGCAGTATTACACTCGCTTCCAGCCGTTGGATCGATGAGATCTGAGTTGTAAAGCTATCGCAGTGAAGTCTTTGATGAACGTATGCACAGTCATGGACCGGCACTTGCGCCAGCGAAGCATCAGTGACCCGTATCTCACAACGACATTGAATCACAGTAGACCGAACTTTGAGATATATCTGGCCAGCTACAGATGCCGCCTTTTGTGTAACCGAAGCCAAATTGGTATCTGTAAAACATATGTTTTCATCCTACCCAACGGGTGTTCGGAAACTTCCAGGTGGGAGGTCGCAAATCTTAATTTAATATCGTTTCCTAGGTCGTGCATTCACAGCAAAATTCCCGCATCATAGTATGCCTTCCGATGAGCGTGAGTCCTACTGATAGTCCTGGACTACGACTATCCTCATTCACCCTATCGGAAGGAGTTACTGCTTTTGTCAGAAAGCCGCCTGCAGTCGTGCTTGCATACCTGCGCACCGGGAGAGCTGGTGTCATCCGGATGCGTGAATTGATGGGTGTGAATAAGAAGCAATGGACCAACCTCAAAGTATGCATGATCTGGTTATCTTGCATTCCGTTCACCCACCCATTTGTTTTGTAGGAGAGCGTCAAGCCTTTGATCGTGAAGTACTTGGATGTCGAGAAGCCGATGATGGAGCAAAGAGAGAGAGATTTAGCACGTCTCGAAAGAAAAGTCAATAGACTAAGTATCATACACGCGAACCCGGACGGATACTTAAACCTCCATTTCAGGCGTTAGAAAAAATAACGTTTCTCAATAAATACGAGGATAACTGGGCCTTCGATGTCTTGTTGAGGTTTATATTCACACATCGCTATCAGCTTGTGAAAGCAAAGGTGGGTCTAGCTTTGGTATGAAGCTTGTTACTGATGCTGTTTTTGGATAGCAACGGAGTCCAACTCCTTTATCAGATACTGAGGAGCCACCACAAGGTATGTATACCTCTAGACTTTGATAGTACATCGCAAGTGTGCACCGACATCCTTCGCTAACATACTGACCAGCCAGAGCCGTCAGACCAAGTGCTATTCCATCCGCAGAAATGCTTCGCCAGTTCTTGAGATCAATCAAGGCATCGCATTTTTTATTCTGCTTCATGAATGCAGGCTTGTCTGATGATCTCAGTTTCACTGAGTTTATCGCATCCCCTTACACTGTGAAGAAGAGTTTTGTCGAAGCAGCTTTGCGAAATACTGCTTCCGATGATGAGGTTCGAGCAGTCCTGGCTGCAGCTCTAAGGTACTGACGTAGTGTATTGTATTTCACCGAAAGAATAACCACAAAGCGATATACACCATGTCATCCTATGCTAAGGAAATATGAATATCTTATCTGTCTGGCCAATTTGACCTTGAGAGCCTGCATCACCCGTCCACGTCCCAAATCTTGTATCAATCACCTGTACCGGCACACCCTCATCCACCGAACCACTCAAGCCATCATCATTAGTCGGTGGTGCCATTCGATAGTCCATCACCCGCACATGTGGGACCCTCACCATGCCACACTCGACCGGGATCAGATTCCAAGTAACCTTTTCCTCTGCGCCAGGTAGAATGATCGGCAGGCGTCCACCACGTGGCCCAGCAACGACAAATCCATCCACCGTGCTTTGGTCTAGTGCAACTGTTACGATAGCGGATCTGGTAGCGTTGCGGTTTCGAATGACGAGGTGCATTGGGACCGGGACGTGGAGTTTAGCCGCGGATGGGATGGTCATGAACCCGATGAGACTCTCTTGGGGTGGACGTAGTAAGGGGAGGGGCAGACGTGTGGTCGAGGAAGGGCCGCGTTCACTGAGTGAATGTATCCTGGACAGAATAAACGTGCTCAAATTGTCATCGCAGGGGGACCCAGGAAACCAACCTTCGCCAGGTCACAATATATTCGCCGGGACCGGGAACTGCATCTCCCTCCGTTAAGTCGTATTCTCTGGAGGCGAGCGACACACAGCATATGTTACAGAACTGGTCTCCAGTTAGGAATTCTAGGTACCATTAGTGTCTACGTGGCTGGGATTGATGAGATCGTTCTCACCGGCAGGGAACGTGCTGCCATCAATCTCATTAGAACTCCGAGTGATTTTTGCTCGGTTGCTCTCCTACGCTAGCAGTCAGCCAGTCATTGCAAACCATGTGGGGTTGTTACCTGTCGCTTCAACTCCAAACCTTCTACCTCCAGCCCACACGGTGCCATACATTCCAACTTGGTCATGATGATAACTTCTCCACCATCCCATGTGTCCCCACCGAGCGTCGACAATTCCGAAAGTGGTCGTGCGGGGCACAAGGATACTTGATACTCCACGTCGTGAGTAACTGAGAATGGGGCAGTCGCAGGAATAACGAGCGTCCGAAGGAACTCGTTTGTATCGTTCGCCGCAAGACTTGAAGTACTACTCGACATAGACAAGCCTGTCGGCCTGTGTACCGTGGGCAGAGTGGATGATGCATTCGACTGAACGGACACATCGATCGTTCTGTTGCCTGCAGCGCCACTCGCAACCAGGATAAACGTCTTTCTGACGGAAGCGCCAGGGGCAATAATGCCACATTCAGCGCCTTTGATCAGCCCCGACGACCTGTGACCATTGTGTACAATGTATTGAACTGAAAAATAATCTCTGTAAGTGGCACGTAAGGTCACAGGTAAGTAGATATCGAACCGGCTCCATCAACTTCCGCAGGTTGCAGAAGGATGTCTACGACAACGTCCACATGACGATCATCGCTGTTCGCAATCTCGACGGTGATTGGAAACTCTTCGTCGAGCAAGGCTTCCTGTTGGTGCGAGAAAGACACACTGAGTTGATGCGGACGATGTCGGAAGCTGTTTGAGAGTAGATGAGAGATGTCGTTCCTGTACTGTGTGAATAAGGACGTACACGACATTGCTTCGATCATCCCTTGTGACGGGAATGAATTGCACCGGATTCAGCGAGCTCAACCAGTAAGGCGGAATGATGGCCCCCTCCCTCGTAGCACGAACGTCATGGTTGATTTTGATAGTCCATCCGCTTTCCTTCAATGTCACGACAAGGCTGGAGACCTAGCGAGCAAGGCAGTTCAGTAAGACTCGTCATACTATGTAGTCCATTACACGCACACTAAGAGTTACGGGAGTGTCGGAGAGCACGGTCCCAGATACAATCACCCTATCCGATGCTTGCCACCTGAGATTAGCGGCAACTTCAAGCGGTTGTCCAGCTGCATCCGCTGGTTGCACCATGCCGACGGGAACCATGCGTATCGGTCCCGAGGATTCCGAAGTACAGTGACGGAGGGTAATAGGCTTGTAGTCAGATGAAAACGTGATCGTAATGGATTCCACAGGTAATTTGGATATGTCGTTGTTCGTTGGTGCAATGAGGGTAAACTGGAACGCCGCTTCTTCGCCGACATAAACCTCGGACTTCCAAAAGATCACTAACGTATCCCCTTATACAGAATCAATATGGGCAGGATGAAGTATAGTTCGTGAGTGAATTAAAGGGAGTGTCTTACAGATAGGCTCGCATTCAACGAGGTCGACCGTAAGCACGTCATCAACGAACGATGGGACCGAGCTCTAAGGGAGATCCTGAGTTGAATTCACAACGGAAAACAAGGACGGCTGACCTTCAGAATCGCTGACAGGTCTTCCTGACAACTCCCCGGTTCGTTGACATCACCTGTCCGAGACCGTCAGTATTGTGACTACCCAACCAAAAAAGTGGCGCTTGCCGCAAGCAATCATCTCCACCAAAAGCTTCACACTTAGTTCGACATCCCCCAGCTTCTGAGTGCACGCGTACCACGTGGTATAAAGAGGACGTAACAGCGTGGACCACTTCTCCCGACGATATGTCTTAGCTATGCGCTCGAAAAACCTTCACGAATCAGACTGTCGGTATCAAATAATAATAATTCAGAGACAGGCGCACCGAACGGCCATCTCGAACTTGCCCGAATGATAATAAGTGAGCGCGATCCGATAGGCAATCCAAAGTGTCAGACGGCCCTGACTAGCCGTAGAGCTGTGTTGTTTGAATAGCTCGTACGCCTTTGTGTAGAGCTAGGCGGCACAGGTGGGTAGTTGTCAAAAATGTCGGTAACGCATCGGATAAATACCTCGAGTGCCAGCGTTAGGTGGTCGACTTTTTTCTCGTTCGCATATCCAGGTGCAGTGGTCAGCCCCTGCGACACGCCAGACAAAACTTTGGCACCGCTGAGCATTCAAGATCAATGTTATGAACACACCTCGCTAGCCAAAAACCTCTCTCTCCGAGCTTCCGTGCACCGTGCAGCCATATAATAGTAATGCCCAGGATGTTGCAGTGCATGACTCGGATTCAACCCCATCATCCGGACAGCATCCAGTTCCAGTGGTGCCCCTCCGGGACCTAGAGCATCCGGTAAACCACCAGCCGCTCTGGGTCCCGGTGTAAGAGCTGGAAGAGTGAGGGTAGAACGTGCGCCTTGTTCAAGGAGCTCAGCTAAAACTCGATACCTAATCAAAGGAGCTCAGTCACGATAGTCAAGCTTGTGAAGAGGAAGATCTCACTGCCGTGCCATCCAACTCCAGTATTCGAAGGTTTCTTCGCCGATGCCCCATCCACGAGAGAAATCGGCAAAACGCCGCATGTGGGAGTTATGATGCGACAAAGCAAGTGCATGCTCGTTGTTATATAGGTAGAATTTGGTAATCTAAGCCATACTAAGGACGAGAGAAAACATGAGTCGAAGGATGATAGTACCTTGACATTGATGGTATCAGCCAGTACCTTTGCTTCAGCCCACCGCTTTGTTCGAGGTGGTAATATGGCGGTCGAGCCGAACATAATCATGAGGGTCGCATACGCATCTTGATAGTGCCTGGAGACGTTATCGAATAACCTATCGAAGAAGAAGGGTCATACTTTAATGCCACTTCGTCTTCTCCCCTAAACTCGGCAAAGGCTGCCATTTTGTACTCGTAGCGTACGGTCCACCCTTCAGGGCGAAGCGGGCGCGGAGTAGTTGCCCCCACGAGTGTAGCAGGTGGATTGTACGAAGACACGGCTTGTGAGTGTCTATTGCGCTTCCTGCGGACCCGTTTGGAGTGGGACGTATAGTAATCTATTGCTGGTTCGTATAGAGCATCTTGCAAACTGCATTACTCAGACATAGAGCAAAGACCATACCGCTGGAAACATTACCTGGACACGAAATCATTCAATTCGGAAGGGCTGACAGGACTGAGAACGAAAAGAGCAGCGCGGGAATCCAGATTGCTCTGCTTCCTGATGAAAGACAAGCGGCCATCTAACGATGGATCATCTATCAAGAACACGTATCAAGAAGACGATTCAATGGCTTCTTTCAGGTCGTTACCTAGCATTCTTCGACTTGCAATTAGGACGACTGTCAACTTGATCCCTCTCTCACCAGTACTCTTCTTACGTTGCGCAATCTCTGCGCTGAGGTCTGCATCTCGTTTTCGTTCTTCTTCCGCTCTTTCACGCTCCATATCCGAATCAGGTTGACCGAGCGGTGAACGTGTCGTGGTATGGGGTGCTTCGTACATCCTCAGGAATAGGACAAATACGCTGGGCAGATATGTCATGTGCTTCTTTATCCATATTGGAGCGATGAGACCATCAGGAAAAACCGGCGAAGAGGGAGTCATTGGAGACAGTGGAGAGTGTGCATTAGCATATGATGAATCATCAGGAGGGACGGATTTTCGAGGAGGAAAGCCCACGGCCTTGTCAACCAGGACAACTTGGAAGACTTTGGTTCTGTCGGGAGACCACACAGCAGATTTGGACTGGGAGAGAAGTACCTCGCGAAGACGGAAAATAAGTAATGTAAACGGGTCTTGTACCTTCGGCGGTGGAGTTGGGGGTGAGGAGGGATCCTTATTTGCCAAGGATGGTACGACAGGAGCAGCGGCGAGAGTAGGCGGCAGGTCGAGACCAGCGACAAACATAATGGGGGCCAGCTGCACCAGCATCTCCGTAGGATATGAATTCATGTCGTCTAATAGCGGGCCTGCCGTGAAAGCAAACCCGTGTTTATCGTGATGTGACTGGGTGTTTCGCGGTTGGATGTCAAAACGCGCTATACTATACAAGGTAGCGTATAACTATGGCAGAATTGTATTGGCATTGTTACTCACATGGCAGATGGTAGGCACTTGAAGTGAATACCGTCGAATCCAGGTGTGTTCGTGGTTGTGCTGGTAGTGTTTATAGTGTGAGTGCGGGGTAAACGGCACTCGTGACGCGTCTTAACAACAGGTGTACCGCAGATTTCTGGTCAGACGCGGCTGGATAAGCTCGCGATCGTTCATATTCTTTATTCGTTTCTTTACTCTACGAACCGACATGCGATCCATGGCCAACCCGGATGGACTAAGTACTCAATTCACGATGGTAACCGGGACATCAAAGATTGGGGATAACAACGAATGGATAGCCGTATAAGCATGCTGCATAGCCAGAGTGTATCTGGTTGCACGTTATTGGTATATTGTGAGGGTAAGTGATCGTTCAACAGTGCGATACCAAATCCAGGTGAGACTGATTCAAACTACCTGTCAGTAAGGCACAACGTACAGCGTCAACCGTACTGTGATATCTCGCAGCGATAGCTAGCCGTCTTCGCAAATCTATCGGTCAGCGGCGGCGTGTTTGCCTGCGAGGACGACGTATGTATGTGAAGCCCACTGAGAAACGATGCACCTATGGAAAGGCGTCGGCCAGCTTGAGCGTACGATGCACACTGACAGTCCATCGAATCCGGCAGTGGATGGTTCCCAACGGCAGAGTAGCCAAAGTCTACATGAGTAGAGGTGAACTCATACGGGTCGGCGGAGGATAGCTGGGCCACGTAGGCTGCAGCGAAGACGAAGAGAGTTCTAACGTGAGACGCCTGGCTATGACGACGCGCGCGGCGAACGCTCAAGGAGCTCGGCCCATACCGGTTCGACGATGACGGCGGGCGAGACGTAGGGGAATCTTACCTGTGATGGCTCGAGTCAGGACGGGATGCGTGGTGCGGCGATCCCTCGTACGCCAACGAGGACGCCGAAAAGATTGGTAGCCTATGGTGGGACGGCTGTGAGTGTCCGGCAACAAAGATGGAGGGCTATGGTCACTATGCATGGGGAGTATAAGATGCGCTGATCGTATACGTGCACCGAAACCGTTGCTTGCTGGAGGGTTCACAAGGGTCGAAAGACGACCAGCTCGACTCTGGATACGAATACCGGGACCTAGTCATACAGACCTCGTCAGTCGCATGGTCCGTTCCAGCTGCCGGAGAGATGGACTGCAGGGTGTGGGGCTCGGAGGGCAATGCCGCGCGAGGACAAGAAGTATGGGCCTGTTGGCCGACACTCGTCCTCTGGTACGGATAGAAACTTCATGAGGATCTCTCAGAATTGTATATTCCATACCACGTTATACAACATGAATCCACATCATTACGCTCGACACGACCCTCCACGAATTTAAGGGACCTTGACCTCATGCAAGTGGGACGAAGAGCGAGAAAGGGAGCGCTAGTAGCTTCCAATGTAGTCGTTGTGCATGGCGGAAGTCAGAATAGGCTATCTTAGCTGTTACCGTACGTCTCAAGTCTTCGAACGGAACAAACGCGTCAGTAGTAAATTAGAGAAACAGATACGATGGTCTGTACTTGCATTATGCCGCCTGGTGAGTATGCACTGAGTCTTAGAAGCTTGGAACTGTCCTCTGGACGAGTCTGCTATGAGGGATATCGCGTCTATCGTCTTATCGACGGGTTTCCTCGTTTGTGGGGTCCAGTCACCAGACTATTTCATGTGATATCCGTCAGACCTCATGGCAACACCTGTTACAGGTTGCGCAGGCCGCCCACCGTTCTGGATACAATGTTCTCATGGACGTGGCATCTCTCGAGAAGCACACAAAGCCATGTCGCCGTTGCTGTATGGCGATCGACTAGCGGATGGACGCGTTTATATAGCCATAGTCGAGGAGCTAACGCAGCGAAGGGAACAAGCTAGTGATTGCTGTCGATGCAAGAACGAGGTGAGGTACTCATGGGTCAAACCACTGTCTGGTTGAGTTGGCCGGTTGGCAGGCGCTAAGATAAACACGCGTCGGATTGACGATTTGAGGAGTATCACGGGGGATGGTCGTCAGCACTGACGTCATGCGCTCCAGGGGAAGCACCGTGCTATCTGGGTATATATTTGCGGTCAAGAAAAAAACACTCTCTCACTGGTTAGCTACCCATCCCCACATTACAAGGATCGAAAATATGGCCCAGGACTGTACCTGTCAAAACAACTGCGGGTAAGTACGGGAACCACCCACTGGTACTACACTCGCAGCGACTGATCGATGCGATCTGTTGTTCAAGTGCATGCGGTCCGTCAGGAACTGGATGCGCTTGTCCTAAGAACAAGTGCGACTGTTCGAACTGCGTGAACAGGGCGCACACCCAAAAGGTAACACCGCAGGTTGTGCGTCATGTCTAGCTGACCGTTCGCATTCGTTTATGCAGTGTGGGTGTGGCGGTTCTGCTGCGAACTGCGAATGCACGCAGAGGGGACAAGCCTGCGAGTGCAAGTGAGCCGAGGAGAAGTAGAGAACGATGCTGAGCACCGGGAGTGGAACGTCCTTGTACTTTATTTTGTCGCGTGTCAAATCTACGATGTGTACGAAATCTTGTGTGCTGTAGGAATCGTGTTTTCAGAGGCGGCTGTTGTTGAATGATACCTTGTGCGAATTCTTTCGCGACTTGGTCGTGGTCCTCCACAACGCCTTCCTTTTTGGGACGAAAGGGACGTCCAATCCAGGACGAACAAGCTACTACCACCATGAATCTTATAAAACGATGCAGTCGTGCTTGGGATGCAGAATTATCCGCTCTCGACGTTCCTCCAAAGGCGGTTCATAGTAGTATCTTGTTGACCAAGCTACGCCGTCGTTCGCTCATTTTATCGTCGGTCCTCGATCTTTCCCGGTTCTTTCGCCTCTGCGCGTATATAACGCGTGTTTAAAATGCAGACTCACTCAGTTTCGCGTGCTGTTATATCAATGTGGACGATTCTTCTGGTCCTCTCTGTGCTGGGTGAGTGAGTGTTTATCTTTCAAGTATCACCCACCTAAAGGAAGATCGATCGCGGTACTCGCAGCGGCTTCCTCACCCGTACCCGCTCCCGCACCTGACCCAGCGCCGGTTGCAATGCCGGACCCTGCTCCTGAACCCATAGATCCAGAACTTGCAGCCGTCCTTTCGGGCAACCTTAATCTTGCGTGTGCAAACGGGTGCGCAGCAGCCTCAAGTGCTCAACAAACTGACGTCGTGCGTCCAATAGTCACGATTCGAGAGTTGGAACACCATCGCTGACATCCGTGCAGAATGCAAATGCGGCGACCGTCGGCTCGGCTGCGAAACCCGTGCACTTGCTCGGCGCTGTCATGATTGTCGGTGCCCTCCTTGCTGCACTCTGACTCCGTCACATCGTAATTGTAGACTTGATATATATGGACAACTAGGGAAGGCGATTTGTAACGATAGCAAATGGAAACACCACGTTCACCGAGCATTCCGGGAAAGAAAGATCGCGACCACCAAAGCGCCTCGCTTAATGCATAAGGTAACTTGACACAAATCTACGCGTTTCAATCCAAAACACCGAACAGGCTTATCAGTTGGGATGGTTAGGCTGACAAAGAGTGACGAAGGCAAAGCAACTGACTTACTCAGCGTCTTGTCTCAGTTTCAGGGGTTATTGCATCATCGCACGCACCTATAAAAACTTGGGGAACCTCTCTCATCGAGGGTCTGTGAAAGTATTTTCTCGTTAACATGGCTCCCCCTGATGCGAACATTCACCCAGTCGCTACCGGTAGAGCTGCAGAAACAGTAACTCAGCACCAGGATCCCCAAGAGTTGACATTTTACTCGGGATGGGTAAGGCCCTCCGCCAGAGTCCGGGTGAAGGTGAACTGACCACCCTGTGTTGGTCCTGTTCCAGTTCTGCCCGTTCAACCAGCGCGTGTGGATTGCCCTCGAGGAGAGGGGCATTCCCTACCAATATAAGGAAGTGAACCCGTACAAGAAGGAAGAACACTTCCTTCGCATCAACCCCCGGGGTCTTGTCCCTGCAGTCGAGTATAGGGGTAAAGCCATCTATGAGTCACTCGTCTTGCTCGAATTTCTCGAAGACGCCTACCCATCTCACAAACCAAATCTTCTTCCCTCCGACCCTTACGAACGCGCACACCAGCGCATCTGGATAGATCATATTTCCAAGACAGTCGTTCCCGCGTGGATGCGTCTGTTGATGGCACAGCCAAACGAACAGGAGAAGCTGCAAACAGCGCTGAACGAGCTTTACGAGGGGCTGAGAAAGCTCCAGCGTGAAGTCAAGGGTCCTTACTTTGCCGGCGAACAATTCACTCTCGTGGACGTCGCTCTCGTGCCGTGGGTTGTACGCGATCATGTTTTGGCCGAGCATAGGGGTTATAAAAGGGAAGATGTAGGTGGTGGTTGGGTGGAGTACGCCAAGGCTCTCGAGACCCGTGATTCTGTGCTGAGAACTACGAGTGTGAGTTACTGGGGAATAATATGCTCATGCCATCGAGCTTACGGCTCTACGCAGGAACGGGACAAATATCGAGTCTTATATGACCGGTATCTCCGTGGAGAAGCGCAGAGCGAAGCCGCTAAAGCCATTAGAGCTGGTCGTCCATTGCCTTGAAGATGTGAGCATGGTGTGTAGGATATGTGTAAATGCCCCAGGAAGGTGTAAGAGTTATGTCAGTCGAGTACGTACAAAATCACAACTGAGCGCTTGAGTCAATGGCACTTCCAGTAATGATGACTTCCCCAACGCCGCCGAAGGGGATGTATTAAAAGTATTCGTTGGACAGAGATGTACCTATTGCTACGATAGGCAGAAAGCATAAAGCGACACATTGAGTGGGGGATGAGTTGTGATGCGAGAGTAACCCTGGCTGCCTCAAAGCAAACCTCACAACGGACAGGGTTGAGAAATAGGACAATAAAGTAATCTTAGGTGAGCAGTACTTTTCATGAATCTAATGTGATGCGCGTGCAAGTTCGTGGACGTAATGCAAAAGGAGAGGACGGCGGATGAACCGAAACCAAGCGAATCGAGAAAGGTGCGAGACGTGCTGAAGGTAATTTACTCCTTCTTCTCCTCAGAGCCTTGTGTCGAGTCCGTAGAAGACGCGTTCTCGGCACTGCGCTTCTCGTAGACTTTCTGGAAAAGACCTAGAGAGGCTTGTTGGGTCTCGCCAATCTTCTCTTTGATTTGCTCGGCAGTGATAGAACTGTCGCCGGTGAGACCTTTCGAGGCCAATTCACGAAGTTCGCCAACGAGTTTGGAGACCTTCTCCTTCTCGGCAGCATCGAGCTGGTCCTTGAACTCGTTCATTGCTACAAGAATAACAGTAAACACCCGAGAGCGACACATCACGAAAGAAACCTACCCTTCTCAGTGTCAACGCAGACCGATTCGCCCTTGTTTGCTTCCTCAATGAGTTCCCGGCGTGCCTTATCTGCATCGGCATACTTCTCAGCATCGGCCACCATGCGCTCTATGTCTTTGTCACTGAGACCCGACGAGGAAGCAATCGTCATCGATTGGTCCTTCCCAGTCGCCTTATCCTTGGCATTGACGTGGACAATACCATCTACAAGCAATCAATAAACTATTCAGAAGTATGTATAGAAACTTACCGGCATCGATGTCGAAAGTGATCTCGATCTGGGGGACACCCTTGGGGGCGGGGGGGATACCAACGAGGTTGAAATTGCCAAGAATCTTGTTGTCTCTAACAAGCTCACGTTCACCCTGGAAAATCTTGACTTCGATGGCAGTCTGACCGTCAGCAGCGGTAGAGAAGACTTGCGACTTCTTCGTCGGGATGGTAGTGTTACGGTTGATGAGTTTTGTCATGATACCCCCAAGAGTCTCAATACCAAGAGAAAGTGGCGTGACATCCAGAAGGAGAATGTCGGTGACATTTCCTGCAAGAACGCCACCCTGGATGGCAGCGCCGATAGCTACAGCTTCGTCTGGGTTGACACCTTTGCTTGGGTCGCGGCCGAAAATCGATTTCACGGTTTCCCCGACTTTCGGCATACGAGTCATACCACCCACCAGGATAACCTCGTTTACTTCGCTAGACTTCACGCCAGCATCGGACAAGGCCTTCTTGCACGGATCGACAGTACGTTGGATGAGGGGGCTCGTGAGGTTCTCGAACTGGGCTCGGCTAAGCTTCAAGTTGATGTGTTTGGGACCGGTCGCGTCAGCGGTAATGAAGGGCAGATTGATCTCAGTTTGGGTTGTGGACGACAGCTCGATCTTGGCCTTTTCCGCGGCCTCGCGAATGCGCTGAATGGCCATGCGGTCCTGACCGAGATCGATACTGGACTCCTTCTTGAACTCGTTGAGGATGTGGTTGACGAGAGAGATGTCGAAGTCCTCGCCACCAAGGTGGGTGTCTCCATTAGTCGACTTGACCTCGAAGACTCCCTTATGCATCTCCAAGATGGAAATATCAAATGTACCACCACCAAGATCGTACACAGCGATCACAGACGACTCAGCACGGTCAAGACCATATGCCAGCGCGGCGGCCGTAGGCTCGTTGATAACTCGGAGGACCTCAAGGCCAGCGATTTGACCAGCATCCTTGGTGGCCTGTCGTTGGGCATCGTTGAAGTATGCGGGGACCGTAATGACTGCGTGGCTGATCGTAGTTGTCAACAAATGAGAATTGCCAAATAAAACACATCAAACATACTTGACTTTTTTGTTGAGGTATTGTTGAGCAGTTTCACGCATCTTCGTCAGTACCATGGATGAGAGTTCCTCGGCACTCTGTAAGGCATGTAAGTTTTCTTAACGGTGAAAAGATCTACAACGACTCACGAATTGCTGCTTCTTGCCGCCAACATCAACCTCGACAGCGGGTCGAGCATCTGGTTTCTCAACAACCTTGAACGCCCTATAAACGATTTAGGGTATTTTTCGGATGGTGTTGTAGCTTGTACTAACCAGTGCTTCGCGTCTTCCTGGACCTCCGAATCCTTGAACTTCCGGCCAATCAAACGTTTGAAGGCAAAGACGGTGTTGGATGGGTTAACAACTGCCTGACGCTTGGCAGGCAAGCCAACGAGACGCTCCCCATGTTTCGTGAAAGCCACTACTGATGGGGTTGTCCGGGCACCTTCGGAGTTCTCGATCACACGCGCCTGCTTCCCCTCCATGACGGCAACACACGAGTTCGTGGTACCGAGGTCAATACCGACGACGGGGCCTTTTTAACTAACATGAACCTTTTTACTTTCTCGCAGGAGAGTCGTCGACATACCAGTGACTTTGGAGTTCATGTTCCTCGCGATCAAGGAACGCGGGATGCCCTATATTATATCAGTGAGTGAATGCATGCGCACATATAAGACGATTCGACGTACAGCATAGTTGCCCGTACGAGCGACGGCGGAGCGGAGAGAACGAGCTGCAGCGTACATGTGGGAAGAGAATGAAAGGGTGGAGGAACGCAAAAACCGACGATTCATCAAATTTTCTACGGCCGCATAAGCTTACGTCAGCGTTAGATTATGTCATCGGAATGAAGACCTGGAAACTTCCGGGTGCGTCATTTTGCTGGCAGGCCACGTCTGCGTCCGACAGTCCGGGGTTAATGCACAGTCTGCCTTGAATCTGACGTGCATGAGGATTAGCTAGAGAGTAGTTCCAACGAGTGTTGTGTTCTCTGGATTGGCAAGGGGATGATACATAGTCACGGGCATGCACCGCACGACCGGTAGTCGCCCGTGTTTCATCAAGTGTTACGCATGTCCGGAGACACCTCCAAGCGAATCGGCGGAGAGTATGGAACGATACGCGCAGCTTTTGATGTTGACAAGCTCAACGCATACTTGAAAACACACGTTCCCGCCGTTACGCCACCAGTAGCCGTGAAACAGTTCAAAGTGAGTGACCCTCCTTCAATGTGCTATGTCGTCTCCTCAGCCTGATCGTTCTCCGTGTCAAGTTCGGACAGGTGCGCTAGTTTGACAACCCCCTTTATGCACGATCAACCATTCTGTAGTCCAACCCAACGTACTTCTTGACGGACGCGAAGTAAGGAGTCCCTTCGCATGTTAGCGCCGTCGATCTGAGCAACCCCGTATAGCCAGAAGCGGTTTGTGCTTCGTAAGAAACCAGCCGGGCAGCTTCTCTCCTCGACCGCGCATCAGGTCGAGCGGGAATTCAGAGTGCTGAGCGCTCTGCACGAATACAATACCAAGTCGACCACCTCGCCGGATCGTACCGTTCCCGTCCCCACTCCTTTTGCGTTATGCGTAGACAGCGGTGTCATTGGAACACCCTTCTATATCATGGAGTACCTGGACGGTAGGATATTTACAGATCCAAAGATGCCGGAGGTTTCCCCGCAAGTCCGTCGGGAATGGTGAGAATGAATAATACAGCTGCTCGTATGTATCCTGATCTGAGGGGGCATTCTCCAGCTGGATATCAGCAGTTCGCGCACTTGCAGCCTTAGCTTCAGTGAATCCCTTTGACATTGGTCTCGGCAGCTTCGGTCCATCCACGGACTACTTTCCCCGGCAAATCAAATCTCTCACGCGTGTTTCCGAAGCGCAGGCGCAGGCCGTCGACGTCGATACCGGAAAACCGACAGGACAGATACCGCACTATGCCGAGCTAGTCGCCTGGTACAAGGGTAATCTACCAGACGAGAAAAAGATTGGCCTACGCATCGTCCATGGTGACTATAAACTGGACAACGTGATATTCCACCCAACAGAAAATAGAGTTATTGGCATTCTGGATTGGGAATTGTGTACTCTCGGGAGTCCGGTGGGAAATGCTACTGTTCGCCGTCTGTCTATGCTGACCAAAGCAACTAAGTAGCTTGCGGATTTGGCCAATTTCACTCAGCCTTGGTCGATTGATAGTAAAGACGTACCGGAAGATTTGGTCAAGGAGCGACACATCTTTCTTACATCTTTTAAAAATGCAGCTGTTGATGTTCCCATTTCATTAGAGGAACTAGAACGAGAGTACTGCTACTTGACCAACCAAACCTATCCCATCAAGGAGATGGGGTTCGTCCGTAGTTGGATGCTTTTCCGAGTAACGTAGATTCCTGGCTTAACGTCTCCATTCTGATGTGTTTGCAGTCTGCTGTTATCTCACAGGGCATTGCTGCACGCTTTGCACTTCGCCAAGCCAGCTCTGAAAAAGCATCCATTCATACGCGTTTGTTCCCAGTCATGGGTCGTATCGCAAAGACTGTACTCGAGGAAGAAGGATATGTCGTTGGTATTAAATCAAAGCTGTAGTATCACCGAGCGTTACAGCAGCACTCCATGTCCTGCCTGTCTGCGCCGCTTCGCATCATACGCGCCCCTCTTTATCCGTAAAAATTCAGTGATGCCGTCGATGGGTGGTCGCCTCTGAGGCTCGTACCTCCAGCACCTTTCCAATAAGGACCATAAATCGTCATCGGTGATTTCGCTGTAATGCTCCCTTTTCAAATGTCCGTTGTTCCTTGACACATACAACACTACAGCGGCATCCGTCGCCCCTTCATACGGTGCCTTCAGCGAGAACATCTTTCTACTGGTAAATATGTGATATTGATTTGGAGCACCGTCCTTACCTCCGTGGCGGTGACTGCAAGAGCCCAGACGTCTGCCTCCTTTGTCTTTCGGGAAGGCCGGTCAGAATTGATAATGCACAGCTCAGGAGCGAAGTATCGGACTGTGCCATGAACGTTGTTCGTCGTGAAGCCTGCGACTTCGAGTATGCGTGATAGACCAAAGTCTGTAATGACGACTTCGCCACTGTCCCCTATCAAAACGTTTCCCTGGGGTGAAATACAATGAGGATGACCAAAGGATACAACGCAGATGCTGAAGTACTTGCCGGTTTCAGATCGCCATGTACCACGTCGGAGGTATGCAAGTATTGGAGGCCATTAGTGAGTTGGTACAGCTGCAATGTAGTGTGATATATCGAGACACTAGACGAGTCACACGGAGTGGTAGCCGAAGCTTACCATTTCGAGCCGCTGTCTGAAAGAAAGATGGGAGTGATGACGGAGTATGTATTGTTTTAGATTGCCATTGGGGTACCAGGGCGACACAAGGGAGGGTCCGCCATACTTTGACAGGTCAAATGCCATCCCTAGTAAGGGGACGACATTGGGATTTGACAAGGCTGCCCACACTCGGGCTTCTCTCTGTAGTTTCTGATTATCGTCAGGACATTCTGAAGGATGTAGGGGTACTGGTCAAGTTGCGACATACATAATTCGCCTCTGCCGCTTTATCGGGCAAGAGGTGAGACTTGATCACTTTGACAGCGACCTAGAACCACGTTAGACGACCTAGCTACCGACCACGATGTGTGGAGGAACTTTACAACTTGGAAGGAGGAGTTACCCTGATTTTTCCATTCGCCCTTCCAGATGTCGCTGTTACCCCCGTGCGCGATCGCATACCCACCTACCAGGAGTAACTGCTCTGTAAGATCTCTTGGAAGTGACATACGGATTGAGTGCTAGCCGACTTGGTTTTGGTGGGCAATGCATCTGGACTTAAGTATCCCGGAAGAGTGACGACACGAGGTCATCTCCAACTTCCATGTCCTCCACAGGCGCGCGCGACTGCTGTTGTTAGAGAATCCAGGGGCTCGTGTCCGTTTGGCAGCATGTGCCTTGAAGAACTTGACGGCAGTTCTAGGAAACGACAACATTCCATATTACACGGATTTCGCGAAATCCAGTGTAGCTCAAAGGCTCTGATTCGGGACCGATGACATTTTTGAGTCCAGTCAGCTGTAGACATGGCTGATAGCAGATCCCGAGCCGGAGCTTCTGTTGTGTACGTAAGCCGTCCCATCTGATACGCAGGTCACGTGGTGCAGTGTTCCACCACTCTGACCACAGATCATGCTGTGGGCCGGCCACACATACCACCTTCGTTCTTTCTGTCTTGTCTGTCTTTGGTGGTACATTGTTATCGTACCGACAAGGTTCTTTTGTAAACCTGAGCTCGTATTAGCGTAGTCGGCCGTGTTATTATTCCATCACATGAAATAGGGATAAGCACGTGTTATTGTAAGTCAAGTGACGGCGAAGATGACACAGGTCAGACGTTCCGTCACAACAACACAGATTGACTGCGTGCGATTGTGCTGTGTCCTTGTTAGAATAAACTGTTCTGGGTTGCCATGCTGTCTGTATAAAGTGCTGAATCTTCTGTCGTGCTAGAGTTGCTCACCGGCTTGCATACCCACGCCGTGTGGTGTGCAGCATTCCACCGCTTTACGCGCCCAGTGGCTTCCAAGACAGAGCTTCGTATATTAGAGCGCAGTTGCAACATTCCTCGTTTCCAGTACCGCCTCGTCAGACCTCGCCTTCTCACATGTCCAACCCCCTCACACGCCGTGCTGGCCTCCAACTGGGACCTGTCGTTCTCGGAACGCTCGTCCACCACTACTTTGGCAGACTAACGAAGAAGAATGGAAAGGTTTACACACAATTGATGCAGGACGAGTTGCTGTATGACCAAGCCTTCAATATAATCAAGGTATGTTTGTTCTATGTACCTCGAGAGGATACCAAATGTGACGAGTAACCTCAGAGGTTTCTCGAGATTTCCACCTAGTGAGCTTCTTTATCGTTGTTCGATGATCATAGTGCCCCCTGATTCATCTCGGGCACAGCCATTCTGTAGAACAGGTACAGGCATTCGCTAATCACCGCACGGCCGCGCCTCCCTCAGTTCGTGTCGTGCGGCTTCTTGTCCCGGTGTCCTGCTGCGACGAGGCTGCGGCGTACCTTATTGAAGCACTTGGTGGAGAAGATCACGCAAAACGTATAGTAGGAGGTACCAAGTGGTGGCAAGTTCGCGGGATTCCTGGGTACGGCAAAGACTCCATGTAGCACGACATCGTCTCACGTGAACTATCAACAGGATCGATGCTGAGTGGATAACTTCGAAGAAGGATTTGCAGCAAGACAAGAAGCGCCGCACTCAGTCAAAGGAAAATGGAGCAACATGTCCGTCAGTACCTCCTACCAATGACGCCACTGCAGGTCCGCAGACCTCAAATTCGGAAGCGAGCAGTACCTACCACAGGGACATGGACGAACTTCGATGCATTCTTTACGCTCATGGCGGTATGTGAATTGATCTTGCTGTTAACGCATACTGAGCGCCGTGTCAGGGGGTTACTTTTTCGGGAGTGTCGACCAAGAGAGGTGGAGTTTTCTTTGTTAGCCAGTACACTCTATCATGTTGATCTGGCACGTTAACAGGTATAGCATACAGCGTCATGCTAGAAAGATCAACGGACGCGTATTTGGTAGGCTGCTTGCTTTAAGTGCACACTTGACACGATCATTCACACTTCTGCGATCTTAGCTATTAACTATCGTCTGGCTCCCCAGTATCCTTTCCCGTGTGCACTTCATGACATTCTCGCAGCCTGTGAGTACAGCAGTGAACTAGTTGTTTTTTGGGCTCACCTAGGCACCACAGTCCTATACCTGATTAGACCTCCGCCTGGAGCCCCCCATAAACCAGTCAATCCCGCTCATATTGTAGTCGTAGGAGATTCTGCCGGTGGCGGCTTGATCCTAGCTTTCTTACAGGTCTTGCGCGACACCAAGCTCCCGATGCCTGCCGGTGGAGTGTTGATCTCCCCTTGGTGTGATTTGACACACTCGTTTCCCAGTGTTCACACGAACACCGACACGGTATGTCACTCTCTAGTGGTTTCTAGGTCAAAAATAAACGGAGTTCCGCAGGACATAATTCCTCCATATGGTCTTTCCCTGCAGAAGCCTAGCCCTCTTTGGCCTCCACCATCGGATGAGGTTACGAGTGTAGTCCGCAGCAGGCTTCGCAAGAGGATCCATCAGATGATTCTTCTCAATACCGACAGTGATAAAGCAGAGGATTGCACGTCTCCAGTGGATCCTTTACGTCCCTCAATGGCGGACTCGATAGCTAGTCTTGATGAGCATGAAGAAGATAAACCTTCAAGAATGCCCATCAACGTCGGAGCTACCGCTCCACTGCCTTCCGTAGACAAGAGGGAGGACCAAACCATACGTCTTCATACTAAATCAGGCGAAACCTTGACAGTAGATTGCCAAGTCCATCTCTATACCCAGAACAGTTTACTACAGCACCCCCTTGTCAGCCCCGCTCTATCGTACTTAGGTGGGTTACCTCCCTTAATGGTGATTGCGGGCGACAAGGAGGTATTGAGAGATGAAATAATCTATTCGTAAGTTGATGTCACAACCATTCATCATGTACTGAGGTCAAATGCCCGTGAATAGCGCTCACAAGGCTGCCGAGCCCTCACAATTTCCAGTGATTGATGCAGCCCGTGACTTATACCCACCATTGGTTGGCATAGAAAGCCGCCATCGGCCTACACCAGTTCACTTGCAAGTCTATGACGGTGCGCGTACGAATGCCGGTACTTATCTTCCATATTTACTTCGTCCCTAGATGCCCCGCACGTCCTACCTGTCTATTTTGGCTTTACAACTCCAGCAAAATTTTGCTATCGCGCTATGGCAAACTTCATCAAGCACGTCACTGGCATAACTACCCCTACTCAATTCTCTTCGCTGAACTCGGTTGCATCACCATCACAGTCTGTGCCACTTACTCCGGAATATGAAGAGCGAGTCGAAGACGCATCAAACTTACATTTTCTCAACGCACTGTCTGCCAATGGTGTCGATGACAGGGGAGATGACCCGTCCCTTTGTCCAGATCCTACGACGTCTTCGATGTCACCTTTGGGCTCCCGGCCTTCTCGTGTTGAATTCTTCTCTTCGCCAGCGTCTCCGTCGGGTTTAATGACTTCATTTGGGCATCTGAAATCTGGGAAACATATATCTCTCTTTGAGAGCCGCAGTACCTCGGGAGCGTCACAATCTGGGGCTCCTCATGCCGGTGAAGCGAGTGTGTACCGTGATCAAGCGGTATGTAGCATTGTCGCGTGTGTTCTGTAGCAGATATACTCAACCATGATGACAGGGACATTCCTGGAAGGAGGGGATAATACGTGAACGTGTTTCAACGCAAGGGGAGATCAGGCCTCTGGAACCCAAAGAGCAACTGGATGCGTTCTCGGTCCCTTCCAACATGATCGGAGTCCTGTCGGAGCGATCGCTGCGGCGCTATATAGATGGGAAAACTCTATTTGACAATCGATTCCGGAAGGAAATGGCGGCTACAGAGAAGCTGCGGAGGCGAAACATGGACCTTGCGAAGAAAGAATTCTCCAAGGTTATTCTACACCTTCGAGAAACTCGCGATGGCAAGGACAAGGTGAAAGCGTTTACTTTGGATCCTTCTGACGGAAGCTGGGGTTGGGCATGGGCTCTTGATGAAGACGAGAATCCCCCACCTAGCTGCATAGTTGCCCGGCATGACACGGACGAAGCTCGAAGACTTGCTCGTATTGCGGATCAAGCTTTCCTGCAGGATAGCGTTCGTCTCAGCGGAAACAATTTATGGTCCACTTTCATGAACTTGATTTCTTCCGGTCCTGAGACAAACCGCATTCACTCCGTTTCGGAAACTCAGACGCTGGCGGTCACCGGACATCGCCCAAGAGCGAATCTGTAATCCCGTCTCTTCGGACCTGTGTACGCACTTCCTGCTAGTCTGTTGATGGAGATATATTTTATAATATATGGTTCACAGCCTATGTAATTGAGTCTGTATGACACATGTTACACATGCAACATTGATGAATGGAAGTCCTGGGACAAGGATGTATGACTCGCGCATGTAGCCACCTTCCTTTTTGGTAACACATGTTCCTTGTCATGCATCACCTGGGAGTTCATCCATTTGCTGAATCTCCCAGGTGTGTATCTAGACACAAGTACTCTACATAGTAACTAACACAAAAGGAACTGGCCACAACTGGTGGAAACTAGTGAAAATCTCCACACATAGCAAGATTGATTGATACTTTTCTATTCCAATGTTGTGTGATAGTCTGGCCAGAAATGTTTTACTTGTCACTTTGTGGTTTCTGTGGTTGTGTCCCTTGCTTGTCAAATTTGTATATTACCCTGTACAGTACCATAGCAACAATCAACAACAAAAGCAAACTGTTTGGTGCAAGCAAGGTGTGAACACCACAAAATTTCCCGAATTCATCATCCGAATGAAATCGCTCGCGTTGACTATCTGATATACTGCTAAGCTGTAGCCTATGCTGAAACCAGGACAACGAATAATAGGAGAAAGCCGTGCAATGTACAGATATTATGAGTTGCAGCAACCAGGATGACACGCGAACAGACTATCAGAAATACGATGCGAGCAATGATGAAAGTAATATGCGGATGGAAGTGCAAAGGTGTAGTAAATCCCCAAGAAAAGGAAATATGTCGGAAGTGTTCATGACGAGACGAGCTGAAGCAACATGTCACTGTCCATCATCTTCTCAGCCATCCGCTTCAACCTCTCCTCGTCCTTATCTAGTCCAGCCCCCTTCAACATGATCGCCATGTACTCGGGCGCCTTGGGGGCGTCAATAGCAATGTCGTCTAGCAGCTCGACCATAGGCGTAAATCCAGCTTCGAAGACATCTGGCGAGCACTCTTGTTGTGACGCGGAACGGGAGAAGAAGTCAGCGACCAAACGAGCATCAGCTTCCTTACTTTCAAGTGCTGAAGAAACGAGTTTGTCAACCAGTCGGAAACGATGCTCTTCCGTGAGGGCCGTAAGGTACGCGTCCGCCTCTTCAAGGTTGCGGACAGCAAAAAATTCCTTCACATCCTCATCGATCTTCTTCTTGGCATCTTCTTCCGACATCTGGGCCGCAAGTGCCCCCTCGGGTTCTTCCTCTGATGTAGGCGGCGGAGTTTCACCAGGAGCTGGGATCGTTCTAGGTAGGAGTTGAAGTTTCCTACGTTGTGGTACAGGTTCCGGTTTGTCCATATCCGTGCTTGGCCTCCGGCTGGGTGCTCGGCTTGGCTTGGGCTCAATGACGAGTTCGGGGTTCTGACTGAGCATCGAAAACATGTTGGAGCTCGAGTTTGTACGTGTCAATGACTCGCGCTTGTTGTCCTTCTTGCCAGCGAAAACACTACTTGGACCCATGACCATCGGAGAGGCTTTGCTGATCTTGCCGAAGTGCGAAAGATCGCCTGCTTTGGTTGGAGGTCTAGGTTGCGAGCCTCCAGCCACGGCCCAACCGTCGGGAGCAGGCTCTACATTACGCTCGGCACCCCGTCTTGAACCACCGCGAGACATGCTGAATTGCCGCTGGGAAGCCTGGGATTCCTGAGCCGCCTTTTCCTTAGCAGCCTAGAAACCGCTACTTTCAGTAACCACACGCAAGGGAACAATATGCACAAACCGCTTCGTGTACTGCTGCAAGCGTAGTAGGCGCATTGACAACATTACGAGGCTGCCATTTCCGGTCACGGAGTTCGATCACATCCTATGATACAGCGAAGAATTGATTGGTGAACGATGATAAGCGAACAAGAACAATCTTACTTGGAGCATGAATTGCATTCGAGGACTGACGTTCTGGCTCTTGCAGAGCTCCCGCATCCTCTGGAAGTATACGTCCATGTGTGCGCGCGCCTTGGGAACATCCAAGAGTTGGCCAACAGTTCTCAACAACTGGCACAAGCTCTCGATCTCTTCCTCTTCTGGATTCTCCACATTGCCAAGCAGCTTCTTGACACATTCGTGCATGATACGTTCAGTCAGCATCTGAAGCTTGAACAGCTCGCCGATGAACTTGATGAGACCGAGACCCTGACGTTTCGCCTTCTGAGCTGCGTAGTACTCGTCGGAATAGAGCTCGCTCTCGTTGCCCGTCTTCTCGTTGGCCGCTTTGATCGCTTCGTCATCACTGGCTTTGGCTGCTGCCGCACGAGCCGTGGCTTCCTTGGCGACCCATCCACGCTCAAAGTCTTCTTGACACCGATTCAAAAGGTATTTGCGGAAGAGCTGACCACCCGTGATAGGTTTTCCCTCGGCGTTCTTGATACCGTCGTCTTGAACTTTTGGGCTGATCGTTTCCATCATCTTGCGGCAAAGTCGAGCATACATCTCACTCCAGTTAGCCTCGTCAGTGGCCTTCTCGAAAACGAGCCTGATAACCTGGATGAGAGTCCGTCCGTCCTTTTCGTTCTCAGACTTGTTCGCCCATGCAATAATTTGGTCAGAAATGGATTCGAACTTCTCCATGGTGAGCTTGTTGAGAAGTGATTTGACTTTGCGGTCCACAACGTCAGGGGTATCTCCTTCGGCAGCACCTCTCCGTTGGGTGCTGGCAGGGACCCAGCGGTTAGCAGACGCTTCAAGGGGAGCAACGGGCTCAAGCGCTGGTCCGGATGGGAAGGCACCTGGGCCAAAGCCTTGACCTTGCTGTACCGACCCGACTTTGCCGGGGTCAGCGCGCTTCTCGCCACGCTTGCTACGCACGCGATGGCCGCCCATGGGGTGTCCACCGGGTCCACCTTGACTTGGAGTTCGTGTTAGTGCCGGACGGCTGAGTAATGATGCTGCAGCCGGGCCGGTGCCAACAGACGCTGAACGTACACCTTGAGACATCAGGAAACGTTCCTCGCTCGTGAGCTTGGTGCCAGGAGTACCAAACTGACCCATTGCAAACGGACCAGGAGGAGGTCCAGGTTTGAAAGGGCCGATGCCAAGGCCAATCGAAGCTGAGCGAGCACCCGTTGCGGACATGGGCGCCGAAGGTTGACGATGCCGACCAGAACCACCACGTGACAGGCCGAACGCCGACTGCTCGACAGGCTCGATGCCAAGGATATCCAGCGGAGGGAGGTTTGGTGGCTTCTCCTTGCAGACTGCCATGAATTGCAAGAGAAAGTCCCGATCATACCTAGGTGAATAAATGGAAACACGGAGAATAGTGAGCTCTCCATCTCGAATGCTGATATCCACGCGTACCTAAACTTGCCGTCTTTCACATTCTGATTAAGCTCCGTCTTAGGACTCCTTATACCCTCGGGATACTCGACCTCCTCCAATCTATCGATATTGCGAGCAGTTAGCAGGGCAGAGAGAGGAGGCGCAGAGCTATCTTTCTTAGCGGCATTGATGTCGAGGGGCCCCGGCCTCCGTCTGGCGAGTTCCGAAGTATCAATGCGCAAAGACTCTTTCTGGCTTTTGGAAAGGTTGCTAGCACCGTTTATCTGGGGCTCGAAAACTTCTCCGTTCTCGATCACTTCACCCTCTTCAACCTCCAACGGCTCCTGCGTCGGAGATTCAACGATGTCGCCGTCCTTCTGGGTCTCTGCCTCGGCCTCCTGTCGTTGCCGTTCGGCTTCCCTCTCAGCTCGCTCTTTCTCTTCCAGCTCCGCTTGTTCTCTTTCCCTGCGTTCCCGCTCCACCCGTTCCTTCTCTTCCCTCACACGTTCCTCTATACGTCGCTCTTCTTCTAACCGTTCTTCCTCTTCCCTACGCTTCCGTTCCTCTTCTTGCCGTAGTTTCTCTTCCTCTGCCTTGCGCGCTCGCTCCTCCTCCTCCTCCTTTTCCTTCCGTTTCTTCTCCTCCTCTTCTTCCTCTCTCCGCTTAGCTGCCTCTTCTTCTTTTCGCTTCCGTTCTTCCTCCTCTCGCTTTGCCCTGTCCTCGGCTTCCTGCTTTTCCTGTTCTAGTCGTGCCTGCTCTTCCCGTTTCCGCTTGGCTTCTTCACTCTCAATGCGCACCGATGCTGTCCGACGATTTGCTGCTACTGGAGAGGGCGGGGGTATCGGCGTAGTGGATGGCTGAGGGCTGGGTTTCTTCAACGATTCCAATTTAACCTCCTTCCCGTCTTCGCTTTTAATAGTAATCTTGTGCGATCGAGTGGACGTGGGAACGAATGTGGTGGCATTGGTATTGAGGCTACGACCGCCCGGAGCAGTGGCGGTGGACGGCGTCGGGGGAGGAGGGGACATGCTGCTAACGCTAGCCGAAGGTTGATGGACGTGCGGCGGGGGAGGTTGAGGAGTGTGCGGGGAGTGTGGAACAGCATGGGCCATGGACGGAGTGCCAGGGGGGAGTGGCGGAGGTTGATTTCGGGGGGATAAGGGAATGCCGGGATGAGGTGGTCCTTGAGGGGTAGGTCCAGGGGCGTGAGGTGTGTGGCCCATGCCATGCGGAGGTTGCATCGGATAATACCATGGCGTTGTTTGGTAATCCATGTACTAGAAGAAATCAACTGAAGGATGTTCACAAAACAAGCACTATCACGTACGTAGTAAGGCCAAGGCATATGTTGCATGGGGAGCTGTTGAGGAGGAACACCTGCGGATGATGGGGCATGTGGATGAGCAGGAGGACCGAGTCTCGGACTAGCAGGCATCGGAGGTCCACCGGGTCCACCAGGGCCAGATATTGGCCGTGACTGCGGGCCAGTCCCGTTGGGCGCAGCGCGAGAGAATGCTGGCGAGCCGGGCCCGCTCGTACCGCGTGGAGGTCGCATTCCCTGTGTAAATGGCGTATACGGATGTGCGCTCAACGAGGGAGCCTGTACGGGCGGTTGTTGTGCATGTTGTCCAGCAGATGACGATTGATGAGGTAGATTAGATGGTCGTGATGAAGGAGAGGTGGCGTCTGAGGACGGCTGGGAGGCTGAAGGATTACCCTGGAATAGCTTGGCAACATTAAAAGCGGGTTTTGCGCTAGTGGAAGGGGTGGACGTAGACGAAGTACCAGATGATGATGTCGACGGGGTAATGTTAGCAACAGAAGCTGGAGCCATTGACGAAGTCATGGTGGTCGATACAGATGACGAGCTGGCAGCTGCTGATATCGATGATGATATCGATGGAGCCGCCGTGTGTCGTGATGAAGACTTCAACGAGCCAGGAGTTGGACCTGAAGCAGGAGTTTTTCCATTTACGATATTGGATGTCGGAGCTGTCGTAACTGGTAGAGAACCAAACGTCTTGACGCTTTCATGTCTAACCACCGGGGTAGCGGTGGGTGAAGACGAAACAGGAGCAGAGGCATCGTCTATCGAGCCAAAATTTAAGGAAGATCCTGCGATACAGAATGGGTCAAGACGTTCTAGATGGAGGACGAAGCTGATGACGTACCCTGCCTAACAGAGCCCACGTTATTCCGTGGGACGCTGACGCCTTCTTTTACGGGTACGCCCTGGCCTAACGCGCTTGGACGACGGGAATGAGAAGCAGTTATAGACTGTACATGAGAAGGAGCAGGTGACTGAGAACGCGTCGAGGGAGCTGAAGAATTGTTCTGCGGCGGGCCCCTTGCCCAAGCTGACTGCGATGGGAGCTGCGTCGGAGTCTTTCCAGATGCAGTCGAACCTTTGCTCATTCTGACAGCCAACGATGTGAGATGGTGAGAAGGATATGAGAGGTAAAAAGAAGAAACGTACGAATTTCGATGGACAGATATTTTAGTGGATGAATCGATTTGTCGCGTGTGGTGGTCGTGAAGCAGACCTGCCAGCAGGCGATATACGGACTCGTACTACTAATTTTTTTTGTTTCTGTTTTCCTGTAGATGGAAACCAAAACCCGTCGCTACGAATGGCGAACTGGGCGAAGAGGGAAGAAACAGTGGGGAAGGAAGGACCACTGAAGGGTGGTGGTCGTGGACGGGTCTGTGTCCTTGTACGAGCCTGAGGCTGGTAACTTAGGGAAAGGACGGAGTACAAAAACCCAGCCCCGTGCGACTCACAGCCAAAAAAAACCGCTCGCCACGCAGGACCCCAGACACCACAGATACCCCCGACCTCCTCTCTTGGCCTCACGACGCGCGTGCGTGCCGAGCGGTTAGACTATTAGCACCATGTTAGTAAAAACTGTTTTCGGGGTGGACGGTCCCACATGTTTGCAGTTGACATACTCGCTCAACCGACTGTGTCGTTTCAAACGACCAACGAGAGCGCCTGCGCACTTGTTTGACGTCATTCGACCCTATTTCTTTGGTCCTTTTCACGTCAATTACCAGCGGTGATATCGACACAGTACCACCGAGCCTGCAAGACACGCGGAAATGAATTGCCTTGCTCTCAGGTCGAGGCTGCACCTCTTGAATCGTTGCATTGACCTGCACCAAATTCAACAGAGTGACATGGCGACGTCGGCACCCAATGGCCGAACTAGTAAGTACAACGCTGCCAGCCACATCGTGCGACTTGCAACAGGCTCTCCTGCCAAGTCAGCTGTCGTGACTGACACTAGTACTGTCGACCATGTACGCCGCACCCCCTGCAGCTGCTACAAAAGGCGAGTGACTATTAGTGAGTTGTCGTAATCTCCTCCTCACTCATTTCCAGTGACGCATGAACCAAGTCTCGACGGTGACGATCCTATTTGACTTGTCTAAATTTAGGCCCTTATCGAAACCGGAGCACCCCCTATCCTCTCCAGCGATGGGCCCGAGTTCTACTCTCAGTCCCCAACCGTCGTAGTATCTGGTTACAACACATAAGTCCAATCGATCCCACCCGATTTTCGCGGAAGAGTATCGACGCCGTTCTATGACCGCGATAACAGACCATGAACTAGTGGTGCCGAGCAGGCTGGAGTGACAGCCCCTGAAACAGCACCTCTGAGAGCAAATGCGCGGTGGCCAACCAGCCCTCAACCCATGAGGTGTTCGGGCGGCAATTGGCATCCTTGGTCCGCCCGAGAATAGGACCCAAGGAACCGTTTCGATACGATGAACGTTCACCAGTCATTACCGGCTTGATTACTGTTGTTTCACCGCCATACACGGACATCCGCAAGGCACTGCTACTCGATATATTCTGTCGGATGCGTCGGCGGAACCAGGGAAGATACTTCTTACCTCGATAGCAATCACTATTTTGGCCTATTAGCGCCGCCTCACCACGTTCACGGTCAGACCGGTATATCAGTCCTTTCATTCCAGAGTAATACACGTTTATTCTAGCTACCGAGTTTTAACAGGATGCCGAGCAAAAAACCTAGTGATACACTTCTATCGGTCAGAGATACAGTCATGGAACTCCTAAGTAAGACGATACAAAACCAAAATTGAAGAAACCTAAATGCGTACGAAAGCGAACAAAAGAGGTAATTTGGAATAGTCGCGGTGTCCGGGATGAACATCGGTGAAGAATAGATACGAGAGGAACTGCAGCATCGAAAACCGCAACGTGCCGATCACCAAGCCAGGGTGTGTAGAACCACTGCAGTGACCCGGAAATTAGGTGGTTTTGGGGCCGGACGATGTCGATTGGGAAAAGGGGTATAACGTCGGCCTTCTTTAGAGGCAGCCGTATCGGCAGATGCGTTCCTCCACATCCTCCTCCTCCGCGACAGGTGTGCGCTCAGCTATACCCTCAACTGCTGGGAGAGGTTCGCGCTTCATGAGATCGCCTCCAGTCAGGATCGGGTGATACACAAAGCTAAAAGGCTACCCACAGAAAGCAGTTCCGTCTTCGCCAAAATGGGATCTAATGCAGCTTCAGGAGCGGCCACAGGCACCGGCGACGCAGAGGCTAAGGTATGATACACCAATCAGCGACTATCCAACAAAGAGCAGACTCGCAGATGGAAAACTTACCCAAAGCGGCGATAGCTGCAATGATGGAGAAAACAGCGAACTTAGCAGCGTACATGACGTTTTTGGACGGATGTTATTGTTCTGAAGGGTTTTGAGGAACTAGTTGGTCTCGCTTGGGCGACGAAGAAGGAAGCTGGCTAGAGAGAACAATAAGAGCGGAATATACGAGTTTACTCGGTTGACTCACCAGCAACGTAGCCAGCCACCTTTATACCCCATGTGCAATTTTCTCCTGCCAGATTGTCTGTCCTTCTCGTTTGAACCTACCATTCAAGGACGCCAGTAAGCTAACACTCAAATATGGTATAGACCTTGAGTCCGCATTTGGTTGATAGCTTGTCCCTTCACCCGACAGTCCCACCCACTTCACACGTCCCAGTCGACGGCTATCGAGGGCAGCTTCAAGACTTCCCTCTTCCCGGCGGACTTCCCATTTCTGGACTTCCCTTTATACCCTCTGCACGATTGATCTTCCGGGCCACGCGAGTGAGTCGAGAAGAACCACTGCGAACGACTGCACCTTCCTATTTTGGATCAAAGGTCGTCAAGCTGCTGCTGCCAGCGAGGCAACTGCGGGTCACCACCTCAGCGAAAAGTGAGAATGACAGAATACGCCACTGATTTAGCCACGGTCTTTGGTATAACCGCATTCGACCACAGCTCACTGCCAGTACTTAGCCCTAAGTCTGGAAATTCCAAGGTGCCTGAGTAAACGCCCACGGACTTCCGACCACTTTCCGATAGTCGACTCCGAGCGCGCGCTCCGTGACATGGGTGCCTGAGGTGAGACGGTCCAAAGACGTCATCACAGAAACCCTGTTCAGCGGAGAGAATATCGATTCTGCAAGCAGGCCACAGACTTTGGTCGGCTTCCACGCAGGTGCTCTACCACTCTGAAGTTACGCTGACCACACGGCGTAGCCCAACCATGCAACATACACCAGAGAGTCATGGAGCTCCGAGTTCTTCAAGAGGTGTCTACGCTTGACCAGCTACCATTAATCGTTCGCATTGTCCGTGATTGGGGAGCGGATCGCAGTCCTGTCGACAGAACCGGAGGTGAGCAAACCTTTCCGGAACGTGCTGTTGCACCAAACTTGCCTATTGCCCTATATCTTCATTCGCAAGGAATTTCCCCTGCGCCACCGTCCTTAAAGAAAACAAGACGTTCCGTAGTGCGTGCCTACCCGCCGCGCACCATAGAATAGCCTTTCATAGTTCCTATCGTCTCCACGTGGTATGGCGCGCCGAATCGCGATGGCAGTAAACAAGGCTCCCGTTTTTTTCAGGTCAGGAAAGCGGTAACCCACCATCCAGGGTCGTACTTCCTGTTCGCGGTAGTCCACAATGTTTCAGTCATGAATGATCGCCATCATCAAAGTGACCGCAGCTAGTACTGTATTGGGATACAACGGTTACTCGCTGAGGTGCGTACCTTAGGGAGCCCTGAGGACTCAGCACCTTCACTCATGCGTACCTTGTGCGGCCGCTCAGACACTTACCAATGCCGGTCGTTGTCCTGCAATGCTGAAGGGTATCGAGACAGAGACCCTTCTTAGAGAGTAGTCGCAGCGTACAACGAACGTCCGTATGCTTATCTAAGCTGACAATCTTGGTCTATCAGGCCGTCAATGCTTCAGCGACAATCCTTACTCACATCTGCACCGTGTACTCGTGCTTCAAATATCTATAAATCCGTGTGTGACTCCATTCAGTCCGTCTTCGACCATTGATTCCATTGCATGCATGAGATGTTGCAAGAAAACACCCTCCTGGCTCACGAAGCAAAGTTCAGGGAAGTGATGAGTAATTAGCTTCCCAACTTGGCACCGGAGATATTCGAGGCGCACCTGAAGAACGAGAGGGACGACTCACTCATGCAACTGCGTATATCCCTTCGTATCGCCGCACGGCGGTCTATGCGGAGCGAGGTATATTCCACTTTCCCTTGGAAGTACTTTGGATCAAATCAAACCAGCGCCTAGTCGTTCTTCGCCCCGCCGCATGCTAACGATCCTCGACTGAGACTTTTGTGGTTCTCATGTACTCCCGTTCGCTGATGCACATTTTGACGTGTTTTCTCTGGACGTGAGCAAAGTAAAACAACAAGCACGCCAGACCACTGCCAACTGACACTCGGCTGACTGATTTAGTGTTGTCCATGACTGGGTGCACTCTAGGTGAGGAAACCCAGAACATCACCTCGCAGCCAACCTGGTGTCGGTGCCGATTTCAATATCTGTAGAAAAAATTGATTTATAGCATTCTTCAGGTCAGAATCGATAGACAACGTAACCTTGATGTTAGATGCCTTGCTGAATAGTGTTTTTGCGTGAGCTGCAGTGTGGTTGTAAGGGTAGCTCGCATAAGCGAGGACCCCTATAGAACCCACCGGTGATCCTGGCTCCACAGCATTTTGCACCAAGTACCCCAGCAAATGTAAACGGAATAAGCAGACACTGTACCACTAGACCACAGTAACACTAAAATCTATTACTGTATTTGCATGACGATCAGAAGTCATCATTTGTCCGGATGCGATTTACGGTTATAGGTACATTCCAGTCAGAGCAGAAACCACGGAAAAATTGCGAGCGGCTAACGGAAGAGTAGCGAGTCCTTTAGACCAACCAAAACGAGGGCGGCCATAATTTAAAATCATCCGATTTAAACGAGCGTATGAAAGCGTTGTACGAGCGAGTTTAGCTCGCGTCATCGATGAAAACTCTTAGCTGAGCTTTCCAGAAGCTTAGAGACAGCCAAAGCGACAGATGCGCTCCTCAACGTCCGTCCCTTCCCCAGGAAGAGGATCCGGCTCGCGTTTGGCCAGACCATCGACACCTGCTGCACGATCAGCGACGACAATATCGTCCCCGCGCTAACAAAGGCTTGAGTATAGTTCACAGATCACGGAACCAGGAAACTCACAGCAAGCACATCCCTGAACAACTCTATGCCTTCGGTGTACGGAACAATGGCCGGCAGCGGGCTCGCCGCAACGAACAGACTCCCTGGAAAGATCGTCAGTAAATATTTCACATGGGTCGAATACAGAACCCTACATAAAGAAAGGCAGACGAGGTAGGATGAAAAGAGGTTGACCCGAGAGAGCATCTTGGCCGGCGAAACGCGAGAGAGCACAAACGAGCCTCTCGGACACAGATACTCCAATGAATGGATGCTCCCGGAGTCGACCGGGACTGAGCAAATAGCTGCTAACTCGGAGATGCAGGTGGTAGGAGGTTGACTTAATAGCGTGTAGAGCCTAGTGAGAGACAGGGATGCAGCGACGAGCGTGTTGAAAGTAGTGGTCGAAGAAGAGTCTGCATTCCGGAACAAAGCAAGGAGGACTTTTTATCCGTTGAAAGGGCAACGGCTGTGAGCAAACGCTTTGTGTGTTGCTACTCTCGTAAATGAAATTGCTCTGCATGCTAGAACAAGGCCCGACGGTTAGGTTTGGTTTCCCCCTTCACGGTGTGTAAGCGGTCATATACAAATAGCAGTGAGTCCCCTCATAGATGGCTGACAGGACATGGGTGGGGCATATCTGCCACACATGTACGACAGAGTGGCCGGACTGAGAAGTGCCCGAAGACTTGTCCAACAAAGGGAAGGTAGAAAGGCAGACGGAAGACGAAGACGGAAACAACACCTGCCCAGATTGGAAAGTGGCTTCACTGTGATCATATTACATAAGCAGCCTCCGTGGACACTGACTGGCAGTCTGGCACCCACGAATGTACACTTACCAGCATCCCGTGCAAAGGATCGATGGCATTTGGCACTTCCGTAGGGTTCATTTCTTGGATCCTATCTTTAGTTTGAATGGGAATAACGTCGGTGCATGGCGTTTCTCACTCTAGTCCTCAAATGCGACGCCACATGGTACATATATTAATGAAGGCCTAGGTCCTCGTCTCAAGGCTACGCCTTCCCCCTTCGAAGTGCCTTTTAGAGCATACAGTATTCACGGCGTTAAAGGTCGCCTTTGAAGCACGCCGTAGTGCAACACGCTTGTATTATAGCAACCACGAAGAGTCCATGTATTCCCGTACCGATGAACTTACTTACTTTTTCCCGAAAGGGCTGAGGTAAAGGCATATCCCAACTAAGCCCATCAGCAGCTCTAGGCTGTGCTAACAGTCGTTGTCATAGGTAATGACCCTATGGGGGGGAACGGGTAATCACCAAGTGTCGCGGGACGACCCACCAACCCGTCCATTTGGAAAACATGTTTCTAGGATCGATCAAAAATCCTCCGACTTGGACAGAGAGCCCTGCCCAGAAATATGAAAAAATGCCGGTAAGTGGGAGAATGAAACCTACCGCTGTCCGGCAGAGCGTCGTATAGTAACACCGCTTAAGGAGAGATAGTGGAAGAAAGGAGGAAGAGCTAATCTCAGTGTTTTGATTTGGCTTCGGATCACGGAACAAACCGCATTGCACACTCTCGTGAATGGATCTGTTCAAGTATGATTTTCTTCGGCGAAGGTTCGGTGCCCAGATTCCGTGTCCCCCATGGACTCATTCTCCGACTACCAATCCCATGTTGAACGTCCGCGGAAGACGCCTCTACGATCCTGTAGCGAACAAGTGCAAACCATGCAATATATGCGGTTATGGTTATGGCGTATAAGTGGGCTTGTGAGCTCCGAGGTGAGCGAGGAGCCGCTCACTAGTGCACAAGCGAAAGACCAAAGCCCCGGAGAGGCATGCGTATACCAGCTGCTGGGAAGCCCGACTACCGTTTCGTGACAAATCGTTAAGCGTCAATGTTTGATACGTACGACGATGGTGAGGGTTCGTAATCCATCCATCCAAGCAACTAACAATTCGGAACTGGTATCATGTCTTCGTCGAAGCTAATCCTGGAGGGCGACAGGTCTCCCAACACGCCGTGAGCCTTCGTTACGTGCTCTGCCCCATCTTGTTTGTCTCTAGTATTCTGTTCATCTATATAGGAGAGGTGCTGACGGTAAAGAAAACATCAGCGATGAAGCATACATGGCATATTACAAGTGAGTTTCGACCGTTCCGTGTCGCCGGGGCCCCTCACAGTTCCAAATACGGGTAGTTCGAGGCTCTCAGGTTTTCTACCAAGTGGCGATGGCGTTACATGACAAGACAACGTAGGGCGTGAACTGGACGAGGCGCCTCGGACAGCCAGCATACCTAGAATACGGTCAATGGCACACCTACCACGGGACCGGAGGCTTTATACCGTAATCACCAAGTTCCATCACTAACCTGGAATCGTAAGCAATTCAGAACTTCACGTCTTGGCACTGGCTGAGCTGAGGAGCCTGCATCGGTGCCGCTGACAACATACGCTATTCAATACAGTCTTTCTTGCTCACGGTCCACGCTGCACCACGTGACCACCATTTTCGGGATATGGCAAGCAACTTATCGTGGACCTGGTGCCACTTCGACATCGCACTAACCACTTAGGTTTTCTGACTCGCCAAAGTTCTCTGTCTGGTACGTTGTCGAAATTATGGACCGGTAAGTTCGTCCGCTCGAGACTTTTCGTCTGATGAAACCGTTGTATCATCATACTTTCACTCAGACACGAGGTCTTCGGGCGCTCGTGGATGATTACGCTCCCCTGCGCGACAGCAGGAGTTGAATCTTCTCTCTGAATCTTCGCTCTTCCTTATTCCTTAGTAGCGTATTAATGTTTGGGTCAGCTGACAACGGCGATCTACAGAATTCTCGCGGATTTGATGAAACCATGAGGCTCAGGCGCTCACCCTAAGTGGTATGGACGGCAACCATGACGTGACGATTGGGCACTACGTTCGGGATGCCCTACTTAGTTAGTACCTGGGTCTATGCACTGCGTGTAGTGGGGTACCCGTGGCAAGTGCGTGCACATACTCGATTCTATTTCGCGGTTACGGCTTCTGTATATCCCATGATAATCGAATCTATCTCGATCTTAAATCCTACCTGCCTCTTTTCTGTGTGATGAGTAGGTCGCGCGTGCACTTCACCTCGTGTCCTCGGCGACGCTAGGTGCAGGTTTGGGTCGCTGCGCGTTGTCCCAGCGCACACGTCGCGTTTCAGTCACCCCCAGGGCAGTGTCAGTCGCAGCAGCCACGGACTGTGCAACATGTCACTCGGGGCCACGGAACGGATCGACGATGGGCTCCGTCAACAGTCTCAGCCAAGTCAACATATCGGTACCGAGGGCATCTGCAAGGAACTCGGCGTTGTTTGCAAGCATCTTTACACACAACGTCAGTCAGCTTTGAGCTGATCTGACGTGCTCGACACCAGGAGGAGTTCGTGTTTCTGGCTCGGTGTGCGTGCCCAACACCCCAGAACCATCACCCGGCTAGCCAGATGTGTGAACGGCTTGGAGCCAGCGAGCACGCCTCTGACACGAGGCAAACTGGCATGCGCCACACGTTTTGCCGAACCGCAGGGCACTTATAATTTCTTCGACCGTGGCTGGTCTGCTTATACTGTGCCCATCCTTCGACGCTTTACCTTCTGGCTCTCATTTACGCCGTTCAGTTAGAACTTATGATGGATATCGAAATGACATCACCAATTGGGCCCATGATCGCTACGGGCTGTGAGGAGACTCGCCGGCACGAGTTCCCTGTAAGAATTTTAATATTGATTATCTGGTTGAGATTCTAACGGATATGAATTACATCGAACCAAACGTTCTCATCTAGGGATATGCAGCTGAGGTGGATTTGTGTAACCTCCTGCAATCGATGACCTTGTCCAAACGGAAGACCAAGGTAAGTTGCGAGGTCGAACTTGGTCTGATGGCAAACATGCTCACGCTCCCTGGAGAAAGGATCTCGAGGGACCAACAACAACGCAGCCCTCTGTCCCGTATGCCTTGCAAGGTGTAAACGGGCTCGATGCAAACACGGAGGACTTGGCTTACCTCGTACGTAGCATCGTAGCCCTCGTTCCTGGGCACCCATCATCGATACAAGATGTACTCACGCGTTTTCTTTTCTCTTTCCTCCCTCAGTCCGACGCGTCGGAATCGTCAAACTCAAAGTGCAGTTCATGCGACCCACACCCTACATCCGACAGCTCACGAACAGCAACCACCATCATCCCAACTTCCCGACTCCCGGCATGCCACTTCCTCCAATCCATTCTCGCTTCCCTCGCCCCCGAGTCCCCCGTGCTCTCTCCGTCCCCTTACCCGTATCCCGTAGCGTCAACCTTCCAGACGACGGACGGCGCGTACGTGGACACGATTCTAATCCATCGGAGCCTTCAAAACGCGTTCCCTCCAGGCCACAGAGGATGCGCCGTGGCTCTACAGGAGATCGCTCGGGCCCTTGAACTACGCGCCTGGCAGGCTGGCCGGGACTCGGACGCTGACGCCGTTGCAGCGTTACGCCAGGAGGCGTTTCTTATGGCATCTTAATGCGGCTGACACGATCTCCTTTTTTCTTCTTCTAAATTCCATGGGGACTTACTTTCAAATGACCAAACATTAATGTCCGGGACACTAGTGTATCGCTGATCTGCGCTCCTTACATGCTTTGTAGATGATGAACGCTGCTGCGCAGCACTGGTAGCACTTATGGACGGGTACCATCGCACTACCGAGTATCACTTACAACGAAGTAGACGTCGCACTGAAGTTTAATCGATCAATCGCACATCTTTGACTACTGACATTTGCCGGAATAATCCACAAACATCTGGGAGAACTAGTGAGAAGAGGTACTTTTTTTTACGTCCAGGTCCAGCAAGTTATTAGTGTTGGCGTGGACCAGCAGCCAAGCGTCTTATCGCTCGCCATTAATTCCACCCCCTGTCCACCTCGGGACGACAGATGCGTTCGGTTTTTTCGATTTGTGCGAGTAACAGCACCACCCATTACTCTCCACCATCCTCCATGTCGAGGTCGCCCTCGACACCCACACCCTCCCCAAAATCGTCAAACTCGAGGTCATTGCCATCATGCTCCCACCGCTCTTCCTCCTCGTATACCTCGACATACCCCACCGTAGGCTCCGGCACCGTGTCATGCGTGGGAGGAGGACCGTTCATGCCATGACTATGATTGCCCTGAAGCGATTTTGAAACGACCGAAATGACCTGGTCCATTCGATCGCCTAAGCGATCCTCCAATTCTTCGACGATCTACAGATAGATGATCATGGTCACATGCACGTGAATACTAGTGTTCGGTAGCCAAAACAATAATAATAATTACTTACGACGTAGAGTTCCACCGCCTCCGTCGGCGCGAGATTGACTACTTGAAGTTTCTCAGCTTTCGTGAGACCGAACGGTGCGAGGTCCTTGACGAGCTGCGTGACCCCAACTTCGCACTGTTGCCGCATAGGTTGGTATTCCGCAGACAAGTATTGGATAGTCTTGGGTAGTAGTAATAGTGGTAATAGAAGTCGTCAGTCACGACTGCTATCAAAGCCAGGAAAGCGAATGGGAATGTTGCACACACCTCGAGCTCTACCGTCCTCAAGTTCTCAGACACTTCTTCGATATGCGAGTCCTGGGTCGGTTTCCCGGCTGCATCTTCCTCTTTCTTGGTACGAAGCGCCGCTTTCGTTCGCGCGACGTGTTTAGCGTCGAGTTCGCGTAGGAGCGTTAGGACTTCGAAATTAGAGAGAAGAGCTGTTCGTGAGTTAACAACCTAGAAGTATGATATCAGATGTTCGTTGTTCTGCGCGAAGACGCCCTTCGTACCTCCATGCCATGCTATTATTCAATGCTTGACACTTGCTCGCCACTTCATAGCAGTCGTGGCCGTTGACGTTGAGGTTAGGGTTACACTTGCTCAGAAACTAAACAAAACTCCAGGAAAGAGAATCAGAGAGCACCGATAACATTCAAAGACAGTCGATAGATAGCATTGCCAAAGTTATAGGTACAGGAAACATATGATGTACAGAAACTGCGCGACGTCACAAGAAACCAATTAGCGGCGGACATATATATCCGGGCTCTAATATGAAGTTGCGTTGTTGAAGATAAGCTTATTGGGGCTGCCTTCACCAACGTCTGCAATGAGGCCCTTAGACGACAAGTCAAGGAGTGCCTGCTTGAGGACCTTGGGTGAGAGGATGGTAACGTCATCTGAAGGGATAGGCGCTAGGAATGCTGGTGGTGGGAGGTAGGCGACAACCCAGCGGGGAAGCACCATGTATGCGATGGCATATACCGAAGCGTAGCGGTCGTTCCACTCTGAGATCGGAGCATCCTTCAAAAGCGTTGGGTTGAACGTTGCGGAAGGATAGATGGAGAGCAGGTATGCCAGAAGGCCAGCAGTATGGGGAGAGGCCATAGAAGTACCAGACAGGGTAGCGATTGCATGGGGGCTACCTTTGTATGTAGACAGGATGTTGAGACCTTGATGGATGTTAGCTGGCCCAAGGTGTGCATAAGAAAACACGAACCGGGTGCAAAGACGTCGACACATTCGCCGTAGTTTGAGAAATAGGCCCTTTCGTCGCCGAGAGTGGAGGCACCGACGGTGACTGCCTTCTCAGCACCAGCAGGAGAGTATTTGCAAGCGTCCCGATCGTCGTTACCTAGCCAAGGCATTAATAGATCGGTCACATGCAGCTAATAGGTGCATACCTGCGGCGACAGCAAAGTGAATACCCTGGTCGACAGCCCTGTTCACTGCTATTTCCAAACCGGTCGATTTGCCACCTCCAAGACTCATATTTGCAACGGAACCCTTGTGCTTGCTCTTGCCAGTAGCAGCACGCTCGGCACGGGCTTCCTTGGCCTTGTCTAGGGCCGATTTGCGTGCCCACTCTACTCCGGCAATGACGTCAGACATGGAGCCACTACCGTTCGAGCCGAGAACCTTGACTGCGATCACTCGCGCCCTCTTAGCAACACCGTACTTGATAGAAGCGATAGTGCCAGCACAGTGAGTACCATGGCCGTTCTCATCGCTGTCGGTGTCGTCTCGTGGTACAGTATAGCCCCACTCAGCACGATCCTCGAACTGTTCGTGTTGGGTGTTGATACCGGTATCGATAATATAGGCATCTACACCCTCTCCTGCCACGTCATCATAGACGTACTTCGTGAAAGTCGAGAAGGTCAACTTGTGTCGATGGCTTATCCGCGCAAGGCCCTATGGTCACGTATGCACTTAGCTGGCGGACAGATTCAGAGAAAGAAACGTACCCAAGGTGAGCCCTTCTGTTCGACGATAGTCTCATTGAAGACTGTCGCACGGACCACCTGGTCCATCTCCACGAAGTCAACTTCGGGCATCCTCCGGATTTGTTCTATGACGCCCTCCGTGAACTCGCCTGCGTATCCCTTCAGCCCACCGTCATAGACATGACGAAGACCGTCAGCCACAAAGTTCCCGAGGAGGGAATCTGAGGCATGAGCCATCTGCAAGAAGTTGAGATGGTTGTCCATCAAAGCCGGGGACACGTCCTCCTTGAACACGACAATGTAAGAGTTGCCGATCGAGCCATGGGGATGGTCCTCGACGTGGAGGGGTGCGACAGACAAGTGAGTCCGCGTAGGTGCATGATAAGGTGATGTGGACAGAGGAGTTGCGAGCGCAAGTGGTGCAAGGGGCAGTGCCAACGACAGCCAGACTGCGACGAGGCGGGACATGGCAGCAGCTGAAAGGGAGACGCAAGCCAGTCGACCGTATTTGAACACTTCCGGGGAAGTGTTTGGCTCTGTTTGTCGGCGGTGACTATCTTTCCGAGTATGGAAATGTCTTCCTATCGTCCTATCGCACGCAATGTTCTGCGAAGAGTGCGCGTGACCGACTCCGAGGCTCGAAGATAATTATCGAATGGCTGGTGTGACTTTGCAACGTTTCTTGGCCCACCGCGTGGCCAGCCCGTGGTTTGAGGCGGCGTCTTCCCGGTGCAATGGACACTCTCACGTGACCACGCTGCATCCCGATTGGTCCACTGAGAAGCTGTTTCAATGACTCGGGCGTCGTGTAATAATTAGAGTAACTCGAGGCTCGCAGCGCAGAGTCGGCGCAAGGCTGCCAAGATGAGTAGCGAGGACACGAGTGGACCGTTCCCTGGTCTGTCCACCACATCCTCTGTCGTGTCCTTGTCGGGCATGCTTGGGCGCCACGACGAAACCACTCCACTCGTCAGTCAGCGAGACGTCGAGACCGGTCCTGCACCCTACGGCACGAGGAACGACGATGCATCGGAAGCTGGTATGTCTCAGTCTCCACACTCTACTAACGTCGCGTCATCGTCACTTGTATACAGACACACACCCTCCACGCTCGTCGTCGTCCAAACGCAACTCCAAGTTTGCAAGGAGAGTAAGATACTATGTTCCGTCCACCGCCTGGATACCCGACTATTCACTGTCTTAGTATGCATATCTTTTGTATGCGCTCTGTCCGTTCCTTACTTTACTCATTCCAGTCTCGGAGGCGACTTGCTCGCTGGCATATCCCTCGCAGCAATGTTAATACCCCAATCTGTCAGTTACGGAACGTCCCTCGCAAAACTTAGCCCTACTGCCGGGTTGGTACGTATCCTTGCGCTGCACTATGCCACGTCCTGTTCCATACTGAACCGCCATCGCGTGCCAGTTTGCAGCCTCCATACCTCCACTCATGTACAGCCTACTCGGCGGATCACGGCAGTTGAACGTCGCTGCCGAAGCCGCTCTGTCCTTGCTTGTAGGACAAGCAGTCACGGAATACCGTCACAGTTACCCCGAGGACGATCCTAATCACATTGGCGTCTCGGTGGCCACCGCAATAGGGCTACAGGTGTCCCTTGTCTGCTTTCAAATCATTATCTCGTGTTAATAACGTGCGCCCAGGTTGGCTTATTTGCTTCTTTCCTAGGCTTTTTCCGTCTTGGGTTTCTGGACGTTGTTCTCAGTCGTGCTCTCCTCCGTGGCTTTGTCACTGCAATTGCGTTGGTAATCGCTGTGTAAGTGAACGAGGTATCGACCGTACGTCACCATCCTGATTGTCGCACAGCGAGCAATTGGTTCCCATGTTTGGGTTGGCAGAATTAGAAAACGCGCTTCAGCCAGAGTCGACGCTGGACAAGATCATCTTCTTGATGGAATATATATGGTCAGATGCACATAGACTGACGACTCTCATCAGCTTTGGCATGCTGGCAGCCTTGATATTCTTTCGAGCATTCAAAAACTACTTCAAAAATACTTGGTGGATCTATCGTCTTCCCGAAGTCCTCATCGCCGTCGTTTTGGCCACCAGTACGTATCTCTTCAGCGATCTTGCTGGATGATTGATTGACGCGGACATCCAAGCCATTTCCAAAGAGTTGCGGTGGGGCGAACAGGGGGTCGCCATCCTTGGCGATGTGTCTGTTAGCACTGGTTCTCACTTCTTCAAGTTTCCTCTACGGAAATCGACGCGTCGTTTCATTCGGGGAACGACATCGACCGCTATGTGAGAGCTTCGTGGTGTTCTGCGTAAGAATCGACGGCTTATCGTTTTTCAGCCTGATTACGATTTTAGGGTACCTGGATAGTATCGTGGCTGCTAAACAAAACGGAGACCGATACGGATACTCGATCAGCCCTAACCGGGAGCTGGTCGCTCTCGGTGCCGCTAACCTCTTCGGTTCATTCGTTCCTGGTACGCTACCCGCGTTTGGCTCGATTGTCAGGTTTGTTTGCAGTACGGACTGTCTCCCCTTGGATTTTTCTTGACGTACACACGCCTCAGGTCTCGAATCAACGGTGAGATCGGTGCAAGGTCACAGCTCGCCTCGTTGGTCGCGGCGGCCATCGTTCTCCTTGCAACTTTCTTCCTCTTGCCAGCGTTGTATTACCTTCCGAAATGCGTGCTTGCATCGATGTATGAGTGTTTCGCGATGCTACGCAATCGAACTGACCCACTTCGTGCAGTATCTGTCTCTTCGTAGTATCGCTTTTCTCGGAGCTGCCACACGACCTGATCTACTATTACAAGTTCGTCCATGTCTTCGTTTCCTACCTTCCAAATGCTCACGTAGTTTTATTACATTCTAGCATCGGAGCCTGGACAGATCTCGCGATGATGTTCATCACATTCTTCCTTTCAGTCATCTGGAACATCGAGATTGGCATCGTCGTCAGCTTGATTATATCCCTGTTGCTCGTCATCCGACGTTCCTCCAAGACGCGCATGACTATCCTTGTTTGTTTTGTTTCTCTCATCGCACATTTTGCTTTGCCTGAACTGTTGGGTTCCAGGGCCGGATTCCAGGTACGGATCAGTGGAGACCGGTAACAGACAATCCGGAAGCAGAAGACGTCCCAGGAGCGCTCATCGTCCGCATCCGAGAGAGCCTTGATTTTGGTGCGCGAGTTCATATGCGTATCACGCTCTTCAGTTCATTACTTACACCTTTACTTGGCACAAGCGAACACCTCACAACTCAAAGGCAAGTCCCGATCTTTGCTGAACCCGGAGAGTTGATGGTGATATTGATGGGCCCGTCTGTCCGTTTCATCAACATCACAGTACGCTTGCGTCGGTTCGAGTTGTACGGCGTGGAACCAGCCCATCCGTCGGATGAACCTCGGAGACAGACACCTCGAGTCCTCGTCTTCCATATGGCAGACGTCGAGACTTGCGATGCTTCGTACGTCACGCTTCATTCAGGTAAACTGCATCATCTCTGCTAACTGATACGCCCCGGATTGCATATATAGGGCAGTACAAATCTTCCACGAGCTGCTCGAGACGTACAAGGCAAGCCTCCATCGATCATCGTTACCAAAGTTCAATTGCACTAACATCGGTTGACCCGTTGATGTAGAACCGCGGGGTTAGCTTGTTCGTCACGCACCTCCGCCCTAATATTCGCAAGACGTTCGAGAACGCTGGAATTGTTGACATGTTGGGTTCCGACGCTTTCTTTGATACACTCGGGGAAGCAATGGCCAAGGTAGAACGCAGGTGATGAGGGGACGACGCGACGATTTTTCTATTACGATTTGATGATGGTTTGGAATCTGACTGCTGGAGATTTGGATCACTGTTCGATTTGCACTGCTGTACATAACATACATACATGCATACATACATCCTTCATACGCTGCTTGTCATGGCTCTACATCAGTATGTATCATTAGGAGCTAGACTCCTTCGTTTGGGTTTCTGACCCACCAAGTGGGATGCTTCGGTTCGAGAATTGGGACACGAAAATAATTAAATCCTTTCCTAGTAACGTTCGCCGAAAATATCCTCCTCGTATGCCTTGATTTCTAGTAAACCCCAACGACGATAAGCAACCCATCATCCACATTTACCGCACCCCAAAGTCAAGAATAACTCACGAAGCGCGACATGCTTTGAGAAGAACCGACAAAACGACAAGTTCCCCATCAACGACCACAGACCGGCCACCTTGTCAGCATCTGGCCCATGTCCGCCGACCTCGCGTGACACGGAATTTAGTTCACCCTCTTCATTGAGACCCCATATGGGCTGGACGGCGCTGTGGAGATCGGCTGGTAGGAGCTGGAGGTAGGCTTCGCGTGCACTCCCGTAACTGTGCGCTTGTTTACCTTGTTACTTTCCGAGCACTAGGAGGTGGACGCACCCCGTAGCGAAAACGACGACGTCCGCGTCCAAGGTCGAGCCGTCCTCGAAGAGGAGGCCAGTTGGTGTGAACCGGGCGATGTGCCCGTCGGCCTTCAACTTGATCTTTCCGTCGATGATCTTCTGAGAAGCCCCGACGTCTAATAACCGTCAAACACATTTCCCAAAAGAAATCTACAAATGATGCTTACCGATATAATGCCCCCCAAGTCTCTGCAAAGCGAGCCGATATATTCCAGATCCGTCTTCACCCATATTAAGCTTGAACCCAACCCTGCGGAGTCCATCGAGGATATCCCTGTTTATCACAAGTTAGCGGGCGACACCGCAATAGGCTTCTGGTGAACCGTGAACACACTTGTCGGCTTCGGCGATCACCTTGGCCACACGTTGATGCAAGAGCTTGACGATCGCATTTGGAAATGAGAGATTGATGCGATCGGCGATGTCAGTGGGAGGACCATTCTCGGAGTACATTGCTGCGCTAATTTGAGACTGACAAGTACTTCGGCAAGATAGATTTATGAACTTACGACCCAAAAGTATCGGTAGGCCATTCTTCGCGGACATAATATAGGTCGAGCTCCTCTGAACCATAGTAACATCTGAAAAGCGCCGAGACGACCATGAGAGAGAGAGAGACGAGCACGTGAATGGCACTCACCAACACCATGATCCGCATAGTCCAAACAAATATCGTGGGCTATACACGAAAATCAGCAGATCGCGTTGGCAGGCGCACTGTCGCGAGTACCTGAGTTACCCGCGCCCACTACTACAACCTTTTTACCGAGATGGTCGGTGGCAAGTTTATGCTTGCTTGAGTGTAACACCTGGCCTTTGAACTCGTCCTGTGTTTGTGTCGACCAAAGATAACCTGATGAGTTAAACAAATACCAACCGAGAATCATAATCACATACTCGACGGGGAATATTCGGCACTCTGATGGTGTCGCTGCTAATGCCGAGGGCGAACACGACATGGTTCACTTCGAAGACACGCTCCCTTCCGTCCCCGCGGATCACTTTAACCGACCACTTCCTTCCCTTCGTACCCGGTTCGATAGACACAACCCTGGTAGATGTCCATACTTTGAGTTCGAATACGCGAGCATAAGATTCTAGCCAATCTGCCAGCTTTAATGCTGGCGTGTAAATAGGCCAGTTTGGAGGGAATCTGAAACAAAGATAACTAGTCTATCCAGGTATCTTCACCGTAACACACGTACGGCAAGTAGGGCATATGATCAGCCCCTATACCCCAGCTCAATGAGGTATCGACAGAAGTGGTGACTGGTCACTCACACACTGGATCATGCAGGCAAAGCGATGCATATCGGTTCCTCCAGTTGTCACCGATGCGTTCGTTTCGTTCGATAATCAGTGCGTTGACGTCTAACGCCTTGAGTCGTGCAGAGGCTTCTAATCCACTCTGACCACCGCCTACAACGATCACACTAGGTTCCTCGTCGAGGTATTCCTGTTCCTTCTTCCTTGCTTCGGCTGGCTCCCCATGGTTTTCCCCCGGGTTACTAGGCCTGATCTTCTCTGGGAAGCCCCTGAGGCCCTCGAGATTGGTGTATACCATATGCCCTTTCCATGAACCATTTGCCAACGGAACGAGCCGGAAGATCCCCGATGCGTGTCCAACTGTAGTGTCAAAGGTAAAATAACCTTGTATCCATGCCAAATCTTCAAAAGGCGTTTGGAGCTCGACAAGATCTTCACGCAATTTGAACGTAGAAGGATTGAACTTCGGCAATTGGTCTGCAAGGAACTTGTTAACTCTATCTCTTCCCTCGTAAGTGTGATAATCCCAGGTAAGCGCCAACATATCACGCCAGAGGGCTTCATCGGTGAGCAATTCAACGACTGCGGTTGCGTCCTTTGAGGACACGGCGTTAGCAAATGCAGTAAACCAGGCTTTCGCAATGGCTTGCGCGTCGATGGTGGGGTCCACGGTGCTTCCTAGTCTTTGGAGGGTTGGCAGGAATGTGACAAAAGTCTGAGTCGCCGTGGCCATGCCGGATGTCGTGGAGAGTCAAGATAGTAAGATGGAAAGTGGAACCTCACTTGGTTCATATTATAGTCACTGAGAACTTGTCTGACATGGGAGCGATTTCACCGTTTTAGCAGTCTCGGCATTAGGTATTTTCCCCGAGTCCTGAACTTCAAATCAGGGAACTGGCAATTGGTCAGGACTGGTTTGTGACTGGTTCTGACTAAAATCTTGTTCACTGATGACTTGTCTGGTCGTGCTATGCTTTCTCTCAGTGCTCCTGCCTGACGATCGCTGTTTAGTCAACACGGAAACTTGACTATTGCTTGCCCGTTGCTTTCATCGCGGTAATACAACTCACCCTCAACGTCCTTGCTTCGGGTTATTCTGATAACAAGTTTTTACGTCCATAGTGAGTCTGCGACAACGTAAGCAGTGCTTTGTACATACCAGTTGGCATGGGCTTGTGATCTTGGTCATCGTCAGCGCAGATTACGAATGTCATATGCACAGTCATTCCGCATTGCTCCTGCTTTTGACCTTTGCTACATTCATATGGGTTCCTATCCGCGGCGTCGCTAGTGTGTGGCATGACAAGTGCATCATCCTCGTGTGTCGGATGTGGGATGAATACCGGCGGGCTCCTTATCCTATTTGTCTCGTTCGACCATTCCTCGTGGCGATGTTCCTCGCAACCTACGTCGTTTCGTCTGCGCGTTAACTTGTGCTCTCACCTATCTCTAGTTTGTCTGAATTGCTTTTGCGGGGTGGTTACAATGCGTGTACTTACCTAAGCTAGTCGGTCGATTCCATCCCGCTTCCATTTCCTTGTGCTAGATGTTGTGGAGAGCCAGGACAGAATATAGAAATATCTGGGATCATAGTATCTCCCAGAGGCCTTGCATTACAGAAATGCTAGCGGCATATGTAAGGCCGATGGCATGTACGCCAAGCAGGCCATTGTGTAGCTTGACTACTGCCTGTCTGCCTTGTGTTCAAACACCTGTTCGAGTTCAAGACCGTGAGCCTTTACAACGATGGTGCCGTGAGTGTGGAGTAGTGAACAATACAAGCAGTAACTGTTGACAACAGATCTTGTTCATGGTGGTGCATTCACGATGGAGTCAATGCACTCGTACATCGGGTTGCAGGTTGTCACGTGACGGTGGCGTCTAAGGGTATGCCGATGAAGATGCCAACTGATAATACTAGACACGAAGCTAGACCGGGAGAAAACATCGAGGGATGGTGGAACGCTGAGACTTGCTCAGAACATAAAAAGGCTTCTAATGTACAATGCTCTGGCATGGTAAATGTCAGGATTCTGAAGAGAACCAGCACACGAGGTAGAAACAACGTGACCTCCATCCCTTCACACCGCTGCCACGTTTTTGAAGTTTTGATTCCGGTGAATAAAGTCGACTCCGAGGCTCAGCTGATGGCGAGTAAATCTGTCATCGCCATTTAGCAAATGGGGTGGCCGTTGCTCTGCATCGTCGTTACTTCCCTGGAAGGTGTGTACTACCATCCCCAGCACTTGCGAATAACTATAATACCAACTCGTGCTGGTTTCAAGGAAGCTGCTTGACACTTGTCTGTGATGTCTCCCTCGCAGGTTCCTCGGCCCGTCCATATCCTGTCCCCTGATCTTATCAGCAAACTCAAGAATAGTATAGAGGCTACGTTGGTAGCTGTGATCAAGCAGAACAAACACACTCGCTATTTCTCCGAATCTCTCGTCTTTGCGGATTTTCACTCTGCGCTGCGCGATTTGGGGAGGGATCAGGATGATGATATTTCAGATGATATCTTCTTGGAGACCTTTCGTTCCACGATCCCATTAACATCCTACGAATCTTACGAGCCTTTCGCGAATAAATTCCTTGCGGAACCTTGTCGAGAGGACGATGTTCGAGACATGTTCTCGCCTGGCTTGCCTTATTACATAGGGGTCACGAGTTCAACCTCGAGTCCAAAACCAAAGTTATTCTGCAGGTATCGACATCAACCTCCGAGGCACGATATCCTCAAGGATGCAGGTCAAACATTTTGTACCTTCTCTCTCCATTATCGTCAGTTGGTGCAAGTTCAAGACCGCAATGGGGACACCGTTGCTGCAATCCCCGCTGGTTTAGGGTCATCCGGAATGTTCCGTATGCGGAATGGTTTGGATGTGGCGAACGATCACTTGAATATTAAGTTGGCGAGTACGTCTCGCTAGTCCGAGCTCAATGGTTTGCATCTGACAAATAAATCATTTGTCACTAGGTGGTTGGGCTACTTCACCGATCGCCGTCGGCTTCATCCGCGAGTATCGCACATTCTTGCTCACACACACTCTCTTTGCACTCGCAAACAACAAGATTGAGACGATACTTATACTCTTTTCCACGTCTGCAGTCGATATGATTCGATACATGGAAGAGGAGTGGGATACCCTGCTTGCTTTTATCGAAACTGGTGAACTTCCTCCCTGGGATGACATCCAACACGTCCGGGAATACCTTCAGGTAATCGCTCCTCTACCGGTTGGTAGTCGCATCAAGCTGAGCTGGATGTTCTGTTCAGCCTCATTTCCCTCCACGCCCGGAGCGTGCTGCTGAGCTTCGTGCGGTCGGTAAAGCAACGGACCAACCTGGCTGGCTGGTGGAAATTTGGCCTATGCTCAAGACCATCTTTTCCGTCGGTAGCGGTGTTTTCTCTGTCGCGGTTCCGAAGGTCAGCATTGTTACCTAGACTGACACCCTCACACCCAGCTTTTGCATTAGTTACGATTCTACTTGGGCCCCGACGTGCAGCTATGTGGCCTCGGTTTCGCCACTTCTGAGGCTTACATTGCTACAGTCTACGACCCTTCGGATCTGAATCTTTTCAAGGTGACGTCAGAAGACATTATCGAATACCTTGACGTCACCAAAGAGGAGAATGTATCTGGCATCGTACCTCCTGTAAGCCTGCCTTCATTTTTCTTTTACCCAGTCCGTCCTGACTCAAAAAATAGTGGTTAGTTGAGGTCGGGAAACATTATGAGATTGTGTGCACCACTCGTGACGGACTGTGGCGCTACCGCTTTGGGGATGTCGTCGAAATTGCAGGCTTTGATCCGACAGATGGAACACCTATCATTCGCTACTTCGAACGACGAAAGTAAGTATGCCGATGACCTTCCGACATTTCCTGACTAAAGGTGATTTGTAGTATTGTTACGTGGATGGCAGGGGGTCTGCTGACCGAGAAGCATATCACTGCCGCTATCCTAGCGGTGCAAGATACACTTGCCCCGATAACGGAATTCACTGCCATCGTCGATAGCCACAGCGGCATTCCTACCCTTGGATATCTCGTCGAAGTCCATGGCGAACTTCGTGCGTGACTGATATCTCCCAACTTGTTCACGATGACTCTTACCACTGCCAACTTCACAGATCCCGATGCTGCTAAAGCTCCCATGAAGCTGCACAATGAACTTTGCCGTCTGAACGAGGAGTTTGATCCGCAGAGAATGCAGATACCGACCATCCGGGTGTTAAAGCCGGGGACATTCGCGGAGTACAGGCAATGGAGAATTGAGGTAACCAACTCTGGCTCGGGACAAGCCAAGGTCCCTGTGTTGTTGTGGGACATGGTGGCCCAAGAAAGGATGTTGGCGCGTGTCCAGAGGGAATTAAACGGAAACTCGAACGGCGGGATTGTGGAAGGATCACCCTGAGCAGTGAGTAAGAACACACGAGCCAATTCATATCGTGTGTGTTGACCAAAATATATGTAGCATAGTACTATCGGTGACCACTCTCCCACTGAGTCTCAGAACGGCAGGGAGTAGATGCTGTGTCACAGCCCGCCGAATCTATACTCTACTCAACCAACACGTACCAAATGCAGAAATGTTCATCATCTGTCAATGCGACGACTCGACGAGACCGAAAATCCCTGACGGGACATTCTACCAACGTTCACTGTCAAAACCCCCAGTGCATACATCAGTTGACTTTCGCTACGGATGCCCGATAAGTCTTGATCCGAAGTAACGTGTGATCCCAGCCCCTCACCATTGTTCACCAATTATGCCTTGTAGACTTGATCTCTAACCCTAGCAGTCCGACCAACGCGAGTCAACATCCGTTCGGCGTTGGACTGGGCGCTATAGTGCTACCCAGTACTTTATATATGTACTACCAAGTCATTCAACTACTGGAGCATCAGGGCACTGGTTTTCAGGGTTCTCACTGTGACCATCATTCCGTCTCTAATTTTCCTTGCTGTCCTTGACAGCTCCGAGTCTTGGGCATCTGAAAAACTAGTGTTTGGACTTCCATGATAAGCAGCAAGATACTAGGCAGGTCAAGTAAGGCTTTTGTGAGGTTCCTGATGACCATCTCCATAACTCGATGATGCAGAAAATCCCTGTTCGAACATTCTACATGACATCCACGACGCAGACCTTGTAATGTACACATGAGTTGGATTATTCCGAGGTAACTCACGACTCCAGGATCTCAATATCGTTCGCCAAAGACGCCTTCTTCATAAGCTTTGATTTCTAAAAACATTGTCAGTTCGACGAAACATCTCAGCCAGAAGACCCACTCACGCAGTGCGACATGCTTGGAGTGGAAACGACACATGGCCAAATTGCCTAACATTGCCCATAGTCCAGCGACTTTCGCGGCCTGGGGCCCCCGTCCTCCGACTTCGCGCGCAACGGTGTGCAATTCGCCCTCATTGTCGAGACCCCAAAGGGGTTGAACCGCATCATGCAAGTGACTAGGTAGCAACTGAAGGTATGCCGTACGCCCACTCGCGTAACTGTTTCGCATATCCGATTAGGGAGTTACAGAAGTAAAGTCGTTAACCTACCCAGTGGAGAAAATGACCACTTCCGCATCAAGAGTTGAACCATCCTCAAATAATAATCCGTCCGGTGTGAACCTAGCAATATTGCCATTGCTTTTTAGTTTGATTTTTCCATCGATGATCTTCTGCGATGCCCCGACATCTTTTCCCACTCGGTTAGAGAGTTTTGGGAAGGAAAACCACGGATGGAACGTACCAAAGTAGTAACCCCCACCTCTCTGCCAAATCAACTGAACGGGACCGGAATCATCTTCTCCCATGTTCAGTTTGAATCCTACTTTGCGGAGACCGTCCAAGGTGTCCCTGGTAAGCTTCAAGGATAATGGACCAATTCTGTAATGTGTAAACACACCTGTCGGCCTCAGCCAGGTCCTTCACCACGCGTTGGTGCACGAGTTTGAGTAGGTGGTTCGGAAATGATGCGTTTATACGATCAGCAATGTCCGTAGGGGGACCATTCTCGAGGTAAAGCCCTTCGTAGAGACATAATCAAAGGACGGAAGGCGTCTGAGGGACGCGATCTAAGCCTTACCGCCCGTCAGTCTTGGAATACCCTCTTTCGCCGACATTACGTAGGTTGAACTTCGCTGGACCATCGTGACGTCTAACGGTAGATCGTCAAGGTGTTGGTTAAGAGCAGAATTGAACAAGGCTCACCGACTCCATGATCAACGTAGTCGGCACAGATGTCGTGAGCTGTGTACAGGACATTAGTACTTCAGCAGTCACGAAACCTTGACTATACCCGATGTGCATGCACCAATGACCACGACCTTTTTCCCTACGTGGTCTGTTGCACGTTTGTGCTGAGTCGAGTGGAGAATTTGCCCTTTAAACTCGGCCTTACGAAACTCGTAAGCAGGCGGTATCTCGCCTTGCCTACGTGACTGCGACTTACTTGGCAAGGAATGCTGGGTATATTGGGTAGGCCACTTCCAAAGCCCAAAGCGAACACAACGTGATTTGCTTCGAAGATGCGCTCCCTGCCGTCGTCACGCACGACCTTGACGGACCACTTCTTTCCCTGTGTACCCGGTTCGACAGAGACAACCTCGGCAGACGTCCACACATTTAGTTCAAGAGAGTGAGCATAGGTCTCGAGCCAATCCCCGAGTTTAGCTGCCGGTGGGTAAACGGGCCACAAAGAAGGAAACCTGAGGCAATCAAGATTTCCTCAACGATCACGGGTGCAAGGGACCTACGGCATGTAGGGAAGGTGATCATACCCTAAGCTGAAGTCAGCGGTCGCATAAGTGTTGAAGGATCAGCGTCCACTCACACACAGTATCATGCACGCAAAGAGCTGCATATCGGTTCCTCCAATTGTCGCCGATGCGTTTGTTTCGTTCGACTACGAGAGCGTTGATACCCAGCGCCTTCAGCCGTGCAGCAACAGTCAATCCGCTCTGCCCGCCCCCTATGATTACAGTACCAGGTTCCTCATCGAGGAATTCGCGCTCCCTCTCCCTTGATTCGTTCCAATTTCTATGGTATGGCTCGTGATCCCTCTGGGCTCCGATCTTCTCAGGGAAACCCTTAAGATCCTCGAGGTTCGTGAACACGGTATGCGCCTTCCACGAGCCGTTTGCCAGTGGGACGAGGCGGAAAATACCTGATGCATACCCCACGGTGGTCTCGAAATCGAAGAAGGCTTGAATACAGATGATATCGTCGTAGGGCAGATGTAACCTCGTAAGGTCATTGCGAATTCTGAATGCAGTAGGTTGGAATTTGGGCAGTTGATCTGCGATGAACTGTTGGATGGCGTCTCTTCCCTCGTACGTGTGGAAGTCCCACGTAAGAGCCAGCATGTCACGCCAGAAGGCGTCGTCGACAAGCAGATTTGCGATGGCTATGTAGTTTCCACAGTTCATAGCATCCGCAAAGGCCAGGAACCATTCTTTGACAATGACTTGGGCGTCAAGGTTGCAGTCGACCTTACTTCCGAGTTTCTGGAGAGTGGGAAGGGACCTAACGGGTGTTGCATCCGCGGACTCCATGTTCCGTTGTTGAGCAGTGTGGGGGGAGGATTCAGGAGATGTGGGGTACGGGTAACTGTTCTTGATGAAGAGGGTTTTTATGAGGGAGCGTCGCAAGATATAATAAGCTAGATCATCTCCGTGACTCGAAGGTTTTGAGTATGTCGTGTTTTCTCGGGAAGAATGGATACCCCATCAGCCTGCTATCACCGCCTTGGGTTGCGACCAGGGTAAGTCGACATACGGCGGTCGCAGCTGTGCAACACGGATTGCGGATTCCTGTACTGTTAGTGTATAATATTACGAGCCGAGAGCCGCATCCCAGTGATGTGTTCAGCATCTGATAGCACTGAATTCGAACAACGGTCCCAATCTAAGTTCAATATAAAGTTCTTCTCCTGCAGGTAGGTCCCAAGGCTGTGGATTGCGCAGTCGGGCTGGATTCCTGAAGGAAGCTGATGGTAGTTTTCTCTCAGGCTACCCGTGAAGACCGTCTCAGAAAGAGACCGATTGATATTCATCACTGACTTCGGCGCGTGTCTACGTCCGCTGATGCGACTCGGATTATGTACGGCGTGTTACTCCAAACTTACGAGGTAAGCCTCCGTCATGTCCAATGTTGAATTGCAGTGAAATCGGTCAACCCGTTGTTGCGGGATCGTGGGGTCCGCTTGTTCGTCACGTCTCTTCCAACATCTTGCAGGACGTTAGAAAACGTGAGTGTAGTCAGTATGTCAGGTGCGGGTGCTTGCTATGATATCCTCCGGGAGGTGAGACGGCCAGGGTGAAAGACAGGAATGAACGGCAAATAACACAACAAGTTTACGATTTGATGACATCGCTAGTTAATTCATGGAGCTAGAAATTCGGACTATTTAGTTTACGTTGCTCACGTACATGCATACATCGTTCGTGATGACCTTACATCGACGTGCATCATTTGGAGCTAACGTCTGCTAGAGTTTCTGATCTACCAAATAATATGGTCGCTTTGAGAGTTGGAACATACTAAGATCCTCTTTAATACCGTTCACCGAAAATTCCCTCCTCATAAGCCTTGATTTCTAGGAAGTGCGCTAGTCGTCTACGTTCTTTGTACCAAGAATCAAAAACACTCACGAAGCGCGACATGCTTTGAGAAGAACCGACACATCGCCAGGGTCCCCATCAATGACCACAGACCGGCCACCTTACTAGCACCTGGCCCTCGTCCACCGATCTCGCGCGACACAGAGTTGAGTTCCCCCTCTTCGTTGATACCCCACACAGGCTGGACGGCACTATGGAGGTCGGCTGGTAGGAGCTGGAGGTACGCCTCGCGCGCGTTCTCATAACTATACAGTTGTTCACGCTGCAACGTTCAGAGACATAGGAGTTAGACACACCCAGTAGCGAAGATGACCACGTCCGCATCCAAGGTCGAACCGTCCTCGAAGAGGAGACCAGTCGGTGTGAATCGAGCGATGTGTCCGTCAGTTTTCAGCTTAATCTTTCCATCGATGATCTTCTGAGAAGCCCCGACATCTAATCACAGTCAAACACATTTCCCAAAAGAAATCTACATATGACCCGTACCAAAGTAGTACCCCCCAGCTTTCTTCAAAACTAGTTGAAGTAATCCAGATCCATCTTCACCCATATTGAGCTTGAACCCGACCTTGCGGAGTCCATCGAGGATGTCCCTGGTTAACATACGTTAGCAGCGGACACCACCACCGGCTCTGGCGAATCATGGGCGCACTTGTCAGCTTCGGCGAGCAACTTGGTTACACGTCGATGTAAAAGTTTGACAATCGCATTTGGGAATGAAGAGTTGATGCGATCGGCGAGGTCAGTGGGAGGACCGTTCTCGGCGTACAGTGCTTCACCGTATTATGACGGACAGATATTTGGGTAGGATAGTATGCTTACCACCTAGAAGCATCGGTCCGCCATTTTTTGTTGACATGACATAGGTTGAGCTCCTCTGAACCATCGTGACATCTAGACAAAGCCCAGGAAACAATGAGAGAAATCGAAGCGCATGGATGATACTCACCAACACCGTGGTCGGCACAGTCCGAACAAATATCGTGGGCTAAACATGATCAGTGGATCGCGTTGGTAGGTACACTCCTGCGAGTACCTGATGTACAAGCGCCTACTACTACGACCTTTTTGTGAAGATGGTCACTAGCGAGTTTATACTTGCTTGCATGTAACACTTGGCCTTCGAACTTATCCTGCAGTCGTGCAGGCAGAAGATAACCTAATGAGTTACACAAATTTCGGCAGTAAGTCACATACTTGATAGGGAACGTTCGGCATTCGGATGGTATCGCTACTGAAGCCGAGGGCGAACACGACATGGTTCACTTCGAAGAGACGCTCTCTTCCGTCCCAGCGGATCACCTTGACTGTCCACTTCTTGCCCTTTGTACCCGGCTCCACGGACATGACCCTAGTAGATGTCCACACGTCGAGTTCGAGACTGTGAGCGTAGAATTCTAGCCAATCCGCAAGTTTCAACGCCGGAGTGAAAACGGGCCACGTAGGAGGGAATCTGAAATAAAGATAATCCTTTCATCCACTCGCCTTCACCTTACTCAAGACGTACGGCAAGTAGGGCATATGATCATACCCTATAGTCGAGTTTAATGGAGTATCAACGAAAATGGTCAACCAGTCACTTACACACTGGATCATGCAGGCAAAGCGCTGCATATCGTTTCCTCCAGTTGTCACCGACGCGTTCGTTCCGTTCGATGACCAATGCTTTGACACCCAGCACTTTAAGACGCGCAGCCGCCTCTAGTCCACTTTGACCACCGCCTATGATGATGACACTGGGTTCCTCGTCGAGGCATTCCTGCTCCTTCCTCCTTGCTTCAGCCCACTTTCCGTGGTTTGTTTCTTTGTTTCTAAGAGGTCCAATCTTCTCCGGGAAACCCTTGAGGTCCTCGAGATTGGTATATACCGTATGCCCCTTCCATGAGCCATTCACCACCGGAACGAGCCGAAAGATCCCTGATGCATGTCCCACTGTGGTATCAAAGGTAAAATAACCTTGAATCCATGCCAAATCTTCGAAAGGTGTCTGGAGCCCGACCAGATCTTCGCGTAATCTGAATCCTGAGGGGCTGAACTTTGGCAATTGGTCAGTAAGGAACTCTTTCACTCTATCTCTTCCCTCGAAGGTGTGATAATCCCAGGTAAGGACCAACATATCACGCCAGAAGGCGTCATCGACGAGCAAGTCGACGACTGCGGTCGCATCCTTCGCAGCCATGGCACCGACAAACGCGTCGAACCAAGCTTTAGCGACGGCCTGCGCGTCGAGATTAGGGTCGACGGTGCCTCCTAATTTTTGGAGGGTAGGCAGGACTGTGACAGGGACTTGAGCGGCTGCGGCCATGCTGGATGTCGTGGAGAGTCAAGATGAAAGATAGAAAGTAAAGATCCTTCACGATACAACCACCGAGTATCAGTCTTCCCCAGGCTGACATGGCAGCATGGCAGTCCCAGCCTGTCGGGTATTCTGACTCCCAACTTTAATTCGGACCGGGTGCTTCCGTCTCCTTCGCGGGTTGTCGTGCCACCATTTCGTAGCTTGGCTGTACAGATGTCGTCGCTTTCGTCGACGTCCTCGTTCGAGTTCAGATTTTCGAATCACGTTGCCGTCGTGGCAGCTGTCCATCCATGCGAAAGCTCAGTCCCTATTTTTGTCCAGGTGTTGCACCAATCAAGGGAGTAGCGATGGACTGTTGGTTTGTCTGGTATATTAGTGCACTTTTGTCATTCTGCAGCAATAACTGTTGCTCAAATCCCACATACCCCCGCGCTACCACTCAGCTTGACGACAGACTCCGTGACGACCAGTAGAGCTGAAACGTGCTGCAGCGTATGCCGTGTGATTGTTCTCTTTTCCTTACATCCTTTGTTACAGATTTAGTGTCATAGTTATGACCAAAAAAAGGTCTACAGTGAAAATTGATATCGGGGTCCAAGGGCACAACGACACAGGTGGTTCATTAGAGAAACAGAGTTCCCTACCTGGTATTGAATGTTTCTCTACAGCTCCTATACATGGCTGAGCACGTAGCACCAATAAATGTAAACGTGCTTTGAGGTGTCCAACTTTCCTGAGGTCGTACCGTCGGTTCACGCATGCATCCCTGCATGCGATGCCACCATCGACCGGGATGCAAAGTTGATTGGCCCAGCTCCTTGACTCGGCACGTCGAGGGGTGGTCGGACGACACTTTCTCGGAGGTTAACTATCAGTCGCGAGGCCTAACCATTTGTCCATATAAATCGCTTCCTGAAATGGGCATACTCAGGATGGAACTCACGCAGAAAGAGTATAGGGCTACAGTTATCCTGCAGCAACAAAGTGAAGTTAAACATGAGATTAAGAGAAGAAACCCGGAAACGTACGGAGTCGTGACGTAGGAAAGATCCGAGTGATATGTAACCATGACCGCAACAGAGGCAATTAATATCCCTAGGTTCAGGAGACATCCCGTAAATCCTTTGTTTTGCAGTGCATTCGCAATTCCTGGACTTACCAACCAAGCTACGAGTTCAGGTTGCAACCGCGTTCACCTTCCTATGCATCAAGCGGATGTGGAGAACTACACTCACGGGGTGTAAAACAGCACACTATCTCTGACCAACGTCTGCGTTATTGGCTGGATGTTCCGAATTTCTGCCTTGATATTGGAGATCGTTAACCCCCCGAGACCTTTAAGCTTCAATTTCGTGCTCGAATAAAGCATGCGGAGCGTGAGTACAAGGAAAATCGCTACAGTAAAACATGAGTCCCCAATAGTTTTTTTGAGTAGGAAGACCAACTGGCAACCAGAATTGCTACGGTCCTTCTGGATTGTCAGTTGTAAATAGCTGCACAGTCACGAAGGCTTCCTACCAGGCCGGGATTGACAGGGTGGTGTTCGGAAATTGGGTAAGCATGCAACCTGGCAAAGAAATCCCGGGTGGAGCCTCCAACACCTTCCCCTCCATCCATGTCACGATGACAGCCCATATCGAGAATTCGGTCTGAAAAAGTTGCAGATTACACGGTGAAGTCTACATGTGAAGCTTCTACTGCGTGATTTACGAACCAGAATTTGAACTGGTTGTAAGGATGGTAGAGGATTAGTATGGGCGTGGACACGAAAAATCATATCTCACTGATGACCACAGCCACTAGGAAGACTTGGAGTTTTCGTAGTCCTTCCGTGCCATAGAAGATTCGGTACAAAGCATTAAGGCGGATAACAAGGATAACGTTGACAAGCGCTGAGTACACTACTCCTCCTCCCCCACTAGTAACAAGGTAAGCCAATCAGTGCAAAGTTGTGAATGGGGAGAACCCACAAAACGAGGTAGTAGAAGTAAGCCTTGCAACTTTCGGCGAGAAATGATTAGCTGCTGCAGTACTAGACCACGTGAATGCGTACAACTCATAATAGAGTCAGTCAACGAAGAAAATGGACTCGCTGAATCACATACAGATACAGAGAGGCCCTCGTGGGTGTACACTGGCATTCCATTTATATATATAAAAACACCGTAAGAAAGACGGTAGATATCGTACCAACAAAAAAAATCCTGCGTGAGATGTTATGATAGAACGACAGCCGGGATATGAATGAGACTCACACAAGAAAAAGAGGAGCATAGTAACGACCAAAAATAAATAGTGCTTGAATTAGGGTGCGACGAGCCCTGTGACGCCAAGGCATGAACTCGTCATCAGCGTGGTGGTAGTATCTCCAGATAAGAGGAATCTACAAAGAGACCTCCGTCAGACGGCAAGCATTGTCGATTGGTGGAGCATAATATAGCAGACCTCTTTGTCGAGATTGATTAGGATATCGTAGACCAGGAACGCCGCACAAGCAACTTCGATAGGTAGAACTCGAGGTAAGTGCGGGATCAAAATGAGTAGCGGTTGGTTTCACTTACTTGTAACGTTGTTGACGACACGAGCCTGATTGAGGTATTGATACAGAGCTTGAAGTTCCTCTTCTGTTGTGGTGGACATGACGGACTGGGGGTGCGGTCACCAACCGACCAAAGAATCGATCGGACCTTTATGACCGTGTTGTACGAATGCGGCGCCAGTCAGGACCCATCGATGATCACAGGACATCACGATGGCAAGGTCCATCATGATGGTATCGCCCTATAGCAATAATAGATCATTTATCAAAACTGCGTACGTCACACCTTCGAACTTGCAACCGGTGCTGGTCGTATTCAGCGTCCACCGACCGCTCAACATCGACCCGGTGCACGTCGCTCTTAGCACCGCGACAATTTCCTGGTGCATCCCCTACTGGTGAGACTGACTACATCTCTAACTTCTTCCGGCTGACAAGATGCGTGGGACTGGGTAGGAGCAAACCTCAATCGGGGAACCACAAGACCCACCTTGGAGGACACAGTAGATAACAATAATATCCCAGTCACCAGCCGTAGATGAGTTTTATAGTGGAGGCTGGCACTATAAACCTTTGCAAAAGTCGGTCACCGGTCCTTTTCAAGTTGCGGTAGCTGTTTGTAGATAGACGATCGGAATGCGCACAAAGAATATATGTGTTGAACCACAAAAGTTTCTCAGTAACGGCTATAAGCGGTTCGGAAGCGACCTCAATAGTGATCGGTGACTGACCAAGTCAAGTATCGACATGGCTTACACTCGGCAATGCAATCCCGAGATGAGGCTGTATGAACGTAGCAGCAAGAAATAGCGAAATGTTTCGAGTTGACTCGGATCAATTCAAGTCGTCGCACGTGATATTCCAACACTTGTCGCTCCCCGCAATCATGTCCGTTGCCCATGGTATCAAGCTGCTTGGCGTCCTCGGTGCAGGCCAAATGGGCACCGGGATCGCCTTTGTTTCGGCGCTAAGGGCGAGGGTTCCGGTACTCCTTCATGATCAATCTAAGGACCAGGTGGCCAGAGGTCTCGCTCTCATGGACAAGTTACTGTCAAAGGATGTCGCGAAGGGTAGAATCCAATCAAACGAGGCCCAGGAAGCGCGCGACCGCGTTCGCGTCGTCAATGCCATTGAGGATTTGCGTGACGTGGATATGGTCGTCGAGGCTGTCTCTGAGAATTTGGACCTCAAGAGGACTGTCTTCCGGAACTTCTCCGAGAAACTTAGACCGGATGCCATTTTGGCAACGAACACATCGTCTATAAGCATAACCAAGATCGCTGCCTCTGTTATACCCGACGGGGTTAGTCCTGCATCGGCAGAAGGCCAAGCTGCAGCTGGACGTGTCGTCGGTGAGTCCGCCCTGGTCATCGACCAATGGTCTGGACGTGAGGTATATGTATACGTCTAGGTTTGCATTTCTTTAACCCGGTACCGGTGATGGTAGGTGTCGTCAAACCGACCCGTCCTCTCACTGGCTGAGGCTCCCATCCAGAAACTTGTCGAGCTCATTTCAGCCGTGCAAACAGCGCCTGAAACTCTTGCCCATGCACGCGCGTTTGCAGAGGCATGTGGAAAAGGTATAATCATTTATTGGCATGTTTCTGTGGAAATCTCATAGTGCCTGTCAGAGGTTGCGACCTCACAGGATGTCCCTGGCTTTGTCTCAAATGCGCTTTTGATGCCTTTTATAAATGAAGCCATTATGTGCTTAGAGAAGGTACCAGTACCTCAGAATTCTCTTATCGTTTTGACCTTGGTTTCCGCTCTCCTCTACGCCAGGGCATAGCAACTCGAGACGATATCGACAAGACGTTCAGACTAGGCATGAACCACCCTATGGGTCCCCTGCAGCTCGGCAAGTAAATTGTGGCTTGAATGTATTGCTCATCTCATCTTTTCCATCCTTCTAGCCGATTTGTGGGTGATGCCTTCGCACTTCCTTGATGTCTGATTGATGCGTAAGCCAGCATTGGCCTTGACACGTGCCTCGCGATACAAAAAACTCTCTACACCGGCACTTCCGATTCCAAATACCGGCCTTCTGTACTGCTCGAGCGGATGGTCGATGCGCAGTGGCTAGGGAAGAAGAGTGGGAGAGGGTTTTACGAGTATAAAGATGAATGAGAACAGCCCTCAATCACACCTACTTCCGGTCATACACGGTATGCATGGAGAACAAGTTGGGACAATTAAGTCTGTCATGTGGTATGTACCGACGCTCCGCCATTCTTTTTCTGGGTTCGTACACCATGTTGAGTGCTCTGTGAACCGAAGTACCAAATATTGAGGAACTTTGGTAGCTACAAGCAAGTTTGATTGTTTACTCCTGTTTACATCCGTAACATACATCGCACTCGTCTCGTCATCCCAAAAATTGGCCCACCCGCCTAGTGCAACACTGGCACATAGCACAGTAAGCCATGGATATGGAGTTGATAGTGGTCGGCACCGTTGACTACGAATGATCCCTAAAAGATTTTTCGTATGGATCGACTCGGCGTATACACCTTGGTTGCGGTCTCTCCCAATCATCAGCAAGCTCAATGCGCGGTGGTCCAACTGACACGGATGTCTTGCACTGTACCAGTTGCGAAGGCAATGGTAACACATATCTCGCTTTGTGGGGAAAGGGCGGCGGAGGAGGCACTGGGAAACCGACTGGCCAGGTCGTGAGGTAACAAATTTCCTAGTGCTAACAAGTCAGATCGCGTACTCTCCACGACAATTCAACCAGATACCTCTGGATTACACGCAGGTCTACACTTTACCCACGTATTCCAGTCCAGCCACGCCATCAACTCGACAATGTCTTTCTTCCACATCTTCATGAGATTTTGGATCGTTTCTACATCCTGCACGTTGACCGTACCCATGGTGTGATCTACACCTGCCAAAACGCCTGATCCCCACATTTTCGTCACGACGCGGCAAATCTCGCGCGTTGTCTCTCGTATGGCGCTCAACAAGACCTTCTCCGAAGGCGTCATAACATCATCCTTCAACCCTCCTGTATGTGTCGTAGCACAAAACCTGTACGTGGGACGAGCCCAATTTAGCACACCCGCCCCCATTCCTTTGATCTTTAGGTTGATCGAAGGCGGGGTAATATTGACGGGGATGTAAGGTACCAACATGTTCCTTAACTGCACCTGTGTTTTGATGGCGTAGCCTGTTATGCTGTTCCAGTCGTTATCATCGGTGTCCACCGAGTCGAGGAGGTACCTCACAAACTCGAGGCGCTCAGAGTACCGGTCCACGACGACACGGGACACAGCCAACCAATCAACGCCACTGGACTGACCCGTCGGACGAGTGAGGACCTCTCTCAATCGAGCTCTCACTCGTGCCACGTCCTCCCTGGATATATTCAACAGCCGGTGGTCCCATCTTTCCTGTCCAGAGCGCGCGGAAACAAGAGAAGGTACAAGCTCCGTATCGTAAAACGAGACGAGACCAGATAGGTCGAGCTGGATACGCGTCTCTCCTGGATAATGGTTGTGCCACGAACCTGCGTACATTGCCTCGAACATCCGGGAAGATCTCGGACTCGATCTGCTGGGCATAAAAGGACCTGCGAGGTTCAGAGACGAGATGAGACCCACACCAGATGTGAAGTTGCAGAGCATAATCTCGCTAGGAAATCGTCAGATACGCATCGTGTGTGAAAACCAAGGTAACTGACAAGTCCATTTCCATCCTGTAATGCAAGTCATTTTATGAAACGAAGCGTACCATATACGAAAATTCACCTTACAAACCCATCGACGCTATATTGCCTACCCCACTTACACAAGTCTTCGATCCTGTCCCTTTCTGCAAGTGACCAACTCGGCTGCACAACTCCCCACGCAATGATGTCCTGGCTATCCATCGTCGCGAATGGAGCCTTGGCGGCACTGCTGCCATCGAAATACACAACTTTGAGGGGCCGCGTCGACATGAGGGTAAGGTGCCAACATCCATCCTTTTCGACCAACGTCCTACAGAATAGAATCGAGTGCTCTGGGTCGGTCGCTGTCCAGCCGGGCCCACGAGGGAGGTTGGGGCTCCATGTCCCACGGTATAGGAGTGTCCCTGGAGGGATTGTCCCTGGCACGATGTTGTGACCTGCCGTTCATCGTGTACGCGGGTGAGACTAGTGACACTGGATGAATGTCTCAAGGAAACCCCACCGTTGCGCATGCGTGTATTTGGCCAGTGTTGAAGCAAGGAATTGACGGTCTCAAATATGAGGTGACCCGTTGAATCCACACCCGGAGGTTTGTCCAGTTGCCAATCTGCGAGAGCATCGTGATTGTTGCCAGTGAGTGAAAGGTCAGTAGCATAACAGGGTTCATTTAGGGACAATAACCGTCCTTTGACAGGCGCTTCGCTTTGCCCAAATTGCTGCGTTAAGGGCTGACGCGGGCAGTCTGGTACCTGCGCTCGGAGTGCATAGTACAACGCTCCCAGACCCGCGAATGTGCACCAGGCTGAGGACCACAACATATCGAAAGGAATAAGTGCTTCTCCGAGTTTGCTTGCAGTAGCTGTATGGTCGTTAAGTTGGTTGGTACTGCCACATAACTATCCAGTGCCATTCCGCAGCACTGTTCCTTCAGTTTGTCCATGGGCGATGTTCGGGCGATATGAAGTGTTCCGAGGGCGCTATTAATATAGATGTGGTAGAGATCGCATCCATCCACGTATGTTATCCCCACACGCTGCATACGTCACTTGGCAGGAAGCATGAGCTCCTACTATTCGATGGGGTATTAAATCCAGATAAGCCAGACGGCTAGCAGCAGAACCTCTACGCATGTTTCCCACCTCTATCGTCGACCTATCTCACCCACTGCAAAGTGGGATGACCTGCTATCCTGGCGATCCAGGCTTCAGCATCCGTTGTTCATGTAATTCGCCAATCTCAGATGCACCACCCATGGTCATCACAGTCCATGAACTCACATGCAGCACGCACACTGGAACACACGTGGACACACCATTCCACTTCTTCCATGGCGGTGCCAAATTGAGCGATATACCACTAGAACGATTCGTAGGGCGGGCAGTTGTGTTGGACGTTCGTCATGCCGCGCACCCTCGGAAGAAGATCGGATGGGCAGATGTCGATGTCGAGTGCAATTCAGCGGGCCTGCGGCAAATTGGGCCCCGCTCGGAAGGAAAGGTGGATATTGTCTTGCTCTGGACGGGTTGGGACACACACTGGGATACTCCGACGTACTTTGCACACCCGTACTTCGCGCGGGAGGTCGCAGAAAGATTGCGGGATTTGGGTGTCGGGATGGTTGGCTTGGATACGTTGAATCCAGATGAAACACCAGCGGATGCTAGTGAGGGCGGTGGGCCAGGTGACGGTTTTGGCGGGCACGAGGTGTTGCTGGGCGCTGGGAGACTCATCTGCGAGAATCTGCGTGGGCTCGGAACGTTGGCTGGGGACTCAGTCTCGGAGGCATGGGTGAGCATCGTCCCGCTGTTGATAAGCGGTTCAGACGGTTCACCTGTGCGAGCTTATGGGTGGAGACAAGTCAAAGCATGAATAGTTGGTATACAGAGTGATTGAATCCAAGTAGTGATGTATTGTATTCTTGTTGTAAATTGCTTATTCGTGCAGTCAACCGCTAATACCCTCTGCCAAACACCCCTTCTTCGTACGCCTTGATCTCTGCATGAGCCAGCCAAATCAGTCACTCCAATCCGCATTCCACATCCTCTGAAGCCATAGAACACTCACGCAATGCGATGAGCTTTGAGTATATGCGACTCAGCGATACGTTTCCCATTATCGTCCACAGCCCAGATAACTTTTTACCGTCTGGACCCGTCCCCCAAGCTCGCGCCCTGCAGAGTTCAATTCACCCTCTTTGTCGAGACCCCATATTGGTTGCACCGACTCGTGCAAGTGGATCGGCAGTAGTTTGAGAAGGGTCTCTCTGGCATCTGCGTATCTGCGTGGATAAGTATGTAGGTCAAACGGTCGAGAAGAATAGGCGCATGCCCACCCAGTGGCGAAAACAATTATGTCGGTGTCAAGTGTCGAACCGTCCTCAAAGAGTAGGCCAACTGGCGTGTATCTGGCGATATTGCTGTCGCTTTTCAATCTAATATCACCGTCAATAATCTTCTGGGAGGCCCCAAAGTCTGCATGCCCTTCTAAGCAGTCCTCCCTAAGCGAGTTTGTCCATCACACCCACCGATGCAAAATCCCCCTGCCCTCGACCAGACAAGCCCGAGCGCACCCGCATCTTCCCCAGAATTGAGCTTGAACCCGACTTTGCGCAGGCCCTCAAGGAGGAATATTAGCTGGTGTAGACTGCAATTGGTGAGGATGGCTGCACTTGTCAAGTTCGGCAATGTCACTTGTCATGCGTCGATGCATAAGCTCTCCAAACTTGTTTGGAAAGGAGAGTGATGCGGTCAGCGATGTCGATGGGGAGGCCCCCTTCGACATACAATCCTTTATGGAGTTGCTTCCATCGGAGATCCCGAATGGTCAGAGCAACCACTTACCACCTAAAAATATCGAAATTCCATTCTTCGCCGACACAACGTAGACAGAACCCCTCTGAACCATGGTGACTTCTGGAAATAGATGTGGGAAGGCAACACAGGGACAAAACATAATGCTCTGACCAACGCCGTGATTAACGCAGTCCAAACTGATTCCGTGGGCTATCCGCGTGGCGTTGGTGAACGTTGCACGAATGAGGGCCGCAACGTAAATACCTGATGGATCCGAGCCAATGACGGTAACTTTTTTCCCGCTGTAGTCGGCGGCGGTTCTATATTGACTAGAGTGCAATAACTGACCGTTGAACGCATCCTTGGGCCAAACATCGGTACTTTCTAGTTTGCATTCAAGAAAGAACAAAAAGCATCGCTCACTTGGTGAGGGATATTCGGGACCTTGGGAGCACCACCAAACAATCCCGTAGCGAAAACAACACGGTTTACCTCGAACCGGCGCTCGCCTCCGCCCTCACGGACGACTTTGACTGTCCACCTTCTTCCACTTGCACTAGGTTCGACAGCGACAACCGTAGCAGACGTCCATACATTCAGACCAAGTGATCGGGCATACGAACCCAGCCAGTCGGCAAATTTCAGTCCGGGTGTGAAAACAGGCCACGAAGGAGGGAACCTAAGAGATACAAGCACGAGTGCCTCTTTCTCATCAGTACTGAAGTATATAGACACGACGTACGGAAAGTAGGGGAGGTGGTCGCACCCTGCAGCGAATCTTAGTGACTATCCTCGGTAACTCGTCATTCCCTGCTCACAGAAGGGTTCGTGCAAGAAAAGAGACGTATATCTCTTCCTCCAGTTATCTCCTATGCGTTCATTCCGTTCGACCACAAGTGCATTTACTCCGAGCATCTTCAGACGGGCGGCAAGTATTAGTCCAGAGTGACCACCCCCTATTACGACTACCGAGGGCTCCTCTTCGACGAACTCTTGCTCCCTCCTCTCAGAGCACGTTCCACAGTTCATTTCATGGTTTTTTGGAAACCCAATCTTCTCCGGGAACCCCTTGAGACCCTCAAGGCTCGTATATACTGTGTGAGCCTTCCAGGAACCGTCCGACAAGGGTACCAGCCTGAAAATCCCTGATGCATGTCCAACAATGGTGTCAAACTCGAAGAAGGCCTGAATCCATGCGAGGTCCTCGTATGGCATATGAAGTCCCGTGAGATCTTCGCAGAGGGTAAACGCGGAAGGATTGAACTTTGGTAACTGGTCAGCAAGAAACTGTTTGATAGTATCCTTTCCTTCGTAAGTATGGAAATGCCAAGTCAAGGCCAACATGTCACGCCAGAAATCGTCGTCGACGAGTAGGTCAATGACAGCCGTGGCGTCACCCATGGCTTCCACGAAAAGGACAAACCAAGCCTTTGCGATAGGTTGTGCATCAACGTTAGAAAAAACGGTACTTCCAAGCCTCCGGAGGGTTGGAAGAGGGTGGGTGGGTGCTTCGGACGGAACCATGTTAGTTGCTGAGTGACGGGGGTGGGGGTGGATATAGGTTCTACCTGACCACGAAGTCGATGCAGCTGGTCCTTATCTCACATTGTTCGCGGCCCAAAACCTTATCAGCGGCGTCACCTTGTTCGGGATAACCCGTTGGCAGTGGAGCTATCGCTACAGCGACCACCACCCCGCGAGAGATCGTCGACAGCGTAAACGGGACATTCCTGAAGCCCCACAATTCACGGGATTTCGAAATACCTTGATGGCGGAATAACACCTGGAGATACAACGGCGCATAGTACCGTTAAATGCCTGCTTACCTGCCCACATTCAACTGGAATATTCCGTTTTCCTTGCCAAACACGTAGACTCTGCCTTTATTGGCACCCATGCGCATGGTTCGATGACAACGCAGAGGCTCCATGCAAACCTACATCATGACCACGAAGTGGCGCCCATTCAGGACAGTATCGTGATGCCAAAAAGAGGCCATCAGATAAGCCTCAATGTCGTTTGTGTACATATGGACGGTGCAGAGTACCATCCGCAAGGCTGGCTACGTATTTTAGCGTCTTCTAGTCGACAGGCTGTGAAATTGGGTAGGAGAAAGCTTGGTCAAAGAGTCACAAAATGCAACCTGAAGAACGCAACAGCCCTGGTCACCGGTCGTAAGTGTGTGTCCATACATGGGACTGGCGCCACGAACCTTCATTAAAGGCGGTCGTCGGATCCATTCGAGTCGTGGTGTGCTGCTGGTAGTATAAGATGATCAGGAGTGTGACAAAGACACTACAAAGAGCGGCGGACCAGGCGAAGACCTCGTCGTGTACGAGGTGTTACTGGGGGGTGGGAGACTCGTATGCCACAAGATGCGAGGACCCGGAAGGTTTGCAGTGGACTCGGGTGCCCGGGTCAGCATCCTGAACGCAAGGGCTTCAAACGGTTCACCTGTGCGAGAGTTACGGACGGAGGCGAGAATAGTCGACAGTCGCGAATCGCATTTGTTGTGCTTCAAATCAAAGTCAAACTGGCCCAATCACCCCAAAATTCACCGGTCTACCACACGCCTTAACTGATGAAAACATCGATACAATTGCATGTAAAAGGATCTAAAAGCAGTACTGTAAGAGACTACGTACGGGCTACCTACGATGCAAAGGAAACCATGGAAAAGAAAAAGGAAACATAGCACAACCGACAAAACTACTGAAGGGGGAAAACGTCATGATGCAAGAGTCATATACAGAAAAGAGAGAAGGGTGCGCATCCCCCTTGCCGCCCAAAGGAAGAGTGTTCATATAGAACAATGAGTGGAGGTGAGAAGTCGGACGAGATGAGATCTGGCCAGACGGCATCTGTAAATAACCCTGTAAGAAAGCCAATCAGAGGGAGAACGGACATAGTCGAACCTTGGCCGCCATCTCGTACGACATCAATTTACCAATTAACATGCCTCACCCCGGATACGCCAGTTATTGTCGCTTGGGTTGGAATATGCACCGCTCCTTGCGGAGGGCGGTACCCTAGCATCCATGGACCTTGTGGTACTGGTTGAACGATAGGGGGTGCAACAGGGTAGGGGTACACAGGATAAACAGGGCCGTAAAAGCCTGGTTGCTGCGTAGGGACGCGAACTATCGGTGCAGATCGCGTTGGAGGCAGAGGATGTACGCCAGGAGGAAGAGGAGTATAGGGTACCAGCGGAGGCGCCAACTGCGTGGGCGGGACAGGGAAAGAAGTCTTTGCAGGTGCGACGGAGAGTCCCGAGGGTACCATGTAGGTGGGGAGGTTGTTTCGTGCACCACTCGGAGACCGTCCGTGCATTCCAGGTCCAGACATGCCAACCCGCCCATCCACAGACACCAGACCAGCGGATACTGGCCGCGAGTTGGAAGCTGGCTTACCCTTGTCTCGGCTTGTTTTCGATGCCGTCACCTCCAAAGATGACGTTGACTTCGACGATGCCACCGGTGGAGTCGCAGGGGCCAATGAGGTAGGCGACACGCTACGTGCTGCCATTCCTGACGGAAAGCTCGCTGATTTCACGGGCAAGGCATCCTCGAAACTGTCGCGTAACGGCACCTTGCTCGAACCACCTGGTGTATCAGGTACCGTCCCACTGTCACTTGCATCATCGTCTACGGCTACATTATTGAGCTTCAATTTGTCCACTATCTCACGCGTTCGAGAAGACCTCTTCCGTTTAGCAGCCGAGGCCAGAAACGCAGGAAGTAGCGAAGTCGGATTTGGAAGATCAAGATAATCGCATAAATTCTGCGATTCGGGTGAGTAGTAAGAGCCAGGAGAGTCGGGTGGGGGTGATGTTGCACTTGACACTGCAGTCGACGCTGGCGTTGACCTCAAGTTTGAACCGGGGGAATCCCCACTTAAAGGAGACCCATCTATGGACCCTGATCTAGCAGATCTAGCTTCCTGCTCTGTAAGATACGAAATCAGCAACGAGCCAACATTCTCCAACAGCGAAAGAGACACTACGCACCTCGGATAGCATGCGGCGAACAAGGGGGGGTCACTGGCTCCCAGAACCCTTGTGCATCTTTCCTTAGCCCAACACCATTTGGTAGACCGCTTACTAGAGCGCGCAGTGACAGGTCAAGGTCAGCACTCCTCGATCGTCCTTCTCGCTCGACTCCACCTCCAGTACTGTGAGGTCGTCTCTGAACGGTACGACCATCGCTCGTAGCTGGTTTCAGGGTACCCAAAACGAATGAGGGGGTAGAACTACGCGCAGATTCATCGTCTAGGGGAATAGAGTTTAAAACCCGGGGAGGCTGAGGGACGGCAGGGGCAGCCTCGGACTGCCGAGAGGATGCTATTCGCGATGCGGCTGTGTCGTTTTTCAAATGTCCATCTTGGTGCACTTCTTTCGTCGTTCTAGAGTTTGACGACGTCACATCTGCAAGTTGGAAAGAAGGATCGAGACGAGATGGGAATATACCCGACGCAGCTTGTGGTTGAGTACTTGGCTTACGGGATGATGAGGCTGAGGGTTCCAATATCGACGACGCTCCTAGAGTTTACGCACCAAAGAAAACGGCTATTAGACCTGATTCCATAAGATAGAGCGACAAGAAAAAACCAAGCAATATCAAACAGTACGGACAAGAGTAGATAACCACATAGAAAATAGCCCAAGTACTGCCCCTCGTTAGCACAGGAGGGAACGTCGGGGGATACCCAAGGTAGGACGCGAGATATACTCACCGTCCTCTGACTCGACGATTTGGGAATACCCCAGCTTGGACCGACAACCCTGGGGTATGTGCGAGCCACATGTGACAGTTTGAGACCCAGAGACCATCGGGACGGAGGTAGATGGGGGGTTAGACCACCAATTCCGTGCAGGGTGTTTGGCCGGAGCTCCATTTTCTAAATCCTTCGTCTTCATCCGACTGAAGGCCACGAAACGAGTTTGTCCAGAAGTCTGTACCAACCTTTGACTTGTTTGGTTGCACGATGACTGACTCGACCCTGCAGCAGCTGCTTGCGAGACGATACCCAGCATAGCACGAGGTCGAAGAGTGATGGGTCCCACAAGTTCCCTAGTGGTCTCTAACCACTGATGTCTCCCTTCATCTACATCTTCCTCAGTAATCAAAATGTCCAATGAGTTCCTATGAAATCCCGAGCGTTGTCTGGTGCGGATATCCGCCTGCTTGGTATCATACAAATCCTTCGAAAGGCTCAATCCATGCCGGCCATAGAACCCAGAACGCGTCTCGTATGAGCAGAGTACGGCTTCCGCAACATGGACAGCCATGTTGAACGAATCGCTTCCGAGAATGTCTTTCGTGGGGATGAAAATACGAGTAAAGCCACCCGGTTTGGTTACTTCCTCGCGAAAGAAGTCTATGGCTGGACGAGAAGATTTCCTGAAGTTTCCTTTACGCCTCGGTAAAGAGGAGCATAGGAGAGAAGCATGATAAAAAGGAGGCTTGGCGTACGAGAGTTGATGGCAATGTTGGGGTTCAGCTTCTGCGGGACACCTGTTCTTTATGTTGATCGAATGGCGGGATGAAAGAACAGCTTGAGGTTGCAATGGGGTGCTAGATTGAGTGGATTTAGAAGGTGAATCCGGTGGCGTGGTGGGCGCGCTGCTGAGACTAAGACGAGTAAACATTGATGAAGACGTGGCGGAAGACAATGACGTGGACGAGGATGTCTGTGCCAGGGTAGGGTACACCCGTCGATCAACGACGGAGATGCAGGGTTTCTTTGACCCACAAGTTTTATGGGTTCTCTGCGCTAAGAGTCGCATGAGACGGGAGGCGGATGCGCCGCACGAGTGGGGACACTGTAATGGAGGGTATGTCCAATCGACGTCGGTGTAATGAATTTCCCTCCAGCCATCTCTTTCGCCGACCTCCGTGTCCATCGAACGACGGTCACTGTCGACGTTCTCTTCCGTCTTTGTGGTCCGAGGTGGCATGAGGGGTTGTACTCACAAGGACGGTTCCAGAATGCGGCGGTTGGGGTGACGAGCCCGTGCAAATGTCCCCCAGGTCGATATTCAAGTATGAATGACCCAACCAACGCAGCAGACTGAGCTCATCAATCCGCACGCCGAGCCACGTCCAGGCTGGTCTTTCAACGTCGTTTGCGATGCTCACTAGTATTGCCGGGTCGTCGTCTTGACTTATCGTACTTATTTATTTATATTTTATTTTCAAAGTGCGGAAAAAGAAAGGATGCCACGATATGATCGTACCGCCAGGCCGGAGCCCCTATTTACATACAATGGTATACACAACTGTGATCAAAAGACGACTGTAATCTGCCAGTCGCTCGCAATGCCCACCGCAGGGTCTCGTATCACCAACACACCCGCCTTGCTTTCTGTCGTTGCACCATAACCAGTACCACCCTGCCATTCCCATTCCACCGTCGACCCGCCGTTGACACTCACCACAGTGGGCCGCGAGCCAACACCAACTACGATCACCCGCTCCATACGCACGCCCGAGACACTGTTGGCAAACGCGTTCGCTGGATTGTATACCACCACGTCATTCGAACCGCCTTGCCTTGCCCGGTCTTTGCTCCAAATCTTCAATTCCTCTCCCTTGCCCCAGCCTCCCTTTTTTGTCTCGGCACCAAACTGGCGCCACACAAATTCACCATTGGTATACCCATACCCCTCTCCATCGTCGAGATATACCTCACCAGTGGCAGAACCATCAGAACTAAGAGCCACTCGCAGCGTAAACGGATCATTGCGCATCAGGGCCGATGACCGTCTCGGCCGCTCGCGCGTGGGCACAATCGACCCACCGCGGATGAGTAAGGGTATCTGATGAAGCGCTGCAGGAACTGTCACGGTTCGTCCGCGAGCAACTTTCTTGGCCGGCGCCGGGTAGGTATGGAAGGTGAAATAATCGTAGTATATCTGTGGATCGGAGAGGTACACGGACGCGCTTGTCGCCCCGCGCGTCGTAACAGGTTTGACGAGAAGACCCGATGAGCCAACATAAAATTGGTCGTCGATCGCGAAACCTTCAGAATCCTCCGGGAACACCACGTACTGCGGACTTACAAATCATCATAGTAGTGAGTGCGTGTGCAGCCACACACGGTGACAACATAGACTTACCGCAGGATTGGAATACCAGTAGCACTCATTTCCCTGAATGCCGTGTACCACACCGGTAACATTGCATACCTCAACCTCAACACGTCTCTCAACATGCTCTTGTACGGCTCGTCCAACAAGTATGGCTCGCGACGTTTCGAGTCGATGTGCGCGTGAGCCCGGAAGAATGGACTAAACGCACCGACGGCATACCAGCGAACCAGCATCTCAGGATCCGGGTTGCCAAAGAATCCACCAACGTCGGCTAAGAATGGACCAAATAAACAACAGCACCTCAAGGTGCAAGCTGGAGAAAAACTCACACCCTCCGAATCCGAAACCACCCAACCCATTGGCAAGCACCATCTTGATACCGATAGCCATATGTTCCCACGTACCAACATTGTCGCCCGTCCACATAGCTCCGAAGCGCTGGGATCCAGCGTAGAAGGAACGAGTGAGGACAAATGGTCTCTTTGGAGGATCAGACCGATGCATGAGAGCATTATACGTTTGATTGGTCTGTAAGAGGCTTGGATAAGGACAACATTCGGAAGAAAGTAGAACTAGAGCAACTTACAAAGAGCATGCCATTGATATTGTGGACGTCGCGATGCTCCCATCCTCCATAGTGCACGTTATCTCTGGGCATCGAGATTTCGGGACCATTGAATACGGAGGGCTATCGATAGCATAAGCGTCAATGTGAACACCCCAGCCCGCCCACTAACCTCGTTCATGTCGTTCCAGATCCCAACGTTTTCCGTGCTTTCAGTCCAGCTCCACTGGCCGTCAATACTCTTCGTCTTGAAAAATGATACCCACATATCCCAGCTCTTGGGATTGAAAAAGTCAACCCACGAAGAAGAGCCCGGCCAACACCATCCTTCATATTCTCCGGACCCGCTTTTGGGCTTGACGAGCGACTCAAGATCAGAAGCAGCCTTATATACTGGGTAGCTAGAATCTCGCTTAAGATGGGGGTCCACGATGATCACCATCTATCGCACCATGCGCGATTCAGTACAATAAGAAGTTTGGCTGCCATGGAGGGTACGTACCCTGCGCTCCAATGCTTCTACGTCCTTTATCATCTCGACGGGGTCCGGGAAATTTTTCTTATCCCAGATAAAGTACTTGTGCCCCTCGGAGTATTCAATATCAAGCCAGAACGCATCGACAGGCATATTCTCGTCATCTAGTCGCCTCTGGACACTGCGAACGTCGTCTGAGCTCACATAGTTCCACCGGCATTGATGATACCCGAGTGCCCAATGCGCTGGGAGAGGTGCTGTACCTGTCAAGCGTGTGTATTGGGCGAAGACGTCGGTGGGAGTGGGGCCGGGAAGTAGAAACACGTCAAGAATGCCGGATTCAGATATCCAGTGCGTTTCTGTCCCAGACTCGGTTCGACCGACATCAATCCAAGTGTCACTACCCACGGCGTTGAAGATTGCAACTGTAGACTTGGCGTTATGTGCGTGCATGAGCGGGACAGAACCGTAAAGAGACACAGGGGAGGAAACTAGGTACTCGAAGACATCCGAATTGTACAGCCGATAAGGGTCTGTGTAGCCAGCATCAGGGCCAGTGGTGGTGGGAAGTGAGAGGTTGGTGGCATGCTGTGGAATTCCATAGACGTGACGATGGTTAGGGAAGGTAACATCGAGGGAGAGAGATTCGGGGCCTGCGTATTCAATACTAAGTCATTGGATACAGTATAGAGATAAAAGCATACCTTTGGGCTTTGAGTCGGTCCATGAAGACCAAGTCTCCTCCCACCATGCATCTTGTTCCTCACCTTCAAACCATGCACGATTGTTCAACTGCAAAGTAGTTTGCGCCTCTCCTTCCCCGTCCTGGATAGTCACAGGCTTAGTGTCATCCTTGGTCCTGAAGTGTTCCATGTGTAGTAAACCCCTGTCGTTCAACACAACTTGCTCGACCCCATCTCGAAGGAGAGTGACCCTGAGTGGATCGAATTCGACGACAACTTCGATGTTTTTCTTCTCTCCATATATCGCATGCACTGTGCCCTTGCCAACTTTCCATACGATATCGCGACTGATGGAAGGCGGTGCGACTAGTGCCCAGTTGGCAGCCTCGTCGTACCGCTTCCGCAAACCACCCGTTTCGTCCATCCGCACGCGCACGACGCCGTCGTCATGCAAGCGCACGTCAAGGCCAAAGTTCACTTCCGGATATAACGCAGACTTCACAGACGCAGTGAACGATGCCTGGTCAGGTGCAAGTAAGATAGACGACGGGTCAATTGAGTAAGGAAACCGCCATGAAGAGCCCGCTGCGAGTGCACGGGCTGAGAGCGCACGTCCACGTCGACAAAACCCCGACTGGGCACATGTCTTGAAGTCATTGGCCTTGAATGCAAATGTTTGGGATGCTGGGAGCAAAAAGCCCAGGAGAAGAAGAATAACTGGCGGCCGCATCGTTTACTACGACGTGGCCCTATCGTGGAGAAGGGAGCTTTCGACTACGTATTGCCAGTCTTCGCAACCTCCTGGAAGCGAAGAACTGCACTCCAACACTTGGCTTATATAACACACTACTAAGTACCAAGTTGGCGTGATGACATAAGCCCTGCACCTTTGCAGCTTCCAGGTTGCAAATCTTTTGATTTTCAAACGGGTCATTGCGTCACACATGAATGAGGGTCATTTGGCCTTCGGGTTTCAGGCCATCTTACCTGCAATCACTGTAGACCACTCAATCCCATCCTAATGCTCGCAATGGTGCTAAATCCCTTTGTGTGAGGGGCCACACGGAAACTTTGATAGCTCAGGTAACTCATTTGTTCATTATTTGTGGTTGTGAGGTATCGAAGCCATCACTCGATTGTTTCGGCAGTTCGCGAAGGCGTCCCGTGAAACAATTGCTGACTCCTTTTTGAGGTTGTTTCTGACAAGCCAGATCCGGAGTGCATGATATTCACAGCCTGACTTCTAGGGCGCACTGGAGCCATCCAAGATTAGAATTCGTGCGTCAATTCGTTAAGTGAAGGTGATTATTTTTCTGGGCATCGCTAGCTTTCGGTGGTTTCTGATGCTACTCTCGTCCAGCTTGGTTTATACCACGGTTCACTGTATGTCGTAGACACTCACTCGCGTCCAGCATGCAATATCTACTCACCAGATAATGAGTCACTATCTCATCATTGTGATAAGGCGAGCTGGCGACTCAGGACCTCGAAATAGCAAGTGAGGCCCGCAGCCGCTGCCGTTATACAGCAAACCCCCACGGTCGGATCCAGAAGGTGGCCCCACACTATTACCCCGAGTAGGATCACAGAGGCTGTATTTCCCCCCGGTCTTCGCCTTAGCTTCCTAACCAAGGTGACTAGACCAGGGGACCACATAAACCAATAGAGGACCTCGCGAAAGTCCATCCCGCTTTCCTCCGCGCTTCTTTCCAACCTGCTTGCTCGCCCATGGATAACTTTGTTACTGTAGGTACCGTAGCGCCCACTGATGGTCCACCCGTGGCTGGCGCGGTGAATGGAACCGCTCCCATTGAACTCGTGGGTGACCCACTTATACCCCACTCAACGTAACGAATTCCCTTCCAGCCATCAGAACTGTATCAGGGACGACGAGCAGCACTTCCTCTAGACATCGCTGTTGTAGGCTGTGGATTGGGGGGTCTCACAGCTGCATATTGCCTTGCGATGGCTGGCCATAAAGTCACCATCTTAGAAAGCGTCGCGAAAATCGGTGAAATCGGCGCCGGCATTTCCATTAGTCCTAACGTAACCCGCCTGTTAATTCGATGGGGCCTTGAATCACGACAGCGCGAAGTCGCTGTCAAACCAGAGGCACGGACCGCGCGGCGTTGTATGCTTTCGTTTCTATCAGATTCGAACCTTCTTACATTACTTACCTCGCGACGTGGAAGGGTGCACCGGAGAGACATTATCTTGGATACAATGGGGCGACCCTATGGCAAAGAATTACGGGGCACCGCTCTATCATATACACGTCGGACTTCCTCCCTTCTTTCCGACCTTTTCATTTGACACCCTTACAGAGAGCCGACTTGCACCGTATGTTGTACGATCTCGCAGAGCCCCATGTGAATATCCGAACGAATTGCCGGGTTGTTTCCATGAACCCGTCCATACCCACCTTGATGTTAAAATCCGGTGAGGTTGTCCATGCAGATTTGGTAATCGGTGCAGACGGTTTGAAGAGCACAACTCGTCACTTTGTCGTTGGGAAGCCGGACGAACCAAGATCCACGGGCGACGCAGCCTACCGCGCTGTAATACCAACCGAAATGCTTCTTGCAGACCCAGATTTAAAAAGCCTCGTTGAGACTCCGGAGATAACTAGTTGGTTGGGCCCACAGCGGCATATTGTAGCATATAACATTGTGAGAACTCGTTTTTTGGTACCCCTATCACTTTCCTTTCCGCCCCTCCCTCTCGACTGCATTGAAAATGCATGCAAGACTTACGTACGCTTGGTTCCAACAGCGAGCCAAAGAGGAGTACAACATGGGCATGTGCCACACCGACCGAGATCCGCCGGAAGAACCCTGGAGAATAGAGGAAAGTGCCGACAGAATGAAGGAGGAGTATGTAGGCTGGGAGCCACGGTAAGTCTGATTACGTCTCTTTCTAGGAGTCTCTTCCATTTGCCGGTTGACCAGCATCCAGAAACTCCTTGCGCTTATTCCTTCAACGCTCAAATGGAAATTGATGGACCGTGCACCTCTAGAAACTTGGATACACGAGGATGGTAGGCTCGCCCTTCTTGGAGACGCTTGCCATCCTATGCTTGTGAGCACTGAGAGCCTAATCCTCGGACAGATCTGTTACTGATCTGCTGACATGATCGTTCCATACAGCCTTACGCTGGACAAGGGGTAGCTATGGCTGTGAGTCCGACAGATTTCTTCACCAACTTTTTGTTGATCCTAAGCCTCCCTCATAACTATTCTAACTCAAACTCTGCCTGGGACCAGATTGAGGATGCGGCTGTCCTTGGAAACCTATTCTCTCGCTTGTCTTCTCGTGCTCAGATCGCGCCTCTCTTTCACGCTTACGAAGCAATTCGATATGAACGGGCGACTAAAGTACAGGAATTCTCCCGCCTAATTAAAACCACTTTACAGCTTCCCGATGGGTTGGAACAAGAACAACGCGACAGGAAAATGCGTGCAGCTATGGACGACGCGCTAAAGAAGGCCCGCGGCGAAGTGCCTGTTGGCGGCACCAACATGAATGACGAAAAGGAGGCAATCCTGTATGGGTACGATGCCGACGAGGAAGCTGAGAAATGGTGGCGCCAACGTGGCGAGAGCGAGATTGGTCCATTAAGAGCGCCCTCGACATCATGATGTGGTATTTGTCGATGTTTTTGAAAGAGCTAATGGTCAGGGAAAGTTACGAGTAACTCTGCTTTTGGTCGTTCAGGCCCAGTGAAAACTGGACATGAGCTGGTGTGACCAGGTGTGACCAGGTAGGACTAGTCAGGGAAATCAGACGACGTCACACCAGCTCACAACTGGCTAGTAAAATGAGAAAAACGCAGTATGACGGGGCACAACCCCATCTGACACAGTAGGATAACAGTTCCGGACATAGTACTGGCTCACACCAGGTCATATCCTGTTGGGTCCTGTGAATCTCGTGTAATATGACCATGTGTGAGGAAATATGAGATGGTATTACAATGTCACACCCACTCATATATTTACATATTCTCACTTCCTGCTGCCAATGATACGCTCAAAAACGACACTGAATTAAATTCTAGATACAGTGGATGTAAGATGGGATGCGAGAAATTGATACATGGCAGGATGTGGGGGATATTATTGAATCTGCAAATCATTGCTTGCCTCGACTTTTGGAGAGTCGACTCCTCGGCCCTGTGAATTAGGAGCAACCAAATTTGCAGCTGCATGGTTGCCGAGCCCATTAGTTGGGAAGTGGACACTACGTGTGGGTGCAGGCCGATGACGATACATGGTGTCGGCCTTGGGATACCAGCGAGATTTGCGATCGTACTGAGTCGACTAATCAAGAGTACGTACAGATATAGCCTAAGCCGAAGCTGATGGATACAGTCAGACATACCAACAGGAGTATCACAGCCACGGGGCAACGCTAGTGGCTGCATGACAAAGTCTGGGTATGGGTGGGGGGGAGCGACAACACTCAGTGGTGCTGCACAAAGCAGGTCAGCCTTCTGCACTTCCAACAAAGCTTGGAAATACCAGAAAAGTACTGTTTCAAACCACCAGGGAGCAATCTGGCTGTTGCGAGTACCCAAGGACCATCTATCGGGACTGCATATAGCCTGTATGCGCTGAACCATAAGTGAATACCTACCTTGTGGAAGTGATAGCACTATGAAGACCATAATTGCAGGCTGTGGATGATACATTAGATATCATGAAAGTGAGGAAAACTCACTGGAAGGGACACTGCCATGATGCAGTGGAACGGGGAGGTGTAAGAGCATGCGAGGAAGTGAGTCGAGGCAGGGGACCCGGATGGTTAGGTCACATGATTTGGTGGCAGTGTTCCATCACGTGTACACACAGCGAGGAGAGAGCACACTGCACAGCACATGTAGTGTGTAGTGTAAAGTACGCAGCCAGATGGTGTGTAGATTGGACATAGTGTAGCGCAGACACAGACACAGCACAGACACAGCACACTGTGCAGTCCAAAAAAGGAAGGTGTCACATTGATTATCGACCACGTCATATTTTTCACATCCATATCCTATCTCGTCACACTGGGTCACACCAGCTCATGTCCAGTTTTCACTGGGGTTCAGGAGCCAACGTAGCATTACCACGTACTTGCGAACAAGGTGAAGTCTGGTGAAAGTGGCAGAACATCTCCTGTACAGTAGCTCGAAGTCACTACATTTTAGTGACACCCATCAAGGATTGAGAATCAGCGCTCGCGCCAGGACCGGTGCTCAGTCGTATGGTACTATGCATAGGTGGCGTTCTGGCACTCTTCATAATCACGGACTCCGACTGACTGTTGAACAACTTGGGTTGAGGATGGCTGCCATCGACCATCGTTTTCATTTTGTCAACTATGCAGGTGCACCATGCACCCGATAGATCATAGCAAAATCACGGACAAGGAGTCCACTGTAATAATTCACGAAGACTTCTTTCCTCATCAAGGCTGTTCCTGGCCGGAACGTATGATACTCGCAGCCTGCCGCACAGGGTCGTTCCTGTAGCAGTGGGCTCCACGGAGAATCAACATTCATGTGTCAGTCCATACTCCTCGGAGACTCGTAGGCTTGAACAGGTTGTAGAGTATCACCGACCTTTTGATGGCTTTTTAAAGCTACCCTTTCAGCTCATCTGATGTCTTGAGCTTCTTCGCTTCGTTAGAGATTTGTGCACACTGGCACCTGTGTCCAGCGCGCAATGTTTACTGACTGGATGATCGGTTCCTCTCTCGCCGTCTGCGATAAGGCAATGCTGGACTTCAAATTAGTGTGAGGGTCGCGACCCCCACCGTTTCTAGCGGATTCCGTGGTATCAGGAAGACCGCCTTTTGCGAGGATTCGGTCACATCATAGGGAGTCAGCCTTTGAATCCAGGCAAACACGTCCCCGTAACATCTGCGACCACCGTGCGATTTTATTTTTGTATTCATCCTGTGACTCAAAGGCTCACTGGTTTTCTGGAAGCTGACTTTGGATGCCTAGGGTTAAACCATATTGGCCTTCGGCGTGCAGGGCTTACTGTTGACGGTCATCGTCGGCCTTGTACGGCAGCAACCACCCAACCACCGAGAACATCGGCGTTACTGGCGTCGACTATATCTGTTCCATTCCTTTGGTATGCACACGCCCGGCTGTCTGCAACAGACTATTTCGCTGTCCTTAGTTTGTCGTCGTGAAGAATGTTTGGATAGCTTCCTCGTGATGTACTTTTAGCTGGCCACCGAGCAAGTATGTAACTCGTTGCCTGAGATGACGTTGAATTATAACTGCGGACTGAAACGGCTACGGTCTCACATCCATACGTACAGAGGCCTGGTCCTCTCGCGGCATCGCCTTACCCACCTGATGTTCCCGCATAAGTACTTATATTAGGCTTACAGTTGTGATGGGTGTGTCAGTCTAACTTGGCCTGTTTGATGCAATTCCCTGCCAGTGCGAATAAACCTGGAAAAATCTGATATCCAGTATGAATAAACATGAAAAAAGTAGGTACTAAAACATAGTTGTCAGTGTATACCATCCAGTATCAATAATCACCAATTATTACATTGTCCCCGACATGATAAATGCCACCGGCAGCGTGGCTGTGCGTGTCCGTCCACTTAATACTACATCCCGCCCTACATGGCAATGCCACCGGCGACGTGGCTGTGCGCGCCCGTCATACTTATCTACTACATCCCGCCCTACGGTACGAATAAACTTAGATAATTGATCACGTCCCCCCCTATTGTATGAGTAAATCTGAATAATTAATCATGTCCCGCCCTTTTCTCCCTCAGGCCAAGGTCCAGCGTGAATAATCCTTGATATTTCGGGAGCATCAGCGTGGCTGTGTGCGTTCCCACCATCCCCGCACTCCTATTCCGCCTTATTATATCACGAATAATCATTGATAATAACGGGGTACATGACTCAATCAAATGTACGCCACTGCTGTAGTAGAAATTAATGTGTAGTTACGTCTACGCAACTACTAATGTAGCCAGGCTGGTGTTACTTCTGCACTCCGTACCCGTCCGACGATATACGAATGATTTCCTGCAGAGTGAGAGTGCTACTGTCGTCCCCATATTCACCCTCGTCTGCGTCAAGCTCATCTAGGTCGCTGCTATCGTCGCCAGAATCAGGGACTGCGTGGGAGGAAGTGGGAACAGTGGCGATAGAGACGGCGGAGGGAATTATGGTCGCGGGCTCTCCTGCACTATCTCCGAGGTTCGTCTTCGTTGATTTTCCCGCAACGGTAGTACCTGTGAACCCACGGAGATTGGCGACTTCAGTGAGCAGACGCAAATGATGGTCGGTAAATCTTGCTCGAACGTTGTGATGGAGTTGGACTTGATGAGCGAGGGGAGGATGACTAACTTCAAGCTGGGCAATGCAGGCTTTCACGTAGCGATCTTCATCACGTAGATATGTGATGATACGACGTATCTCAACGTTGAGACGCTTGATTTCCTCCTCTGCACGACAAACCTTAAAATATTGGTCCATGGCCGCACGTGCGGCAGGAGAAGCCCACGGGCGCTGAGAGATGTCCTCACGGGTCGCATTACGAAGGAGATCGAAGTCGGCGAGGAACGTATACTCCACAACTTCCTCGAAAGTGAGCTGACGGCGCGGGGGGACACAAGCACGAGCGGCTGTGTTGAATCGATCGAGCGCGGTGCGAATGGCGGCTGAGCGCGCCTTGAGAGCCTTTGCGATATGCTTACGCAGTTTGTAACCTAGCAGATGCAAGTTAATGTTGTTGGACATAAAAAGTAGTGAACTTACCTGTGCCCGCCTGGTTCATCTTTGACAACTCAAAGATCCAGGCAACAACGAGGGACTCGAGTTGGTCTAGACAGCGCTGATACTTGCGATTCGCCACTAGGCAACCAACGGTCTGCCATTCTTCATCTTCTGGGACCCAACGTTTTGTAACACCGAGCTTGATTTCGAGGTCCTGGGCCATTTTGAGATCCTTCTCAAAGTTTTCCATAGCATGGCGGCGCATCGTCTCCTTTCGTGTCGTGGCCGCTATATCCTTCAGGACAAATGACGGTGTTGAGGCAGAAGAAGGGGTAGCCATGGTCCAGGTAAGGTCACTGAGATGTTTCCTAGGATAGTGTGAGCCATGCCTTCCGTGTCAAACACCAACTTACCGGCTTGCATCCAGATTGACGAGTTTCTGCCAGTATTCCATTTGCAATGTTTCCTCTTCGGGTTCGCGTGAACGAGCAGTCAGGTACTCCTTCTCCTCTAACAGCCACGCACTGAATACCGATGCGTCCGTAACGCCAATCTCATCCATGAGGCGCAAGAGGGCGCTTTTTCCTTCTTGAATGATGCGAACGGCCTGCTTGTAGTTGTTGAGAATCATTGTAGCTTGAATGTGTAAGCTTACTGTATTTTGTGAGTAAAACGACTTACTGAGATTCTGGTAAACCTCGTATTCGTCATTGTGTGCTACGTATCCTGCGATCGCCTGACAGCGATGAAACGAACTTGCATAACGTACAGCGGACGCCAGCCCATTTGTCTTCGAAAACATGCGCTCACAGCCTTCAAGGTCTTCGAGCCCTAGGCCATCAACGTATCTTGATAGAAAGCGGAGCTGGCACAAACGTCGATGAGCGTAGCCATGGAAGGCCGGTACGAGGGATGTATAGTTCAGGGCTCGTGCCCGTGGCCTGACCACGCTGCGATTAAGAGTGGTCCCGAACTTACAACCTATGTCATAGCCGCCCGCAAGATTATCCCCAAACAAGTCCAATAGTTTGGAGACAACAGCAAGCGGGTACTTAGCCCTAATTTTCAGTCAGGCTAAGCAATACATACATATGGTATAGATAACTCACTGTTCACCACTCTGCACTATATCCGCGATCACGAGCGAGAAACCATGCCTGCAGATGGCCATGAAGATACCAGCTTCGTCAAATACACCCCACATTCTAGAAGTAGCGTCTTCTTTCATGTTTTTCCACCTTCCGGCGCACGGGTTCTCGTTGTCAGCCTGCAGGTAGAAAGGGTAGAACAATGATACTAAAGGAAAAGCAACGAGAACATACCGTTGATTCTGTCAAAGATTCATTGCCACCTCCCATTCCAAATTGGTCGACGAAAGACCGAGACAAATAGCGGTCATCGCCTACAAACCGCTCTCCAATACCCTCTGCAGTAGATTCGTAACCGCCGATTGCTGCCCTTGAGATGCGTTTCAACGAGTCGTTACCGTCCATTGCAAACAGTAATTTGAATTTTAAATCCGACTCGTCCTCGAGAGTATACGTGCAGGCCGGGCAAGAGTTCTTGAGTCGCCAGTCTGGTGTATCGCGGCGAAGGGCTTTGAGGACGAGATCATCGACAACGAGGCGCATTTGAAGGTAGATGTCGAGGGCGATGCTAAATAAGCGGGTGAGGTAGGGGCGATATCGAACCTAGGACGATGTAAGCGTGCAATTCAGTAGTAAAACGCACGAGACATACGCCTTGAAGATCTGAAATGGTCTTGACAAATGCCTGTATGGAAAGATGCGGACTGCGATTTCGCGCTACACGATAAAGCTCCAAGGCGTCAATCATGACAGCAGTGTGAGGACGCAGTGGGGCGCACGGAACAACTCCTTGATGGACAAGTTCGGATGAGACTGAGCAATCCTCAGTCCTAATGTGCAGAGCACGTTTCTCAGCGCCTAATTGGGTAGGATTCAGCGTGGGCAAGGCTTATTGGGTAAATAAGGACCCACAAAAGACACCAAGCACGTAAAGTTGCACTTGGTTATTCGAGTCCGTCGGTGGTCGGGCATTCCTACACCGGCCAGTTTCACTACAAAACCTACCAGCACTGTTCGCACTCCATTCCAAATACGCCCGCACCAACTCTGGCATCTCCCTCGCAAACGCATCAGTCCGACGCTGTGCGCGATCACGACGGGTTCGATAGTCTGTGCGGCGCTTCTGCCAGCCCTCATCTTCACTGTGATATCGTATGTTATCAATCTCGCCTTCTTATATAGTGTTCTACTCACATATTCCTTGTGTCGTTGAACAGGTCTCTGGCAAGGTCACGGAGCTCGCCACCGCCATGACTGAAGTCGATGCTCTTCGATCCATCCAAAATGCTGCCGACATCATACACATCGTCTGTCTCTGGCTGGGAGAAATTCTCGTGCCCCTCGTGGAGTGCTTCAAGAGCGTGCTGTTCCTGGGGAGTCATCACTATACACAGCTCCAGATATTAGTGAGTCTGGCGTTAGTCATTACTGATGAAATAACCTTCGAATCGTGCCCTTTGACGCTCCTTCGCCTCCGCTGCCCTTGTCTCCAACTTCTTCGGCCCAAGAACTTCATTGACCGTCCGAGCCACACCCCCGGAAAATTTGCGAGAAACAATCACATGGTGGACTCGGCTCGTGGAAAGCTTAGCCTTCTTGTTTGTCCGTGCGCGGGCGATGCCAACGGGCATTTTGGATTCATTAACTTGCGACTGAGTCTCGGTGCATATTGCTCATTTGTGCACGTGATACAGGCTGCAGCGTTGATAATCTAACTTACGATTTCAAGCTCGTACAATGTCAAACATCGCTGATATGCCTCTCGGTGGTGAGTTGAATATCATAAACCATGCTACTAGCTTTTGATTGGTCTTACAAGCTGCAGGTGCATCTTCCCGTACCACGGAGACATCGGAAACTGAGACGGTCACTGAGGAGACCACCACCACCACGACAACCCGCTCGGGGACAGAAACAGTAAATGTTACCGTTACGAAGCTTCGCACACGCACTACAAAAGTCACGGAGACTACTTCACAGCAACCCGCCTTGCCGCCTTCTGCCCGTGTCCACAACTATTCCCCGGCTCTATCCCTAGTGAGCGGGCAAAACCGAGCATCCGACTCTTCTCCAGTCCCTTCAGTTCGTGACCGAGCAGCAGCCCCTCCCTCAGCCAAATCTTCTGAATCGACACCCGGAAAGTCTCGTGTGCCCGCTAGTAAGAACGCCCTCCAAACTGCCAGCTCCATGGCAGTTCCAACCAGATCCCCCCGCACGCCTAAGCACCACCCGGTGCGACCCATTCACCCAGACGACATCAAAATACCCACCACCCCCATTAACGAATTCTACGTCGTTATCGTTGGCCAGGAGCCGGGGATTTTCTACAACTGGTAAGGACTGTCTCCCTCTAATATACTCGCTCTGATCCACTTCTCGCTGTGCAGGAATGATGCGGCCGCAAGAGTCCTCGGTGTTTCCAAGAATATCCACTTCAAATGTACAACCTTCCAAGACGCATTGCAACGTTACAAAAATGCATACTATTCCAATGAGGTTAAATGCGTGCCGAACCCGGGCACGCGCTTTCTCACTCAGGGTACGTTGGATGTGCCTCGTTCCTCTCGTTCCACTCCCTGCGAAGAGTCGGCGTCCGATGTAGAGTATTGGAGGGATATGGTTGATCTATCTGAGGAGATGAGTAATGTCCGTGTTGCTTAGTAGGAACAATATCATGTGTCGATTTACTCCCCATGTCCCTACCACAAAAAAGAATATATCTTTACTTGAGCGCGATCTACCGCTAGCCTTACACAGAAAACAAACAAGAAATTGGGTGTGCTGTGTACTCGTTGTGTAGATAAAGCACACAAGTATAGTGTTTATGCCAAACTGCATGGCCATTCAACTCGTGCAGTGTACGATATAGTTAACGCATCCTGTAGCCTCAGACAAGCACACCCGTATGATTAGGTCTCGGTTGGTTACCGGTGGGTTCTGTATCAATAAGCGACACCCTGTATTCATTCACACCTATTCTAGTGCACTTATCGTCAATGCCGGAGCAATCTCATGCATTGTAGCGAACGGTTCGCTATTACACTTCGCTATAAGGGCAAGTTATGATTAGAACTAGTAAGGCTACATTCCGCTGTAGTATCTAGCATCGGAAACTTGGCTATATGGTACAGCAGGTGCATACTCATCTAGTTTTATCTCAAAAAACTTAACCTCAGACAAGACAACTTCCAGCAAGTCGAAAATCTGCAAATAGGTATCTACTTGACGTCCCCGTTGAATGCTGCGCGTAGTACTAGCAAACTGTCATAAAAGGCGGAGCAAGCGACGGCCTTCGCGTGCATGATCCTCGCACTCAGTAAAGAAACGATCTGTACTCGCCAACCCCTTCTCCCGTGCCTTGCGAAGAGACTCGTCAAACTTCTTGAGCCATACGCTTTCTGGCCCCCAGTCTGATTTCCATTCATCAACGGACAACCGCAGTTCTGGAAGGGTTGGGATCGGGCCGGCCGCACTCGAATGAAGAGAAGAGGTTATCGGGTCTGCGTCGTCATCTAGGTGGGACTGATCCGGAATGTGCTCGATAGGTCCAGCGCTACGAGAATGGACTCCAGCAATGGACTCAGCCTTCTTCCTAAGAAGTTCCAAACAACAGCGGGATAAGTAACGACGTCGATACAATACTTGAACGCCTACCTACCTTTCACGGTTCCTGGTTTGGCCGCGGATGGGCAGGTTGGTGGTAAGGAGCTTCACTATTCATGGGTACGTTCTTACCGAGCAGCGCGTAGACGCGCCTTCTCCCATTGCGCTTCTAAGATGCTACGTGGATTCAGATTGTGTACACAAAGGATGCAACGATAAAAACAAACCCAGGTTTATTAAGCCATCGTATCGTGGCTTCGCGTTGTTTCGAAGCTTTGCGAAGTGACAGCACCATCGAAGATAGATAGACCTTGCTGCAAAGTAAAGCTGTATTGTTAGTGAGGTATAGAACGCTACGTCGAAGATAGACTTACAACAGGATGGACTTCGTTTCTAGTGAGGACTTCCAGTATGAACATCATGTGACCCTATCTTCACTTACATAATCAGGAACGCGCAGGCTGCTGGCACCGTCAGTGTTCCACAAGTGCAGCTTTACTGTGGGCCATGACGAGACCACCACGCTACTTCGAACGCAGGGGATTCGACCACAGCAGCATGCCGGGAATGGGTACTAGCACCAGGGGAGAACGGGTCGACTTTTTGGGGTACTGTGAGGTGCGTGAGGAGCCTTCCCTCTTATGCTCCGAGACGCTGCCGGTCGGTGGAGATGATATGCTGTGTCTACGCCGGTACGTTTTCAACCATGCTGCATCTTGGCAACGATTTGGGGCTCAACATGTGCAGGTCATATTTCTCTAGACTGCTATGGTTTCATGGCAGTAGTGCGCTTGTTTCTCGCTCACAGCCTTCCAGTGAATTGTCCATACAGAAGGTTAGTCATGATTTATTCAGTAGGGCTAGTTCTGTTAATCCTGGTGGATAGGAGCTATGGGACATATTCTGATCCGGCTTGTCAAACAGAATGTCGTCGCATGTGATTAGTAAGGTGAATATCGGCTTGGTTAATTGTCTGTTTTTCTCTAAACTAAATATCCCAAATCTATTGTGTAGAAGCCTGGCAGATTGACATCACGCTATCACGCATGCATGTCTCTGCTGTCATCAGCCGTGTCACTCTTTTTTTTTTTTTTTTTCGCTAGCTTCGCGTCTTGGTCTTTGGATTCTGCCCTCCCTGCACCCAGTCAACACCCCACTCTACTCTACACGCGCTCCCGCAAAGTCGTTTCATGCAGATGGAAGAGCTTACTTTACGGAACACTGACTTTTCAAGCCAGCAAGGTGAATACATTGAATCCGAGACGCACCACCCACTAACTCGTGTTTACTTAGATAAAAATCCGTGTCCACTGCAGCCCACTCCGAGATTCTACTTTCCTCCCATTCCTGGTGCTCATCCCGATCCTCCTTACCCCCTTTTTGATCACTCTACCACCTCTGGTTCATCTGGTATTGCCAATGTCAACGACCCACCCTGGGAATTCTCTTACAACGTTGTTCACCCCGGATCCTTCACGGACCTTCTCACGAGTCCCCTCGACGTTTATGGCGGTCCCACCGGGCTAGAAGGCATTCATCTTCCCCAGCCAACATGTGAAGGAGGCTCAAACCTGCAAGGGGAAACAAGTGCTGTCGTGCCAACGGTGCCGATAGAAGGAGAGAGTCGTCTCGAGGCTTCGACGGCGGCGAGTTCTGCCGACCCTTCTTGCGCGGCTAGTCCTGGGGATTGCCCTACAGTACCTTTACGCGAGCAAAATGCGAACGCAGACGAAGCCGGTACTCAAGATACGTCTGCGCCGGCTATTTATCCATGTCCTCCATCTATTGGAGCTGGTGGCCCATCGCAGACTCTCAATGATGCAACTTGGAAGTCTCGGAATCCTGGAAAGCCTGTTATCCCTGTTCGTAGTTCAGAGAAGTTGGACGCCGTTCAAAGGGCAGCAAGGAAAGTCGCTGCCGAGCAGAGGCGAGTGTCACAGCAGGCCGTATGTGATGCAGTAGCCGAGCTCTTGGAGGAACAAGAAATGCGCGTCAATGAAATTGCGAAGGCCCACAACGTTCTACCGGCGAAAGTCAAACTTTTAATTACCGGGGAGACTCATTACAGGAACAGGCGCGAAGAATCGCTAGCGAACGCTCTCGTCCGCATCAAGGCGCGTCAAGTGAATGCAGGTAAGTCGAATAGCTATAAATTCTGGTTGCTACCTACATGTTCGCAGATCGTCCATCTGGTCAAAAATTCCAACTGAAGGAGCTGCAAGAGATGGTTGCAAATGATCCAGACATGCAGAACCTTGACGAAGAGACCAAGCAGCAGTATCTGGGTGAGCTCAAGGAATCTCGTTCTTGCAAGTCTATAGGCGTTCGAAGCACCAACACTGCGGCGTCTCGCGATGTCCAGGCCACCTTGAAGAAGGTTTATGGAGAGGTAGGTTGACCATGCGCATACGCTCGCCCTACTGGCATGCTGATGATGACCATAGCTTCAGGCGCTCACATATCGTACCGGCATTTATGCTTGCCTATTCGTCACTCGTGGTCATGTCTATGACACGCATGCCGCAACCTGGTTTGGAACGGACAATATTATGGACTTCTGGGAGGATCGGATGGACCTCAGCCCTGACTACATTATTAAACAACTTGAACTGTGGGCGTGTAACGAAGAAAAGAGTAAGTTATTTTGTTTCGATACACTCCACCCCTAAGATGTTGCTAACCATCATTTAGATATCGAAGCGCGCGACTCCCTCGAGAACATGCAGAAGCAAGCAAAAAATGGGCTAGACTCAGGCTTTAGTACGTCCAACATGAATACGCTATTGCATGTTGATTAAGCCGTGACCGCAGGTTCCATTACCAAGCACCTTCGTCAGGAGAAGGCCGTCCGTCTTCGATTTGCGAACTTCGAGCAGATCAAGTACAAATTTGGGATTGACTACGAAGGCTGGCCCGATGGGATTCCGTTCTGCAGTCCCTACAAGATACAAACTGTAGATGAAATCCGTCGTCTGCGGGATGCAATAAGGGAGAACTCCTTCCGATGGGTGAAAATGACTTCTAGCCAACATCTCGAATATCGCAAACAGGTGGACACGAGGCGCGAAGCTGGTGAGATGGTCGGTGTGCCCCGTCAGGGCCGCTCTGACAAGGGAAAGAAGCGCAAGGCTCCTAACAACGAGAACACTCCACAAGCGTCAAAGAAAGCTCGTAGGGGTCGAGCGCAGACCGCACCGAAGAGCCGGGAGATCATTGCAACATCGGACGAGGAGGCAGATGATGGAGATCGTGTTTGATTTGATTGCGTAGCAGAGTTGGTCGATCTTCACTTCATGTCACTATCTCTTGGTACACGAGTACCCGCGCACGCATTATTATCTGTATTGGATAATCTAGTGACTAGCCGCTGCAATACAGAGTGTGTCGTTGTAAAGATAGATGATGAGGACCTGGGGAAATGATGGAGGTCCCCTAGATGATAGGTGGTCTTAGTTCGACCCAGGGAGCTTGAGTTGCTTGGGGAAGAGTCAGAGTGAGGGGTGAAAAGACTGTAAACGCGCCCAGATAATCCAAAGAAGGTCGAGATAACGTCTAGTGAGTGTCTAGTAAAGGATAAACTGTCTTCCGAGTCCCTCGGGCTCAGGTTTCCGTCTTCTCGTCTCGGGTGGCTCGTCTTGTTCTTATTCTAAGTAAGTACAAAGTATTCAAAGTCGTGCATGGCTTACATAAGCCACAACGCGACCAAACACTACTCGAAATACTAAGTAAAAGATAAAAGAAAGGAATAGGAATGAAAATGTAAGTAAAAACAAAGAAATAAAGCAAAATACCTAGTAGGGAGTTTACTCTCCCTACATCCGAGGGGGGCTTTGGATGTTGACTGTCCTCAGTCATCTCGTACTCAGCTATCTCCCAAAGTAGAACACACACTGCCCTCCTCAAAACCGAGAGAGGATGGACCTAGCTCGAAGCGGTCTGAGGCTACCTCGAAGGGCTCGAAGCGGTCTCGAAGTGAGTCGAAGGAGGGGAAATGGGTTTCCAGCAGCTCGAAGGTGACTCTAAGCCACTCGAAGCTACTCTGGGGGTCTTGAAGGTTGCTTGAAGGTAGCTCGAAGGGTTTCGAAGGCAGCTCGAAGGGTCTCGAATGCGACTCGAAGGGTCTCGAAGGCAAGTCCAGCCTCTGGATTGAACTCAAGGGTCTCGGAGGTGCTCGGAGGGGGTTGGGTTACCTTCAGACTCGAAATCCGACCCTCGAGAGTCTCAGGAGGAGCTCGAGAGGGGGGTAGGGGCTGGGTCAAAGGAGGTCTGGTTGCTCTCGAACCTGGTAGCTGACCTTCGATGGCCTCGGGGCCAGCTCGAGATGGGATGGGGTTCTGGGAACTCGAAGGAGAGAGCTGTACCTGCTTAGCTAGACCTCCTGGGCCTTGGGCAAGAGCCCAGAAGTCCAAACGAGCCTGTAGGCTGCGCCCAAGTGCCTCACGAGGGATTTCCTCACCTGTAGGCAACACGACTCGACCTCCAACTATCCGACACCTTCCTGCAGCCAGATACAAAGTGCAGATCCTGCACCGAGCTCGAATATGTCCTTCTCGACCACAGAAGAAACAAAAACTAAACCTTCGAGGCTGCATCTGGTGCCTCGGAACTCCTCGACTGGTAGGCAGGGCATCATTCAAGCCTTCGCACTCTCGATGGGGTGACAAACCTCTTGACGCTCTTGAATGCGACTCAGAAGGGGCAGGGGTAGGCCTCGACATTGCAGTCGAGGCCTCTCGAAGCAGCGACGAGCTACCTTTGCATGTCTCGAGGTGAGGGGGAAGTCTCGAGGGAGTCTCGAGGCGAGGGGGACACTTCGCTATGGGCTCAGGATGATGAGTGGCAGTACCCAAGGGGTGCTCGAGGTGCGAAGAATGCCTCGAAGCAGTCTTCGAGGGGGGCTCAGGATTCGAGACATGTCTCGACGAGGTCTTCGATGGGGGCTCGGAATGTAAGAGATGCAAAGAGTGCCTCGAAGGGGGCTCGGCATGTGAAGAGTGTCTCGATGAGGTCTTCGAAGTCGGCTCAGCATGTGAAGGATGTCTCGAAGGGGGCTCGAGATGCGAAGGGTGCCTCGACGAGGTCTTCGAAGGAAGCTCGAGGTGCGAGGGCTGTCTGTATGAGGTCTCGAGGGGTGGGGAATACCTCGATGAAGGCTCGAAGCGAGGGGGATACCTCAAAGAGGTGCTCGAGAGTTCGTGAGGACGAGGTCGAGAGGTCGAGGACGAGCCAAGGTCTCGAGACTTGCTCGAAGATGACTGAGAGCGAGGAGAACAAACCTCCATACTGTCCCAATCATCCACTGAGTACGAATGCAACTGTCGATCTTCTCTCGAGGCACGAAGTAAGTTCGAAGACGAATCACCAGCCTGCCAATCCGGGGCACACCAACGTGGATGAACCACAGTGTGTCGCGAGCCTGCATTGGTGACTCGGTGAGGGAATGAGCTGCTCGAAGCGAGCTCAGGGGGGTCCTTCGAAGATCGAGAGGGTTCCTCGAAGGGGGAACGAGGTGGGAGGTAGTGATCAGGAGGCTGCTTCGTGCTCGAGCTTCCCTGAGAGTGTCTTCTAGAACGAGACCGAGAGCACTCCACAGGGGCATCCCGAGAGTATCTGTCCAAGGGGGAATGTGAGCGCCGAGGTAACTTCTCATCTGGCTCATGAGTAGGACCTCTCGAAGGGTCCTTCGAAGTTCGAGACAGTCTCTCGAAGCCTGCAGAGGGTTCATACCACACCTCACGAGACGATGAGCTTCTTGAGAGGGACTCCCCGCGAGGCTGAGGATTGCTCAAGACTCGCATAAAACCTACGTATGCCGGTCGATCCTCGAGCTGGTCTCGAAACCTTCTGGAAGATGTCTCCATAGCTGGTAGTAGCTGTGCAGCTAAAATGAATATATATTTTGCAACTAAAACTGATTATTAGAGGTAGTAGGCACAGGGAATGGCCAACGAGCGAATCGAGCGTCTGCGGGAAGTCTCGAAGGGGTATTTCCAAGTCTCGGTTTCGCCTCGATGCAACCTGGAATGTGTAAGGGGAGTTGGAGTGGGGTGGCAACAAACCACGAAGGGGGGAGGAGGGTGCAAGAAACTCGTACGATACGTCTCGAAGTGGTTTCGACCACCAAAAACTGAAACTAGTCACCGCTGTGACTCGAAGCCTTACGTCCGAACTTTGCAGCCTCGCTCGACTGCAAAAACGCGAGATAACGATTGGGAAACAGCTGATATTCGTCTATAAACGAAGATGCACGTCTAAAGAAGCGTCTTGTGTCTCGAAAGTCTCGAAAGCGTCTGATGGTAACTGTGAAGTGTCTCGGGGGGTCTCGAAGCGTCGAGTGGGGTCTCAGAGCGTCTAGTAGAGGTTACGAAGCGTCTAACTGGAGTTTCGAAGGAGTTCGAAGCAGTCTCGAGGTGTCTGGTAGGGATCTCGAAGCGACTCGAATGGGTCTCGAATGGGTCTCAAAGCGGTCTCAAAGCAGTCTCTACTGACTCAGATATGACAGTGAATACTTTCCTACAACTCCAAAGGGCACGAAAACGCGAGGGGAGGTGCCAGGGAGCTAAGCTGTGGCAGGGTGGGGAGGACAGCAGTGCGTTGACGAAGAACCGCTGGGCGGAATTCCACGAAACGTCGGGAGGTGGTAGAGGGCGTCTAGAGGTGCTGGGAGATCAAGGAAACAAGAGATTCTGCGCACCCAATCCCGAGTTATGCCAAAATCTGTCCTATAGTGCCTTTCTCCACAAAAAGGGTGATAGCTCCGGAACCACAGAAGCAATCGCGTCGAAAACGGCGTCGATCGAAAGCTCTCGTCGAGTAGAACGAGAATCTCGAAAAGCGAGAGGTAAGGCGCGTTGGTTCTCGAGAAATCGCGTGCACGAGCTGGGGGGAGGGGGAGAAGTAGGGTTACCAAGCAGAAACAGCCCCCTCGCGGTGGGCTCCAGATGTAAAGATAGATGATGAGGACCTGGGGAAATGATGGAGGTCCCCTAGATGATAGGTGGTCTTAGTTCGACCCAGGGAGCTTGAGTTGCTTGGGGAAGAGTCAGAGTGAGGGGTGAAAAGACTGTAAACGCGCCCAGATAATCCAAAGAAGGTCGAGATAACGTCTAGTGAGTGTCTAGTAAAGGATAAACTGTCTTCCGAGTCCCTCGGGCTCAGGTTTCCGTCTTCTCGTCTCGGGTGGCTCGTCTTGTTCTTATCATAAGTTAAAGGGAGAACGGTTTTTTCGCACGTACCTACCCGGCGCTTAATTCGCGTACTTCGGGTGTTTCGCATATTTCGGTAAGTCGAACAAAAGCACGTGGAGTTGAAACTCCGCTACGCTCCGTTCAGTATACGTTGCTGTGCGCGACCAACCATCCTTTCTTCCTTTCCCTCACTCTGTCCCTCCACCACACCACCTGGAAAGTAGTCGTAGATAGTTTCCGTGTCGATAATACACCTTAGATAGGGCTATTAGCACTCTGTGAGGCTCAGTGACTCAGTAAAACCAAGGCAAAATTGCTTATCAGTACAGATCAGCCTGTGCTTGCCCAGTCTTTGCATTTTTGGGCCAAGTTTCTCTACTTCACTGGTGAGATATCTTCCATTTCATTTCTGCCAGGCCTGTTCTGATGAACAACTGGGTCTTTTGCACCACTCTAATTTCATCAGCCAGCTATATTACCCCCATCTTTGGCTGTTTTCTTTGGATTTCTTTGGAAATCTGACTCAAAGTTGGTGAGAACTGCTCTCCTGCTGGAAGGGCATGATCAACTGATCACAGTTTTGTATCTTCTTCAGCCCTTCAAGGTGGTTTTATGTCTTTGCTGCAGCATTTATGTTTTAATATGGTCTTCAGACTTCCCTGGAACTTGCTCTTGAGCTGTCTCTTGCAAGTGGCTGCTTGCTGTACTGTAGGTGATTGAGCGAAAGCTGTAGACCAAAACGAGCGTCTCCTCAAGTCCCTACTACCTGGCTTCATAGATTCAACTCTGTGTGTCTGCTGGTTGTTGAGGCCTTTTTGAGGCTGGGACCGCTGAGGAGACTACAGAGTAGAGACGTGATTGGTGGGGCCTGTCAAGGCTAAGTGGGTTCAATCCCACTTACAGTTACCAATCGTTTTTGTCTCGGGCACTTTGTGCTTTTGCCTCTGTCATACGTTGAGTTCCAGCAAAGTAGTGTCAGTCACAGATAGTAAAGCACTGTCCACTTTGCACCTTTCCCTTGGACTTGGATTGGATCTTTCCCCCCTGTGGCCCTTTCCCTTGGATTTCCCTTGGATTCCCCTATACCCTAGGACTTGGATTGGATCTTTCCCCTGGATTTCCCTGGATTCCCACCCTTGGCCTGCTGTACCCAGTCTCATACCCCCCATCCTTCATGTGAGTTGTGTTTCCTAGATTTCTGATCATTTCTAACCTCTTCATCACACTAGGGCTACCCCTCCCACATCCCCTCAGCGAGCACGTGATGCTGCTCGCCAATCTGAGCGTAACCAACGCGCTCTAGGCTCTCCTCCTCAACGCCGTTACCCACAAGCCCCAGTACCACCTCCACTGAATCTTCCTCATGGACTTTTGGTATGTATCCTGTGATCAGAGGTGTATGGCATAATTAAAGCTAATCAATGATGATATTCCAGATTCATCCACCTGTCCCCACTGCTCAATATCCTGGTCTGCCACGTCATTTGATCGCACACCATGAAGTTCAACGTCTCCATCGCATGCACCTTATGCCTCCTCAACCTCCACCCTATCATCCCCCTCCACCCCCCATGGCACCTCATTTTATGCATCCTGCTACCACCCTTACCCATGCATTCCCTCCAGCTCAGAACCTTGCAGTCATGCAGCCAGGCATGGAGGAAATGCACAGGCAGTATTTTGGAAACCCCCCCCCAGCTCACTCCTACCAGCCTCCAGCTCCTGTTGCTCACCCACGAGTGGACTATGTGGCAGCCCTCCAACAAAACTTTGAGCAGGATCATGCACGACGTCGAGAGAGGCGAAGGAGACATCAGCAGAGAGGTACCCAGAACATCAGTCAGACACACCATCAGGCTCAGGAGCAGCAGCACCAAGAATCTTTGAGGCTTCAGCAGGAGGACAGGAGAAGACTCCATAACTTGCAGTTATTGGAGGCACAGCAGCAGGAAGAGGAAAGGAGGAGGCTTCATGACTTGCAGATATTGGAGGTGCAGCAGCAGCAGCTACAACAGCAGCATGAGCAGATGCAGAGGGAGCAGCAGTTGTATTTGCAGGAGATGGAGCATCAAGTGCAGCTTCAGAGGCAATTGGAGCAACAGCAGCACCTCTCCCAAGCACTGAATGAGTTTGGAAGACTTTCTGGAGAACATTATGCTGAGGATGAGGAAAGGCGTCGTCAGAGAACAGCTGAACAGAATCCTGGTGCCAATGATGACCCTCCACCACCTCCCTCTGGACCCCCTGGACTCCCTGGACCCCCTGTACCTCCCCCTCCTCCTCCCCCTGGACCCCCTGGACTCCCTGGACTCCCTGGACCTCCCCCTCCTCCTCCCCCTGGACCCCCTGGACCTCCCCCTCCCCCTCCCCCTGGACCCCCTGGACCCCCTGGACCTCCCCCTCCCCCTCCCCCTGGACCCCCTGGACCCCCTGGACCTCCCCCCCCTCCTCCTGGACCTCCCAATCCACGTCACCTTCCACCTGGTGGCAGGCCATATGCTGAACCTGTCCAGCCCCACTATCTTGGACCCATGAGTATCCAGTGTCCAAACTGCCATGCTCTACATTTCATGGCTGAAAGGCTCAGCAATTCCAGCAATGCAAGGCCACGCTTTGGCATGTGTTGCCTTCAGGGTCAGGTAAATCTCCCTCCCATAAGGAGATGGCCCCCAGGTCTGCAGGCACACTTTGAGGACCCAAGGTTCAGGGAGAAAATTCGTCAATACAATGCTGCACTGGCATTTACTTCCTTGGGTGTCAATGCTGAACCTCAGGTTGTTCAAGGCTCTGGACCAATGTCTTTCCGTGTCCATGGTGCCCTTCACCACTTGATTGGGGCTCTTCTACCAGAGGCTGAGGGGGAGCCATCATATGCCCAGCTCTATATCTATGACCCTCAAGAGGCAACAGAGAGACGTACTCGCCGCAACCCACAGTTGGACCCTGCCATCATGCTAAGTCTGCACACCATCCTCATGGACAATCATCCCTATGCCCCATTGTACAAGCAGGCACATGACATCATGAGGGAAAAACCACCAGGGGAGCACACTGATATGAGGGTGTGTCTGACACTCCAGCAGGGCACTGATGGTCGAAGATACAACCTACCAACAGTAGAGGAGATTGCTGCTGTTGTGCCTGGGGATGGATCTGAGGAGGTTAGAGCTCAAAGGGACATTGTTCTTCGACTTCAAGGTGGAGGATTGCGTCGCATCAGCCAACTTCACCCTGCCTATCTCTGCCTGCACTATGTTCTTCTGTTTCCTCATGGGGAGGAGGGCTGGCATCTCAACATTCCTCTGCATAATCCTGGGGGTAGAAATTTGCGTGCCAAGAAAGTGACTCAGCTTCTCTGGTATGCATATCGTCTTCATGTCCGCCCTCCTGGAGTAGAGCCAGCCAATCTCTTCCATGGTGCTAGATTGTTTCAGCAGCTGGTCTGTGATGCCTGGGCCTCTGTTGACCAGTCAAATCTCACTTGGGTGGCCAACAACCAGAAGAAACTCAGGGTTGAGCTGTATGGTGGGCTTCAGGACAGGATGGCAGATGATCACCCACCTGACATGGCAGATGTTGGTCGCATGGTCATCCTTCCCTCCTCTCATAAGGGAAGTGTACGTTACATGCAGCAACTCCTCCAGGATTCTCTTGCCATCTGCAGGGAGTACAGAAAGCCTGATCTCTTCCTGACCATGACTGCAAATGGGAGCTGGCCTGAGATTGTGGAGAACATGTTTCCAGGTATGTACATGACTTGCTTTGCATGCATCCCCTCATTCTGACATCATCCACTTCATTAGGGCAGAAGACTGTTGATCGACCTGATCTGGTGGCAAGGGTTTTCCATGCCAAGCAGCAGGCCCTGCTGAAGAAGATTCGTGATGGCTACTTTGGAGCTGTGGCAGGCTTTGTGTACACCATCGAGTATCAGAAGCGTGGACTCCCCCACATGCACCTCCTCATCTTCCTTGAGGACCAGGACAAGATTCAGACTGTGGAGCAGATTGATGCTATCATATCAGCTCAGATTCCAGACCCAGTCCTCCATCCCCAGCTCCATGAGGTTGTCTCCAAGTCCATGCTCCATGGCCCCTGCAGTCCACAAAGATGTCTGGAGAACAATGTCTGCAAAAAGCGCTTCCCAAAGTCATTCCGTGATGAGACCCTCATAAAGGAGGATGGCTATCCAGAATATGCTCGCCCCCAGAATGGCAGGACTGTAGAGAAGAATGGTGACACCTTTGACAACACTCATGTGGTCCCTCATCCTCGAGAATTGCTGGTGGAGTTTGACTGTCACATCAACCTGGAGGTCTGTGGATCCATAAAGGCTGTCAAGTACATCCACAAGTACATCTACAAGGGTCCAGATCGTGCCACCTTGCAGACTCAGGGTCACAATGAGATTCGCTCCTACCTGGATGCCAGATATGTCTCTGCAAATGAAGCCTGCCACAATATCTTCGAGTTCCCCATGCATCAGGAATGGCCAGCTGTATACCGTCTGCCTGTCCATCTTCCAGACCATCAGGTTGTGGCATTCAATGCTGAAGACCAGCTTGCTGATGTCATTGAGAATGCAAGGGATTCACCTCTTCTTGGATGGTTCAAGGCCAATGCAGATCCAGTCCTCATTGCTGCTGGTGCAAGGGAGCATCTCTACCAGGATTTCCCAAAGGGCTTTGTGTGGATGAAGACTGAAAGGAAGTGGAAGGTCCATCAGAGGTACAAGGTCATTGGAAGGATGTATTCCATTCCTCCCACTGCTGGTGAATGCTTCTACCTGCGTCTGCTGCTCACTGCTGTCAAAGGTGTGTTCTCATACATACCACTCTGCTATGATTTTTGCCTGACCACTTCATCTCTCAGGTGCCACCTCCTATGAAGATCTTCGTACTGTGAATGGTCACCTCCATGAAAACTTCAAGGAGGCTTGCCGTGCTCTGGGTCTGCTGCAGGATGACAGGGAGTGGTTGCTGTGCTTGCAGGAGGCTGCTCATTTTCGTACTGGTTTCCAACTGCGTCGTCTCTTTGTCACCATCCTGGTTCACTGTCATCCAGTGGATCCTCATGTACTGTGGGAGGAGTCCAGGGCCAACCTCTGTGATGATCTGCACCACCGCCTCATCCATCATCTCCACATTGAAAACCCCACTGAGGAGCAGATCTTTGACTATGGCCTTCATCTCATCACTGAGGATCTTAGGAGGAATGGGCGATCCATAGACAACTTCCCTACCATGCCCAGACCCCAGAGGCAATGGAATATTGATGAGGGGAACCAGTTAATTGCTGAGCAGAGAGCATATGACCAGGAGGAACTCCAACACTTTGTGCAAGCTGGCCTGCCCACCCTCAATCAAGAGCAGAGGGCACTCTATGATGCAGTCATGGCTTCAGTGCAGCAGCCAGTTGGGTCCTCATTCTTTGTGCACAGTGGAGGAGGGTGTGGGAAGACTTACCTTGCCAAACTCATTGCTGCTTCAGTTCGTGCCAGCAACAAGATTGTCCTCTGTGTTGCATCCACAGGCCTTGCCTCTCTCCTGCTCCCTGGTGGTCGGACTGCACACTCCCGCTTCAAAATCCCCATTCCCTGTCATGAGGGCAGCTCCTGTAACATCAAGAAGGATGACCTCAACCATCAGCTCCTTCAGCAAACTGCCCTGATCATTTGGGATGAAGTACCAACTCAGCATCGCCATGTAGTGGAGTGTGTGGATCGCACCCTTCGTGATCTCCTGCAGGAGGGCCATCCATTTGGAGGAATCACCACTCTCTTTGGGGGAGACTTTAGGCAAACCCTCCCTGTTGTTCCTCATGGATCCAGAGAGCAGATAGTGGGGGCAACTCTATGTCGTTCCAACCTCTGGCCTGTACTTCAAGTCCATCACCTCCATCAGAACATGAGACTTGGAAGGGATCCTGAGTGTGACCAGTGGGCAGAGCAGCTGTTGCACATTGGTGTGACAGAAGGAGAGATAGAACTTCCACCCCACATGTCCTGTGGTGATGACTTGGACTCCCTCATCAGTGCCATGTATGCAGACCTGCTCCACCCTCCTCAGAACCACCCTCCACAGGACCAGTACTTCTTGGATCGCACCATTCTCTCTGCCAGGAATGCTGAAGTCCATGAAATCAACTCCACCATTCTGGGGAAAGTTGCTGGAGAGAAGGTTGTGTGCAGGAGTGCAGACTCTGTCACTGACAACCAGTATGATTACATTCCAAAGGAGGTGCTGAACACATTTGAACCATCAGGATTCCCTCTTCATGAACTGGAGTTGAAGCCTGGTGCTCCCCTCATGCTTCTTCGCAACCTGGACCCCATCCATGGCCTGTACAATGGTACTAGACTGGTCCTGGTTAGATCCACCTGTCGTATATTGGAGTGTCATGTGCTGCAGGGAAGGGATGGAGATGCTAACAATGATGTGGTGCTGATCCCTCGCATGGCTCTGGATGCCAATCCAGATGACTTCCCAGTTCCTCTGCGCCGTCTGCAATTTCCTGTTCGTCTGGCCTATGCAATGACCATCAACAAATCACAAGGCCAGACAGTCCAGCATGTGGGCCTTGACCTGAGGACCCCTGTCTTCTCTCATGGTCAATTATATGTGGCTCTCTCCAGATGTACTCATCCAAGGAACATCAAAGTACTGTATGGTGGCCAAGGGCAGCAAACAAACAAAGCCACAAATGTGGTTTTCAATGAAGTTTATAGAGGATTGAATGTATGAATGTACCATACCATAGATGTCACTTTCTGAAAACATATGTGTATATAAAATGGATCAACATCCAATTGAACTATTTACCAGCTGGCATTCAGTAAGATTTACCTCAAGACTAATATAACTCAATGGGTACATGGGAATAAGCACAGTAAGTAGCATGAAGGGGAGGAGGTCCAGCTGCGAAGCAGCTGGGGGGGGGGGGGCAACCTTGCTGCGAAGCAGCCCCAGGGGGGGGGGACAACCTTGCTGCGAAGCAGCCCCAGGGGGGGGGGACAACATTGCTGCGAAGCAGCCCCAGGGGGGGGGACAACATTGCTGCGAAGCAGCCCCAGGGGGGGGACAACATTGCTGCGAAGCAGCCCCAGGGGGGAGACAACTTTGCTGCGAAGCAGCCCCAGGGGGGGGGGGGCCAGCTGCGAAGCAGCTGGGAGAGTGACTGGCTGCAAAGCAGCCATGTCACGGGGTGAGGCTAGTTCTAAGTAAGTACAAAGTATTCAAAGTCGTGCATGGCTTACATAAGCCACAACGCGACCAAACACTACTCGAAATACTAAGTAAAAGATAAAAGAAAGGAATAGGAATGAAAATGTAAGTAAAAACAAAGAAATAAAGCAAAATACCTAGTAGGGAGTTTACTCTCCCTACATCGTGTCAGCAGGAACACGCTATACTACAGTAGACCAATGGTACATGACTGTGACATCAACTTATCATCAAGTCATTTAGTGAGAAGAATTATCTGTAATTATACGTGACATAAGGTAGGATAGGAGCTAAGCACAGAAGAAGTACACACAGCCACGCAGTCACCGCGAGGTATTGAGAATTATTCATACTCGACCTTGTGCTACAGGAGAAATACCATAGTATACTGTGTACATATGTGCTTTGGAAACATTGCGACGAACAGTGACCAAACATCGCCAAACGAGTTCATGGGATACGGGTTCTGATCTAATCAAATCTTTTAATATTGGCGGAGTGAGTGAGCCTCACGCTGCAGGGCAAATACAGTATTATGATGTATGTCATGTGACCATTATCCGTGCTTTTGATCGAGCAGTATTATCAATGATTATTCGTGATATAATAAGGCGGAATAGGAGTGCGGGGATGGTGGGAACGCACACAGCCACGCTGATACTCCCGAAATATCAAGGATTATTCACGCTGGACCTTGGCCTGAGGGAGAAAAGGGCGGGACATGATTAATTATTCAGATTTACTCATACAATAGGGGGGGACGTGATCAATTATCTAAGTTTATTCGTACCGTAGGGCAGGATGTAGTAGATAAGTATGACGGGCGCGCACAGCCACGTCGCCGGTGGCATTGCCATGTAGGGCGGGATGTAGTATTAAGTGGACGGACACGCACAGCCACGCCGCCGGTGGCATTTATCATGTCGGGGACAATGTAATAATTGGTGATTATTGATACTGGATGGTATACACTGACAACTATGTTTTAGTACCTACTTTTTTCATGTTTATTCATACTGGATATCAGATTTTTCCAGGTTTATTCGCACTGGCAGGGAATTGCATCAAACAGGCCAAGTTAGACTGACACACCCATCACAACTGTAAGCCTAATATAAGTACTTATGCGGGAACATCAGGTGGCCTTACCGAAACTTGTTGGTCAAACATCCTCATCAAGCCGCTGCGACGTGTTGCCGATGAGAGATATAGTATTTACGCTGTTTCGTGTATATGTATTGTTTGAAACCGGGGAAATGACCAGGAAAGACGATGCCACTTCGAGAATAAGACTGAGGGCAGCTGTCATTGCTCGTCTTGGACTTGCCGTGCAATCACAGCAAATGTAGATGATACGCTAGTGGGTTTCGTGGTTCAAAGTAGATCCCGGAATAATCTGTAGCGTGGTACAGCCTCAGACACGTGTATACTAAAACTCAGTACACACTATCGGGTAGGGAAGTCTGCAACTGTTTCATTATCCTCCGGGAGGTTCTTGATCATCTAACCGCAGCCAGCTAATTGTTTGATACGGTCAGAGCCGCCGAAACATGGGCATCTACGAATTGCCGAACTATTGAGCCATCGCGTGACTCGGTTTTGATCAAAATGACGCGGCCGAGTGGGTCAACGACCTGCTAGCTAGAGAAGTCTAGCTAAAAGACTCCGTGGTCATTTAGGAATAGTCCATTACCCCAACCCTCGTGGACAGCGCCTACGGGTATATCATCGACAAGAAAAAATTCACCAGAGATAACTGTCGACGACGATATGGCCCTCCCACCCGAGCTCGCAAAGCCAATCGATTGTCTCATGATAGACAATTTCGACTCCTTCACATGGAACCTCTACCAGCAGCTCTGTCTACTTGGCGCGGACGTTACCGTCATCCGCAACGATGCTATCCTGCCCAATTCTCTTCCAGAACTCAACATCAGGAACCTCATCGTCTCACCGGGACCGGGCCACCCCCACACAGACTCGGGCATTTCACGCGATGCCATTCGCCACTTTGCCGGTAAAGTGCCCGTGCTGGGCGTGTGTATGGGGTTGGAGTGTATCGTGGACGTGTATGGTGGCGAGATCAGGTGAGCGCCTATCGACCTTCAGCCGCTTGTGTGCGCCCTTCTCACTCCCCCCTTCTTCCGGCTGTTCTCCCCCTCGTTCACCGTGGAAACCCAGCTACGCCGGAGAAATAAAACATGGCAAACTCAGTCCTATTCGACACGACGAGCGTGGTATATTCCAGGGGATCTCTCAAAGTATCCTTTCCACTCGCTACCACTCACTTAGTGCCTCCCTTTCTACCCTCCCACCCGAGCTCATGATCACGTGTGCAACAGAGGAAAGCGGTGTGATTATGGGCGTACGACACCGCACCTTTACCGTCGAGGCCGTTCAGTACCACCCCGAAAGTATTCTCTCCCAGGCCGGAGACACGCTCTTGCGCAATTTCCTGGCTCTCCGTGGGGGTACTTGGACTGAGAACCCTGAATCACGCGTCCTCGATCCATCTCTTCCCCCTTTCCCATTCGAGGCCCTCAAGGGCAGAATAGATGATACCCCCGTTACGCGTGCCAAGGTATCGAGCACCCTTGCTAAAATCTATGCACAGCGCGCTCAGGATGTCGCCCGCGCCAAATCTACACCTGGCATGTCACCTTCAGATTTTTCCGCTCTATTGGCCATGCACGTCGCCCCTCCCCTTGTTGCCCTCGTCCCCCGTCTTCGCGCTCGCCGACCAGCCATCATGGCCGAAATCAAGCGTGCGAGCCCCTCCAGGAGTGACATAGCGCTCTCTGCCAATGCAGCACTCCAAGCCCGGACATACGCCTTATCGGGCGCGTCCGTTATATCCGTGCTCACAGAACCCACATGGTTTAAAGGGTCTCTCCTCGACATGCGTCTAGCCCGCCAGGCTATTGACAACCTGCCACATCGTCCTGCTATTCTTCGCAAGGATTTCATACTGGACGAGTATCAGATCTTAGAGGCTAGACTCCACGGTGCAGACACGGTACTACTCATCGTGGCAATGCTCGCTTTGGAAAGGCTTAAGGAGCTTTACGCCTACTCGCTGTCACTTGGAATGGAACCCCTAGTAGAGGTCAATAACGCCCAGGAGATGAACATCGCTCTCGAACTCGGCGCCAAGGTGATCGGTGTCAACAATCGGAACTTACACGACTTTAAGGTGGACATGGGTACGACGAGTCGACTCGCGGGTATGGTAAAGGAGCGGGATGTTATCCTGTGTGCTCTGAGCGGTATATCCTCTGCCGAGGCTGTCAAGCAGTATGCCGAGGAGGGCGTCGCTGCGGTTCTGGTCGGAGAGGCCCTCATGCGTGCCAAAAATACGAAGGCGTTCATACACAAGTTGCTCGATTGGCCTGCTCAAGATGCAAGCGATGAGCCACGTGTTTCGCTCGTCAAGATATGTGGTGTCAGGGATGTGGACGAGGCGAAGGCGGTTGCGCATGCGGGCGCGGATATGATCGGTGTCGTGTTTGCGCCCGGGAGTAAGCGACGAGTATCGATCGATGTGGCACGCGATATCGCCAAGGCAGTTCGTACCCTTCGATTCGAGGCAAGTGCGAAAGGGAAGGTTGAGGACGGGCCCGTTCCTCAACTGCATGGACAAGAGCAATCATTCACAGATGTGAATGAAGGCTGGTTTACGGGGCATGCGCGTCGGCTGTTAGCAAGTCCCGATCGCCCACTCCTAGTCGGCGTGTTCCAGAACCACACGCTGGAAGAGATTCTTTCGATCGTTTCGTCAGTACAGCTCGACCTAGTCCAGCTGCACGGAAAGGAACCTTTGGAATGGAGCAAGCACATTCCAGTACCTGTGATCCGAGCTTTCCATGTCAGCGCGAACGGCGGTGGACTTGAAGATTTAACGAGGCCTGGGCTGCACGAATTCGTACTGTTGGACTCGCAGAGGCCATGTGATGGCCTGAGTGGCGGAAGTGGGACATTGGTAGATTGGAATCTGGCAGCGGACGTGGTTAAAAGAGGAGAACTCTCGAGTGCTAGCGAGTCCACAGTCAGTGGTGAGACCCAGCAGGACGGTGTGTTGAAGAAGAGCACGGGCAGCAGTGACAGCGAAACGTCCAGTTCGAACTTGGGTATGCCCATCATCCTCGCGGGTGGCCTTACACCAGAGAACGTTGCCAGCGCTGTAGAGAAAGTGCGTCCCTGGGCGGTAGATGTAAGTGGCGGAGTGGAGACATCTGATGGAAGGCGCAAAGACTTGTCAAAGGTTTCGGCGTTTATCCAAGCTGTAAAGGAAGTTCATTTGTTGTAGGTCACCAGTCCGGTGGTTCTGTATACTGTAGATCTGGGCGCAATGCCGAGTAGGAAGAGTATTATCCAGCGTCCGCTGAAATTTCACCTTTGGTTTACGGAAAGGACGATGCTCATTTGAATTTCAAGTAACGTACTACACTTGAGGTGAAAGCCTTTTCGAACCTACCCCGTACTTCATCCAGCCAGAATCCCGTAGTGATAGTGCCAGTATATTTTAATTTGCACAGTCGGTAAACGCCGAATCATTCATGCGTACCAATCCAGGATAAGGCTTGAACGGACGTTGACCATGAGGACAGAGGCGCCCGTATGCCGTAACGATAACCTCTAAACGAGCTCACTGGCCCGTAGAAGATCGAAGATTAGATGAGAAACCGTCCACGACGCGCGGGGAACGTTGGAGCCCTCCATAGCATCTTAACGGGAAACTGTCAGGGTAAACACTTACGTATGTAGAGTGTTACTCGGAAGAATAACCTTCAGTACCCGGCCCCCCAAACTTGGTGTGATACCGCCTTCCGGGTCCTAGAATGGTGCTTCAATTGCGGTCAGTCCCAGTCACGCGGGTTTGACCCGCTCCATTTGTCGTTACACAAAAGAGGGCTGCGGTCCGCGTGTCCCAGGTGCGTTGGGCATGCGGCAGCGCATGTACTGGTAGACGGGTGGTCACCCGTCTTAGGGTAGTGTAATCAGTAGAGATCGAATGATTTTGGAACGAGGAAAGCGCAGAGACAGGACGTTAGCAATTCGCGGTCACTAGGTTGAGGACGCTCAACATAGGTGACCCACCGTTGGACGTTGGAAGCTTGAGTAGATACGTGCGTGGTTTTGTTTCGTGTGTCCCGACCTTCTATCGGCCTCACCTGCGAAGGGTCCTTTGTGAAATCTGCAAGAGCCGAACCGCACATTAAAGAATGGAAATGCAGTCGGAACACGTTTCGTGCTGTCTCGCTGCCAAAGAGTAATTGCAAAGTGATGGGGCTCCTATTTGCCCAATCGTGCGCGCCTAGATATCCTTCTTGCGATTGGCGTCCGAGTCAGATTCCACTGCACTGAGCTGGGTTGCCATCTCGGCAGTCGATTGGCACAACAGGGCCTGACCATGGCAGGCAGGCAGTCTCTACATATGACTTATTGCAAGGAACATACCTACCGTTGCCCTGACGGCGCCAGATAGCCAATGGCTGGTTGTTGCGTAGCGTCCGAGTTGCCGGCCCTGCGTTCCCCGACTGGCACCCGTGTGTCCACCCGTTGATGGCCACCATCCAAACAGTCACAATAGCCCCCATTTGAACGAGGAAGATGCCCTTGTCTGGAGGGCGTGCGTTCTAGGCCCTCTCGATATTATTGAAACTTGGCATTGGTCCCGCCGCGTGGAGAAAGTCGCCCATTTGCATAAAATAGCGTACAACTCAGAAATTGCAAAACCGTCTGTCATCTTCTCTTTAAAGCAGAACGTTCCGCCGACGTTGGTTCCCCTTCCCCAACTGCCCCAAGCTGTTTTCTTTACCTCGGAGTACGTTGAAATTTCGATTCCGTTTTCTCCCCGCGATTGGACTAATATGTCGTATTGCCAGCCAAATATCTTGGCAGGTCTGGCCAACTACTGCTGATTACCGCTACGACGATGGACGTAGACACTGACTTCCATGTCCCATTTCACTGCCGTCAGCTGGCTCCATCTGATGTCCCCGGTTGGGATTACAGCACCGTGCCCGAGCTCGTCGTACGTATCGTCTCCCTGTTGTCATGATCGTTCCAACCTCGCCCCTACTTGGTTGTTTCCCTCTCGACTTTCATCCCTTATCCGATATACACAATCACTCTCAGATAGAACCCTCGTTGACCCAGCCTGATACATTTCAGATTCTACCCGAGGATATGCTTCCAGAAGACGCCCGGGCTCTCACGGAGCACCTTCAGATGATTCAGAGTGCCGCCGCAACTATATCATCTTCTTCCTCGCCGGGCGAGGTCGAGCAATTCGAACGTCAGCTCCGTCAACTCGCCCTCGCTTGGGAAAACTACTATCTGCCAAAATACCCTGGCCCGTTTTTCCGTGTTCGCGTTGCAGATGTCCGCGCTGCTGGTGGGTCATGGAACACTGCTTTGATCCTGTATGATGAGGTATGTGGCCGGCCGATTGTCCCAGAAGTTGACTGATCATCTCCTTCGTATGTAGGCTCTGCATTCACTCCATAGCCCTGAAGCTGCTTCGTTCGCCGAATTCGTATCTACGGTGCGTATCCGTGCTCAGGACGACGCAGAGCAACAAGGTTCGCTATCCTCTTGATCTCCATACCCCACCGACCCATCTGATCCCTCGTCCCGGGCTCTTGACTCTCGCGACCATTGACTGCCACTTATACAATTGACTTACCACCCCGCGTTTGACTAGTAGTTCTGAAGAATAGACACCTCAAATTCTTCCAACCCTGGAAACCTGCTCGACAACACGCCAACCCATTCTCGTGGCCGATGCTACCGGCTGCTGCACAAGATATGTTGTCGGCGTGGCAGACGTCGACGACTCAAAGGCAATATCTGAACTACAACTGGGTGCAGACTATCCAGCTCGATCAGGATTGTCTGCTGACCACTCGGGTGTGTTTGAAGCCTCGGGCCGCTTCGTTCTACTCTCCGATCCGTACTGAATGTCCGACAGTCGACAGAAGCCTTGACCAAGTTTGGTTTCCAATCGTCTCTTGTGGAGTTCACTCAGGACAGTGAACTGAGGGATCCTGAGGTTGTCGTGCAAGCGTTGCACGATATTGATTGTGTGAGAGTGGTTTCTCTACTCTGATCATACCACGATTTCTCTGATATGGTCGCTGCCGATAGGCATATAACGACATCCTCAAAATGCAAGAACGCGTTGAACTCCTAACCACTGAAAATCTCAAAGCAGTACATGCCAAGCTCATGCGGACGCTCAAAGTACAGATCGTTGAGAACAACGTCCACCGTGGCAGAACCAACTTGAATAGTAACAGCAATTGCAACAACAGCGGGGCAATCCACTACGTCAACGCGGGCTGTACACGACAAACAACACAGAAGACAGCGCTTGTGCGAAATAACCATTACAATCTTGCCTTCTGCCCTGTTGAGTTCGTGGATCATCAACTTGATTACATTTGTAAGATGGGGAGGGTGCGTGTTCGCCCGGCTCGTACCTGCAACGGGGTCCGACATTCTCTTGTAGCAATACATTGCAAGGTGGCGAAATCCATTTGCCACCGCAGCTTGGTTGCATGTCACCTTTACACGTTGTCATCCATTCGATGTAGGTTTCTCTTTGGTAGCGATCTGATGGAAATTCGTCCTTTACATTTGACGTTCGCAGGATGCAAATGGTCGGATGGCGCGTCTCGTATCCTCCATCCCACTCTTACGCTTTGGCTTTCCACCTCTATGTATTACTCCGAACGGGAGGAGAGTTTACTATGACAGTATGAACATCGTAAGTGTAGTTGTGCCACCTTCCCCCCGTGACAGGGCGGACTCCCTGATGCGTGTTATCAGGCTTGGGAGGGCGACTATCAGCCCATGATAGACTGCTTCGTAAATTGTATCAGGGATGCTATGACTGATGTGGACAGGGTAATGGGATGAGATATGTTACGCGATGACTGCACGACCGTTCTGCGCTTCTCGGCTTATATCCGATTCGATCTATAGTCCCATTCGCTGTGTGTCTCCAGACTGGTGGTATCCCATATGACCCAATTGTATCCATGCTTTGTGTATCATCCTCCCATGCTGTCTGATGATCATCCAAACCCCATGCTACTCTTACAACCTCAAGGATCTCGATCTGAAAGTTATTAAAACGCTTTCGAAATCCTCCAAAACATTCATGCACAGCGATGCGCAACACAATTCATGGATGGGTAACACGGCCGAGACAGCGCAACGGGGCACATATCCTGCAAATCCATTAAATGTCCAACTCGTACACACAGCACATGAAGATGGGTTTGTTCTAATTTGACTCCTTCCTTAGTCCAAAAAATCCCAGAACGTCCTCATCGCGCCCCTAGGTGCGTGCCCGCAAGCTCCCTTTCAAGTTCATTGCTGGGGTCATCCAAAATCGGCGACGGTGGACGTTGGTAGAACCCGTCTGCGACTGGTCCCCTCTCCACGATGGGAGAATTCAGGATCTCCTCGCGAGTGGGCATGGGAAGACTAGGTGATGAGTTACAGCGGCATATCATCAAGCGATAACGTGCCTCTGACGCGATACACACCTGTCTTGTCTACGAATCTGACCTGCAGCCCTTGCTTGATGCCGGACCTCTGCCCTAAAGCTGTTGACTTCTTCCACGATTAGTCTCTTCATCCCTTCGATGGAATCTTCCTCCTCAAAGAAGAAGTCGAATTTCTGGAATCGGCCATGAAGTCCGACGTCCGGAAATTGAAAGAAATCGAGAACGTACGGAAGGGCAAAGAGGTTCGTCAGCGGGATCGTGCCACACTTGGAGGTAAGGATGTCTAAGGGCATCTTCGCAGCTAATACGCTTGGCAGGATCAAAGCAAAGCATGCGAGAAAGGAGATCGATGGCCAAAGGGTTTGCATGTGGGTAAAGGGTTGCGAAGGGGACTCGGGGCTTGATGGGAAGTGAACGGATATAATCCTGGGCCTGAAAATACATCATCGGATATGAGCGCACGCATGACATCGAATTTGGGACTGACGCGGGGAGATCCAACACGCCTGAGGGTATCTTCGGACGGCGTGCCCAAGTAATGTAAGATTTGATTCAATTGATCGACGTAACTACATAGCAAGCACGGGCTGTCAGCCTGTAAGCCGGAGGTATTGGAGCGGACCTACTCTCTGCCTTTGAAAATGGGCTTTCCTCCCAAGAGCTCCGCAAGGATGCAACCCACGGACCAGACGTCAATCGCAGTCGTCTATGACCGACGTCAGCTTTTGGGAAATGATCCGTGTAGATCTACGTACGTAGTTGGCGAAGCTCAACATAATCTCGGGAGCCCGGTACCATCTGGTGGCGACGTACTCCGTCATGAAACCCTGGTTACCGGCAGATTTAGATGTGCCTCCGCCCGGGGTGTAGCCTCGCGCAAGGCCAAAATCGCAGATCTTCAGTTCGCAATCAGCGTTGACAAGCAGGTTTCCGGGCTTCAGGTCACGGTGGAGAACATTAGCGGAGTGGATATATTTCAGACCGCAAAGAGTCTGATACAGGAAGGACTGAAAGTGTGCATCCGTGAGCGGCTGTCCTGAACGAATCTTGGCAGTGTCAGGGAAATCAAGTCACATGCAGAATATGGGGGCTCACTATTGCATGGAGATCGGCCTCCATAAGTTCTTCCTGCGGTCCGTACCAGACATCCATGTCAGTGGCTTGGATGGCTGGCAAGTGATTCAACTGACATAGAGATAGACTTCATCGAAGTTTCCGTTCGGCTGGAATACGATATCCATGTCATAGAGACATGTGATCTGAAAATATCGTCAGCTCTTGAGGATCAGCGGCGACCTGGATAAGAATAACAACATTTTTGTGGCCCCTGAAGTGGTGCAACAATCTTTACGGATTTTGTCAAGTTATCGCTGGCAGAGCCTAAGCATGGATCGGGGCCTACTTTATCTCGCGAAGGCACCGTTTTGTCAATATGCGCTGATAGGAACGTTGCATGAGCGGTTTGTTCCCGGAGAGTCGACGAGGACGCTCACCTTCGTATTGATATTGGTGATCTTCTTGATCGCACAACCCTCGCCCGAGCGACGATGACGCGCTGCAATGACGCACCCGTAGGCGCCTTGACCGAGCTCCTTGACAAACTCATATTCGGAGTCGACGATAAACGTCGAGTTGAGGGCAGTAAAACTGTGCCTTTGGGGCATGAGTGCGATGTGTCGATGGGGTCGGATGGTCGAAAGATGGGAAGAAGATGAACTCGAGCGCGCCGATACAGTTTTATAAGAAGGGTTTTATGTGACCTCGGCCGGGTTTCTATGAATGCCGGGATCTCTGGCTGGCAGGCTCCACTTTAGTGCTCCCATTTCAAGACATCATCGATTCAGATCGCAACTAATATGCATGTAATTAGTGCCCGTCTTCTAATAGCACAGCGATCATCGCCCTATAGGACTTGGCGGGATCCAAGCTTAGACAGTGCCGCAGTACTTTTTTGTGCTAGCAGCAACGAAGGATATCAATGGGAAGTTTCAGAATTACGGTTGGCGAGCACCACTTCGTCTTGGGAACCGTGTCATTGCCATCATCAAGTCTTAGGCTCGTCCAGAACTGCCTCAAAGAGCACTTCCGATACAATTACGGCGTCGGCCTCCACTGACCGCAGCATTGGAGGGCCCCTTAATAATTGGATAGGTTAATTCGTAGTTCCTGCAGTTTCCACGCGTGAGCGCATCGGGAGCCCGCCGACCTGAAACATACACTCGAAGATGTAAGCTTGATTCCATCGACACCGCTCCTACGCCCTCTCCTTGTCCTCTACGCAAGCGCTCTCACTCTCCAAGCACCTGCTGTTGCACTCTGATATGCCCCAGTCCAGTCTCACCCTGATTGCCTGTGCAAGCCACGTCAGAGCCAGAAGTACTGGTACTTCGACGAGCGGTCCGATGGAAGCTGCAAGAGCCTGGTCTGAGCCTACTCCATATGTAGCAATCGTGACTGCAATGGCCAGTTCCTGTGAGGTTCAGTCAGATTTAATGGGATAGGCTAACGGTGACCACTCACGAAATTATTGCTCGCTGCCGTGAACGCTTGTACAACGGTTGTTTCATAGTTGAATACCTTGCCCCTGCTAGGCTTGCAGACCTCCTTCCTCGCAAGTGTCCACAGGAGAGCCATTGCGCCCGTCCACATAATCACGAAGTACAGCACCAACGGTACAATGACCCTCAGCACCTTTGTGATGTTGGTGACGATGTGGTGCCCTTGGTACGCGAACATGACGAGAATGGTATACAGGAGGCCGATGAGCGCCACCGGTGAGAAGATCGGGATGAAGGTGTGATGGAAGAAGTGCGGGGACAGGCGGAGGAGGGTGAGACGGATGACGATGCCAGCGAGCAGTGGAATGCCAAGATACTACACGTGAAGTGAGCGGGGAGAAATAAGGGAATGTTACGCAGAGTGATAGAACATGAACAATAACTCACAATCAACACTGAGATTGCCACTTCGCCATACTGCAAGTGGACTTGTCCTCCACTAGTCGCACCTCCCAAGATATCCACGAAGAGCACTGCAAACGGAGAATACAGAACGATCTGCAACACGGAATTGACAGCTACTAGGATCGCACAATACTCTGCATCACCACCTGCGAGTCCGTTCCAGATCATGACCATGGCGATACAGCGTGCAATACCGACCATGATTACGCCTGTCCGGTAAGTTGGGAGGTCTGGCAGTGTCGCCCATGCGAGACCCAGCATGACGAAGGGACCAACGATCCAATTGAGGACCAGGGAAAAGGAAAGATGGATCCAAAGTTTGCGAGATAGGAAGGTATGTGAAAGGGATTCGTATCGGACCTTCGTGAGGATGGGGATCATCATAATGATGAGACCTACAGCAATGGCTGGCCGCGCACAAATCGGACACAACGGTGAATGTTTTGAACGACGGGAATGCCAATGAATATCCATAGGTGGTACTCACGAACAGATACACTGTGGAATTGCACGGTGTCGAAAGCATGCTGTACGTTTTTGACGAAGACGCCGATGAGTACGCCAACGACCATGGAAAGGAAGATAAGCGGGGTGAGGAGACGGTCGAGAAGGCTAAGCCTGGCAAAGAGGGCTGCAAAATGGGCTCATAAGTATAGCAGACTCGGAGTGGACAGTGAAGTGCGGACATCTTGACTGCGACTCGACCAGTTCGCCCTGGACAGTGTTGGCCATTGGCACTGCGATGCCCTGCTCGTTGTTCATGATCGAGAACAAGTTCAATGAACTTGACTGATATATATAGCTTTTCTGCGATAGACAGTGTGGGTACGCCGCGGTGAAGCATGAGACCCAGTCAAAACTGTGTCAGACGAGGCGGGATGTAGTCGGCCGAGATCGGGTAATGAGAATCTCGGGCAGCTGGAACAGACGAGACCCCGGCGGCCAGTCATCAGAATCTTGAGGAGGCAGGTCAACAGGCCGTGAGGTTGACATGTCAGATGATGTTGTTTACAAGGTAGTCCGACTGTAAAATCACACACCGTCGACTTCAACTCCTCCCAGCGGACATGCAGTGATTCCGATGACCGTGTCTTACACGCAGCTAGGCATTGTCTATGTCACTCTTCGTGGATGCCCTCGTGCCATACCTGAGAGTGGGATCTCAAGATCTCAGGCCAGGTTGGTTCCCCGGTCGAGATGACATAAGGTAGCGGAAGAAAGTCCTGGAACCCTGACGAAAGTCAGGGACGCATACAGCTAGGCGACAGGCCGTTCCCGGGGTTCCGTCCCCCAGATGGCCAGTGGGTTCACGGCGTCCTGCATGCAAGCTCCCATGCCCACCCTGAGGTCACCCGAGTATAAGACCAACCCTCGGTGGGTCGTAACTCCCCGCAGGAGTATGCCCACAGTGGCCAACACCCACTGGGTAGGTGGGAGGCTTATTTGGTAGCTACCTAAGTGTCTTTACGAAGGACAGGGGTTGGGGTAGTGGTCAAGTCCCCTGACGAGAGCTTTCGCAGGCTCGAAAACCACAGGCCCAATTGGGCCGCTTCCTGGTCCCAAAAAAAACTTTACCCATTGCTATGGTGCCGCATTAGAGCCTGTTCGGAAACTACTCGTACACCGAAATTTGGAGCTTCGTTGTTTGTGTGTATTTATCACTAGAATACGCCACGAGCTGAGTCTGAATTGAGTTTGAAACAACCTTTGCCCCATGCGAGATGGATTATGGTTTTGACCTGGATCAACTTAGGCTCGCCTGGGTGTCTGCCGCCTCGGTAGTGGCCCTCATATCACAACATACTCTTGACTTGTTTATCCACCCGATGCCTCCAAAGGCTCCTACTCCAAAAGCACAATGGTGTGACGAAGAAGTAAAAGCTCTTGTCAAGTTCTTGTACGATCACCGCGCAGAGGCGGGCGATAACGGCAATTTCAAGTCATCTACCTATCATGCTGCCGCCGAACATATCGCCCCGCTTCTCAAGGATGGCCCACCGAAGACTTCTGCAGCAGTCAAGAACAAGTGGACTGGCTACGTGAGTCACATCACGATCTTTCATCTTTCATCGAGTCCTCACATCCACCCAGATTCGAAAAATATTCCGGGATATAGAGCAATATCGAGCAGTGCGATCAGGTGCCCACTGGGACAACGAGCGAGGGGCTAACGTCCATGGAAAGGACTCTGAACAAGTCTTCGAAGATTTCACAAAGGTACGCAATATATTATAGCACAGTGCGTAGTTACATGACCACATCTTGTCATCTAGGATCACCCGCTGATGCGGCAGTTCAAGACAAGCGGCTGGGAGTTCTACCCGCTTGTCGAGCAGATAATACCGAATGGTGCCGCCCGTGGGATCCACGCCTTCAGTCCGGGTGGTTCAGGAGTTGGTGGTACAGGAGTCGGTGGTAGTAGCTTGGGGGGTGAAGATAGATTAACTGGCGCAGATGTACCCACCACCGACCTCCCAGAAGCTGAAGCCACGACTGCCCCGGCACTTATTCTAGCTACCCCTGAGGGGGAGATTCCAGATGACCTGCTGTCTACCATCGACGACCCGCTATCAACGGAAGGTGCACCTCTCCCCCCATCCAGCATTCCCCCATCTAGTCGCGGCAAACGTACGCACGCTGAGATGCTCGAAGACGATACGTCCGCTTTCCCGTTCGCTGACACAAGTGATATTCTCACCCCGGTCTCCGAAAAGCACAAGAACATGACTGCAGCAATGGATTATGCGAAAACATCCCAACGTTCCCGACGCTCTCGCAAAGCTCCGGCCACACCCCCTCCAACCATCTCGGACCCTATGGCGGCAGGTTTGCAAGGTTCGATCAACTACCTTACTTCGAGAATATCCTCATCAATGACCTCGGCGGTCGACAAAGCATCAATAACGCGGGCCCAGGCTATCCAAGTCCTCGACTCACAAGATCGCAGCTTCCCCAAGGAGCTCCGTGCATACATCCGGATGTCGATCGCAGAAAACATCGGTTTTGCCGATGTGTACGTGAGGACATCAGACCAGGAGGAACGATTGGCGTATGCAGAGCTGTACCAACTCAGGTTTGGGGTTGGAGTGTCTCACAGCGAGTAGCACGGTGCATACATGTAACTAGTCGAGTCTGTTGTATCTTAGCTTTTTTTTTGTCGTCACTCCATGCAATTTGATTCGTCGTTCCGGCTTCACTATATGCACGCAGAGAAACGATTTATTGTACAAAGAAAAGAAAAAAAAAACGAAGGTACACGATGGCGTAAGTATAGAGATACTATAAACTTGCGTCGCTGCAAGCACTATCAATTTCTGCAGAAGAATAGCTACCACCTGCCGATCCCAGCTCTCGCGAACGGACAAGCTCCTGGTAATCCTCCCACATATGCACAGCAATCCGGTCACGGAAGGCACGTGCCTCTTGCAGCTGATTTGCATTGGCAGCGCCCTCGATCTCAACCTCAACCACTGATTCACTTGGACCACCCGACCCTCTTGCATCCTCCAGATCGTCACAGGAATCTTGACCTAAGATAGGGCCTTCCTCAGCGTTGTGCATACGGATGAAGTTGTGAATGGCGCAGAGAGCAGTGGGAATACGGGCTTGCACTTCCATGCTATACTCTGGACCTAGATGTAGGATACGAAAGCGACGCTTGAGAACACCGAAAATTCGCTCGATTACATTGCGAGCAGATGCGTGACGAAGGTTGAATAATTCTTCCTTATTTCTAGGTCTTACCAGTTCAGTATAGTGACGGGGTGAAAGCGGATACAATCTTACCTCGAATTTGCACGGCACCACTCAGCGAGATGGTAGTGCATACCCTGATACGGGATTAACAGCTCCGGGCGCAAGGGGAATCCAGCATCGGCAAGCAGGTACTTGCCAGGAGGCATCTTTAAGTCCTTTGACCGTGCGTCTTGGTATACTCGCGCATCCGTCGCCGAACCCTCCCAGCCAGTGAATGAGTATGTAAAGAGCAGCTGGAAATCGCAAACAAATAGGCAATTTTGGGATATAGAACCTTTGCGATTACGATAGGCCGGGCAGTCCTCAACTGCCGGTGCAGCACGAATGTGGCTCCCATCTATTGCCCCGATTGCATCCTTGAAGTACGGACGGAACCTTGAATTTCCCATAATCTTCTCTTGAACGTCATCGGCAGCAGGTAGCCGAACGAATGTGGAATAAAAAGGAGACGAGGAGAAAATGAATAGTATCTTGCGGAAGTATCTAATCGGAGGAAGGTTAGAAGTGAAATGTTGACTCGATGTGCTTACCGAGACACCGTCTCATTCGACCGCTGAAATCGTTCCCCAACGTGCCTGATGCTAAGACCCGTGACGCTCATGTAGAGGAAAATGGCAAGCTGTTCTTCAAGAGAAACGAACCGTGAGTTTGTGTGACCGATCTCGCGCATATGGTCCACTAGTAGTGCAAAGACATCAGCATGGATACCCAGCTCGCATCTGATCCGTTCTGGATGGCCGGTGAGTAGCTCGATCAGCCACTCTTCTCCTGTGAGTGCCGACGTGTGATACGGTTCGGGTGTCTTCCTGGTTGGCGTAGGTTCTTGTCCAGCATGTCCGATCATGCAGATTATGATGCTGGTGATGAGAGCGACATATCGAATGGTACGTTGCCGGTGGACTTCTTCGTAGTCGGTGTCACCGTCGACCCCCTCGACATCCATCTCGTCCATGGTGATCACTGGGAAAGTAAGTTCAGACTCCGTTGGTGGCAATCTCCGCTGCCATCCAATGGAAAAACACACACAAACAACGAAGCTCCAAATTTCGGTGTACGAGTAGTTTCCGAACAGGCTCTTACAAGTGTTTGTAATGAGGCGCTAGCTATTGGAATGGTCTATTTTCACTAGATCATATCGAATGTCTGATATTTTCTGTATAAATAATGGTGAAAATATAATATTGAGTATAAAATATCTTTTTTTGGAATCATTGCAATGAAAACTTATACCATTGGCACTACATAGAAATGGGTGTGGGGACTTGTGCCATTAACATCCATTACAAGTAATTATCACATGTCCAAGATTTTTGTGACATTATTTTTTAAATTTAATTTATTATTATTAGCTGATTGTGCCCCACCTGACCAAACCCTAGGCTAGTAGCTAGTAGGCTATCCTTGGAGAAGGGTGACAACCAAATTACAGTACTGCAACCGTGTACCTGACTCTTGTCGGGGCAGCTCGGTGCTGCGAAGTTCTTCAACGAACTTACGGCAACACTCCGTATGTTCCTCCCAACTCGTTGAGGGCTATAGGATCGCATGCGCTGGCGACCTACCAAGGAACGAGTGGATATGTCCATTTGTCACGGACTGTAGGCCTAACTTTGAGTTCGGGACGAAGGTTTGCTTGTCCAATACCACCATGATCCCACCGCAGGTCATGCAGACAAGCCACATATGCTTATACCAGCATATCTGTAGGGAACAGCCCTCAGCTGGCGATGCGATCAAACTTCCCTGTGCCCGCTGCATCAAGTTTGTCGGACATCCTGACAGAAAATCGGCCACGAAATCCCGCTTCTAAACCATTGAAGTACAAATCATAGGACTCAATGTTATCCCTATCAGGCCTTGTAAGCACATCAAACCGATTTACAAGTACATCCTACAACCTGGCGTACGACCACGAAATCGATACTTGATACGTTATCTTAGGCGACCTGCATTCTCTTTTTCAGCTCGACGAGATCTATGATTCCCACTCCTGCAGCCTTCATTTCTTCGTACTCCTTACCTCCCGGAGAAACGCTGCGCACGCCATCAGTCACCACAAACGTGTTGAATCCAGCTTTAGCTGCGTCAATGGCGGTGGCTTTCACGCAGTAATCGCCGGCGAGACCGACAAGGTAAACATCCTTCACCTCGTGGTGATGAAGCTTGTCTTCGAGGTCCGTACGCAGGAGATGCCACGGGTCCTTGAATGCCGAATAGCACTCTACCCCGAGATGTGTGCCCTTGGGGATGATATCGAAAGTATCGTCCACATTTAAGCCGGGTATGATCTCTGCTCCACGTGTGCCTTGTACACAGTGGTCTGGCCAGAGCGTCTGTCCCAAACCCCTCTCTTTAATCGTCGTGATGTCGCCTCCCGTCTGCGCAACTAAATCCTCTGGCGGGTAAATAGTGATAGTCTCAAATAGAGGTTTTCCATGAGTAGTTGCAAAGGAAATATGACCAGGAGGATGGAAGTCCTTAGATGCGACGCGATAAGCGAAAGGGAGGCTGATGATTTCGTTGACGGGGCCCAGAAGTTCCGTTGCCCCCGGCACAGCGAGACTGCCAGTGACGAAGTCAACTTGCATGTCAACGACGATGAGGCCAGTGCCAGGGATGGTAGCTTTGCCTGCCATCGTATCGAATCCTGATCGTTAAGGACAAGTTAACTAGGATGAGAACAAGAGTGGAATCCTGTTTTGAACTCTCACATTCTCGGGAACCCAGTAGTAGCCGTCGACATAACAACTCGACTACACAGCACGTCGAAGTCATTCAATTGCCAGCTGAGCACTCTGATGCTGCCCTACGACTACTTCCGATCGCGGCACACAAAGCATAAGCGAGACGTGGACGCTGAACACGACGTAGAAATCAAGGTAAATTCCAAGGTCAATGCCCTGGAAGGCACGTGAAGTGGTGGTATGTCGTCTTCGTGTCTGGCTCCCTCAGAGTCGAATCGTACTACTGCATGCTTAGGAGTCTCGGCAACGGTTCTTCGTTCGATGACTTCCTTTTGCCCTGGTACATACTTCATACACGAAGTTACTCACTGTAGCGGGGGCCTTCATAAACGTGATGAGTTGCATGCTCGGATGATTTCAGGAGATCATAATCATCCAGCTACAATACGACACACACGAGACGTGGCACCCAAGTCTTGCCCTGTTAACGGAAGAGGTACGGTATGCATTCCGGAGTTATGGCAACTTAGTGCCGGAAACTTGCATAAACTTGCATTGACTTAATTGACAGTTGTGGTGTCCAGGTTGAAGCGATTGTTGCCATTAAGGCCCGCTGCCTGAATGTACAGTGACCGGTCGTACTCATCCCTGTAATAGCGTTGACAGTAAGCTCAGTCGGCTGTCAAACATTACCAAAGTTCTGCATATCGTGACTATGTACTGCATGGCCAGGGACTTGAATTCTGGTCAACTTCCCGGACTGCCTTGCCTTCTTCTGTGAAATGCGTTGGGGAGTGTTTAACATGATTTCCCATTAACCTCTAGGAGAACAAACTATTCCCATGTACCTTCAATGACACAACTTCGTTTGACTAGTTGCTTGTCGAATCGGTATACTTAGTGGCTGCGAACCCAACGCGGGCGTTGGTCGTGTCATATATGCTATAGTAGCGCTCCCTGTGCAACCGTGACCATCATATCAGCTTCAAAAGCAGCGATCATGCAGAAGGACAAACACATACAAGAAAGTATATCCGTTTGCGAAGTCCATGCCAGATCCGGATGGGGTCCCGATGTCGGCAACGACGAGGTAAATGTAACTACTACTCCCGCCGATTGCAGTGTTGAGGGACCGAGGCCATATCTGTGCGTTGGGTATTAAATCATAGTTCTGGGCGCTGACGTGGAAGCTCAGCGTTTGGAGGTTGTTGTATTGTGACTGTGTGATGCGCAACAACCCGGTAGTCGTATCCATGACGCCACCTGTTGCTGATTGGTATGTCTGGAATGCATCTGTACAGATGAGAAAAATAAGCAGGGATCAAAGGCAACGGGGGAGCGTAGTAAATGTACTTGTAGCTATGAGGATCAAAGTGGTGCCGGTGTCAACGATACCCGCCGTGCTGGACAAGATCGTGTTTCCGCCATACGTGATAGACTGGTCAATTCCCCAGTAGAGGTTTGAGGGGTAAGTACTCGTGATCGGAGCGTAATTTACGGTGCCGCTGATAGCAGATGCGTCGTAATCACCGAATGTGAGCTCGCCAGAGTTGGAATCGGAGGCGGGAATGAAATAAACCCCCAGAACAGCACTGCTGATGGTTCCCTGACTGTAGAGGTTGTCAACCACGGTGGGTACGGTGTTCGTATTAGAGACGGTGCCTCGGGTGAGGTCCGCAGGACCGAGGCCAATGATGCCATCGATACCAGCACCGCTGAGTCCCTGGGACTGTGTGGCGACACCGATAGATTGCTGGTTGACGGTGAGGCCATTTCCAAGCGATACCATGTCTATATATTCTCTCCCCGAAAAATTACCGGAACCGTATGATACGTACTACGAATTCATCGTTAGGCTCGACTCCTGGGGAGAAAACTGGTGGGTCATACAACGGTGTCGCCTGTATAGTGGCTGGTGCTCGTGGGAGTGTAGGCCTTGTTCGCACCGACCCACGTATTAGAACTTCCTGTATCGACCAGCAGGGTGTCTGCCGCAATAAAACCACTTTCAACATTTTCACTAGCGCAGGGGAAGGGGACCGTATTGGTTACACGAATATCACTCACATTCTGTTGATGGGCTTCCAACGCCAACCTGGGCGAGGTATAGTACTATGGAGTTTGTGACGCTGACCGAAGCATCGCGTTTCCTGAAGCCCCCCTTCTCTCGCATGAATTTGATGCGAGCCCGGTCTGCATCGGCGATGTTGGATATGCCTGTCGCGTTCAGCCCGGTGACGAGGGTGAGCGCGAGCTTTCCAACGACACTGGGCATTCGGTGGACGGGGGATGCGGCGACTGCGAGCAGGTACAGAGTGAGTAGGCTCAACAGAGCCCAGTAGGGGAACATGATTGGATAAGTGGCTCGCAGCGAGGGACCTATGACGGGCTCCTTTTATGCTGTTCTGGCAAGGGAGCCATGCGGGACGGGGCTGGATATATCGGGGGCTTCCTGGGTCGATTTCCGAGACCATTGGGCAATGGTCATGACATGCACGACGACGGACATAACAAGTCAGTAATCTTCGCGATACGGGGATTTGATCACCATTGCGGGACGTTTCAGCGCATAGAGTCAGTTGGGATGGAGCGAGTGTCCCGGGCCCACATGGTGACGGAGCACCTAGACGAATGATATCCACTCGACTAGCATTAGAAGACCAAGGTAGGTCCAAATGTGTGTCCGTCCCGAGGACACCGGAAGCGCGGTCACGTGACAGTCGCGTTGTGAGATAATTCCCACGGTCGGCGTTGTTGATTCTCTTCATTCCACTTCGACGACGACGGCGACGGCGACGATGAGCACACAGCGGAGTTCAGCGATGTCCCCGCTGCGGGACAGACAGCTGTCCAACAACACACCAGACACAGTCCAGTCGTCCATCCGTCGTGAATCGGCCTTGGGATGGAACAAATCACAATCACAGCAGCAACAGTCCTCGCCAACAACCACCAATGCAACGACCCCCCTGCGCATCGCCAAACGCGACGCAAAGCCGCCATTCCCCCTTGTCGCACGTCGCTCGTCTTCGAGCTACAAACACCTAAGAACCAACAACCTCGTCTCCAAGTCTCCCTTCAAATCCAAGATCCCTATGCCATCTACATCAGACACCGCGTGCCCTGTTCCTACTCCTCGCCGCGTTAGTGGCGAGAAACGTCCTCGCCCAGAGTCCATGCACGAACAGGCGGAGAACGAGCGCCCGTTTGCATTCAAGCGCGAACGACGACAGTCCAAAGCTTACCAAGGGCTCATCGAAAAGGAACCCGTGACCAAGAGTCCATTCAGACGCCCCCAAGACTCGAATCCAGACGATGACCGCCCGCCAACCCCTCCACCCAAGGTAGCGTTGTCGCCTCCTGCACAACCTCCTTCGACCCCTGTACCCACCCGTCCTGTCACTCCCTCACGTCCATCTCTCGTTTCTAAACGACTACATGGACCCAGAACAGTTGATCAATCTTCCGTAGATAGCAGGAGGCGGAGGCGGAAAACGGTTACGTTTGACGAACGGTGTGACGTTTTAGAATTTGACCGTGAAGAAGAGGAAGAGGATCCTTTCTTTTCTTCTGATGAGGACGACTACGGAGAACCTAATGCTGGTGATGAGTTCGAACAGGGTCACCATGTACAGGACAGCAGCGGCCAGCTTCAAGACGCTGCTAACCGGGATAGTTCCGAGAGCATTCAGCTTGAGGACGCCGACCACAGCATTACTGGCATCGTAGACGCCATGTTGCAGTCTGCTTCCGGAAGTGTACCAGGTCTCGGCTTACCCTCCACCCCCAGTCGCCATTCGTCTCTTCCTCCTGATTTAGAAACAGAAGGTGGTGTTCCCTATGGTCGATCTCATCACGCGGAAAGAGCGCGGCGTCGCGCGAGCGTATCTTCGCCTGCCCATACTACTCCAGGTTTTCCTTTCCAGAACCCTCATTCCCAAAGTTCGCCTTCCACTCCACCCCGCTCTGCGGACAGTTCCATGGTCTTGTCTGAGCCAGAGGTACCATGTGGACAATCGGAATCAGACCATACTCACGAAGTTCAGCTGGAGCAGGATGTCAGCATGATACCACCCTCACCCAGCCCAATGAAAAGTGAACCGAAGATGGAACACACTCGCAAAGATTCTCTCATACCACGCTTTGAACTTGAGCTTCCCATGAATGAGAACTCGCCATCTACCGCTGGTGAGCAACTGTCTTATGTTCCGTGACTAACACTGAAGGTGTCATGCAGCTGATCCTTTCTCGGTACCGCGAAGTAAAGAGGAGCCACACATTGCCGAGACCTCACTCAACTCGATTGATGATCCAATGGACCCTGCGAACCTTTCCATTGGTCAGTCAGAGGTATCGCTATCAAACCTCGACCTGGAGGCTGAACTTCAAAAAGTCCTCCAAGGGAATCACCCTGTAAACAAGGACGAGTTGCCTAAGCTGTCGGAACTCATCCCCCGAAACTCGCCTTTTACAACGAGCACGCCACCTCCTCTTACTCCCCCACTTTCCTTTGCCGGTGTCTCTTCTGGCTCCTCTTATGCGTCTCCGCATCTAGCGAGCGACGGGAGCCCTGTTCTCAATAATTCCCCGGGGAACCCTATACCACTAGATTACGCTTCGCCGGTTGTTTCCCCGCAACTTCCGAGGTCACGTTCTGCCTCGCCCTCTGGCGTGATGTTGCAACGTAGCTCTGGTTCGCCGAGCGCGTTGAACATGCGCAGACGGTCCGAGTCGCCTCTGACCCTCCCGTCTAGATTGGTTACAGGTTCCCCTGCACTGAAGTCTGGGTCACCATTACGCGAGATGGCTAGTCCCCAAGAACTACAGCCGTCGCGAATGCCCAGGACCAGAATCAGCAGGGAGGAAGTGCAGGCGCGGCTCATGCGAAAACGCAGCACGGAAAGTCCCTTGGGATCTCCAGCTACTACTCCAGATGTTGATTCATCCGGCGCTACCCTCCCTAGCGCGTCGACATCCACCGTGCCCCAGGAAACCAATCAAGAGACCGCACTGTTGGACAACTTTGACCTAGAGCAAAAACGCCCGAGCTCCCTTTCTACCACTGCAGATGCCAGCGCCGAATTCGCGACAATCGAAACAGCCGAGAAGTGTACATTGAGCACCCGTAACATCCACCTGGGACCACAGGGAACGCCTATGGACCAGGATGAAGAGAGCGCCAGACATAAAAAAGTACTCTCTATGGCATCTGCTGGAGAGGCTGTCCAACCCAGACCGTCCCCGGCTCGACCACACTCCATTGCCATGCTCGAAACCAGCTTTGATGGCACTGGGCTTGGCTTTGGTGCTCGCGACTCCATGGGTTCTGTCCAACTTGGCGAGATGCGATCGGCGCTCGATAGGCTTATGGACAACGTCAAAGAGAGTTCGGGATCGGCATCAGGTACCCATTCGCAGGTCCGAGTGGAGCCAGCTCCTTGGAATGTCAAAGCAGGGCAATTTAACTCTGTGGCCGATACGAGCGGAGGCTTTGGTGATGAGAGCATGCGTACTGAGACAGACATGAGCTTGTGTGTTGACGAGAGCCGAGAAGAGGTGTATGTGCACCCGCCAAGGGCTGCACCAATACCGATGGAACACGCTGCGACCGACTCCGTCATTCATACTCTGAGAAGTCCCTCGCGGGCGGACGAGCCATCGCTCTCCCTGACGAAGGATGCCATTCGGGCGCGAGAGGAGCTCATATTAGAGAAACGCCGTGAGGCCCGAAAGCGAGAAGAGCAGGAATCAATGGGGTATTATACTCCTCCGCGCCCAGCTAGTCGTCCACCTAGCGTTGGTCGCCCAAGTCGTCGTCGCAGCAGAAGTACAGGCGACGCGGGAGCTTTGGCGCAAGACGATATTCTCTTAGACGTAGGTATTTCGGATTCGGAGGATCACCTCGCGGACAGTATCTCGAGGGAACTGAGGAAACTCGAACCTGAAGGTCGTCAAGGGGTAAGAGCACTCTTTGAGATCGACATCATCTTTACTAAACGGAATCCGTCTTTTGATTCAGAAATATCGCATACGCGAACACGAGGCGATTTTTGCGTCCGCGGATGCCGATCAGGTTTCTCATATTGCCCTCGCTGGAGATGTTAACGGTGGCAAGGCCTGGAGAACGGTCAGACGACCATCCGATATGGTATATTTCATGCCCATCCGTTCCGTGCAAAGTACAAACTGACGGCATGCGACAGAATGAGTACGCCAAACAAATTCGAGAGTTACGCTCTCAGGAGAAACCGGGGAAAGCACATGGCAAAGTGTTCGTCAGAGGTAAGTCATGTTTGGTGGATATGTGGACCGTTAGTTGATGAGGTTTCGTCTGCTCCAGTCCTAGGTATCAAGGGACTGAGTGTTCCGATCCCGCAGCAACCGACTGCTGTGACTTGCACGCTAAATAATGGCATTCACTTCGTCACCACCCCGGAGACTCGTCTATCAAGGGATACTCGTATTGACCAAGAGTTCGAGCTGTGAGCGTCTTTCGTTTTGTTCTTTTAGGTATCCGTATACTAACCTTTTGCTAGCATTGAACACAATAAGCTCGAATTCACGTTGACGCTGAAAGTGAGACGCGATCCTCACATTGCTGCGCAATTCAAAGCTCTGGTGCCTCCTGCACCCCCACCCCAGCCCGCCCCGGCACCTAAACCCAAGGGTGGCATGTTCAGTTTCCTGTCGTCATCACCTAAGAAATCGTCAAGGGCCACTCCTCCCCCCCCTGCAGTCCCCGCGAAGCTGCCGGATAATCTCGCGAGGTATCTGAAGCAGGATGGCACGCTCGCCAGAGCACTCGTTTCGTTCAAGGATGTCGCTGCGCGATGCGATACTCGCTTGTTCGAAATAAGCTACCCTTTGATAGGCCTACGAGCTGAGGCTTCGGGCGGTCCAACAACGATGGAACTCGGGGAGATTGTCCTACAGTTGTTCAGGCTGCCTGCGATGCCTGGGGTGTTGTCTGCCCACTTGCCGCAAAGCTTGGATGAGTGTTTGCGTGGATTGAGACATGTTGCGTGGCACAAGGTGACTTACTTTGAGGGCACTTTGACGCAGAATGGAGGTGACTGTACGGTAAGTTACCATGACTTAAAGAACAGAACCAACAGCGTTTATCAACTTCGTTTTTTTTTGTTCTTAGACATGGCGACGGCGGAAGTTAAGAGTCGTCGGGGCGAATCTGATTGCCTTTAACGACGTTACCAAGAAAGTGACTGCCACCATAAACCTCAAGAAAGCGATCGCAGTGGAAGGCATCGGGGATGCTCGATCGGGTGATAGTGCTAGTGGTGGGAGTTACAGGGATGATTACGACGGACCTTGCAGCGTCGAGCGGTCTTTCAGGCTGGTATTCCCGGGAAATCAAGAGATATTCTTCTTCGCTGATACGGACGAAGAAAAGGCCAAGTGGTAAGTTCAGCATATATCAGCCCTACCTCCTCCCCCCTGTCGTTGGGTCAGGTCACTTACACTCACTCATTCAGGCTTGAAGTCCTCCGTGCCCTCGTGGGTCATATACCGCCCAATCCATTGTGGGCAGAATTGATTTGGCAACGACAACAAGAGATAGCAACTCGCACTGCAGAGTCCAGTCGAACATCATGACAGTTGTGGTTTTCACGCCATCGGCATTTGCTTTTAGTTCCCCTGATATGATATATTCTTGTCGCCGTCTACTTCGTTTTCATATTCACTATATCGTTGTTTCTTTTCCTACGTCACACCGCCATCAGACAAAGAACGAGAGCATTTGGCAACACTTGAAGTTCTGCCTATGGTATCATATGCTACCGCAATTTTAGTCGTGCGCTCTCCGTGTATCACTACTATTATTATGTTCAATACAAATGGCTTCTATAGCAGCGCGTGAAGATCCTCCGGCAGGATAATAAGTTGCCTATGTACAGTATCACGGCGGAAGCGAAGAAGCCCGAAGACCTCCATAGGGTGGGTAGTAGCACATACCCTTAACCCAATTTGAACAAAATTCAGCTACTAGCGCCACCCCGTTCCGCGTTATTGCATGCACCCATTATTTGGCCCGACCCATGTATACAACAACAGAGTTTAAGAACGGCGGTCAAACGCGCTGCGAGGTATATTCCAGCCAAAGCTAGCCACAATTCAGTCTATGACTTCCAAATCCATTTCCCGCTTAGCGCGGCGCTCTTCCCCCAAATTCTCAATCTCGGCAGGCGTGATGATTTTAAACGGCCAAGTCAACCAGTTTCCACCGCTGCGCATGATGGGAACGCCCATGTCTTCGAGGAGTTCATCCATGGCTTGGGGCCACCTGTAGTCACACCAACGAGCGGCTTAGGAACTAGACCGATTAATCATTGAGAATCATACTCACGACCAAAAAGCGAGGTCACTACTGTAGCTCTCATTAACCCAGAGTAGCATCTCAGGAAAACGCCTTCGCATCCACGCAGCATTCCTTCCGGCAATTTTAGTTGCCTCTTCAGGCGAAGAAGGAAGACGCATCTTGTCCCCGAGGAAGTATGAAGATATCCAGTGAGCAATGACTTCATAGGTATATCCGTTATTTATGGTGAACTAAAGTCATGTAAGTCGCGATGAGATAAGAATCTCTGTGTACGACGCACGTAAGCTCCATTGATGGCAAAGTCCCGACGAGTGATATTTCTGGCAGGAACTATTCCTCTGTAAATGGACGAGACCCACTCTTCACTACTTGGGTGAGGAGCGGGCGGGTCTCTGAAAGAGGTATAATCCCAGACGTGCTCCTCGGCATCGGCAAGCGGGGGATGCCTTCCGATACCTAATTCTTTGGCGGTTTCTCCTGTAAACCAGTCAATCAGCCAAGGTCACCATCAGAGTGTGATCGGCTCACGTGCAAATAGGTTCGTCCACGACGAGCCAAAACCCGTTGCAAGTATCACAGCGTTGGCTTTGATCTCCATACCGTTCGATAGTAACACCGACTCTCTGTCACCTACGTACTTCACAGCTCTGGCTGGCGCAGCGAGCTTGATTTCTCCCTCATTACAAAGAGCATAGAAACCATCTTTTTTCCCGGCGCCTTCCTCGTTGGTACGGATACCCCAGAAGAGGGAGTGGCTATTTCGTAAAGGCGAGTTCTGGGGTATGCTGAGAGATTTGTACTGTTGCGATTGTCCTGCCATGACGATTACATGTTACGTTCGGACTATCCAAAACATACCGAAGACCAAGTCAAGAAATCCCAGAATGCACGTGTAATCTTTCCGCCCAGCCAAGTCGTGTGTAAGAAACGTCTGAGGACAAAAAATCAGATACGGTGACGCTGTACACCAGCCGACACGTACTCCAATCTGGTTCGCAACTCGATATGCGATGCCATTATGGAAAGGAACCTAGGATAATGAATCAGTGACATAGGCAACTGGCGAGCCCAGATCATTCACCGACTCCTACGGAGAATAGCTGGTAGTTCGATGGGATAGGCCAGGAACGCGTCGGTCTTTTCGAAGACAATTGTGACCTTCACACCGTGCCGAGTCAAGAGGGCGGACATGCTGTGCGTGGTGAATAGATCTCCGATTCAATGTGAAAAAAGGCCCATACTCTTGTGCGGATTTTCCACCGCCGACCACGAGGACAGAGTAGTCTGGAATCGCTTTGTGATCTTCGAGTATCCGGTCGAGGTGTCTCGCGAACTCGGCAGAGTGGCACACTAGGCCACGGAAGCTGGCCTTGATAGCAGCATCAGGACTCAGACTCTCCGGAATGAAGGGTTCGCTGCATCCCTGTAAATAGGCCTCAATTATACGGAACATGGTGCGATAGAAATTTGGATACGAACACCGGTGCAAAGAACGATACGATCATATACCAGAACTTGCTTTACATTTTTTCGCAAATCTTGGACTTCAGTTTCCCAACCGGAACCAGTGGCACGACGTATATTCAAAACTTCAGTTTCGAATCGTATTTTACCCGCCAAGAAAGTGTCTGCAAATTTCTCCATGTAGGCACACATGTCCTCTCCACCGGGACGTTTTTGCGTCGGATTCTGGGGAGGGGGCATAGGAAGAGAAGAGAAACAGAATTCTCCATAGACACTAAATAACTGTTCAAGCCATCGTTAGCTAGCATAGTTCCAGAAACTCACTTGTTGATCGTCACACCGGGATATATGCGTTGTCTCTCCCAGACGCCTCCCACGGACTTGTCTCGGGTTAGTAACTGGACATTTTCAAACCCATCCTGCAAAAGAGTGTGTGCAGTAACAAGGCCAGCGGCGCCGGCACCAACGATACCAACACTTTGTCTACGAACTGCATCAAGGGAGGCCATCGTTTAAAACGCTGACGGGGGAGTTGGAAGGGGATAAGGCACACTGGGGACCTGACACCCTCAGATGAGCGCTCGAGTTGCCATTGACACCGGGCGTCAATTGCCATGTTGTAATTGTGTGCGTGATGCCCCAGTGCCCGGTGCTCGGGAAGCTACTCACGTATGGGTCATGAGCTTATACGATGAGGATGAGGTAGAAGGGCATGGATGACCGCGTACCGTACGCCAGAAGAGCAGTTGAAGTCCTTCTTCCCCCCTTTCTGCATGGACCGATCATCTCCGACGTGGGCGGCTCCTACCGTCATCCACAGTTTCGTTGTTTTCCCTGTATTCATCGCACTGGCAACACCGAACATGTCCACGCGTTTGACTTGACGTCGATCCTCAGGCCTTCATCCTTTAATGTGATCTGTGAAGGCGACTTGGGGATTGGTGCTACACAAGCAGTGGGGAAATTCGAGTGTACGTGACAGATGAATCACTGATGGTCTTCCGTCGAAGTCAGACCCCAGCTGAAGACATCGACGATTTGACCTGAGAGTCGTGCAGGTTCTTCAAGTTATAGCTTCATTCTTCTAACCTCCCGAATCCCATGGGGTCACAAGATTATGTTCTGGTAGCTCCACCATTCTCAGAACCGAGAACCACGATTCAACGGATCTCGCCAGATACCAATGAATTCCCCACGATGTGCTCGCGCAATGCGCGAAATAATACCCATGCTGTCATGATCTGTGCGAACCATCACAAAGCAGGATGGCTCCAGATGCCATGGCTAAGGTTATGATAAGGTAACCATTTCCCCGCGAGTGACAGACTACACCAGTTTTTTTCGCTGTGGTTCCCATCCAGTAATGTTGCGTTCCCACCCGATAACTTGCTGCACATGTCGTCCCGTATGCTTAAAAGGCCCCATCTGACAGAGTATGATAAATCAATCGGTTTTCTGCGACACGACATCATCCTACCCACTCTCCAAGGAGCTATACTATGTCGAACAGAGCCAGGCTCGAGGCCCTCCTGGCGCTCATCAACTCGGCAGCTCAGCAGGCTATGGCCCTATATGAACAAGTGGATGGCACGGTTCCATCCATCGATTCCGCAGAATTTCACCCACTGGATGAGGCGCTTGACCAAGTGGAGCTGAAAGTTGCAGTCCGCACGCTTGAGGGCGCATGTGCGCAGCTATGCACGACTTTGGCTCCTCCCGGACACACGGCAATCAACGTAAGTCGTTTCTCTTTCCCGATCCTCGTTCGTTAACTCTTTCTTAATAGCTCGTTCAAGTTTACGACTATTCATGTGTTCGCCTTGCTGTTCGGGAAAATATCACAAATATCCTGATGGACTACCCTAAAGGCTTACACGTTAATGAACTCGCCAAGAAAATCAAAGTCGAGCCCAAGAAGCTGTCCCGCATAATGAGACTGCTCGCAACGAGAGGCTGTTACTCCGAAGGTACTGGCAAACGTTCCCAAGGGGTTGGCTCAGATACTGAATCGCCCGCTAGTCGCCAAGGATGTGTATGCGAATACACGGTTGTCTCTTGTTCTGCATAGCGAAAATCCCGTTCGTCATATGGTTAACCTGCATACTGAGTCGGCGTCCAAAGGAGGTGCTCTCATCTATGAGAACCTGAAGGAACCTCGGACCGCGTACTCTTATCATCCCGACCATTGTCCTGTCATGGTCGCTAACAACAAGGAGGGTATCACTGGGGCATTCTTCGATTGGATGAGACAAAGGGTACGGGAACCATCGAAACGTATCTGAGTGCCGCTTACGGTTCATTCCAATGTAGGATTCCACGCGAGAGGTAGCCGCATTGCTAAATTCGGATTCCCCTCACGCTCACGATGGCATAGAGCTACCACCGTTCAATGCAAGGGCTTTCCATTATCATGGGTTCTTCCGCTGTCCTCACTCGTACGTGCATCCGTGTGAGCTCCACGAAACATCACTACATGCTGCATTAGAGTTCCCCTTCAACAATTATTCCACTGTCGTGGATGTCGGCGGAGGCATTGGTGCTTTCTCACTTCCCCTTGCCAAGGTGCATAAACACGTGAAAATCACGGTCCACGATCTTCCCGAAGCTCTGACCCAGGCCAGGAGTGTATGGTGATTCTCTTCTCCGATGGTCATTCCCTGACAAGTGACACAGGTCTGGGCAAGAGATTGTCCCGAAGCTATCCAAGAACACCGAGTGGAGTTTTCTGAATTGGACTTCTTTGCCCAAACGCCAGTGGCAGGACAGGATATCTATTACGTGCGGTTATTGTTTCCAAGAACGATTTTGAGCTCACTTCCCTCTTGTAGCTTCGTAACATTATTCATGATTGGCCTGATGAGGAATCTCTGCTAATTCTGCGAAACGTGCGGAAAGCGATGGGTCCCCATAGCCGTGTCCTCATTCGTAAGTACTTCGGACTCACGCATTGGGTCTACGAACTTGAGGCGCTCTTCAGACGATTACGTGGTCCGTCAGGTGAACCGCGAACAAGCAGCACTCGAGGCGTCTAAATTTGGAGCTACGATGGTCAGTAGATGCGTGAGATAGGTTGTCAATCACTTCCATCCTTACGTGCTCGGAACATGCAGGCTCCTGAACCCATGCTGCCGAACTTCGGAGTTGGCAACATCCGCATGTACCAACAAGATGTGACGATGTTCATCATGCACAATGCAAAGGAGCGCACGCTACCAGAATTCTTGGAGCTCTCGTGGGTTTCTTGCCTGATTGATGATTAGTGAGTGCTGAAACCGGTGGTTTTGACAGGGATGCTGCTGGGTTGAAGCTGGAGAAAATTTGGGATCTGTCAGAAGCATGTGTTCTGGAGTACACCGCTGCTTGACATCATCAAACGACTGCATTGTAACGTGTGCCTGCATGTGTTCAACACACAGCATTCCCTAGCGTGGAGTGATAGACATGCAACGACATTTCGCGTAGATCAGGCGGGTAGGCAGGCTTACATGCGAGATGGGACAATAGAACGATAAGTAATCGGATATCGCTATTCCCATAAAGCCTTGGTCAGTTTCCACACTTTCATTACACCCGTTCCGATACTGCGGCCAAGGTGAGTCATGTGAGAGAGTCCAATTGGCAGAAGAAGAAAATGGTGCGTACTTAGTACTCTCAACCTCATCCAAGGGCACCCATTGGGCCGCGGAGGTGCTTGCATTTCCACCCTTAGACGCGCGTGAGACTTTTCGCCGTTTGTCCTTCCCATCCTCCTCGATCATCTCACGCGTGGGCACGGTCGGCAAACACGATTCGCCCTGCGGCTTTGGGGGCTTATCGCCACCACCTTCGAGAATCACCCATTGAACGCGATAGGTTTTCTTGATGTGCGAGAAAACATGCACAATATCTCCCACAGGCCTGATCATAGCCACCCGAAGCGTTCCTGTGGCCTCGCAGTTAACTTTCTGGGAATTCGAATCCTTCAAGAAAAGGGTTGGTGGGTCTACAAACAAGGTGGCAAGCAACTTGTCCAAGATCACCGGATCATCTTTAGATGCGGCTAGTGAGTCTGAGACGGCCGCCACTGTAGGAAACTCGTGTAGTCCTGCCAGAAGACCTAAGAAGAGGTCAGTTTGCCTCCGAAAGCACAAGGAAACAACACGAACCCCCTTCTGGGCGACGAACAAGTATGAACCACCGTTGGGAATTATCTCCCCTACGCCACTCGACGACGTTGACGATGTCCAACTCCTCTCTGGCCTTTTTACGTTCAACCTTCATCGGATATAAAGTAACGAGGCCGGCCTCCCCCTCATCTACCGGAAGAGGTTCGCACAAAGTGCACAATTCTTCGATGTCAGCGTCATGCTCCTTTCCATCTTGTGACTGTTAAGGCAGGCGTAAGACGATGGTGGGAGAAGCAACTGATCATTATTCACAGAAGCACCCCGAGTTTGTCTGTACGCTTGACACCGTGAGCTTATCGCGCATCCGGAGCATGCGGGCTCTCGCACTTTGCAGACCGTGCTCCCAAGCTCGATCAAAGCCTGGTTAATGTCACCGGGCCGCGAAGAATTCTGCACGAAAGCCGTAGCTCCGGCCCACAATATATCCAGAGTCTGTTTCCCTTTTGGAGGGGCGTGGAGTGCTAGGAAGCGACTGAGTAATCTGTGAACGTTCCCGTCTAGCTGGAAGGTACGCGGAAGTTAAACGTGGCCTTAGGCGGACTGTGCGGCCCCCACGATCGCAGTTAATGGTACGAGAACTTACCACGGGAACAGATTCATTATAAGCAATCGAACAAATGGCGCCGGCGCTATACCGGCCTACACCAGGAATCTTCGCTTGCATATCCTTAGCATTGTCGGGAAGACGGCCGTCAAGCTCTTTAACGACCTTTTGAGCAGCCTTTAATAGCCGCGCTGCTCGGGAATAGTAGCCCAGACCTTTCCAAAGGCCATTAACCGTTTCGATATCTGATCCTGCTAGGTCTGCGATGGTGGGGAATCTAACGTTACGAGAAGAAATCAGAACTCAAATTCGACGGGAAGTCACCAGCGTACTTGGCCATCCATCTGTTATAGTATGGTATTACAGTCGCCACCTGTGTCTGCTGGAGCATAATTTCGGATATCCAAACCTTCAAATCCCATGAGTACATTCATCCGCAGCAATTCAGTGCAAGAAATGGAGACACGCGTACCTCATATGCACGTTGGGCCCTAGCCTCTCTCCCCAGCGAGGGGTCATAACGCTTTCGCCATGGCATTCCTCGCACATCGTGAACTTTATCGTACCACGCCAGCAATGATTTCCGGACCTGGTCTATCTCCGAACTTGCGACGACATGTGTAGACGTAGAATGTAAGAGTGCTGTCGAAGACGTCGCGCTTTCCACTGCCTTTGGTAGTCGAAATGTTCGCGTTTTACGCGTCTTATTTGCCGACTTTGATACCTTTCTACGCGTTGGAACTGCATCGGAAACAGAGGGGTCAGAATCTTTCTCGCTTGAACTTTCGCCGAACGAGTCTGAATCTGATACTGCGCTGCTGCGACGTCGCTTAGGCATCGCTTGAAGCCTGAGAGAAAGAAAGAAAGACAAAAGAGAATGGTGGCGTTGAGCTTTCAACGACAATACTAACCTCATGGCGAACTTTCTGAGCCAGCAGCGATAGTCACGTGCACTTACGTTCCTACTCGCCTGCCTAATTTGGAAGTAGCAGCATGGGAAGTGCTCCGAGCATACAGCTCTGGCTCTTGGGCATCATCGATCACGATGTCCTAATGGCCACCACGTTAGACATCCGATATTAGCATAAGAGTCTTCGTGGAACCTACAGAAACGAGCCATCTATACCCCTGCCCTTTCAATCGCTCCCCAAGACGTACCAGTAAGTAAGTAAACCAACTGTTAATAATCGTCTACGGCACTGACGCGCGAGAACTCTCGTCCAGCTATCGGGCAGAAAACACGGGCTATGGTCCACATCACGACTAATCGGCCGGTCGGTGCATTTGTCCGTCTAGATCGCGGATCTCTTTACGTCTGCACTGTTCCGTTGCTCAACGGAAAGTTCCACTGGTCTTTGATCCACATCACCGACGGTGGGGTTGCCACTCGTCATCATTGGGCGGCGGTTGGAGCAAATCCTCGAGGAAGAGAAACGTACATGCAACAAACTCTGCCAAGGGGTCCTCTCACGGCTTCTGCGACTCAGATCCTAGGTTACTTCAAGGTGACGGCATACCAGACTGGTGATGGTGTCGTCCGAGATCCAGAGGGGCTCAAGGAAGTCTGCAAGTCAGTCTTCCCGCAAAGCTATCCGACCGCGGAGGAGAACAGACAGCACGATATGTCCTGCAGGACGTGGGTGACCAACGTTCTGCAGGGTCTTGGCATAGAACGAGGACAGGCCCTGATGGTGGAGCAAGCTGTGACATCCCGCAGCCAGGCCTGCGAGACACGCTACTTGAGATCTTACCTTAACAGCGAACCATATCAGATAACTATCGACGAGATTTGATATTTGGCGGTTCGATTTTATGGGTTATTTTACGGTAGTTATCGACTACAGGACCGCCGGATCGGGTCCTCGGCTGGCACCGTACGACTACGAGATTTGTTGACGACCTTGTTCAGCACGCAATACTGTATAGATTAAAGGTACTATAGGGGGTATACAAGTACGCCGTCTAGAGAAGCATCGTAGGCTTTCTCAGTGACGTCATCACAACGGAACTCCGACTGCCAATACACGACCCAAGCGCCCATGCACCCCCATTGCGGTCGGCGCAGAATATGCAGCTGCCAGTGCCTTGGAAGCCATCCCGAATCCTCCCAGTCAACAATTCCAGTGACATGACCCTCGTCATCGACCAGTATATTCTGCATCCTCAGGTCAGTGTGAACCCAAACTATCGGATCTTGCGTAAGGGCGGTGGAGATATGCGGAGAGACGTTCGACATCTTCGTATCGGACATGCTGTCGTAGCACTCGAGCGTGGACGAGTATGGACCACCTAAGGACTCGCGTAGTGTCCGTGGATGAGGTAGACCGTCACCGCTAGCACTCATCATTACTTTTCCTTTGATGTCAGAAGGCTGCGAAACGTCCCAAAGCTGATAAAGGATCGTAGTGACCTCTTTCACGATTACGTCCGTGTATTGTTTCGTGGATAACTGTGGCCATTTATCCAATAACCGATGGCCACGAAGTTTCGTCATGATCGTGTAAACCTTGCCGTCCAGTTCGAAGGAACTGATGAGTTTTGGTATTGGAAGACGCGGCGCGACTTGGTTGAGGTATCGTAGAGCGTCTGCTTCAGTGCTGATAGTTCTATGGGTGACCTTCATCACGAGAGGAATTCCGAACCGGAACATGTATGTACGAGGTTCATACTCGTCGTTGGGGAGTGTGAGGAGCAGGCCTAAACATAGTCCGGTGCGCCGGAGAAGTCGGCCCAACTTCGACATGATACCGTCGTTTCCTCGAGCCTGAAGACGTTTGATACAAAGGATGCAGACGAGCCTGAGATGCGAAACAAAACCAAAAAACGTCTTACCATGCTTCGCAGGAACATCCCCTGTTCCTTACGGTGTTTCGGCGGGAACGACGTGCACTTTCAAGAACATGCATGATGAGAAGTCGTTTGTAGACTTGCGACGCTGTACTTACGCCGTTCAGAAGATGAAAGTTGCAGTCAAGTGCCACTGACAGCCACGGAAGAACGGCGGTTTTTATGTTTTTTTTTGTGGTGTCAACCTCTGATGTCACTGTGTTCTGTCCAATCATCGAATTCCCACGAGTCACTTGCACACGTTATTACAGCGACTTGCCCTCACCGTGCAGGTGCTGGTTACGTTCCTCTGCGAAGTTTGTGCGAGTGTTATATGTATATGGGCCAGCAGTTCGACACGAACACAGAGGACTGACGACAGTCCGCAGCGTGCCATTGACCCCACAACACCATTGTTGCGTGGAGCTGCGTCATCCGAATCAAACCTATTTTCAGTGGCGTCCACCAGCGATCACCTGGCAATTTCCGCACGTTTTGTGTGTGACACATCATTTTCATGTCCGGGAGCAACGGTCGAGGAAAGCCGACGGAATCAAGAACGATATAGACCTACAAAAGAGAGTACTTGAATTGGCTACGACAATAAATTGAGGGGGGAAGACCGTCTGGTTGCTAGGGCATCGCACGTTGGGTAGATTTACCTGCAGATGGGCAGCAGAGCCCATATACACATACGTAAGAACATCGTCGACCACATACACGCCCGATGAGGTGGGGTCAGGCGGTGTTTTTGATATAGTAGATGGTATATTTTAGTGTAAATGACTTGTGTCAATTTCTCCACCGCCTAACGGGCGATATTCTGGTCACCGTCACCGAGGAAATACCCGTGTATGGATCGAAGTTGGGTGGAAGTAAAGTTCGAAAAGGTCCGGGGCACCGTACAAAACGCGAACAGCACAGTGCATTCCTCCGGGGGTGGAGCTGAGAACGCGGGCATATATGGATACGGCAGCTATACAGATCATTGGGTTTCCAACTCCATGCTCCTCCTGTAGACCGTGCTTGTCGTGACCTTCAACCCTAGGTACCTGCATACCCTTTTGTTGTCATATCGGATGCAAACGGTAGAACAGTCGTGTATTGCAAAGGCAGTTCAACGAAGAGTCAGTCAAATTGCAGCTGGGTTTGAATTCGAGCACTGCCTCGGTATACGCCCTAGCACAACACCTACTGAGCCTCAGACCTCGGGGCTCGGGACTCAGATATCCAAAGTACTTAACTCCATGTCGACCCACTACGCGACATACCTTTTTCTCAAGTTTGACGGACGGATAACACCAGCGTCCCTCGGTAGGCGACAGTGGTGAGCTAAAAGGATAGATGTCTCCAGCGTTTGCTTCATTGGTTGTCTGCCCACGAGGCGCAGGGACATATCCCCGCTCGTCGTCCGAGTAGGAGCTCCGCCTTTTCAAGTGACTTCGTGACTCCGGATCACATTTTTTTCGCTGGAGAGTCTGCGATTAGACAAAGGAGTGTCGGAAGGCGTACCGCAGGGGCGAGAAATCTAAACTTGTGTGTCCTGGCGTCACGGACAAGATCCGACACTTCCATACACCTCCATACACCATATTATTCCTTTATAACGGGACACTCAGTGACTGACAACTTAGAAACTTTCCTTCCCCCGGCAAACGCTCTTGCCAACTGACACCGAGATAAAAATTGATCCCGCACGTTGTTGCAAGTTATGTCGGCGAAGGCGCATGAAGTGGCCACAAATTTTATAGGCGTAAGCGAGGTCTTCCTCTCGCTTTTACCCGGTGGACGCAGACTTTTTCCCCTATTCTACCAGTGGACGGCGAACGATCCAAACAGGTCACTACAATAATACTTGCTTAAGACGTACTTCGCTGGTACTAAGGCGTTGTGAACGGGGAGGACTATCATTGGGAGTGTACCGGTAACAACTTACTGGCAACCATGGGAGGTGAATTTGACCGTATTATTCTTCCACATAACCACCCGAGGACATTTCGATGAGCTCAGATTCAACGTTGGTTTCCCGACCAGAACGTGCGGAACTCGCACCGAAGGGAGGAACCTTGTGTGGTGGGTTTTCCAAACTTGATCAGCGACGATCCTAGCTGAGACAGCGAGTTGGTTCCTATTCGGAAGACTACCTGAACTGGTCACAATCTAACCATCGAAAAGGAATTTCGTCAAGTCCGCAGCACGCGGTGGGCCCAAAGAAGAAATGACTAGTGGGCTTGTCTAAACGGGCAAAGTACTAGGAGACACTACTCACGACCGAATATAATAGCGTCAGAACGTCAGATTCTGGCTTCTTGTGACAACAAGGCTAGCTACTGCCAGTTGTTTACACAGCAACAAAGGGCAGGAAACGTACACCAGAGAAGGACACCTCACAGGTCCGAAGATACGGTATCAACGACGAATCGAGGAAGGTCCAATCGGTGCCTGCTGCTCCTTTCACGATATCACAGGCAACTTATCAGGAAAGGTTTTGTGCATACCAACACAAAAGGAGCAGAGAAGAAGATACGGTAATGAAAAAACGGTGAAAGCTGAGCAGGTGCGTATCAAAGAAAGAAGTGGTGATGTCACCGTGACGGCAAGAGGTAGAATAGGATTTAGGGAATGCAAACGCGGCCGTCTTCCTCTTTCCTTCTCCTCATTCACCCCCACCTGCACCCACTGCCTCTGACCGCACTCAAAACATGTCTCACCTTTTGTATTGGCCGGGTCGAACTTTCTTCTACCCTCTTGGCGGCACGTCTGCAGTCTGCCTCACAGAAGACTTACCGCCCGAACGAAAGGCAGACGTACTGTTACTTGGATGTGGAGATCCCAGGCATATTTTGTACACGGTGTACGCCGATGTTTCGATGTCAGATGGTTAGTACGATGTTGTGCTATGCTCCAGTCGACTTTACGTTGACCTTTAGAGCAGAGCCTCGCAAACTCGATGTTACCTGTTGCGACATCGAAGCTGCCGTTCTTGGTAAGTGCCGGAAACATCGAGCGCTAATGTTAATTTTACCGACACGGTCGTTTTGTAGCGCGCAATACGCTACTGTTCACGCTCTTGGTTGACCATGACGGGAGCGAAGACCAACAGACCAGTATATGGAACGTATTTTATCATATGATGCTGGACGAGGCTTCTCTCTCGTTGCTCATCAAACAATGCCGCAGGCTCGTTCCGCTTGCGGAGAGCATGGATTCGTGGAGACAGGGCCCTTACTCCCATGTCATCGCTATGTGCACCTCGGATACTCTTTCTGAGATCGGCCGATTTTGGAAGCTCTGGTTGGGAACATCCAACTTCAATGCCAAGCAAACAAGGCGTTTCAAAGAGAGATTCCAGAACGGTATGAAGAAGATACTGGACCCATCTGAGGACCATCGAGTCGTCATATCCATACGTTCAGCCGGTCCTCTGGCTCCTGTAGCGATGGACGCTGTCGGCAAGCAGTTCGAACGTTTCTGGGCGACCGGCGTTACGGATGATGGATTGCGGAATGCCAAGCCAGCAAATCATGTCAACCCTACTTTTGCGTTCTCTACTGCATTTGAGGACGAATTCTCCATATATTCTGGTACAGACCCCATCTCGGGTTTCCATCTTGCAGAAGCTTTGGCGTCCTCCGGGCTGGGAGTCTGCGACGAGACGCCATCTGTAATCCCCAGGATTGTGCAGGCTGCACGCCAGCAGTTCAGTACCTGGTGCAAAGCCGTTGTACACCGCATCCGGAATACAAATGCCTCCTCAGTGTCCTTCGTAGTGCGAATGCACGCTGGAGAAGCATTTGCGTTCTGTAGGGCCCTTCATTCTGTGGACATCCCTGGTGAACACGCTATGCACTCGCCGCTGTTCAGCGCGCAATGGAAGGGAACAGTTGTGCGGCTTGACGATGCATTATATAGTGTGAGCGCTCCGTCCCCGGCTCCAACTTCGTTCGACGTCATCAAGACGTCTACTCTGCTAGGCTATCTCGGTCTGCAAAACCTACTTATCGCCACCACTCCCCTTCTCCGTCACTCGCCTTCATCAACTCTTCATACGAAGACATTGCTCTCTGTAGCCGATTCACCTGCCGAAGGTATTCTGGAACAGATGTGCGGTGACCTCTCCACCATGTCGTTATTATTAGGTGTCGTCCCTGCCACCTACGTTTCCCGTTTCACCACGCGCTCCAATTCCGCCGAGATTCTGCTGTTAGCCGTTGGAAACCCCTTTGAATCCCAGCATTGGGAAAGTCTTGCCTGGAAGCGTGTCGGTTTTGGTCATGATACTAATGCCTCACAAAATGCCCTTTCGTTTCCTCCGAACCAACTGACCGGAAGGTTGTTCGACATATACTTGAGGATGTTCTCCAACGAAGACCTCGGTAAAAGTATGGCGACCATGTCTCTTGGCGGGCCTCACGCATCGCGCAGGTTGCGGTTCCTAAGCACTATCCCCTATACGCGCCACAGCTTTGCCCTGTTGCTCGCACATATTAGAGCTAGAGTCCACTGCGACTGGGACAGAGTCATGGACGATCTGCACACGCTGGTTCTACAGAACCGTACTCTTATTAATGGATCCAACTTTTACCAGGAAATGGTTACCCAATTGTTTCTCGTAGGCTTCCGGCCGTCTTGGTTGTCCCCTCTGGCAGTCCAAGAAGTTCGCCTTGAGGAAGACCCTCCGATATTCAGACGGTGGAGCGCGGTTCCTGAAGTTGTAACTGTCGTACTGATGGTTCCGCGGCACGCCATTACCAAGGTGCAGTCTGATCTCTCAGACGCTGTTATCCCCCCCTATCTGCAGTGCGAAACATGGATGAATTTCAGGCACAACACCTTCGCATGCATCTCGGTATCGTTCGGTAAGCTCGAAGTATCGGGCCAGGGCGAGAATAAGGTGGCGGTCATCGTGGAGGATAGAGGTGGGATCAAGGGCACGTCACCTTTAATTGTCTCCTTCCCCGTCCTTTCCACCTGTCTGATGATTATGACGGGTGGAACGGTCAGCCTGGCCGTCCGTTCTGCTGTCGGAACCATGTCGATATCACAAAAGTTAGGGTCAGGGATGTGCCTGTTCAAGGCCTTGTTGACGGACGAACGATTTGTTCACGTCCTATCAAGAGCACCGACGTCCGGTAACGACACGGCGGATGAGGTGCACCCGCTTGTGCCTCCTACATTGTTGGACGAGACAAATCAAGGTCATCCGATCCATGTGGAGATGGACGTGTTCAATACGCAAGTCCAGACGCTCACGGCCCACGTCGACATCGTACATCCGGAAGAACAGTCCGCACTGACAAGTGGCTGCACGATCACTGCAGAGCAGATATCTCTAGATAAAGCCAAGCTACGCATCGGTGAACACCAGCGGATCGTCTCCTTCCCTCTCCCTGTGGACATAGCAAATACCAAGCTCCGGGTAGCGCGTAAATCCAAGTATATCGAGGTGGGTGTCGCCGCACTCGTGTACTGTTGATGGTCTGACGTTAGAACAGGTTGTTGCGCCGATGGCACTGACACTCGACGACAAGAGGGCACGGAATATAACCAGGAATTTTAGGATGACTTTCGATTCTGGCGTGCCAACGCTCTGGGGTATGCACCGCGTGAATTTAGATCGCTGCCCTTCCTTCAACCTCTCCAGAAATGAAAAAGCTTTTGTTTGGTTAGGCCCGCATATCGCGCATATGTTTTCCGAGAGGGAGGACATGTCGCGTACACAGAGGGTATTGCTTGGACGCATACCGGACACGTTTACGAGTTTGAAGGACTCCCTTCGATCCCTTTTCGTTTTGGCCACTGGGCTGGGAGGCGAAACTCACGCCGAGTTTGCGCTGTGTAACCATTCGAGGGGAGACTTGTATGCAACCATCCTCGTGACTGGTGTCCGGCTCGACCTTGCCTCCCACACGGTCGTAGCTGATTCGTGGATTATACCAATGTCGGACGACACTTTAGACGACCGAAGAAGAGAAATCCCGCCCCTAGTTCTCGTCAAGACAAGCGCCCATGAATCCGAGGCATGGAGACGTCTACTTCCACTCTTTATCGAGCGGTGCCGCACGTGGAAGCATAAGCCAAATTGCGAATACCTCGTTCATGACTCTATTCCGCTCTATCCGAATGCAGGATCAGATCCAAACAAGGTACCGTGGTGTTCCTGTGGGATGGGCGTTGGAACGGAAGCGCTGCGGGGCCGCTACGGCAGCGTCGCGGCCAAATACGCGACGAGGGCTGCGATCAGCCCGTTGTTTTGTGTGCCCTATTTGGAACGCGCAGCGACGATGGAGCCTGCAGACGTCCCCCCGGTTGGACAAGTACTGGCGAAATGCGCAGCGTGCGGAAAAAGAGATGTGCCATTGTCCACGTGTGGCAGGTGCAAGACAAATAAGTACTGCTCAAAAGACTGTCAAGTAAGGGATTGGAAGACGCACAAGAGGAACTGCCTGCTAGTATGAGAGCACTTATTTTTCTCCGTGTCCCGAGTCTTCAAAGTTGTGTTTTGTAATTTCGGTCATCCTGCCTGTTTTCCTGTACGCATGTCAAGCTCCCTAAACTGTTACGCCCCACACGATCTGCTATATGTACTACTAGCCCGTGCACACTTCTGTACCACCACACCGTGCTCTGCCTTGAGATGACGTCGAAGATCACATGCACGAGTAATGATGTGGTCGCAGGTCTTGCATGACGATGTCGAAGGAACGGATGTGTCCGATGGTAACAAAAGGAGCTCTTCTACGTCGGGGAACGGGCAGCGGATAAAGCCTACATTCTACAAAATGACGGGCATATCATGACGCTCCGCCAGCAATTTCCTCGATCAGGTCTATTCCTGTGGTTGCTTTCGAAGCCTCAGCATCAGTAGCGTCGTCTGCAGATGATGACGAAGACCGTGCACGTCTCGAGGAATGGATCTTTGTGAGGTGTCGTTGTAAAAGGTGCTTGTATCCGAATGCACTGTGGCAGAGGGGTGTGGGCAGACGCGGTTACGTTGTCCGAGATGTGCAGTGAGCGCCCCTTTTTGCGAAGAGGCCGTGGCGTAGCTAGTACCAGTGGCATCGATAAGAGAGGAGGAACATACCGACTTAGACGACTTATCACAAGATGGGTGCGAGCAATTATAAAGCTTTGTTCCCGGTGGAGTGTGCCTCACATACGTGGGGGTGCGGTTGACGATGCTTGGAGAAGGCTTCTTCACATCCGTCTTCCGGGCATTGGAATGATGTTCACTCGGAAGTTGGTATGATTCGTGCGCCAATACTCACTATATAATTTTTTCGCCCCTATGGGTATCTTGATGAACCCGAAGGTGCTGCAATGTCCAGAAGCGTTTTCCGCAACCAGGAGATTCAGTGAACATAAGGTCTTTGGGCCTCTGGAAGGTGGCCCCTGCGATGCGTGCCCAAGACGAAGCAGAATTGCAAAACCTCCGCGATCGGTGTGAGCGTCTTACTAACCACAGGTGGTTCCGGGAACAGTATGGCGCTGCAAGCCGCAGGCGGCATTTCCCGACCAATGTATGTCCCGAAAAGGCTTCCTCCCTGCCCGCACACTTACAAAACGCACAATGCCCTTGGTGGACACAGCATCCTACGCTCTCTCTCTCTCTCTCTCTCTCTCTCTCTCTCTCTCCCCGACGTCCATCGACTGTTGGACCTACTGGCAAGTGCTCCATCCTCAGTTCGTTGACCACGATGACTCACTCAAGCGGCGCATAGCAGTTTCCGTGCACCCCAGCATCTATCGGTAGAGTTTCTATCGGACCATGCTTGCGTTATATGCATTGACATGCATGTAGTGCACTTTATTCCTCATACCGGCACCCAAGCTCACCCGCTCCGTACCGTGTCTTCAACTGTGGGTTTTTTCACGTTGTCCAATTAACCTCGCTGATTTGAGTACGTTCTAAAATTTCAAGATTATCTACCCTGTGTCTTTGCGGTCTCTGACGACGACGTACGGTTTTTGTTCCTTTATTACTGCAGCTGTGTACCGAACTTGGTCCAAAGGTAGAATCATTCCTGTTGCAATATCCTCTAGTGTGACCACCTTCGATGGGATCGACAGAAGACGTTCCGCGCAGGTAAGCACAGTTTCAATGCTACTGTCGCTCAAGTCAGGACCCAAAATTTCCGTGATGTTACCCTTCTCAGCCGGATGATGAAAGAAGAGACACTTGACAATCAGGACAAAGCGACCAATTCATTCTGTGCTGATTCGGAACGCGGACCACCCGAAAGCCACTATTGCTCCCCTACACTGGGCAGTTTGTCGGGTCTTTTGGAGAGATGTGGTCAGCCTGGAGCAGTTGCCGACACGGAGGAAACGGCCACCCTCGGACGTGCAGCACCAGAGCGTTGTCCACCAGAAGGGCAAGATGACCTCAATTCTTCCCTCGTTAACTTGGTGATGGCCTTCCTCAAGATCATTTACAACGGATTCCAGGAGGAGAAAGTTGATGACTTGAACAAGGCAATTACTTCATTCCGTGCTGCTTCGGAGCTCCTACCATATGGGACTCCTGAGCAGTCCCTCATACTCAATGGCCTCGCATTTCTGCTTGAGGCGAGATATGTCAACCAAGGGGCAGTTTCCGACTTGGGAGAAGTCACCACACTCAGACGTGCAGCACCGGAGCCCAGACCATCGGAAGGGCAAGATAACCATCAATTTTCCCTGGCAAAGCTCATACCGTCCCTTACCGAGGTCATCTTCGGCAGATCTGAGGAGAATACCGACGACTTGAACGAGGCGATCACTATGTCCCGTGCTGCTTTAAAAGATCAATCACTTGAGAATTATGAACAGTCCACCATACGCAACACTCTCCTTTTACTTCTTTTGAAGAGATATGTCAGTCGGCGGGCAGTTGCCGACTTGGAAGAAGTTGTCACATTGGAACCCGGGCTTCTTCCACTGGAAGGGCTGGATGACTCCTCCATCGATCTCGTAATATGCCATGCCAAAGCCTCCCACGGCGGATCCAGTAACGAGGACTTGAATGAAACGATTGCTTCATTCCGTACTACATTGGAACACCAACCACCCAGGAATCGTAGGCGGTCCCTCGTACTCACGAGTCTCGCGTTAGCTCTTGTGGAAAGATATAACGAACGGGGGTCGATCGCCGACTTGGAAGAAGTTGTCATGCTCGGCCGTACAGAATTGCAACTGCATCCATCTGAAGGACAAGATAGCAGTCTGGTGGCATTTCATCTTAGCTTGGCGAAGGCCCTTCGTAACAGGTTCGAGCAAGAGGGGAAAGTTAACGACTTGGATGAGGCGACCATCTCACTCCGTTTTGTTTTAGAACTCCAACTTGAAGATGACCATCGGCCCATCGTTCTCAGCACTCTTGCGTCCTGTCTTTCAACAAGGTATGTTGAGCAGGGGACAGTTGCAGACTTGGAAGAAGCCGTCATACTTGGACGCACAGCGCTAGACCTCTGTCCACCAGGTTGTCCTCGTCGTAGGACCTTTCTTCGCCATCTTGCTTGTGACCTCTGGATGAAGTTTCAGGAGCAAGCTAACATGCCTGGGCAGCATGGCGCAAATTCTTTTCCTCGAACAGCATCGGTGGTCCGTCGGGCAAACAATGCTATCCTCGCCTCCTTACTTCTGGAACTATCGCTATGCCTCTGGGACAGACATCAGAAGCAGGCCACGATGATTGACTTACATGAGGTCATTCGTCTGGCAACATATGCTTTGGACCTTCGACTACCACGATATTCTCATGATGATGCAGCATGGACTCGGGGGCTGGCCCAGCAGACAGACTCAGATCTACCTGTCATGTTGGATCGACAGGTAGAGGCTCTAGGTGATCTTGTCAATTGCTTCGTTAGGGAAGGATCTCGCAATCAGTACGATCTGAAAGAGGCCATCATGCTGTGCCGATGTGTATTGCAATTTCGTCCAATAAGCCATCCCAGTCGCGCGTCGTCCCTCCACGACCTTGCACAGTGTTTAGCAGACCAGTTTCGTCAAAGGCGCACAAAAGCCGACCTGAATGAGGCTATTTCACTTGAACAAGAAGCCTTGCTACTACGCATATCCGGAGATCCAGATTATGATATATCTCGGCAATCCCTCATGGACTACCGCAAAATGATGATCAACACAAAGGTTACAGTGCCGTCCTCCGATGCTTCACCCATTACCCGCCTTGACGTTAAGTCAATCATCCATAACGTTGTATTTGATACCCTCAAAACCATGCCAATTAGGCTACTGAACACACATACGGGTACCGGGATGCGCAGATCGCACAATTTATGACCAGTCAACAGTACAATCAACTACTGACCTCGTGCACAACCTGCGATCTGGATCGCCAAATGGAACTCGTTCATACCACTATCTCGAGATACTTTCGGTTCATCACACTTTCTCACCGCTGGGGTAAAGGCGAGCCATCTTTGCGCGATGTCGAGGGTCACCGAATTTACGGTATGTCAGTGAGGGGGGGAATTAGAAAGCTCCAAATGTTCTGTAACATTGCTTTCGAGCGGGATTACTTATGGGCATGGAGTGATACGTGCTGCATAGACAAAGATTGCAGTGCCGAGTTGCAAGAATCCATAGGAGCAATGTTCACGTGGTATCGAGGGTCCGCCTTGACCATCGTGTACCTTGCTGACGTTCCTGATACCGGCTCGTTTGACGGCAGTGAATGGTTCAGATGTGGGTGGACCCTTCAAGAACTATTGGCTCCTAACAGCATACTATTCTACACGCAAAACTGGTCACTCTACAAGAACCTCACATCTTCAAACCACAAAGCCGATGTCGCTGTGCAGCGAGAACTGGAGAGGGTAACTGGAATAAACTCCCGGTTTCTTACCAACTTTTCCCCAGGTATGGATGAGGCGCGTTTGAAACTACAATGGGCATCATCGCGTCGTACGACTCTGCCAGAAGATATCGCCTATTCACTTTTCGGGATCTTCAATGTTCACCTTCCCGTTCTGTATGGAGAACCCGCTGAGAATGCGCTTGGCCGTCTCTTAGCTGAAATCGTATCGCAGTCCGGGGACATATCGGTACTGGATTGGATCGGAGAGGCGTCTCCATTTCATAGTTGTTTCCCTACTGACATCACTGCATATCGAACGCTACCCCAACCTAATGTTGAGAAGCGGTCTTCGACGACAACTGCGCAGCCTACGCCAGTCGCGGTACTGCGAAAGTTACGTAGCCCACTTGCCACATCGCTCCCCCCTGTCGTTATCAAGCGTCACCCGTCACGTTTCGGCGGTTCGGCTGCAAGCGCCAAATTCATATCCCCGGGGCGACATATACGACTTCCATTCACTCACTCATATCCCCCTTCCGCGATTTGTTAATCGCCGCCTTGCACTACCATGCATAGCCCATCCTATAACGGCTATTCATTTGACAAGGGAAAACTCATCATTCCCGAGTTACACATACAACATCCGCGCAGTCGGTCTGAAGCCACTGCAGATTACGCTTCAAGACAAGCTAGAAGATGGAACAGGGTCGCGAGGCGCTCTGCAGCTTGTTCGCCCTTGGCATTCGCAGTTGCTTGGCCCCTCCACAGAGTTGGATGTCGTGAGTGACGAACAGCTACTTTCTGTACTTGAGAGGCCATTCAGTGCTCTTCTATTGACTCAACTACCTCACAACGAGCATAAAAGGATCGCATCTTCTACCCTCATTAGTGCTCAGCCCACTGACCGGGCCAGCATTTTGAAATGTAAAGCTAGAATATTCAATATTATGTAGATAGCCATAATGTCACGATATCGACTGTTACTACTTAGCCATTTCACCTGTTCGAGTATAACTGTTACAAGCATTATTGACGAAGGTAGTGGTCGGATTGTCAGATGATAAATTCTTTCCAATGTAACCGATTCTGTTTCATGATGGGTCCGTATATAGGAATGATGGTAAAAGGGCCCTTTAACAGTCCGTAAATGCCGTTCGTCGAGGGCAGTGAATGAGAGGGCTGAATATAATGATGGCTGGCCCCGTATTTCCCAACGGAAACCCGACAAGAAACCTAGGTGTCTAGCCCTGGGCGTATGTTATATCTCGGAGTAAAGTTTGTGTAACACAGCTACCCCGCGTAAACACAGTTCTTAGTGGCGCTAAATTCATGTAGAGGCGCTAACAGTAAATCAAGGGGAAGAGACGACTTGCGTTGATTGCCACGCGCCCGGGAGGAGCCAAGGTCGTGCACAGCGGAGCGCGTGCACTTTCGAGCGTGCGGACTGCAGCTTTCAGTTCCACTTGGTCAAGCACCTCGTCCAGCCGATTAATTTCTGCGGAATCGATGAATAACATGGTGCCATCACTCGCTCATGGACGGCCATAGCCTGCTGAGCAATTGAGTTGGTAAGTGCTAGGAGGGCCTTGTGTTATAGGGCTTTGTTCGGCATCGTATAGCTCCCCGGGGAGCGGGTTGAGACAATGTCGTGTCGAAGCGAAATGACTGATCAACCATATTCTGTCAGATACAGATCCAAGACAAACACACTGGCAAGAGATGAGGTGGAGACGCAACATACTAGATGATGATGGCAGTGAAAAATCTACCGTAGTGTGTCACTCGCGGGGAACCGGTTGGTCTACTATATCTTTAGCTATGTCCTAGTGGGCCAACCTCGTTTGCGGTAATTCACACAGATGACACCAACATGGGTGCTATGTGGGGGGTCTATCACCTGGTGATATCCGTCGACCCTACGAATGGTGGAACTATCAATTCATGATCTCCGTGACCCCATCGCAATCGAGGGGATAGAGAAATGACCATCCATATCTTGAAACCGAAGGACTCACTGGTCTAATTATCAAGGTCCTCAAGCTCTCACAAGGATCTGATTTCAATGGGAGACCATCAACGTTTCATCTATCACGCGCACCGGAGTTTTCCCACCACCATTTCCCAAGTCAAAATCGGTTGTCTTCGCGGAACAGCGAGAAATGTGTTTTCCCCACGTTTCATCGCACTAGACTCGTTTCTAGTACGCTTGGACCCATCCAAACGCCTGCATGTGCTTGGAGTCACCTGTGCGATAAATACAGAGAAAAGAGCAAAACCGTCGATAACGGCGGACTACTACGACGCCCGTGCACACTTTTGTACACTCGTCCACCGATCTACTTTCGCCTTATCGACCACCACACCGTGCTCAGCTTTGAGATGACGCCGAAGATCATATGCACGAGTAACGACGTGGTCGCAGGTCTTGCGTGAAGATGTCGAAGGAACGGATGTGTCCGAGGGTAACAAGAGGAGCTCTTCTACGTCGGGGAACGGGCAGCGGATACAACCTGCATTCTGCAAACGACGGGCATATGCTTTGCCAGTAATTTCCTCAATCACGTCCACTTCTGTGGTTGCTTCCGAAGCCTCAGCATCGGTAGTGTCATCTGAAGTTGATGACGAAGACCGTGCACGCTTCGAGGAATGGATCTTTGTGAGGTGTCGTTGTAGAAGGTGTTTGTATCCGAACGCACTATCGCAGAGGGGGTGAGGGCAGACGTGGTTACGTTGTCCAAGATGTATCACTTTGTGATGTGCGGTGAGCGCCCTTTTCTGCGAAGAGGTCGTGACGTAGCTAGTACCAGTGGCATCGATCAGAGAAGGAAACGTACCGACTTGAATTCCTTCTCACACCTAGCATAGTCGCATTTCCAATCGCGACCCAGCTCGCCACCCCGGCGACGTTTCCGTGAATGGGATGTTTCAACGTCGTCGTCATCGAGGCGCTCACCCTGGAGCAACGCTTCCACTTCTTGTTGTTCGTGCAATTTGAGATGAGCGCGGAGGTTGTGGGGCGATGCGAAGGTCCGACCCTTACACGATTCGTGAGTGCATGTCGGTGGGTGAGCGATGCGCAAGTGTGATTGGAGGGCAGTCCAAGTCCCGAAATACACGGGATCACCATTGAGGTCGGGAGTACAACTTGGACGCGAACAGGTATATCGCTTATCTGAAAGCATGGCTTGTGGTACCGCAAGGTTGCAAGGAAGAGAACATCGCCATACCATCATGCGTTTTCATGTGACCCCGAAGTTTTTGGTTCGTGGGGAATGACTTATCGCAAGTTGGGTGTGGGCAGATATAAGGCTTCGTTCCCGGTGGAGAGTGTGCCTCACAGACGTGGGCGCGCAGTTGATGATGCTTGGAGAAGGCTTCTTCACATCCATCTTCCGGACACTGGAAGTGACGTTCACTTAGAAGTTGGTAATACTGGATCGTGCGCCAATACTCACTATATAAGTTTTGTCGCTTCTATGGGTATCTTGATGAACCCGAAGGTGCTGCAATGTCCAGAAGCGTTTTCCGCAACCGGGAGACTCGGTGCACACATAAGATCTTTGGGAGTCTGGAAGGTGGCTTCTGCGATGTGCATGAAGGTGCGTCTCTCGCAGGTAAGACTTTCCACAATCGTCGCAAACGAACGGACGCTACGGTGCTTAGGCGCGTTACATTCAATCGGGTACGCGTCGAGACCAAGACGACTCACCTCTCCAGTATGCGAACGGTGGTGTTCTGAAAGTCGGGAAAGCTTGGAGTAGGATTTCGAGCACCCTGGATAAGAGCATGGATACCGCCGCGCTGCTTGCTGAGCATGAGGCACTGGCGGGTCAGAAGTGGACATTTCGATGTGCTAGAGTTGGCTACGGGTTGGCACTATGAGAAAAGGACCGGTTGTCTTGATAAACTGAAACTGTTTGGTCGAGGACAGCGTCATAGCTAGTATCACTCCCGCTCACCGCTGCCATCTGACCTCATAACTGACACTCTCTCTGCCCGATGTTAGCCACGTGAGAAATGCGCTGTATTGACACGAGGTAGCGGCGTTGTGTGTACATAAAATTCACCACCAACTACGTTTCCCGTCGAGTCTCTGTGGAGAAACACGGAGCCAGCGACAATTGTGCTCAGCGTTCTCATCCACGAGCTACGTTTTACGGACCATCACAGACCCTCGTACTATTATCCTCATAAACGAAACAATCCATGAAACGGAATCAGTCATCAGGGAGAGCATCCTCGCCCACGCCAACAACCCTGTCTGGAATCTCAAACTATCGCACAGACTCGTATCGCCCAATCAGAGATCAGACAAACGTCCCTGCCGTGCCACCCCCGGATCCGAAGACCATTGCAAGGACCCACTATGTGGAATTGTCGCACTACCTGGCTGCGTATCTCGCCAAGGGTCAGCCTCACTTGACTAGGAGGGGCTGATCATTATCTGACAATCTTCCTCACAGCTGCGCCGAACTCGCGGTCTACCGCTCGCCAGAAGTTGACGCGGCTGACGAAGCAACAGTTCCAGGAACTCTCAACAGATGTATACGATGAACTCATTCGGAGGAAGACCAATACTGCAGACAACGAAGGTACGCTCGAGCTTGCCGACGGCGAGCGAGGTCTCATTCACCACATTACTTTGCAGTACCCTGTCTACCCGCCCGCGATGATTTCCATCCAAAGCGTAACCAAGCCCGGCAGAAGCTCGCCACGCTTCCCACAGCGAGATTTGAGGATCTTTCCTCTGATGTATTCTTTGAACTTTCAAGGCGGTACCCGGACTTCAAAGAAGAGGTAACGCCACGATACACTCTTTTGCCATGCTCTAACCTCATGTTGTACGCTCATTGCTAGGGTGAGGGTGGTTTAGCAGCTGCAGGCTCGCCGCAGTCGACTTATGGCGAAATGCCATCCTCTGATTTTCACGCCTCGCCACGCTCCGACGCTGCCAACCTTCCGACAAGTTCGCTGTCGGGGCGTGTGTCAGAGGACAGAGCGATGGACAGCGGTTATGGTAGCGGCACACTCGGTGGGAAATCATCCGAAGACGGGTTCAGCCGAAGTAGGCCAAGTGGTGACGAGGTATCCGCAGGGCGACGGAGTGAGGATATGTACAGCAGGTCCGCTCACGGTGACGATCCGGTCAACGCGTATCCTGCTCGTAGGAAACCCTCGCAGGACATGCGTGCGACCGCCGTAGCGAATGCAGCTGGTGCTAGAGCAGGTGTCGGTCCTGACTTCGGGCGACGCCCGAGTGCCACCGGCAGCCTACGTAGCGACTCGTCAGGCACAACTAACGCCCAGAGTGCGACAGCCACTAGCGGGATGATCATCCCTAACAAAAGCACGATTGCCGAGGAGGATATCGAAGTACCCTTCGGAAGGGAAATCAGGGATAGCTCTATTGCGACGATAGATGATCGGAGTCAGGAGCTGGGAAAGGATGTCGATGGTGACGCTGCGACGGACGGGGAGAACGATACCTCGTTACTGGGGCTCAGCGGTTTGAGCGCTCGCTTGAAATCGCAGGGTGACCTTGATGATGATGGAGTCCGCAGCGGGGATGATTACTTTGACAAGGTATCACTTGGCAGAGCTTCTGTGACATCAGATCGTTCCGCTGGCGGAGCCGCCTACCTTGGATCTAGGGCCATGGGTGGCCGCGCGAGTGTAGGGGGTGACGAGGCAGAGAGGCTGCGGCGCGATTATGAATTCAAGATTGTAGCAATGCAAAACCGCATCGCGACACTCGAGCGCGATTTGGCGAACTCCCAGCAACGGGAAGAGCTGCTGCAAGAGAGTCAGCAGCGCATGCAGTTACTGGAGGAAGAGATCGATGGGTTCCGTAAGGCAAGTGGTTTGTTTAGCTCCGTAGACAGCGATTCTCATCCTGGTACAAGCGCGCGGAAGAACACGCGACGGCGATGAGAGTATTGCAGGCGGAGCTGGACGAAGTTCGTGAACTTCGGGCGATGGACAAAGTGCGCGCCCAAGACGACGAAGCAGAATTGCAAAACCTCCGCGATCGGTGTGAAAGTCTCGAGGAAGAACACCGGGGTGGTTCGGGACCAGTGTGTCTTTTTTTGCGCCTATTTGTACATCTACATATAACTGACCATATCTACAGGTTCACAATGAATTGATAGAGCAGCTACGTTCTGATATGGAAGGCCTCATGGCCGAATTAACGGATCTGGGACGCCGTAATGACGAGCTCATGACCGCGAAGGAGGCTGACCTTGCACTTATTCGGGAACTTGATAGTCAGTTAAAGGAGTACAAGCGCCGATACGAGCAGGCCAAAACGGAACTAAGGAGTGTGAAAGGTCAGATGATTTATTACTCCGGGGTGTAGCGTTGTACTAATTCGTTTTCATACGCTAAAGCTACGTCTCAGTTGTTTACGCAGACCCCTAGGATGGATGACCAACTTCCAGTGGCTCAAGATGGAGGTTTAGTTGACATTCATGTCACGGCTTTCATATCATCTATCGATAGCCTTCTTGCGGCCGCTAGATCGAACGCACCCACCAGAATCCTCATACCCATGAAGACAGTGGTGACAAGCACTTCTGCTATCATCGACGATGTGCGGGCATACGAATCTCGGCCTACGAGAGATGATGTTGACATTGACAGCCTCCGTTCTCTGCGCGAACGAGTGGAAGTCACACTGTCCAATCTCGTTGCAGTCTCCAAAACTCATGCCACCAGTTCGGGCATGTCTCCTGTCAGTCTTTTGGATGCTGCTGCAAGCCATGTCTCTGTCACCATCACGGAGATTGCCAAAATGATTTTTATCCGCAAGGCTACACGTGACCTCCCCTCGCCTCCACCTCAATCCCAGTCGGTGTCATCATCCTACGCCACTGCAGCCACTACAGTTCCTCTTCGCGCGGTAGAAGAGTTGCGATCTTCCAACCATGACCGGATGTCGTCAAACGGCAGTTCAAGAGACGTTGAATTTGGAATGTCAATGTCACTCGCAGATCGCAGGGTCACGGGCTCGACTGAGCCGCCAGGTTCGAATGCAAGCTCCCCGCCTCCTGTATTTGATCGGTCTTCTGGGCCCTTCGGGAGTGCTGGGATCGACGCAGGCTTGACACCACCTGAAGGCGGGGAAGACGCCTGGTCCGAGTTAAAGGTATGCTCGTATATCCTCTCGCATCCATGAAATTCATTGATACGAGCCATTCGCATAGCCATACCTCGAAGCTCAAACTGGATCCATCGTATACGCTATACAGAGTATTCTCTCAGGTGTCCGCAGCCCTAACCCGGCACCGAGTCTGAGCGAAAACTTATCGCAGGTAATCACTATCGTATCAAGCATCGTAGCTGTGTGCAGCGACAATTTACCACCGGCGTCGGCCCAGCAAGGTGCCGAAATTTTGAAGGTCCTCCGGGTCAACGCCAAGACGTTGGAGGACGTTCAGCGGTTACCGGAGGTTACCAAAGAGTCGAGGCAGGTTATGGCAAAATCGAGCTTCGCGATTGCGAACGCGATGAAGGGGCTCATGAAATTATGAGAAGGTTCGTTTTGACGTGCCAGGTTGATTTACTTGATTGCCTTGTTTGGGACATTTGGGTGGTTGTGCGTGCTGGCTCGCGCTTCCTACTTCTTCATTACTGTAATACCCCAATTTCGTGTTACCCTACCACACCATGTTACTCAGAGCTCGAAATGTATAAACAAGTAGGAGTACGGTTATGATTTACATTACGTGTTTGTCATATAACAATGGATGTGCAGTAAAGAAATGCCTAATGAACTATCTAGCCACAATTCGTTTGTGTTACCGAACATGTTCGCCATTCCCTGTTCTTGATCGTTAGTGCCTCAAGGGTCGGGAAGCTCCCCGCTTGCACGTAGGAGGGTACCTAGAGACTCCCAGAACTCGGACAAGTCGGCGACCGGGAGGTTGCACGCTGGAGGGAAAGTGCAAGTACATCAGTGGAACCCTTACAGGTATTTAACTGCGCCTTACCAAGTGCATCGGGATCAAGCATAATGTCGCCACCGAGAGTTCCAAGTATTTCCGAGTCGGTGTCGGTGTCATGTGGGGTAGACGGCGGTAAAGACGAGGACGTCTGGCCAAAAATCGCATCAGAGTCCGTAAACCACGTCGCATCAGAGTCCGTTAGCCATGCTGCATCCGAGTCCGTGAACCACGCGGTGTCTTCACCATCTGTAAACCAGGAACTACCATCGGTTTCAGCGAACCACATGTTGTCCGAGCCAGATTGACCAGCTGTTTCTCCAGTATTGGTTGTCGGCATGGTCTCAACCCCCTCCGACTTGGTAAAGGGTAGGGTGTCCGAATCTGACAGCAGGTTATCGGATCCAACGTGAAGAGGTTTCGCAGGGCTCGAAAGCGGACTCGTAGGCGGAAGAGGAGAGGAAGGGGGAAGAGGACTTGACGGCATGTGCGAGTCCTCGCTCTCCCCGTCATCGTCATCGTACCCATCACCCGCGCTGATCAGGGAAATGCTTCTATGGTCGGAATTTCCTTCGTTGTTGACAACGTGCTGCTCGTTTCCATTACCCTCAGTAAGTGCGCTGCTGTGACCGTCTACTTCGCGCAAAGATGGAGAAGTAGCGTCTAGTCCAACCAGCACCTCCTGCAGTTCCCGGTCAAAAATATCTCCCTGGGCGACATTTGCTGGTTTTTGTGTCCGACCCGGATCCTTAGCATTGGCTTCCCGACGATCAGGAGACAATTTGTCTTGTTTCCCACCGGATGGAGGCGCACGTAATGGTGAGCTTCGCAGCGTATGGGATGTAGTAGTTGACGATGTGGTCGTCCTCGGGTTTCGTCGGGTGGGGGTTTTTGGAACTAGAGGTGGACCAATGAACGTTCTTGCCGCGGCCTGAATGCTTGCTGTCTGAGTGTCGGAGGTGGGCGAGCCAGAACCTGCTTGTATCGCCGGTTTATGTGAAGCAGAGCCTCCAAGATACTTCTGGAGGCGCTTTCCCGCAGCGTGGTGAGGTGACCGATGGATTGGAGTACGTGTCATCCGCGCGGCATCCCTACGCGGTGTGTACGGGACCGAGCAGCGGTGGGCAGAAGGCGACTTAGGGGTGAACATGTACCGGGTCGTGGATGCAGGGGTGCTTGGAGTAAACAACGAACCAGAAGGGGTAAACAAAGAACCTGCCTCAGCACCAGGAGTAGATAAGACTTCCGCTGCTGATGGTGTCCGTAGCAGACCCGACCTATCAGGTGAGGAGGCTTGATTCTTCTTGTCGGAGTCCACCTTTCCAGGGCTACGATGGGCATCCGTGAGCTTCCGTCGTGAAGGCGTGCTAGGGAAGAATGCGGGACCCGCTTTAGGAGACGATGAAGGAATGGGCACCACATCGGACGCAAAAACGGGGAGGGACAGTGCGTCCGTTTGTTTTACCATACTCGACACGGGACATGCATGATGACCAGGACCCTGCGTTGTGAGACGGCACGGGCCCTTATTAGCATCTTCATCACTACCATCCGACGAATCTTTGGGTAGTGCTGCTGCTTCTCGCATCCTAGTCGGGTGGACAGTGCGCAACTCCCGTTTGCGCCTCCTTTGCTTTGCTTCTCGTCTGCGTTGTTCAGCTTCTTTTACTTTCTTTTCCTCAGCAGCCCTTTGTCGAGCCAGTGCCTCCTCGGACAGGCGAGGAAGAGTGGTTGTATTAGTACGAGCCCATGCTGGAAGAATAAATTTTTTCAGAGGATTTTCGATGGCCGTGAATTTCTGTGCCGATGACTGTATAGTCGTAGTCGACGTCTCAGAGCTGTCTGGGATGCGAAGTGGTAGGACAGTAGAAGATGTCCCAGCAAGCGTTGTCGCCGAACTTTGCGAATATGCGGAACGTGGTTTATGAGGTGTGCCACACAAATTTACATTCCCGAGTGATACATGGCGACGGGGGGACGTCTCAGACTGTGAGACCTGCACCTTGTAAGCATCTGGACGAGAAGCTAAGGCCAAAACAAAGAAATGTCAGCGACCAGTTGATTGCGAAACTGGGGAATGCCATATGCTGGCAAGCAGTAATCGGCAACAACCAATCTCGCTGCCTGCCATACTGTTGTTAAGAATGGTTTTAGGACGCCTACCTGATTCTCTCCTGGTACTCTGTCGCTTCCTTGGTTTGTCTCGGAGACGAGCCTCCTGCTCGGCCATGAACTCTCCAAGAGTGCGCTTGCGCAAGACTGTTGACTTGGTCGTCTGCAAACCAGTTTTGCGTAGAGAAGTTAATATTCGTGAGCTTGCGATATGTGATGACGGTGGTGAAGTTGCGGAAGTGGAGGGAGAATATTGCTTAGAGAACATGTCGCTCATGGACAGTGGGGATCGGCAGTTGGATGAACTTGAAGTTCGGTGAGAGGAGGGCGGTTTGCGTACTGTGCTCAGCATCGAAGGAAGTCGTCCTGTAGGGGAAGAATCTGCGAGTTTGTTGTCCCCGAGATTAGCATTTCGCCCTGAACTAGAGGTTCTGCGGTCAGTGTAGGGAGAAGTGCGCACACGCGCCATCGCGGAGGGGAGACGGTTGTCACCACAGTCGAACCGTGAGCGCTTCCCTGTTCGTGTCGGTGTGGGGGTTACTGGAACTTGCGTCGCGGAATATGGTGGAGTTCTCTCTTCACTCCACTTCAAAGGGCCACATCTGGAAGTTGGGGTCTCAGGTTCGTAAACATAAGAACGGCCTGAAACGCTTTCAGGCGTACGAATCGAGGAAGCCGGGGTTGTTTCCTGCGTAGACGGGGGCGTGCTAGCAGGCACGGGGGATGTGCTCGCATTTTGCGATCCTGAAGGTGTCGACACAAGTGAACCCCGCGCGTCCGAATACGATTCTGCCATTCCAGCAGTCGAACTATTAGACCGTTTGCGGAAGGCTGCAGTGTCTACTACAGATGAGTCAAGTATGACAATGTCAGAGTCCCCGTCGTCCGCCTCGTCAATACTACCTTTCTTCTCAGAGGGGCTTTGGGAAACTGCCGCACTCGCAGTAGGAATGGAATGTAGAACTTGAGGATTAGTGGAAATAAATTGCGCGAGTGCCATTAGCAAAGCAGCATTCTGTGTTGACGGGCTCGTAGCCCCCGAGTTCGGTGTGGGAGCGGTAGATGACAGAGCAGAAAACAAGGCCAACAGGGCGTCTTGTCCATTATTCTGTAGGGCATGGGGCTCTGATTGGCGTGGGTGCTGAGCTTGGGATGGTTGTTGGGGGACAACAGCAGATAGATTTGCGTAATCATGCGGAGTATTTGCATTGCGCACCAACGGTGCACAAATGAACGGAGGTCTCGTTGGTGGAGGTTGTGAACGCGGAGCTCGTGTCTTCGTTCTCCTGTTCTGGTTTGATCCCAGGGAAGAAGGTGCCGGTAAATCTGATTTCTCTCGGTCATTTTCCGATATTTGGTGGTCGGGCGGCATTCCAACAGAGGGCACACTAGTCTCCCGTTTTGGCTTTGATCTGGGTTTCATCGAGCCTTCAGGACGCCCGCGACCACGACGAGGCGGACCAATGTATAGTTCTGGAAATTCAGCGGATTTCGTGAGCGTTTGTGGTTGGGCATGTACCGGCTGTGGAAACGGTGCAGGTGAAAAGGACAACGAGCTAGGGATATATCCCACAAAGGGAGGCATGGAGGTCTGACCCCACGACTTCGACGAATCACTTGGTATGGGCTTCTGCACGCGCTTTGTCTGTCGATAACAAGCAGCCTCAGCGAACCTGCAATTGCCAGCCGTAGTATTAGTACGTATTTACACCCACCTCTCGTAAAGCAAACACCACTTCAAGTGCTGCAGAGCCCGGAAGGATGGTTCCCGTGACATGGATACATCCGGATTCCATCGATTCAAGAGCCCAGGACATGAGTCCTAAGGCGACTGCTACACCACGGGGTGCAGACCCACTCGCACAGACATTTGAGGGTGCAGGTTGGGCCTCAAGCGGATCAAGAACGTAGAGCGAGAAATCTCGTGAGGAATCCTGCAGAAGTTCGGGACTAGGACATTCAATACGCCGACCTACAGTGAATACATTGGTTAACCTACCTAGAGTTGCATATTGCCGTGAGACAAGCTCTGAGGGGTGCTTGCGCGTACTGGGGTTGTGCTACATCGTGCCCTTCTGGCAGCCGTGACGCATAAGTACATCGAGTTACGGGGACTGGCTCATGTATCTTTGCAAGGATATACTGTGGAGAGCTGTTTACAGTGTACAGGACGCGTACTGCAAAGAAGTCGAGTTGAGCAAGCACTTCCCATGTCGGTCCAAGCCATTGGGTACTTACGGGAAAGTTTTTGAACAGGTTCACTGCTGGTCGTCGCCATCGCCAATAAGCTAGTAAATAACGGTGAGCAGACCTTCCGACGGAAATATGGTGGTGGTGATCTACGCGTCTGTCACGTGACCGCTCGCTACATGCCCGTCACCCCCAGTGAAAACTGGACATTACCGGGTGTGACCCAGTGTGACGGATTATGACTTTAAGGGTGGCTGTGAAGGTAAGACATATATCGTCACATTTCCCTACGAAACCCTGCAAAATATCATATTTGCATTGTTTCGGGGCAGAGTCCCCTATGATGACATATTATAATTTTGTCTCGAACATAAAATGTCATATCTTCTCATATACCAGGTACAGGAGCACTTCACCACACAATATTGTCAGTTGTGATGCTATATGATCCTTTCGAGTCTCCGGCCCTTTTACAGAATATGCTCTAATATGACCAAATCTCATTCCATTACACGTACACAACTATACAGCTTTGCGGGTACCGCATACTCTAATTGAAGCAGGGAATTGCGAATGCAGGTCCAGGTGATGTGTGTTATGCCCTGCCCGTCTAACTGTGTGGCCATGCTGGTTCTCACCTCACGTAGGTGACCTGGCCTACACCGTCGTTCCGTTCTATCTAGTCATGGCATGTTTCCTTTTACTACTCCTCCTTTTACCGTTATATCTGTACCATAGTGTGCATGGTGGCACAGCCCCCAGTCACGTGTGAGTCGCGATGCGTTGATCACGTGACTGACACGTCTCTATCTTCCCCCTGTCCCTGAAGATGCTTACTGTACCCTGTATCGGGTTCGACCCTCTTTCTTTTCTGGTCGAACCCCGTTCCTGTTACCATTGACATCGGTTTCTGCAGCCTTTGGCTTGGCTCATGTCCTTGGTTCTATCTTTATATTTATGACCACAGGTGACTCGTCTCGCTCTTGGCAGTGCCGATCGAGCACTTGCCATAGGTAGCAGGGTGTTCTCCAGCCCGCCCTCATGTATCATAGGAGTATTTAAAGGCTGGCGGATCGTTTGTGATCCCCAGCTTTTAGCTACCTTGCAACGAACCTCTCTTCTTTCACACCTGTGATCACTACTCTGGTCGACCGACTTGAGTAAGGGTTCGCCAAGACTAGCACAAAGTACCATCGCTAGCCAGGTCCCTAAACTCTCGTCTTGAGGGTTTTCTAGTAGGCCTAGACTTCAGTCTCGTTGTCTGCTGCATGGACTTTCGTCGCAGCCTAACAAAAGCTAAAAGCTCTTCCTTACTCCTTACCCGCCTAGCTTTTGCCGGCATCGTTGTCTGGCATGTGTAGTGAAAGCAAAGCACCCCTATCGACTCTACCCTATGTGATCGTTGTCTGTGCACGTCACTAGGTCAAGTCAACAGACACCCTACTTGGATCCAACTAGGCAGCCATCTGGTACCTAGTCTGAGTATTGTCCCTAACACTGCGTCTCGATCTTACCTCGCTATACTCTGTCATTTCAAGCCTCTAGCCAGGCCCGAGGTCTAGGCACCCCCAATAGTTTAACAAGACGTCGTCCCGGTGCGGAACACCCCCTGTTCCACCTCGACAAGGAAAGGAGCGTGCAGAGCCACCGCCTCCGCCTCCAGCCCCTTTTAGCGCCACTCGCAAACGACGGTTCGCGGCGGAACAACGAACCGGATCTCGATCCGCTCTACCTGTTGGAGATTGGCAGTTTTACCTTCTAGTTGACAGTGCACAGCCTTACATAATCATACTCGTACATAGGTTGATTCTTTTTTCCGAGTCACACCTCAGACTGTCTCTTTCGAGTCTGAGGTGATTATTCTTTCTTTTTCATGTTCCTACACTATTTACTGATAGCTTGTAGTCTCCCTCTCATAGGTTAGACTACCATAATTTAGACTGTCTCTTTCGAGTCTGAGTCTCCCTCTCATAGATCCGGTTATCCTCACCTCAAAAGGTTATGAGCCCCGAGCTCTAACTTAAACACAACTCGAATATACGTGGTACCACTACTAGTCACAAGAAATGTCATCGAACCCCATTCCTTCAGTCTCAACAGCAGGTCCGACGGGATCTAAGAAGACTGGACCATCTGCGAGCATGAGTGCGTCAGCATCTGGAAGTGCCAAGTATACACAAGGCTCCAGCAGACTATACGACATAGCTGCTCTCACAGATGATGGTTCAAATTATCAGATGTGGAAGTTTCGAATGCAAAAAGTCTTGGACGTTCGAGGTCTCTGGAACGTAGTTGCTGGCACGGAGGTAAAACCTCCGAATGCAAACTCACATCCTGACGAATATGAGGAATGGCTAAACCGTGATAGAGAGGCAAGCGCTCAAATAACCCTTACCCTGAAAGACGAACTTCTCAGCGGTGTCATGTATGCCACATCGGCAGCGGACACCTGGTCAAAGCTAAGCGAGCGGTATGAAGGGAAAGGAAAACAGAGCATAGCCTACCTTATTGGCGAACTGTTTTGTGGGACTCTCACTGACGATCAACCTATGGAGACCCAGTTGAACTCCATGCGTCAAAAAGCCCACATCCTCTCGTCTCTCGGACAACCACTCGACGACTCCCTAGTGGCCATAGCAATGGTCATTTCACTCCCACAGTCCTACTCTACTCTTCGAACAATCCTCATGTCATCTAATGACAAGCTCACAGCCGAGACCGTCATAGCCCAAGTTCTCATCGAAGAAAAATCTCGACAAACTTCGAAGTCGCACTCTGCTCTTGCTGCGAAAGTGAACACGAGCAAGAAGTCTAAGTCAGCTGACAAGAAGAAGAAAAAGTGCACCTACAAACCTTGTGGCAAGACGGGTCATGTCGAAAACGACTGTTTCAAGAAGAAGGCAGATGAGGCTGCAAAGGGGACAGGCCAGTCCTCCTCACAAGCTGACAAGGACAAGCCAAAGGAGAAAGCGGAATTGTCAGCTAAGATCGTGCAAGTAGATGCAGGAGAGGACTCACCCCTTCAACTCTTTATGGCGAACTCGAGCCTGAATCCAAATTCAAGTGAATGGATAGTTGACTCAGGAGCTTCGGCACATATGTGCTGTCAGCGTGCATGGTTTGTTTCATTCCAGAAACTGAACCCACCACAACCAGTCATAATAGGTGACGGAAGGTCCATACTCGCCACTGGAAAAGGCAGAGTCGAGGTCTCTATGCAGCTCTCGAATGGCACAGCAAGCTCCACTATTCTGTGTGATGTCTACTATGTCCCGGATCTCGACACCAATCTAGTGTCGGTATCTGCTCTAGCCTCCAAGGGCCTTCATGTTACCTTCGAAGATAGGTCATGCACAGTTCGTGCAGGTGACCGAGTAGTGGCTATAGCCTACAAGCATAAAGCCCTGTACATCCTCGAAGCAAACACAACATCCGGAACCCATTCTGCATACGTGGTCAGCTGTCTGAATGCCCTCGACCCCACTCAACCATTGACGGCACTCACCTCTCGTTCATCCACATCCAAAGCCTCGTTGACTACCTGGCATCGATGTCTAGGGCACGCGAATATCAAAAGCGTACTAAAGCTAGAAGAAAAGGACATGGTAGCTGGTATGGAAGTGACTGGATCGAAGGAACGAAGCTCGTCAGCCTGCAGTGCCTGTCTAAAAGGGAAACAACATCGAGAGCCAATCACGTCAAAGTCAGATGTGCAGAACCCCTCCGTACTGCATAGGACTTACTCGGATGTCTGTGGACCTATGGAGACGACGGCTCGAACAGGACATCGATACTTCGTCACATTCATTGATGGACACTCCCACCATCTGGTAGTTCGGTTGGTTAAAACCAAAGACGAAGTCCTCGGACTCACCAAGGAATACTTCACTCGTGCAGAAGCTCAAACTGGACACAAGGCAAATTTTTTGCGTAGTGATGGTGGTGGTGAATATGGCTCGAAAGACTTCGAAACCTATCTCAAGTCAAAGGGGATTCACCATGAAAAAACTAATGCCTACACACCTCAGGAAAATGGCGTAGCTGAACGCATGAACCGTACACTGGTCGAGTGTGCACGCGCCATGCTAAACGACGCCAGCCTACCCAACAAGTATTGGGGAGATGCAGTCCTACATGCTGCGCATATAATAAATCGCCTTCCTACAAGAGCACTCGACTCGAATACTACCCCACACGAAGCCTACACTGGGAACAAACCCTCTCTTTCCCACCTTCGAATTTTCGGCTGCACGGCACATGCCCATATCCCTGAGGAAAAATGTCAGAAACTCGGAGTTAAGTCCCTCGAGTGCACCTACCTTGGATTCTCAGAGAATAAAAAGGCCTATGTATGCGCGCATCGACCCACTGGAAGGATAATCGAGACAAGGGATGTCGTCTTCGATGAAGGCGAAGGGGGAGAACAATCTCGTGTCCAAATCGATCTAGTAACCAAGGAGACGAAGGCATTAACACCCAAAGTGAATGCCCATACCCCTCGAGAGAAAACCCACCTGCGAGTCGAGATCGAGGAGTCTGATGACTCTGGAAATGGCTCGGATGTCGCAGATAACGAGCCTGGGGGCTGGGACATGCCAAACGAATCAATCGAGGGTGCAACGAGCTCACCAACGACTGAGGACGAAGCTTGATCAATGCCCGAGCCTGCTGAAGCTGTAAAAGCTGAAAGCATGTATAGTAGATCGAACCGTGTGCAGGAAAGAGAATCCACGCACCTAGAATGCTCTCGTTGAGCTCCTCGATCGAACGCCCGACCTTTCGAAACCTTACCTGGACCTCCAGGCCCTTATCCGAATCCCATCCCTCCACCAGCCTTACGAAGGTCCTCACGAGCTAAACACCAACCTGTGCGAGACGATGATCAGTGATTCTTCGTAAATGCGTACCAAAGAGAGACCTTACCTGTCTCGAAGGTCATGGAGGGGAGAGACGTAGTGAGTGCGGCTGAAAATGCAGCTGTAGAGGGTGTGGATGCAGCGAGGCAAAGTGGTGATGAAGCCAGTCAACAACAACAAACACAATCCACTTACCAAGCAAGCACGTCCTGCGACCACGAACCAACGACCTTCGCTGAGGCTATGAGGCGCCCCGACAGTGATCAATGGTACGCTGCAATGGCCGAGGAGCTGAAAACATTTGTAGACATCGGTCTGTATGAGGAGGTAGTGCGCCCACCCGGCCGCAAAGTCATAGACTCAAAATGGGTCTACAAGGTCAAACGAGGACCAACCGGAGAGATCGAGAGATACAAGGCTCGTCTCGTAGCGAAGGGGTTCACACAGGTGTATGGTGTCGACTACACTGATACGTTTGCACCCATAGCTAAGTTTTCTACCATTTGCATCCTTCTGGCACTAGCTGCGAAGCACGACTTCGAGATACATCAAATGGATGTGAAGTCCGCTTTCCTGAATGGAAAACTGGAGGAAGAAATCTATCTTCGACCTCCCCCTGGCTTCAGAAGCTCGGACGACACTGTCTGGCGGCTTCACCGTGCTCTCTACGGATTGAAGCAAGCTCCGAAATCATGGTACACTCGCCTACGAGATGTGTTTGAATCTCTCGGGTTCACTCGTAGCAATGCTGACCACAGTCTATTCTTCAAACTCGAGGATGGTATCCTAATCATCGTTGCTGTGTACGTCGATGACAAACTCATCCTTTCGAAGAGCTGCGAGGCTATCGAGCGCCTGAAGAAGAACTTAGCAGCCGAGTATTCGCTCACTGATCTAGGTGAAGCCCGATGGATCTTAGGGATGGAAATCATTCGTGATCGAGCAAAGGGGACTATAGAACTGTCCCAGAAACGCTATATAGAAATTATCCTCGAACGAATGGGGATGCAGGATGGTCGATCGGTTGCCACCCCCATCAAGCAGAATCTGAAGCTCGAAAAGTTGGCCGCACCCGAGTGTGACCTCGAACTCTATCAGAGTGGTCTCGGAGCACTGATGTACGCTATGTTAGCGACTCGACCCGACATTGCATATGCAGTGGGCGTCTTAAGTCGACATGCATCATCTCCCGGTGACTCACATCTATCTTCGTTAAAGCGAGTCTACTGATACCTCTGCAAGACTGCCGAGACACGTCTCGTGTACTCTAGGGAAATCGAAGGCCCGCTTGAAGGATACACTGACGCTGATTGGGCTGCAGACATAAATGACCGAAGGTCAGTCACCGGATATGTGTTCATACTATCTGGTGGGGCTGTCTGTTGGTCTTCGAAGAAGCAGACATCCGTAGCTCTTTCAAGTACCGAAGCCAAGTACATGTCTGTCTCGGCTGCCTCCAAAGAAGTTATCTGGATCCGCACGTTACTTCGTGAGCTTGACACAACTGAAACCTTGCTTCCCACTCCCCTACGTGTCGACAATCAATCCGCTATAGCTTTGACAAGCAATGCCATGTTTCATGATCGTACGAAACACATCGCTATTTGTCATCATTTCATTCGCGAGAAAGTCGAGGAAGGGGAAGTCGCAGTTGAGTATGTGCCTACCACGGAACAGGTTGCAGACATTCTCACCAAGGGCCTCTCACGTGAGAAGCACCTTTTGTTTTCTACTGGTATGGGACTTATTTTCTAAGGCTAGTCACACTGAGTGGGCGTGTTGGAGATTGGCGGTTTTACCTTCTAGTTGACAGTGCACAGCCTTACATAATCATACTCGTACATAGGTTGATTCTTTTTTCCGAGTCACACCTCAGACTGTCTCTTTCGAGTCTGAGGTGATTATTCTTTCTTTTTCATGTTCCTACACTATTTACTGATAGCTTGTAGTCTCCCTCTCATAGGTTAGACTACCATAATTTAGACTGTCTCTTTCGAGTCTGAGTCTCCCTCTCATAGATCCGGTTATCCTCACCTCAAAACTACCACCATATTACGTTCCAACCCCGCTGTCCAACCCCACCTTTCTGCAAACTAGGAACCCCCGCAAGGGAGACGTTTCAGATACCGACCAGGAACCGGATTTGCCTTCCGAGTTAGGATCTGCCTTGGGCGATCAGGACGTCGAAATCCACGAGTTACAGCACGAAGAAGGAGTCGAACGTTTCGCTTCAGGCTTCGCAGCAATGACGACTCTCGAAGGGCAAAGCAGCGCGGTCCCTGACCCCAATCCCATTCCCGGACAGTCCGAGCAGCCGAGCGCTCCTGTCCCTCAACCAACCGCTGGAGTTCAGCAGCGGCTCACCCGTGAACAAGCCGACTATTGGCACCGCTTCTATCACCCAGAGTCCGATTGTCACCGATCCTCTGATGCGGTCAATGGAGGCCGAGAATTTAACGTTAACAAACCTGCTACGTTCTCTGGCAAACATGGAGAACTCCGCCCCTGGCTCAATCAAGTCGCTGCCTATCTCGCTCTTAATGCACATGTCTACACAAGCAATCACGTGAAGATAGGTCTAGCGCTGTCCTACATGACGAGCGGCATGGCTGGAGCCTTTGCCTCCAACTATATTGCCAAGTACGTCGACGGCTGGGAAGATACGTACCCTGACACGTGGGGAAGCTTCAAGGAGACCCTTTATGCAACTTTCAAAGCCAGTGATCAGAAAGCCCAGGCGGTCATCAAACTCAAGGCCCTTCATCAGGGAGACTGCCCACTCGAGAATTATACCGCTGAGTTCCTGGGACTTTTTAATCAAGCCGGACTTCTCCCGACTTCCATTGAAGGAGGGGTTCTCTTTGCTCAAGGCCTCGCCCGTAATCTCCGAGATCGTATCCTGGATCGCCAACACCCCCCTACTAACGTCAACGAGTGGGTGAAGGCAGCCGGAGAAGTTTACACTTTGCAGATCTCGAAGGACATCTACAACAAAGGCCCCAATGTCCCCTACCGTCCAAACCCGTTCACCTTTCCACACCCTAACCCCTGTGATCCGAACGCCATGGACGTCGATCAAACGCGTCGCACTCTGTGACGGCAGCGTCTGAACGTCAGGGCGGTCACTTGCTACAACTGTGGAAAGGAAGGACACATGAAACAGGAGTGTCAGGAGAAGTCCGTTCCAAAGTTCAGTATCAAACGTACTGAACATGGTACTTATGAAATCGACCTGAAAGTAGCTGAAGAAATCCTCCACAAGCAAGCCGGAGAACAGTCCGGAGGCGAGAGGGTGTTTGAGGTTTCGGAAAAATTGTTGAAGGATTTTTAATCGGGCAAACCACCGCCACTGTGGTACACCCTCATGCGCAAATTCTGTCACTAAGATCTACTTGTACTAGTATCGCAAATGAAGATGATATGTGTGCCGATTCCCCAACTGGCTCTCTTTATTTGATTGACAGAGAAAACATGGCCATCCCAACAACCATCGACTCCGGTGCCGAAATTAATTCGATCGACCCCTGCGTAGTCAAGAGGTATAAACTCAAAACCTACCCAATCGAGTATCCTCTCGGGGTAACCGCTTACAACGGAGGAGAAGGTTTTCAGATCAAACGGAAGGTTACTCTTCATGCCAAAGTCCACGATCGAGTTATGCGTGTCAAGGCCTATGTCCTGCCGTTACGACGTGAATTGATCCTCTTGGGCATGCCTTGGCTGAAGAAGTTTCAACCTGACATCAATTGGAAGACCCATAAGATCCGAGGGTGGAAAGATGAGGAGTCTATCCCCAGAGCGCCTCAAAAGGAAGGCACAGTAAGGAAGACGACCATCTCTACCGAGCTCGAGGTCAAGGCTTCCACCGGAAAGGAGGAGGTCAAACTCCCAGATATGTATCGGGATTTCGAAGAGGTGTTCTCTGAGAAAGATATCCCGTTACCCCCTCATTGACCAGGCCTCGATCACGAGATCAAGATGAAACTGGACTTCCCTCGACAAAAGGGACACATCTATCCGATGTCCCAGGACAAAATGAAGGCGCTTCGCAACTTCGTTGACGAGAACCTTAAATGTGGAAAGATCCAGGAGTCTAAATCAGATCAGGCCGCACCAGTATTCTTCGTAGGAAAGAAGGATGGAAAGCGTCGACTCATACAGGATTACTGACATCTAAATGAACATACTGTCAACGACTCCTATCCCCTTCCGAATGTCCAGCAACTCATCGACGAACTCTGCAAGTCACGCTTCTACACTAAGTTCGATATCCGATGGGGGTTCACTAACATATGAGTCAAGGACTCTGACATATGGAAGGGGGCCTTCATAACCCCCCTAGGACTATTTGAACTGCTCGTTATGTTCTTCGGACAGAAAAACTCGCCGCCGACGTTCCAGCGGTATATGGACGTAACCTTCTGCGAGCAGTTGATGAAGCGCCAGCAGGTTGGATACATGGATGATGTCGTAGTCCACACCAAAACCCGCGAAGAGCTTCGACGCCGCGTCCGCAAGTTCCTCAACGTGTGCTTACGAGAGAAGCTTCGGCTTAAGATCTCAAAGTGCACTTTCGAGGCCAAGGAAGTGGAGTTCCTAGGATACGTCATTGGTGATGGACGGATCAAGACTCACGCAGTCAAGACTGATGCCGTCCAGGAATGGAAGGAACCCGAAAATCTGACCCAACTCTGATCATTTTTAGGGTTTACCAACTTCTACTGGAAGTTCATAGCCGGTTACTCTGCCATATCCACTCCACTTCATCACCTCTCGAAAAAGGATGTTTCATGGAAATGGGGTCAGGAGCAACAGGAAGCTTTCGACAAGCTGAAAGCCGCCCTGGGATCCTCTCCAGTCTTGAACATTCCCGACCCCACAAGGCCATTTGCCTTGTTTACTGACGCCTCCCAGTCTGTGACAGGTGCGGTATTAGCCCAAAAAGGGGAAGACGACGAGTGGCACCCATGCTCCTACCTCTTGGAAAGTCTCAAAGGTGCCGAGAAGAACTATCCCGTATATGACCTCGAGTTCCTCGCTGTCATACGCGCCATCAAGGCTTTCTGGCACTACCTCATATCCCCCGTCACACCCACCATCGTCTTCACTGATCATAAAAACCTCGAATACTACAAAGAACCTCAGAAGTTCTCTCAGCGGCAGACCCACTGGTTTTCGTATGTACAGGGGTTCCCCCTTAAGTTTTCTTATACTCTGGGTCGTCTTATGACGGCCCCTGACGCCTTATCTCGACGCAGTGATCATTCTCCCCCTGAACCTGTAGTCACCACTTTGCTCCCACCGAGCACGTGGCTTGAGGGGGGGGTGAAACCCACAGTTCCGACCGTTTCTCTCCCGAAAACGGCCCCGATTTCAAACAAACCCGCTTCGCCGCCCACTGAGGACAAGGTCAAAGAGTGAAAGTGCGGTGTCTACGCCTTATCCGCAGAGGTCTACGAGTGCGCCAAGAGCGAAATGGCAAAGGACTCCACAATCTCCACCGAAAATCCTGAAATCGTTAGTCACCCCGATGGAACTAAGTGTCGCAAGAACCACGTGTACATTCCCCCTGGTGCTCATAAAGAGTGCCTTCTATCATATCACGATCATCTGTCCGCCGGACACCCCGGAATCAAGGCAATGACTCAGAAAATGGTCAGGGACGTATGGTGGCCCAGCATGTGGAAGTACATCCGCGACTATGTCAAAGGCTGCGCCGTGTGCCAGTCCTCCAAGGTCATCACGCACCTGGTCACACCGCCCGTCGTCCCTAACGACGTTCCAAAGAATCCCTTCCTGTTCCAGCAGATCTCTATGGATCTCGTCACCGACCTCCCCGTCTCTAACACGTTCGATACCGTCCTGACGATAGTCGACCAAGGCCTCACCAAGGCAGCCATGTTCATCCCATGCCGGAAGGACGTCGACTCACTCGGTATCACCTGACTCTTCCACAAACACGTATACTCTCGCTTTGGTCTCCCTGAAGCGGTCATCTCCGATTGAGGACCACAGTTTGCCTCGGCCTTCACCTGAGAGCTTTACAAGTCCCTCGGAGTCCAATCCAAGTTGTCCACCACCTACCATCCGCAGACCAATGGAGAAAGTGAACGTGTCAATCAGGAATTGGAAACTTACCTTCAGTGTTATTGCGCTGAACATCCCAACAGTTGGTCATCCAAACTCCCAGATGCCGAGTTCACGCATAACTCCCGTATCCATTCCGTTCATCAACAAACGCCGTACAGCCTTCTCTATGGCTATGACCCGTCCCCGTACCCTGAAGTTCGGCTCACATCAGCACCCAGTGTTGACGAACGCCTGGAACGACTTGCCAGCTGCCGTGACAATGCTGTACTCGCTCACAAGGCTGTGCAGGAAGTTATGAAATGCCGATCAAAGGGAAGCTATGTTCCGTTCAAGGAAGGAGATCGAGTCTGGCTCGATTCGGGTAACCTCTGTGTTCAGGGGCAGTCCCCTAAGGTCACCCCCAGACGTTTTGGACCGTTTGAAATAGAATGAGTCATATCCCCAGTGGCAGTCCGACTGCGCCTCCCTGATATGTGGCGTGTGCACCCAGTGTTCCACACTGGTCAGTTGCTCCCCTATCATGAGACGGCCGAGTATGGAATTCCTGACCCTCTGCCGCCTCCTGAGGTAGTGGATGACGAAGTCGAGTGGGAAGTCGAGTCAATACTAAATCATAAAAACACAGGTCGTGGTCGTCAGGTGCACCACACTTACCTCGTAAAGTGGAAAGGCTTTACGCATGCGGACAATTCTTGGGAACCCAAGAGTTCGTTAAAAGACCATGCCACCGAACTCCTTGACCAGTACAAACTTTCCCGCCGACTCCCACTCACCTAGACCACCGAATTCAACTGACCATGTGCGATGATGTACCCAACTTCCAGCGATGTGACGGTTATGATGCCCCGCTCAACACACGCCCCTATGCGTTATTCGACTCAGCGTCCGACGACCCCACCCCGTCACCCCAGCTCTCCAGTATATCGTCCCAGGTCGACCTGTCCTCCTTTGACTCCCTTGACGACGTTCCCCCGCCCCAATCTTTCCCCTGCCAGTCCTTCTCGGTCCGCCGCGTCCCGGTCATGCGCGGGCGACTTGGAAAGGGAAAAGCGACCGAGCGGGATCCCCCTCTTCACCAATCCATTCTCTTCGCCGATGGTTCCCGCCCTGGTGGTATCTCGGCAGCCTCTACCAGTTCCGCCTATGGATGTGAATTGGAACGCCCATCCCCCAGTTCTACGCTCGAAGTCCCTCAGATCCACATCGCCCCCGCTGATCTCCCATCCTCCCCAGTCGTTCCTGGTCCAGTACCCGTCCACGGGAACTTGGTACCCGTGTCGCCAAACTACCTCAACTACATTTGGACGCTTGTTATCTACGACGGAAGGTACCCATTCGATGGGAAGACAGAGGAACAGAACGACCGCATTAGGCTGCTGTCTGAGATCTACCGAGGAACAGACATAGCCTTGGACCGCGTGCCGGAACTTCTCCATCACACCCGCTCTGTCGACTCTGATACTGTCTTGGGATCGATCGAAAGGCTTCTGTCGGACCTGACGATCAACGTATCCGCCTTACAGTATCGTCTAGTCCTCGAACTGGCCCTTCTCCTGTCACCCAAGGAATGCCGGTCCTTTCGTAACCGAGAGGTTGACCAGTACTCCAAGGCCCAGGGCAGAGACGGTACTGATGATGATACTTCAGCAACAGCAGGATCGACAGTGGGCGAGAAGCATGATGAGGTAACCATCAGGGTCGAGGACGTTACCCCTGACCCCTGGTCAATGGAGCCGATAGAGTTTGTAGCCGATGATGGATATAGCAAGAAGCGAGATGCCTCTTTTAGCGAAACCGCTAAGTTTCTCTCCGAAACCATTCCAGCCGCTGCTTCCGCTTTCACCTGGAGGTCTTTCTTAGATGCAGCGTCTTGGAACAAGGCTGATCATTTGCTCTACAATGCCATCAACACTACCACGCCCCTTCCACCCGCTACCTTCCATCCCGTCGTTGTCGATGGGATGCTCCAACTCTACCTTGCAGGCCGTGCCCCCGTTCCCCTCACTCACCCCCTCTACCAGTATGCGTGCTACGACTGCTGTCACTTCGGACACTGGTCCTGTCACAATGGCCGTGGCTCCAGGTGGACCCCCACCAACGTACCCGCCGAGGATGAGAACAAGGGATCACGCCGATTGACTGCCTGTCCGCTTCGCTCCTCCCGCCGCCGCTCCCCAACTCCTGGGCCGTCTGTCAACCCTGGTCGATCAGGTGCTCGACGACCCTGAGGGGGGGGTGATGTTACGCCCTGCCCGTCTAACCATGTGGCCATGCTGGTTCTCACCTCATGTAGGTGACCCGGCCTACACCGTCGTTCCGTTCTATCTAGTCATGGCATGTTTCCTTTTACTACTCCTCCTTTTACCGTTATATCTGTACCATAGTGTGCATGGTGGCACAGCCCCCAGTCACGTGTGAGTCGCGACGCGTTGATCATGTGACTGACATGTCTCTATCTTCCCCCTGTCCCTGAAGACGCTTACTGTACCCTGTATCAGGTTCAACCCTCTTTCTTTTCTGGTTGAACCCCGTTCCTGTTACCATCGACATCGGTTTCCGCAGCCTTTGGCTCGGCTCATGTCCTTGGTTCTATCTTTATATTTATGACCACAGGTGACTCGTCTCGCTCTTGGCAGCGCCGATCGAGCACTTGCCATAGGTAGCAGGGTGTTCTCCAGCCCGCCCTCGTGTATCATAGGAGTATTTAAAGGCTGGCGGATCGTTTGTGATCCCCAGCTTTTAGCTACCTTGCAATGAACCTCTCTTCTTTCACACCTGTGATCGCTACTCTGGTCGACCGACTTGAGTAAGGGTTCGCCAAGACTAGCACAAAGTACCATCGCTAGCCAGGTCCCTAAACTCTCGTCTTGAGGGTTTTCTAGTAGGCCTAGACTTCAGTCTCGTTGTCTGCTGCACAGACTTTCATCGCGGCCTAACAATGTGCTGAGTTGAATCTGATGCGATCAGGAAGGTATAACAGCGTCCAAACGTCCAAATGCGTGATGTGATTATGTGAGGGGAGCAGGGAATATCCGGTTAGTAGAGGGTGCTGTTGCAAATGCTCTTCACATCCCAGGTACTGCTCGTGGCCTGTCCGAGAATATTAGGACTTGTGTTACCTGTGAATGAAAACTTACCAGCACTATGGCCTCGTTGTCGTATTCCTGCATCATCTGAGCTGCTGAGTATCTTGGGGAACAGCAGTGCTTACCATTCGTTGTGCGGCAGTCAAGCCATTATAGTATTTTTGGAACTCTTCCGTCGATCCGCTCGATTGGACTTGCTTGCACCAGCGGTGAGCACATAAATTGCTGAGAACACATGGGTCAAATGTTAGTATTAGTGAATTGAAACGTACCGTCCATTTTTAGCTGGACCCGGGTGCATCTTCGCTTTGCCACCACCTTTGGCAGACTGGTTGGCGGACACTACTGGGGCACTGTCGACCTTTGCGGGTATCGTAGACGGTGTTGGTGTCACGGCAGGCAGGACGGCATACTGTAATTCGAGTATTGGTTTTGTATTCGACGTCGCATCGTTTGAACTTGTGCAGCCGGATGGTGATTCTTGTGAGGTATCGAGTAGTGGCAGCGGCGGGATATCTCGCACCTTGCTGGCAGCAAGTGCGAGTGCAGCGCTGGAGTGTACTAGTATCAGTGTTGATTCTAGCACTCGAAGCCTACTTACAGTGGGTCTATGGGTATGATAGCATTGCCGCCATGTTGGTTGGTGTCCCTCTCTGTAGAGGCGCACAGGGAGTCAGGGTGGGGTGGGATCATGACATCCTCAGTGCATGGTTCGAAGGAAGAGGCAGATGTGTCGGAAGCTGGAGGTGAGAGCGATGTAGTTGAGGTGGACGCTGTATTGTCATCTTCCACCTCATGGTTCCCTTGCAGTCCGGTGTTAGCTTAATCGATAGGAGTATACATATCACATACCTTTGAACCGCTTCTCTGGACCTGCTTCCTCTGACTTGAAAGCCCAAGCCTTCCGTTTCCTACCAATCTCGTCCGAGCTGTCATCGTCCTCATCGTTATCGTCGTCCTCTTCCATTTTGACTCCCTTTCCTTTCTTCTGTTTCCACCTACCGCTGTCATCCAGCTTTCCCTTTTGCCAGGCTGGGTACGTATTGCTAGCCAGATAGTCGAGTTTCCAGCCATTATTTGCAAACTTGAAATGAGGGTAAGTACTTTCCCTGAGACCATGAATAAACTGGCGAGCGCTAGTGGAGAGTCTCCCCCATGACAGAGGCGCAAGTTCCCGATGCACGAGTTCCACCCAGCCCCTGCGAAGAAGTTTGCGGATTGCCTTGGCCATCTCACGAGAAGGTGGGTTACCGTCTTTATCTTCAAGGTAGCCCATAGTCCCTTGTTTGCTCGTCTGTCCTTCGGGTGACTCGAGATATTTGTCCCAGTCTTCTCGGTCCCAGAAACGGATGGATGGGTAGTCGGTGGGCGTTGGAGGTGCGAGTTCCACCTTTGATTTCAATGATGCGGTTGCTTGAGGGAACGTTGTGCCATCAACCTGGCAAGGGTCCACGTCGCATAAACCGACGGCACCCACCAGGCACTGGAATGCCATCCTATATAGACAGATTATACCTGTGAGCTATAGAATTAGAATCACATACTTCAGGGTGTTGTTTTCTACGGTAAGCTTCACTATCTGTCCTTCAAGGAGCTTTGCGCGCTCTTGTAGCAGGCTTAGTTGTTTGGATTCATGACTATATGCGCCCTAAAACAAGTGTGGCGATAAGTTCGGCTCGCTAATGAAAACACTTACATTCATAAAGGTGGGAAATGAGGTCATCGCCATCTCATTTCCCTGTGAGAAATTCACGTCAGGGACGTGCGGCAATGGGAAGGATGGTTGGAATGTCGTGCTTGTGGGCGATGATGAGGCCAGAAGCAATCCATTCGACTCATTAGGTGTTAGTAATGACGACATGATTCCGGACATCGTCGAGGACAGTGGGGACGGCTAGGGGTAAAGAGGTAAGCTATTCCATTAGATTCCGTTTCTGTACCACCTGGCACATTCCGACGGAACTTTAATTAAAGTGTCAATGCATGGACCCTTTTTTTTCTCTTAGCTCCTATGTCGTCAGTTCCTGGTACACGCGTTCTTAACGTGGTCGACGACGTTATCTACGTCGAGGTCACTGGCTCACTTTCCAAGTGGAACACCCACACCTTCTCAGTCAATATCGAGTCTCCTGGGTTAAAAAAGGTCGTACTGCGTCTGCAGGATACTGTCAATACCGTGTAAGCCACCTTTTTTTCTGACCTAAGGCATTAATACCATCAAGAGCAGCCTTCCTCCCGAGAGGAAGTTCACACTGGAAGAAGAAGCTTTAGAGGAGGTCAAGGAAGCCAGCTCCAACATCAGCAAACTAGACATCACCTGGCCAGAACTGGCCAGAGCTGGCCAGACTCCCAGCTCACCCAGAAAGGTCCCCCTCTGGCCAGGACTGGCCAGACAGGGTTCCAGAGTTCCCAGAATCCCAGCCCATCACCTCTGTCCATACTTTTACTATGCTTTTTTGCTAATGCCACTACCATTTTTTGCTAATACCACTACTACGCTTTTTTGCTAGTCCCACTACCATTTTTTGCTAATACCACTACTATGCTTTTGTGCTAATCCCACTACTGTTTTTTGCTAATACAACTACTACGCTTTTTTGCTAATCCCACTACCATTTTTTCCTAATCCCACTACTACGCTTTTTTCCTAATCCAACTACTACCATTTTTTCCTAATCCCACTACTGTTTTTTCCTAATCCCACTACTACGCTTTTTTCCTAATCCCACTACTATTTTTTGCTAATAACACTACTACACTTTTTTCCTAATCCCACTACACTTTCAAGCTAATAGGAACTCAGTCACACAGAAATCAAATCAAAAGTAGTAATATATTCAAATTCAAGTACTACCACATAATAGCCTAATACAACTACGCTTTTTTGCTATTAACACTACCTACTACACTTTTTACTAATAGTACTACGCTTTTTGCTAATACTACTACCCCGTTTGCTAATACTACTACGCTTTTTGGTACTACTACTACACTTTTTTCTAATACCACTACACTTTTTGGTAATCAAATGCGTGGTAGTAGTGGGCTAATGGCATACACTACCCCATAGTAGGAATTGGCCTTTGTTTGGTCGGCTTTGGCCGCTTGCGCGAAAGGCGTGAGTTTTAGTGTCCACTATATCGCGTTTTGGGGTATTTTTGTGACTTTGCAAAATTTCGAGGCATTAGTGGCTGTGCCCACTACACAACAATCCTAATGATGACTACGCTTTTTTGCTAATCAATACTACTGTACATTTCCTAGTCACACTACAAATATTTGGTAGTCAAAAAAGCGGACTCTACTACACTTTTGGTAATCAAAAGTGTACACAACATTTAACTACTCAAACACTAATCAACACTACGCTTTTTTTGGTAGTCAAAAAAGCGAACTTTTACTACACTTTTGGTAATCAAAAGTGTAAACAACATTTAACTACTCAAACACTAATCAACACTACGCTTTTTTGGTAGTCAAAAAAGCGAACTTTTACTACACTTTTGGTAATCAACAGTGTACACAACATTTCACTAGTCAAACACTAATCAACACTACGCTTTTTTGGTAGTCAAAAAAGCGAACTTTTACTATGCTTTTTGTAATCAAAAGTGTACACAACTTTTAACTACTCAAACACTAATCAACACTACACTTATTTGGTAGTCAAAAAAGCGGACTTCACTACACTTTTGATAATACACATCTACACTACACTTTGCTAATCAAAACACTACAAAACACTACACTTATTTGGTAGTCAAAAAAGCGGACTTTTACTACACTTTTGGTAATACACATCTACACTACACTTTGCTAATCAAACACTACAAAACACTACACTTATTTGGTAGTCAAAAATACGGAGTTTACTACACTTTTGGTAATACACATCTACACAACACTTTGCTAATCAAAAACTACACAACACTACACTTACTTGGTAATCAAAAATGCGCCACAACACTACACTTTTGGTAATACAAATGTACACTACACTTTGCTAATCAAAAGTCTACACAACACTTTCCTAATCAAACACTACAAAACACTACACTTACTTGGTAGTCAAAAAAGCGGACTTTACTACACATTTGCTGATCAATAGTCTACACAACACTTTGCTAATCAAACACTACAAAACACTACACTTATTTGGTAGTCAAAAATGCGGAGTTTACTACACTTTTGGTAATACATATCTACACAACACTTTGCTAATCAAACACTACAAAACACTACACTTATTTGGTAGTCAAAAATGCGGAGTTTACTACACTTTTGGTAATAAAAATATCTACACTACACTTTGCTAATCAAACACTACAAAACACTACACTTATTTGGTAGTCAAAAATGCGCCACAACACTACACTTTTGGTAATCCAAATGTACACTACACTTTGCTAATCAAACACTACAAGACACTACACTTATTTGGTAGTCAAAAAAGCGGAGTTTACTACACTTTGCTAGTCAATTACTAATCAACCACTACACTTATTTGGTAGTCAAAAATGCGGACTTTACTACACTTTTGCTAATCAATAGTCTACACTACACTTCACTAATCAAACACAACACTTATTTGGTAGTCAAAAAAGCAGAGTTTACTACACTTTTGGTAATACAAATCTACACTACACTTTACTAATCAAAGCACTACACTTATTAGGTAGTCAAAAGTGCGGAGTTTACTACTTTTGCTAATCAATAGTCTACCCTACACTTTGCTAGTCAATTACTAATCAACCACTACACTTATTTGGTAGTCAAAAATGCGGACTTTACTACATTTTTGGTAATACAAATCTACACTACACTTTACCAATCAAACACAACACTTACTTGGTAGTCAAAAAAGCGGACTTTACTACACTTGTGCTAATCAATAGTCTACACTACACTTTGCTAATCAATTACTAATCAACACTACACTTATTTGGTAGTCAAAAAAGCGGACTTTACTACACTTTTGCTAATCAATAGTCTACACTACACTTTGCTAGTCAATTACTAATCAACACTACACTTATTTGGTAGTCAAAGAAGCAGAGTTTACTACACTCATTAGGTAATCAAAAATGCGCCACAACACTACACTTTTGGTAATAAAATGTACACTACACTACACTAATTGTATCTTGCCTGTATCTCAACCATTTTTGCAGGTATGGATGGGATAGGCGTACCTCTGGGGTCCTCTAGTCAGGCACTACAACTTTTATTATGACATCTTTGAAATTTAATTTCTGAGATGTCCAATTTTTTCGGTATTTTGCATTTTTCTCACCCATTTTTGGGCATATCAATGAGATAAGCATATTCCCATGATCCTGTGATCCAGCCCTACAACTTTTGTTATGACATCATCACTGTACAGCCACTTTTTGTTTTTGACAAACTGTGACTCCAACTGAACTTTGCAAATATCTCACCCCAAAAAGGAGATATTGCTGAGGTAATCATATTCCCATGGTCCTGTGATCATGGGCTACAACTTTTGTTCTCACTGTGGCTGTGCACCTGGAGGGTTGGAGGGTCTGGGCAGGTCTGGGAGGGTCTGGGAGGTCTGGAATCATTTTTCAAAAGTCCTGGGAGCACTGGAAAGCTGGGGGGGAAACGTCTGGTTTGCTGATGAAGCTCCAAGCTGCTCATGCTGCACTTTGGAAGGCATACAAGGGAACTATCGGCATCCAGGAGACGTTCACTAGGGTTACGGATGCAAGTGCTAGACTGGATGCCATCCGTAACAAGTTATCGCTACTCAGGAACTCTAATGACTCTCTCATGATGGAACTTGTCAAAGCTGAGGATGTCAATGTCAAGCCCGACCCTGGACTCGAAGATACTACGGCATTACAGTATGTTTTATCTTCTCGCTGTGTGTCATATTGCCCAACCCATCACAGGTTCGAATCTACTTCCGCCTCTCCATGCCGGGTTCTTCCTCGTTACTGTGGAAACCCAAACGCAGATCACGTGAATTCGACCAAGCCTTGGGCTTACTATATCCTCCCCTTTGATCCTATCGATATCCCTATGCAGCATTCAAAAAGGAAACTTCCGAATGACACGTCCACTGCTCCCGTTCGCGAGCATCATAAGCACGCAAAGTTGGAGCTCTCTTAGATTCGACACTAGGTCCCATTTTTTTGCACGCACGCCTTTAATTCCGCACGCATTACATGTCAGTTGTTGCATGTCATACTTCCATTTTTTTTTCTTGCCATACGTGTACTACTGATAAAGTATCTGCAATTATTCGATGTTTGTGTCCTGATCAACCTCGTCTTGATACATGCTGTATGGTATCCCTAATTGTGAAATATCCAGCCCCGGCTTTTCCATTAAAAAAAAGCAGTCCTCTATAGTACCAGACGGATGTCTGAGACTGTGTGGTACCATCCCGACCATGCTCTTGATTGACTTGACATGCGTGACAACAAACTGATTGGAAGATTTTGAAATCACGAGCATGTTTGATGAGATGTGCAGGAGTCGTTCATCCAGGAGGGTGTATAGACGGAGGATTGCGACGTCCGTAAACTGTGCCTCTTCGGCATCTTCTTCAGTCAAGTCCGTTGCAAGTCTGGCGAAGTATTGAACTTCTCCGAGTCGCTCCTGCTCATTGTAGATAAACTAACCGAGTGTTAGCATCCCACAGCACATGTATTATTATACTTACCTTCACATTCCTTGAAATACGTACTTGGGTAGAGGCTTTGAACTTCTCTCGCCACAAGGACCGTGCAATTTGTCCATTGGGAAGCCGAAGTCACGCCCACCTCTTGAAGCGGTGGAGGGGCTGACCTTGTCCTATGAACTCCCTAATAATACGTGCTTCTTCTCCGGTTGGGAGCCAAGGCCGCTTGTCTCGTTTGCGTAGTAGGACAAATCCATCTTTTAGGTCGACAGAGCCCATGGGAAGTCCTTGTATCCCATCGTCGAGTTCGGGCATGATCGCGAGTAGAGCGTTGACCTGGAAAAAATTGTTTGTTAGCTTGAACGTCACAATACTGATGCGTCAGTTACCCTGCATCGCCGCACACCTTCCTCAGCGAGGTTCTCATAAGGTTTTGATGGCTGACGAATTTCCTGGCCGAGGTTACCTATGGTACGTTCCATTGTCCATTGCGTGTAGCAAATTGGCGGTCCCTTGTGCATCGCCTCGGTAACGAGGTGGAGAACTTGATGGACACACGGTCGAATAAAATGCAGGCGGTCTTGCCTGAGCTGATAGTAAATTAGTTCGAACTCGAGACCCCAGGAACAAAGGAGAACGTAGGCGTGCTCGAGATCTTGTTTGCTGATGGTATGCTGAGACATTATCTGAATGCCACGGACGAGCTTGCAAAAGTTGGTCCAATAGCATTCTGGAAGGACGCTGTAAAGGAGAGCAGGTGCTAGCGAGAACATGTACAAATGAAATTCCCACGTCTTGTAGTCCGTATTGATCTTGTCGGCGATGTTTCGTGGTTTTCAGTCAAAAGAGCCAGGGATCGAAGTGCCAGCGTCTTCGATGGCTTGTCCGTGTGCAGTCCAAACGGCGTCATTGTGAAAGATGGCCCAATCCCACGAGTTCTTGTGGTCCGGGTGGTTGCATTCTATTGTGCCGCACCAGAGCGAGAGAAGTAGGTCAGAGAGGTTGCTGGTGAGATGCATCAGATTCGTGGTCATGCAAAGAGGCACACCAAGCGACCTGGTCGGATTGAGTCCAAGAATAAGAGGCGGCTTCGTTATACTGGTTTCGGTCTTACAAATATCCCACTGCCGCCAGCTGGGAGCACTAACAAGCTGTAAAAGGTTATCAGCATAGTCACCTGAGCTGCCAAGGGGAAGCCTGAATACATTGATATCAGGATGGTCACTACCTAGTGGACAGTTTCCGTGTGGTTTCAAGAGCGCCGGGTAGTAGTGCGTGCTGTGATTTTTGCGTCTCCCTGGTGTTGGACAGTAAACATGACACCCGTTTTTGCCGCTATGTCCAACCATCCCGTCCCAGCAGACAAGACCTGGTCTGTCAGCCGTTGTGAAAAGAAGGTAGGGGTCCAACGTAAAGAAGCGGTCTTCAGATGCATCCCAGATGCAAAGCCCTTCACACTGAAGGGCTGTGAGGTGATGGAGACCTACAAACAAAAAAGAGTTGATGTTCTTTGGTTTATTCGGGCCTGGTATGAATCCACCTGGGCAGACGTGAATTTTTTTGTAACGCTTGTCAGGCGCTAAGTTGAGGATAATCCATATATAGATCCAACAGTCTGATTGCTTGCTCTCGTAGAGCTGAGCGCCGTCGAGTGAGACCATCAGAACAACGTCGTCTTTCTTGATGTCACCTTCGAGTACCGCCCCAAGGTAATCCCAGCCCGCCGCGACATCGTCAACTAGAGATATTGATCTGGTTCATCGGAGCTCTTCGATAATCTGCTGCGTGCGCTCGTGTAAGTAACGCATCCGTCGGGCTTGGTCAGGATCACGATATAGGGCCTGAATTTGAGGGCCCAGCGGAATAGTTGTGAACTTCTTGGCCGGTAGCCTGCTCCGGCCATTGGTACCCTGCAATACCTCTTCATTCCAATGCGAAGCCCCACATACACTGCAAGCATTTCACTGTTTTTCTTCAGAAAACATGCTGAAAAAAGGGAGGGAAGAGATACTCTTTTATTTCCAATGTTCAGAAAGAAAAAATGCAAAAATAATGTTTTATTTTCTTCCAGAGAACATGAATTGATGCTAGTTCCAATTAGAGTAGAAGCTAATGGACACTACCATCAATCCATGTTTTTTGGATGAACATAAAATATTATTTTTGCATTTTTCCCTTTCAAACATCAAAAATAAAAGAGTATCTCTTTCCTCCATTTTTTCACCATGTCTTCTGAAGAGACATTGTGAAATGCTTGCTGTGATAGCGGGCACTGTTCACAGTCAGAAAACAGACCAGTGAATGCAGCACAACTGTTGGGACACATGTCGTGCTGAACCTTCTTGACTCCAGTAAGAGATGCAATTAGATTCTCGACGTTGTGATAGGAAAGAATATTGTCGACACCTCGCGCACCTGGGAAGTTCTGAGAGGTGGATCGTCGGATTTTTTTGTAGGCATCCTTGGAGGAATGTTCTGTAGCTAGATACATCGAAATACTGTGACGATGGCCGGGATTATCGATTCGAAGGGGTTGACGAGGGGGATTGCGAAGGCGTTCGAGGGCAAGGGGACTGAGTTTTGCTACTGGATCCTCTAAGCTAGCGGATGCAAGAGCCATCACGAAGCACATGGTCTCTTGCAATTTTGGAAGAACAATACGTTGGGATAGATCTTGGATATTTATATGAGGTCGAGTGCGTCGCTGATACAATATGTTTAGTGGAGTCTGGTGCATGCAATCGGGAGGGGTTGGGGGTGCGTCTGGCATGTCTGGTGGAGAAGAATGACGCGGTGAAGGTGGGGGAGAAAAGCGAGGTTTGTTGTCTGGTGCAGGAGTAGAGTGGGGTGGCGAAGGTGGGGGAGAGAAGGGAGGTTCGTTGTCATTGATAGGATCGAACAGACCTCCGCGTACCTGGAAAGGTTCATCAAGTACTCATGAGCCACGAATTGGAATAGAAAAGTACCAGAGGATGGAAATTATCCATCTCACTGTCACCTGGATGCGGTGGCTGGGATAGTGAAGGACTGGCCATCTCGTTAGCGTCCATCTGAGAATGCAATCACATACATTGTCAGTACACAGAAACGCCTAAAGAATACTCAAGTGCTCACCTGTATCCCTGAATTGGCTTCGGTGTGATTGATGTTGGTGGGCGACTTCGCATGAGCACGCTTGCGGTGACCTACATATTCGTTTGGATCATGGTCCTCTCTTGCTCACTTGGAAAGACCTCTGAGTGCCTCGATCCTATGCACACTGGGAGGAACAGAATAGTTTCGATCCGGCGACGATGGAGGATTAGGGAGAGGAGGGAGACTAGTTATTCATTCTCCCAAGAGTCTGGCGGTGTGAATTTGTTGGCGTTCTTCCTCTGAGCTCGCGTTGGCAAGATGTTGTAGCCATGTTGTATGAGAAACCTTGTGAATGCATCCGAAGCCATACTTGATACAGACGCAGTCGTATTGGCCTCCAGTAGGCCGCTCGAGGGGTGCGGAAGCCTGTGCTTGCATGTTAGTGGGTAAAGAGCGTTTACAAAGCATTACATTGCTTTGCGAACGCACGATGCAATGTAATGCTCTGCAATGCAATGCCGAGGTCAGGACGTTGCGTCGACATTCGGGCGGATCGCACACGCAAAAGGTAAAGCAATGCGTAGCAAAAGGCTTCATTTGAGATTTGGTAATATTTGACACTAACTAAGCATAATCCTAATAAGGAAATTCACACCTCACAATGTGTGGTCACACCCAGTAATGTCCAGACCTATACATCCCGATTATTAAGCCTAATTAGCCACGTTCCAATACACCATCGTAATGCCTAATTTGGCTTGTCAACTCGCTTTTCCCAACACCAGCAACAACTCCTGCCCCAAATACCCTCTACCTTCGTAGAACTGGAGTACCAAGGTACGATGGCTGGTGGGCACTGCTCGGCTACGTGCCGTCATGCCGCTCCTCCTTTTGGCTTCCTTCTCATGCCCCTTCTCCCGCTCTGTTGTCATCGTCGCTATTGTCGCCGCCGTTCTCGGCGCTGTATCGTCGATCTCGCTGATATCTACCTACTGACTCACCCCTCTGACGACACAAGTGAGTTTCATTCGTTTTCTAACACCCAATTCCATCTCTAGTTACTTCTCATCGTCGTTACTGTCGCCACCCTTTCTCAGCGCTGCATTGTCGCTCTCACTGACCTCTACCAACCAACTCACCCCTCTGACGACACAGGTAAGTTTCATTCGCTTTCAAACGTCTGATTCATGCTCACGCCCCTTCTCCCACTCTCTTATCACTGCCACTGTCGTCGCTGCCATTCTGGCGGCTGCCGCACTCTTCTCACCATTTCCCATCCACCGACTTGCGATCTAAACGATGCAGGCAAACTTCAAGCCCTTTCCAGCGTCCCCTACAGCCCAAACACTGCTGTTCAGCTCGCCTTGTCGTACTGCTGGTTCCCATCATGTCTCGTCGAACCTCGACCAGGCTCTGAGGACTTTCAAAGTCAGTATCTCTTCATGGGTTCAGAGGACGCGTTCGGCGCACGAGGGTACTGTAGGCAGGGAGACAGACAGATCGCCTTCGCAACAACGATGAGCAGCGCATTGCAGATGTTCGATGTATGTCCTCTTTTATTTTTTTCGCTACCATTATGTAAACTATCTACCATAGTGATGGCCACCGAAGACCAGGACACCATAGACCGAATGTTCAAGGACCAAGGCATGAATGTAGAAAATGGTGAATCCGTACCCTTCGGCAGCCCAGGTTCAGACAGTGATTATGGGAATGATGACGAGTTCTCAGGACTGCCAGAACATGTCTCCAGATGGTTTGCTCTTTTCTCTGGTGTAGCCTTACCTGCACTAATGGCAGTACACTAGGTACTGAGCGGATTGTCGAGATCACAGGGACCATATCGAGCTTCAAATTAATCATTGGGATGCCCAAATGCCTCACCTCGTCAAGGCCTATCTTGACTTCCGTTCTCGCAGTTCTGACAATGGTTTTTCAGTGGAGGAACATCCTGAGGCGTTTGTCATGCCTGAAAACCATTCCCCTGACATCATCACTGAAATAGAGCTTGTCGATATCTTCTGTAAGTTGCAAAAGCTGTGGCATTCAAGTAGTACCATTTTCTTAATTGGCCTTCCACCCAGCCCGGTGCAAGGCATCACTGATGGCTCGCCCGCATCATACATTCCCTAACGAAAACCTCATCTACCACGGATATCTGGGTTGCTCACCCGTATATCTGACCGTTGCCATCTCCCTCCGCACTCTCGCCATTTTTCGACAGGCATGCCGTGCATGCCCACGTTTCAGTATCCACACGCAGTGCAAAACGTTATGTCATCTCCATAATGTAAGACAGTTTCATGTCGTCATATGTTCTGTATTGACTCCCTTGCAGATGCCATATCGTCCATATCTCTTCCAGCAACTCACACAAGCCTTTGACGTGTATCTAGAAATCATTCATCGTGTTGATCAGAAGATCCGAGTGGCCCTTAACCGGAGTGCTCGAGAGTGGAGGCTTCAAAATGAGTGTCCGGCCTGCTTCTATCGTGTCGAAGATGAGCCGACGCTGACATTTGACTGGTTTGTTTCCATTGACGGGAACAATAGCCTCAAGCGATGGGACACAAGAGTGTATGGCACCGTTCCTCGTGCAGATCACCGCACCGCAAGATCAACCTATTGGCTGAGTAATGAGGAAGTTGACAACTTCAAATATGAAGTCAAAGCCAGACAGGTATTTTTAATTTGATGATACATTGTCTCCGTTGACTGATCAGTGCCGTGAAGACACAGGGACCACATACCGACACAGGTGCAGAGATCTATGATGATGATTGGTCCGCAGAAGCAGCCGACGTCTCTAAAGAATTTAATTGCGTCGACCAATGGTGTAATGCCAGGGCTGATGTGCGGAAGAAGACCTTCGACGTGTTCGAGGAGTCTGGAATCTTCATTGCCACTTGTCGGCATCACTTCGTTCTCTTGGCTTGTGATATGATAAAGAGCAGTGAACTGTAAGTATCGCGTTACAATTCAGTCTTCAGTAGTACTAACAGCGTCAGGGCAAAATATCCACTAGCGATGATTAATTGCTTAGCTGCAGCGTATGGTCTGAATGGCACATGCGCTTATGATATTGGCTGCGCCTTTGCAAAGACTGTGAGTACCAGTAGCATTGGGCCAAGGATACGAGCGCTCAGTTTGTGTTTTATGGTCGGCACTTTTCATGGACACGCCCACAATCGCCTCTGTCAGCTGGGCTGGCATCCAATGTACATTGAGGGCACCGGTAATACAGAGGGGGAAGGCTGTGAACACGTTTTTTCAGCTTTCAACGAGCTGGCCCGAAGTACACGCCATGCAACTCGGTTCCATCGACATCAGGCTATCGAACAACATATCACTTTTTGGAACCAGGACAAATATGAGGCACTTAGTATGTATCGTTCTTACTAATTCTCGTCCCCCCTGATACCTTTATTAGCATGTTTCATTCGGAACCATTACCGAGAAGCGATGGAGTCAGTCCGTCGCCTCAGTAGTGAACTTAGTTTTCTCAAGGCTGCATTAAATATTACTGATGATGATTTCCCTCGGTTTATTGCCGAAGAACGCTCGTATCTCAGCTCCCTCAAGGAACTGCCGGCTCAGGACGTACAGAAAGTTCATTATGTGCAAGTCCTTGATGACCTCAAAGAGAAAAGGTATGGTCATCTCAGCTACTCGGCGTATCGCAGAACTGAATCAGCAGTACTGTCACATCAGATTAGAATGGAACTCTGCACGCGATGGTGCCAACCACTGCAAGCATTTCACAATGTTTCTTTAAAAATCTTGCTGAAAAAATGGAGGGAAGAGATACTCTTTTATTCTGCATATTTGGAAGGGGAAAATGCAAATATAATATTTTATGTGTGTCCAAAAAACATGGATTGATGGTAATGTCCATTAGCTTCTACTCTAATTGGTATTAGCATCAATTCATGTTCTCTGGAATAAAATAAAATGTTATTTTTGCATTCTTTCTTGCCAGACATCAAAAATAAAAGAGTATCTCTTCCCTCTATTTTTTCAGCATGAATTCTGAGGAAAAATTGTGAAATGCTTGCTGTGAACGCAGCCCTGAGTGGCGTTATTGAAGGTGACTTCAGCGCAATGGCAGCTGCCATCAATCAGGCTCATGTTCGGGTTGAGCTCGCATATACGAAACTGCAAAACACAGAAGCACTGGCTGTGCATATTCAAGGCCAGCTTGACCTCAAGTCACCCTGGAAGGTCAGTTGTGAAGAATATAACCGCTACAGGGAAGAAGCTATGCTTGGCAAGTACCGCGAGGCGTTGGGTGAACTGGAACAGTTGGTTGTCATGCGTCTTTTTGAGCTCTCCAAGCTCGCAATGTCAGGTACCGGTAAGTAGTTTTACCTCGTCTATCAACCATACTCATGTGAGGTGACAGGGTATAAACTCCGTCAACAGATCAGCAAGGGTCTTCAACGGAGATCCAAAGCTATTCAGAAAGCGATTACACGGTACAATTTCCAAGCCAGAAGACTTGATCCCCCGCGACCCCCCATCTCGTGGAAAGACATCGCACAATATTCATTTTTAGGGGAATTCAATCTACTACAGCATGCGCAGGATGACATTCGAGAACGCATGTGGGCTAAACCAGCTGTCCGTGAGGCCACAACTAAATTCTTCAAATTATGTCGTGCAAAAGAAGAAATCATGAGGTTAAATGTCGAGATGCGTCGTTTACGAACGGCTATACATGACGAAGAGAGGGAAGCATCACAAACCATCGCCAACTTCCGACACTCTGACCCACTCCTCACACGTGAATTCGAGCGCCTTCACCAACCATGAGCAGCGGTGAATGCTATCCATATACACCGCTTAGACTGCCTCGAGAAACAATACGGATTGCCACGAAGTAGCATCGGCACCCGTGTGCAGGTAGCCCATTCTGATGATGATGGTGTAGTGGTGCCAGATCCCATCCATCAGGATGAGGACATGGTGTCTGGTGATATGAGGAAGACGCCGCCTGGTTTTCAAAACGAGGGATCTCTACCAGGTAACCGCTCATGTCCTCTTCCACAATATGCTGTCTAATTCATTTATTAGAGCAATCATCTACTTTCGACGACATCTACGCACTTTATATCAATGATCCAGGAGATCACGACCTTCTGGATGACGAAGAAGATACGATGAACCTTCGATCAATGGCAGATTTTTTGCACGAGATCGCAGATTGATGGATACAGTCAATCTTTTTACGGTCACTCATTTGTATGCTACTACTCACATCTCCATGCCACTGTTTTCCTTTCTTAGTTGCTGATGCAGGTAGACTGCATCAGCAACCTAGAAAGGGAATAGTCTCGGTTTCCTTGTTAGTCCCTCACATGCGGTGCTGCTTCCAGTTGACTTTCCATTGTCTGTCAAGCCGCTTGGCTCCCCGGAATTCAAGCGTTACACTGTCCCCCCCTCACACACACCCATTCGTAAGTCGACTGCTCCATCCGCCAACACTTTCACTCTCTAGATTTCAATCTTCATACTGCTGCCTTCCACTGTATATTCTCGGGATGGCAGCTGCGAGCGGTGGAATATGGTATTGTTCATTCTCTGTCCTTTTATGTACAATACGAAGAAACCCAGAAAAAAAGCACAATGAATCTTGCGATGAGTTTGAGGGATGTTACTATGATAAAGAGTGGTAGTGCTATCGCATACGAGTGTTGAATTGAACGTGGGATGTTGCAGCCCAGGTACTTTGGGAATGATCACAATTATTGACCCCTAAGTTTGTGAGGCGCGCATGATCGATAGTGCATAATGTTTCACTGCCTTCTGTTGACCCATTACAAGACATGGTTTTTCTTTTCCTTGCTGCTTCCTTTCGACGAGATGACTTGTTGTGTGGCAAGTGAAGGGACAACCACCCAGTAGCACTTTCATTCATTTTTGTCATACCGTATCGTACACCAACGCGAGGATCTGGCAGCTAAATGACTTGGAAATATACATGTAGAGATAACATGAATTCAGTATTCAGCATCTTCATTGTCGGCATGCATCGTTGCAGGTTTATCCTTTGAATCTGACATTCCACCGATTTACGCGTCCACTTCTACATTGATTTGGACTATGGAACCTGCTATTCCTAAGGTATTTTGTCCACCATCTTGCTTTTGTTTGGATGCATGATAACACTGGCACCGCAACGTACATTTCCTATTTAGGATTGCGCTCAGCGAAAAAAAGCGCGAAGTCGTTGCTTTGCCATTTTTACAAACTGCTGTAAGAGCACATCTCCATAGCTGCGCCAAGTCGAGAAGCATTATCATTCATGGCAGACTACGACGCGGTCGACATGGGTGAACAACGAGCGGTAAGCATTTTGGTGCACATCTTACACACGGTAGTAATGATTACTAAAACCTTCAGTATATAACATGTAAGATAGCACAGGGTACTCAAATGTACCTCGTCTACCTCCTGCCAATCCTCGTTGATACTACTACGATGGCTTTCCAGCATACTGACCTCGAAAATGGCGGAAGTGGGAAGGCTTCATTTGAACATCGAAACCCATTCATGGTCGCAGCAATCGCATCACTGTATTCCTCTCCATTTGCTGAAGGTTTCAACATTGGCCAGCACCAGGCAGCCATACAGGCTCTTCTCAGATATGGTGTGCATGAAGATGGTACGCACCACCATGTCAAGTCACCGGGTGGTCTCCATCCAGCTTATGCGGCCTTCAATCCTGTCGACAAAACCGAGGGTAAAATCATTCGCAGGACAGACTTGATTGAAGCGTTGCTTGGCGATGTTTTTGATGCGGTAAGTTTAACGTTCAGCGAATTACAAGTTCTTCAAGCCTCATGATATACCAGATTACTTTGCAGGACCATTTAGATGGCGGATTATCTGTTCTTGTTAGATGCCCAGGTTCCGACACCATTTCTGCCGAAGAGTTGGCAGTCGACGTCTACGTTACCCCTCGCGAGATCCTTGAAAACGAGCGCGTCTGTGGCGACTCCGCCATGCTCGTCCAAGCTTTCTGTCAGGAGTTTGCTGTTCCTCACCTGCAACACTTCACGGAGCGGTGCAAAATTGAGTTGATTAGGGCTCCCAAACCACGCTGTAAATCCATACTCGTATATCCCTTAGTTTCACTAATTTCAGTGCAGCAGGTGCAGATTCCATTACTCTCAGCAGGCCGAATCACCTTCCCCCTTCTGTAAACCCTGACTCTTCATGAATTCTATGTGCGGCGTTCAACCCTGAGGCGAAACCTGGTGCGGAGGAGGATGAGCGGCACCTATCACCTTCCGCTGCAATTTGTGAGACCGTCAAATTCGTTCCTAGCATAAAGAAGCCACAGCCTCCCGGCACGCCCACCACTTCTCTTTGCCAATGTTCTACCTGTCAATGTCGTCCTGCAGATGCTTTTCTAAATGCGGCTAACACCCTCTCTTTGGATCCAACCCCACTTTCCATTTCTCCAGATCAGTCAGCTCCGAGTTCCCCGTTGATTAGCATTGGACCCAACACAGATGCCATACTCGACCGTTTCAGTCTTGGAGATGAGGTACTTCCTCGCTTGCATGTGTTGGTTGGGACAGTGCACAGCAGCCATTGGGAGGTTGTTCTGAGGGCCAAGCCGTGGAATCTGACATACGAGCAAGCTTCCAATCTATCCAGGGCACTGCTAGCTGATATCAAAGGAACACCCGAATTTCGTATTATGATGGTATTTCCCTTTACTTGTGCGGTTCTCTGGCGATGTCTAACTAATGCTATAGCAAACAACATACCCGACCCTCAGCGCTCTCCTGAGAATCCTTGGTGTCGTGACCCTGTCAGGGTGTGCTTTATATTCTATTCCTCATGGTATTCTAGTGAACTTCATATTCCACATTTATGCATATTTGTCGCTCTAGGTTCTGAATATAACAGGGGTCTTACCCCCCGCATCCAACAGTTGAATATTGCCGCGCATTGGGGGACCTTCTCCCCCTCCTCCTCATGGTTATACAAACATTCTATTCTTCCAAGTCCACTGCCCGACGCATTCAGCCCAAAGCACGTCCCTGGATCAAGGTCATCCTTAGTGCGAATGCGCGTGCGGCACTGAAATTGAATCAGCATGACAAAGCGGAGAGGTTTAAAAAGGACCTAGACGATGCATGGCAATCGCTGGACAAGGTAACGAAGACTCTTGCCTCCAAGCACCACAAGAGCATTCGGCGTGTCGAAAATGATCTTCATTTAGGCCATATGAAGTTCCGCTCCAGGCACAGCAAGATTAGTGCTTGGAATGCCTTTTGTTGGAAGAAGGGGCACACAATGAATCGGTCAAATGAAAGTGGTATGTATTTATGTCATTTCATTTTACTCTACAGGGGCCATTTACTTAACCACATTGCAGTGGCCGGTAGCAAGGGTACGCTGCTCGACTTAGTCCGGGAGAGTTGCATGGAGTATCACTGAGCTTTCAGCCGAAGACAAGAATCGCCTCATCGAAGAATTCAGTGAGTTTAGAGAGGCGAAGGCCATCGGGGTCCGTGTCACCACGAAGTCAAAAATCAATGATATCACCCACACGCTGAAGGCGGTCGAGAATGAGGTATGCCCGTTCCCCCCCTTGCTATCTCTGTTATTTATAGCTATTTTTTCAGCTCCATAATCTCAAGTCCGTGGACTGGTGTCGAGACTGTGCTTTATGCAACACGGGGGACGACCTGATCTTCCACTTCAAGGTGTTGCATTTGCAACTGAGGGCGTCGTGGACTTCATGGGATCCATGATGGGCATCGACACACAAGATCTCATTAGTAAATTGGAGGGGTTTGCTGTACGGGGAATAAAAGGTATGCAGATCTTTTCTACCGAAGGAAACATGAAGTTAGATTGTATTAGGAGCGGCTGAGAACCATCAACAACGTGTTTCAAATGTCCGTGCAGCTATTCGCAACGTTATAAACTGTCAACTGCGTGGGTGCCCTCCAAATCTCTTGTATGGGTAAAATATAAATTCATTCATACCTAGGGGATGTTACTGGAGACCCGAAGGCAAAAATGCAGTGGGCACAATACTTTCGAAATGTCATTACTCGCTACCAGGTTGTCATAGAAGGATGGCCGGAGACGATTCCCTTCGCAAACCTCAGCAGCACCTCTAGTTCACTTGCACAACTTGAGGTTTTGTTATGAAAATGGGAGCTGGGTGCAACCTACTGGAAGGCACTGTCGGACGATGAGCTCAACCAACTTCAACAAAGGAGGAACGAGGGGCTGGAGAATGGGGAGATTGAGGAGCATTCACGCCGTACACGCTCGGACAAAGGTAAAAAGCGTACTAATCATTCCTCCACCACTGCAAGTAAGAAGAAGTACAAAAGCGCTGCCACTGTCAATGATGAAGATGATGAGGAGAGTGGGGAGCCACATGATAATGCCTTGGCTTCTCTTCAGCCTGCACATGTCCAGGCAAGTACAGAAGTGATCAACGACACGAATCCTACAGAGCAGACCAGCACCGCTGTGAACACTCGACCCATCCCACAAACCATAACCCACAACTCAAACATTAGTCCAGCCGCACACAGTGCAAACATCCAAGGTACTCCAGGGTCCCCATCCTGACACTGATGATATGGAAGGTATCGAACAGCAGGAGTTTCTTGACAACTTTGCTGATACCATACTGGACTTCGATGCGGCCTTGGGAACCCCATACTAAATACGTTGATTCATAATCTGTGCCTGATAATTACATACTTCGGAAGAATACGTACCCAGCTCAAACACCCTAGAGCAGGGGGAGGGAAGCGCCAATGTAGACCAGTTAGTACTGTTCTTCAGTTATAGGCACCCTCAGATAAGATACGCACAAATGCCCAATGGTCGCATCCCAGCCCACCATGCGCAGACTTGATTGATATTTGCCATTCGCCTCGCCAGTGCATCAGGAGTGATTTCATAGCCGTACTTGTACCTCCAATCTGCAGCTTCCTGTTGAGCAGTGGAACACCTGTGCCTTGGTGTCAGCTGCATATTGTCAGTCCAATAGTTACAGAATACCGACGCTGCACAGCTCACCCGATAGGTCAGTCATCACACACCCAATCATACTGTGAAGATGCATGATAGAAGACTGCATCGATGAGCTTTTCCTACAATCGCGTCAGTGTCGGCCACTAGCATGTACGATACACAGGCATACGGGGACTTTGTGGCACTGCAAGATGTTGCTGATGCATAGTGATGTCTGCGAACATGACGCAGTGCGTCGGCGAGCTGAATGGCAGGTGTTTGGGCTGTAGGGGACGCTGGAAAGGGCTCAAAGTTTGCCTGCATTGTTTAGATCGCAAGTCAGTGGATGGGAAATGGTGAGAAGAGTGCGGCAGCTGCCAGAATGGCAGCGATGACAGTGGCAGTGATAAGAGAGCGGGAGAAGGGGCGTGAGCATGAATCAGACGTTTGAAAGCGAATGAAACTTACCTGTGTCGTCAGAGGGGTGAGTTGGTTGGTAGAGGTCAGTGAGAGCGACAATGCAGCGCCGAGAAAGGGTGGCGACAGTAACGACGATGAGAAGTAACTAGAGACGGAATTGGGCATTAGAAAACGAATGAAACTCACTTGTGTCGTCAGAGGGGTGAGTCGGTAGGTAGATATCAGCAAGATCGACGATACAGCGCCGAGAACGGCGGCGACGATAGCGACGATGACAACGGAGCGGGAGAAGGGGCGTGAGAAGGAAGCCAAAAGGAGGAGTGGCATGATGGCACGTAGCCGAGCAGTGCCCACCAGCCATCGTACCTTGGTACTCCAGTTCTACAAAGGTAGAGGGTATTTGGGGCAGGAGTTGTTGCTGGTGTTGGGAAAAGCGAGTTGACAAGCCAAATTAGGCATTACGATGGTGTATTGGAACGTGGCTAATTAGGCTTAATAATCGGGATGTATAGGTCAATGTCCAGTTTTCACTGGGCATCACCCCCCTTTGGAACTACAACAATCCCTGGACATCATGATTAACGGTTTTCATCACTCCATGAACTTGCATTCTGCTCCTCGAAGAGGTATGGCAGCAAGGGAGTACTCGCCAACTCGAAAAAGCTGTCGCGCTCAAAAGTGAAGCATTCTCACCTCTGGAGGTGAGATCACCGTGCGATGTTGAGGGTCAACAAATCTACGCGACGTAGGGTCTCTGAATGCTCCAAGATCTGCACCGTAGCTTGCGAGTGGGATTTCTTTGGGCATGGAGCGACTCTCCTACATCAACAAATACAGCAACGCTGAGTTGAAAGAAGCGATGGGACCAATGCTTGCGTGGTATCGACGGTCCGCCCTGATGATCATGTCTCCTCCTAACATTCCTACGCTGGTTCGCTCGGGGAGTAGCGGCTGCTTCTGACATGGGGTGGACCACAAAAAGATTACTGGGTCCCCAAGGTGTGCTATTCTACACCCAATTCTGGCCACTTTACAATAACCCCACATCTCCGAGTCTATGTTGGAACTTTCTGCGAGATTGCTCATTGACTTCGGTTGTAGTTTCTTGGACATGTTGATGTCAAGGGCTTTGCACGAACTCAACGCAGAGCCAAAGAACCTTACAGTTATCTCTGAAGTACCTCCCGATCCCGAGCGTTTGCGTGCGTACCCAAAATTTCCTCAGCGAGGTGTTGGTCCTCATGCTGATACTGAGTATTATGGCCATCACTTGGTTCAATCTCGCCTTCTGAAGCTATACAAGGATTCCCAGAATGTCAGGCGTATGCGTAATCGCCACATGCCGAGATTGGTAGCATTCCTGCACTACTATTTGTTGAAGCTCATGTCCCGTAAGACGCTGCTCTATGTGCTTATCCAAAGGGCTGGTACTGGCACCATTCCCCTCCTGGGTTCACTATCAGGCACCCGCGGAACAGTGGAACACTATCGCTTCCCTCAGCACGTCAATTGTCACCGTTGGTCCTGCGAGGGTTACCCTGGGACGTAAGGATTGTGAGGGTAAGGATATCTCACCTGACGTCGCTGGGATTGTCGGCGGTCACGCATTTTGGAGTGGGACAACGAAACCTGGCCCGCTCGAAGGGGCGAAGCAAGTTGAGATAGAGTGGAGACGAGACACGAATGGGGTATTTCTCACATTTACAAGGATAACAAGCAAGTGGAGCCCACCGTTAGCTGGATAGAGGGCACGGGCGAGATTAAGGTTCAATGTTCAATTGCGTTCCGTGCGCGTGTTTGCTTATCTGTTCCCTTATGCGTCAGACACCGGCCCGTGCTTGCTTCCTATGATGCACTCTTGTCGTACACGACCCAACCGAGCCTGAGCCTTCATTGTTCTTTGACATTTATGAAGTGGGGCGCCAAGTGGTGCAACTGTTGGTTCTAGGAAATGGTACCCCGTACCGTGTGTAATCCCGATCAAGAACCGGATATTTTCCTCTCATCAGATTATGCCAGAGCCACTATCGGTCAGGGAAGACTCGGCAGCCGTGGTTCAAATGGTGGGATCTTGGAGTAGACGTCAACTCTTTTTGGTAATCACGAGGGACGTTTCCCAATAGACCATTTCCCTGGGTAATTCACATTCGAAACATGAGCTGATGGAGAAGACAGGTGACTGACAGGATCCACAGGTAACCGGAGGAAGTCTTGTCTGCTTGAAGATCGGGTTGGTAGCTTGCAGGTTTCGGGCTCCCAGTCACAAAGGTGGCAGCTCCAAGTCATAACCGTCGGTTCTCCGAAGTCGTGAGCATCGGCGAGGTTTCAACGTAGTGGCCATCTTGATGGTGGCGACTCGGCAGCGGCACTGATGGACACATGCTGAGATCACGATCAATGCTGACGGTGAGTAGGGGCGGGTGTGCAGCGTCGTGGCCACTTTTGTCCTTGTCACCTATGTGCTTCTCAGGCATGATTTCGGCTCGAAGATTTCCAGGTACAAGCATAAACATTGGCAGGTACGAGCAGTCCACAGCACTTGACTCTTCAAGCAAATGAAACCTCCCTATTCCACCGACCCTTACGACAAGGAAACATCACGTCGTTGTGGGCGACGGTGATCCACGGCTGGTGAGCTGCGTCGATGATGTTCCTTACCCTCCAGCTAGGAGCTTCTTACCGAGTGACGGACAGTGCGCAATTCCTATCAGCATATACAACTATCCGTACGCGTCGCTCGAGCTTGTGTCGTGTAGTGGTATTCCGTGATGTATAAGTTGGATCCGCCAACGTCTTCTCCAGTGTACCAACATCTACATCGTGAAATATGTACCAGTACGAAGTGGTCGACAAACACCACGATTTCCTTCTTTTGATTATAACCACACCGTCCGTGATTCCGTCCCAGATTTGGTCTAGCAGCCGTTGTATCTGAAACTGGTATCTCCACAACGCAAACCAGCGGCGTTCGCGGGTTATCTTACGATTGAAGATAAGCAGATCCCGAACGTAACGACGGAGTGGATCGTTGGGCCAGGGTTTCGAAATCTGGAAACACTGAGTAAATTGCTCTCTCATTCCAGCCCAACGACCTAGCAAGCGTACGAAATCTGTTGTATCTAAGTTGCAGAGTCAGGTTCGATGGCGACGGTGCGTCTACCTGCAATCCCACTGTACAAGTAGGTGCACACGGACCGTCCTGAGCGACGCTTATGTCCATCGTTGCTGCCTGGGCATCTTCAACAGTGCCGCTACGTTGTATGTCCGCCACGAACTTACCGCTCGTCCACGTAACGTACTCCCGTCTCCTGCATTTGGACATTCGGTCCCGAGTGGACCGTAACGGACGGCCGTTCCCACTTTTTTTTTGGGCCATGGCAATGACCGGGATAGGTTCTTTTTCACTCTCAGCCATCGTTGCACTCATCGCACCCACATAAACACCGCTTGGTGTTTGCTTGCTGCCCGCTCTCTGTCCAGGCTACTGCTTACCCGCATCGACGGACCTACTGGTATATCTGACCGGAATTCCGCCGACCAGCAGCCGACTCAACCTGCATCCTGGTCCTTTGTCTCCACATATCCCACCAATGTCAACGTCATGACGCACGTCACCCACCATCTCCGCAGACCGCCATTCCCAAGTGCCCTCGCATTGATTTGGGATGAAACCGAAAAGGCCCGTCAATCAACTCGAGTACCTGGAACTGCTATCCGAATTGGTGACAGTGGTACAAACGTTCAAAAGTATCTGCACCAGGAGCTATCAGTCTCGGCATTGGATGCCATCCATGATTACCTCTGGATGGCTGGGACGGTGGACGGATTTCGTCCTCTTCATTGGCAAAGGATGATGAAAAGAGACATCGTAGTTGCAGAAGACCCTGGGCTTCATCTACTCTGGTACGACTCCACCATCTTCGTGAAGCCTCTCCCCGCTTGTCTCCTCGATTACAATTTCTTCGTCACTCAAATATGTCCCCACGACGCCCTCTTTACCGCTGTGTGCGGCTTTCTCCGGTCCTATGCTGTCCTCATTCAGCATGAAAGCGACTTCCGTATAGCGTATAACCTCGGACTCCTGCCACAGTATATGACATGGAGCCAGTGGGCCGAATTCGCCTACCATATATCCAACATCCCACTATCTGACGTCAAGTGAACGGTTTCGATACGGCGAGCTGCGGCTGAGCCGCGTAAATCTAATTTACAACGTCTTCCGATGTCGACCCTGGTACTACAAGATTCATAGGGACTATCAATCATGGTTTTCATACGAACTCGGTTTCATGCTTGTCGTCTTCGCCTACGTGAGCGTAGTGATGAGCGCCTTGCAAGTCATGCTCACGACGTCATTCATATCCCTGGAGGTCTCTGTCCTGTGTTATTGGGCGAGCATCGTGACAACCCTGGTCATAGTTGCAGTTTTCGCTTGGCAATTTGTTGGAATCGTCTTCATTTATCTATTCAGCTGCTTCCGAGCCTTAGTGGTAGTACTCGACTCGGTATTCCCACCAAAATAGTGCATCAGTCTTCTACGATCGTTCGCGATACGCGTATCTACTCCTTTTTCCTCCTATGCTTCAAGCGCTGTACTTATGATGAACTTAGAGCTTGGTTCAAATGCTATCAACAACCAGCCGCGTCGACAGGGTGCACGATGCAATGATTACATTGGGGGAACACCGTATGGCTTTCGCACATCTTCCAATCCTTTCTTGACAGTTTTTCGAACGGTACTTTACCCTCTTGCAACTGCGCGTCTCCGTTTCCCCGCGCTTTGCACTCTACCGACTCGGATGCAGGCCGAAGCGTCAGCCGTCATCCCCTGGCCCCTTCCAACTACTAGATGAGAAGGTGTATAAGGGACTGGTCACTTAGAACATGCATTCTGGTGCCCATCTCTAAGTTATCTTGTTTGGGTCCAGTCCAGAGTGGAATGGAATTATGAACGGGGTATGTGCAACTTGGCTTGTGCTTCCAAGTATGGCATCGTCCGATCAAGAGCGGAAGCAAATGTCTCGGGAGCGTCAGACACGAACATCTTTCTCGGTGGGAACGAATCGCGTCATCTTACGAATATCGTATGACCTGGGTATGATCCACGGACTGACTACTATCATGTAGGAAGCAGGTTAGAGCTGACCGAGAACGAGGACAGTTGTGAAGAGTTACTTGCTTTGGAGGGTTCCACAATGTGAAATCAACACGATTCCCCTCTTTGTGTTATGGCTTAAGATTCCTGTAACACTTGAGAAGGGATGGAAGCGGTCCATGTCTACGAGGTACATACCTTCAGAGTTTCAGTGTGCCACATTGAGAGCGTTCTGAAACTCCAATCCGGCGACTCGCGAGTCGTCGAGTGTCAGTCTCAGTTTGGAATTGGTACAACACCTAAACATGAACTTCTGCACTACGCGGAGGTTATTGTTGGTTGCATCAACAGGAGGGACTGAAACAAGATGCCGGTGTGATCCAATGTACGACTTTATCTTGGACCGTTGTTCCAATGACGGGTCATACAACTGAGCGACGCTATAAAGAGTGGGTAAGGACCTCGTTTCAATATCTCCCATCAACCAGCCGCGAATGCAGCCTAATTTATAGGAATCAAGATGTCCCGAATCCGCATACTCGACTTGTCCATCGTCGTATGGATCGGATCACTCTGGTCTCTTGCGTCCAATATTATATATAAGAGGCGCAGAGTGGGTGCAGTACACTTCGTTGTGTCGCTTCTGGTCGTTGGTGCTCCTGCTAGAACATGGACATATCACTCGTCGGTGAGCGAAGGCCTGAATTAACAGTCACCAACCTCTAAATCCACCGCCCCGCCTGGAAGTTGGAATAATCGGCTGTGCTCATAAGATATCCAGGGTCCAGCAACGCACGTGTGACGGTAAAGTAGCCGTGAACGTTGCGCTAAGCTATCAGCCGTGCATCAAAGGATCGGAGAGAAAAAGAAAAAAAAAGAAAACTTACTTACAGGGAGGAAATGATAGAAGCTATCATAACGTCATCTCGGAAGCGCGCATCACATCGCGGGTACAGTTCTGATCGACCCCAAGCGCACCACGAGATGCCGCGATACATCACGCATCATTACGTGCAAAGGAATTGTACTTGTCCATAGCAAAGTAGGCGAATCATACCAATCTGAGAGGTCAGATCTTCCGATCGTAGAACGCATCAGCACTTACAATAGGATCGGAAACTGTCTGAGGAGTACGTGCAGAGAAAACGCGGAATGGACATTATCTGTTGTGTTTAACTTGCAGCATTATAAGATGAACAACGGAAGCGAGCTTTACCGCAACGTCATGCCTTGCATATAGTGGAGAGTCTGTGTTCCGCGCAGTCGTCGACTAGACTCGTAGAGACCAACCAGCGTATTGTCAGCTATGCGACGAAAACATCGAGATCACGCTTGGTTTAATTGTCCGCCATTTACCCCCAAGTGGCGCGTCAGGTGAAGTCAAGTTCGCAGGGAGCTGTTCTTGAAAGTTAAGCGGAAAGTTGGCTCATGGCTGGAAACAATAAGAACACTTTACCACCAAATGTCTGGGCCTCATTAGTGTATAGTGTACAGAACATGCCTAGAATCACCAATTAAACAAGGCTGAATCCGCCTTGCATTGGGAAGGTGATTACTCCGTGAGGCAGACAGAAAACATATTGCCGGGTGGACGGGAGTCAAGAACTTGCCCTGTCACGTCTCAACTGTTGGACGATGTTTGGTACGGACGTATGTAGGTCTCGGACTTCTGACTTTACAGCGACGACACTTGTCGTGACGCGACCACGTGACGCTTACATGCATATATCTTACCCCTTTCTTCCTTTCTTCTCTTCTTTCCTCAGCGTGTTGTCAAACCGCTGAGGTATGTTTACGATAGACTTGGTGACGTCAGTAGCTGACACTTCACGGTAGAGACTTTGTTCCTAGGTTAGCGATTGCACGAATGTAGCGTGTTGTCAAACTGCTGAGAGACTTTGTTCCTAGTCTGTCTACAGGTTATGAGCCCCAAGCTCGTCACGTAAAGGACAAGCTCGAGCCGTTGACAACTAGGACAAACGAGACAGAGATAATAGAACCTCACGCACGAGAAACTGAACGCATATATTCACGTTCACAGCCTGCGTCATGGGGAAGTTCGAAAACATCCCGGAATTGCGAGGAACAGAGAATTACTATGAATGGCGTCGACAAACCGAGCAGCTACTCTTGGGACAGGGAGTGTATAACCATGTCAGTAATGGGACGAACCCATTCGACTACGTTCGGTATGCACTGGCTTGTCCATGCCCGCTAATCCCGATCACGCCGACACCAACTGAGCAAGAGGCGCTTAAAACGTGGTTCAAAGACGATGGCCTGGCGAAGTCTATCATTTTGAGAAAGATAAATTCTTCGGTTCTAACACTGATCCCTGACAATGTCAGCATCACCGCTCGAGAGGTCTGGAACACGCTCGCCGAGCTCTATGATAGATCGGATGTCTCCTTACAGTTTTCCTTACGCGCTCAAATCTCCACATTCCAGATGAAGGGAGCATCGGACGCCGAGAAGTACGTAGTGCTACACACGCATGCCAACGACAGGCTAGCTCGCATGGGGGCAAGACCGTCAGAGGCAGACACGATATATGCGCTCTTGCGAGGTTTACCAAAGACCGGAATTTGGCCGGTCATCCGAAAGAACATAGAGACCGAGTTGGAATGCAGTGAACAGTCCATACGATCAATGGGACCGAGTCTCTTCAATGCAGTGCCGGTCGCGTCACAGTCAGCATGGCCGCCCCCAGCCAACACTCCCGTAACGCCTCGCAATCCGTTCGCTCCATCACAACAGTCTACGAACCCTTTTCTCACCCCATCACGATACTTCGCTCCACAGTACGGCCAGCACCCGGTGCCTCTGGTCGTTGGAATGTATACCTTTAAGCATGCGGCTCAGACGATCATTAAGGAGGCGATGCAGATGATGAATGAGGGCCCCACACCTGGTCCGGGCTCAGAGTATGCAAATGCCGCTGTCCAGGGAGGACGGGGGGAGGTGAACCCGCTCACTGGTCTGAGAAAGACCAAAAACAATCCCAGTGGGACGGCTTGTACCACGCCGATTTGTGTGGGTCGAAAGCGAACCGATCATGATTGGAGTAACTGCTTCCAGCAGGGCGGAGGAAAGGCGGGACAGGCTCCATGGCAGAGGGACAAGACGCAGGTAGGAGGCACTCAGGTGGCCGCAGTGGTGACACAGACAGGAGTACCTGCAACATCCCAGGCACAGTCGGCAGGGGGTCAAACATCTACACAGATAGCAGCGGCTGCGGTGCCGTGTCCACTGTCAAACGACTGCTTTCGTGACTTATCTTGTGCAGTCTTAGAGGAACTGTCGGAGGGGCAGGCAGCGGACCTGACGTCTTTGGCAATGGTCATGTCTTCCACCATACTGGACTCCGGTACGACGACGCATCTCATCAGGGATCCGTCGTTCTTTTGGACCTTCACCCGAGATTCGACGGTGTCCATGAGAACGGCCAATCAGGGAAGTTTAGGCACTGAAGGCCACGGAGACTGCGTTGCTATACTTAAGCTAGGTGATAAATGGATCCGTTTGAGGTTGCAGGGGTGTCTGTATGCACCCAACGCCGTCGCCAACCTGCTATCAGTGGGTCGAATGGTAGAACATGGATGGGAGGTACGGTTCAAGGGAGGACCAAATCGGTGCGAGCTGCTTCACAGCAACAAGTCTCTTGGGCACGTCAACATGCGTGGACAGCTGTGCTTCCTGAACATCGAGTTCATTCGACCATCTGGACAAGGTCCTGCTGAGACATCGGGTCTGACCGCATTTGCACCAACCACACTCACCTGGGATCTCTGGCACACAAGGCTGGGACATGCTGGTGGCAACATAGCTAGATTTCTTCCACTGACAGCCAGCGGGGTGCAGGTCTCATCAAACGCAACTCAGACAAGATGCGAGTCGTGCATTATAGCTAAGCATCCACGTCGACCTTATCCCCCATCCACTTCGTTGCCCACATGAGGATTCCTTGAGCTCGTTCACATGGATCTTTGCGGACCGTTTCTGGTTCCTACATTACATGGAAAGCGATATTTCATCATCTTCATCGACGATTATACAAATGCCATCAGCGTTCACCTGTTAGCAGGCAAGGACCAGGCTTACGACGCATGGCTCATGGTGAAGGCGCGCTGGGAAAACAAGTTTAACGTCAGGGTGAAGGTGATTCAAACCGACAATGGGGGGGAGTATATGGGAAACGTTTTCACAGGCAGCCTGCGAGAAGCTGGGATCGAACATCGGAGATCGGTGGCATACGCACATCAGCAGAACGGCAAGGCGGAACGGGCAATACGCACCATGGAGGGACGGGCTTTTGGAGTGAGGGCAGTCCGGACCTGTAAGAGGGAGACTCAGACTAATGAAAGGAAGTCTGTATTGTAGTCATCTAACCTGTAAGAGGGAGACTACAGATAGTTAGTAAAGGACTGTACTGTAACGAATGGATTAATAGTTACCTCAGACTAATGAAAGGAAGTCTGAGGTTCGAAGGAGAAAATGTTCAACCCAAGTGACGGGCATGATTATGTAAGGCTGTGCGATGATAGGTAAATATGCTAAGGTAAAAGCATCAATCTCCAACACGCCCACTCATCGAAGCAGAACTTAAAATATAATGCCCATACCAAGAGAAAATGTACAGTGCTTGTCTCGTGAGAGTCCTTTGGTAAAAATGTCCGCAACTTGCTCCGTAGTTGATATATACTTGACAACGACTTCGCCCTCCTCGATCTTCTCACGTACGAAGTGATGACGAATAGCTATGTGCTTGGTGCAATCGTGGAACATAGCATTGCTCGTCAGTGCGATTGCAGATTGATTGTCGACGAAGAGGGGGGTAGGAAGGTTCATCGAGTCGGCATCTAACTCACGAAGAAGTGTGCGAAGCCAGACAAGTTCTTTGGTGGCTGCGGACACGGCCATATACTCAGCCTCGGTGCTCGATAGGGCAACAGAGGATTGTTTCTTCGAGGACCAACTAACGGCGCCACCGGACAGTGTAAAGACATACCCAGTGACAGAGCGTCGGTCATTTACATCGGCTGCCCAGTCAGCATCCGAGTAGCCAATCAGATAGTTACCAGAGTCCTTCGAGTAGCGAAGTCGAGTGTCGATGGTCTTTCGAAGGTAGCGATAGACCCTTTTGAGGGCAGACCAGTGTCGGTCACCCGGGGATGCTGCGTGTCTACTTAACACGCCCACTGCGAAGGCAATATCCGGTCGTGTAGCTAGCATAGCGTACATTAAAGCACCTAGCCCGCTTTGGTATGATCTGAGATCACACTCCGGAGATTCGAGTTTCTCGAGCTTGAGGTTCTGCTCGATGGGGGTAGCGACAGTGCGACCCTCGTGCATCCCAATCCGCTCGAGGATGGTCTCAACGTAGCGTCGTTGCGAGAGCTCGATTACACCCTTGTCTCGATCACGGATAATCTCCATGCCAAGTATCCAGCGAGCTTCACCTAAGTCTGAGAGGTCGTACTCAGCAGCTAACTGCTCCTTGAGACGATCAATAGCCTCGTGGCTCTTCAAGAGGATGAGTTTATCGTCTACGTAGACAGCGACGATAACGAGGATACCATTTTCGACCTTGTAGAAAAGGCTGTGGTCTGCATTGCTGCGAGTGAACCCTAGGGATGTGAAAACTTCTCGAAGATGAGTATACCAGGATTTCGGAGCTTGTTTAAGTCCATACAGGGCACGGTGGAGTCTCCACACCGTGTCACTCGAGTCTCGGAACCCAGGAGGGGGACGAAGGTAGACTTCTTCTTCGAGTTTACCATTTAAGAATGTGGACTTGACATCCATCTGGTGGATCTCTAGATTGTACCTGGCAGCGAGTGTGAGCAGCAAACGAATGGTCGAGAACTTAGCTACCGGTGCAAAGGTCTCTGTGTAGTCCACTCCGTATACCTGCGAAAACCCCTTCGCAACGAGTCGGGCTTTATACTTATCGATGTTGCCTGTTGGCCCTCGTTTGACTTTGTAGACCCACTTCAAATCAATAATTTTGCGATCAGGTGGACGCGGTACCTCCTCATACAGTCCGATCTTCACAAAGGTTCGTAGTTCCTCGGCCATTGCAGCATACCATTGGTCTGCATCAGCACGACTCATGGCGTCTGCGAACGTAGTCGGTTCGTTGTCGCACGAAGTGCTTGCTTGGTAAGCTGTGTGCACTTGTTGTGGCACAGCCTCATCTCCACTCCTCGCCGCATCCTCGCCCTCTCCGGTCGCTTCCTCAGTGCTGCTGACCTCCACACCCTCTCGCAACGGTCCAACAACGGGTAAGGTCCTTCTTTCATAGGCATTGACAAAGAACTGAGGGTCGTCATCTCGTCCAGGCTTCTTCCTTGCCCTGGAAGACCTTCTGAGGGGTGCAGGTGGTATTGGCACTGGATATGGACCTGGGGGTCGAGGCGTCGCACTTGGGCGCTGCTGAGAGGTTCGAGTAGGTTTACTAGGTCGCCCTAGGTGTGTTTCAACTGTTTTTGGTGCGAGGTTGTCCTCAGAGGCGGTTTTTTCAACTTTAGGCATCTTTTCGAGCTCGGGGGGCGATCGGGCTTGATCCTCTTCGATCGGTGGGTCGATTAGGTCGTATCCATCATTGGACAGGGTCTCCCAGTATCCTGGGTCGCTGTCCCCCCCATCCAGACTCTTATCATCAAGATCTGGAGTCTTTTCCTCTCGAGGTGCGTCCATCTTTGTTTCAGTGCCTCGATACTCATTCGTAGGCGCTAACCTCTTCGTTCCTTTAGTCACTACATCTATCTCGACTCGGTCGAGCTTCTTCCCAGTCCCCTCATCGAAGACGACATCGCGAGACTCGACAATTCGCCCACTGGCTCGATGAACACATATGTACGCACTTTTATTCTCCGAGTATCCGAGGAAAGTGCATTCGAGTGACTTCACATCAAGCTTCTGACGCTTCTCTTCAGGGATATGCGCATGTGCCGTGCATCCGAAGACTCGTAGGTGGGCGACCGAGGGCTTGTTCCCTGTGTAGGCCTCGTAGGGGGTAGACTTTGATTCGAGCGACTTCGTAGGGAGACGGTTTATAATATGGGCAGCATGTAGTACTGCATCCCCCCAGTACTTGTTTGGTAGGCCCGCATCGTTGAGCATCGCACGTGCGCACTCGACTATTGTGCAGTTCATCCGCTCTGCTACTCCGTTCTCCTGAGGTGTGTAGGCATTCGTCTTCTCGTGATGAATCCCTTTTACCTTCAGATAGGCTTCGAACTCCTTTGAGGTATATTCACCACCTCCGTCACTGCGAAGGTAATTTGGTGTACACCCTGTCTCGGCTTCAGCACGGGCGAAATATTCCTTGGTAAGGCCCAGGACTTCATCCTTTGTCTTGATTAACCGGACCACTAGGTGATGAGAATGCCCATCGATAAATGTTACGAAGTAGCGATGTCCAGCTCGAGAGGTGGTCTCCATGGGTCCGCAGACGTCTGTGTAGGTCCTGTGCAGTACAGTCGGATTCTGCACCTCTGACCTCGTCGTTATTGGCTCGCGGTGCTGCTTGCCTTTCAGGCAGGCTTTGCATGTCGGCGAGTCATGCTCTTTTGACCCAGTTACCTCCATACCAGCTACCAAGTCCTTCTCATCCAACCTTAGGACACTTCGGATGTTCGCGTGTCCGAAGCGACGATGCCAGATGTCAAGTGTGGCTTTCGATGTAGTTGTACGAGATGCGAGTGCAGAAAGGGGTTCGTTGTAGTCGAGAGCATCAGGTGACGAGACAATGTATGCTGTATGATTGCCGGAGCTGACAGTTGCATCTAGGATATAGAGGGACTTCTGTCTGGTTGCCTGGGCGACCACTTCGTCATTTGCTATTACTCTGCATCCTCGATTTCCGAAGGTAACTTGTAGTCCCTTTGAGGCGAGAGCGGGTACTGAGAGAAGGTTGGTATCGAGGTCTGGCACGTAGTACACATCTCGAAGGATGGTAGGACTGGCTTGACCGTTGTCTAGGTGCATGGTTACTTCGATCCTGCCCTTGCCGGTGGCTAGAATGGATCTGCCATCACCGATGATGACGGGTTGAGTCGGATTTAATTTCTGGAAGGAAACAAACCATGGGCGCTGGCAGCACATGTGTGCTGAGGCACCGGAGTCCACTACCCATTCGGATATACTTGTATCAGGACGTGACCGAGCCATGAAGAGACGAAGAGGTGAGACATCATCTTCGACCTGAACTATCTTTGCTGACAGCTCCGTCTTCTCCTTAGGCTTTTCCTTGTCGGTTTGCGAGGTAGACTGCGAGGTAGGCTTAGAAGCCTCGTCCGCTTTCTTTTTATAACACTCGCTCTCCAGGTGTCCAGATTTCCCACATGGCTTGTAGGTGCATTTCTTCTTCTTCTTCTTGTCTGCCGGTTTTGATTTTTTATTAGCGCTCGTTTTGGCAGCAAGTGCAGAATGGCTGGTTGAGGCCTGCCGTGACTTTTCCTCGATGAGGACTTGGGATTTAACGGTGTCGATTGTAAGCTGGATTTAACGGTGTCGATTGTAAGCTTGTCATTCGATGACATGAGAATGGTGCGGAGGGTAGAGTATGATTGAGGTAGCGAAATTACCATCGCAATCGCAACGAGTGAGTCGTCGAGAGGTTGACCGAGAGAGGCCAGTATATGGGATTTCTGATGCATCGCATTTAGCTGTGTCTCCATGGGCTGGTCATCTGCCAGTGTCCCTCAGAAGAGGTCACCGATAATATATGCAATGCTCTGCTTCCCTTTTCCTTCATATCTATCACCTAGTTTCTTCCAGGTTGCCGCCGCAGAGGTCTCGTACATGACACCACTCAGTGGTTCATCTTTGAGGGTAAGGGTTATTTGCGCGCATGCCTCTTGGTCCTTGGTTAGCCACTCCTCATATTCGTCTGGGTGAGAGTTGGCATTCAGAGCAGTCGTCTCGGTGCCAGCAACTACATTCCAGAGGTTTCGAACTGACAGTACTTTTTTCATACGAAATTTCCACATCTGAAAATTCGAGCCATCATTTGCGAGTGCTTCTATGTCGTATAGTCTGCTGGATGCATGTGCTACTTTGGCACTTCCAGAGGCTGAGGCACTTGCAGATGGTCCAGCCCTTGTCGTAGACCCAGTAGGTCCAGCTGTCGAGACGGAGTGTGCGGGAGTCGATGACATTTCCTGTAGCTAGTAGTGGTACCACTTTATTCGAGTTTGAATTAAGTTAGAGCTTGGGGCTCATAACCTTTTGGAGTGAGGGCAGTCCGGACCTGTAAGAGGGAGACTCAGACTAATGAAAGGAAGTCTGTATTGTAGTCATCTAACCTGTAAGAGGGAGACTACAGATAGTTAGTAAAGGACTGTACTGTAACGAATGGATTAATAGTTACCTCAGACTAATGAAAGGAAGTCTGAGGTTCGAAGGAGAAAATGTTCAACCCAAGTGACGGGCATGATTATGTAAGGCTGTGCGATGATAGGTAAATATGCTAAGGTAAAAGCATCAATCTCCAACACGGGCCTTGGCAGCTTTGAATCAAGCTGGTCTGTCAGCCGCCTACTTTGGAGAGGCAGTTCTTACAGTGGGTTATCTCTGGAACTTAACCAGCACGCGCATCCTCCCCGACAACAAGACCCCCTTCGAAATGTTACACGGGTACAAACCAGACCTTTCCCATCTGCGAGTGTTCGGTTGCCGCTGTTTCTCCCGAATACCGCCCGAATGTCGTGCAAAGAATGGACCGCATTCCTCGCTGGCGCTCTTCATGGGTTATCCCGATGGCATCAAGGGATGGCGACTACGGGATTGTGCGACCGGAACTTTCTTCAACAGCAGGGACGTCGTCTTTGATGAGGGATCTGTCATGTGCAGGGGAGACTCGTCGTTAGATCGCTCGTCATCACAGTCTAGAGTGGACACGCCACAGGTTCCGACACCCGTACCTTCCGCTGCAGATGCACCACAAGCTGAGTTGCGCAGATCCACTCGTCCCAGGGTGTTGACGGAGAAGGGGAAAGCACTGGCTAGGGAAGTTCAGGCGATGAGAGACAGATTCGAGATGGCTCGGACTCGTACCGCTGCAGCTCCAGATATGAGTGAGGGGGTGGACAGTGACGTTAGCAAGGGGGTGTCGATCGTTGAGGAGGAAGATGAGGACGGGGACGAGGCCTTTTCGGAACATCAGGTCAATCTCATAGTTACAGAACAGTCTCACCTCTCCATTAGAAGTGACAGGCGAAGGGATCCCAGTCAGCCAGGATATGACATGTCAGTTCCACCAGCAACGTACGAGGAGGCGATGAAACGCTCTGATTGTGTCGGGTGGAGAGAAGCGATGGAGAGGGAGTTGGGGACGATGAAAGAGATGGGAGTTTGGAAACTGGTTGAGCCACCGCCGGATCGGAAACTCGTGGGAAACCGATGGGTCTTCGAGTTTAAGCCGGTCGACTTGAAGGGAGGTTCAAAGTACAAGGCACGCCTCGTTGCACAGGGCTTCTCACAAGTGCCAGGCATTGACTTTCATCAAACTTATGCTCCGGTGGCGAGACAGGTGTCAGTAAAGCTTCTTGTGGCGCTGGCAGCTCAGCACAACTGGGAGCTGGATTGTTTCGATGCAAAGCGGGCCTTTCTTCACGGTAAACTCTCGGAGGAGATCTACATGAGGCAACCACGAGGATTCGAGCAGTACAATGAGGCAGGGATGCTTCTCGTCTGCTCACTCTTACGCTCTCTATATGGACTCAAGCAAGCCGCGTTCGATTGGTATGTCACGTTGTGCGATCTGCTGAGGGAGCTCGGTTTTACCAGGTCAGATGTCGATCTGGCGGTCTTCTTCTTTGACAAAATGGGAGACGACAGACTGAGAATTGTTTGCATCATAGTCTGGCATGTCGATGATGGTCTTGGGGGTTGTAATAGCAGGCGCTTCCTAGATTGGGTAAAGTTGAGGATAGGTGAGCGCTTTGGCATCAGTGATTTAGGCACCGTATCGCTATACCTGGGTATCGAAATCGAGAGAAGATGTGAGACGCGAGAGGTCTGGATCCACCAGGAGTCGTACATCGACCATATTTGCGAGGAGTACGGACTTGCAGACGCCAACCCTGTATCGCTCCCTATGGACCCGAATCACCCGTTTGGACGAGACCAGGACGTCTACCCTGACGTACCAGATCTAGCCCATGCCTATAGGAAGGTCGTAGGGGAGTTAACCTATCTTGCCACGTGTAGTCGCCTGGACATAGCACAGGCAGTCCAATGCCTAGCCCAACAGTGCGCATGCGTGGAGCCACGTCATTTTGCCGCTGCGAAACGACTCCTGCGTTATCTAAAAGGGACAAAACCACTCAGGATTCACTATGGGAATCCAAACGTCGATCATTCCCCACACGCCTTCACTGATTCGGACTGGGCAACGTGTCCAGCAAATCGTGTCTCCGTCACTGGCTACGTTTGGTTCTTCTATGGGGGACCTATAGCTCATGCATCTAAGAAACAGCAGACGTTAGCCCTCTCGTCCACGGAGGCAGAGTACATGGCGTTAGCTGCGTGCGTGCAGGAGGGACTATGGTTGCAGTCGGCGTTGCGGTCACTACGTCAGGCGTTTAATCCTCCGTTCATCATACATGCGGACAATACAGGAGCAGTGTCCCTTTCTTCTAACCCAATCAATCATCCTCGTACGAAACATATTGACGTTCGCTACCACTTCCTTCGCGAACACGTCACCAAGGGGGAGTTTACACCCAGGTGGATCCCAACGCAATGGAACGTTGCGGACATTCTCACGAAACCTCTCGCTCGCGCGTCTTTTCAAAGCCATCGAACGGGTCTATCACTGGTGTCGCGCTGAGGGGGTGTGTTGGACGATGTTTGGTACGGACGTATGTAGGTCTCGGACTTCTGACTTTACAGCGACGACACTTGTCGTGATGCGACCACGTGACGCTTACACGCATATATCTTACCCCTTTCTTCCTTTCTTCTCTTCTTTCCTCAGCGCGTTGTCAAACCGCTGAGGTATGTTTACGATAGACTTGGTGACGTCAGTAGCTGACACTTCACGGTAGAGACTTTGTTCCTAGGTTAGCGATTGCACGAATGTAGCGCGTTGTCAAACCGCTGAGAGACTTTGTTCCTAGTCTGTCTACATCAACAACTGCACCGAAAGTAAAGGGACACGGAGGCAGCACGCCTTATCTGTACTCACAACAGGGCATGGGTATAGGAGGGCCCAAAATCTGAAAGTGCCATCGTGAACTGGGAGTTGCCGAGATCGCAACCGGAATGTGTTCTACAGGCTGATGCACGTAGTACCCATATCAGTCTTGTCAAAGACTACCTTTTTCTATTACAGTGAAAACAGATCAGGTCAGCAACTCCACAAAACCAGCCCTCACAAACTCTCAGGCTTGTGTGCCTATCCAGCGATTGACTCGCGAGTGGACAGTACAGCTTCTACGCAGAGATCGAGAATATCGTGGAACAAAGGGAGTAGTTACGTTGGGTGGTCAAGTAGATTACATAACGTCTTAATGACGTCGAGCGGGAGACGGAGCGCTCAGCTCGTGTGATGAGTCTGTAATATATTGATGCACAACGAAGAGTGCATCAGGAAATTAACAAAGGTGCTTTTTCGACTTCTGATACTTTTCCAATGTCACGAAAGCTCGGAAAGGTACAAAAGCTTACATAAGCATCCAAAGCTGAGCTAACCGAAACTTTAATTATAAGTAGGTACGATTCATAAGCTACGAAGTGCTCGAAGCACCATGCTCTAGGGAAAGCAATCTGATCACGCTGAAAGCTCAAAAAGGTGGAACCAAAAAATCGCATTTTTTGTAGTAGTCACTACTAGTTAGTAATACGGTCACCGTTGCTACATAATCAGAATGCAATTTCGAATGCGTGATGATCTGCAAACCTGTTGACATAGAAAGATCTGAAAATGTCATACGAAACATTCGGGTGGATTCCACGAGGGATGTCTGATGTACCGTAAACTGGGATGAGGTGTGCGGCCCGAAAAATTGTGTCAATATGGATGACCGCTAGGTTGGGCTGATGACTCGTCATGAAGCTCGGTTTGACTACCCACATCCCAGTGTCTTCATTGGCACAGTCTCCATGTCGATCAAACCACCGGACAAGAGCACAGCGGTAGACGGTCTGCCGAAAAGTAAAGGAGAAAAAACAATGTATGCGAGCGACGTCCATTCCTCGCATCCCATCTTGGTCTGGATCAGTGATAATAAATGCGCAGTCATTTCGTGGGCCTTCATTTCTCCAGTTCAATGTCGCACGTATATATTCACGGCGCATGCCACCAGTACCACATAAGTCACTTGGCGCATAAAACGTCGAAGAGGCGGAGGAGAAAATCGATATTTTCCCTTCATAGAAGGGACATTCCAGAAGTGGAACCTCGGAAGGATGACGTGGATCGTTGGGATGAAGCTGGATAAAAAGGAACGCTCGAACAAGGTGAGCGAGTGATGGGATTGAGAGCTCATGTGCCAAAGCGGGTATATGCTTGGCTCGCTTTCGTTCTAGTTGATGTTAGCGTGTGGAAATGTGATGAATTGGTTCAACTCACGGGGTGTCCTTGCCAGTAGAACATGCGCTTCCACACGTGGTCCTGCTACCTCTCCGGAATCTTCTGGGTCGTCAATATGGCTGGCCGACTTCTCGGCCACATGATCTTCTGTGTCGCACTCCGAGTCAACGTTTGTCATATCCCGTGCGCCATCCTTGAGTCGATTGTGCTCAACTTCAAGTGCTTTGCATCAGCTTTGGCTAAAAATGTTTGAATGTCGCATATGCTTACCGAGTGCATTGAGAAGAGCGGATACCCCAGCAGCGGAAGAGAGCATGCCTCGAGCAGAAAAGTCAGTACGGGCTGATGCAAGCTTATCCAGACGCTGGTTGATGATAAGCATCTGTCCCAATGCTTTGAAATGGCTCGTACGCCGGTAAGGCTTCTTCACTGCTTTGATATGCTTCGACTCTGTAATGGATGAGCATAGACCATTCGGGGCACCAAACAATTTGATAAGGTCATGGTAATGCTTGAGCGAGTGTTGTCGTGGAAGGGAAAAGGTGAAGACGACACCAGTAGTCTTGAAAACTTCACGATAGTGATGAAAGCGGTCCAGCGCGTCATTGATGAGGTCAAGGTCACTCTCCGTGATGACACTCTTGCGGACAAGGTAGCAGAACTCGAGGAATGCACGGAACGTGCGTACTACAGCTTGGGGGACATGGCCTTCAATGGCCGGCAGATAGACCTACCAAGAGCATTAGACACCGTGACGAAGTCCCACACGATGACTAGTAAAATATCATACCTTCATCAAAGCTTTTGAGTCGTCCCCAGTCCACTGTTTAAAATGGCGACCTTCGGGGAAGCGACGGAGTCCAGGAAATGGAGCGACGGCTGCTATTCTGTTGCTAGTATTAGTATTAAGCCGTGAACAGTATCGGCACTGAAAAGAACACACCTTCGATCTATGTCATCCAAGATCTTTTCCGCCTGTTTTTTTCCATGCTTAAGGATCAAGTACTTTTCTACCCACTCAACCAGGTGATCCTTGAATGCACCTTTTATAATTTGATGTAGGATGTCCGGTGATAGGAGGCTGTAAATGTCTGCTCGAGGAAAGTCGTTGGTGAAAGGCTACCTCAAGTATGTCAATATCCGCATACACAAACGTCTGACAAAGAGTAGGCAATACTCACAATGATGTCACCCACAATCCCGTACTCATCCCACAGGTCCAATAGGTCGAACTCTGCAATGAGAGTATCGGCATGTTCTCGTGACCTATTTAATGCATCCCCGTCAAGGTTGCCTCGCGTAGCGAGACACCTAGTGAAAGAAGGTCAGTAGAGTAAAAGAATGATACTACGGATCTTACCTTGCACACCAGTTTCGGACTATGCATGCTAGTAATGCCTGCTCTTCATAGTCAGCAATGTAAGGGCCAAGTCCGTAGACAACCCGGCGGTAGTGGTGGTCACCAAAGCGAACATGATCTGGCCTCGTCATGTATGGCTTGAGGATGCTGAGTATGCGAGAGAGGGAAACATGGAATAGTTGTCGGCGGAACTTGCGGAATGGTGCCGTCTGTGCAAACTCCCGAGTAGCTAATCACAGACAACTGGTTAACGATACAATCGTCACAGAAAGAACAGTATTACCTTACTTTTTGGTACAGCAAGGAATGCGATGAGGGAAACTCCATGGCGGTGAGCACGGCGCATGCTGTTGTGGATGTTCCCTACTGACAAGTAGAGAGGATAGTAATCATGCTGACCCGTGGCAACAGAAACGGTGGTCTTGTCACTACCAAGGATGATAGGGACAAATGTTGACCCCTTACACTCCGGGTGATCATTGGCAATGACATCCTTTGAAACACTGTAAGCACGAGTGACCTGGCCAAAAGAAAGAAAGAAACACATACAGCCTGATCCCACGCCCAGTCACCAGACATGAAGTCTTGAAAGCGACGTTTGCCACTCTTCGAGTCATATTCACGGTAAGGTCTATAATCCATCTGGGCAGCGAGGTCTGGATTGCTCAGCATGTTGCGGATAGTTTCTAGAGGGCAGCGAAACCAGACATCAAACTGGGCTTGCATCCATGGTGCTGGCTCGTCGAGGTTGTGGGAGTATTTGATAGAGAAATTCTGCCATTTTACGTCACCTAAACATGTTCTGTCAATGGTACTGTACAAGTCTTTGTGACACGTGAAGAGCGGCTTTGGCTGTCCCCCTGCCTCAACTAGTGATGCAGCCCACATGTCGAGTAGCATGTCGATATGGTCTGCAGGCATCTGGTTCCGGGTATAGAGGAAATCAGCAAGCTCGAATCCAAGTTGACTGGAGTAAGGGAACCAGTCATCCGGTGACTTTGGTTCGGGTGGTTGTGGAGGGGTGCTGCGAGGAAGAGGCTGAGCGTTGATACCACATGGAATTCCTGAAGACAAAGTGAATACAGATACAGGGTGAGACGCAGATGACATACCCGTTAGGATGGGGTGGTAATTGCGGAAGACCGGGTTGCCTGACCCAAAAAACTCGCTGTCGAATTCATCATTGGTCGAAGGAGTTTGTGCACGGCTCTCAGTTTCATTAAGGGCATCTCCCCAGTGGTCTTCTTCAGCAGGCTCCAGGCGAGCATGACAAGTCAGCAGGGTAACTTGGGGATCGGCAGTCGGCGGGGGGAAGAACGGATGTTTTGCATGGTGGTGTTGAGTGAGGCCAGACTGGTTTTTGAACCATCGGTTACAGCCCAGTGCACTACAAGGGTAGCGCAGCTGGATGCCACGATGGACAGTCGGATCAGAAGTATGGGGATTCATAGCCTATGTAGTCAGGATGGCAGGAATGGAGAACTGGCGGAGAATGGAGGATGGACGGAGGCCAGGATTGGGATTGGGAGCCGAAGATCAGACAGTTGTGCTGACCTGGCTGGACATGCCAGAATTCAACAGGGTCAATGACAGGCTGGCTACTTAGACTGAAAGTTTAGAACAAACCTTCATAAAATTTTCGCCTCTCTCCCTTCACCTCAACATTCCTTACCATGGCCAGCAGTGCCAGAGCTCCCACTCCATTCAGCATCACCGTCCCAGACGATGAGGGGGCACCTGCACCTCCTTCCCCTCGTAGAACTCGGCCTAGCAATGCAACAGCCAAACCTGGGCTGCCTGACAAGCCAGCCCCACGAAGGACTCCGGCACAGAAGCAGGCTGACAAACAGCATGCTCAGCACATAAAGGATGTCAAGAAAGCGAGTATGGAGAAAGCTTACCAGCGACTGGGCAACCTGGAGGAGGAAATGGCAGCGTCACAAGCCATTGTGAAGGGTGAGCGGGCGCCTGTGTGACCCAAGCCTCGTCCTGTGGCAAAATTGCGTAGGGAAGGAGCGGGTCAGTATTTCCACAGTAGTATGTCGACTTGGACTCACCCATGTAACCAGTTTACCTAGGACTGGGTGATCTGGAAGACGAAGTGACAGCGGTGCCAGCCGCTGTGAATGGCAGCCAGGCGCCTGTGTGACCCAAGCCTCGCCTTGTACCTCGTCCCGCGGTGGATAGAGATGAGCGCCAGGAGGATGGGGAAGGAAAAGGTCAGTATTTGTATAGCATGCTGACTCGGACTCACCTTCACAACGTGTACACAGCCGAGGTCACCAGACCTAGCAAGCCTCTCAGGGTGAAGTCTGCTGATCACGGTGATTCAAGTATCAGGCTTCGAGATGCCATAAACAAGGCATGGCCAAAGAAGCGAAAGGAGGCTGCAAGTGGAATGACGTGTAAAGGCATGCGAGGTAATTCGGATGAAACCGTGTTGTAAGTCCCACTTCATTCTCACCCTTAGTGGCTGCTGTTGATTGCGATGTTACTCCTCACTGACTCCACTGTCTTTTTCCTCAATCGGATTTGGGAGCACAGACTCGATGACAAGAAAGTTTTACTTGCTGGACGGGTCAAAAATTGGGCGAGCGTCGTCAACGCGAATGCGACACCCACCAGTCACCATTCCAACCCAGCTGCCCCACCTCTGAGCCGTTCTTCTAAGGATACCAAGGAGCCGGACATTCTTGACGAAGAGAACGACAGTCAAGAACGTGGATATGCTATCCAGCATGGCACTTGGATCATGCCAGCTTCTGATGCAAGTACAATTTGCTCACACTTCTTGTCACTCACGTGTCTACAGGTTGAGGTATATGACGAGTTGAACAGTGCCACCGGTGCTGAAGAAGCAATGGCACGTAAAACTCCAAGTGCCATCCAGCATAGCACTCGGATTGCAGCAGCTATTGATGTAAGTACAGTTTGATCATCGTTCTTGTTAGTAGTCACATGTGTCAACAGGTTGATGGATATGACGAGTTGAATATTGCCACTCAAGGTCTCAAGCGGAAGCGTGCTGCTGAAGACGATGGAGATACGGTCTCTGATTTTGAACTAGATACTGAGGTGGGAGACACGGAAGACCTCGTGATGGATGGACCCCGAACGACTACTCAGGTTTGACCCAATTTTTCACATTGAATCCGCTGACATGCTCTTCTTATGCAGACATCTCTGATGGTGATAGAACCAACCCCATCAAAGACTACCAAGGCCAAAGAAGTAGCGCTTCCGAAGTCCATTTCTATCTCTGCGAGCGGATCCTCAGCGGGTGGCGACATCACTGTTAGCCACTCTGACACCACACTGTCTACAAAGTTGAAAGGCAAAGCGACCAAACTAGATCTCCCGCCCCTTTTGCGAAACGATCGCAACTATAAATTCGCTAAGAATGTTCTTCCCTCCCTTTTGCTTTGGTACGGAGACGAGGGCAATGTCTGGTCGATATCTGAAGAGGATGTCATTCACGTCCTCAAGGCCATCATTCAGGTGGTGTATCCGATGTTTGACAGGTTTGATGAAATTCATCATGGCACGGCGATCTATGGACTGGTAAGCCACCTCGTTGTGATTGACCGTATGCTCACTTGTCATTGCAGACAATACAGAGACTCACGCGTTGGCGGCATAACTTTGCATCTACAGCAGTTGTTCTCGTACTTGACTTCTTCAAGGAAAATTCTGACCTCAACATCGAGACATTTTGCAACATTCTCCTGGAGGATCAAGCATTTGCATACGAGGACCTTGATACCAGTGATTCGACCAAGGCCTTCCGCTCGTCCCTTGTACTTGAACTCCTCAGTACTGCGCATCTCCAGCAAGTCGACGGCTGGGTAGACGTTCCAGCACTCCAGCTAGCAGAGAAACATGCTTGCGGCATCAAAGGGGCACTCGCAATGAGCACCGCTGCGGTAAGTGATGATAAATGTATATTTATTTCACTTACAAAACAATACTAGCTCGAGCGCGCCATCAAGGCCGTGCGTGAATATGCAATGAGTGGGGAAGACACTATCACCGACCAGCTTGCTGGTATCCGCAGAAAAGGCAAGGCTGCAGTGAAGACCCCCCGTTCTCTGAGCAAGGCCTCGGGGAAAGAGAGCTCGGCTACAAGCCAATTCTCGCAGCTCAACTGGGGCGAGAAAACCGGTTTCTACCTCGCCTCCATCAGCAACCGAGATGCTCATGCCCTTCAAGAGATCGTTTCAATTGCCCGTGAAATGTGTGCTGGAAATGATCTGCCGGTCAACAATGCTGACAACGAGTGTGGGTCTCTTGACCCACGTGCACGCATGTGTATGTTTTATTTCTTTTCGCCATGTATATTGTACTGAACGGGTATCTTAGAATGCCCCGGGGCACCACTTTTCGTCTCTGCCAATCGCAAATGCCATTCCCTCACCCCGCCTTCATCAATTGTTCACAGGTTTCGCATTTTTCGTTTTTGGATATCCCCAGCCAGCCGATTGTTCCCGTCGTATCCGACTACGGCTTCACTCATTTCTCGTCCGCTCGTCGCTCAAACTAGGTACAGCAGTCAGTACTAGTATAGCGGCTTCTTTATACCCAATATTACTTTTGATGCTCTCGAAAGCAAGTGCGACTTTGCGAAGCAGCAGGAAAGCTTCAAAAAAGTTCCCAAAAAGGAATAAGATCTGCTTGAATAAGCTTGAAGATGCTTTTCATACACTTGGTAACATTGGTAGTAAAAGCAGTCAAAAAGTGAATAGAAAGTGCGAGAAGCAACCTTGCACATTTCCTGATGGAGTTCATCTCCAAGAACAGGGAAAGGGGAAGTCGGATTGACGCTGTTCGCTGATTTTGCCTCTCGTTATCCGTCATTCGTAACACTGGCAATCATCCAATGATGTTCGACCATTCTGAAATATTGTTTCCGGGGTAAGCGGATTGGCTGAACGCATTGAAGAGGTGGGACTACTTCTGATCCCTTTTGATCTCATCCCAAAAGCTCTCTTTTAAAGCGCCTGGCTCGCTGAGTGTATGGTCCATCATTCGATGCCCAGTCCAGAGAACCCAGAACCGATTAGTCTCAGAGAAAGAAAAGGTATCTGAGTTGCACATGGTGACAGCCTGTGGATAAGGTTACTATCTTTCTGCAAGAAGCATAGAGCCGCGGTATTGTTCTACGAGCAATGAGAGTGAGCTTCCGTCGAAGATCACATCCCACAACATGGAAAGTCTGTCATGAGCGGGGTCACTTCTGCCAGAAGCACTAAGAGCAACGTCTTGCAAGCTATAAGTCGATATCAACATCATTTGGCAATCGCTTGTATGCCAGGAACGGTCTCCTTGAATATCACAGCAAGTGATGCCAAGTTTGGGGTAGCTATTCTAAGCCTCAGGTGAAAAGAGTTCTGGACTTACTGGGCTCAGTATAACGCCGTACCACATGACGTCGAAGCATCAGCATACGTATTCAATTCATTTCTTGTGCGCAATATATCCATGACTAGGAATCACACTCGAGCAGCGGCATGTTAGCCTTGCACTGGCGGAGGTATTTCTCTAAAAGGTGACCAGCATATTGATCTAGGACATACTGGTTTAAACAGAGCCCAGCTGGCAGGCCGGAGACGTTCACTCAGCGTGGACACTCAAGAATGAGTCATTACTTCGTGGTAGCAAATGCAAGATTTGTTCTGTGAAGTGGATTACAGTATGGAGAGCAAAAAGTGGTAAACAACCAATAATCTGGCATACTACGGAGCGGTGGTCAGAGAACCGAGCAAGACCAGTCCTTTGGGCTTTGTCCGTCCTCCCCCAAAATTGATAGCGGTGAAAAGAAGTTCCACTTTTGCTGAAGGATCGGGTTTATGAAATCCTACTTGGATTACGTAATACATAGATTAGATGCATGCAATTTCTACAGTAAAACGAAGAAGCTTTATTATGGGTGGGGGTATCATGCGACAATCAATGCACGATATGCCCCCCGCTCACAACACCCAGCATACTCATGATATGATAACATGGGCACATTGCCAGCAGTCTATTAGGATATCTCATCGAGTTTGTTGCACTGGCTTGTACCCAAGACACTGCCGGCAGATCTATCATATAATTGAATCTTGTTGTGTAATTTGTTCCAAACTTTGTGAAAATTATGCGTTACCTGTCGCATGATAGTACTCGGATACCAAAGAACTGTACTACATATTCTCTACTTTGTACAGAACGAGTCAGCAGTCGCACAACTGTCACAAGACTGTGATACATGCTTCGACGGGCTCCGACTCGGCTCCTTGGGCGCACAGAGAACAGCAGGTTTTGAACTCAGCTGTGGGCAAGGGTTCGGCGGTGACAGAGCATGATCTTCCGGCGAGACTAGCTGCTATTATGCTAGTGTCTAATTTACTTCAGCTCCGATTGTTGTGGATCATGTTGAAGGTGACATCTGTGATGGCCGGACAACTAAGGTGTGTGGTTGCACATGTGTCGACTTTTTTGTACTGCTGAGGGCATACGCTAGGTGGGCGCTCCATATACTCTGTAACGTAATATGTTTATGGCGACCATACTGGAAGTAGTTCAGTCGGTACGAAGTAGGTTATTGGTGGATACCATTGCAATTACAACTGGGTTGCGGATGCCGGCATGTCTGCCGTTTTTGGAAGCAATTCTTGGTTGCAACGAGACAGTGTACAGGATCGTGAAACGGCCCCTCAGAGGGTGGGATGTCCACTGGCAGCGTGCCACACGCTGCAGTTTCAACTTTGCGCCAAAACTTGCTAGTAGCCGCCACCTGACTGCCATTGGCACATGTACGTTTTGGAGATAGGGTGATGCCAACTAATAAGCAGACGTCGGAGTCAGATGACGTTTTCTTCTACCTCATGGATTCAGTCGTATGTACCCAAGGGTCTTGAACGGCTCGAATATGAAACAATAAGAATCGGCCCTGGATCTGACCATAATTCGGCCTAACATGGAGGAATGGTGGAGGCCTAGACGGGCCCAAGGGAAGCCCGAGAGAATTGCATTGCTGTTAGTAGTGAACACAGCCTAATGATAAATTAACGCCACGGAAGCCATGGTCATAAGTAGTTCATCCTCCTTCACGTCGAAGAGAAAAAAGCAGCCGTCGAAGACCAACCACGTTGTGTCACCCTGTCGATTAGCATGACGTGCAACGAGGTAGTTGAACGTCAGGTTTGATTCTTACCTACACCGCATGGCTGTCACTCCTATTTTGGGCGTTGAAGGTTATCTTATGTCTTACCGAGACACCGGACACTTGCACGAGGCTATTTAGTTCGGCTAGTCGGACAGATATGGAAGACCAAAATGACAAGACGTTTGACAAAATCCACATGCACGTGCACATCCAATACCATAATGACGTCATGAAACCCCAACCTTCTGCCATTCAGCGGACATGCCGGGGACGTACATCTACCATGACCGTCTCTGTACGCGGGACAGCAAGAGTGCGTTTGGTTGTTTTGGGTGGCCACCATGACTCAGAGCCTTTGTTCACAGGGGTAATTTCGAAGCGGTGTAGGAATATTATGGCAGCCAATTTGAGCTCGTACATCGCGATATACCTGCCCTTGCACTGACGATTCCAGAGAACGTGTTAGTTCAAAGCCAATAACTTCAACACACTGGGGCTCACCAAGTGTCTGCCGACGCCAAGGCAAAACCATGGGTTACCGTCCGTGGGGAGTCGTCCTTCCCGGTAGTCACCATGAGCAAACCGATCAAATTTGAACTTGTGGCCGTCCGTGTAAGAACTCTCATCCAAATGAGCAGCTTGAGCGTTGCCTAGAATGTACTCCCCCTTCGGTACTAATACGGTTCTTCCCCCATCCTTGAACTCCCAATCACGCTTGGCGATACGGAAGACAACGAACATAACAACGACCCTCATCGTTTCCAAGATGACGGAGGTGAGGAGAGGGAATGCTTTGCCCTCCAACTCCTTGGGCTTCACGTTGGCCAAAAACGTCTCGAAGTCACCGAATTCCGTTTTGATCGCCGTATCGATTTCGTTCCGCACGGCGACGAGGGCATCGTGATCGTTGAGTAGGAACAGGAACATCCACAATCCTACGACAGACGTATTTGAGTGCATGCCCCACAAGAACGTAAGAATGTGGCCAGTTGCTGCCGTGAGAGGGATATCATTCTCCCGGAACAATTTCTTGAATGCGGAACCTAGCGGGCCGTCGGCATCAGAGACGTCCTCGGTACTCAAATAGTCGCTGTACTTGGCGACCACCCTTCTCCGAGCACGCTCAGATTTCCACGGCCAAAAGGGTACTTTGAAAAAGCGTTCGGGCATGCTGTTGTCCAGAGTGCGCAAATCGTAGTACGTCCCAGAAGGGAACCTAGTACCAAACAAGGCCAAGTTTGTGGCAACATATAAGGGCTCATTGATGAAATCCATGAGCGACACGCGGGCGGTCTCCATCTCCGTATACGGCGTAATCCTGCTGTACACGGCCTGAGCTATTGTAGGAACAAAATCTTCGAGAGCGCGTCTCGACAGACGTTGGTCAAGCATGGGGAAGATTAACTGAGTGATGACACGGTAGACTTCAGGACCACCCTTGCGCCCAGAGACCGCTTCGTAGATGTCGATATGAGTAGTGTGAGCCCCGAGGGCACCTGGGTCCGTTGCGTACATGGATGATATAACGGATGCGGAGGACGTGACCACAACCTCGCGGCCACCTATCAGCACTTTGTAAACGCTTCCGTACTTCTTACTGCAGAGAACGAACTGTTAGTAAAGATCCACCGGATCCACTGGATGCACTTACTGGCAATTAGCCAAAAATTCACTCGGGCTGTTCATGTAGTGCAACGCTGAGCCTAGCCAAGGTAGGAGAGTCGGGACTCGGGGAGGGAACGTCTCGCCTTTCGACCCGGAGTAGAACAACGAGTAGGCATATGCAATAGCCGCTACGGCGATCCCATACGCAACTAGAGACATCGTTGTCGTAGAGAAAGGAGGGAAGGGCGAACAATGACCGTCCTGGAAACACAGGAAGAGACTGCCAGTAATTTAATGGGACACCAAGAACCGATGGTGCTTTTCCCAGGGGGTTTTCGGAGTATATTTCCATGAGGTACTACTCGGCCCATCGGTGACATTTCCTTGCGGTTGCTGATACGGTGGCATTACGAGAGGGAGTCTCCTGTGTTTACTATATTCACTCACCAGGAAGGCACTGTATTCGTTGATGCGTACATCCCTGGCGTTCGGAGACCTCCCAATCTTGGGCGTGAGCTGTTATTAGTCCAAGAGCCACTGGAGCGGGCTCATATTTGACTACCAAATATAGAAGCTTGGAATATAATATATTATTAGTAAGCCTCATTATACTTTATCGTCTGCTTGCCGATCAGGCAATGCCTCCTGCCGACCACGAGTATCTCTCTACCGAGTTTCCAGCCGAGGGACCGAAGTAGGTTTGACAGAAAGTGCGAGGCGTGAAAGAAATTCGAGGGATCTGAGGGACGGCTAAATGAGGCCGACGGGGCCAAAGGATGAGAAACCGTGCCTATAATACCATGAAACACTCCAATCATTCACAACGCCCTGTGTTCAGGTTCCTGTTCAGACATGCATGTTGATATATTGCATATGAAATTCCGAGCAGTCTCGACTGATGCGCGTGCTGTGTCCTGGGAACGTAAGATTTCATAAACCCTTGGCTTTGGTCACCACACGGTGATGTCCGCCCTTCAGGTTGGTAGGCGAGCCGCTAAACGGAACGGACTCTACCCGTGCTTATCTGCACGGAAACAGTATGAGTGATTACATACCTCCGCTCAATCAGCACGCGCTGGCACTGGGAAGCAAGCGAAGAAAGGGGGGGTTGACATTGACGTAGGTTTCCTACGGGAACATTCCTCCGAACAAGGAGCGTGGTCGAAAATTCTTCGGGACCCATTAAAGTAGAACGGGGTGGCTGGTCCGCACCCTTGGAATGGTCCTTGCCCCCCCCTCCCTACTCGTACGAAGATGCCCCTGCTCATAGTTGTCGTCATCGCAATAGTGATTGCGTTCACCTTCTCAACACTGTCCTCGAAACGTAAATCATCTTTTCCTCCACGAGTACCGAGCGTCTTGCCATGGTTCGGGATTGCCTTGAGTTACATCTCCAGTCCAGACGAATTTCTAGCAAATTGCCGGTGAGCATAGTTGTTGAAGAACGTGTTGAGTTGTGTCTCATCTATCTTTGTTACCGAAAGAAAACAGTATGGCAACGTGTTTAGAATGTTGCTTGGCGGTAGAGAAGTCGTCGTCGTTTCGTCTGCAGGCGCTATTTCGTCCATCTACGCGGCCGACCACAACACGCTCGGAACCCACTGAGACGCACAATGCATTGTATCATGCAGTGTCCGGAAACAAGGGTAACAGCACTGAGGTTTACCGTGTCGTGACGCACCTCATATTCCCAATGGTGGACCAGCGCCTCTCGCGACGTGCTATGGGGGATCTGACTGCACCAATCGCCGTGGCCCTGCTTGCCAAAATCAAGCCTTTCGCTCGGATGAAAAACGTTCGCGTACCACTCATGAAATTTCTCACGGAGCCACTGTGCTACGCCACCAACCTTGTCATGTTTGGCAGCAGGTACCCTGAAAACACTTACGAGGACTTGCGCATTCTCGACGAGACCATGCCTGAACGTTTCTACAGAGTGCCGTTTTGGTTTTGGCCCTCTGTGCAAGCTCGAAAGAGAATGGTTGGGCAAATCGGCGACTATCTCAGTACCCCAGATATCTCCGAGGAAGACGGGTGGTTAGGGTCCGCGTTCAAGAGATTATTTCGGGAAAACAATATTTCTCTCCATGAGGCGTCTAGCCATCTTCTTACCTTCCAATGGGGCATGCATACGAACACCTTCGGGATAGCACTGTGGCTATTCTTGTTCCTCCTCAGTCACCCTGACGCTCTCCTTGCTTTACGAAGCGAGATTGACAAAGCAATCAAGGAAGACTTCGGGGACCTGGAATCATTTGTAACCAGCGTGAACCCGCAAGGTGCTGGATAGGCCATGTTTCGCCATGTTGACTTCCGCACTCCTGGAAACGATGAGGCTCACTGCCATCTTCGTTGCTCTTCGCGTTGCTGAATCCGACCTACAGCTGAAGGATCGGGGTGAGATAGTGACGGTACGGAAAGGGGAGTACGTTCTGGGCAACGTCCAAGCCGTCCATATGGATGAGAACACGTATCCAGACCACCGTAAATTTGTGTTCGATCGTTTCGCTCATAACGAGCACCGAGAGGGGAGACTGCCCACGGAGGGCCAACCGTGGTTCTCTTTCGCAGCAGGAAAGCATTTGGTAAGTGTCGCTTCTGGTCACCCACGATCCGAATGCTGATTGGTTCCCATAGTGCAAGGGCAGATACTTGGCGATGTACGAGCTGAAATTGGTGGCCATACTTTATCTACACCTCTTCGACTTCACTCCTGTGACAAATGGGTCTTCGCCGTGGTGGCCACCCCGTACGACCAGGAGAAACCTTGGCATTCCGCGTGCCGAAGAGGTTTTCGTAGACGTCCGTCCCCGACATGAGGCTTGATGCATACCATGCGCAAAGACTGCACTGATTACTGTTAGCTATCTCGTGCGGAATACTCGCAGCGTTTGTCTTACGTACTCAATCCTATCTCTATCAGTTTATCCGGCAGGGGTCTTTTTCTTGTATTTGTTAACAGGACTACATATCATAGGCCCTTCATTTTAGCCAGCTGTTGTTCCGGTCCCCGGAAATCATTGTCATCGATATGATGAAATAGTGGGAGAACCCACAATGCATAATATGGATTTTTGTGACCGGCAGTCCAGTACAGGTGCGGCACGATGATAGCCGTATTGATCAGTATGTGGCGTGCGGTGCTGTGCCTCCAATAACGTTTCGAACTAGACTGCTTCAAGTGACTTGTGCGCTCCAACGCTGTTTCCCACTACCATGAGAAGTTAGAAGGCACAGGAGATCAAGTGGGGATAGGAGAAAACCCCTTTCAATATGATGGGAATTGGAAGATCTGTGCCTAACATGATGCATAAGCTTCTGAGAGTGTGTTCCTCGCTGGCTAGGGTACGTCAACCACGGCCGTGGATATGAACTTCATGCCAAGGCTTGCCGCGAGGGAGACTGCTGCAGTCTTTTGAATAACTCTCGCGGCGAAATACGCAAGTCGAGACATACATATTCCCGTCCGGCACCACGATTTCGCCGGTTTGCATGTTGATCTGAGTTATTTTCGTGATCTCAACTGCTGGATGGTCAGGACACCTAGTACCGGCGCGCGTGAGTCTATGCGAAAAGAGGCACATTAAGGCCACCAAGAGAAGCACTTTTTGAATAGACGAGGGGGTGGGGAAACAATGAGGAGTGACACCCCCTTGTTGATTCTCCTGCATTTCACAGCAAAATTGCACTGAAAAAAAAAGAAAGGTGAAACCCAGAGGCACCGGAAAGCCGTGTAACTTTGGGACCTATCTCGAAAAAGTAGCATTTGCCGGAAGGATCGGATTCATCTTGATGAGCCCTGATCATTGGAATACTGGAAGCCGAGCAGTCCTGCAACGGAACATTCGATGAAGCGTTTGACTGATAAGTCAAGTCACCGCTGAGCGCAACCGGCCAAACAGTGTACACCTCCCCCCAAAGGCCGGCACTCCCGGGTCAGATTCCGAAATCCGAAATCTTCGAAGCTGGAAGGTTGCGGTAGGAAGTCTAGGATGCTCGAGCGTTTACTGTTGGACGAATTCGGTCCATTGCTCCAAGAATGTGTCATTCAAGTATCCAATGGCAATTCGAATATACGTGCTACACTATGCGTGAATATATGGCAGAAGCTACTGGTGGACGGTTCAATCAAAAGAAAGTCATGCAGGTGATGCGACGATAAAACGGTAAAAGGAAGGAGAACGAAACTATCAAACAGATATGCTACAATAATATGTCCTTATGCAGTGCGGGCAATTTAATTCTGGGGATGGCGTTATGTCTGTATGGGACTATCACAATCTTACGATGACGTCGTCGCATTCTGGCAGACACCGCACCCAGCCACCGACACGTTTGTTCCTGCGAAACTGCATGTTTGTAATGTGTTGGAGCTGCAAGCGAAAGCGCCAGTCAGGGCGGAGTTTCCGCCGAGTTGGAGTTCCTTGAGTGTGCTTGGCATGGTTGGCACAGTGCCCGTAAGGTTATTAGAGCCCAGTAAGAGTTGTGTTAAATTCTTGAAGGACGTAATGGATGTCGGAATCGTCCCAGTTAACGACGTCGACGTGAGATCGAGTGTCTGTAGAGAGGCAACGAGCATAGAAGAGTCCTACTATAGTAGACAGCGGCGACGGAGATAAGGCCTGCGAGTTGACGAGCCTAGTAAAAGGGGTTCAGTGATACGAAGTGAATTGTGACCAAGGAACTGACAGGCTGTGCAATCCCGTTAGCTTTGTGATGCTGCTGGGTAAGCTTATACCCATTTTCGAGTTGCGTAACAGGGCCAGGGTGGATATATTCGTTAGCCCCGGGGACGAGAACAGTGTGTCAGGGAGGGCGGTAATCGCGGTTGACTCTAAGTGGAGGGTGGTCATGGCAGTAAGATTTACGAAAGAATCTGGAAGGGAGCCAGCTGCACATGTTACATGTCAGTTTGACTCCGGATAATTCAGTCCGGAAACTTGACGTACCGGGGACCGTGTTCCCACCAACCTACGGTCAAAGTCTGGAGGTCCGACAGGGCGCCGATTTCATTGGGAAGTGTGGCAGGCACGCCAGGATACGTTAGTGCTCTGTAAGACGAAGCGTGAATAAACATCGAATTAAGGGGGTTACTTATTGAGAACACTGACAATGAGGAAACACGCCCAGAATTATCACACGCGACACCCGTCCAGGTACAAAAGTTGATGGTTTGCGACCAGCTACCATTGCCAAGCGTAGCTTGACCCTGCGAATCCGCTGTCTCGTATACCGCACGAAGACCGCAGAACTGAACGGCGTTGCTTATTGTCTGAGCATCTTGAGCGTTGGCAGCATTTGACGTGAACGAAGAAGGAACGCCCTGAAGAGCCGGCAAGCAAGTTGAACAGGGATAGGAGGAGGGAGATGAAGGTGCGTTTAATGTGTACTGGGAAATACATTGAAGAGCGTCCGCGGAGAGCTCTTGAGTCGTTGGATTCGTGGATAAGGAAGAAGACGTATTCATAAGGGAGAGGACGCGGACGTTCAGGTAGATAACGTTTCCAATCAAGAAGAGAAGGATAATTATCAGCAAGATCAAGAGACACCGCGACCTGCGCTTCCGTCTCTTCATCTTGGCTTCGTGATGAGGGTCGTGATGGCACGTACACCGCCGCTTCTCCACGTTGAGCGGCGGCCACTGAGACAGGCGTGAGTCCCGAGCTTGACCAGGCGCCGCGTTGTGGAGCGTTCGAGCGTCGAAGAAGAGCTTCGTAAATCTGTCACGCAAGCTCGAAGACGACTGGGGAGACCCAGCCTCGATGTCCTTTGGCGACAGCTGGTGAAGCGGATTCCACATGGACGCTGAATATCGCGGAGACGGGTCTATTGTCGATGCTGGGGAGAACTTGGACTGCTCGACAGGAAGGCTGAGGTGGCCAGGCGGTAGAGTGAGTGAGAGGTGTTCACGAAACTTGCTCATCTGCGAGTGCGATGTGGTGAAAGGTAGAAAGGAAGAAAAGACAGTCGCGTCGCCTGCTGTTCCACCTTGTCTCGGCACTCCATGGTAATCCGTATTGTCGGCAGGGTAACAATGGCCTCCCGCGAGTACAATAGAGAGTCGGGTATGCCCAAATTAGGAAGGACGACTATTTGTGTTTGTATGTACACCTAGGATAGGGGCTTATATACTATGTCGGGCACTCGGCATTAGCAGGTCCCTTCTTGTGTCGTCGGCGCCGCTTTTTCTGAGGAGCCTTGTTTTCTTCAGAGACAGGAGGTCTGGTCTTCGTGTTTCCGCTTATTGGATGGTTGAAACTACAGATTCACTGCAGGGCTGCTTCGTCTCCCCAAGCTCAACTGTGTCGTTCATCGCCTTCCTGTGCTTTCAGTTTGGCCCTTTCCTTCTTCCCAAGCCGCTTCTTCTTTCCGTTTTCAGCACTTTCCCCTGTCTTGCTCCCACTCGGGCCACGGCCAGAGTACCAATTCGCTCCAGGACCTACTCCCAATACGTGCCTGCAACTTCTCCCGGAACTTCCTTAAGACGCTCATTCCGCTTCGGATCCCAATCCTTGCCTTTGCCTGACCCTCCGATTCGTCGGTACGGTGCCATCTTCTTAAGGCCTACATACGAATTAAGCTCCGCGTCCGTGGCTAGAAGGAATATCGGCTGGCGATAGGGCGTAATCTTCTGAGGTTGTTTGTACATAGTGAAAGCGTGTGGGTATGTCGGCTGTCTGTCCTCCACATCAGTAGAAGTGCATCGTGAACCACTGCCGAAAACTCACGATATCATTGAACCCTAGACGATTCACGACTTCCTCCATGTATTGATTCACCTTACGCTTCCGCATTTCTTCAGTACCGTCCCACTCTTCTCCGTCCGCCTCATCCAAATCGCCCCCGTCAGCATCCGCATCCATGGCATCCATATCAACTCCATCATCTACGCCCAAACCTTCGCCTTTTCTCTTCGCCTTCTTTCTTTCTCTCTTCTCGATCTTCTTTAGCTCCTCTTTCGGGATCGAGCCACTTGGGGGTATTATATCATCGATATCGACATCGTCATCCCAGGTCGGCTTCTCCGCGTCCACGTCATCATCAAAATCGTCAACACCATATAGGGCTGCCATCTGCTTCTCGTGTTTTTCCGGGTCCCAAGGTGCATCAAGGTCGAGGTCTACAAGGTCTATGGAGATAACCAGATTTGTCAAACATCCTCGTGAAGGAGCTTACCTTTTTTGAACTCATCTTTCAAACCACCTTCTGCACTTATCCGTTCCAACTTGCGCCGGAGTTCCTTAGCCTGAAGGTCCTTGAGGCGGGCTAGTTCCACTTTCCTTTCCTCCTGCTTCGATTTCTTTTCTTCCATTGCGTTTTCCCTCTGATCTTCAGGTTCCTCAGCTAATTCATGTGCAATCCGTTTTTCAATTTCATCGCGTTCACGTCTGATCTCTTCCTTTCTCTCAGGCGATTACCTCCTTTCTTCTCGGCATCTTTTCTTTCTTTCTTTCGTTGCCGGGCTTCCTTGCGGGTTGTGGACTCCCGCCGAACGGAAGAGACGTTACGGGGGTGGGAGGCAATGAGGGCCCCATCTCTGTTTACAAACAATGTCCGATCAATACATGAACTGATAACCAGGCGTGCACAGAATGTCACGATCAGTTTCACGGACGCAATGAAAATGGCATGTACTGACGGTTCTTCGAATCGAAAGTTGTATGACGATTCAAACGCGTCTACCAGGATCTTCGAAAGATTCTTCGTCAGAAAAGGTTGGCTCGTGTTCTTCGTCCTTGGTCTCGGACTCGACACCTGAGGTAGATTTTGACGGCTTCGAAGAATCGACAATCTCGGCGTATGTGGGAATCCTCCGGTTTGTCCGGTCTATCCAACCACGGTTGAAGATGTAACTTGGCGTGATGTAAGGTATTAGCACAGATAAAGCTGGAATATGCATCGGACATAAACGTGGAGTCCAAATGCACCTCCGTTTGAAGTCCACGATACACTCACTTCATCAAAAAATCACGGTCCTCGTCTTCCTTCGATTTGTCCTTGTTTTTCTTTGACCTTTTGTCATTTTTTGAGCCTGCCTTGTCTTTCTTTTTTTTCTGCTTCTCATCACTTTGGTCGGCCTGACTTTCCTTAGAAGTGAATCCTTGATGGCCGTCAGTGGTATCTGTCAACGTCCCCGGTGATGAGTTCGCGTAGTTCCTCTCCGACTTCCCTCTCCAAGAAGGCTTTATATTCCTCTTCCTCCTTCTCGATTTCGTCCCGCGTGCGAGAACGCGGAATCAAAAGGTCAGTCCTCATCATCGTTATCTAACAAATCCAATATTAAAACTGCTGTATCCAATAATGTATGGAACATACCTTTCTTTGACGAGTCCACGGCACTGTGAAACGCAGCCCGCGTTTCGGACTGCAAGATACTCTGTTCTTCTATGTGCGTGAGGGGTTGAGGCGAAGGGGAGCGGGACGGTGCTTCGCCGTCTTCGAGGACGGCAGAAAGTGCAGCTTGGCGGATTGTCAAGGGTTTTGACTAGGGTGAACTGTGATGATTAATTGTGGTGACTTAGATATCGATATCCAAGAGGTAGGATACCTTGTCCTTCGTCTTCGCCCTGATGAGTGGTGCACGGTCCTTAGTCCGGTCTTCTTCTTCTACAGCCAGAAGTGAAAAAGTCAGTCAACACCTGAGTCGCGATGACAAGGAACACATTACCTTCGAATACCTGTCTATGTCCATCATATATGTTCGGGTCCTTCTTTTTGATACGTGCCAACGTACGAAGGATAGCAGCATCGGCAGCAGGCGTGAGTTCGACACCGTCCGAAGTCTTCAGAGGTATCGTCCGAGTCGTCCGAATCCTCCTCAGCAGATGTGTTTGAGATGTCTGAACCATATTTTTCCTTTACTGTGTGTGTATCAAGGTGAGTTTCGCTGCGACGGAAACACAAACTGCACACACGTTTCGCAAGTTCCTCTCTCTCCTTCTTATACTGGAACGCTTTGGCGTAGTGTTCATTTACGGTGAGGGTATGGAGGTCGTCGCTTTCCGCTTCAGCATCCGACAACATATCTGCTGGTTGTTTTGCGTAGCGGGAAATATGTGACTGTGAAAGCTCGCGTAACCCTAACCTCAGTACAAGGTTAGCAAACCAAACCTAGACTCGGTTTCAACTCCAGTCCCATGTCTTTGCACTGCTGAAGCTAGCAGCGCGAGTCGCAAACTGTTCATAACACGCCCGACATGAAACTGATATGGCGTGGAAATTCGTGCCCCTGTGTCCCCGAACTATCAAATTCAGTGTATACATTCTTCCGAAATCCGACATTTGCAGTTCACGTGATCTAAAACATGAGCCAATGCCACGTTGCTTGGCTTGGCTGCAGGAGTCTTGGCTGTTTGATGCCCTGATCCGGACACATGTCGTCCGCTTCCAAGGCTTTCGATGAAGCAGAGGTACCATTTGGGGTTTCCTTGACAAGTATCGTTCACATGCATTTCTAACTGAACCGTCAGGCTGTCTACGCCAAAGGCGCTAAATCAGAGCTCTCCTCAGACTTCTCTGCCGCATTCCGTCATTACCTTGCAGCTGCGGATAGCTTCTTACACCTATCCCGATCGGAGTCACTGAATCTTGCATTCCGGACCCAGTGTAAGGCGAGCGCGGCGAGAGCCCTACAGAGGGCGGAAAAAATCAAGAAGGCGAGTGAACAGCCCGGAGCGCGCTTTGCAGTTGATATCGTCCCGATTGACTGGTTTGCGCAAGGTTAGTGTATGGCTCTAAATCGTTCCTTACCACGTGTGCAACTGGATTGACATGTGGCTCTTGCAGAACAACAGCACTATATCCTACGAAGGTCGTCGGTCATTAATGGTATCCGTTATCCGATGTGGACGGATGCAGTCCCTGCTGCCGGTCCCAACGTCCTGTACATGTGCGTTCCCATGTAGCTTCAGTTTTGGAGTACGGTGGTCACCCCAAACACCCAGTGATCCAGATGGACAAGCCTTCAGTCCCCCATGTATGCCATGTCTTCCACATATAGCAGTCCGTGCTGGAATCGTCCCGTAAATGTGGCACCCATGCACCCTCCGTTGCTTTCCCCGACGTTTTCCACCCCTCCCGTCATTTCAAATCCAAATTTGGATTTGACTCCTGCGGACATCGAACAACATTTGATCAATGACTGCTCCGTCTGTGCCATGATTTCAGTCTGCGTGCAACATGCAAGGATGTTTAACTCTAAGGCAAGTGAGCTTTACGCTACATAGTATTAGCGACGTCATATAGGGGAGGATGACGGTGACAAGGCACGCTAAGAGGAAGCCTATTTACGGGTGAAGTGTGGTGCCTCGCTTTGCTTCCCGGATATCTATAATGCGTCAGGCACGCCACGCCGCGGTGGTTCGTGGGACCGTGATCTCTGCGTCACGAGTGTGGTCATGTTCATAAGTGCTAACCATATTTTTCTCTCCCGATCGGTGTTCACAAGCAAAGAACGCATGCTTATCCAACTCTCTTTTGTCAGCTTCTTTCATCTGTCTATCCTGGTCAGCAGCCCGGGCGATACGACATCAAAGTCTTGATCAATGGCACCCACCGACGAGTAAGTTCCGCCCATCGTTGATAGTTTGACGTTTTTTCGGCCCTCCGCTATTCCATACTAATAGTCAGTGGTCCTTGCTGGTACCGATACTAACATCTACGTAGATATGTGAGTTCGTTTGTGGACGAGTTTTTGCCGAGCGATCTCTCAAATTTTCTTTGATTGCGTTGCTTATCGGAAAGCTATTGATGATGCTCTTCCATTTGACTCAAATGGTAATCCAATCGGGATCTCTACCGGCGTTAAAAATGTTTTGTGGCCAGCTCTGCTTGAGAAAGCCGTAGGTCTTATGTATTTTCGTGCTGGGGGAAGATGGTTACATCACTTACGCTTGCCATGTACACAGTACATGAAGCTAATGGGAGGGTACGACTTCCCTGGATCGTACGCATCATGATTCCTGTTGGTTTTCACCTGCTGAGGAGTGGTATTAGGAATTCCGCTGTAGACCTGCAGTACGTTTGTCATCAGCTTGCAACCTTGCCTACTGACGACTGTCCTTCTATTCTTGGCTTTGGTGCGATTATCCGGTGGCGACACGATTATCCACAATTCCTCGGTCCCATTTTACGTTTCCCACTAGTGCTCTTGGTGGATGGATTCCCGAGTTCATTGACTTGCATAGGTATGCATTGTTTCCGAAGTTTATGCACTTTTGTTCCCTTTCTTTTTCGATACTAAGCTTTCATACGTGTCTGATTGTTGAAAGGTTGACAACTGACCAAATCATGTAAAGCGCCCCCTTTGAGAAGGAAAGAACTTGGATGAAGCTTCTGAACGGTTTTCAGAAAGGTTAGCATGATCTCCTTCGGGATCTCTCACTGACTCGAATGTGATTACCCTAGGCCATTGCGTCTTAACCGTTGGCACAGACTCCAGGACTACTCGGAGAATCAAAGGCCTCAGGTTATTGCCTTTGCATAACTATGCTGTGATTGGTATGCCGTCACGTTCTGTCTTTTTCCATAGTTTACAACTTCGCATAGACATCAGAGAAACGGTCGATGACCGGTGGATGACGTTGCTGGACTCGAGAGTACCTGATCGATCCTCTCTGTCCATGGGCGAATACAATTCGCGTGAGTGCCACGTCTTCCACCACCGAATCACTCCCCCTTAGACATTTGGCCGGCTTCTGCAGATACCCTTGACTATGCGGTGGGATGATTTATGTGCAACATTTGAGGGGGTGTACGCGAGTTGGGATCCGAACCTTTTTCAGTCAAGAGCTAAGCTTTCACGGGTTGGCCTGTTTCCCGTGTCGTGGAGTGCATTTTTGATGTAGTATTCCGTTAATCGCAGCATGTGGAAGCCAAGGAGTGCAGAGGATAAGGAGCAATGTAGGTCTTACTCAGCATCCAGAATCTTATTTGTTCTGACACGATCCAGCTTGCATCCGCCATCTGCGGCTCGTTATATTCATACGTGTCAAGTTCGTCTCAATCCAGCTACGACAGCGTATCCAGGTTTCCGACAACGACGTCTGGGTCCTCCTTACACGGCACCTACCTGATACACAACGAACCGGGGAGTATATTACGGTAACTGTGGATGCGGAGGATGAGTGGGCGGATGTAGGGGACGTCCCCGGGGAGTGTTCCCTCCTTAACTGGTGGAAGGGCCAAGGCGGAAGCTGAAATCAAGGTGCGTTCGGACCGGCCAAAGTACCCCAGACATTCAAACTGGATGCTCGTAGGGAACCTACACCACGTCTACGCACATCTTAGTCCGGACGAAGGTCCGCGTCAGTCAGGCCCCGCGTAACGAGAGCAGGAGTTCCGCTCCATCTCTCCTCCCGTTATCGCCCATACAACGGCCTACCACTCCAGGCTCCGCGGCAAGCTCCTCTTTCAGCCTGAAGCTCTGTTCAGCCCGGTTTCAGGCGCTCTCACTGTACTAGCCTGCTATGACGGACCTTTTGATGATGTTTGCTTTACTGTTAGTGTATTGTGTGGGTCAGGGTTGTCGATAAAGTGGGATGAGAATGCCGGTGTGGGAGGGGTCGGTGTAAAAGGACATAATATGAAGGTGACTCAACCTTCCCTAGCGAAGGCCTCGAATGAACGTGAAACCTCTCGTTTTCTACTTGCAGGTGGAAGGTGCCTTTACTACGAAGAACTCCGGTGGCAATCACTCCCTCCCGACCTACATGCTCAACCCACAATGGCATCTGCGCGTACTTGAGCAAGAGACCATCAGGAGGGCCGTTTCTCCGGGTGCTAGAACGACTTTGACGAGAGCGACTGGCACAGAGCAAGGTCTGAGTGGATCATCAAAAGACAAGGCAACGGTTATCGTGACTGCTCAGGGTCCGAGAGACGTGCCACTCAACCTGACGGCGGTGTGGTCAACGGGAGAACGAGTCGGTTGAGTGCGTAGTACCATCGAGGCACTTGTCACTTCGGATGTACTTGATGTGACATCTAGGCTTGCGCAAAGAGAAGTCGTTGCAACCTCGGGAGCGTATGCGTATGGGTACGCCAGGGCATTCGCGAATCTGTCATGTGAGCATTTACCCAATGTTTCTTTCTACTTCGATCGACGTGGAAACTGATGGGGACAATTAAAGCGGGAGACTACACGGTCATATTAGTCGGCATTTGACCCGCAAGTCCATCTTGGAGCCTTCACGCTCAGAGTCGAAAGCTCCCGTAAATTTTTACTCGAACCGATTCCGCAAGAGGGAGCAGGTATGTATGCGAGAGTCACCAGAGGAGAATGGTGAGTGAGTACCTTCGGTACGCACCTCCCTTGCCTGACAACTCCACCAACCCTAGGAACTTGCAGTCGGCCGCTGGGAGTCCAAGTCATGGGCGCTACCACCTTAATCCAGTCTACGAGGTCGGATATCCCTTCCAATGCACAATTTGGGTACGTGGTGTTACTGGATCGGCTATTGATCGCTTAGTTCCGTCGCGCAGTGCCCGACTACATTTGACGTCAGGATCCCCATCAGCCACCCTCAACCTATCGCTCTTTCCGGCTGTTGACCCCTTTTCCTCAAATCGTCCTCTAGCATCCTCTGGTCCATACAGTGACGCTCTCTCCGGTGTAGACATTCCAAAACGGACAGTTGCGAGCAGGGAAGTACTGGCTAGTTCCGTCTACTTGGGCAGCAGGCGTTCAGGCAGAGTTTAAACTTGTGGTATATTGCTCGGACTCTGGATGTGTGGTACGTAGAAGATCAGAGTGACGTGCGTCATCCTCCTCCTGTTATTATTTGCGTCCTCAAGGGTACGTGATCCGCCAGACAAAGGTGATAACAGAAAGTCGTTCGTTCTTTTCAGAGTAGTACGGGTTGGATTTGCTGTTGGGTAACTGCTTATGATCCATTGAAGACGGGTACTTAGAATCCCTTTCGCTGAGTCAAAATCATCCATGTGTATAACATATCATTAACTGTCGACCACGTCTAGACAATTTACGAAACTCACATAAATTGTTTTGTCCGCTTGTCTTGAGGGTGAAAAGACCCGTCTTCAGCGGAAGAATAGTGCTAAAGCGGTCACGCATACACCCACACTGGTATCTGACCCAGAGTCGCATGCAATGCAGACCCTTCCTTCCGCCGATGAGATGCTGTTTGATGAAAGTGACGGATTGTGGCAGAACAGTTCGTAAGAAATGGTGCTGCCCTCTCTTACCCGCCGGACTCGTTATGCATAACACACGAGAACGCTCTATTGTGTTCAGCGTTCCAGAGCCCAGCACAAGTCATGGGACGTTCAAGCACACCACAGGCCATACCAGAGGTCGCTATTAATGGCATGGCAGACCTTAAGCGCTACTCGTAGAACAGAGAGAAATTAGGCCAGCAATGTGGTCTATAGGGGTCAAGCGGTAATTCACCAGTGCCCCTTCCACTAGATGCGTCAAAGTGAGAGCACAACGTGTGGACGATGTCCGGTAGTGCCGAGCGCGTCGCGCTTAGTATCTGGTCGCGAATTCTCCAGAATACGGTCGGTGTAAGTCCCTGAAATAGCGTGAACAACGACTCGCTTCTGCATTGAGGTTGTAAAAAAGAGTACCATGCTCCACAGTTCATGGTCGTCCCCAGATCCCTGAATGTAGGTGAACCCAGCGGTACGACGCTCCAAGCCGTCTGCAATCTGCTTTGAAGCAGACAAACACACAATTGGATGAAAAGACAACGCATCCGATGATAAGGTCGGGATACGTGCTTGTTGCAGGTGTGATCCATACTGGCCTCAAAGGACGTTGCAACATGGGGATCTCGTAAAAGGACGCCTGGCGGAAAGTGTTAGCATGAAGTATGGCGGATATGACAATAGTAGTAGCACAGCTAGTTCTGCAGCCCATTCATCCAGTTTCGCTTCAATTTGGTGGCGCTCCTGCGTGCTCACGACTCCGGGAGGTGTGTATATTGTAGTGTCCCATCCGTCAAAGCCAGATGGATGACATTTGAGAAGAAGAGCACGATTTATGACCGAACACCAAATCGGAATTGTCTTCGAAAGTGCGTCCGGCATACGTTTCCCGGCGCGAGTCGAGTCGACCAGGATCAGGCTACGGCTTGTTGTCACAAGATAATCCTTGTTATTAGATTAACCGGTTGGGGCGCCTACCCACGGTGCTGCGCTATCAGCGGCAGTATATGTAGGTTAGGCCTGCGCAAATTGAAGCTCCAGTTGTTCGTATGACCGTCTGTCGATTTAAAGTATGCATATTCTGACGAGGCCTGGAGGAAAGGGGTAAATTACGCCGGCTTCTTTAGAGGAAGAGCCAGCCTCTTACGATGTCCGGATCGACATACCAAGCGCCGCATCGCATATTGGCTGGCATTTGCTGGGTGAGCGCTGCAGGTGTGAGACGACGGCCCCGGTAGTGTACTCACGCAGTAGTGGAAGATCGCGAAAGTGCTGGTGGACCTGTTTGACGAACTCAGCATCTTCAGCAATGGAATGGATGCGGTTGTATATGTCTTGAGACTCTCTGCGCAGTTCTGCGAACGCTATGGCGGCTAAATCCCTTGAGTTCATCGTGTCGAGACGGGTCGCAGAACGAGAAGGATCACTGTTGGCATGACATGGATCGGCGACATTCCGACATTCCGACCCAAGTCAGTCGGAAGATGGGTGTCAAAACCTTTTGTGAACCTACAACTCCACGTCGCCCGATGCCTGCGTTGCACGACGACGCCGGCGTTGGCAGCTCCACTGCTGCTGCCAGCTGCTGCGGGTGTCTAAATTTGCTTCGTTACGGTTACGAGGACGTAAGTGGTCGCTTGGCTGTTGCGAACTAGTACCTTGCCATGCTAATCCAGCATTCAATACTTCCACTTAGCACGGATTCTTGACCCGGCATTTACTCTTGGTATTTCTCGTGGCCCTCGACGCGTTCAAGCTGGCCAGCAGCATACCATCCACGCTCGTTACATAGTTTCGTTGTCGCTCGTTTCCCTCCGTTAATTTTCTGGATCTACCAGCGTGGTCCTGCTAGAGACCCATGGTAGCCTGCTTTCGTCTCAGGCTTTTCTCGAGTCATTTTCTACATTACTTGAGTTGCGCGTTTCTTGCCGCCCTCGCCATCCCCGGTGCCGCTGCCAAGTACGATACCATCGTTGCCTCCAATGGTGAAATTCTACAACGCCTACAAGACCCCAACGTCGCCTTCATCAATAGCAATGGCACGATCATCGTCTACAGTCTTACCACCGGCGAGGAGATTCCCCAAGGTCTTGCATCTGACGGAAGTGGCAGCGGTCTCGACGCATGCGCATTAGCTTGGATAGTCTTCTCGTTTACAGTCGGTCTGCCGTTGCTGTTTCTTGGAATCCGTGGGTGGCGGTTTACTACCGCGGCAGCCATCGGACTGGCTGCGACCCTCACTTGTGAGTCGAGTCCGTCGCGTGTCTACCCTCTTCTCACACTTCCGGACCCTTCCTCTCAGCTTGGGCAGTGTTTGTCAACACTTTGGATAACCTCGGTGTCTCAGACGTGGCCTTGACCATCTTTGTCCTTTCTCTATTTGGTTGTGGTTTTCTTCTAGGTTCTCTTGAGCTTTCTCGCGTTCTCGGAATTTTAGTACTGGGTGTTCTCGGAGGATTGGCTCTTGGGATTCGAATCATCCCTCCTTGGGAGCGGCTTACTGATATCAGATCCATCCATCTTCTTCGTTAATTGGCTCATAGTTGGACTGTGTGGCTTCATGTGTAGTATATTGGTTTTGTGGAAGCAGAGGTTTGGCGTCGTGAGTCTGGATTCTGCGGAAATTTCCTCATCCTTCACCTAACCCACGTTTCTTCAATCCTAGCTCAACGGGTGCGCTTCCACAGGGTCCTTCCTGTGCGCCCTCGGGGTTGATCTCGTGACCAATCGACAGTCCGGGATGAGTCGCGGACTCCGGTATCTCATGGACAGGAACCGGTATCACGTTGTGGTAACTCGTATACGTCTTCGAAGGGTTCATTCGCTGATAGTCTTCAAGGATAACGTGTTTAGTGGTTACTCACCACCTACGACGACCGTCATCATTCTGGCAGTTTCAATTGCTGTGACGTGAGTCTCGTGGTAGACTTCGAGAATAAATCGTACATTGCTAACAATTTTGCCAACAGTCCCGCATTTGCATTTGCGCAGCACAAAGTGTTCAAGCGGCCGTTTTGGAGCGTCACCACACAGTGTGACATGGAGTCGCTAAATCCTCACTGATGAGGAGCTACCACAGAATGAGGAAGTCAGCTACGACTGCCACTAGTTCCCGTGTGTCCAGTGCTATGCCAGAAACCCCGATTTCGGTGAAGTCGCCGTTTCCGTCTGACGATGAGAAGAAGCTTGAGAGCTGAATAACCACGAACTTCTCGATGAGCCACGATTAGGATAGACGCTGCGTGCGGATTTCCGCTTGGACCCTCGGTCGCGAAGGGGTTGCGTCTAAACAATGCCACGATCATTGTTAGCATGTCACAGTTTTCATACTTTATCAGTACACTCATCCACCTATTCCGATGGCATTTGATTCGCACATATGAACACTTGATTTTTGTCCATTTCAGTAGAGGTAATAGATGATCTCATCCAACCCGAACTAGGGGTACAGGCAGCGCAAATGCTGGCCAAATGAAATCTGAGCAAACGTCCAGTCACCCTGTGCATCCTAACAACTCGGGCATCTGTCGATAGACGGACAAAGTGCGGAGGCGTTCAGCAGAAACACCAGGCGGGTCGGTGCTAGCGCGGACAAAAAAGCGGGAACGGATGTCGGTGTGAACATAAATTCACGTGTTATCCGCACATAACTGTCTCCGAAAAATACAGAATTGTTAAGGGAACAAACGTGAAATTCTTCCCATCTTCTGACGCATTTATTACTTGGTGCTGTACCCAGGTGGATGCATTACAACCCGGAAGAGCATCATGCCGCGCAACGAAAATAAAAAGCATGTAGGCTTCGCTACCCATATCACCGCAGGAGGGATGGCTGGCGCCATGGAAGCTGTGGGTTATCCTCTCGAGCTCATGGGATGCAGTGCTAAACGAGTTTCCTGTAAAGCTATGCTGCCAGCCACTCGATACCATTAAGGTCCGCATGCAACTCTCCAGGTCCGGGCGGGCACCAGGGGTATGTCCATCTCGGAACATCCTTCTACTGAATCCTGACTATTAAGGGAATCGATAGACGAAACCCAGAGGGTTTAGTAGCGACGGGGGCTATGATTGTTCGACGAGAAACACCCCTTGCGCTGTACAAAGGACTAGGGGCTGTATTGTCGGGGATCGTTCCCAAGATGGCTATCCGATTTGCCAGCTTCGAGACATACCAATCGTGGCTTGCTGACGAGGCTGACAGGTAAAACGAGCGTCGGCAACATCTTCATAGGTAGGTCGTATCAGGCTCTCAATGCTGCCATGCATCACCAATATTTTCCCAGCTGGTCTTGCTGCGGGAACAACGGAAGCGGTCGCGGTGGTGTGTCCAATGGAAGTGGTGAAAATCCGCCTTCAGGCACAGCAACATTCGCTGGCAGATCCCATGGAAATGCCGCGGTATCGCAATGCAGCTCATGCAGTTTATACCATTGTCCGCGAGGAAGGTGTGACGACGTTGTATAGAGGGGTTGGCCTCACCGCCTTGCGTCAAGCTACCAATCAGGGTAGGTGTCTCACCTTGTGGCGGTTATCCATCCTGTTTTGAGAGGAGGTCTACGCTGTAGGTGCAAACTTCACAACGTACCAAGAACTAAGAGATTGGCGCATAAATACCAACCTGAATTGGCAGAGCTTCCATCATATCAACATATGGTGATTGGGCTCATATCCGGAGCAATGGGTCCATTCTCCAATGCTCCGGTAGATACGATCAAGACACGTATGATTTATTACCTTACTTAGGAGAGCACGGCTGAGCATGCATAACCAAACAGGGTTACAAAAAGCATCTTACGAACCTGGGATCTCTGCATTCCAGAAAGTAGCCGCCATTGCAAAGGACATGTGGAAGCAGGAGGGTTTTCGATCGTTCTACAAGGGCATTACCCCACGAGTGCTTCGCGTAGCTCCTGGCCAGGCAATCGTGTTCGCCGTCTACGAGAGAGTGAGAGCAACTATAGAGAGACTGAAGGTGTCGCCGTCTCAAGATCACTATACGGAGTAGCGAGTGGTCTTATGTAATCCCGTAGTAGTGTGCCCCAAGCTAGGTTGCCCGATTTAGTACTAGCAGCTTGGCGGACGTCATGTCAGCAACTCGCAAGATACTGATGCTTCATGGGCAAGTTCTGCTCGACATGCGCTTTTTCAAGCCACGGAACTGATGGGTATGTTGCACACATTGCAGATTCGCTCAAAACGGAGATATATTCAGCAAGCGGGTAGGCACGGCAATGCATGCCATCCTGCCGCTCTCGTCCAACTGCTCATTATCCGCTGCACAAACTATAGCTAGGAGCTTTACGAAAGGCCATGGGCGAAGGAATTGAGTTGGGTATGTCATGTATTCGACGTTTTGGAATGGTTGGTCGATGAGATGCGTATGCGTGTCATGCAGTGTTCATAGACGGACCGATAATCTTGCACAATGTCGATCTCGGCTGGTGATCCATCCAATGTATCTTTGAATTCACTTGATGCTTCCGAGGCAAATGCGGCGTCATCCGACCCAGCGCTGACTCCTAGAGCATGGTGGAGGGCAAACCCTGAGCGCACCAGGGCGCAAGGTTTGGAGGAGTCACTGGTAGCGCTGAGGGACGTACTACGACGAGATCGGTTTGACGTGAGTGATTGGTTCGCCTCGCCATATACGCCTCACAAAGTCACATTAGGGTGTATTTGGTTTCAGGTTCGTGAGCTGCAGGTGATTGTCGTTTAGTCTCACTCTGGTGTGTCAGTCAAGGGGCGGCCATGGCTGCTCTCCTTGCGGCATTGGTTCGTAGACATTTGTCGAAACTGTCCATTCAGACGACGTCTCATGCAATGTCAGCTGGAGAAACCTCAGGTATACGAACCCTTCCTCGTAGACGGAAAAGCTCCCCATCCCCGATTGTGCGTGGTTTTTCGTTTCACTGACCAAACATAGAAGTCATGATAAGGCTTAGCCAGTTTTGCGTTGCTGTCTCAGGATTCAGAGTGTCGGACCCGATAAGCGATAAAATACTCGAGGATTCGTACGAGACCCCAACCCTACATGTTATTGGAAAAACGGATGTCATTGTAGTCGAGGAACGATCCAAGGGCCTTTTGAACGTGTCTGCGAACTCGAGGGTGGAAGTGCACGACGGAGGTCTGTAATCCATTCACATTTTCACGAGCATACGGTTTGCTCAGGTGCCTGTTTTCCAGGACATTTCGTGCCGTCCCAGGCTAAGTGGCGGGCTTTCTGGCGCGAGTACTTGCGGGACCCGAGTGAAGAAGTCCCCTCTCCAGGTTTCATGTCAAAGTCCCAGACAAACTAATGAATCGTTACGTAGACGATTTACGACTATGCAGTCGATACCTCGAGTGTAACTTAGGATAAGTTGCCAATGGAGTGTAAATTGTGGGCGGATGGCAGAGTATGGAAGGGTTTAGACTAATGGCTCGATCTGCCGAGTACTGCCGAGTATGCAGGCCGTCACTGGACGAAAGCGGTGTTCTATTCCGAATTCCATCTTTATCGAATTTGCAACGCTAATGTCGCCCGCTTTGGAATTGGTGCAATCGCCAACAAGCAGCGCCCGAGGTGACCAGGGCAGCTGATCTACAATCAAAGGCCGACGGGGTGATATGAATCTGGTTTCTGTAAAGGTATCTAGATTTTTTATTTTTCACTTTCGACAGCCTTGGGGTGCAAGCAACTGGACTGGATCTCGATTCTCGACTGGGGCTTGAGTCAGAGCGTGACAATGTAACGTATGTCACGTCCGATGTGACTGATTTCAAGAGATCGATTCGCACGGTGGTATAAACAGCCGCACACACTTGTAATAGTGGTTTGCTCGAAAGAAAGGGCGAGCTTGCACTCTTCTTTCCTGCAGCGCGTTTCCCTCAGTATTTCTTATTTACACGCGTTGAACTCGTGTATGATGGCGTCTTGGACACCTCAACCTGCAGGGTTGCAAGAAATCTTGCAAACAATCCGCGACTCAACCGACACCCAAAACAAAGTCCAGCGGACAATAACTCATGTAAGTTACATTATTATCTCTCAACTCGATCATGGTCACTCATACCCCTGTCCAGAAACTCAACAGCTTCACGCGGGTTCCAGACTATATCGCATATCTGGCATATATCCTGTCCGCTATGCCACAGGAGGAAGACCAGATCCGGACAATTGCTGGATATCTACTCAAGAATAATGCCCGTCTGATACTTAACGCATCGTCCGAAGTGGCCCAGTATGCCAAGTCAGCGGTGTTGTCAGCTTTCCGTGACTCGTCTGCCCTCATCCGCACCGCTGCTGGCCAAGACATCGTCGCATTTCTTGGCGCGCTGGAGCCTAGGAACTGGCCAGACTGTCTGGAGCAGCTCCTTACCATGTTAGACGATCCCAGTAACCAAGAGGTGAGTAGCGGGTAAAAAGACCATCGGAGCACTGGCGGCCACGCCTAGCCAACGTCGGATCAGTATCTCTTTTTCTATCATCTGTCGCACCGATCGTCGTTTTGCATGCACGACCTGAGCACGAGCATGACGAGGGTTCATTCTACGAATGTTTTCTCTAAGAAAAGTAGGGTGAATTGCCCAACGGATGAGTCATTCTTCGTCCTTTAGGGACTGTCCAAAGTGGATGCAATGTTTCCTATTAGCCTTCACTTTCCTCGTCGAACCACATTTACTGAACTCTGTTCCTAGGCTGCGTTCAGCGTTTTCGAGAAAGCTTGCGAAGATTTTCCTCGCAAACTGGACATCGAGATCAATGGAACACGTCCGTTAGACTTCATGATCCCCAAATTCCTCATGCTTTCCGAGCATCCTTCTGCAAAAATGCGATCGCACGCTGTAGCCTGTCTTTCGTACTTCGTTCCAGTGAGCTCTCAGTCACTATTCGCTCATATCGATGCGTTCATCGCATGTCTCTTCAAACGAGCCTCTGACGAGGATCCGAGTGTCCGGCGTCATGTATGCCAGGCTTTGGTATTACTGTTGGCCGCCCGTCCGGAGAAGCTCATGCCGGAGATGGCAAACGTTGCCGAGTACATGCTTTATTCAACCAAGGACAAGAACGAGAGTGTGGCACTGGAGGCTTGTGAGTTTTGGCTGACTTTTGCCGAGGATCCTGAACTTGCGCCATACTTGCGCCCATTACTGGGTCGTGTCGCACCTGTCTTACTTGACTGCATGGTATATGGGGAGGATGACCTCATCTGGTTGGAGGGCGATACAGAGGATACAGCTGTTCCGGACAAGGAGTCCGACATCAAACCACGTCATTATGGAGGGAAAGCACATGGTATGGAGCGGGAGGGAGCTCAGAATGGTGAAGAGGGTACGAAACGGGGTGCCTATGGGGAAGAAAATTTGGATGACGAAGAAGATGACGATTACGACTTGGACGACGATGACGATTTCGCGGACGAGATGTCTACTGAATGGAACCTTCGCAAGTGTGCGGCTGCTGCGCTGGATGTACTGGCAGTTCGCTTTGGCTCTGAGCTTCTAAGCGTTCTACTCTCACCGTTGAAGGACAAACTGTGGAGCACTGATTGGCTGGAGAGGGAGAGTGCTATTCTTGCCCTAGGTGCCATGGCAGAAGGCGAGTCCTACTGCGAACCACGTAAACGGCAACTGAGTGTCAGGTCGGCAGGTTGCATCGATGCTATCGAAGAACATCTTAAAGTTCTGGTCCCGTATCTTATCAACACGTTGAACGATCCCAAGGTGAAAACTCTCGTGTTAGGTGGCCTCCAGCCTTACGATTATTTTTAGCCCCTCGTGCGTTCTATCACGTGCTGGACTCTGGGCAGGTATGCGAGCTGGTGCACGCAGCCCGTATCAGAGGAGCATAAGAACCAGTATTTCATCCCAACCATGGAAGGCGTAAGCACGAGTCTCGACATCTTAATTCAATCTTCTAACATTGCACTAGCTTCTTCGTATGGTTCTAGACGACAACAAGCGCGTGCAAGAGGCGGGCTGCAGCGCGTTTGCTACTCTTGAAGAGGACGCCGGCACCGAACTCATCCCCTATCTCGAACCAGTGCTGCGGAATTTAGTCTTCGCATTTCAGAAATATCAGCATAAAAACATGCTTATTTTGTACGACGCCGTCGGAACCCTTGCCGATTCTGTAGGACGTGCACTGTCAAACCCTACCTTTGTCGAAATCTTGATGCCGCCACTCACCGCTCGTTGGAACAAGCTACGGGACGATGACGATGACCTAATCCCTCTTCTTGAGGTAAGACACACGGCCTTCAGTAAGACCGAAGCTGATCTCTACACTCGTCAGTGTCTCGCATCAGTCACTATCGCAATGGGGCCTGGATTTGTTCCATATGCTCCTTTAGTGTTTCAGCGCTGCATAAACATCGTGCATCAGCAACTGCTTTACTACCAAGCATACCAGCAGAATCCGGACTTGGACGAACCCGAAAAAACATTCCTGGTCGTGTCTTTGGACTTGCTGTCAGGATTGGCACAGGGTTTGGGCATGGGGCTGGAGTCTTTGATTTCGCAAATGGAACCAAACCTCTTCCAATTGCTCACTGTATGTCTCAAGCACCCACAAGCCCCAGTTCGTCAATCTGCCTACGCTCTTGTCGGGGATCTCGCCATGAGTTGCTTCGGCTTGTTGCGCCCTCAGCTTCCGGCCATCATGAATGAGCTCATCCAGCAACTAGATCCCGAACCCAAAGTTGAGTTTATCAGCGCGTGCAATAATGCTGCCTGGTCAGTCGGTGAAGTTGCCCTGCGTTACGGGCGAGGTAGGAATCACTTCTCGGGGAACATGTAAATCTTCGCTGAATTCCGCACAGACGATCCGGAGTTCCAGCAGTGGGTGAACCCACTTATATCGCGTCTCATTCCTATCTTGTTACATCCTAAAGCCCCGCGCAGTCTCCATGAGAACGCTGCTGTATCCATTGGTCGAATTGGCCTTATGCATCCTGTTCTCGTGGCACCTCTCTTACCGGAATTTGCTCAGGCTTGGTGCCAAGCGCTTTACGAGATCCGAGACAACGAGGAGAAAGATTCTGCTTTCCGCGGCCTCTGCACACTTGTTCAGGTTAATCCAGCTGGCATCGCCAAGGTTCGCTCCCATATTTCTGAGAATTTTTCTTGAAAGCTGAACAGGTGGATGGATATGGATTTAGAGTTTATTGTGGTTCTGTAATGCGATAGTGCGGTGGAATAACCCTTCGCAAGAACTTAACGCGATGTTTGCGCAGCTCTTAACTGGTTTCAGGAACCATGATCCCACAGGATGGAGAGCCCAGGTTGCCACTTTCCCTCCGACCATCCAAGAACGCCTCGCTGCACGCTACGGGGTATAAGCGAAACCTCGAACATGTTTACAACCATGTATCAAAACCTGGACACCCCTTCGACAGGGTGCCTTGTTCATTCTGTATATCGGCATCCGTCCATGTTATCTGTGGCGCTGTAACCTGCCTTTTTTCTTTCTTTTTACGTACAAGTAGCAGTAGCATCATCGTTCTTCCCTTCATTCTGTTTTTTGTCTCGTTTCTGCACTGTCACTTTTCCTGTAGTTACAACTCACCTCATTTCCCTTTTCGATTGGGTTACTCGATTTTTTTACGGTGCTGTCGATGGGAGAAGGGGGTTAGTACCACTTGATATCACTGATACGTCTGGCATGACCACTTTGCTTGTATATTGGCCCATTTTTTACGTAGTAGTACCAGTAGTTAGCTTTTTCCGCACGCTCATTGAACTTCAGTAGATAGGAGTAGATACAACATTGCAGAGTACAATTCCACCAGTGCAACTTATCGATTCATCGCCCACGAGATGTGGTAACCGTAGGCAGAAAATGCAGCGGAAGGTACAGGGAGACACTAAATAGAGGAAGGAGTTAGGCTTAATATAAGAAATTTGCATGATCGAATGCAACACAGAAAACCAGCACCGAACTAGAGCCGTCTCTGATTATTGTACCCATACCCGTCTCCGAATCCACCAAACATCGAAGTACCACCGGACCCGAAATAACCTCCAAATCTGGCTCTGAGAATGTACGCCTTGTATCCGTACACCACCCCGATGCATACACCAACGAAAAGGAGAATTTTGATGAAAAGACCAGACCAAGTCCGTTGACCGGATGGTCGACGCGAGAAGTAGCCACCTGACTCCAACTTGTCTCGTTGTGCATCTTTTGAAGAAAGGATCGCGGACCACGTAGTCACTGAAATTACACTGAAAGTGATTTGCATGAGAGTAGCAACTCAACGAAAAAGAGGTTGGATACGTACTCGTGTGCATCGTATACCTGTCCGGTGAGTGCTGATATACCAAGGAATGGTGTTGTAGGCAAGCTGATACCTTCAACGCGGAAGCAGTTGGTCCATTCATCCCCTAAGATTAGACTTGTTCAACCGGAAATCCCATGTCCGAAGCTCGAACGCGTACATGCTTTATACTGAACCTTAACCTGGAGCAAAATTGACATGGAGAAGGTACTCAATTTACGAAGTAACTTACGTCCAAATAAGTGTCCTTCACATATATAATCTTCAATTTCGTTGCGGCATTCGTACGCCGGAACATAGCCTGGTATTGGGGTACTTCATGTGAGATGACGATGGAATGAGTGAACGAGATATTCACCGAACACGATCCAAGGCTGTTTGCATCGCCATCGTGAGCGTGGTCATACTCGGTTTTGCCATCACCCAGCATGGCCAAAATGCGAGGGAAACCGTACGGATGCTTTGAGTTCGCGTACCTGCTTATTGTTCAGAAAAGTGCGTCCTGACAAACAGCAGTGCAGCTCACGTGTCCAAAAAAATACCCAAGCCCTCAAATTTGTCTGGGGGAGGGGGGGGGGGGGGGGGGGGGGGAGTGAGGACGGTACGAAAAAGCGTAGTCTCAAGGCTGACCCTTGTTCCCGAAGACGGGTCCTGGCTGTGTCCTCTCCTTTGTCAACCATATAGCCATACCATCGCCATATAAATGTGTGGATTCGCCGAAGATCTGTGAACATGGTCAGGGGAGGTAGGGCATTGTGAAATTGTGCGCGTCAGATATACCTTGAATTCAACCTCAATAACGTAGTTGGATGCCGCTAATGGCAAACGCGACCACAGCCATCCCTAAGATAAGACATGTAAGTCAAAGTGCTTGAATACAAAGGGTAAATAGTTCGGGTACCATTTGGGATGGGACGGCCCGCGTGAGACGAATGTGTTTATTGGTATTCTGCAATGTGATCCCAGTGAGGTACGCTTCACATGCTGTAGAAACTTTTAAAACCCACAATGTATGCGTCTGCCCCGAAGTCCCACCATCTGAACATACCCAGTGCGTCGGAAAAGAGCCACGACAAAGGAGTTGACAAGAACTCTCACCGATTTTGTAAATCTTCGTCAATATACGGAGGATGTATTGAGTGTGTTCGTAGTTGGACAGTCTAATTGAAACAGAGAAAACACGCGAGTTACTATTGCCAGCAGTTGGAGTGGAAGAACAGTGACTTGCCCTCTCGATAGTCCTATTGTTCACCTTCGTTTCTGATGCACCAGACACGCAAGTAAACGCGCCGAACAGAGAAAGCACAAGATAGAACACCGCGAAATGCCGCAGAAGCATTGTCGATTTCGAGTCAGCGGTCCACGCTGGCTGGCGTGTCTTGTAAAGGTCGTTGTCGAAATGTCCTCGCTAGGTGTGCTTTGCAGTGGCGGCGCTCTCACGTGCCACATGTCACATGTCGGGCCGTTACGATTGCCCCTCCAAGGGGCGGCCCGCGTGTCGGCCGTACGGGGATTTCACTCAAAGACCTCAACAGAATAACTGAATCCTCGATGACCACAAGCAGTCGAACTCTTGGGCTTGCAATACCACTCAGCATGCCTTCGGTAATCAGCTCACCTCTTCAGGGATAGATAGTATTTACCGACCCATACAAAGCGTGGAACATCGTCTACTGTTCGGAAGCCATTCATCTGCTCCCACAAACACGGAGCATGAACCCTTCGCTTTTTGAGACGTGGACTACCAACCATTCATAGAACCAACCCCATACAGTTACGGAGCTATCGTTTCCACACAAAATGCTCGAGTTACCCCTACAGTACGGTATTATAAGTCCGAATGTAGAAGGGTGAATAATTGGGCTCTCTTAGGTGTACAACCCGCAAGTGATTATGCAACACTACCACTACAACTGTTCATTTGTGAGATTTTCACTCTTAGGTTACACCTCTGACTGCCGTCCAAGCACAAGAGTGCAGATTACTCGTCGAAGGAATTCATTAGAGGGACAATAGTGTCCACAGCGGTAAAGACATGTGAAAAAAATCTCATGCTGGCAGCTCAAATTTCTGTCCTTGGAGTACTCTGCAATGACGGAGTACACACGGCAGGTCAGTCCTGTGGTCATAAGTGAGGAAAAATTGAGCTTACTTCGTAACATAAACGTAGAAGAAGTCGAGATAGAGTCCTGTCTGCACAATCCCAGCTACAATGGCTATCGGATCTACTGTACCTTCCGTATAGTACCTGAATGGCCCATCGGTTTTGAAGCTGTCTGTGATGAAGAAACAGTCACTTGCCTGTATATCCAATTCGGAATGTACAGGGCCCTGTACACACCCAAAGCAGCGAGATAGTGTGTCGTAATGGTCTCAGCCTCTCCCGTGCGCTGCATCATGAACAGTTGCGGAAAGATAGCAACAGCCTCCAAGTATATAGAAAAGGTCCACAAGATTTCACTGAAGTCGAAATGATAATTGAATATCAATGCGAGGACAAAGCATGGCCCGACGAGGTATTCAACTTTGAATGTGTCGAGGGAAGGGTCATACGTCGGCCTGCAGAGGGCGTGAGTTTTTGCGAGCTGTGTAAAGAAGTTGGAAGATCACCGAAAACGATAATGCACCAGATAGAGGATGTAACAGCTGCTGGAGATGAAGAAAATCTTCATAAGGAAGTTGTACCAGGAGATCCACGCCCAAAACAGGTCAAGGTAGCGTGTCAAAAACACGAGAACATAGAGAGCCTGCGTTTTGAATGAGATACCTACATGCAATTCACTCTCAGATGCCCGTCCGTCGTGGAATTACAGTGGTACTACGCACCTCGGCAAGACCTCGTAATATGCATCTTGTGCACGAGGATGAAAATGGAGGCCAGATGAGCCAAGTCACCTGTAAACCATCACAGTCCACTCAGACTCACCAAACTAGAGGGCGTCGAAATACTTACCCAGTAACCTGAAAACGTTCATAGTTGATTATCCTCTGAACGGTTACCAGAACCAGAAAGGCGGATCGATAGTGGCGTAAAATTATTCCCGTGCACTGGTCACTGGTAAATTTGCGAGGGTTCGCAGATGACGGGAAGCAGCGTCCGCGCACCAACGTCCAACGTGTAGCTTTGGACGGATTTGGTAATTTGCGGGTATATGGGTGTCATGATTAGTCACCTTATCCCACGTTTCGTCTTTCAGCACCATAAACGAGCACGACGACGAGAAGATCGACGAACATACGAGCAGAGACGGAGACTAGCCCATAAAGGCTCTTACCCAGATACAAGGAAAGTCTCTATCCATCCTCTACGTGATGATGCTACAGTAAAAGGGTTGACCGTGACCCGAACCCCATCATTAACTACACCCTGGCGGCTGAGCCCAAGAAAGCGTCCGTTAACCCGTTGCACTTCGTGAAGTTACAGCTGTGCTTCGTAAGGCAGGACCAACATTATCGCTCTCTCATGGCTGGCATGACCCCGAGGATCACGGTCCGCCGGCAAAGGTAGAGCCGCTAGCACCGGTTATTTGCTGGTGCGCATGCACACAGCAGAAGCCGGTATACGTTCATTAGCCAAGCCCGCACAGAGGAGTTCCATACTGTCGTGGGTGGTCTCTAGATGTGGATATGTTCTGAACGGTACATTACCACTGTGGCACCGCACGCTCAAAAGCGCCTGATCTCTAGAATATAGTGTTGGGCGCGTGGTGGCGTGCGTACAACTGCTGGCACGGCTGCCTACTGGGTTATTGATGCTAGGGGTTATGGGTCAGACGGAATGAAATCCACATCGAGGTCCTGAGCTCCTGATTACCTTATGATAATGGTCTAAAGCACAGGTACTGAACATGCCTTTTCTATTTACAGATGTCATCCCCACTCCAACTTGCTGGATGGTGGATACTTCCGGACTTATTGACCAAGCACACCCTGTCCTTCACTTATCAAACCGTCTTCAAATTTTTTCACCAGTCCCCTCCTCCGCAGGGCTCACCTGTGTACGCCCGCCACTACCGGTACACCTACGCAACCCTTGTGCTTGGCTATCTATTGTACAGTTTTCTCGCGACTTCGATGTCACTTCCAAAGAGCTTCTACCAATTACTGGACATCCGTCCGGACACTGTCGATAACAACGGGCTCAAGGTGGCATTCCGCACATTTGCCAAGAAATATCACCCTGATCGTGTGGGCCCTCAGGGTGAAACATATTTTATCCAAGTGCAGGGCGCTTTCGAGGCACTCAAAGATCCAGTTGTGCGGTTTGCTTATGACAGGTGGGCTACCAGCTCATCGCATGCACAGCGGCCTTCCGAGCTGAATGGATAGGTATTAGGTTTGGCCCTGATGTCTTGCAATGGAAAGAGTGCAGCACGATGAAGGAGTACCTTCGTCGTGGTCTTCTTAGTTCGCTGATGTACCACATTGCGATGGGTGCGGGGCTTGTGTTAATGTCCATCATTGGGAAACCCAGTCCCATTGCAAAGGTGTGCACCCTCTCCAAGTGCTTTTCTAATTTCGTACTGATTGTCTGACACCAAGTGGAGGTACTTGTTGTTTGCAGTGACACTTGCATTGGAGCTAAACCTCCTTCTTGCACCGTCTTCCCGAGTTACCGAACAAAGCCCCTTCATTGACCATATACCCACAAGTGGGACCTTGTTCGACCACCTCTTCCCACGCCGGGTGGCGTACCAGCATATTTTCTTTGTGCGCCATGTCTTCCTTATTCTGTCTATTGCGTTGTCTCGCGTGGCTCCGGTGCTCTTTCCGTCAGTGATGCGCTCAGACGCCATAGTTGACCAGCAGATAATGAAGGCTGTAGCGGAGCGGCTCGGCACACTTACTAAGTCGACAGAACGAGAACGTACGCGAGCCTCCTTTGCATGCTTTTGAACCGCGTGCCGAAGCTGACATATATATACAATAGTTTCGATCATGCAGAACGCAACATTGCACGCAATCCTTGACAGCGCCGATTCGGAGGGTATATCGACCGAGGCGTCTGAGCTTCCGAACAAGCTGGATGATGACGTTATGCGGTTACTCACCGATGTGATGGAGGACGTTCTCATAGAGTCCAGATTGAAGAGCGAGGCTGGGCCGATGAGGAGCGCGTGGGATCGAGCTGTGGAGAGGAAGAAGCAACAAATGAAGTTGGAACGGCATGCGAGTAGCGTAGTGCCTTCCCCTGGGGATGTGCCCGGGGGAAAATCGGATCCAAAAGGACAGGACGTACCACTGACGTCTTCGATTGGGCGACGATGTCTTCGTGCACGATCGGTATCACTTTAACGTGTGGCATCTTCAATGTTATCGACTTCTGGCCAAACACTCAGCATCCTGTGTTCTTCCGTAGGGGAACATATTGCAGCGCTGGATACTGCAGCTAACCACATCGTAGACCCAGCTTGGAAATCGCCGCGGAATTACCGTAATCACGTAAATCGTCAGTACAACGTTGAGTTGTTTGGACGTTGTTTGTGCTCCATAGTACAATGGCACCCCCGGCTCGACTGTTCAGACATATCTTTTCCCCTTCTTCCCCCCCTCACGGCGAACACCCTCTGTATCCATCCTGTGCTATATCATCTCTGTTGTATCTCAGTGTAACATCTCATCGCATTGCTCAGGATGTACAGCACGCCAGATACCGCGCACTTGTATAACCATCACAAGGATCTGTCCGCAAACCCTTCGCTATATCTGTCCGGGACGCAAACTCCATTCCCGGACCGCCCTTACGAAGATTCCATCTCCACACTCTCCACATCCCGTACATCTACCAGTACCGAGTCATCGGGGGAGCTGTTACCACTTCTGCGCGTGTCATCTCGACCCAAAGCGTCTTACAGGCTCGCCGACTTTATCATCCACCAAACATTGGGAACGGGAAGCTTTGGTCGAGTGCATTTAGGTATGTTGTACAACCTATGCTCTGGATAGCATTTACCTGTTCACTCAGTGAGGAGTAAACACAATCTGCGCTTTTATGCAATCAAGGTTCTGAGTAAGGATAAGGTCGTCAGAACCAAGCAAGTAGAGCACACAAACAACGAAAAGACGATTCTGGAGACCGTGCAACATCCTTTCATCGTCAACTTATGGGGGGCTTTTCAGGACGCTTCGAATTTGTATATGATCATGGATTTCGTGCCAGGTGGTGAACTGTTTACCCTCCTTCGCCGGTCCGGGGTACGTATATGTAGTCTCTATGTTCCGTCTCAACGGTAAAATGTTGACCGCAGAGATTCCCCGAACCTGTTTCCAAATTCTATGCTGCGGAAGTCGCTATGGCGTTGAACTACTTGCACCACCTTGATATTGTGTACCGTGATCTTAAGCCGGAGAACATTCTGTTGAATTTCGACGGTCACATTAAAATCGCTGATTTCGGTTTCGCAAAACGTTGTTCTGTCACTACTTGGACGCTCTGCGGCACACCCGATTATCTCGCTCCTGAAGTATCCCAATTTTTGTCTTCTGTACCGGTCCTGTCTAATCTTGTGATAGATTGTGCTTCAGCAGCGATATACCAGAAGCGTTGACTGGTACGCCCTGGGCGTGCTCATCTTTGAAATGTTGACCGGGTTCCCCCCATATTACCAACCCGAACGCAACACAAATATTCTTTATGAACGGATCCTTCAGGGGCCGGCTTTCATCCGATGGCCAGCGTTTCAGCCACATGCAACGGACATCATTCTCAAGTTGATGGAGAGCGACCCCGTGAAGCGTTACGGCAAAGTTGATTACGGGGCGGGCGATGTCTTCACTCACCCGTGGTTCAGTGAAGTAGATTGGGATCGACTTTACTGTCGCAAAATAGCAGCCCCATACCTTCCAAAACTAAAGAGTGAAGGGGACGCAAGCGCGTAAGTAACTTGGTCTTTCTATATGACGTACCCAGTGCTTATCGGTACGATTACCATAATAGATTTGAAAAATACCCTGAGGACGAGGTCGCTTCGACCTACGGCAAAGTTTGCTATGATCCACACGTACGGGAATTCCCTGATTTTGAATATACCAGCCCCGATACCTATCCGCCGCGCCAAGTTAGCGAGGCTTGCGGGTTCAACTCTTCTGCTTGCATGTGACAGAGTTCGGACTCGGTTTACGTATATAAGCGGGTTCAGCCCATCCGCTCGCTCTCACTTATCACACCTATTATTCTTCCGCAAGTTGTCTTTCAATATCCTGCTTGTTGTTGTACTCCTTAGCATCTGCATAGTCCACATCAAAGATACCCACGAACATTGCGGCGCGCAGTATCTACATACATATGTGAAGAACCCTCACCGGTGTCCCAGGAGGACTCGGTTTCGTTTCGAAAGTGAAACCCAACATGAACGTTTGAGCCTTATAAGCTATCGCAAATGGATGCGCTTGTGCTATCACGTAGTCATATCGCCCGCTGGTGAAACTCAGCACAGAAGGGCGTTGAAAAGTCGATGGTGAGTCGTTCTACTGATGCTCTACCGCTTCACAGTAAGAACTTGCTGTCACCGCATGTGGAAGGTGGTAGTGAGCATAGGAACCTGAGCCTGATCCGTTCTAACTTGCCAAAACTACGATATGGGTATCCAACTGGGGTAATGCCCAAGAGGATAGAAGCAGATACTGTAGCTCGACACCGGTTTCCAAGGTTTGGGGCATAATATGCAACACAGACCACGTTAAACATGAAGGACAAAATCTGTGTGCCGTACGATTTTGACAGGCTTTGGTCGATGCGCCGGTGTTTGAGAACAGTTCAGCCGGTAAAATACGCGGAGGTGGTGGCGGTGGGAGGGGCGAGTTATTTGTCCGGGCCAAACACGAACATCATGTTCTCAAATACATATGGACCCGTGGACGTCTTTCGAAGAGCAAACTATCCGCCAACGGCGAAACACTCGGTACCCACGAGCAACGAGACGGCGTCGACGAGGGCTGTGTAGCCGTCTGAAAACCATTGAAAACCGTGCAGGATCTACCGAGATCAAGCCCTTGCCTCATCGCCCTTTGTCTCTTTTTGGGGGCTGCGCTCGTCCACGTACACTTGGGATCTGCAGCAGAATCTTGTGGGTCGGAGCGGGTTGAAAAAGCACTGAATTGAACAAGCGGAGGGCTGGGGAGAAGACTTTCAGTTGTATGAATGGAATGGAGGTTAGGAAGAGTATGGTCCTCAACAGTAGTGCAAAGAAGGCTGCGACGACTGCCGGTGAAAAAGAAAAAGACAACTCTGGTTCAATCAGGCCACGGAATGACGAGAGTGAAAGCCAGCGACAGCAAAGAGATCATGCTCGTGTGGGTGCAGGCGGTCCCACCGCCAATTCAACTCACCCGCGTGCGAACGGGTCCGTCAATAGTCTCGCCGAGGCGGATATTGTACACGAGAGAGCATCTTTACTGGCAGAAAGACAACAGCTGTTGGACCAGGTACTGGATAAACACGACGATTTGGTGAGTGCCTGTGTTGGCATTCAACTCTCCCTGCAGTGGAGGCACTGACGACGTGCGTTTCGCATGGTTCTAGGTTCGGGAGAAATTCCACCTCGAAAATTTTGTGACACTGTTGGGTTATGACCCAGCATTTGCAAAGCGCGACGATTCAGTTGTGTTCCGGGAGGTATGTGTTTGTTTTCCAACCACACTTATTTATACGTGTTCGATCGACTTCTATCGGTTAGTACAAAGCGAAGCTCGACCTTGTGGAGCAAGTTGCTATCGAAGCGGGACCCTCTAGGACTACTCGCAGCGCTCACAGCCAGCGCGTCATGAACATAACCTCTCAGGCGCACTCCCCAATTGCAACGGACAAGTGTCCGTCCTCGCCTTCCGTCTCCTTTTCCGTTAGTGCACCGCTCGCTAGGCCGTCTGTGAAAGCGAAGGGTAAACAGAGGATCGCTGACATGACCGAAAGCGTATCCGACTCTAAGCTCAGAACCCCGGTGTCCAAGCGGGGTGTCCAATCAAACCAAGTGGGAACGACGGCTCACTCCCGATCAGTGAAGGGCGCAGCTGCCTCACCAATAGCCTCTAGGCCCTCACCCAGGAACCGCAGCGAACGGATATTACCGGCCCCGAAGCAGCTGAGGAAGAGGACGAGTCTTAGCATGTCGTCTCCTACATCCCCTCCTGTTCCGCTCAAGAAACGTAAGTCCACGGCAGAGAGAGAAGTAGTTCATTCTCGTACGAGAGTAGGAGAACATGACGATGCTTTCGCTTCCACACCTCTGGTGAGTCATGCGTGGTATTGTCTGAAAGCGTGCCCTCATGAGAAACAGACACCCTTTGGCTCTACCTCTGCATCAGCGGTGGACGGCGCCACCAAAGCAGTCCCGTTACCGAAGGCGACGCCATCTATTAAGCGCATTCGCCTTATCGTGCGTCGTCCCCCACCGTCCTACACCAACCCGAGCCAGCGGCCACCACCACCGCGTTTTCAGTCATCTCTAGAGTCGTTCTTACGGTCATACACTACACTTAATGACCAAGACCAGACGGAAACGGCTTTGATGGCGGTAGCGATGCAAGAAGCGCTTTTCCGCAACAAGCTTGATAGGCTGCAGAGACTTGGGCGGTTTTTTCCCTACACCGAATTCTCATCGTCCACATCTTTTGATTCGGTCAGTGGAGGCGGTAGCGTCGGTGGGATCAGTACGAACGGCCTCAGCAAATGCTCTTTACTCCCTCGAGAGCCTCAACGTCCCAGGGATGCGTGGGACTGCGTCGTCGAGGCTGTCGTACAACGGGGTCGGCACGACCTAGTGAGGGGACGGCAGGTAGCCGCCCACATTGCCAGTCGCATACAGGTGTATTGGGATCAGCATGCGTCTAGAGAGAAAGCCGCTAAGTTACAAGAAGAGAAGCGGCTGAGGACGCTTGCTAAGGCTACCATCAAGATGGTCACAAGCGAATGGAAAAAGGCAGTCTTTGTACGTTACTACATTCATATGCGGGCGGCACTTGATGCGCCATTGCTGATTTTTCATTGGCATGTCCACAGTATATCCGTGAACAAGATAGATTGCGCGCAGAAGCTGAGGAGAAGCGACGTGGACACGAACACTTGGACGCGATTCTAGACCAATCCGGGCAGATCTTGGAAACGCAGCAGTTCGCTCTTGCAAAAGGTGATATGTCGAGATCGCGAAGCAGGTCTAGTAGCGTCTCGATGGAGGATGGGTGGCAGTCGTCGAGTGAAGAGGAGTCGATAGATGGTGTAGAAAGTGCAGACGAGTTCGGTGAGATTGATATGACCGAAGACTTTGCAGAAAGTGGGGACGCGGCGCGTGACGTGGACGAGTCAGACCTGGAAGGCAGCGAGGGAGAAGACGAATCGACACGAGCATTGCTTGGTCTGGGGTCTGGTGACGGGGATGATTTCGAGGCTCCAGACACGCCCAAAGAACAGGAGGACCGTGAGAGCACGAAGATTGCAGATAGGGTGGACACTATTCCATCCCCTGAAACGAAGCAGATGGAGTCGGTGCATGAGCTATCAGAAATGGACGCGGCTGCTCAGGCATTTGCGATTCGCGAGGGTCGCTCTCCCCTGCTGGAAAGTATGCACGACGATTCTACATCGCCTGCGTCCAGTGCCATGGTTTTTGATACGCATCTGGATGGGCATACCGCCACCAGCTTCCCTAGCCCCGATGTATCTCGACAAACAAGTCCGAGTCCCCCTCCGTCCTTTGAAATGGATCAGAATTTACCCCCTGGTCAACCCTGGTCCATGCCCAATGATGATACCGACAAAGGAGGACCCATTCTTTCACATCCCGATAGCCTACTGACTGGAGTGACGGCAAAGGCAGGTACACTGGGAGCCGTCGAACATCAACCTTTGTCAAGAAACGAGGACAGGCGTTCTGCGGAGACCCCTAGCGTACCCAATTACCTGAAACCTTTTGCTGTTGCACCCGTCAACTGGTTGCCAGACAGTAAAATAAAACCACCCCTCCTTCTGCGAGGAGTGTTGCGGCCGTACCAGCAATCGGGTCTGGAATGGCTTGCATCTCTGCATTCCAACAATTTAAATGGTATTCTTGCTGATGAAATGGGACTTGGGTGAGTTTGACAACATTCGACACTCGTGGCGTAATGTGACGTATGTATAAAAAATGTAGGAAGACCATTCAGACTATTGCACTTCTCGCCCATCTGGCTTGTGATCGTGGCATTTGGGGGCCACATCTTATTGTAAGTCACTGAGCACGACGTTCATTTCTAAATCCTTACCAATGATGTAGATTGTTCCGACGAGCGTACTCCTGAACTGGGAGATGGAATTTAAGAAATTCCTCCCTGGTTTTAGGATTCTCAGCTACCACGGAACGACGAAACGTCGGAAAGAGTTGCGTCAAGGGTGGGCTAACAAATATCACTTCAATGTGTGCATTACTTCGTACGCATTGGCGAGTCGGGATGCGCATATATTCAAGCGCAAGATGTGGTACTATATGGTCCTTGACGAGGCACATATGATCAAGAACTTCAAGTCCCAGAGATGGAACATTCTCCTGATGTTTCGCTCCTTTCGTCGCCTTCTTTTAACCGGGACCCCACTTCAAAATAATCTGACAGAGCTGTGGGCCCTATTGCAATTCCTGATGTCGGGAACCGATTTTGCCAACCTGAAGGAGTTCGGGGAGTGGTTTTCAAGTGCGGCCCATTCAATTGTTGCCTTTGTCCTTGCGACTCATACCCACCTTCGTCAGACCCTTTGGAACGTGCGATCGAGATGGGCACGGTCCTCGACGACGAAAATCTTCAACGAGTATCCAAATTGCACACCGTGTTGCGTCCATATCTTCTCCGTCGTCTGAAAAGAGACGTCGAAAAGGAACTTCCAAGCAAATACGAGCACCTTGTTCTCTGCCCTCTCTCGAAACGGCAGCGTTTCCTATATGACGAATTCATGTCCCGTGCCCAGACCCGTGATGCGTTGCAGTCTGGTGTCTACCAGAAAATTGCCAACATCCTCATGCAGCTGCGAAAAGTGTGTAACCATCCAGATCTTTTCGAAGTCCGACCAGTCATTACTTCGTTTGCGATGCCCCGTTCTGCGGTTGCAGATTATGAGATCAAAGAGCTTCTGGTTCGGCGAAGGCTCCTGCATGAGCACGAGGAGGGGAAGGTTAATCTTGACCTCTTCGGGTTCCATTTCATCGCTCAGCAAGACACCCCGCTTACTGCTGCCCTTGAAACTCGGCGTCTTGACGCAACGGGCCTGTTACTTTCTGCTACGAAGAATGTCGGAGAGCCGCCACCAAAGGACACGCGTACTGTGCAAGGCTACCTTGCATACCGCTCCCACTACTTGCAGGCGCAATCGGCGGCACGTCGGACGCAAATGGGCTACATCAACGCACTGCGCTGTTCACGTATACCCATCTATAGCCACGAAATGCTCAACGTTGTGCGGCGATGCCGACGCTCCATTCTACCGTTATCCTACCTTGACCTAAAGACGTCCTACCTGGATACGGTGACAACGTCAAACGCAATGGTAATGTCTTACGAGCAACGGTCTCAGGACCTTGTGGGTGTGATCGCGAGATTTGCATCCGTACCGCCTCCTGCGGTGGCGATGGATATACCGCGTTTTGCACTCGCCGGTTGTCAAGATGCCCTTGCATCGTGTTCCTCCGAATTTGATCGCATACTCCACCTGACCAGTGCGAGACTGCGGATCGCATTCCCTGACCCGTCGCTTCTCCAATATGACTGTGGTAAGCTTCAAGAACTCAGCCGTTTACTTCGTCAGAAGAAGGCGGGGGGACACCGTGTCTTGATTTTTACCCAAATGACGCGGATCCTGGATATTCTGGAGATATTTCTCAACTTTCACGGATACCTGTATCTGCGCTTGGATGGTGCAACCAAGATTGAAGATAGACAATATATCACCGAGCGTTTCAACGCAGATGCGAGGGTATTCTGTTTCATCTCCTCTTCCCGTTCAGGTGGAGTTGGCATCAAGTAGGTCCTACTACATTTTGTACCTAACTTGATTTAACCATCTTCCAGCCTTACGGGGGCAGATACCGTCATCTTTTATGATAGCGACTTCAACCCTCAGATGGACAGGCAATGTGAAGATCGGTAAGGTCTATCGTTCATGTGGTGTTTATGGACTCACATTTGTTCCCAGAGCCCACCGCATTGGACAAATCCGTGATGTTCACATCTACCGGTTCATATCTTCGCACACGGTGGAAGAGGCGATGCTCATGAAAGCCAACCAGAAGCGTTCTCTGGATGAGATTGTCATCCAAAAAGGAGAATTTGACTGGCGTACAATATTTGAGGATGACGCCGAACTAACGAAGGCGCTCGGGGAGTTCGAGGACACGGAGGACGCTCACGCTGCAGCCGTGGCAGCGCAGGAAGAAGACGTATTGGAAGGTGCCGACCAAGCAGACTTTGGCGCAGAGGGCGAAGGTGATATGCCCGAAACCCGGCAGACTAGAGAGCTTGAGTTAGTCGAACCAACCGACGACGTCAATGGTAATCACGGAGGGGGTGGTACAGTTTCGGATTACATGGTCAGTTTTGTTCGCTCGGATTACGAGTTTTTCAGGGATTGGCGCCTGTAGCTTAGTCTGCTTGGTCATTTTGACAACGTCTGGTCTGTTTCTTTATTCTTAATCCCACTGGTAGTGGTATTATGCTCAGCTACGACAATGCAATTCGTGGTAGTTATTGGCTGGGACCTTGGACACCCCTTTGCTGGCTACATCACACACCATCGGCGCCGCTGGTTAGGCCACAACGTGAACAATGTCTCTTCTCAGTTTCTTTGGCCTGAAGAGACCCAATTACGATCGACCCCGCCTAACTCTGCCAGATATACTCCACCGGACAGTCGTCAGCGGACTCGCAGCGCTCACGGCGTACGGACTGTTCCTCGGTTACATGGTTCATAAAGAGACATTAGCTAAAGGGCGAGGTATGTGCATTGGTCCTTACGGAGTTCCACGCTCAACTCTTGTTCAGCGGTAAGTGCTGGACTTGAAAAAAAGAGGTACCTTCGAAAAGTAACGTCTTCCGTGCCAAATAGCTTTTGGCCAAGCGAGAGGCTGAAGCCAAGGAACGGGGTCCTGTGACAACTCAGGTATGGCGTTCACCCGCCCGAACGCCGGATGAGTTCTTACCAGCTGCTGTCGTACAGGTAGCTGACGAAGTGAGGGAACAAGCTTTGGCCGAGGCAGCGGCACAGTCCGTGCTCAAATCCAGATCGTCCTGAGTCTTAGCAATGGCTGGCTTTATCATTCGACTACCTTTGGTTTGCCCTCGGGAAGTCTGCGCGGGTTCAAGTGAGGTTTCTCTGTCTTCGTAGGCATGCCGGGCAATTCATGGCAGCGCCTTCAGGCTCACATACTTAGTTGCCTGTGTGATGGGAGATCGTCCTCATCGGTCACCCGACGGTCGATAATTGTAGACCCGGTTTTTTCTCAATAACGATGATTTACAGCCTCGGGCCCCACAGTCCCTCTACTATTGTAAACGAAAGACCAATAAGGAGTAAAATATCCAACGTATGGGGTTTACGCCCATATCAAGGCAGCTCCAGCCACGCTGCAAGGAGCTTAGGGAAGTTGGGGGTTCCCAGCCCAGTCACAGGATCCCACCCATGCGTTGCGTTGAAGCCGGTGGTCCCACAGCCGGGGTTGTAGCCTACGGTTATGTCGTTGAAGAGTCCAGCGAACCTGGTTGAGTAGATCTTCAAAACGCACCACAAGACCGTTAGTGAGTGTCAGATGATTGGCCAAGAGAACCTCACAGTAGGATTGATGAATCCGATGGGCGACTTGCCGACCGCCAGGCGGGCGTCGTTAATCATGGTGAACATGGCACCGCTCACTGGTGACGAGCACGACGTTCCGTACACGAGGATAAATTGACCGTCGACCTGCAATTTAGTCAGAGAGCGATCGTGCAACTTTGAAACTATTCCTTACAGCAACAACATAGTTGGCACCGTTGGCAGAGATGTCCGGATATGCCCTAGACTGAAAGGGGACGTCAAAAGGCCGGTTCCATTGTCCTCCCATGCCACGTACAGCACCGGTAGAATTCCAGATATCCGATGGATAGTCTGGATAGTAGTTCCGAAGGTAGTAATCAACGGCCTTCTTCTGGTATTCTGGCATCGCAAAGTAATTACTGAAACCTCCACCGGAGTAAATGATCTCTTCACATGCTGTTTCGGGTTCGTAAACGGTCGAGCCCCGAGGCACCATAGTCGCGCCAACCGATGTAATGTAAGGACACGTGCCAGGAAAACTTGGGTTGAACACCTTCCCTCCTAAAGTCTGGGTTCCTAAGACGGCGTTCTCAGCAAATGAACAAAGACAAGGGGAGTGATCGCACCGTTGGGGTTCAAACAAAGATCATTATTACCAGCTACACCATAGTCGCCAGAACTATACAGCACGGTAACACCCATCAAGCCGAGCTTAGCGTACTCAGCACATTGGCGGGCAGTGTAGAATGGAGTAAGATCCGCCTCGTTATAGCTATACGATGTCGAAATGACATAAGTGGGTTTCGCAGTTCCGCATGCTTCAGGACCTACCATCACGGCGTTAGCTGCGGTTTTTGTAGTAAGGATATCTGACTGACCTTCATATCCACCTCCGTACGGATCAGGGTAGATACCGTCTTGCGTTGGATCATTACCACCCTCAAACGTGCAATATGAACCGTCAATGGCATCAAGGAAGTTGTTGAACGAGGCTCCTAATTAGAACATCAATGACAATCGTGCAAGAGTCTCAGACATCCGAAATTACCTACCTTCCACCATATCTCCAACCTGGTATAGTGTGACTTCCTGAGCTGCAGTGACGAGGGACATGCCATATTGGAGGTCCAGGTCAGATTCACCGTTGTAATCGAATCCTTGATACTGCGCCTGAGCATAGCCTAAATCTCAAGTCAGGGAGCGTGTGTATGCGTGCAGACGCCAATTTACCGCCATCGACGGAAACCATGTACGGCGCTTTCCCGTAAAGTGCCTGGGAGAAGTTCGTTGCGAACATATCGAGGTCAGACTGTATGTACGCCTGAGGAGTATACTCCACTGGATTGACAAGAGGCTTGAGCAACCCTCTCGCCCTGCAAGTGGAAATTGAATTGCCTTACCTATTCCGTAGCTGTTCTTACTCGCCGATACAGGAGAGTAGTAGAATCCATAAAGAGCACGAAGGCAGTCCAGCGTTATGAACTGATCGCAAGTAGATAGGTCACTAGCAATGGAACCCGCAAAACCACCTGTGGTCTTTGGAGAACTCCCGGAACCAGGCTGTCCGACGGCCCGCGCAGGTTGTGCATCACTAGATTCGGAACGGCGTGTTAGTCGGGAGTCAAAGTGTACCGTAGGCGTGACGAAATCAACGTGAGGAGCAATGTGAGATGGCAGATGGTAGGAATAACAAGCTGTGGAATCGGTTAGCAATTCCTCGGTGCGTCGTAACAAAACAAAACGCACCCAAGTGCTCCTTTCCAGTCGTGTGGCTGTATACGTTATACTCTGTTTGCAGCAAGCGCTCAGCTTCCTCTGTTGTGGCGAAAACCTCAATCCACCCTTTATTTGGAGTTACTCTGACACGATTACTCTCGAAGCCGTTTTCAAAGAGCCACGCGCGCACCGCTTCGATGGTCTCCCCGCTGGGAGTAAACCTCTCCAATATTTGACCAGCAGACCAGTGTTTCCCGTATTTCTTGGACTCGGGGTGAGATACCTCCATCAAGTATTCGCCAATGGCATCGATGTTCCTCTGAGTCAGGGCAAAACGGAGAGGAACGATGGCGTCGGGGTGATGCCTGCCTTTCAAAGACCATCCTTCGGGGATGCGAACCCGCTTCTCGCGTCGAACGTATGGGGAGACAGTAGGTTCCGCGATGACAAAGAGACCAAGGGAAAGCACCACGAAGGAAAGCAGGAATCTCATGATAGAAAATGTCCGAAATTCTACCACCTGTAATAACACAGACCCGCCAGCTTCTTATAGTATGCACGTGAGACAGTCGACGGTTGGTACTGCATGGCGCAGGGCGCGATAAGGACGCGAGTACTCGCTGTTGCCCACCTCGGCTGCTGTGGAACGGTAATGCGCACCCCAGCCGCAAAATTGCCACAAGGCAACTTGCTCACCGCGTGATATATCTTCGGAAACTCTTGCCTGGATGATGACCCTGGACATGTGCCTATCACAGAACTATTTTCAACGCCTAGCCGTGTGGGCTTCGGATTAGCCTGAGACCCTTTCGGAAATTCCGCCGGGGAACTGTTCAACGCCAGCTCGACTGCTGACCTTGCCTAAAGTTGAGATGTTGCCAGTTTGATGTAGATCTACTAGGACACCGACCCGAGTAGGTGCCGAGTTCGTCGCCACTTCTATGGTGGAATTCGAGCTGCCCTCACGATGAGCCGCCCGACTCCTTGACGAGGTGAGTATGGCTTGTGCTAGAATATGTTCAACGTACCTAACGAATACTGATATCATGCTCAGCAGAGCCTATCGTCGGCGTTGACGGTAGCATGGACTGAGATTCCTCTATTTTCCATTTGCTCTGGTCTGGTTCGACTGGAGATTTCTCAGGACGGGCGCTGGTAAACAAGTGGACGTCTTCTGCCAGACAAAGGCATATATGGTAGCCGGTAGTCCCGCTCTCTTTATATGTAACTAGTAAAGAGAAAGCAGAAAGCCAGTAGCTTTTGCTGACTCTACGCGGACCATTCTAAGTCCCTGTGTGTGCAGCCATGAACATCCACTGGGCCATTGTCCATGCTGATGCCAGTGTAAGGAGAACATTAGTGAGTGCGTCACGTCGTCCAGAAGGTGTATCGTGTCCCTTTAGTCGTCATCGGAATTCGTTGAGATCGTCGGCGGCCTCATGAGGATATCTACAAGTCATTCCAAAGCAGTGGGAATCAGAGCGTGCCATAATTGTATCAGGCCTGTTATCTCGCCGCCCTTACGACCAGGAGCTTCGCGTTGTCTTGTCGACACTAACAAGTATATGCCGTCACAGCGGCGACGCTGCGAAGTGCGCCGACGTTCCATACGATCTTGTTGCCTCCGTACGGACCCTCGTAAATTTTTGGCATGGGACTCGTCAGTCGACTATCGCCTCTGAAATGTTCTTTCAATGGTGGTGCGAAAAGTAGTTTTTCCTTATGCCGCGACAGTTGTTTCCGCGTATCCGTGGTTCACGGGGATGGTGGGTTCCGCTGCCTCGAGTACGAGCAAGGTAGTAAGCCGTAAGCTTCATAAAATCGTTCGGCCAGCCTTCACATCGACCGTTTGTTTCATCATCGAGTCGTGCTGCGAAACGAATTCCAATCACGGGTGCAGCAGTACCGGGTTACCGTAAGAGACCAGCTTGGCCACGCAGCAAACCACATTTGCAGCTCTCTGGCGATGTAACAGGCCTTGAATCACCACGCTGTGCTCACTTGCGTTGCTCTGGGTGACTCGGTCGTCTGACACTGGACGGAAGAGCTCCGCTTCCGAGACTTGGCAATTGGCTGCCATTACTCCGACGCTGTCAGTCTGACAACTCACTGCCGTTGCTCGAGCTGGCACCACAGGTCTACTGCTATGGTATTTCCTGGGCTCGGGAGTGTCTGATGGCCGACCATATAATGGAGACGTTAAACCATAAGAGGGTTCATGGGTGTGCTTGGTATCAGACTGTGGAGTCTTGCCTGTCGCTTGGCACGAATCACAAACGCCACCGTTGAAACGTTCGTATTTAATAGCCTTGACCGCGTACCATTCCCCCTCGACTCTTCAATACTAACCACTGTCGTAGTGGATGGGCATATGCACTACGACTCGTAACATTTCGTTCTAACACCTAGGAAAGGAGTTACTCATTCAAAAATTCGATTCGATATGATGACGACGAAATCCGCACACACATATCCCGAAGGTAAGTCTCAGGATTTCACTTACGCAGCTGCCGATTACCTGACGTGTCCCCAGCATCAGCACCTCACCAGTATAATGTGCCCCAGCGCTCCAATACGGAGCCTGCAAAGGGCGGATTTATGAATGTGATAATGAAGAAACGTGCGGAAGAGGAAGATGATGAAGATTTAGGTTACAACGTCTACGGAGATGGTCTGCGTGGAGAGAAACAATGCACGCACACAACGCAAGCGGAACAGGACGAAATCGATAACAAGGCGAGGAAGAAGGCTATGAAGAACCTCGTCGACTCGTGGCAAGAGCGACTTCAGTTGATCAGTGTCATTGTGAGTTCCGAACTGTGTTGTCTTTGGTATGGCATTCCATTCCTGATGCGCATCACAGACAACTTTCTTTGCGTCCGTGGAAGCAGGAATGCTGGTGAATACCCGTCCGACTACCAGCGATGACCAAGCAAATGGCGTTCTCAAGGCGTCCAACGCTACCCTCCTTGGCGCCCTCATCATGCACGTCTATGCTGGTATGTGTATTGAAGGTTGCGCAAGTGAACCTCCCCAACTCAAATATACTTGTTTTCCCAGCTGGTCTCTCTTTTCTTGCAGCGTTCCTCCTAATACGCTACAAACTCAAGGAGGCTACTCGCGAAGAACTCATTGCCGAAGGTGTCAAACTAGCGACGTCGCCCCTTGGTGGCTCGTGGCGTGTTAAAGATATAGAGAAGGACGTCGAATCCATGGACGGTCGGCGGCCCTATACTATAGCTGAAGAACAACCGACCAAGACGCCCGTGCAGGCTCGCCAACCCACACTGCCTCTCCCACCTCGTTCCCCCACACAAAACAACCAACCTGTTCCTCGAAGTATGGGCTCTATACCTGAGCCACCAATACTAGCTCGCAATCCCCACCTCGAACAGGTCGGCCCTTTCTGGTTCCGGGGCGTCTCCTCTCACTTGCTAAGCAAGTTCCATACGCTCTGTATTACCCTCGCCGTCGTCGGGTTTGTACTTGCCATTGCAGGGATCGTCTTGTATTCATGGGCAATACAACCTCAAGAGGTATACATATTTGCAACTGTATGCCTGGCTGCAGCCATACTTGCGATGGGAACCCTAGCGATGTGAAGGCGATGTGACTGCGCATGCGAGCTCCCTCCTACGCCTACGGATCTGGGGTCACTCTGTTTTCGGTAACATGTTCATGCACGAAGCATAAGACTGGGATTCCTACATACCAAAGCATGTGTATACCTTCACACACCCCCAACTAGTATGGACACGCATACCCTTTTTAGTTGTACAATGCACGTAGACTGTCATGCATAACCGTTACTCAAACAGCGTCAACCACGCTACTTTGTCCACCCCCTAAGTGACTCATGTTTGAACCCAAGGAAATTGTTAGCGCCGGATCAATCCGCAGAGCACAGCTTCCACCAATATTCTGAACTCGAGTGAGTAATATGCATACCTCGCCGATGGGTGGCGGTATTCCTAAGACTAACCTGGTGCGTCCTGACTTTCCTGGGCGGCAGCGGCAGACGACGCTTCCGCCATAATGATAGCAAAACCGCTGATATAGTTTGATTAGAACATATCCACAAAAGATCGTTCGTCCCACGTACTGGTGAAGGTGCCAATTGATGTGGCTAGTGTCGACACGCAAGCGCACGGTCAGATGAGGTGATTCACTGAGCCCCAAAGAGAATGCCCTACCAGTGGAAAAACCAAGGCCCTGGATTGTTAGTGACGAAACGCAACGTCACATTATCGGCATTTGCTTGAGTCCCAATCGTTACGGTGTCCCTCCTCACAGGGTTTACAAAGTTGTACGACTTATTCCCCGATACGCGGATAACATCAAACACATGCTAGATCCTGACATTAGGTGGATCTTGAAGTGAAGATGTCACTCACGCCATGAAGATGCATGGAATGCTATTTGGCGACAACTCGTATCAGCGGGCCCCTGTAAAATTTCAAGTCTGTTGGTACGCACCGGACCACCAACGGCGCCTAAGTGAGTGAGATCCGTCGCAGGCATGCTGACTTCAATGGTCTTATTGTACGGTAGCTCGTAGATACTACCCTGAGGAAGTAATTGAGACGGATGCCGGGAGCCACTTAACATTTGCAGGAGTATTGGAAGCGGAGGATCGACGAAGGAGACGTTGTTTATCATGTAGTTGCCTGTGGTTGGACTGGTAGCTAGCCTGAGGTTGATGTTTACGTCCGCTTTCCCGACCTCTGGAATACCAGGTGCACCAGGATTAATGAGAGGATGAAGGGCAGCTTCGTCGAATGGCAGTACATAGGGTCCAGTCTCTGTTGTAGGGTCCTCCAAAGGTGCACCGTCGTACCTTAGGATGGCCGAGTTCAACCCTCCGTCAAAAGTCTGATTGGGGAAGTTGGATAAAGCCCGAATCCAGTAGTTTCTCACAGGTTGATCGGCAGAGACCACGACAGAGTAGCGTTGACCCCCAAATACCGCCAGTGAGTCGACATCAACTGGCTCCACTTCGTTACCGTCCGCTTCAATAATGGTCATCTTGTGCCCGTCGATCGTGAAATTGAACCATGGGTCGCAGGAAGCTCCGATGATACGGAACCTATACCGCTTTCCTTCTTCCACATTGACAACAGCAAGTGGTGACTTTGGTCCCCCTGCATAGCGGCCGAGACCATTTATCAGCGTAGAATCCGGGTTATAAGGGGGCAGGGACATCTGTGGGGAAAGCTTGTGATACCTATAAGGCATACTCTAAAAAAGTGCCGCGGAGTACAGGAACGTTCATAACGAACCAGTCGGAAAGCATGATCACTGTTGATTCTAAATATAGCGTGCATGTTTGAGAATATTTTTGAGAAAATGAGTGGATCAAAATGGCGTACCGTCATCAACATCATACATGTGAGCGAGAGGGTCCTCAGGATCATAGATGACCAGAGGACCTCTCAGGCCATCACAATACTGCGTCGACAGGTGCGAATGATACCAGAACGTCCCTGCCTGGCCCGGTGCGGTGAACTTGTGCAAGAAGCTTCCATTGGGTGGAATAGGACACTGAGTTACAAAAGCGGCACCATCGGCCCAATTGGACCGGTGCTGAAACAGGCCGTGCCAATGCTGGGGTACATAAGCCTATCAGATGCAATGTTTTAACGTACGAATGCGAACTCACGATACTCGTCGTGGTATTCATTAAGGTATCACTGAGTCGGTTTATGACATCGAGGCGGAATTCGTCTCCCTAGGATGACCCAATCACCATTTTCAGGCCATATAGTGACAGATATAAAAAACAATACCTTTTGCGCTTGGATTAAAGGGCCGGGAAAGGTCCCACCGACAAGGACAGTCCTTTAACAGGTCAGAAGAAAACACAGTCTCTTGGGCGCGACTTACGACCGCGCGTAGCCGTCAGGCGAAATGACTTTATTGGCAACCTTGAGCTTGGACACCGGTCCTAAAACATTTTTTGTCACCGACGTACGGCGTTGTTGTGGTCCAGAGGCATACGACGTCGCCACAGCCACATGTATAAAGAAGAGTGTAAGGATCAGGTAAGCGGGGGTAGGCATCGTCATCTTGATAGTGATGTCTGAGGAACCCATTGCTCATTGCTTCCCCCCCTTATATACTTTAGACCAGAATAAATCTGCGACTGGTTAATTTGGGCTACGCCGAGGTTAACGGGCCGCATACCAAGGTTTGGAACCTTTCGACGGCTCGACTTGAGATGTTCATCGGTACCTCCCAGAACTCGTCATAATGGTCTTAAACGGACCTAGAGAGACTGATAATCAGTGCTAGATTTAGCTGGCTAATCAAAGGATAAACATTCCAGAAGGGTCGTCGGAATGCGCAGCATTCAGTACGAATTTACAAATTTCTCTAACAGAGGAGGCAATTGGGCTAAACGAGCGATAGGAACAAGAAACGCGCTGGTGCTTACTGTCCGGAAAAGCAGGCATAAGGTATACAAGCTTCAGACCCGTGCCAGTCTAATAACAAAGTACCCCGTACACGAGGTTCCTATTGAAAATAGGCAACGCTAGCGGACAAGCAGCATTCTGTGGTTGTCAACTGATATAAGATTACTATCTGAGAGTAGACGTACACGGATATAGCTCTGCGATCTCTGCAGCTATCCCCGCGGGAATGACCCGACCTGGGTCACGAAATTCAGAGCAAGATAGCAACCGACTCGGTGAGACGTGACCGACGGCAGGGAAATCGAAGTAGGAAATACCACTTCGCCGGTCAAGACCACTAGAGCCCAGACGGTGATTCCGACCTAAAAAAAAAAGTGCCTGGAAACTCACCCGCAGGCATTAGGCACCAATGAGATGAACTCAATGGCCCGCCAACGAGCCGTATAGCGGGCGGGTGACCCTCCGATCGCCGCAAAAGATACATAAAACCTGTCATTCGTGAGTCGACAGCAATGGCACCGGAAACACAGGAGACGGGGACATCGTAGCCCAGAGTCGACTACCACGGCAGAGAAGGTACAGCTTCCCACGTATCTCTGACAGAGAATCAGAAACAACAACTCCAGCTGATTTTGGGAAAGCAAACGTGTTTCTGCCTCACGGCCGAGATCACCAGAAAACCAGTCAGACCGTTATCTCGCATCAGGAAGACACCCTCCCATCGTGACGGATAGTCGGGAATCTGCTACGTGTTCCGTTCGAGTCATAGGACACGCCCCAAAGGTGGTCATTTGACGTGGCATGCACGGATTCGAGGCCAGATCAAACTTAGCCAGTCTGCAGGCTTGTGAAAACTACCGTGATGACACAGGACTGTTGATCTTTGCGTCAATTTGTGTCTTAATACATACGAAGATTTGGATGGGAAGGTAACGTGCAACGCTCGAGTCTAGAAAGTACGTATTAGCACGGTGTAAGTACTAACCGCTGTGATATTCCCGAGCCTATGTCACTGGAACGTGGGTTTCGTAGCACAGCAAGGAGAAACTCGTAGGGTCTGGCACGAATACCACACGGAAACAACTTGGAAGTCGCGCCGATCGCGAGTTGTGTCTCATTCCTGGCTGGATTGTCACGTGGTGGCTATAAATAGCCAAGTTATCTTGCTGAAACCTCCGTTCTGAGTTCACCAACCTCGCATTGGACGACACGACATGTTTAGTTGGAAGGGTGGTGGTTGGGATTAGCTGAGGCGAGAGCTGCTCCTGAGTGTATCCCTGTGTAAATTACACACGGTCCTAATCTTCGGAGAGTACGACTCATGGGTGCAACAAGTTGGTTGTCAAGCCCGACCTACCCGACTCCCTCGCACACATAGGGTATCCCTCCCCCGTCTCCTTAGCACAACTTAGCAACATCAAAAGTAGCGACAATACCACAACCTACTAGTACCATACATGAATCTAAAGGGAAAAGTACAACGGCGGAAGTAACGATACCACTGGGATTTGAAAAGATCAACGTGCTGCATACTGTTACATCACAGAGAAGGTCAGCGTTCCAGAAGTCAATGCGACCTAACGACAACCTTTGACTAGCTTATAACGGAACCCTATCGAGAAGGAATCGCTACCTTCCCTTGAGTTCCGGTATAAGCTGAAAAATGAATGAGAAAAGAGTAATCGTCCAGCGATGCACGCGTAGTATTGTTACGACTTGGCAGGCGCTACATTCTTGCCTCCAACTTTCAGTCGCCATATTTAGGTGGTACCTGTCCTGTTCCACTTTCGCGTCCCGACACAAGCCGTTCATAGAGCTCCCCACAACCGGAGACCACTTCCGTACGCTCAGGGGTACTCTTTTTTGACCGGAAGAGGCGCGGTAGGAAGGGTAGGGAGATCCGATTTGATCGTTGATTATGGGAACTACTTGGGTTCACATATCTAGGAAGGTTAGTCCACTTCGCTGTACATAAGGGCTTTAGATGAATAAGAAAACGGATATTTAGCACTGCCTTAACAAAAATTCCTGTCACTCACTGACAGCAGCATGAAAGGTTTACGGATGAAGAAATCACGCATGTCTTCCTTCGCCGTTGCCACCCCCTCGTTTTCCCTCCCTACTCTGATAAGAACCTCCAGTATGTGAGTGATGCGCACGTTACTCTTCAGGTTCCCCTCTATCCCACCCTCGCTATTCATCGTTGGCGAGGACGCATGAAACCCCTGCATCGCGCCCGGCAGGCACGGGAAGGTTCCCATAAACCAGGGACGTGGCGAGGTCGGGGCGTCAGAAGGCATGTGTTGAGAGTGCCCGAATGTGGAGAGCACCGTGCGCGACATATTTTTGCGGATGAGGGCGCCTGAGCGGTCATAGTACTTGGCGAATTCTGTTTACGTCAGCACCGTCCTTGCTGAGGACTTGGCAGATTCTCACCGTACAGATACACGTACACATCAAGCGCGTACACTCTGAGCCCCGAAAGAGACGCAGCCTCGAACTTCACTGGGAACATCTTACCCATAGGAGCAGCGTTTGTAGGGAAGCTGAGTGTGCACGCGAACTCGTTATCCAAAAACACGCTGCACTTGTATGGGATCATTCCAAGTTTCGGGTGTTTCCTCGATGTCGTCGATAAATGGGTAGTATACGACCTCGACTTCCCTATCCGCCGTCATAAACAGCGTCGATGGGGATCCAACACTGTTCTGTTTGACCGTCGCGTGGAGACGCCAAGTAAAGGACCCATCTTCAGTTCTTGTCGTTATCGGCACGTTTGGTGGTAGCGTAAAATCAAATGGGTAATTATATACTCCTGTGTAGTCACGTGAAGCATTTTCAATACACAGATAAGTGAAAGACCTACCTCTCTGGAACATTTCTCTAGATTCAGAGTCACTTTCAAGAGTAGTGCAGCACGATGGGGAGTCCGTCTGTGCGTCAGCTGGCGTCCGACTACGTTCCTGAGCAGTGCTAGGTAACTGATCGCATTCAGAAGTGGAACCAGATAGGGAAACGCCACAGAGGAAGGGTAGCAATGGGGACCACCTCGTGCGCTTTCTGGTGGCATCGGGGACGTGGGCAATAGTAGTAAATGAGAACTTTGAAGGAGAGCTGCCACGACGATCAGGATCGCGTGCGATGGGCACATGATGCTCAGGTCTCCTACTCCTTGGGGTGGCGGTAGAAATGCAGGACCCCTCCGTAGTCTTCTCCTCATTGACCCCTGGAAGACTTCTAGGACTAGATTCTTGTGGTTGATCGATAGCAGCAGTGAGATCCACCCCCGATCCACTCCCTGCGCTAGAAAGTAAGTCTGATCCACACAGATAAATGACTAGGCGGATAGCAACGTCTGAAAACTAACCATTACCCAAGACGGGGATGCTAGTAACTCCACCACCTTCCGTGGAGGTGTAGCCTGGAGGTGTGTCTTGATTCTGAGAGGGCTGACCCCTCGTGTCGAGTAATTCTTCGTCGTCCCGGGTCAGCGTTTCCGGCGCTAGTGTGAATAAAACAGTGGATGCAGAATAGACAGTGTATTCATCGGATGTTTGAATGCGACCAGGACCTTCACCTAAATAGAACCCGGAACCACGAAAGCATAAAACGAGCCAATGTCAAGTGGCAGCGAATAATCTAAGGGAATTGCATACCGTCCTCCCAACTCATTGCGGCATGTCCCTCCAACTCGACCTCGATGCTCGATATCGGAACTGCATTCGCAATCGTCAGCGTCAGGACACCGCGTATGAGTGCGCCAGACCATCCCCCTTCATCAGTGGGGGAAGCGCGCAGGAAGACAACAGGCTCAGTAAGTTGGACTTCAAGCGAGTCATGTGCAGGATCGCCCCGCAGTTCTGCCATTGGTAATCGTGCACTCAGCGGGTACCTCTGGTGTCCTGTGGAGTCCTTGTCAGTATACCCGTATCAGATGTGTGTGGCCAGCAAGGAGATGTTCAACTGGGGGAAGGAGACGATAACGAGGAGCTTAGTCAGACACACATACGACTCCAAAGTGGTATGCATGCTTCGCCGCATGCCGGGCTTCTATGACCCAAAATGTACGCGTCTTCCCTAAGATCCCAACCATTTGAACAGGACCAGTGCTAGTGTGACGGAAAGGAACCACGACAGCCCCGCCCGTGTTGTGAATCTTCGTAGGCACACGGAGGTGTGTGTTCGCAGTTGAACGGTTCGACTCGTATAATGAACTGCACATACAACTTGCTGTTCGGTGTGAGAAGAGCAGCGACTTGCCCTCTCCATTATCAGTCCTATTCACCATTAGGTCAGACGCACCGAGATGCAAGGAGACACGCCGAATAGAGCAGCTCAGTGCCAGGTAGCAGACCATGGAAGATAAATTGCACTGAAAGGGCCGGTGGTGCTCTTTGGAACGGCCCGGGCTTCGTCCAAAGTGGGTGGGTGTCGGACCGGAATTACCAAATGGTGAAGGCTGTGCACCCTTGGACCGTGCATCGGCGCTTTGGCTGTAAGTAGTATGCGTCTACGGCAAGATTAATGGCGCTTACATTGCAGTGGTTTCGATGATACCACCATCCTCCAACACGCTGGCTGCTGTTCGTGTGAGGGAAAGAAAGTCGTCGTAAGTCAGTTTTAGGGTTGGACTGTAAGCGTACCCGACTTTGCAATTGGTGTCCTCGGATTGTTGACTTGAACGCTATCATGCTACTTGACGCTATCACACGCGCCGTACTGGAGCATTACACAGAACAGCCGCCACGCACGGAAGACGCCTGGTACGGCCCATGGACGACTATCCTAACGAGCCTCTTCCCATCCACACAGGGGTACATCGTCACTCCTCTACAGCGCCTTGCAAGCGACGACCAGAGCCACATTCCCGACTTCATCTTCGGGGTTGTCAAGCTATCCACGCCGCCCCTCACATTCCGGACGGTCTTGATCGTCAAAATCAAGAACACACAACACTGGCCCCGCGGGATCCCAGCCCTGAGGTGCCAGTTGGGAAGGCAGACGGATGCCGCTTTCGAGGGAACCGCGGGGGACAAAGTGTACTGGATTGGGGCGATCGGGCCCCACTGGCAATACGGCGAGAAAATCGATGACGGCGGGGCGGTCGAGGAGCTCATCGAGTGGCACGACACCATTCATGATTTGGCGTCGTTCAATGATCTTCAAGCACTCGTTCGGCTCGTCGAGGCTCTCTGTGAGTTTGGACGTCTTCACTCAAGCCGGCAGTCGACTGAAATACAATCCTCTTCAGAATCACACACGCGAGCATGTATCGAAGTATTGTTTCCCCCTAATCCAGGTTCGCCCCGTCTTTCGCTAAGCGCTGAGGCCCAGTAAGAAATCGTCATATGCAGTGATGTGCTCGTAGTTAGATGTATGCCATAAGATGTGCACCGTTTCTCATACAAAATACTAGGTGGTTCAAAGTTGGATGCACATGCTCACGCTCACGCTCAAAGATTCTATCCACTCGCCGCCCTGACGTCACATTATGCAAGGTACACCACCCACATACTTACATAGTTGATGTTGATGTCAGTGTTTGCGTCTCAACACATCCCTCCCAACGACCATGGTACGGGCTTGAATCCACCACTCATCTAGTTCCGAACACTGACGATGACTCTCACTCAAGTCTCGTCAGAATCGTTGTCAGGCCGAAGGTGAGCAACCCGCCTAATGAGCCAAAGACACATGCGTTTATCGGGCTTGGTGTTTGCAGCATGCGCATTACACGATTGTCTGTCCGTGTACACGTATAGCCCGGAAAAATGCGACAAGTTTGTCAAGGCTTTGCATCTTTGTTGCTATGAGATGTACAAGAAAGATGGCAAAGATGCCTCGTCGACCGCTTGTCCCATGCAGAGCGTCGTGGAGCGTTGGTTGAAGAGGCACGCTGATGTTGACCCTCGAGGGTGACGAGTATCTCCAAGCATGTTTCGTCGCGCGCCGTACCTTGGACAACTCCTATTACCCTGCATCCTCTGCCTAGAAGCCCGCCTAACACACAGACTTCCAGCCCCTTCGAGTGCAAGATGCACCTTACGAGCACGGTTCGGGCGTAGCATCGACACCTTATTCCTTTGACCACTAGCACAAATTCCGTAACTCAGACCAATTCCCCTTCATCCTGAAAGCCCTTTCCACATCGTATTTGCTGTCACCAGCCACTTCATGCGACGACGATACCCTGCTATGCCGGCGTCGAACGAACTGACAACCCCCCGTTCAGTTTCGTCGACTATGCGCTTACTCGAAAAGCGATACTTCGCATACCGCGGATGAGCAGCAAGGAGGCGCACCAGTTATCCCGCAGTTGACCCGCGACCCTCAAGCGTTGGCGGCCTTGCATGGTCATTCGCGCTGTTTCGGTCAGCACACGGGACGATACGTATATGTTCCGCGTGTAGCTGTAATGTTGACAAGTATAGATGTCAGTGACAGCAAATCCGCAAAGCCATAAATTAATGCAACGTAGGAGCACTAAACACATAGGAAGAAGCATACACGACTGTCCGGATGAATTAAAATAAGGACAAGGATCTACAGCGCTGCATATAATGGAGGAGTGCAGTTAAATATCCCATACATTGAAAGCAAACATGGCCAGTTACAGACGATTGTGAGCATACTCATTCTTGAATTCCAGCCAAGGCACCCATAAGCAGGTCTCCGACTGATTTAACCCGTCGATGAAGCGTATAATAACGTTGGCTATGCAGATAACCAACACGACGAACACGAATAACTGTTTTATAGTCATGTTTGCGTTGCGAGTCAAGCGCTGATTCGTCGAGGAAAGACGCACCATCGTCTTACTGCTGAGAACTTCGTCCACTTTTTCATTCGCAGTTTCGTACAACCAAGTGGTCTCCGCTTGGTATCGCCTCACGTACTGCATGCGCTTCTCCCGCATGGCGACGGTTGCATCAGATGGTCTGGGTTCTGGAAGCGTTGATAAAGTTGTCGATCCAACTGCATTGGGAGGAAACGTGGGCGTGCATGACCTACCAAACAACTTGAGCACACCGTTTTCACCTGCGAGTACTCCAATAGCAATTGGAGATAGGTAATCAGAGTCGGCCGATTTGAAGGCCATACGTCGGCATTGGTCTATTGGCTAAACCACAACGACGACCATCAAATATATCGTAGTTAACCGGAGAAGATGAGAGACTGACTATACAATCCTCCAGACCCCACATCTCTCGTATGCGCAGGAGTGAGAGCTTGCCGGTAGGTTCGAGAGGGACATCTGCTTTCAAGTACAGCAGGTTGTCGAGAAGTTCCTTGTCATCGCGTCCCTCTTGCCACTCGAGGAATAAATAGACGCGGACATGTCTGAGCGGATGATGAGATGTCCGTTCTGCGGACTGTCTGCACAGTTAGGAGGCTCACCGCTCGGGAGGTGTGTGTGGTAGCTGGATATTTTTCCTCCATTGGCACTCTAAGTGTTCTTGTGGAGTGCGGCAGAATATCGATGGACCAAAGAGAGCGTAGAGCATTTCGGTGTTGGCTGGTAAGAAGACATGGGTAGTATTTGAAGGATTTCGTGGGCTTCAGAGGATACCGCTGCATCGAGAACAAGGGAGCTGTGGATTCCTTATTGACGACGCGTCGGTTTCTTGGGCGACCTTGAGGAATTGTCGAGTTGGACTCTGCATCCAAGAGAACAAGGTATCCAAGATTCGTAGACGGTTATTCCGCAAAGTCGGTTTATAGTTCATTACAACGTACATATTACCATGTGGCTACAGGGCTCCCGGAGGTTGTCGTCCAACGGCCGCCTGTGGACCGCACCGACTACACATTATTTACTGAAATCTAATCCGAAGATGTCTGTAGCCGACTCTGTTCCCTCCAGGATGCCACTCGAGCCAAAGGTCACCGCAGTTGCCCCGCTGGACACCGATCAAGCAAAGTATATATACTGGATCTTCCCCAGCCAGCGCGGTCAATAATTGATCTCATCTTCCCCTGTCTATCAGATGGATCGGATTGAAGCAGATACATTACACTGATCAAGACGGGAAAAAGGTGTGCGTTTCGTACTACCGCAATATATGGCACCATTCGCTCAGCGTTCCGATGACGCTCTCGTCGTACCCACACTTAGCGCGTCTGGGAGAGTGCTGAACGCAAGACGCGTGGTGCGTCCGGTATAGACGGTGCGTGTACAGCTGCTCAGTTACAGCCCGACGAATCGACAGTTTATGGGACACATGTACAGCGGTCGCTATTCTTGCTATCCTGCGATTCGAAGACGAACGCAGTTTCCGCTGTCGACGGTTGTCATCGAGCAGTACCGTCCCGCAATCGACAAGTTCGTCATAGGCAGGTCAAAGGCATACATAATATCTTTCACTGACCAACGTTGTAAAATAAGAGCTTCCTGCAGGTGCGCGCCATGCGTCTACCGCCCTGGAGTTAGCTGAACTCTTTTTTTGCCCTATAGGTTTAATCGACAAAGGCGAGACGGCAGAACAAGCTGCAATCCGTGAACTGGAAGAGGAGACTGGCTACAAAGCTGAGAAGGTCACAGAATCGTCTCCTATTATCTTTTCAGATCCAGGTAGATCATCATCGTCTGTGGAACACTGTAGGCATTGTCCGCTCACCTTTTGGGCCATAGGAATGTCGAACGCAAATATGAAGCTTGTAGTGGCTAGTGTACCGATGAACGATCAGCTTGAAATGCCGGATTCAAAGCTGGATGTGGGCGAGCATATCGTGAAGCGGGTCATTCCACTCGACAAATTGAACGCTACATTAAAGGGTAAGTGTATACCATGCTAGTCCCACCTCTTCTTTTCCCCTAATCGTGTTTTTCAGTCTACGACGAGAAGGTAAGAGGATGGTCTTTGCAGCACGACGAGCATTATTCCTCATTCTTGATAGGGCTACGTAGTGGATGCAAGGTTGGCCCATCTTGCAACTGGGTACGACATCGCCCAGCGCATTGGAAGTGGCGCCTTCCCTTGAATGACACATTCTTATCTTGTACATTTGTAGTCTATTCCAAGCTTTGCTTACACTCAACTGTTACTGTTCTCTGATACAAAATCCATGATCTCTCTAGGCTGGTGCCGAGAGGGATCGCCACTGCACATTATACAAGTGCTTTCGAGCAGTTGCGCTATGGCGATCAAGTATCAACCCCTGAATATGCTATCCCACCATATAGATTACAATGACCAGCAGGCAGATATACAAGACATTTTACGCGAGGGAACTGTCGGGGACATGTGGCCTTTGGCATTGCGCTGAGCGCACTGCAGCCTATCGATATGAGAAACGATCACGACTCCGCTGCCCGTGATCATGGATCTCCAGGGAGCATCAGCAAAAACTTCGACTCGTTACTGGGCTCCGCGCCAGCCCTCATCATCGAATCGTCCACATCGCACGGAAACAGATTTTCCATGATACCATCTTCGTCCGTGGTATCTATGATAAGGAACAATTTGGCACTACGTGCAGTGCCATCAATTTACAGCACTTAATCCTCGACTAGACTTTCACTTACTGAGAAGCATCCAAGGTAAAAGACTTGCACACACTCGAAATGACTTTTGACACTTTGGTCGAGCCCTTGACAGCGAACTTGGACTCCTGCTTTGAAGGACGGTGTGCAACAATAATATATATTCGTTCTTGTCCCTCTTGTTGGGTTCCTCGTGGTACTTGGGTGAACACTAGTTATTCGATCATAAACCTCCTGAAAACACTGCGTCGTTGGGACTGAGGAGACACACCTGGTTCCGGTTCCGGTTCTCTGTACCCAGAGGTAGACGGTGAATTCACGATTGTTTTCTCATCTTTTATCGACCTGCCTGTTAAACACACTAAGTCAAATAATCCCTGTACATCGCCCGAGACAACCTTACTTCGCGAGTGTGAAACCCCCCGTCTCTGGCTCCCAAACGTCATGTCATCCATGAGCTCATATTCTTCAGCAGGATCGCGACCTGGCCAGCGTGATTGGCTTTCAGGATAATCAAGAAAAATGAAGAGGCATACTCGGCTTCGTCGGGGACCTCGGCATGCGTTTCCTGCTCCTTGCGGTGGGCCCTCTCGTTCCAAACTGGCTGCTACTTGGCGGACTAGTCTCCTCTTGACCAGACTTGACGATCCTGCGTCGCCTTGCCACCGGCTCTTCTTCTTCGCTTTCTGGCAGATTCTGCCGTGCCGGACGTTTTCTCATAATGATCCCATTCCCCTGTGCCCCCTGTTCGTCATCTGTCGTTCTTGTGTCCTCGACTGGGCTGGATACACCACCCTTTCCGGGACTACTATTCCCTCCTTCTTCTCCTATCTCGATATTACCTCCATCCGTGGGTAGATCCACGCCTTCTGGTACTCCTTCCCCGCCGGTTTTGTCGGCGGTTGAATATGAGCTGTCGTGTGGTTCGTCCTCGTTCACAGGCAGCTCAGACTCCCCATCATGTATAGAGGGCCTAACAGACTGCTCCGGAGGTGGCGGGGAGGGGTGAGACGTTGCCTCTAAGTAGATCGTGAGTCAATTGGTCGACCGTCGACACTCCCACCCGATCTGCCCCAGATACAAGATGAGATATCGTACGAACCTGACTCTCTTGCACGATTCACGGTAGGCTCCCGTGCGATAACAAAAAGACACCCGATGAGCGAACTGATGTATTCCCAGACGTGTTCGCCGATACGGGCGGGGACGTCGACATTGCACAGCTTGATGCAGGAGGAGTAGAATTCAAGGTCTGCACCGCCCAGATTGAACTCCTCTCTGGCCAGTCTGTCGAGGTCCTGCTGGGCGATGATGCGGGCACGGCTAGCACGATCAGTACTACTTGGTTGACTGGGAGGACATCTGCCTCGCCTTGAACAGTTTTGGGACGACCGCGTAGATGTGGGTGTCACCGTGGCTGAGGACGAGCACGTCTAGTTTTCTGGCTGGTGGGTTGCGCGACCAGTCAACGCATTGGTGTGTTGCCATGAACGGTGAGGGAGACTGGCTGAGCGTGACATGTTTTCGTGACTTCGGCTGTGAGACGAGCGGACGACTTCGCGCCTTGCCAATGCCGCCACTATTAGCCATGTCAAGTGGCCAGGAGCTTTTCATGAGCATCGGCGTGTCTCTCGTACGGACACCCGACGTCAGCTTCGAGGTAGGGTTCTTTCAATTACGTGCACCTGTTAGCCCGGTCCTGACGGCGAGACATAGGAACAACGATTGCAAGACTACATCCACGCTTATATGACGACAAACCGTCCACCTGCGCCGTGCCCGCAGACACCCACAGCACTAGTCGCCCGCACGACTATGGGCCTCCCTCCTTTGTTCGTACCCGTAGCTGTCCCCGCCACACACGACAACTGGTGTCGCACGCCTACTCGTCGATCTTCCAACAATACACGCGTTTCGAGCCCTTCAAATCTCTAGATGAAAGCTTCCAATGTATATCTGCACAACCCCTCTACAGTCACTTTTTCGCATGAGGTTGGTAGTGCTAGGCTCTTGATTATCTCCTTCTCCCCGGGATATGGGGGGGAAATATGCAATCTTTACTGCTCTCCCTAACTAACGATCGGCACCCGTCGTGGGTGAAACAGGAGCTACGATATCACGCCTATGCGGCGGGCAACAAGGTCGCCCCTCCCCCAACCCTAGCTGCCCCTTCTTCACGAACATCTGGTTTTTACGCAAATGATTCGCCGGCGACCGCATATTTGACGACCACAATCAACCCCGGCTCCCCCGACTTTTTCATGAGCATAACCGCTGCACCTACGCACGAGAAACGGTCTTTTGAGGTAAGGACATACGGTTTTTCTAGGCTTTCCATGACGCACTGATAAACTCTGGGATGCACAGGAACTTCGAATAGAACATCTCCTAGGTCGCAAAGGGCAACCTCCAAGCATTAAAATCTATGACCCGTCGTTTGGGCGTCATCGCGGAGCCGCACTGTCCGTCCCGCAACCAAGCCCGTTGCGCATGTTTTGAGTCAGTCCAGCAGTTATACCCCGCGTCCGCTGGCTTCCCCATTTTTGTAGCCCGAAGAGAACAGTACTAGATTGTTGTAGGGTAATATGTATCAACACTACCGTCAAACGCCCATTCTAAGGCATCAGTTGAGACTCAAAGCATGCATTTCTAGAAACGCCTTCGCATCGACCTCGTTGCACTAAAATGGGGTACATTCGGCATCCTACTTCTGCGGATATTATAGTACATACGCGGGTTCTCGACGATTGTCTACTCTCCAACATTACGGTGCAGTTTACACGCTCAGGGAAGACTGAGCACAGTAGACATGAATTGGTCATAATCAATCTGAATCCACCCATCGTTATCGACATCCAACCTTTGGAATGTCTCCGTGAGCTGCTTGACCACGACACAAGCGCGAACGAAGCGATCGAACGAGATGCCAGTCGGAACGATGCCGCGATAGTCGGGAGTAGTAGCTTTGTTATATATAAAAATGGCGAGAGACCGATCCACGTCAGTCATGACTTAGAGGGGGGTTGAATCACAAGTCGACCGTAGAGAAGACGTACCGTATTTCCTTTGGACAAGTTGCAGGAGGCGTGGGTTGAGATTGTAGCTGATGGGGGCAGGGGATCAGACAGAATCTTTACAAGGCTTTTCGCTGCACGAAAGAAAGGAGCGGCGACTGACCCGAACCGGGAGAGCGCGCTGCGCAGCTCGGAACCATCGATTGTACCAGAGCGATCCCGATCAAAATGTCTGAACACGTTCTGCCAGTCCTATTTAGTGGGCAAGTTCAGTTCCGAGAAGACACTGTCAGGAGGGGTATCGCGCATGCCTTGATGTACCTCGAGAGGCGCTGGAACTGCGTACGAGACAGTAGGATTCAGGGGTGTCACATCAGCAAATCGGTATACACAAGACAGCAACTGGTACTAGCTCACCTCTTCAAATCCGATCATTCCATCCCTGTCGTGGTCCTGTACCAACATCAGTACTCGAAACCTTGTCGTTAGACGTTGAGATCTCAACAAAAAAATTCATAAGAAGCTTGACGGTATCGATATCGAAAGCTGTAAAAAACAAGTAGTCAATATTTCGAACGAAAATACAACGGCACGAAACAGGAGGGACACCTACGAGACCAGTCGGAATTAGCAAGTGCACTCTCTGAAAATCTAAGTCAGACATTCCGAAGGATCGAAGCCCGGGGAAGAGGCAACGCAACGTACGAAGTTCTGTGGCTGTGATCGCGCCATTGCGGTTAGTGTCTACGGAGGAGAACCGCGCCCACAAACTATCGACCGTTCCATTCAGGAAAATTAGATGCGATCACATTCTTTGAGAGAAATGGTAGAACGCACGCAGGATCGGCGCCAGGCACGGGAGGAGGTCCACCGGTGATACCGTATCCTCCAGCGCCGTAACCGGCGGGTGGGTAGTTAGGGGGCATACTACATACATGAGTTGAGTGAGTCCGACTAGCTTTGAGATGAGACGCACGTAGGACATGGTATGTGTTGAAGTTGGTTCTGATAATCAGCCGCTCGACATAGCCGGTGTTATATCTCTGTCCTTTTCAGGAAGGCAGGGGGGCAGTGCATTCGGTTGGCCGGCATACTCCACAAGTGCGATGACCAAGCCATCGTAGCCATCCTGTGCCCTTCGCTCATGGCTGCACCTGTAAGTAAGGAATGTAAGTATGAGGTCAATGTAGATTAGCAAGTCATTTTCACCGTATGGTCCTACATGAATATTAGCTACAACGTGCTGTCGGTACATATTTTCACCAACCAAACATCGCAAAGTCTAATCTATCTCAACTCCTAGCCGCAATGACAGGAGGCATATCTACCATCCTCGCCTTCTTCTTCGGCGACGCACTCCCCCCGGGTACATTCACATTCACACCTCCGTTTCCGTTCGTTACCTCCTTACCCTGCTCCACCATCTGCCACCACCCCAACTATGCACCCCAACAGCACCAGGCACCTCCGTCCACCGCCTCAGAATGCAGCACTGTTGTCACCTGGTACGCCGGTAGCACCACTCATTCCCCCCCCCACCTTCTTTCCCCTTTGTCCTTCTTCTTGACAGTCGAAGTTGCCAGACTCGGCTTGGTGACGTGCCCGGTCGGACCCACCCTGGTCTGAGCAGGATTAGGGCGGATCGTCGGGTAATGTGGTGGATGGGTGCGGTAGTGGTTGCTGAGAGGTTGACGGATCCGTTTTCACTTGTGACACAGATGTGGATATGGCTGGACCTGTAACTCCACCCGGTAGTGGGAGGTGAAGAGAAGGTAACGATGGGGGCGGAGGCGGAGGCGGGAGAGGCAGTACTCCCAGTAAAGACGTGATCGGCATCTCTCCAGGCACGGGAGTAGTGACAGCAAGTGAAGAGAGGCGTTGGTGGTAGTACGGACGGAGAAGGCCAATTTGATCCTCGACGTTCTTGGACGTGACGGGCAGAAACGGCGGAGGAGGTGGATACGGTAGTAGCACTTCCGCCGGCTTTGCTCTGCAATAGAGAAACCATCGATTAAAGAACAGAAGAACCGCATTAGCGAACCGCATTTTGCGAAATAAGAAACCAAAAAAACCCGCGTACTTGACACCTCCGGTAGCATCTCTCTTTCCCTTGAGCAATTTTCTCGGAACACTGAGACTCGAAAGTCCCAATTCCGCGGCAATGCCCAACTCGCGGAGACCCAAGAAGTCTTCCCCCAACGTGTCTGCGAACGCACCCATGGCAAGAGCATCATCTTCCTCCTGATCAGGAATTGAAAAGTGCATCGTCGTCCGGGACCTCGGTGCTCGTCTGTTCATGGATAACATCGGATTAGAGGACACAAGGAATAGGAAAGAGCCTACAGCCTCGCGATATGCATTCTCCAACTTCTTCTCTAGCTCTGCAAGCCGCATCCCGTATCTCACAATGTCATCCTTGATATACCGCTCGAGGTCTTGTATCCGGGTGATACCGCTCTCAAAAAGCGCGTGGAGAATAAGTTCCTACGTCATATGGAGGAAGGCGGCACCACTTTGCCATCTATATGCGCCACAAAGAAGACGAATACGTACCTCGGAAGTCATAGTATGCGCGTACTTGTCACAGAGGAATCGCAGCGTCCGCCCAAGGTTGAGAAGGAATTCGGACGCCACTGCCGTTAGAACCTCAAGCGCACCACCAGAGGCTCCTAGATCCCAAAAATGACAGCGGCATCAGTACGCAACGAGATCAAATGAAAGAAGTACGATGGTAGGACATATTTATATGCGGCCAAGTAAAACCGGAAACGACCATTCACCTTGGAACCCCACATGCTCCAAAACCTTCCTGTTCATCCACTTTAAACAAGACCCCGCAGCGCGTTCCCCAATCTCGACTCCGCCTCTAGCCACGGTTTTGCCTCCTGCACCTCGCAAGCGAGTCAGCCACGGTCGCTCGTCAATCGCCTCCTCTGGCAGCTCCGTCTCTGGGTCGGGGACGTCCTCGCGTTCTGTCCCAGCGCCGACTCCACCTGCGCCCAAACTCACTCCCGGTGCACCAGTCCCAGCGCCGTCGTCCCCTGCATTAAACCCAAGAGCTGTAAATTTGGTATGTGTCCTCCGTACCCGCTTGAGCGTCTTGATATTGGTGTTCATGAGAGAGAGTAGAGTCCCTGACTGTGATTGCACATGTACCGGACGAACGCGACGTTTCCGAGGTGTTGTAGGGGCTGACGAAACGGTCGTGACAGCAGCAGAAGGGAGGGCGAGGGGAACCCTGCGAGGTGGTCGTTGGGATAGCAGAGGCGGGAAGGACGCAATTGAGGGTAGACATGGCAATCCATTGGCGAGATGCGCGTCGCTCTGGACGGCATTCCACCACAAATTTATCAGTTCCCCCTGATCAGGCGGTCGAAGTGTCTCGGCGCTAGGCTCTACCTCGTCACCTGAATCTGGCGGTGTTAAGCGCGGTCGCTTCGCTTGTCGTAAGTAAGGATTCACGCTAGTGTCAAGTGGTCGATAAGGCCGTAGCGGTGGTGTAAAGGAGGGAACTTACAGCTTGCGCTTTTCACCTGTATCGCTCAGCGCCTCCATCTTCACATCCGAGTCTGCATTGTCGCTATACGCGTCCTCGTCATCGACCTCGGGAGATACGGTATAGTGCCTAAGGCGAGCTGCCATTTTCTGAGCGTGTGAGATCGTGGAAGGTCCAGGTTCTCCCCTTTGAAAATCGGTTGCATCGAGTAGCCGTGCTAGGCCCAGATCTAGATCGCGGAATGCAGACATGCCTTGCTGTGTGCGTATCAGTGCAGGCGAATCGGCAAATGAAACCTGTTTTCGAGGCTTTGCCTCCGAGATGGACGGCGGTCTGGTGGAACGACCATTGGCTACATGTCTGGAGAATGTTGCTCCGGGCAGTGGAGTAGGCGTAACATCACGGTCCCTATCGTGGAGTGTCAAACCGTTCAGCTTTGGTCTGGCAATGGAACGAGTGGTGTGGTGGGATGGGTCACCAGGGACGGGAGGGTCCACGCGATCTCTTCTATCTGTAATGTTTATGAGGAGTCTCTCTGCCTTTTTCTTGAGACGCATTGCACAATGGCGGAGAGGGTGATCCTGAGGGAGGGGAGGCGGTGAAGCCGGCGTCGGGGACGAGGAGGGTGACGGTACCTCTGTGGAGTTGTAGGTGAAACAATTTGACCACATGAGGTCTAGGTCATCCTTGAACTCGCGCTTCGATTTGTATTGCTTTGCTTTGACCTTCTTCAGCATGGTCTGGAGGTCCATGGGGTTGGAGATGACTGCAGGTGCGGATGAGAGGTGAGAAGGGTAGCACATCGGAGGAAGTACCATCATAGTAGTCTGGAACGTCTGACCTAGAGACGGGTTTGAGGAACGCTTCGGCGTCGTGATTGTCCTTGAAGACGTGAGGTGAGACCAGGACGGACATGCCACGGACAAGGAACATACCATCGTGACTGTCCTAAGGTCATAGAGGAGACCCTCGAGTGACTCGTAGAACGGGTCTGAGGCCTTGCTGTCCAATGCGAGACGCTGTGCATGCAAGATGACGGATAGTCAGAGGGGGATGTGAGATACTCACGCGGACATCTCTGACGGTGTTGAGAAGTAATTTCAGGATCAGGCGATGGCCTGCGCTGGTTCTCAGTCAGCGTCCTGAGCAGATTCTGCAAACGAGACGGTCAGTCAAGACGAGTCGACGCCGAGCAGGCGGGGCCACTGACGTTCATCGCGCCGGCGGCAGTGGTGTGAGTGCCAGGTGAGTGCACGGCCGCGGATGGAGTGACGGAATAGGAAACCCTAACCATAAGTGCACTTCGCTTACATAATCGACGCGTCGTTTCCCGTTCTCGTTCTCGTTCGCAGTGGAGGCCAACGTTTATTATCGTGATGACATGTCAGCCCTCAAAAACTCGCCGTTTGGAAAGCGTCTGCGTGCTTTTCACAGCGAGACCGACGACGACGGGGCACAGAGACGAATAAAGCCCAGAATATTCGGACTGAACACGCCCTCTCTCGACTCACGGCCTACCGTGGCGACACCAGCTACGACAACGGCGACAACGGCGACGACGAGCTGATAGCACCGGGCCAGACTCGCCGCTCGACAGTCGTCCGACAAACTATGGCGATCGGTTCGTGCCAACCCGCGACACGGGCGACATGCGGACGTCGTACCATCTCATGGACGACTCGGGTCCATGCACGCCCTCAAAACGCATCATTCCGTCCGAGTCTGACGCGCTCAAAGGCACGTGTTTGCTTCTGACTGTGTCTCTGTGATTGTCTGACGCCTCCGATAGAACAAGCCAATGCCATTTTCACCTCCATCCTGCACACGGAGGTCACACCCCCGTCTCCCAACAGACCCACGTCTCCGTCTCGCCCTCCACCCGTGCCCGCCTCTTCCATCCCCCCATCCACGCCAACAAGACGCCGTATCTTCCACTACACTTCCCCCTCCTCGGGCCCGCCCACACCCACCCGCCGTCTGGACACCCCTACGGACGAAGCATACTCTATGTCCCCCGTACGTGCCTCTTCACGTCAGCTACTCGAATCTCCTCGCCGTCAGCCGCGTGCCGTTTGCAAAACACCATACCGTGTTCTCGACGCTCCCGATCTAGCAGACGACTTTTATCTCAACCTCGTAGACTGGAGCACAACAAACATTCTCGGCGTGGGTCTCGGCGCTTGTGTATATCTCTGGACTGCCCACAACGCCGCAGTCGCCAAACTGTGCGACCTTTCCAACGTAGGCGACACCGTCAGCTCCGTCGCCTGGGTACAAAAGGTATTAGTTACTGTTGCCCCTTTCACGTCGTCTATATCTCACTTCTCGTATCTTTCCAGGGCACCATCCTCGCAGTGGGCACCCTTTCTGGAAGACTACACATCTACGATGCTCCTTCTCTATCTCTTATAAGATCTTACAATCCAGCCCACTCCCAGCGCATCGGTGCCCTATCGTGGAATGCGCACGTACTCAGTTCAGGGTCACGTGATCGCATGGTTCACCACCGTGATGTTCGCGACCCCGGCACCCGTCCCTTTCGTCGTTGTACTGGCCATAAACAAGAAGTCTGTGGACTACGGTGGAGCACTGGTTCCGGAAACACGGCTGGTGGTGGGATTGGTGCCGGTGCGAGTAGCGGAGACGGTGGCGTCGGCGGTGGAGGTCTAGGCTCCGGATTTGGTGTACATACAGCAGGGGCCATGCTCGCCAGCGGTGGGAACGACAACAAAGTATGCATATGGGATCTCAGGGGGTCAAGACGGAGCAGTTCAATCGGCATCAGCGCCGGAACGACGCGTGCACGCTCTGGGAGCATATCTGCGTCCGAGGATGGTGGGGACGTACCCCTGTGGAAATTTCATGAGCATACGGCAGCTGTCAAGGCCTTAGCCTGGGACCCACATGTATCGGGAGTATTAGCATCAGGAGGAGGCACGCAGGACAAACACATACGGTTTTGGAACACATACAACGGGAGCATGCTGAACCAGCTCGACACGGGTAGTCAGGTGCGTGATACGCGTCGTACTTCATACCCGGGTACTGACTCATTAACTGAAGGTATGCAATTTGATTTGGTCGTTAACTTCGCACGAACTCGTGAGTACGCACGGGTTCTCGAGTACGACGGCGCAGAATCAGATCTGCATCTGGCGGTATCCGTCCCTATCCATGGTTGCTGCGTTGACAGGGCACACACATCGCGTGCTCTACCTTGCTATGAGCCCCGAGGGTGAGACTATCGTTACAGGGGCTGGCGACGAGACGCTTCGATTCTGGAATGCGTTCCCGCGGAAGGAGAACGGGGAACGGAAGGAGAGCCGGTTGGATTGGGCACGCCTGATCCGGTAACAGGGAGGTCAGGGTCACCCTTACGCGATTCCCGTCCCCTGCTAGGACGTCCGAGCCCGGGTCCGTTTCAACGTCACGGCCCGTGTGTGTCCGCCCTACCGCCCCGCACCATCGTCGTCATCGGAGGTCGTCGCCTTGTTTTCTTACCGAGCGCTGTCGCATTTTCATTATCGGCTTCTGGCGCACAGTGCCAGGGCTTACCACTGCTCCATCTTCATTAGAATTTGACTCATATTCATGATACACCTATGCATCGTGTCCAGGTCCACTAGCAACATCCGCATCGTTAACACGGAGCCAACCCATAACACGCACATCCACTATGCTTGAACTGGTCTTGCTCGCCCATGTCCTTTGTTCCTTTTCATTGTTTCTTTTTGTGTCTCGCTAAGTATACATATTTTTGTACTGCGACCAGGCTCATGCAAAGATGCCATGCCGTCCATATACCATGGCCGCGCTACTTCTTCCTTTTCTACTCTGTTTCACCTACCAGTTACCCATGCTCGTCACTGTTGTTTGCTTTGAATCTCTCGGTGTGTATGTAGTAATTTTGCTCCCTGTATATGATGATCATACCAAGATTTGTCGAGTCGACGTGGCACGCGCGTGTCGTGTTTGTGCTGCGCTTGCCGATTTCCGCAACCCCGCTCTCTACGCAGAACATATTAGCCACGAAAATGACATGCAGGGCAAGACGGCGAGCGGCGTGGCTCGCCTTCGGACTCGTTGCGTTGGCGGCGTTCTCGGCGTCAGCTAACCCCGACGATCCCCAACCGACCCAGGGCGTTCGTGCGAGCACCGCACAGTTCTCGACGCCCGACTCCACTATCCATGGTCAACAGACCACCGTATGCCCCCGCGTTTGTGGATGCGACTGACCGACTGATCGACGTCCTTTAGACCCCACCACACGATATCCAACCGGACGTTGACCACACTACAGAAGGTAGCGTTCGTGGCCAGGCGTCACTGGGCAACATTGACTTCCCCGCACCAGCTGCCCGCGCCTTCAGAAGTGCCATTTTTACACTACATAATCTGACCGATTACTCACAACAGTACGCCCACGACCCATTTTCGCAACCAAGTGCATCGCAGCAATCTTCGTTCCTCTCCTCGCTCCTACCCACTGCACAAGGCAAGGGTCCGATAGGCAGCGCCATCCGCATATCACAGAAACTATACCATCGCATCTTCTCGTCTGGCAAGTTTTCTACCTCCAGGAAGAAGGACGAAGAAATACAAAGAAAAGCTATTAAAGTTATCGACTTGCTTCAGTTGTCGGCAGAATTAGGGAACATGGACGCACTTTTCGCATTAGCCCACCTATCACTGGTACGTATCATGACCCATTCTACGTTTGCCACGTATATCCGAAGTCCCCTGTTTTTTGACGATCCGTCGGGCAGTTCCCACCTAATATCTATTTCCCTTTGGATCCCAAATTGGCATATTCCTCCTTCGCAACGCATGCCTCGGCGACTGGTAATGCTACTTCCCAGTCGTATCTCGCCTTCTTTCATTCCACGGGGTATGCGGACGTGGTACCCATCGACCAAACGAAAGCTCTCCTTTACTACACCTTCGCAGCGCAAGGTGGTGACAAGGGTGCCCAAATGGCTCTTGGGTATCGTTACTGGAGCTGGTATCAGCACTCTGGAGGATTGTCCTCGAGCTGCAGCATGGTATGAAGAAGCGGCTGATCAAGGTATCGTTTGAGACCTGCGGGTGTGATATATGTACATCTGACTTGTCGAATTTCCAAGCCATGCAGAAGTTTTTGTCGGGCCCACCCGGTGGCTTAACATTGCCCTACACACCGACCAGCCTCTCCGATTTAGACGGAGGTGTGTATGGACCGGGCGCAAGCGTCGCAGTCCACAGGCTTCAACGTCATCAGGCCAGCTGTCAAAGCAGGGTTCGCTCGGGCTGCAGGAGAGACTTGGGAGGATCTCCTCGAGTATTACATGGTGAAGCAACTGTCTTATTCATCGTTGCATCCGTGAACTAACATTGTCTCGGGTACAGTTCAATGCTGATCGAGGGGAAATGGACTTCGCAGTATAAACTAGGCAAGATTTTCTACCAAGGTAGTATATATGCGGCTGCAGGGGGCACTGCGTCGGGATCTGAGGGAGTCGGCCGTATTGCACAAGATTTCAAACAAGCGCAGTACTACTTCCTCCAGATCGCACGGCAGGTCTGGCCTCGGGACCCCCCGAACCCGCTACAGCATAAAGCTTCCGCCTACAAAGCCGAGGCTGTGCCTCAACCGGGTTGGGCACCAAAGAGTGCTGCATATATCGGTAGGATGTATATGCGTGGAGAAGGGTGTAAAACAGGACTATGAGACGGCAATGATGTGGTTTGAACGTGGAGCTGAGTATGCTGATCGAGAGTGCCACAACGGTTTAGGTATCATCTGGAGAGATGGATTGGTCAAGGGCAAGGAAAGACATTCCGGAAGGCTCTCGAGCATTTCGCGATTGCTGCTGGTCAGGAGCTGGCCGAGGCTCATGTCAATCTGGGCAAGCACTACTACGGTCAGTTGGCACCTTTCTCCGGTTGGGCAGGAATTTCATCACACCTACAGCCCGTGGGGAGTTCAGGCTTGCTGCAACATATTTTGAAACGGCTATTCGTTTTGGATCAACGTTCGAAGCGCATTTTTACCTCGCCAAGATCCACACTACGAACATGAGGGCGAGTGGCTTGCCTCAGGACTACGCCGCAGGCTCCTGTTCCAGTGCGGTATCCTTCTACAAGCTCGCAGCGGAACGTGGTGTGTGGGATGATGACCTCGTCAACGACGCCTGAACAGGCATGGAACAGTGGTACTGAGCGTGGAAAAGGAATTGGCGATTCTGAAGTGGTGGGTTGCTGCCGAGAGGGGACTTGAAGTTGCGCAGAACAACCTGGCGTACGTTCTCGATCAGGGTAGGTTGGTTCAAGCCTTGTATTACTGCTCTACTGACCTTCATTTCCAATTACAGACAAGAGCATGCTTCGCTTTACTCGATTCTCTCCTAACCAGGTATCGAATGACACTGCTCGCCTTGCATTGACACAGTGGATTCGTTCTGCTGCCCAAAGGAATGTTGATTCGTTGGTGAAAGTTGGTGACTATTACTATCACGGCTTTGGCGTACCCGACGAACCCGAATCTGTTCGTTGGGAAAAGGCGGCCAAGTTTTACCAGAGCGCAGCGGATACTCAATTCAGTGCTCTCGCCATGTGGAACCTTGGTTGGATGTACGAAAATGGAATCGGCGTTCCGCAAGTGAGCTAGACTTTTCTCATATTCAAGTGATGCGTACTAAATGTGTATTCTGATAGGACTTCCACCTTGCGAAGAGACACTACGACCAGGCACTAGAGGTTAATTCGGAAGCTTATCTACCGGTTTTACTATCTCTCGTCAAGCTTCACGCAAGGAGCCTATGGCACACCCTTCAGGGTGGAGAGAATGGCCTGAAATTGTGGGGATACGACGAGGACAGCAGTAGGACGCTCCGTCTCGAATAGCGGTTGGTCAAGCTGATTGGTGCTTCAGTGTCTGTTTCCGAACGTGCAAACTTGAAGCGGGAGATTGATCCGGCGTCTCGCTCGCAGCCAAACTCTGAGACGAGATCACACGCTCACGAAGAAACGGTGGACACTTTTGATGATGACGGACCGTGGTACATGGGCAAGGCACGAGAAGACTTTCAGCGCCGTCGCGAACAGACCACACGTCAGGTGCCGGAAGGAAGAGGAAGATCCCGTTCAGGTTAGTCCCCTTCCACTCTGGTAAGACAAATAACTGAGTACGAGATTTCGGATTATCAGTGGGCGCGGGAAAGAAGGAATGCGGAGAACGAACGTGACGGCGACTTTGGTCCAGAGGACTACTTCGACGCTGCTCTCCGTGGAGGGACACCGAGGCGAAGAGAGTATGGACTGCGTATTTGGAGACGATGTTATTGGTGACCCTTTGCTTCGTCGTTGCCGTTCTTATCTACGTACGGACTCGCCTTGTCCAGCGGGCGCGGAGAGAGGAGGAACAGGACCAAGGTCGACCGCCGCCGAACCTAGGCTTATTCCCTCCTCCGGGTGATCCAGCACGCCAAGATTGGCAGATAGTACGGTGAATGGCACGTCATTTATAGTTCCTCTATGTCGTTTTTGTCGTACGTGTAACTCTACCGTATGGGAGACGTCGCTGTTTGGGCGTGTTTGGCAGTTGGCCATTGCAGCCAACTTGGAACTTGGAATTTGACGCGTATCGCTGGTATAACTTTTACTCTCGCGTTTGAGACAAGTCACGACGTCCCTGCTGCTACGCTATAGGCCTCTGTTTACCTGCGCGTCTGTGACCACGAACCCATCTGCTAAACCACGCTCTCTGATTTGTAACCTGTCTCACGATGGCCTTCGACCTGAATGCACTCAAGGAACCCGTTACCCGAATCCTGTCTGCTCCTGGTGTCGATCTCACAACTATCAGTGCAAAGAGCGTGCGAAAACAATTGGCGACAGATCCCTCGCTTGGGCTCACTTCAGAAGAACTGAAAGCACGGAGACCTGAAGTCGACAAGCTCATTGCGGATATTTATGCGACCGTGAGCCGGGCATCGACGAACGGAACTCAATGAATCGAAGCGAAAGCGAGACGATCAGGAGGGGGAAGAAGATAGTATTGTTGCAGATGCGCAGGCAGAGGCGAGTGAGGCTGGAGGGGATACCGAGGAGGAGCCGAAACCCGTCGTGACAAAGGCAAAGAAAGCGGTGGAACGGAGTGATGCAGAGCTGGCGAGGAAGTTGTCCTCGGAAATTAACGGTCGCTCCCGAAGGACATCTGCAAGTCCTAGAAAGACCGAAGCGCAGGACTGATGAAGAGCTCCGAAACCGTGGATTCGGAAGATGACGGTAATGACGACGAGGGGAAGAAGAAGAAACGAAGCGGTGGAGCCAAGGGAGGGTTTGCAAAGCAATATACATTGAGGTAACGGCTTGTTCCGTATTCCACACTGCTACCTTTTTCATCTGACCACGATCTAACAGTCAGCCACTGTCCGTAGTGATTGGAGAAGAGAAGCTAGTCGCGACCGCAGGTGGTTAAGAAGCTGTGGGAATACATCCGTGAACATGAGCTTCAAAATCCCTCAAATAAGAAGGAAATTATGTGTGATGACGCTCTACGGGCGGTCTTTGCTGTCGACAAAATCGACATGTTTCGTATGAATAAAGTGCTTGGCCAGTGAGTCCTTCCGTCAACTCCGATCATATTGTGGCACCGAGATTCTTTAGGCACCTTCATGAAGAATAGCATCCGGACGTATACTGTCCGTAACCGAGGAGGCTGAGCATTTCCACGTATCTGCTAGCCTTTGTCACTTGACAAGAGTGTTCTGAGCAAGTTAGGCAGCAGTCAGCACTGCTATGTGGCAGTCAAACAGAATATCCGAAAGCAGTTGTATGTATACCTACGGTGTCGAGAATAATTGAGAGTGTACTGACAACGGTGAATGCGATGAACTAAAATGAGTATGTATGTATAGCTACATAACCTTGGCACAGGTGGGGTGCCCAGTTATGATAAGTGCGAAAGTAGGGTCATGAGTGGTTCCAGGTCCAGTCAATTGAGGGTTTGAAGTTTCATCCATTCCTTATCATCGGCGTTGAAATCCACCCCCTTTTTCTTCCACCAATCCCTGGCTCTATCCCCACCTCCCATCGCTTCTTCGAGAGCTTCTTCGATGTCACACATCCGATACTGAATATGCAACCCGCTCTTGTCCCACCACTCCAGCACCTCGCTTCGGTTATGGCGTGTTGCCCCAATCAAAGCCTCGTGGTCAAAGATTAACTGAAGACCACTCCCTAGCCACCAGTTCAACACTTGAATCTTCCCAAGGGTACTTGCACGCTGCAGGATGTGACGATCGAGTGGGTACTCTAGTTGCGAAGACGCCCACCACTCAAGGACGTCCACATGTCCAGCGTTACTCGCCATTTCCATGACGCGTCCGATCTTGAGTGGCAAGCCAGTTTTGAGAAGTGCTGCCTTTTCCACCAATCAAGCACAGCAATTCTATTCCTTGCACTGGCTTGTTCGAGAGCAGCCTCCGTATATTCAAAGGGAAGTCCCGACGAAATCCACCAGTCAAGGGATGCTATTTTTCCATTCCGAGACGCGCTGTCTACAGCTTCGGCGATAGAACCGGACTTGGGAGGGTGTACATGATCTGGGTGCTGCTCGAAGCCGTGCTTCCACCAAGCGAGAACAGCAGTACGACCATGCTTTGAAGCAGTGATCGGTATCAGATCATCCTTGAAGTATAGACAAGAAAAGGGACCGATGCTGCGTGAGGAAGAATTCGAGAACATGAACATACTCGAATCGAATAGCAGCGGCAGTGCCGAGTCTCGTGGGTGGATTTGTAGCAGGATCAGCAGCACGGATGTCCGGGATAGATCCGGTTAGCATCGCTAGGTCGGTACGACATGCGTTTCGTCCAATCTACTGGTGTTGGGTGGGAGGTGGGCAAGCCCAACGCATGCGACAAGGGCCAATCGTTCAGATAGTCCACGATGTAGGCTAGAAGCTCGACTGGCAAGTCGGGCGTTCGCACCTGACTAGGCCTTGGCTCGCTGTCTTCATCCGAACTCGATTGCGGTTCGACCGAGGCAGCTGGAAAGTGATACGTGTGGAAATCGTGTTGCGCTAGTCGTGATGCCAGCTCAGAGTCCGTGCCTGGAGTGGGCAGGTTGCGGACTTTGAGGAACAGAATTAATTCATCATGCGAGAGCTTGGCGTATGCCTCGTAAACCGTTTTCAGTGGGCCGTCAAACCTCTGACAATATGACAAAAACATCGATGCATCAACCATTTAGTGTGGGGGTATGAACAAGCGCCAGAACTGACCACCATATGGAGACGAGAGTAGCTGAGTGGATTGTCCGTTCGTTACGATGACGGTGGGAGGAAATTCAGCCGAGTGTGCAGACGACTGATGCGGCCACGCTGACGTCACGTGGTCTGCGTCCTTGGGACAATCCTTCTGATTCCTAAATTAGGGCAACGATGCTTGTCGATGGGAGGCGGTCGCGATCGATGCTAAGCACAGCGCCACGACTCACAGCCGACCGCTAGCATGGGAAGTCCATGGGCACAGTGGTCCCTTGCTAAATGCTGTTTCCAACCGTTTGCAGCTCGGCGAGGTATGTAGGTTCTTGAATTGTGTCCCGAAACGGAAAAGATAGTCGCAGCTCCCTGGAAGAGTACATCATCATGGACTCATTCCGTAGGGGCCCTCCAGTAATATCTTTTAGATCACGAGGCTGCTGTCACCTCGCGCGCTCGGTCTATTTCCGAAAAGAGACGTGGCATGAGAACAACTCAGGAATATCGAGTGGTGAGTAGCGATAACCCTTTGCCATGAACTGGCGCAGCGCCCCTGTCCCTTTCATAATAGCACACGTTCGTCTCGCAATCCCATTATCGTCTCTTCTCCAGGCTCTTGCGCCCCCGTCAGCTCAACCACATTGCTTCTGTCAGGAAGATGTGTCGTTAAGCATGACTTCACCGCACTGAGAACTCATCTGGAAGAGCACGGACAGACAATCTGCTTCGAAACTATTTCTGCTATAGAATATCATGTCTGCACTGCTGCTTCTCATATAGGTCACAAGCCCCTTCACAGATGTCTACTCGAAAATTCCTTTTCAAGCATTGGTCTAGTCTCTGGAACCGAAATATCGAAAGGTTTTATGGAAGTTTAACAGTCAGTTCAAAATTGTACTTTTATTCCCACCTGCGCAGAATGATATCAGAAGACACTGATAATTGGTAATTGGTGCAGGGCCTAAAATTTTTGCCTTGTGGAGCACAAAAAAGGTCTCATCACCTATCTTCTCACACGTCCACGATACGCTGGACGCGTGGTTCCAGCGGAAATTTGCTTATCACGGTTTTCCGTGCAGAGACCACGACGTAGCATGGCTTCCTTAGTTGCTAGTTCACCCCCCTCCCCTGTAAGTTGCTTGGTTTCTGCTCGGTCACGATTCCCCAAGTTAGACCAGCAGGAAATCGGCGTTTAGTCTCCACCCTACCGACGAACAGCTAAGTAACCTATGAAACGTCCTGAATTGACGCGACCAAGATTTGAGTTCACTTTCTCCTTTTGAAGGCTGAAGGCATACAGCGAGCCACAGAATGATAAATAAAATTGAACATGTGGCAACGTTGTATCTCTTTTCCCGTTACCCATACCTGGGCTGTCAGTACAGGACTTTCTGCAGCTCGTGGAGGACCCAGCAGCTTTCGCAGTTGAGCACACCTAACGACGCATCAAATCCGCTATAAACACGGAATCAATAACGTGCCAGTTTGCGAGGTGGTTAGCTGCAGGAGTCCTGCGATCAGGGCTGACGGCCTGACCATGAGCGTTCTGTGATGGGCCTCCTCGCCTCTCAGCCATGAGCTATCAAGAGGTACTCAATTCAGTTATCCTCGTATACTTTCCAGCGTTCTTGACTCAAAGCCCGATCAGTCCACTTTGAACTACTCCACCGGACTGAGCCCCAAGGCATGCAGGCTGCATCAGTGGCATAGCATTGTAGTTGGGATAAAGGGACTCTGGGACAGACGACAACGAACCAAGTTTCCAGGAGCCGTAGTCAAGCCAGACCCTCATGCAACCATACACTGGCACACCCCCTTCCCCCTGTATTTCCGTCGACGATGCCGTCTCTTGCAGGTGAAGAGCACGACAAGTAACAGATTTCTATCGCTGACCAACGTTGCGTAGCGACTACTATGGCTGCACTGCTGAAGGACGTGCAAGTGTAGCCCAATGGCAAGCAGAAACCTCCGGCCAGCATGCCGCAGGTGCTGGAGACCCGGTCCTTTCGTCCAGTTGTGATCCTCAGGTAACACTTTCGATCTCTGTTTCTGGCGCCTATTCCTGACAATGCTACTGCCAAAGTTCGTCGACCCGAGTGCTTATTATGACCAAATCATCAACGTCGACCAGCGGACATTGTATAAAGCTGAGCGAAACCCTAACGCGGAAGTAATCGTATACCGGTGCCAATGGGACATACACGGAAGAGCCTGCCGACGATGGATTGAGGGGGATGAACGAGAAATACTCACGCACCTCCGCAACTACCACGACGTACAGGGGCAAACGAAGGACGCGATGCTATGCCAGTGGTCGGGCTGTGCCGAGGAGCTCAAACATGGGAGCATCCCGCGACACGTCATGACACACGTGAAAGCCACACTACGTTGTTCAAATTGTCGCACGAAGTTCCCTCGCAAGGATCGCATCCAGAACCATCGTAGAACGGTGGAGGAATGCACGAATGCTAATATCGAAACGGTACCTGGGCCAGAGGCTCGGCTTATCCGGATAGGTCCTTGAGGTATGTAGCGGGTTGGGGGACATGTGCTGAGCGAAACGTATTTCCCCTTGACGGTCTACCGTTGATATCATTGCCTACCGTTGTTTCAAGTGTTTCACAATTTCAAATGCATTCTCGTATTTACTACTTGTCCTCCTCCCTGTCGCTGTTTGCCTCGCGAGTTCATCTGTCGGAAGACGCCGTCGTTGCTGAAGTCACACAGGACAGACTGCCGCACACGACGCTGTCCTTGTCTCAGACTGAGTGTCGAGTACTAGTGAGTGCTAACCGAGTCACCGAGCTGTGGTGAGCGACACCGTTCGTCCCCCTCCTCCCGAAAAAACCGTGACCCGTGGTACGACGGACGATACTCTGAACACAAAACATCTGACAGTTAACAGGCACCCCAAGGTGGGGTACATGAGGAGGAGATCGATCACTTACTCAGAAATGCGGCAGAAGCCATCGTAAGTCTATGAAAACCGCTTCCCAGCAAGTACACTGAACGACCATACACTGCGAACGCTCGTCTGTTCATTACAGGACACCCTTCCATCATCACTAAATCACGAACAAATGGACGAGGTGCCAGACCGTGCTGACTTTCTGGGCAGGCAGGGAATATGAAGGCACTGTAGGAATATTACAGGATGGAATGTATCCGCTGCTTGCGGTGGACTATTTGACGCAGAGCTGATCTGTGGACTTTCTGGCCGGGACATGGACGGATAGCACCCAACGGTGCAGGGTGTGACGTAGTCGACGTGTAAAGGCAAAGGGTAAGGATGTCGGGCCATCGACCGTACCAACTCACTTCCACTGCGGTCAGTAGGTATTCAAGTGTCTAATACACCCGTCGCAGTCGACGATGCTACGGCTTACTACGCCTCTCTACGTGATCACATCCTACGTACGTCATTCTTCTTGGGGGACACGCTTTATCGCCCAGGGAACGTGGAAGACGCCCATCTCGTCGGGCTTACCACATGACCTTAAGGGACGTACACTCGGCATCCTCGGGGCTTTGGTGGAATTGGATACCACCTCGTCCATCCGGTGCACACATTCCCAAGCGGGTGGTTTACTAGTCTCGTCATTCGACATTGAAACGCACCTGATCACTGCGAGTACGTAGGAAGAGTAAACGAGTTGTGTGCAATGTCAGACGTGCTGAGTATTCCCGTTCCTCTGAGGTAAAACACGAAACAAACTAGGGCGATAGAGATGGGCAGTGCCATTGTCAACACCGCACGAGGTAAGGTTCTGGATGATGAGGCGGTTATCCAGGCGTTACAGGACGGACATGTAAGTGGCTTAGTTCTTTGATGCAAAAAGAAGGCCGCGATCTTCTGAGAGCCACGAGGAATTCATATAGCGCATTACAGTTAGAATCGGTCGGATTGGATGTTTATCCGGACGAACTGCATGTGAGCCCTCGACTGCTGGAATTCCCGCTAAACGTGTTGCTGCTGCACATGGGGACTCGTACGTATAACGCAAGTGACCGAGAAGAAAACGGAAATGCCAGGAAGAGTTAGTCCCTGAGCTAATATCGTGATGGTCTGTGCCCTTCTGTGTCACCCTTACATACCTCTCGCCTGGATAGTCACGTGAGCGTGTTCATAAGCCGATTATTTTGGAGGCAGTGTGAGCCCAGCCTAAGTAGCAGACTGTGGTTTTCGGGTTTTGACAATTGACATGGCATATCGGCGTGAGGGGCAGCAGAAAATTTATGCCGCTAAAAGGTCGACTGACGGGCCGTGGCGCCACTTGCTAGTCCCTCATCCTTGCAGTCTTTGAACGTCTCATATGACCCTCATGGCGAGACTGCCTCGAATTATGCTATGCGGTGAGCGACCTCCACTTCCGTTTCAGCCAAGGCCAACACCACTTGCTGTCCCTCAGGAGACCTCGTCTGGGCTCACGACGAGGTCAAACACCTGTTCCATGGCATTGCAGACGTTGTGGTGCGTTCTCTTGTCGATGTTCGTGGACACCTCACCGTCTCCCGCTCACCGACGTCATACCCCACAGAACATGGACTCTCCGAACCGTGCAGATTTCCTTAAGGGGTTGAAGCCAGGGGGAAAATACGACTGGCACCGTAGGCATCTACCGCCACAACATCTCCGCGGACCGCTATCGGTGTCTTTGACAAGGAAATTCATCAGCTGCCCTTCGCCGCGACGGGCACTGTCAAAGTGGATCGCACACAACTGGCGCAGGCTACGATCAGATCGACGTCCTAGAATGTGCCAATAGAGGTTCGGACTCATCCTTTGTTCTTTTTCTTGTTCTCAGCGACCCCGTGTTTCCTGTCGTTGCGCGTATAACATAGGTATTCGCGTGTCGAACACACCTGGAGCAGTGAACGATGCCACAGCAACGACCGCCCTGTACCTTGTCATCTCCTGCCTTCGCCACTTCTCCATGGCCGAGCGGTCCCTTCGTGCAGGGACGTGGAAAACGCCGATTTCTTCGGGCAGATCGCATGACCTCACGGGTCGCACCCTCGGTATCCTCGGCCTCGGCGGTATCGGCCTCCGGCTCGCACACCTCGTTCATGCATTCCCGATGCGCGTCATCTATCACTCCCGGCACAAGGTTCGGAATGCACCTGAGTGGTGCGAGTACGTCGGGAGCATGGAAGGCTTGCTCAAGCAGTCAGACGTCCTCAGCGTTCATGCTCCCCTCCGCGCCGACACCGTTCACCTCGTGGGAGAGAAAGAGATCAGGACGATGAAAAGGGGAAGTATCATCATCAACACCGCGCGTGGCAAGGTGATCGACGAAGGGGCGCTCATTCGGGCGCTGGAGGACGGGCACGTAAGTGTGATCTCTTTCAGGACGAATCGTCGGTCGTGTGTGACGGAACGCTTGCTTGTAGTTATCCTCTGTTGGCCTCGACGTCTATCCAGACGAACCGAACGTCAACCCGCGTTTACTCGCATTTCCTCAGAACGCACTCCTTGCCACACATGGGGACGGAAACGCAAGATTCCCAACGTGAAATGGAAGTTCGCGCACTTACGAATCTGAGAGACTTCCTCCTGGAGGGACGCGGTAAAGATCTGGTTCCCGAAATGAGAAAATGACCTGGAGATGAACTGTAGCGAACCACTGATAATTGGACACTCGCACAAAAGGGTAGTAGCCGCCTAAGGCGAAACAAGGACATATAGATGTGGTCATAATATGTTACGCGATACATATCGAGGAACTAATAAATGCGGCTCGACTCCATGGGTATAAAAGCCAATAAGTTTCAACTCTTAATTTATTACAACTTGGCGCGGGCTTGAACTTGACCAAACGCCACGTCATTCTTTGCCCGATCGCGGAGTTCAGCGACGAAGGATCTTTCCAGAGGCGCTAGAAAAATGTGAGAGAATACTAATATCAGACACCGGATCAGAGTGTACCTCTTCGGAATTTGTTGGAACCAATACGATTCCACCGCGTAACTTTTTGTGCGGGGCGACCCTTACAGCAACCCAATCTTGTACGCCTAATGCGAAAGGACAAGGGCGTCTTTCTCGGTGACAGCTGCTCGCGGGAACGACGTATGCTCTACCCCACAGATGAGGGTATATGTAACTCCCGCCGATAGACCTACCACGTACCTAGGTAGCTCAGTTGCTTCTTCCTCACTATGTACTCCAGTCACTGCTGCAGTCCGCGACATCCGGATGCTTGTAAGAGTAATGATTCGAGTTCCGCGGGTGGCACTACCAGACATCCAGGTAGCTTGAGCCACGTAGAAAACGACAACGAGTGAGTGTCACTCGCCTTGAAACCCCTGCGAATGAGATCGAGTCAAAGGATAATCGCGAGTCTACACCCAAGGGCTAACGTACCTTGTATTTGATAAGCTCCTTCCGTCTGTCCACGATCGCGAAGAATCCGCCACTGTCGCGGACTGCGATATCCCCAGTCTTGAGCCACCCATCCGGTGTGATGGCAGGCTGCAGTTGCAGTTGGGTTATTCAGGTACCCCTGATCGTCATATCGAATGCAAATACAACTTCAGCGTGTCGATGCGGTGAGCATGTACCTGCACGGACCTTCATGACGATCGGTCCTCTCACCCATAATTCGCCAGCACCTTCGATATCGGTCAATACCTTTCAAGGAAGTCTCAGTTAGCCGAATCGGGTTCGCTGTGTAGAGTAACATACTTCTCCAGCGTCTTCTCGAACTAGACGGACCTTCGAGGTTAGGAAGTATGAGTCCCACGGAGCCGACACGGTCGTTCGCATATTCCACGGGCAGTAGAAATACCGTCGGTGAAGTCTCCGTAAGCCCATAAGCTGTACAGCACCGAAGCAATTCAGCTTCACCGTCGGACAGTGGCAAGATATGACCTCGAGTTTCTTACCCTGTGTGATGATGGCACTCGATCCAGCGCTTTGGAAACGCTTCCTGACAATCGTTACGAGGTCTGGACTGAGTGGCGCAGCTCCGCAGAATATCATACTGGACGGAAGTGAGGTCATATTTATGAAAGGCTGTTGAGCGTTGCGAGTCAGTTCCAGTCTCTTGGTGGAATCTTATCTATGAAAGCGAATGGTTCCTTCGGGAATGGCCGCGGCAGGATCCCTACCTTGGTGACGAGCGAATACCACTAATATTGGGGGGACAACTAATACATAAGTCGCTCGGTACTTGACAATTGCCTCAAGGAACTTGTCGGGATCGAACCCAGGCGACCTACGACTGTCGGAGCAGCACAGTGCAACGGAAAGAAGCAAGAGCTTCACCGCGCCATATATATGGTAATAGGGAAGAGAGCCAAAGAAGACGCCCGGCCTGGTTATTTTTGCATGGCCAGACCGGCTTGACGATATCAATTACGGACGTGAGATTATAATGTGTCGTTTCCACACCCTTCGGCTTTCCAGTCGTTCCCGACGAGTAGCATAGACAAAACGTCTCGTTGGACCGCTCGCCGTCGAAGTTGACCTCTGAGGCGAGTTCCCCACGACGAAGAAGGTCTTCGAGACGGGTCAGGCCCGAGAAGTCTTGGCTGATATCAGAGTCAGGCACGCTCGTGAGCCAAGCTGAGGTTGCCAGAACCACTGTGGCACGTATGTCCGACTCGGAATGACCGATGGACGTGAGCATGTCCCGTACGACGCCGAAGAGGGATGGGTGAACGAAGATTAATTGCGCACCGGAGTCGAGGTACTGGTACTTGAGTTCGTTTGGGGTATACGCACTGTTGGCTAGGGTAGCGCGGAAACCGGCAGCAGCGGCACCGAACAGCAAGATTGGCCAGACGATACTATTTGGAGAGAAGATGAGTACGGTCGGTGGGGTATGTTTGGCTGCATTAAGAAGGGCTCTGAGAGGTTTGGGTGGGGCTTGGAGGGAGTCAGCGAGCTGGAGAGCGAAAGACCGAAGCTCCCCGCGTGAAATGGTCAGTCCAGTAGCTGAATCGATGAAGGCTGGTGCGGTAGCGGGGAAAACCACCGACGAGGTGTGGGGTGGTCGGACAAGTTCCGAGCAGATGAGTGAATATGGACCTGCGCTCGAGGGGCACATGAGGGTAGTAGGGGACTTGAAGATCTGGTCTGCCATGTCGTCCGTCGTGTTGGTGGTTTCAAAAGTGACAGGCTGACTTTTTATGACACGTATCATGTATTATTTTATGGATCCGTCCGACGTGGTAGGGGTAACAAGTAAAAACTGCAAAAGTTGGCATGCATCGACTTTGTTTCATGTGCAGGTGACCCAACTAACACTTTTATAGACTTCTCCCCCTCAACCATGCACATATCCGATCACCCCGGCCGAGCCCCTCTCTCTCAGAGATAAACGTTAGACGACCACCCACACATGTCCCTCTTCCTCTGCGTAGACTGTGGCGGCTCAAAGACATCCGCCGTCATATGCGATGTCAACGGAGACATCGTCGGTCGTGGCCTCGGTGGTCCTTCCAACTTCTCGTATATCCCCCTGACCGCCTTCATCGAAGCTGTCCGCGTGGCCGTGTCAAGCGCCCTGAGTTCTTGCGTTACTATCACGCCAATCACGCTACCACCCTCCACTGAACTCTTTGTCTCCGCATGGTTCGGTATCGCAGGTGTGGACTCCCTCAGCGGTGGCTCAGAACGCATCATCCTGCTCTCAGCGTCCTTCTCGGGAATCCCTGCAGGTCCACGACTCATAGTCGGCCAACGACACCCACCTCCTCGCAGCCCCTCTGCGTCTCCATCCAGACATACCCCACGCCATCACTGCCATAGCTGGTACGGGGTCAGTGCGTCGTCTCATTCACCAAGGAACCCTCCGGCAAACTCGTCGAACTCTCTCGCACAGGCGGATGGGGCTGGCTCCTTGGAGACGAGGGCAGCGGATACCACGTTGGCCGGGAAGCCATCCGACAAATCATGTTAGACGTTTCACGCGCCTCTCTGGGAATGAGCCTTTCCCACAAGAGCACCCTCAAACGCAAGATCCTTTCCCACTTCGGCATCAAGAAGTGAGCAGGCAGCTGCAGAAATACTCGCCATCGTACACAGCGCCAGAGACTACGATTAGAAACTCCGACGATATTCCAGGGTATCTGCTCGTTCCACGGGAGAAACGTCTCTCACAAGCTCACTCCCCTCGTATTCGACGCTGCTTTCAAGGACAACGATGAGTTTGCATTGAGAGTGCTCAGGAACTGCTGCCGGTGGCTTGGCAGACCAGATTGCACAGCTATGTATCGGACCAGGAGACGACTTGGCCTACCAAGCCTAGAGGGGTTGTGGCAACAGAAGCGATCCTGTGTTTCGGAGGGAGCCTTGTAGGTGTCGAGGGTTACCGGGCATTGGTACTCGACGAACTCAGGAAACGAGGGTGTGTTTTTCGACACGTCGAATTCGTCGACGATGCCGCCGCCGCAGGTGCGGCAGGTCTTGCAACCATGACAGCGGCATAATGGAGCCTGTACAGGTGTAAAGCCTGGAGACGTTTGGCCGCGTCATATCCTGGAGCATTCATGTTCAGCTTCTCCTTAGATGGACAACTACTGATTACAGCCCACCGTTCACGATCGCGTGTACGTGGAGCCGTTTCTCAGGTTACAACAGACGATCTACTTTTGCTAAGCGGGTATTTGATTTACTGATAAGTGTGGAATTGATTTACACGAAATGTTTGAATTCAAGGTTCGACGAAAGTTGTACGCCAAGATATACGAAATGAAATTGCGGCGCTACACGGTGTGCACACCAACGTCGAACCCTGCGCGTGGAGCAAGGTGAAGGTGTGTCAGTCTCGCCACATTACCGACCAATCAGTCGAAGGGCATTTAAAAAACAACCACCCACGTCAAATAGCCTCAGGCCTGACAGTGGGTGTTGCGCCGACGAGTGCATCATACTGTTCGCCATCGTGAGATGACGTGGCTCTCGCCGATGTCGGTCGGATGGCTTGACAGTGATCCGACTTTCCATCTATTGATAATAAACCAAACCCGTGGCCAGCCACGGAGTAGACACTGCCTATTTTTCTCACACTTATTTGGCTTTGTGTAATTTTATTACAAAATACAATTGTGATTGGAAAAGTTATTACAGTAGACATAATGGAACACATTTCAAGATTGTATTTACTGGGAGTGATGTCAAGATTCCAATCATCTGCACAAACCTGTTGGCTGGCCACACTCCCAGGATAGGATTTCATCTCCCAACATGGAAGTCTGTCCCCTGGCATGGCCTACTAATCCCTCTTCAAGGAGGGAAGTCCATCTCCTGGCAATACACTGACTCCACTTCCAAGATGGAAGTCCCTGCCCCAGCATTATGTTGTTGGCATGTATCCCAGTCCAGAATTGGACATGCTGTGTCAAGCTTGGATCAGCTCCAAGTCAAATGTGATATGTTATCTTTCAGTTTATTCCTTTTCCTTTGGCACTTCATAGGCACTTGATGTGCATAACTGTTATTGCCTCCAATGTGGCATTTCACTGCACTATATCCTCCACATGTACATGCCTATCCATTCCAGTGTTTCCTCTGAAACTTGAGGTGAGATACCTGTTACACCTTTCCCACTGAGTACAGTACTGATTGTTTACCTTGGCTTACTGTACTTGTGTCTAGGTACATTGAATGTTATAGCATTTCCTTTGAAACCTGAGCTTACTGTACTCATGTGTAGGACACCTCTGCCCCTCATTCATTTAACATATGCCCCAAGCCTTCTCACTCTCTTTCCAGTTGCCTTGGCACTCCCTCACATCTGCACCCATTCTGTCCTTGTTGCCTTGTGTGTAGTGGGCATTATCCTTGCATGCCTAATAGGCCATCAATGTTACACACTCATCATACCCAACTTCCCTGTTGGTGTTCTCCACATTGCCATGACTTGTTCTGGTCAGTGGTCCCATTCTGTTTTTATGTTTCCATAGTAGTTTTGATCTTTCTCCTTTTTTCACCTTTAGCCATGTACCATTACAGTCACCACAGTCCATGCCACATAACAATTGAGTGATCCATGTAAATACTTTGCTTCTCTACCACTTCTGTCTGTGATGACTTGGTCAACTGAGTCATCCTCCACTGTTTCAGTTCCCTGTGTTTGTATGCTTCACTTCTTGCAACACACTCCTGTACTATAGATCACCCTTCTTACCTACCCAGCTACCCATGATGGTGTGCCCATACATTTTGTGATTCACCCTTCATGTCCATCAAGTAGTTAACAACTGACTACCTTAGAGGCTATGCATAGCTAGTAGTGTATAGAGGGTACAAACTTCAATATACACTAACTTTTTGCCATGTCACAACCATGCTCATCTTACCATTCTTACATTGAAGAGGGCTCAAGGCATTCACACCCTTAGGTCTGCCATACCACCCAGCTGTGTGACTTGACCATTCTTTAATTGGATGGAGGTCCATCCCCCACTGTCATCCACAGACCCCATTTTGAGGATGGTCATCTGTCCCCTGGCATTGTCTGCTGATGCTACTTCTAGGAGGGAACACAGAAGTCCATCCCCCCACAGTGTGGGTAACTCATTGGCATAATCTGGTCTACCCACCCTCATGGACTGTTGGCTTATATATCAGACAGTCCTACTTCTAGACCAACTGACAGTATTCTACTTGCTGACATCCTGTAGTTGGGTGTCCCCCATTTTCACAGTGTGTTGTACATGTGTATCCTCACTGTCCCTCCATATTATCCCACTTTTGGTTCTGTCAGTGTTTGTACACCCCAATCAAACCAACAGGCAGCACAATTGTTGCCTCATCATATCATATTTATCAAATAAGCTGCTGTAGTGAGGCTTCAGTGGAAGAATTTACACTCAAATTTGCATGTGTAGCAACCTTTATCTTAAATCTTTGTACTGTCACAGCCACTTTCCAGAGGATGACTAATGTTGTGTGCGGACTCGATGCACAGGGAGCAATTCAAGCGGAGTTCAAATTTGCCACAGCTTTTGGTGAGCAAATCCTTCGGAGGTCGAAAATCTCAGGAAAAGCACGTGGCATGACTTTCCCGCGCGTAGTCCCCTTATAATTAAGAGATTTGTGATCAGCCTGACGACCGTACAAGTCTTCGTGAATAGGGTATGATGCATTACTTTACATTAACAAATAAAACTACAGCGGACATCCGAGACAGCTATCACATACCGCATGGATCAGCTAATGAACGACACTGAGCGTCAACCACTCGGGTTTGACGTGGCTCTCGGTCACTGGTGCACATGTTACATCCCTCTCCGCCTGACCTTCGAGTAACCACGCTTCCCCACGGATGAACATATCCCTGTCCGGGAACACCTCCAGAATCTCAGCGGAGAAGCCTTCCGTCTCCAGGGTATATGTCCGCCGAAGCTCCCGCTTCGTGCCAACCGTAAGCGTCTCCACGTTAAGCAAGCTAAATCGCGGACATTGTCCAAGTTTACGGATCGTCTGTCCGATGGGGAACTTCTCGTCCAGAAACAGCCGTTCGGCGACCGGCGAGGTGAGAGTGACAGTGGAGGTAGCAACGCAGACGACCTTCCCTGCACAGACGAGATGTACCCGACGTGACTGTGTAATAGCGTAGTCGGGTGACGCAGAGTGGAGTCGCGGGGAGGTATCGGCATAAACGGGTTCGACGAAGATGGGGCGCAGGAAGAACGTGCTAAGGGGTGGTGGGCATTTCACGGTAAGCACGGAAGAAACACGGTTAGAACAATGCACATGCCTCACCTGAGCAGACGTTGGAGGTCACCCTGGGCAGCAAGCATTATTCGCTCGATACCTGTCGTGTCGCTCGGTATGCATGACAGCTAGCACGACATGGAATTAGTCACGACGCGAAGATATGACGCGCCAGAAACTCGTACTTGCACACTGGTCGACGCTGTACTGAATGAATCGATGGAAGGCATGTTGAACGGTCGAGAAACAAGAGGAAGAGAGGCTATGATGCAAGTTATTTGAGACTGCTAAAACCCCATAAAAACCAGTGGTCTTCCGGCGTACTACAGTCTGTTAGGTCGATGTTTTATGTGGAAGAGACAGTGGCTGTACCCACGGATGGTCCAAGGTACTCAGGGCACCACTGGGCTTCAGACAGGTCTCAGCGTTCCGCCAGCATGGCACGAACTAAACATATTACCACAGAAATTGAGTATCAACTCATCATGATTCATAGACAAGTGGACTCCACCCACTTCGAATAAGCACCGGACGAACCCATCAAGCGCACCGCGACAGCAAAATGTGCCATGGGGTCGGCGACTATCACGTGACCCTGATTTTCTGAATCCGACGCATCTCGTTGCTGTCCTCGTCTTCACTTATCCGATGGTATGTGTGTGTTTTTCTTATCTTTCAAGCAAATATATTGACGGATTATGCAGGGGAAAGCCAAAAGAACACGGAAGTTCGCAGCCGTCAAGCGCCTTCTGAGCCCCAAAGATGCTAGGCTGTATGTCCTTGCATATTCTTCCGGGCCCACGACGTCCTAAGTACTCTGGTGTCCGATAGAAAAGAGAACCAGTTGAAACAAAAGAAGAAACAAGAAGATGAGAAAGCAAAAGCCGTTCGCCGAGTGTATTTCTTTTTCTCTTCGGTCTCTTCCCAGCAAGAACTAAGCATTCTCAGGCCACAGATCGCTTCTTCCATGTTCCTCTCACACAACGCAGAACTGGTACCGCCTTACAGGGTCCTTATCGACACGAATTTTATCAACTTTAGCTTACAAAACAAGTTGGAGCTTATCAGTGGGATGATGGACTGCCTCTTTGCCAAGTGTACGTTGTCCCAAAAGCTCTGGCTTGCACGGCTCAGTTAACCCGTCGCTCAAGGCATACCATGTGTGACTGACTGTGTTATCGCGGAGCTTGAGAAACTGGGACATCGCTACCGCGTGGCCCTTCGGTGTGCTTCCTTGTCTGCCTCATTCCTCTTTACCATCCTAACAAAACCTTCTTAGCGTCGCACGTGATCCTCGGTTCGAGCGCCTCAATTGCAGTCACCCTGGAACGTACGCTGACGACTGCTTGGTCCAACGCGTTACTGCACACAAGTGCTATATCGTTGCCACGTGCGACCGTGAACTGCGCCGCCGAATTCGTCAGATTCCAGGCGTACCTCTTATGTACATCGTTGCGCGACGCTATGCCATAGAGCGTCTCCCAGATCAAGGTGCCCCTGTATAGTGCAATTGACCCCGATGTCATGCATGATTTCGCAAAGGTGGACTCCTCACGATGAAGCGTTTGTATTGGTAACAATCGTAGATGAATGTATTGGACCCTTAGTGCTGATACAGCGCAACGGTACCCCTGCCGTTGCAAACTTTGAAAAAGGTTTATTTATCCGCTCTTTCTCCCCTCGTTCTCGACTGTTTATTTGAAGCTCGGTCTATTCAAAGAATCTTCGACTCCAGATTAATTTATGGATCGAAGTCTATCCCGGACCGGAGCATCAGCCCCCCATTTTAGCAGCGCAGCGTATTTCCATCCAGTCCTTTGGGTGCTACGTGAGTCTCGGGTCAACCGTGGATGCGATTGGGAGTCATTACTTGACCTTGTGAGAAGCCAAATTGACATCTTGACGTGCCAACACATCGTTGGGATCTCACGGTTACGCTGATTCATGGACCGTGCTGGACCTTGCTATCCGGAGCGATTAAGTTTTTTTCCCTAGTGACGATAGCAACGCGAGATGAAATGTTCCGGAAACTGGTCCGCTCGGATACAATACAACATAGGTATCCTTCAGCACACGGCTCCTGTCATAACACCCAGGTTTGTCTACTTTTGAATACTGTCGTCCAGAAAACTCCTTGTGGTCTGCCAGCCTCCCTGTGGGTGCCGCTGCCTGACGCATTCCAGGGTGGCCTAGACTCTCTCTCGCTAGAGAATCCATGCAGCTCTTGTCCACGTACTCTGGTGGCCTAGACTCTCCCGCTCGCTAGAGAATTCATCCCTCGAGGAAGCCTTTTTTGAAGCTGTTGGGACATCAGCATTATGAATCGATGGTCCCGGCCCGGTGTATCGTGCGCATGGGGGGATTTCGATTTTATTGCCGCACGTTTCTGAATTCCGTGCGATATGTAGCCGTGGCGAGTTGCAATTGGAGCGGAACATGGTTGACTCCGTCCTAACGCACACCAGGTCATTGGGCCCATGTAAATATTATGAGGGAGCATGGGGGGTACACGTCCGCACGTAGAATATATCCCACGAATTTTTTTAATTAGTGTGATGGCGCCAGCGTTCAAATTGCAGGCCGCTCCCTCCGAACGCATTTATACTCATTGGAACAGGGATGAGTTTTTTCAGGGTGTGGGGGGGAGAACGGCTAGGACGAAAAAATGAGATCTGGGGTACCACCACCACACAGGACCGCAGTGCCTAAATGTAAAAATACAGACTCGGTACAAGGTCGACCGAATTTTTTGGGGAAGCCAAACACTTGCCCCCCGCTAGCCCAGATAGATACATACGTCTGAGATATCTTATCAAAAGACCGCACGGCTTTTTGTTTGTTTCCCCTAGCGCATTTCACTTGCATCATCCTACCAGATGCTTAAATATAAGCATTTCTGACACTATCGCAAATTCAGGGTCGCTTACATAATCATCCAATATGTTGGAGAAGAGAAGAAAATAAAAAGTCCGGGGAAATTGTGGAGAAGAAAGCCAACATAGGGGGATAGATCCCATCAGGATGGATGAACTACTTTACGATGAGGTATTGCAGTAATAACTGTGGTGAGGGCCCTAGTGGTTCTTGTATCAAGGTGACACTGCAGTTTTGGCCGGACGCGGAATGCCGGACGCGCAAGATTCAGTGGGTCGAATGCAGCTTGTTCCTTCACAAGTCGCCGCCCCATCTGTTCACCGAACCAGAGACCTATTGGAAACTGAGGCCACACCGAGCATACGGACACCATACCAATATCGGAGACATGCGCGCTGTGAGTACACTCCACAGCAGGCACAGAGTGAAACATACGACAGGTATAATATGATGGCTACGCAGCTTGCAGTTGAGGTAGCCAGTACAATGGTAGTATGCCATAGGCGCGTCGAAGATGTCGAGCTAAGATCTCACAGTGAATCGGCGATACCCACTCTTGTGAAGACCCACGGATGGAAATACTCGAGGATAGACGACCGTCTCCTTTTATGTATTCACGCCGGTGATGACGCGTGGGCGAAAGCACTCTATAACATGACGAAGGGATAGCGCAGATGATCGAAGAGTGCTGGTCACCACACGAGGGTGTCTGGTGCCAGAAAACCGATTTCTAAGGTGGAGACGATAGTCAGTGTACGATTGGACTTGTCGTTACATACATGAATGACGGTTCGTGGATAAGCACAAACAACCCCCCTTCAAATCCTCTTACGGGCTTCGCTCCGTGGAGACTCGGTGCACACCGGAGAAAAAAGAAGTTAGATTCGCGAGCAAAGCAACTCCGATGAAGGTAGGTGAGATCTGGAGCTTCGATACGGGATCACATCGTTTCGTATTAGTGGCAGTATGCTCGCCTTTCGGAGAAGTGAAGTTTGCAGGTGTCTACAAAGTTACAAAGGCAGTTCGAACCTGTATGAGTTGCACGCGTACCAGTAACCCTTCTCGTGCGCGTATGCCAGTAGTGCAATTGATGCTCTCCCAATAATTGGGGTGCGTAGGCGCCACTTACACTGGGAATGAGTCATAACAGATCGATTGCTCACCGAGCATCCCGCTGCTAGCAGCGAAATGCCCTCGAGAAGATTAATCCCACTTTTCCTTGTAACTCGGCGCTGCGACCCCAATCTACGCAACACACATTGTGCCATGCCAATGAATAACGAGTTCGGAGCTTTGTGAGACCCTGCATAGCAACGAATCACAAGTCGAGCGGCCTTCGAGTGTCGTGCAACGGTGGCTCACCACCGCCCCAGTAGTGGGAAAGCGTGACGTACAGGAAGCATGCCAAAACAACGGTACGGTTGCACTCGACCTGCCAATCGGGGTCATGCACTGTGGCCCAGTGACAGTAGTTGATTATCTTAGGGGTTGTTCGCGAAGCGTGATATCTGCACGAGCGCACCCCTCCGGTGTCGACCTATGGAAAATTAGTCCAAACCGACGAAAACACCGATAATGGGAATGTATCAGGCAATGTAACGATATTAAACCTATTGAACCATCCTATGACATACCGCAAGATTGACATGGCTGATCCGCTCGTTTCAAGTAAGCTTTGCTGCGAACGTGGACGTTGGAATGGAAGGAGTGTTGTGGCATGATGGTCAGGCCTGAAACACGGACAGTTGCGTTGGCGCAATGGGCCAAAATGAAAAGATAAACGCAACCACCGGACGGTTCAGGCCACGAGGCGGGAACGTTCGCTCGTTCCGCTCGGTGAACAAAGGATGTGGTGCATCACCTTTAGGAACGGTGCCGTGGTACTGGATCGGGAACACATCATAAGCGATATGCGATTAGGGTCACTGCATTTCACAGAGCTGTACTCGTGATTGATAGTACTGGATGTCCGAGAATACCACGGAGCGGCGGGATGGTCTTCGCGAAACACCAAAGTAAGCTCGTTTCCCTAAGGCAGACCCGAGGTCAAACGGACGTCGGAAGCAGCCCCCCCCTCCCACCAAGAAAGTAGGACGGCGCTGCAGCAAAAACACGTTTTTTTCCGCAACGTGTAAGTAATCTGTGCAGGCATCGTGGGTAGTAGCGCCCCATTGGGCATATGTAGCTGAACGTTCCCAAACGCTCATAGTCTGAGGGTCTTCAGCGCTCATCACACGGAAGAATGTTCGAGAAGAAGTTGCGGTGGCTCGCACCGCCAGTGAATCATTTTACTTTGCACTGCGGCAACGTTCTCTCAATTAGGCAGGATGAATTCCGCCTCGACCACGTTCGGCTGACGGTAACATTATCGTCACCATAAGCCGGGAAGAGGAATCATCGATTAGGGATTTTTCAATGGAGGATAGAGAAGAGGGTGTGCGGGGGGGTCTCCCGGCCCTCCTCCGAGAACACGTGTTCCCGATTTGCCATCCAGGCCGTATCCGGGCTTGAATTGTCCGTCGGTCGCCGTAGACCGTCGACGATTGAGCGGTATGAGATACCAGCTGCAACGGAAGCTTTGGAAAGGTTGGGCGAGTGAAGGGTCGTTGCAGGCTCGTTTGTTGGCACGACAAGCGTCCGCAAGATGATGGTCATGTGATCGTGGAGGGGGACGGTGAGCGCATCACCTTTCTTTTGTCCCTCGCCGTATCTCGGTGTATCATCATCATATTATCATCATCAGGGGGCCGTGCCCTGCAGGGTGCTATTCAAAAGTGCGATGCAAGGGACAGGGTAGCGCAGAGGCCTTCCACATGGGTCACACGCTCGGGATTTTGACAATTCGGAGGCTGTCGATCGGTCCATCTTCTACATCGCTCAGTCGCCAACAAAATCTGCTATGAGTTTATGAGCAGGGCAGCTTGTATCACGAGAGGGCGAAGTCGCTAGGTAAGTTTGTGATTACCATCTGTACGGGGCGTAGTCTACACCTGTACAGGTATCCCTATTTTTTTTTTTGTCCGACCATCGCTCGAGAGCCCGCAACGGATAATCCACCTCCGAAAACAACCCGAGTAGACCCTGGGCGCTGAGCGCTTGAGCACCCAGATGTTGGAACGATGCCATCGTAGGACTTACTACGGCAGCCACAGTGAGTGTGATAGCTGGTGGTTTTGTAACGTTTGTCCGGCCCTCGCCTCGCGCGAAGAGCACAATGTACTAGGGGTCTTTTCCTAGTGTCGAGCCTTTCACTTACCCCGAGAAGTAATCCCACTTGAAATCGGGATCCCACTGCCGGGCATTGTAGACCTATTACACCCATCAAATTCTTTTCTTAGATGTTTCTCGTTCCAGCTACTGGCTGTCACATCAGGCAACAATGTTCGTGCCACTTTCGCGGTGACCTCTTGGAACCGGCCAGTTGAAAATTGTGAAAAGAATCCAAGTTTCCGGTAACACTCCAGTGGCTCTCTAGTATCTTCTGCTCGGAACCCCTTTTTTAGCACAGGCATATCCAGAGCTTGCGGCGTTCCACTATTCCCACAAAATGTTACCCGTCTGACGTTTTACTAGGTATCAACACTGGTTCTCAGGTTGTGATGAAGAATAGTCGTGTTCATGTCGCCCCTATTGCAACCCTAAAAAACAATGCTCTTTGGACAAGCTTTTGTGCTCGAGAAAAGGTAACGATGTTTATTCGGAGGGTTTCACTACACTCTCAGCCTGTCTTGGACCCCTCGCAAAGTGGATTATATCTAGAATTCCGATCATCGTTCGATTCGTTATGATTCAACACCTCTTACAGCTAGCTCTTGGATCGTGTGAAAAACACAGCGGGCCCGACTGTGACCCAGGTACACCCAAGCAGCACACTTATCTACGGAAGTGTCCATTGCGCTATCCCCAGAGCGGGTAAGCGTTGCATGGACATTCGAGAAGCAGAGGAGAAATACCCCCATGTCGTAAGTTTCGCTGTTAGACTTCGTGCGACGGATACAGCCACCGGATTTCATTTCCACCTTGGACTCACCGTTGTTAGGACCTCGGTGCTGTGCGGCTACATGACTTCATTGTTTACTTGGAGTGCCCGTGAACGCCCTGTGCCATCGATTTAGCCTAGCTGTGGAACTGACTTATGCTGTATAACCAAACAGCATTCGGCTTCTGCGGTCGATACGTGGTTGGCTAGTTTGCAACCATCATCGAGAGTCCAACTCACAAGTCTGAGTGCTGTACCGTGGATACCAAATCTACAGACTGTGCACCGTATCTATCCCGCTAGAGGCGGATCGGAATTTGATACTAGTTGAAAGGTGGCATTCAGGTATGGTGCGGGCGTAACATAGTACTGATGCACTCGAATCATATCGCAGCCAGCTCGGTGTGGCGCACATTACTGATTTTTCGTGGAAACCAATCGCGGAGCATTGAATAACCGCGAACCTGTGGAGTTAAGGTACTTGTAGAGCAAAAGTACGAGAAACGTTCGTAGCTATTAAAAAGCCCTCAAAAGCAGGTACGAAGGCTGTCAGCGGGAGATATTGCTTGAAGAAGGGAATAGCGGTGAAGAGTCACTACAGGCACTTGGCAGCACTACAACACGATCCGACGTGGGAGACGTCTGAAGGGACGAATGTACTACTGGGAACATTTGTCACAAACCAGTGAGAAATCAATTGTCACCATGAGCACATGACCATCACTGGAGTTGGGATCCGTAGAGTTCCAGCGCAACGACACGAATGACTTGGGATATGGGACGTGGCATTGTGAGATTGCAAGCATGTGCGCATGAGCAAAAGTCCCTCGGCTAGTGTGTGGTATAATCGTTAGCTGCCGACACCTAAATGTGTCTCGGTGTGGCGGACACGCCTGAGAGAGGCTATCGGGGAATGGCAATAATGTAGCTGCTGTGGGTCGCTGCTGTATCTTGGTGACTGGGTCTGATGACGGGTGGGCATAATCGCTGGCATTGGCTGGCCGAAGACTGGAAATGGCTATTCAGCGAGGTAGCGCGGTGGGGGGTGGGCCGGGAGGAGAATACCACCCTGAACGGGGGTCGCGGCCCCGGCCAAGTGGCCGGCCGGAGATAGAAACTGCTTTCGATCTCAGATCGGGTAGATCTGAAATCGGGGGCTGCGTCATGGAAATTCGGTTTTCGTTGTCGCGGAGGGGCAAGCAAAGCCTCCAAATCTCTCTTTCGTCAAGTGTTACACACAACTGGATGTGTGGGTGGTAAGACAAAACCGGACGGATCACGAGGCTGTCCGTGGCCCAACTTGCTGTTGCTCCCATATAAAAGATGGGCCCGCCATTTCTCTCTACCAGTGTCAGCCCCAGTCCTCCATCACATGGCATCCCTCATCACACAGTACATCGCCGACGTGCACGAGCTCGACGAGTATCTGTGCGTACCACCGCTGCTCGTCCACAGAACCATCTACTGACCCCACCTTCAGCGCCGGGAAACCCATCGTCCTCGACGGAAGCTCCCTTTCTCTCCCCCAAATCGCTGCAATCGCACTCTACCCTCCCTCGCCGCCGTCCTGTGCCTCTACGCCACACACCAGCACTTGTGCTCCGTCTCTGGAACTAACCCTCTCTCAGGACGTGCGCGCAAAGGTCGCTGCCTCTCGGGCAGTCATCGACACCAAGGTCGCTGCAGGCCTCTCCATCTACGGCGTTTCCACCGGATTCGGGGGCTCAGCAGACACCCGCACTGATGACCCGCTGGCTCTCGGTGCCGCACTCTTGCAACACCAACATGCAGGTGTCATCTTGCCTTCGACAGCTGGCGCTCCTTCGCACCTCGTCGGACCCCTGCCTCTGACCGATCCCACACATGGAACAACCATGCCCGCACCATGGACACGCGCTGCCATGCTCGTCCGTGCCAATTCGCTCATACGAGGACATTCTGGGGTACGTTGGACCCTGGTGGAGAAAATGGTCGAGTGCATCCGAAAGGGCCTCGTCCCAGTCGTTCCCCTACGCGGAAGTATCAGCGCTAGTGGAGGTAGGTCAAATAGGAATACGGCACCGTTTCACATTGGCAACTCGCTAACGATACACTGTACAGACCTGTCGCCTCTTTCCTATGTGGCGGGGATGCTCATCGGTAACCCTGCCATCCGGGTCTGGGTCCTTACCCCTCCCACGCCGTTACCCCCCATATCACCTGGTTCTTCCCTTTCCAAGACCACGACAGCGACGGGTTTATTACCTAACCGCCTCGGACTGGCAGTCCACCCTCCGAGTCCTGCGCACTTTGTCAGTCCCCTTAGCGACACTCCGCGTTCTACCTCCGGAATTGCCTCCCCTGCGATCTCTGAGATTTTCGAACCACTCATCAGTCCCAGTACACCTGCAACGTCTGTCCGTGATGACGAAGACTGTACGAAGATGACCTTCGCATATCCACCGCTTGGGACAACAATGGAAGAGATGTCTGCTCCTCGTGCTCTACGAGCGACTGGAACCACTCCATTACCCCTTGTCAGTAAGGAACATCTAGGAATCCTCAATGGGACGGCATTTAGTGCCGGCTTGGCCACGCTCGTGGTGCGGAATACCGAGACAATAGGTGTCCTTGGAGCGGTATGTCTTCTTCTCGAATACGAGTGATCTCGGGCCTGATATGATTTGGTAAAGACCCTGACGGCACTTGCAGTCGAAGCTTTGAACGGTGCACGCGGCAGTTTCGACCCCTTCGTCGGCGAGGCACGTCCGCACGTCGGCCAGATCGAAGCAGCGCATTTGATACACGAGCTCCTCGCCGGTTCGCAGTTCGCCGTCAATCACGAGGCTGAGGTGAAGATTGAAGAGGATGATGGGGTACTCAGACAAGACCGGTTGGTTGCCATCAAACGCCTTCGAGCGATATCCTGTGCTCATCACGTGACTCCCAGCTACTCTCTCCGCACGGCCCCGCAGTGGCTGGGACCTCAGTTTGAGGAGTTGAAGCGTGCCAAGGACACAATCCGAGTTGAAGTCAATTCGACTACTGACAACCCGCTCGTCGAGCCTCCAAAGACGGAAGGCGCAGAGGGAAGAATCCACCATGCAGGCAATTTCCAAGCCCTCGCCATGACCGTCGCAATGGACCATCTTCGGCTGGCACTCGCACAGATCGGAAGGCTAATGTTTGTCCAGCTGACAGAGATATTAAACCCTCTGATGAATCGAGGTTTACCGGGAAATCTCGCTGGTGGCGAGGCGGCGCTGGATTTTGGTGGAAAGGTGGGTTGATATCTCTCTCCCAAGCGTCGCTGTGCGCTAACGTGAGTCGACAGGGTCTTGATATTGCCGCGGCTGCATATGCGGGCGAGTTAAATGCCCTCGGAGGGATGAACGTTGGCGTAGGTGTTGTCAGTGCGGAGATGCACAACCAAAGCCTCAAGTAAGCGTTCTTCCACTTTTACCCTTTCGCCAAGGCGTGAATTCGAATCTTTCCCCGCTTCCAGTTCGCTAGCCCTTGTATCAGCGCGATACACCCTCACGGCCCTTGAAGTCTCTGAACTTCTTGCAGCTTCCCATATCTACATTCTGTGCCAGGCACTCGATCTGCGAGCTCTTCGTACCGAGATGCACGCCCGCACGGGGGCTGTGGTGCGTTCGGTCCTCTCGGAAACCTTTGCGGACGCCTTCACGACGCCAGAAGCATTGGACATTGTGACGCTTAAAGTCACGCCGAAGATTTTGGATGAGCTTGATCAGACAACTGGCGTAGCCCTCGGATTGAGGATGGCAAGGGTTACTAATGCAGGGGTTGCACCCTTACTTGAGGTGTTGACCTCTGACCCATCGTGTTGCACTTCGACACTTGACTTGGCCCAGATCGTGAGGCTCAGGCAGATTCTGGCTCAGAGACTCGAGGCGCTCCTCACGGAGTTGCGGTGTGCATTCATGGACGTATCCCTAGATGAGGCCAGTTTACCCTCGTCATCCTCACGCCTGCCCATGTTCAACATCCCACCGATGGGTCGTGCGCCCGCATCCAAATACCTTGCTCCACGCACACGGATGTTGTACGAGTTTGTCAGGCTTGAGCTGGGCATCTCGATGCACGGCAGTGACAATCTCCGCAAGACTGTGTACGGCATGCGCGCGCGCGATCTGGAGACGCAGCACTCCTGGGATGCGGCAACGCTAGAGGAAGCAGGCTTGGGTAAGACTGTGGACACCACGCACGGGGACAAGACCGCCATGATCGTGGAGGCACTCCGGGATGGGAGGATTTCTCGGGTCGTGGCAAGGATGTGCGAGGGGATAGATACATGAACTTTTGCCTCACGACGGCAAATGTGCGATATCAACTTCAAGTGGGCGATGGTCCTGATTTTCTTTTCGTCTATTCGCGAGTGGTATGAGGTGTTGGATAGCTATCTTTCACATAATCGACTACTGTCGGATGTCCTGATATACACTCGGACACGTACTTAATGTTTATTCCATCGTCAACATGATGTCTAGGCGCCTGCAGCCTGTGAAGGGGTAGCGGTGCCTTTCAATGGACTCTCCATCGATAATACATGACAGTATAGTTACAAGCTCGAAAGTACAGCTGATCGCAGACATGTCCTCTCAGTCAACCGTCCCTGCCCCTGCGCCGCTACCACTCCACCCTGCAACGTCCAAGATTCTCATCATCGGTGCAGGTACCTTTGGTCTCTCCACCGCATACCACCTCCAGGAGGACGGATTCAAAGATATAACTGTTCTCGACAAGGCTGCTGAGCTGCCCGCCCTGGATGCGGCCAGTACAGATATCAACAAAGGTATGTACCATATGATTCTTGCTCATTTTCCAAGCCAATGTGGGCATGAACGTTCTATGGGAGGATGCAAGTTCGTTGAAAAGAAAGAAAGAATACTGACAACGATAATTGGATCTCCTCTCTGTCTCTTCCGTTCCAGTCGTCCGATCGACCTATGCAGATAGCTTCTATACCCAACTTGCGAGGGATACCATCGCCAGGTGGAAGGATCCGATGTGGGAGGGGTGTTATCATGAGTGAGTACCTGTCCACGTACTCGCAGCCTCCCACCCCCTTTTCTTCGTGCTCGTACAGTTGCAAGCTTTTTAACTACCTCTCTGGAATCACTGCAGGTCTGGCGTCCTTTGTATTGGGAGCGCGTACGCGGACAAATCGTACGAGAACGATGTTGCAGAAGGTGCTCGCGTCTCTTTACTTCCGGACGCGGAGAGAATTCGATCGACATTTCCTGCATCCTTACGGACATCAGGACACGAACACCCTCCCCAGAGTCGCCTCCTAGGAGACTTTGCGGATTACTCTGGATACATCAACCTCGACGGCGGTTGGGCAGAGGCAACTCGTTCCATCAAAATTCTGCTTGATATCGTCATCGCTCGTGGAGCGAAGGTCGAGAGTAGGAAAGAGGTCCTGACATTGCTTAACAGCAGTGCGGACAAGTCCGGCTACACCTGCGGGGCCATATGTGTAGATGGCTCGACTTATCCTGCTGATAGAGTCATTCTTGCGACAGGGTCGTGGACTGCGTCCTCTTTTCCGGGCCTAGCACTCGACCAACGGTGTCTGGCTTCTGGGTGGGAATCTGCTAGCTCTGGGTGTCTCATCTTTCTGACATATATCAGGCAAAGTCTGGCGTCTCTACAGCTAACCCAAGAAGAATCAGAGCGGTACAGAGAAATTCCCGTTGTCCTGGACTTCAGGACTGGACTCTATGTCCTCCCGGTAAGTAATCCATGTGACCTTGATTTCTCACGTGATTTTGTGGTGTCATTCTCCGCACGTACCCTCTGGTGGTGGTCTCCACATGTAGGGGACCACATATGGGGTTCTGACGTTGCATCACGCAACGTTGAATCGTAACAGATACGGTGATTCAAAACCAGAGCGCGGGGTAGATCCGCCCGGCCGTGGGCTGTCTTTGTTTCGCATGACACCTTGGTATTACCATTCCCAAGGCAGTGGCAACATTGATTGGATATAGGGGACCTGATTAGATCACCCATTTTCTCCAACCGTATCATGACGTTCGCGGTACCCTGGAGATGTGCTGGCGCGGCTGAAGTCCGCGCGTGCCCCCTTACGGTGTCCTTGGATTGAGGTGAACGCCTCTCTACGTTATCTGTGTTCAATTCTGCGCATAGCCTTGGACTTGCATGGTCGAACGGGATGATCCCTCGATCATTTAAGGTTCTTGCCGTCCGATCGATCACTCATCTGACAAAGTTTTCTGAACCAGCCCAACCGCGATAATGTTATCAAGACTGGTTTGCACGCCGCTGGACACACCCATATGGTGGCACCATCCACGTCTGAGTTTTCCTCTGCCAAAGCAACTGGGGTGCCTCGCAAGATCTCAACCCCCCGCACCATTCTCAGCCACCCAGAGGGCTCGGATGGGCTGCGTGTCCCACGATCTGCATTGCGAGCTATCAGGGACCACCTGAAAGTTGTCTACCCAGATTTAGCGGAGAAGCCTTGGGCAGGAACAAGGATGTGTTGGTAAGTGCTTCTCACGACTCCTCCTTGTCCATATTGTCTTTCGTTTCCCTCCTCCATTTCCCCGCCGAACAATTTGTTGCTCTGTCGGAGACTATACGAGGAAGAACGTCTGAGCTCGCCTGCGTCCTCCCGCCCCCCAGTCCCGCAAGGGGGCCTGAGCTACTAAACCGGGAATTGGCGCCGTAGGACTCCGTCTTTCTGCAGGATGCAAATACACAATTTATACCAGGCACTAGGACGTAAAACGACATTACGTCGTACGTCTCGCTTAATCACCGCCTTTCACATTTGGCTTGGGATTCGATGTACGAGTCTCGGCTCCCAACCGCTTTCTCCGTTCGACAATGTGCGGGTCCGGGTCGTACGTCAATCACTATCGGAGGCCCTTGTAATAGAAGATACTGACAATGTACTTCAATTGTCACCGATTGATTGGAATTACCGTGCAACGAAAGCTCTCGATCTCGGCTTCGTTAAGATCCTTCCGAGCCTATAGGGTGCCGCAATCGCGTCTTGTTCCCAGCGTCCATTACCTACTTTTGTTATCGCTGGCGCATGATCGACCGTGACCAATCGCGGTCCGGCAGCGGAGTGGTTCGGTGCAGGTTTACATTTTGTCCTCTGCGGCCAGGTGGAACATGTGGCGTATTGAACCTTAGGGTTGCGGTGAACAGGGGTTTGGACCGAAGCGACGGTTGCGTGACGCTACGGTGGTGCCAAAGCTTGTGTCATTGGGTGCCGGCGCCGTCGTACGCACCCCCCCTACCCCACCCATTTATCTATTACTTCCACTTTTTCAAAATGTCCTCCCCATTATTGTGTCATTTCTTTTGTGGTGTCTTTTCCTACTTTATCAGGGTTCCTGTGGCATGCTGAGCCCGTCATCCCCTTACAGGTATACCGACTCGCCGGATGGCGACTGGGTCATCGGTCATTTCCCCGGTGACCCCGGCTTGTTTCTGGCGACATCGGGGAGTGGACATGCATTCAAGGTGAGCTTTAGTCCATTTTATTTCTCTCACCCCTATCATAGATGCCGGGCGGAAGATGGCACTTAACAACCCCCATTTTATTGTTTTCTGGTGGGGAGTCGGCGCGCTGATACGTATCTGCAGTTCCTCCCCAACGTTGGCCGAGTAGTGGTGGATATTCTTCGAGGCAGAGCCGACTCCACCACTAGGGCTAGGTTTGCTGTGGACAGGGACATAAGTCAAGCGCTGAACGCTGAGCGTGTAGATAAGTGTCCACAGGAACTTCTTTCCGAAGAACTCTGTGGTCCGGAAGATATGTTACCATACGTTGAATGATTCATTTCAAAGTTGTAATAGAATCGAGTAAAAGTAACATCCTCGGAATTTCAACCGCTGGCGACCGTAATAGATGATACACTGAAAGGATAATTTGGTACTACTTTGACGTTCCGTGGGACAGCAGGCACAACTTTATGCCCTCCTACCAACAAACTCCCTCCAAGAGCGCACTTCAGAGGGTATCCTTCCCTCGTCATACTTCCTCAATCCACCTTGTGGTATCTTCTTTTGAAGTGCCTCAACCCATAACTTCGCACACCGGGCGTTGTTCAGCAGTGGTAACCCAAAGTCCACAGCATTCCTCCTGGCGACATAATCTTCGTCCGTGAAGTCATTTCCCCGGGTTTTAGCAAGGTTGATAACACATTGGATATCATATTCGTCGAAAACCTCCCGGAGGAGCCGTTTGTCCTTGATGGGGAAGAATATCCGTTTGGCAGTGACGTATGGAAGGTTGTTCAAGTAACTCTCCACATGGTGAGAAGAGCAATAAAGCTTGAAACCGAGGTTGATGAGGGTCTTTGCGACGAACGCCATCTCAGGCTTGGTCGTATCTCCACCAATAAGTACGCCGGAATTAGCCCGTGGGATTTTGAATCCGGTCGTCGAAAGCAAAGACGCCCAATACGCTTCATGCACGTCGGCTCCGAAGCTCGCAACCTCCCCAGTGCTCGCCATTTCTGATAAGGTAAAGGTCAGCGTCAGTGGTTGGTGAACTGTATCGCATCAACACTCACCGACACCAAGGAACGGATCAGCACCACCCAGGCGAGTCCAGGAAAATTGAGCAACTTTGATAGAGGTATAATCCCTCTTCTGCGCCATGAGGTCAACAAACTCAGGCACATCCTTGCCCACGATTGCACAAGTGGCAGTCTCGATAAAATTGTGACCAAGAACCTTCGAGACGAAGGGGAAAGAGCGAGATGCACGTAAGTTACACTCTATGACCTTTAGTTCATCTTCTTCATGTTTGCCGGCAGTAGGCTTTTTAATGATCTGCATGTTGAAAGGTCCAGAGATCTCGAAAGCCTTCGCAACCTTTTGTGCGATAATTTTAAGACGCTCCATGTCGGTGACCGTAAGAGAGAAGGGTGGAAGAACGAGAGTAGCATCGCCAGAATGGACACCTGCGTTCTCAACATGTTCAGAAACGGCGTGGACGAGAAGGTTGCCTTGGTATGCAACTGCGTCCACATCAATCTCCAGGGCGTCATCGATGAACTTCGTGATGACGACAGGGTGAAGGGGAGAGACAGATGCGGCAGCAGAAAGATTGTGCTCCAGAGTAGACTCCTCATGTACAACGTTCATGGCAGCACCGGATAGGACATAGGAAGGGCGGACGAGAACTGGGTAGCTGTGAAGACGATAGTCAATCCTCGTACCTCTTTTGTGTACTAGTCACATACCCAACTTTCTCTGCGAAACGCTTGGCAGCGTCAATGGAAGTAACCTCTATCCATTCTGGTTGGTCAACGTCGATGCTGTCAAGCACCGAGGAAAACTTGTGACGATCCTCCGCGGCATCAATTTTCGCAGGATCAGTGCCGAGGACGTTAACTCCGTTGTCCTTCAGCCGAAGGGCAATATTCTGGGGTAATTGTCCTGCGTCGACAGCATCAACTATTTAGTATCGAATACGAGTTACACCCAAGCTACTCACCTCCAACACTAACAATCACGCCCTGGGCATGTTCGAGTTCGTAGATGTCCATGACACGTTCATAGCCAAGCTCTTCGAAGTACAACCTGTCAGCTTCATCGAAGTCTGTAGAAACTGTCTCCGGGTTGTAGTTAACCATGATCGTGCGCTTGCCCATATCGCGAAGTTTCCTGGCACAGGTGACAGCACACCAATCGAACTCCACCGAGGATCCAATGCGGTATACACCACTGCCAAGTACCATGGTACCATGCTCATCGAAGTCCACGTCGTGTTCAGACGCATTGTACGTGGTGTAGAGATAGTTTGTGTGAGCAGGGTACTCGGCAGCAAGAGTGTCAATTCGCTTGACGAAAGGAGTGATACCAAGAGATTTGCGATGTGCCCTAACGGCGTCCTCCGTAGTAGTGAGGATGTCGGCAATTTGCACGTCTGAGAAACCCATACACTTTGCCTTCTTCATAAGCTCGTGGTTGATCTTCTCAAGGGAACCCAGAGACTTGATGTGACGATGGGTCTGAACTATGTTGTCGATCTTGTACAAGTACCACTGCAGGACATATTAACTACATTTAACGGAAAAGAGGTCAACGACGTACCTTGTCGATTTTTGTCAGCTCATGGACCTTATCAACCGAGTAATTCTTGTTATACATAGCATGGGCAATTGCAAATAACCTCATGTCCGTTGGCCGCGACAAAGCAGTGTCGAGATCCTCGGGCTGGTAGTATGGCTCAAAGCCCTTCCAACGAGGGTCGACCTGACGGATGGCCTTTTGCAGGCTCTCCTCAAATGTACGTCCGATAGCCATCACTTCGCCCACGCTCTTCATGGCGGAGCCAACTTCGCGGTTGACATGCGAGGAGAACTTGGCCAAGTCCCACTTGGGTATTTTGGTGACAATGTAGTCGAGAGAAGGCTCAAAGCAGGCAGTCGTCGTCTTGGTCACAGCATTAGGCAGCTCAGGCAGGGTATAACCAAGGGCGATCTTCGCAGCAGTGTAAGCAAGTGGATATCCGGTAGCTTTCGAAGCAAGAGCACTGGAACGGCTCAACCTGAACACGGATGAGATGCAGCGCGTCTAATGAATAAAATTGATTACCTAGCATTGACCTCGATGACGCAGTACTCCTTGGAGTATGGATTGAGCGCGTACTGAATGTTGCATTCGCCAACGACACCGAGATGTCTGATAACTTTGAGGGCAGCACTTCGCAACATGTGGTATTCATCATCTGGCAGAGTTTGAGAAGGCGCAACCACGATAGAATCACCGGTATGAGTTCCAAGGGGATCGAAATTTTCCATGTTGCAACAAATGATGGTATTATCTGCACCATCGCGGACGACCTCGTATTCCAATTCTTTCCAGCCTTTCATGCTACGTTCGATGAGGACCTGAGGGGAAAGGGACAAACTCTTAGCAGAGAGATCGCGCAATTCTTCTGGAGTGTTGGCAAAGCCCGAACCAAGACCACCCAGGGTGAACGCGGAACGCAGGATGACGGGGTAGCCAATCCTTTCTGCTGCCTCGAGAGCGGCATTGACACTAGAGACTGCCGTAGATTGCGCAACGGGGATATCGATCTCTGCATGAAGGTCAGATAATGCACAACCTGCGATCATCCAAAACCCACCTTTCAATGCTTGGACAAAGAGGTCGCGGTCCTCAGAGACCTCGAGTGTCTTGATGGGCGTACCAAGCACCTTAACACCGAGACGTTCAAGGATGCCCATCTTGTCAAGGGCAATGCCAACGTTCAGGGCACTCTGCCCACCAAAAGTAAGGAGGATACCATCCGGACGTTCCTTTTCCAGAACGTAAGCGACATAATCCGCGGTGATTGGGAGGAAGTAGACTTCAGACGCGAGCTGATGAGAGGTTTGCCAAGTCGCAATGTTGGGATTAATTAGAATAGCTTCAATACCCTCCTCGCTGAGAGCTTTGAGAGCCTGTGATCCAGAGTAGTCGAATTCGCCAGCCTGACCAATACTCAGACCGCCACTACCAACCATGACGACTCTCTTGACGTCAGGGCGAGGTATTTTTGGAAGGACCTTGGCAGAGATTCTACGGGCAACTTCAGAGGGAGAATTAAGGACATGCTCGCCGTCTTTGGGTGCATATGAGCCCACCGCAGGCTTAGCAATAGCGCGCAAACAATTTGTAGGAAAGAAGGCTGCCCGGTGGTAAGGCGTGGTACGGAAGTAACGGAGGCTTTGATGCCGAGTCCACGACAGGTTATTTGGAGAAAAAAGACATTTGGTATATGTAGGCAGCCGGACGGCCGAGCTTGCAAGCATGGTTGGAGGGAGGTCCCTCTACAGATCGATCAAGGAAAATACGAGGTCACTGAGGTAACTGCCGCCGCGTTGAGACAGAATAAGAGTGAAAGAAGACAACTCACTCGTCGCGAGTGCTGCCCGTGAAAGTCATGTACGAGCTCACGAAAGCTCTTGCAAGTCAAACACGAGAACTTGAGATTTTCTGCGGTCGCAAGTCCAGTCTACACGGTTTTTTAAATTTTTCATTAGGCGGGGTCACGTGACTATGGTACATGACGATGTCACTGTGAACGCCGTCTCTTCGTCTGACTGGTGTCTGAATCACTGCCAGAGTCCTCCCTCGACCTCTTTGGACTTCCGCTGCGACTGCTTCTCGGGCTGGTCTGTAAGCTTTCTATCACTTCCCCTTCTGATTCAGACCTGTAGATCGTAGTCATAACGCGTTCACGATCCAACTGGTAGACAGAAACTCACGCGTAATTCTCGTAGGGCTCTGGACTGTGCCCATTCCGCGCAAACTCTTTATTTTCCTCCTCCCATCTCTTAATTGTTTCAGCTTTCCTCTCAGACCTCAGCCATTCTACCCTCAGCTTCCTGTCCTTCTTCTCCATATGTGCGGTTCCGTCCCAGAGTTCGGGTTTCTTCTTCATCTTTGCCAACAGTAACGCTTCAAGCTTCTCTCTCACTAGGCTCGTCTCCCGCATTTCTGGCATCATCTTTTCTATCAGGCCGGCCGTGTGGTCGAGGAGTTCTTTTGTTTCTCGTACGCCTTGCTTCATCCCAGGGGCATCGTTTACTAGAGTAGTAAATGCGCGCAGAGCATCGACTACCATGTATTCATTCGGTACTTTCTCGACGCGGAGACAAGATACGTCACTCCTAGCATCATCGCGTTGAGCCTGATCCTGAGAACTGCGTGGTTCGCGTTTCGATGGCCCCGCCACTGCTTCCCCCACAACAAGCATCGGATTTGGTTCCTTCCCTTCAGTGCTTTCTCTTGCCACTGGCGTCGTTCTGCTACGACGATGGTCATTAGTGCTCCGTGTCGACTTGGGCTTTGACTTTGACCCTTTCTTCGTTAACTTTTCCTTCCCGGCTGTTGGGTTAGAGGTATCGTTTATGTCTCTGCCCTGCTGCATCAATACCGGTCATCTTCCAGCGGGGATGGAACGCACTTGGATTTTGGCACTCCTTTGGGGTGTTTACTGAGGAGCCTACGAATGATGTCCTCTGTCTTCCCGACAGCGCGAACATGTTCTCTCTGGTTTTGAAATATACCTCTCAGCTGGACACACATGTGCGATGTGCTCACCTTGGCAATGGACTGTAGCTCCGCACGATTGAGTTTACGCAGCTTGATACCATCCATGACACGGTCTTGGTAGGTAGAATACAACGATGGGTTATGGGAAACGATACATGGACATGTTCTCTGATCCCTTAAAGAACCAGCACGATGGTCCAACCGTGACAGCCACCGACAGGGATGCTGTACTGTCAAACCCCGAAGAACAAAGGAATTCGGTGGACTGTGGCTCATCCAGGGGGTCATCCGTATTGTTCCCGTGTGCCATGTCATACGCTTGGACCGCTCGGACTATCCCCTTGTTGATGGTCGCTTTCTAACATCGGGCCAATATACAAGCCCGATCTTAGCATCCTCCCCTCTCCCAGATTCTTGGCTGCGCACCTCAACTCTCGTCGGTGACAGACCAGAGCCTGGTCATATATGCTCATATACGTCATAGCTGCTACTTAATCGTGCTGGCAAGATGGCCGAGCGGTCTATGGCGTGTGACTCAAGCGGAAGCTTGCCTGATTCTTCAGGTCTTCTCATCCTCGTAAGAGGGCGTGGGTTCAAATCCCACTCTTGTCATCACCAGCTTTTTTTTTTACTTGGCCCTACTGCAACGAAGTACAATGCGAATAGAACACCGGTGATACCAAGATGAGGACGCACCCACCCGCTGAAAAATCCTGTGGACATGGTAGACTGGAAGTGGTCAGGAGGAGTTTGCCGAATTGCTTTGACCATCACTGGAAATTGAGTCCGATAAGATGTCACCGCTTTGACCTGTGGGTCCACTATTGTTCTCCTAACTGACATGTCGGTGGTGGATTCATCAATAATTACGAGGATAAAAATGCCAACATTCCCGCTGTCTCTTCTTCTTCCCCACTTTCACCCAGGAATCCTGACTCACCCTGCAAAACAACCTTACACCATCACCACTCAAACTTGAAAAATGGCAAAGCTCGCTTCCAAATCCACATCAAAAGGCGAAACGTCCGGCATGGGCGCACAACGAAACACCAGGCGATTGAGTGAGGTATCCCTCCGCAAATTACCTCGCACGGAACTCCAGAAGCTAGCAAAGGTGAGCGTCGCAGGGGTGAGAAGGTGCTCCGAGGTACTCATGGTTCGCGTTAGGAACGCGGTATGAAAGCCAACGTAAAGAGCGAACAGATCATCCAAACTCTGCTCAAACCTGAGAACACGAAGAAGAATGCAAGGTGCGTCAGGCTCTACCCTTGACTGTCTGTGCCCTAACTGACGGTACCTCAGGCCTGCGGAGAATGATCACGAACAAGGTCCCCCCAAGAAGAAAGCCAGACGTACCGAGATTACACCAGAACGACCTCTACCGACGTCAGAGTCACAATTCGTTCCCCTCGTTGACGAAGCCGCGCACCGGCCGCAGTTGCAACAGCCTGTCCATTCAGGTATGGTTACTTCCTCGTGCTGGGGAGTCGCCTGATCTCTTCCAGTGCCGTTGATAACTCCAGTGGCCAATTCGCGCGACGAAGCCAGGGCCTGCCTCCGGCAACAGCAGACCGTCGATCCGTGTACGCCCACCAACTAAGTTCTAAAGTAGTCAGCTAAGCCCCCTTGCCTTAGCCTCTCAACCATTAGCAGCCACCGTGGAAGCGGTGTCCCCGAACGATCCGGTGTTGGACCCTGATCTATTCAGCGACACCGATTCCGAGATGACAGACATCACACAACCATCCTATGCCACCCCACGGTCATCTCGAGCATGTACGCCGCTACCTTCTGAAATCTATGAAGTCCAGCGTGCTGTGGAGATCATGCGACACATATCGAGGAACGATCAGACCATGATAGCTGAGATAGCGAGGCTTCGGGAGACAGCTGCCAAATTACGTAAACAAACGCAAGACATTCGGGATGTCGTGGATTGCGAGCGAGGAAGGCGAGAACGCATGGAGGCGTATTTCACGTATTGGAACAAGATTGAAGGGACGTGGCCCCGTAAGTGGTTGTATGGAGAGGCCATGGTGCCGGCCAAATATCTCAGGCCTGAAGGCGGAGATGCCATGTAGGTGCCACACGTCTGGTAAAGCTGTCCGTTTACTGATTTTCTTTATCATGTTTAGTACGGGACCACCTACGCTGACGACTGGGAGAAAAGCGCCAAAGCCAGGCCCACAAGGGGATGCTGAGGCAGCAACGGCACAAAGAATGGAACAAACCGCTTCGAGAGAGGCACCGCCGCTGCCCTCTGCAAGTGCCACGGAGGCCACGACCTGTTAGTGTATGATGATGGTTGGCACTTCCGTCGTCTTGACCGTCAGTAATGTGACCCTTCCATGTCGCAATGATCTGGAAGGCTTGATTTATCAGACCGTATCTTACCGTTGTACGAGCACCCACCTTGCCCGTTAATATGAGTGCTGTTCGATCTCTGCAGTCAATGCGACGAGAAAAGCTGTTTTGGTGTCTCACGATGATAAATATAATAAATAATTCTGAGTCCAAATATGTACATAGCACTTAGTCAGAGAGACCTTTCGCTCTTCAACCAAGTCAGCTTTCTCCTTCGTCGTCGACTGCATCGTCCAGAATGCCCTTTGGCCTTGTTATTGGCACAGAGCGAGCCACTTCCTTGCAAGTTCGTACGACCATTTACTCAGACTAAAACAGTGCTAACAAAACACTCAGAATGCTATCCAAAACGAACTCACCAGGAGAGGTTACAGCGTCGACGCTGGTACGTGCTTCCTGTGGTCCCTTGCTAGTTCCCGTACCTACTGCATTTCTAGATCCCGTCATGGCGGAATATATCACAATCATGATCATAAATAACAAGACACCCGGTAAGTTTTTTCAGCTTGCTACCGGTTTTCCCTACTTATCTTCTCGCCGACAGCCCAAATCACTTCGGAGCTGGAAGACCGTAAGTTTGTTCATTGAACAGTTTTTTTCGGCGTTACTCACGTCCTCTACAGTAATTGGATCGGACTTTGGTTTGTAGCATGGTGATATCTATCCTTTACCACGTTCTGACCGTGAATTTCAGACCCTAGTTTCACTGACTGGTTGTTCACCGAGGCCGCAAAAGGGGCTCCCGAGGCCGAAGGGTCGTCGTCAATACCGATTCCGCCCGCTGCGCCAGCCATAGAAGCGAAAGCGAACCGTGACACCCCGCACGCTTCAGCCGACCCTTCTCGACGGCCACTAAATGCTCCTCGTCCAGGCGCTCCAGCATATCAACAAGCTATTGCGTCGGCCATTACTTCCACTTCCCCTTTATCCCAAAAACGTACTGCTTCGGCACGCTCTCCCTCGCCAACGGGTCATGGACCTTCAAAAGCCCGCAAAACAGACCTTCCCACAGGGCCCCGTGCAATGCAGAACAACTCAACCGGTCGCAGTTTACTAGATAGAGTGGGCGGTAGGAATGGGAACGCCAACTTCGCACGCAATGACGAGATCCAAGCTCGAATTGACGCTGTTACGAATGGCAGTGTTCCAGATCCAGCCATGATGATGCCATTCCAGAATGGCATGGAATTGGCCATGAATCCCGGCCCTTTGATGTTGCAGGAGATGATGATGAACCAGATGGCGCTTATGGCTCAGATGGCGACGTCAATGGGAATGTTGAATCCAGCAACTGGGCAGATGATGAGCGCGAATGGGGGCTTTCCGGTGCAACAAGGGGATATAAGCATGTTTGCGGGAGGGATGAATGGACATACATTTGGACAGAATACTGGAGGCGGCCGCGGTCGCGGTGGTGCTATGAGGGGTGGGAGAGGAAGGAGTGGCGGACGAGGTGGTCATGTTGGGTCTTCGCCGGCTCCGACTGCTATAAGTGACGCACAACTGGAGCCTGGTACCCCTATCCACGAAACACCTTCACCCGCACCCATTGCAGTACCTGTTCCTGTGCCAGCGCAGCCGACACCTTCTGTTCCCCCAACTCCAGCAACACCACAGTCTCAGCGAATACCATATGCTCTTCCAGACAGGCCTCTTTCCCCGACGCTTTGTAAATTTGGCACCAAATGCACCAATTCACAGTGTCGGTTTTCGCACCCGTCACCGGTTGCCACGGCTGAGAGTGGAGTGGTGCTCAGCACGGAAGCATGTGAAAAGGGAAAGCAATGCAATGACAAGGACTGCATCAAATCTCATGTTAGCCCGGCTGTAAATAATCCAGGTATGCAACTTGCGAACTGCTCACTCTGATACATTTTGCTAATGTATCCTTAGCCGCAGACGCCCCGAAGCCGGTCGCGACAAATCCGGTGCACGCCAACTCTAGTCCATCACACCCACATCCGTCCACCATCCCGTGTCGCTTTGGTTCCACCTGCACACGTCCTGGCTGTCTATATAGCCACCCACGGCCCCAACATGCACAACAGTGTCGCTTTGGGACTGCGTGCACACGAGCGACGTGTCCCTACCAGCACCCGGAGGGACGGGTGCTCCCTTCCACTTTCCATCGCGGCCTCGGTGCGCATGCACCTGTGGTCAACGTAACGACGCCGCCCGCAGGGAGCATAGGTGTCCCTAGTCCTCACCGTAGCGTGACGTTCAACAAGGCCGCGGGCAACGTCAAGGAGAAGCTGGAAAAGCAAATCAAGGAAATCGAGGCGCAGAAAAAGGCCGTCGCTGAGGCCGAGGCTGCAGCCGAGGGCAAGGGCGAGTCTTCGAAGTTGGTCCCTATCGCCGTCTAATTTCAGATCCAGTCCCTACCCCTTGATCTGCGACTACGCTGCCGCAGGAGATGTTGGGTTTTCCGTTTATCGGTTCCCCCAACTCAATTCCAACCACCCTCAGTAGAAAGATTTTCTTACTTGTACGGACAAGAACCTGGTGCCAACACGCCGCTCGTCCCGCGGTATACCTCTACTACTTTCGAGAGGCGAGGTTACTGGCCCGGCTGGTTTTGTTGTATTACTCTATAAAATATTTTGTGTGGTGCTTACTTACATATTTGCTACTGTGTCCTATCACCGGGTTGCTACTACACTGAAGTCGGATGAAATGGACACTTTTAATCGGGCGCCCACTTTCGCGGGGCCCAGATGCGCAGCTCTCGTACATCGGAGTGAAGAATGCGTACCAACAACCGGCATGCGTCTAAAATGAACTACTGCAATCTAGGTGGACCCTTCTCCACTCGCAGTCTGATGTTATCACCGGTATTCAAGTCTTTGAACTACATGGAGGCCTCAGCAGGCCGTCAGCAAAAATACTTCTCTCGACGTACCGTTATTTCCCTCGTTCGATGTAGACTTTCAATTTCGTCTATCCGATCGCGAACGTTCTGGAGGAGATCATCGAATCCTTCTTCCTCTACCACTTGGCGAGCAACACGCAAGATGAGCATCGAATCAGGGCGTACGTCCAGCTTAACCTATTTGTTTAATGTCAGATGGGGTAACGGTAAAAATGTCAACTCCTCTCACTTACACCAATCGAGATGATATTTGACCTATCAAGTTCTGTCCAATTGTGTAAGACATGAAATCTGTAGAAGGTGAGCGAAGTCACCTTCGATGAAGTCCGTTCTTGTCATGATCTGACGACAACGTCCCTGTAAATCGGTCAGCAGAACCTACAGGAAAACTATCAGTGGTGTAACTGACGTAGGGTATAGACGGCAGCTCCGTGGGATCCCAAGGCAACCCGGCAGCCTGGCATTCCTTTTGGTGCTCCTTGTGCAACCTCACGAACTCCCTGAGTAACAACCACGAACAGGTGCTCCATTTTTGCTACGTGGATCCACGTATTTCAGCTTCCATTCTCGCAGTCGCCGAGAGGGGGACAACGCACCTCATCCATGACGTCGTCATCGCAGTCAGGAATTAGACCAATTTGGCTGAGGAGCCACTCCCTCTGCCAGTCCACGAGGTCCCGGGCACCCCTGAGCATATCCTCCATCTGAGCCATGTGGCCCAAGTAAGATAGACGTCCTCCGACAAGAGTCACAGTCTGATCAATGGTACTCTGGTCAGCGTGAGGCTTGTTCCGAGCGAGGCGCATGTGACCAAGTGCATGACGAGCTGTTTCGAATGAAAGGTCACCTATAGTAAGGACCTTAGAAACGAGTCAGATGACAGAGACTATGAACACAGGTTATTAATAGGCGTACATGCATCCTATTGGCAGCCTTGTCTAGAAGGAGCGTTGAAGCGCCGCCACGGAAAACACGATTATTCTCAATAGAACTCACGCATCAGTAAGCACGGCCAAAAGTCGTCCCTACATATAGCGGACATTGAGCTGATAGTGTTGGAAGGGTCGCCAAAGAACACTGCGCCTTACGAACTGAAAACGGTCGTGACAATACCTGTGGCGAACGGGGTCATCTTAGAGACGACGCACATGACTCTGGCAATGTGGTACATACCACCAGCCGCCCATGCTTCGGCCTTTTGCTGGAGGAGCAACAGCATATTCCTGCCATTCTCATCGTTGTTGAAATGCTGGATGTTGTTAAAGACGAGCACGAGGGGCCTGCCAGTTTTCTTCGCTTTTCGGAGTGCGACCTTCTCGAGCTTATTCAATGCTGCGGATTTATCTTCGTCATCCAAAGAACGTGACATGCACGCGTCGTCGTGTCTTACCTCGTTCAATATCTAATGCCGGGCCAGCTGCCACAACCCTATAATATGAGCACAGCCCTCACAACATTCATGATACATGAAAATCACGCGCCTTCCTTGGGATCACGTCGCTGGAACAAGAGAGTCTGCGAGTCTTCGTGAAACTCGTAGTTAAGTGCCTTGCCCAAGCGCAGACGGAAAACTTCAAGGTCCGGATGAGCATCCAAAACCGACACGCCTTCGGCTTGTATTGCACGCATCGCTTCCAATATCAAGGTCGACTTTCCTCCTCCCTTGAGAGATGTAACCACATCGTCACCTCCACGCTCATGCCTCGATAAATGAGACAGGCACACCTTAGGTCCTATGAGAAAATAATAATGACCCCTCGTGTTACCCTTGATAATATCATCAACGCAGTCTTGTTCCTTCCGCCTGAGGTGCTCCATCGTTTGGTCATTTTCAATGAGACGCTTGGAGGGCGTTTCCTTCTCAAAGTCAGCCAGGGCAAGAACTGGATCATAGCCCCCGTCGAAGGCCTTCTCGATCTAGTGACGCAGTAAGAGCACATTGATTGTCGCAGTAAATGATCCGTTCCGAATCGGCACCAGCAGGAGTCCTCTGACCTTGTCCAGCACGTTCTTCTTGTACCACGCTATATACGCGACACCCCCAAGGAAAACTGAAATGAACGTGTGAGTTGCGCGTGAAGGGAGCAAGTAGAAATAGGTGATAAGGAGAGTGATAGAAGTGGGACCGGGAGAAGCATCGGTAGACACAAAACGTGGGCTGCAAAGTCACACCCGGAAACGAAGTCGACTGCACACACTATATTCTTTGGACACTGAGATAAAGCCAGATACCAGCTCAGCCCAAGCAGTACCTCGGAAGCCTTTCGGAGAGTTGCATGAAGGGTCGAGTACGGATCTCTTCCAGCCCTTCAACGAATCCAGAACTTCTTGCTCCACAGAAGGGCGCAGAACGGCCAGGTGCAGAGTGATAGCCACTGAGACCCAAAGCATACGCTTCCCAAGATTGTATCGGGTAGCAGATGGGGTAGAACAAACCGCGCTGCCCCAGCAAGCTAAGCAAGGAAAGGCAACTCACTTATTCCAAGGCCAACAATGGAAGTCAACGCGGCATCGAACAAGGTGCTGCTCGATATTGGAAATACACTGCCCGTACGACCGTACGGTGCTCGAGACGGCTGTTCTCCACCACCAGTACAGTTGTCCTTGTCCTTGTTGTTCTTAGTAGTCGAGGACTGCATGCCGTTTCGTACACGCGCATCATGGTGGTCTGAACTGCTAGAATTTGTGGAGTGGGGACGGCATCTGGCCGCTTGCAAGCGAGATACCGAGGTTAAGGGTGTGCGTGTGCTCAGGGCCAGTGACGACAAGGAGGATGTTCGAAAAGCAACTGTTACCCTCCTTGCAGGTCGCACTGAACATGGTCGCACCTGGCCAAGTGCAAGTGGTTTTACCTTCATGTCGGGTATCAAGCCAACGACAAGAAAAGCATGAAGATGATGACAGGCATGTTGTGTTTGTGACCTTCGAGAAAACCGGTTAGGCCTTGGCCGTCGATGCTGTGTTTCCCGGCCAACTTTGCTTGTATTATACGCACACTGGGAGCACCGTAAGCTTCACGGTATCCTGTAGCCCGTTGCCCAAACGTCTATCATGGAAGCACTTGTCCGAGATCAGTATATCCACTGATCGCCGGACTGGGACGGAGACAGTGCTCCAGAGTCCACCGTGTCTTCCATGGCCAGTCATCGTAAAATGAGATCCCCGTGTCTTGTTGCACTCGATTATCTCTCTCACTAGGTGCCTCGACAACTGCATGACCATCCAATACGGCGAACATCACTGTAATCACGCGGATTGAACGTTGAAGGGGATAGCAGGGTGTCCGTCCATACATATCTTGCATGGATCATTCCTGATTGCTGATTAGGAGAGGACCCTGCAAGAACAGCCTGGGTCCCGCGAGGCCTCATGTCTTCTCGTATCCGTCGTTGAACTTAACCATGAGCAAGGCCTCGCGTTCGAATGGATGCCTTTGCAATCCTTTGCTCGATACTTGCTCCGTCACGGATCAAAGTTGGCGCATATGGCGATGTCAGAGTCCCAACCGTTGACACCGTACATCCACGGGGTCGATTACTTCAACGTCGCGCCCGTCTACTATTTAGCCGCTACGTGTTAGCAGGGATGGCACGTTGCTGTATCGCGGGGCCGCAAATCCCCTTATGCCCTGGAACGTGTCCGGGGTAAGCAAGCAAATATATATATGGCATCATTAGCCGAGCTGACGACCCCCCTCCTAGTTTTTCTCGGCTAACAGAGTTTGGGTGTCAGAAGGCGGCCCCTACTCGTTCAATGCATTTTCCATCAGATCTTGCCTCGGTACACACAATTACGGCACATATCCGAGCAGAGATACACGATGCACCACTTTTACTTCCTGCTCAATTGATACTTCGTCGCGTGACTTCGGGATCCGTGAAAGTGGTCAGCTAGAAGTATCAATTCGAGACCCTTTCCAACTCGCCAGGATAAGCAAGCGCAAGCCAGCCAGCACGAGTTGCCTAGGCTCACATTATACTAACCAGCGGTCCTTGGGTGGACCGGAGCTTCTGAAACGTGAGAGATCAAGAGATTCATGTTTGATAGGAGGTAAGGACTCCTCAAATCGCGGATTCCTGGTTAATGAGGAAATGCCAGTCCGCGACGACTCCCGTGGGTAACACTTGTCGCCACGGGAGTGGTGTACCTCCCAGGTGAGAGAGAGAACTTCTATATTTATATACCGCAATACCTCCCAGGTGACCGTGCAGAAGTTGTTTTATGAAACATCAATCACGGCTCACCGGTACGAGATATGGCCCTGACAACTCAAACATCTTCTGTCAAACTTCAATGCCGCCGCACACTGCGGTTGTGGAGAGCGGACAAGTTGCTTAAGCCAAACGAGCCTCGAGATATAATACGCGAGACTTACGCCGTCGGGGCAACTCGTTGAGGCCGACCCGCTAATGTATCTATCTCCTTCGAGAGTAGCAAGACGTGATATGTCGGCGGAAAAGGCTGATATGAGCAGTAACACGTGTTCATCAAGGATCTAAGAACTTTATTGACACGGAAGTCTCTTTTGACGGGCGTGATAAGTATCGGCTGCACCAGATTGACGGAGTACGTCACATTAGCATGCCTTGCACGAGGATGACTTAAGTCATTCCGTCTATGGTCCAAATATCAAACCCAAACCCCAGTGTGGGCGTCCGCCACTCCAGTACAAAAGAAGGAAGAATGAGAACGAGGATAGGTGTTCAAGCTCTTTCAATCTGCGCCTGGATGAACGTGTCGACTCGCTGGTCCGTCAGCGCCGCGGCCGTCCCGGAACATTGTATGTGCTCCCAACCCTCGGTGTCGCAGATAACACGTGGTCGGCCGAGATATCTCCATCACGGAATTTCTTGGATGGTTGGAACTTCCTGTTCAAACAGGACATTCGAATTCATCAGCGCCAAACCTCAACGACTGCACTGGTCGGTAGTACCATATGTGTTTTCAGGCATCTTCGTTCTGCTGTATATCCAGTTTCACGACCTGCACGGCAACCGAAATCCATCGATCGATCCCGGTGACGTTCGTCGCTGGCGTATGATTTAATGCCCCCACACATACCCACAGCACCCGTCCGAACTTCCAGTACTTGCTGTATGTGATACATCCTGAAACATGACGGGCGAAGCGCAATGGATGTCATGGTCGTCCATTTCACGGAGATGAGAGAACATGTAACCATACTTCATCCACTCTCTCCCTCACTCGGATCGCCCCGGAATATTTTATAATGGAAGGTTAGTATGGAATGCCTACTAGTGGGATTTTGGGCGGCGAACGAGGACAAAGTAGTCTCGAGACGTCGGCGTCGTAATTTAATTTTGATCAAGCCCGCAGCACGCGCACATGTATATATATATATGCAAAGCCAACCCTCGGTCGGACAGTGTTTCCCCGTCTACTGCGGAAACTTCACATCCTTGGAGCGCACATACTAATAATGTTGGCGGATTTCCTGACGTGCGAGTTTTCGTGAGTACTTATAGGTAGCGTTTCTCATCGTACACAGCAGCAGAGGTGAGAACGACGTCATGAAGCACATGTTACGTGGCTCAAAGTATTGGCTGCGTCCGTGTGCAGTAATTCAATACACTTCTTCATTTGAATATTCATACATGTATTTGCCATTACTTGCTGTAGGGTCTTTCACACACCGCCGTTGCGGGCGGGATGCGGGACGCCGAATCCATTGCCAACGCCCTCATTCCAGCCAAATAAAATCTGCCTAGGTGTCTTTGTTCCATTCATGTCTGCATTCGGAAGGACGGAGAAATAAGACAGTGTCAGGCTGGTGTCATCATTGGAAAAGTACGTAAGTATCTCTCCAAGCCGACGCTCGTTGCCTTGTAAGTAGGAAGGCAGTCGGTGTCTCGACCCCAAAAAAATTGCTGTGGTACCGTCAGAAAAAAAGGTCGAATTGTCAGGGCTAATTAGCGCCCTTCTTTCCACGGTTACCGTGGGGGTTGCTAAAGTATTGAGCGCCGGACGTGGTTGCCAACTTGTTTCAGAATCTTTGCGGAAAGTTACTCCCGAGACGGCGCGGTCGTGGTTGCAAAGAATGGGGTACATACGTGCTTGGAGTTGGTGCTGAGCAGACGTGAGAACAAGAGGCTCAAAATGAAGATGAGTGGTTACTTTTTTGACTTGGTGTCAGGCCCTCAATTGAAGAGAGGTCGCACGACCCGTCAGGCCAACGTTGTCATCTGATTCGACACTTGGACAGAGGTACACTACATACAGCATCGCGGCAGCACACCAGTCACCATCTAAACGGGTGGCATGGAAATCCCAGTACTTATCGAAAAGTCAGGGGTCCTGCTGTGGCACGACGTCCCACGCCGCTGTGTGGCGATTACCCGAGCCGATAGTGCTCACTGCCATTATCCATGTATCAAGGCATGTGCTTCCCCACATCCTCACCCGATTTGATTCCGGGATGATGATACATACCTACATACCTGTGCAGATCAGCAAGCATGTATCCCATACCCCCCTTGTCCCGTCCGGACTCCTGCTGCTGGCCGCATCAGCAGCTGTGATATTACATATACATCCACTCGTTGTACGCCTGCGACGACATGTGTTCTCATGTCCGAAAATGGACCGGCGAGCGCGAGTAAGTCGTGCATGAGTTTCATATACGCCTCTCTCTCTCACCATCACCGCTTCGTGCATGGCTACGTACTCGACCATCTAGTCGACTGCGCGACTTGCTCACCGCAATTTTTTGAGATCGTAGTGGGATACATCGTAAGCCACAAGGCAATGCAAGAACTGGTGAACGCCTTCAGGGCACCCATCCCCCCCTCCCCACTGGGTAATGCTCCGGAAAGGTTTGAATAATCACTTGATTGGTAAAACCTGTATCTCGGCTGACGAGAACCCGCGGCACCTCCACCCTACCTACGTATGAGCTCGAGGAGCCAGCACGTTCTACCAGGTGCTCCAAGCTCATGGCAATCACTGGGTAGCTGGGAAGCCTGCTGGCACCACCGAATGTGTCGAGAATGGGCGCGAAAACCAAGGAATATTCTCCGGGACCCGTCATCTCGTGGAGTGTTGGAAGAAATCGATGTGATGCAAACCGTCAGAATGAAGAAACTCCACCTGGCCAGAGTATCGACACATTGCGATGCATCAGCATCGTGCCCACGATTGCTGGGGGGGAAAACAGGGTACGATCCCCAGGAGAAGTCGCCGCAACTGTGATGCGTGTATCCCTTGGTATGCCGAACTTGGACTGCATACTTACACGGTATTGTCATCTGCGCTTTTTATGGTGCCCTCGTACCCACAATACCCACTCAACCCTGCATGCAGGGCTGACAAATACCCCTATCTCATATCGAAATATTATGAACTGCGTTCATCGACACCACTAAAACTCGTGCACGATCCCCAAAGCACAGCACGACATATTAAGTTTGAAATGCCAAACATTAATGATTCGGTGAGTAGCGTCTAGACTACAGGCGCTCCACGGGTGTTCTGGAGCATGCTAGCGCGTTTGTCTCCACCTAGACACTTGGGCGTCTGTCTCGTCATGGTAATAATCCTAGGAACGTCGGAGCCCGAGGCTGTGTGTGTGCACGCAATTCGCCTTCGAAGACGTCATTAGTGAATCATCGACAGCTGGGATACTTCATTTACTTACCAGTCATAGGTGTCGTGGAGATGAACCCATTCGCGCGCGAATCACCAAGAAAAATGGCTCTCTCGTGCGGGGGTGGTCTTTCTGGCCACTGAAATATAAGTGGATACACACACTCCTCAGCTCCAAGGTCGACGTTTCCATTCCTATAGGCCTCTGGCTCGACGACCACCAAACCAGTCAATTCACGGACCGTGGACGGGACGATCCATCCGAGCGGCTAGTCTGCTAGTAGAGCTTGCTTTGCACTCTTCCTGGCATGTGTTTCCCCCTGAGAAGAACGTACCATCTTTCGTTCCACGCGCTTCGTCTGATACAGTGCAAACTACCTGTTCCTTTAAGGGGAGGGGAATTACAGCATATGCAAGTCATTTTGCGACCCCCCTGCCCGATGTGGACGGATGGGACCCACAACAAGCAAATCAAGGGGAAATTGAGGGGAACGGGTTTACTCCCCAGAGTCCGAATTCGGTGAAACTGACGCACGAGCGAGAGAACGGGTGAAACGTCGGGAGCGATATCCCTCGACTGGTACGTAGGGACTACACGTTTGCGATAACGTTTGCATCGACACAACGGATCACTCACTTCTAAGCAACGGGGCGGAACGGGGTGATGCATTAATGAAAAGTTTGAAGTTTTACCGGTACAGTGATAGAACGAGGAGTTCAGTCAGTCAGTCAGGCCGTGTCATTGCGCCGGGTGCTGAAACACAACTGTGGCCCGACTGGATCCGGGGAAGCACAGCATTTCTTGTAACCGAAATTTTCACGAGCTCGAACGTTGGGTTTGCGCCGGTTCTGCTCGACAAAAGACAATCGTAAAAACTGATTTCAGTACTTGGCTGGCTCCCTCCGCGGCTCACATCCACACGACACGAAAGCATCCACGGGAACGTATTTGTGTATGTACGTCAACGAAAACACTTGGTTGGTGCCGGTGAGGAGTAAGTGCACGATATGATCGGTGTCGACGGAACGTTTGGATTATGTACTCGTCTTGATCGTTCCTCACGGGTCTTGCTGATGTTGAAGTTCGGAAGGACGACTCCGACGGAAGGAGGCTCTGCAGAGTACGAGACATGCAGGAGGTCAGCATCCGTGTGTGGCTATGAGACCGTAAACATTTGAATCGATGCGGAGAACGCAAGACGTGGCTTTTCACTGAATTTATGTCAAAGCAGACGGTGCTCGTCGCGAAAAACCTGCTGCGCGAATGGAAAAATGAACGAGTGACCCGAGCCGAGAGTCCGAAGAGGAGCGGCAGCACAGCTTTGCACCAAAACCGGGTGTCGACGTGAAGTGTGATTACAAAGAGAGGGACAATATATCCCAAAGATCTCCCGGACAGATACTTCCACAGGCTTAGACCCGGATGAATCATCGGCCCTGTGAGATGAATTCGCTGTGTATATAAAAGATACAGCTTGGAGTGCTTGGACAGGTCCCTCCTCCAAGGTATACTCGTCGCCGCTCGCCTCGAACTCGATCGTCACTTCGACAACCTCAAGGCATCCAAGTTTTTTTTACTCTATTATCCACGCCGCTTTACACCCTCTCCATTCGTAATATTCACACGGTGAGTTGCGTCCCCCCATTGTGGTGTCCCCTTCTTCTGTTTTCCTTTTCCGATTTCCTGGCATGGCACGGGGTGACCCGGGTCCTCGGATCCCCTGACAGGTCCCAACAATCAATGCACGCCTCGTGCAGGACAGAAGGGGGGGTGTCATGAACAGGAATTATGTAATATTAAAATTTTCATATTGTGTTGTTTACTTTTTTGATGTGCATCGTGCCAGAGAAGAGAGACAGCCTTGCCCTAAGAATGTCTCAGGGTAGATCGGGTCCCCTTCTTATAACCTCAGCTCTGTTCTGTCCTTGTCCGTTGCAAAGTGTTCTGACCCCGTCCCTTCCCCGTTTCAGCTGCATCTTCGTCGTCTCTTCCCCTCCCGTCAAATGGCATCGGTACATGGGCCTATCCAGGCGGCGCACCCTTCCCCATTCCGCGTCGTCCACAACGCATCGCATCCGCGGATACCCTACCCACAGCCCGTAAGTTCAACTCATCCTCCCACGTCCGACCAACCCGTTCATCGGCTTTAGGTGCCGTCGACCAAGCCACCGTCAACGCAACCCGTTGCTCGTCAAGACGAGTACTACGGGCACGAGCACGCCTCACTACTCTGCACTCGGTTCATCACTCACTTGTTCGCTTGCCCTGAACTACCCCCCTCATCCTCGGGATCAAAGGTGAAACTTCAGAAGTTTATCGCCTATGCCCTCCACCGCACGAAACTCCACCCCTCGGTCACGTTCGCCGCATTGGTTCTGCTGCAGAGACTAAAGGCTCGATTTCCCACTGCCCGTGGCTCGTCCGGCCACCGCCTTTTCATCTCTGCGTTCATGCTCGCCAGCAAGGTCATCTGCGACGATACGTATTCGAACAAGTCGTGGAGCATCGTCGCCCAGGGTATGTTTCAGTTGCGGGAGATCAATCAGATGGAGAGGGAGATGTGTCAGTACCTAGAGTGGGAGTTAAACGTGGACCCTTTGACACTCAGTGAGTTCGAAGCAATGGTACGGAAGGATTTCGCAGGGATTGGGCCGTTCCCTACTTACATTCTACCGTCGACAAAAAAGTCGACTCCCCCTCCGTCCGCCAACCCTTTTGCGCCGTCCAGTTCAAACTTCTCGTCGTCTCCCCCTCACCCTCATCGCCATCCTTCGCCCCCGCGGGCCGCATACGTTCTTCCCCCGTCGTATTCCACCCCTCCAGACACACCAGAGGCATCTCCGTCGTTTTCATCATCGTCTACGTCACCGGCTTCTTCGGCGCCCCCACCCACGCCCGTCGGCGTGGAAGATCTATCGGCAAAAATCGTGTCAGCTTCGTCTTCGCCAGGATATTCCTCGGTGGAGCAGCACGTACCCACCCTACCATCAAAGACGAAAATGTTCGCCTTTGCATCGCCGGCCGTATGGTGACCGATTCTCGCCTCCCCTCCCTCATATTCCTTTTGTTCATAGTAGAACCGTTTTCGGCCATCTCGATGATGCACCGAAACGTATATTTACGACGACGTTCCCTCCCTGGCCGTACGGCGGTACACTATTTAACGGACAAGGTATCTTCGTATCTATACCCTCTACCCCATTCCTCTGTACGTTCCTGGGATGGCGACCGCGAGCGCTGGTATGTGATAGTACGTTTTTTTACTTTGTCCTGTGCGCGTTTGTGCTTCCTCTTGCGCTTTCTTTTATCCTCTTTGCTTCATCTGCACTTGCTTCGAACCTCAGCATTAATACATACAATCATTGTTGTTTCTATACCTCTCATGCATTGGCTTTGTCACTGGGCATTGTGTACTATACAAAAGAAACAAAAGATGCTCTACAAACGCAATCATTGTGACGACTCGGAGCGAAATGTTCAAGTGAGTACTGTCCTCTTCGACGTGCCGCTCAACTCCCGCAGGAAGTCGGTCGCCGTTGCAACGCTTATCTGGATACGATCATAAACGAAATATCCACCGCTTGCCGGCTGAGAAAGAAACGCGCATGTCTGATGCCATATTTTTTGGTCCATACGTCTTATTCACAAGTCGCCGCCGTAGCCCACAAACGATCGTAGCGATGTGATATTTCAGCACAGCCCAACGGAGAGCGCAATCGCAGTCGCTGTAACCTGCGGTGGGTGATGCCGATTGGCGCACGATTTATTGAACATGCCGACCTCCCGACCCCATTGTAAACTATAGTAGTAGCATGTGCCCTGATACGGACACACCAACCGATACCCCGAAACAAGTTCATCCAAAATGTGTTTCTCAGTTGTCGTGTCGTGAGGAAGAGCGTGTCACTTGTCGCGTCAAAATTATTATATGTGTGCTTGCTTTTGTCCGACAATCAGAACGTTCTACGTGGAAAACATGGCCCGTGACGGATGCACATATATCGCAACTTCCCGATATGGTCGCATGCGGTGCACGTGGTCATCGGTCTGTTTTCTCACTTTCACGATAAGTATTAGTGCCCTTCTTCCTTCGATGGGAGAGTTGCTTATCTTGGGGGCTAATGACCATTATTCTAGTTATACAAGGACATCTCCTCGTCGCTTGGAGGAGCATTCCGTGACTGCCTCTGCTCCACAGCTGCGGTGCAAGCCTCGATGCAGGAGTGCGCCATACAACGCGATCGTCGTCCATTCGATGCATTTTGCTATTCGGACATTGTTAACATTGGGGTGTTCTCAGAGCCTGGACTACTAACGAACGTGGCAGCCAGTCCCCTCCCCTCCTTCCACACACACACCACCCCCCTCTTTCCTATACCCCTTTTCACCGCATCATTAACTCCAATCCGGTATTGGCAGTACTCTCTCGCTCTTGCTCATTCTCTCTCCACATCCTGTAATGCAAATTTGATCGTCGATTGGAACGATTCGGCGTCCTACGAACCCACTGCACACCTGACTGACCCGAGATACATCAATAGGGTAAGATTAATGAGCGCACGCACTGCATAGCTACCTGCCACCAACGCGTTTTCTTTTTGGAGGCACAGCTGTGTCTTCCTCCCCAAGGCCAAGTGTACTCGTCGTCGTCGTCGCTAAGTGATTGCATTCCAAAGAACCGAATATGAATTCCGTTTTGTCGTGCTTGCGCCCACTTGCACCCACAGGCCTCCAGATCCCAGACTCGACCCCTTGTTAGGCTCAAACCGCCCTCCGTTCCTTCCATACCATACCATATTAAGCTGCCATTCGAGGAAGGGATGAGTCGAACCTCCCTCCAACCAATGTCACATATTCACGTTGATTTCCACGTAGCTCTATTCACTCACGAAACCATCCATATCACACACAGCTCAGAAGGATAATCTACGCGGACTTCCAGAACCATGTCTTATCCGACTTCTCGCACTCCCCTCCCTCCTGGTCATGCGATAAACGTTTGTCGGCGTGGATTGAGCACCCATCACGCGAGCTTTCCACCTGCCGTTCACACCAGTACTGCGGGTCCACGCACGGGCCCCGTGGACGTTTTGGACGGTATCGTTCCCTGGGCGCTGACACGACCAAAGTCACCCTTGAAATGAAATCCAGGGCGTCGTTCTAGTCACCCCCGTGATTTCATTTAGTTATATATACGCTGGGAGGTCTCCGGTGTGGCGAGTCAATTCCGTGGAGGAGGAAGAGGTTTTTTAGATCTTGTGTTCAAACTCTCTTTCATAAATGCGCGTCCCTTGGAGGGCCTATTGACCCTCGGCCGCTGATTCAGTTGCTCGATCAGCGCATCAATGATAGATTTCGAGCCTTCCAGTGCCAAGCACCGAGTGATAGGTTTCCCGCGAAATGGGCGAGGCGACGAGGCCAATGACAGCACAACCATGGTCGGCTATCAACCCAACCCCCCTCCAGTGCCTATCGAAACGGAACACAGCGCTTGGAGGCGTGTATCATGGTACGCTGGGTTCTGATACTTCTGTGGCGTGGTTCGTACAGGAGGTTTTAGTTTGTGCTGGATCTTGGTTGATCGGAAAGGTAAAATGTCTTTCATAATCCACGCAGGAACGCGTTTCTATCGTAACTGTCAAGTACTGGCAATGTGTGGGCCACCTTCGGATATACAAGACGCCACCGGTCGAGAATCCCGGGACTGACGTTTACACCGCCTTGAACTCCAAACACAGACTGCGGGGAGAGAAAGAGAGAGAGATAAAGGGGAGCTAGGGGAAGCAAGGAAAGGTGTTTCGAGCTGGACATGCGACGACCTCATGCCAAATTCCCACTCAACAAGCACTCCAGTCGTCCCAAAAACTGCTTCCGTCGTGAGAACCCATTGGTCTTGTGATTATACAATGACGTCGATCCGGGCCGCCCACCGTTGATTGGGAATGGTAAATGCAGCACTCCTCCATTCCCCACGTGTTAAGGCTGACATTTTGGATATGAATACAATGTAACGCATGCATTTGGAAGTCGTTCGATGAACTGTTATGAGTACTCCGAGAGTTCTTCTTTCCTTTGTACGATTGCGACGGTTTTTCTCCATTGTCCTGTCACCAATATGGCTTGTTCGCCCCCCACTCCGGCATTGGGCCATACGGCGGCGGTATATATCCCTTCATTCTAGGTGAAGACGCCTCATAATGGCCGTGCAGTTCATAATGATGAGACGGAGCTTCGACGACGACTGCTGCAACGTGTAACGATAAAGATTGCGCGTTTTCTCGTATCCTATATTTCTCTACCTTGCCGGTGGCGAGGGGATTCATGCGGATATACTGTTGGTGGCGCGAACGTAGAATGCAACACGATAACGGAGACTCGCGCGTTAGAGAAGAAAGGTACGCGTGCGTCGATGTCTGTCTGCTGGCGTGGGTCACGTGCAATCCAGCCCACATACTTGAGCGGCACGGTCGAAAACATTGATATCTAATCAAAGAAGCACGTACCCCTAACCACCGATTGTCTCATCATAGTGAGTATGTTTCATCCACCGAGACGTTTTGGCCGGATGTTACTAGATCAGCCTCTCGAAGTGCGGTTGTTGCGGTGGTTTTGTACAGCCCCGTATGTCATGCTGCCAGACGTGACGAGAGAAACATACGTTTCAGCTTTCTGCCTCATTGTCACCTGAATTCCAGTTGTCCAATGTGATGTCGTGCTCGGAAGCATATCGTTATACAGTGCACGAATGGTTCATGCGGTTTCTCACTCCGAGGCTTGTGGTGGTTTTTTTTTCTATTGGAATGAGGAGGCATACGGTGCTCGTTCCCAATAGACCCACTTGTCGGACCGACTATAGGTAGCGATCATGGGCAGTGAGGTTATCCACGCATATCTGCTTGTCACAAAAGAGCTTCGCAAAGCAAAGAGGCGAAGATAACGACAACTTTGACCACCACAAAACGACCGTGCGCGTTTTCACACTATTGAGTTGGTCGGCTTGTTTTTCTTTCTTTCTTTCTTTCTTCGACCAACTCCACCGTGAATTGTCGTCGGAACCTATATGCAATGCTTCCGACGGATTGGAAGGTTTAGCATTGAAGAGTGTCTTATCATCCTACTTCCACGGAGATTGAGTGCTTTGCTTTTGTTTTCCTCCTTCCAACAAGCCCCGCCAAACGTTCGCGTGTTTAATCGCTCATGCACTCTACGGCATGTGGCAAAGCTCGGACCGCACGCTGTTTTTTCTGGGGGGAACGCGTCACGTTCTTGCTGTGTACTATCAGGAAGCATCTCCGCGCGCAGAACGACGATGGATGTGAGCGCGCACTATGGTATGATCATTCTGACAACAGTTACAGCTCCCAGCTGAGCTGCGCACCCGGGACCGCTGTGTTGGTCATGGCATGATGCGGCTGTGCCACCGCTGTCCCAACATTCATCGATTCAAAAGGACGCGCGCCGTGTGTGTTCGGCATTCAAAAACATTCCACTCTGCATTTTTTTTGATTGCATCCAGAGTCACCTCCGGCGCTGCATGTCACCGTCTTGCGAGTTAAGTGCCTACAATCCGGTCCGATGCACGATGCTAAGCTCTATCTGACGTGGGCGTTCCTTACCTACGTCCGCCCGTGACCCGTTTTCCTCTCCGTTCCAGCAGGTCGCGCCCATATATTCTATATGGGTGCGTTCCGTTCGCCCGTTTCTAAACGGCTTGTGCACACCCACGGTCACCGCATCAGGGCAGCCACCTAACAATGGCTAATACTCTGCTTATAACTGGTTTGCACAGCCCTCGATTTCAGGCCTGAATCAAACAAAGACAGTGGAGGCGCAAGCTCGGCGCTCAAGGCTCGGCAGGTGAGTCTTCGCCCTGGGATATGGGAAGACCATTTTCCTCATCGCCACTCTTCCGATACTTCTCCATTTCGGAATCGTTGACTCAGGTCCACAGGTTTCTTAGGCTTTGTCTCTCCCGAGAAAGGAGAGCCCTGGTTCCGTAGATGCATGGAACGTAGTACCCTAACCCTGTCGTTACTGCGCATCTGCCGTAAGGAGTAGGGAAGGCGAAAGTCGATCGACTCTGTGCCGCTGCGCAACGAGTCTGAAATAGCGCCTTCATGACGTTTTTGCAAGGTAGGCCGCGCTCTTGCTATACCCCTTTGTCTGCATGCAGGGTCCTCTGAAGAAGGACAAGAACGGCCTCGTAGAGCGGGCTTAATGCTGTCGGTAATAAATACTTGGGGCCCGATTTATGATAGTTGGGGTCATGGCGCTGCCGACTCGAGTCATCTCGTTGGCGAGCGTCGGCGCAAACGCGACCTCTCTAACAACATTACGAGTGATCACTGCCACCTCTAGTTTGTCTTTTTATGGGAAAAGACTAGGGTTAGTCGCGGGTCGTCGTCGTAAGATCATCTTCTAGCGTCCGACGTGGCTGCCAAAGTCACTCTGCATGCCGCAGTTGTGCTCTAGTGTCATGCGGCGATAGCGTATATACGGCTCGCGTGGCGCTCCTAATTTTCCTCTTTGAAGTTGGTGCGTCTCGTCCCTTCCCATTACCCGAACAGTATGGCGCAGTGCGCCCCTGACCACCCCGAATTGGTCCGCAAGTACGGACCGTCATCACATCCACATTTGTCGTGGTTCACGTCCGTGCTGTCCTCCTGGGTGGTAAGTCTGTTCTTTGGGACGTTCGTGGTTGCCATGGCATTAGATTTCAACGCGTTCGATTCTTGACTGACGAATATCAGAGTCTTCACGGGAAGCGTCGGGATCCAAGTATAACCATGCGCATTCCATAGTGTCGTTTTCCAATACGGCGCGTGCTTATAGGATCACTTTTTTCGTGAACCCGGTTGGGTCGAGAAACCTTATTGTCATTCTTCATACCGCTCGTTATCTCGGATGGCCTCGCCAGTGCATTTGGCGTAGTTTTGACACGGATCGAACGTGCTAGGGCTGCTATCGGCGTTTCTCACACATGTAACTCGGATCTGTCCCTTCGCCTTTGTGTTGGAGTGCTTCATATGGGCTTCTTGGAGCTCGTTGTCCGACACCGATATTGCCTTGATGGCACGCAAGAATGAGAGAAGTCGTACCAATCTTGTCTAATCGATAATCAGAATCCAAAACAAAGCCCTGCTCTTTGACATAGATCAGTCTCGAAGCAGTATGGCAAGATTTCCGTCTTTAAATTTCTACATAGCCTCCATCGAGATTGGAAACAATGATCATGCATTGACAGGTGTGCGGCGTGACCCATATCGAGCTTTCTTGACATCGATGCTAACCCGGGAACGTCGAACAATGGGCATCCCCCACATCGACGTATGATCAGTCAGGTACTCCTCCAGAAATGTCCTGAACGCAACAGGAACATTCTATCTCCAACGTCACTCCAACTCCACACAATCCGAGTTTGATATCATTTCCATCTAGGTGCAAGAGGTCTGTCTGGCTTTGAACCATCATCAAAGCACTGTGACCCTAGATATCAGGATGTAAAGCGAATCTAAACGTGAATGTCATGCTTCACAGACTGGAACACAGATTCATGAATTCATGGCGTTTCTCTCTCGCCGTTAAAACCCCTGTGAAACATACAGACATCTACATATGTACTATCCGAGTATTCGAATCGCCTGCTTCTGGTATTCCGATCAGCCTTTATGAATGAAGGCAGGCTTCTCCCAAAAGTCTGTTTTGTGCAGCAGCTCAAAATAACGCGTGATGTGTTCATGTCTCACGGAAATATTCGTGGAAGATAGTGAGGGATGGTGGGGCATGCAGACATCGATCGCCGTCGAGAAAACAGAAGGGTAAATGGTTAAACTGGCCTGATACGAGCCTCGTTAATGGCGTGGACAAAGATGAAGACAGTCGCCTTGTACCCGAGCCTTGCCAGGGCGTAATGGAGATAGGACTTCGCGAGAACGTTTCCAAAACCGCGTCCTCGCTGTGATGGGGAACGACGGACCCTCAGCATTGCATATCTGAACATGGTGGGGTTAATGAGGGTTCCGTACCCGTCGTGCCGGGAACACATGTGCTGGCCTGGGACATAACGAGCTGGTACACCACCAGACTTTCGGAAGATGATGAAAAGTATGTAGGGGTGATGGGGGGCGGCACCCTCACACGACGAAACCACCTGGGTATCCGGGTTTTACCATTCCGCCCAAGATCTCCCCCTCCTCACCCCGAGACTTGGGTTCGCCTCGCGGCTTCGTTCACTTCCGGGACCGGCGTTCCAGCGGGCATGATCTCATCCGGCGATTTGGTATCCACGATGGCGATGATGACAATCTGCAGCGAGACTAAAGTAGCTCCGCGAACCTAGCGGGATCACGCATGTCCTCTTGGATGAACGTCGTGCCAACCTCGCCTGCAAACACGACCTGCAGGTATTCGAATTCGCCCTCGTGTTCTTGTTTGACCACGGATTGTAGGTCGATGGGATGAGATGTATGTGGTATTAGACTTGCCCTTCCGTCGATTTGGGTCGGCTGGTGCCGGATGAGGCCGTATTGTAGAGATGGAAGATAGGACGGGATCCGGGGTACGCGAGATATTTAATGCCCATAAGCCGACACATGTTTGGTGGCCCCTATGATGTACTTCGTACGTAGTTTAAATGAAGAGCTCACTGCAGCGAGGCTGTGGGAATCTTGCCGGGTCGGCGGAGGATCTGCCTTACACTTTGAGATAAGCGATCGAGTTGGTCTGGACAGCTGCAATCCCCGCCGTGTGTGCATACGACCGCTGCAAAGACAAACTTGGACGGTCGTCACCTTAAGGGTGCAATGAGTCCGAATCACTACTTGAGCGAGTAAAATGGGAAGTATATCCCATCTCTGTCTACTTATTCAAACTGATGCGATAAGATCATCTCGCACGTTCGAAGTCAGTGTTGTTATTCGTTCTCGGGACGCAAAGACTGCCGTGCTCGAGGATCGGCAAGGCAATACTTATGGGCAATCATCCAAAAGAGTGTCTGATGAAGATGCGCAGACTGCTCAGAACTTGGATGTTTCGATAAGTTCCCTGTCTTGTCCAATAGTGACTATTACTAGACCACTTCCGATCCACCTCGGTGCCTTGCCCTCTGTACCATTGTTAACGCCATCTCCGAAGAAGACGTACCCTGGTATGTAGCGGTCGACGAAGCTTACGGTGTCGCGTAAGAAAAGGGAGGCCACACGAGGAAGAGGCACTAACGCTTTTACTTGCTCGTCTGTCATTCCGTTGCCGCCATTGCGAGCCTTCATGGAATGTTCTTGTTCCAATCGCCACTTGTAAATTATTTTGTAGGGGCATGACGAGGGACCCTTTATCTGCCAACATTTCCTCGTCCTGCTTGACTGCAGATCTGGCACGAACGTCGCTCACCTGAATGAAGGCATCTAGGGTATCCCACCACTTCACATACGCTTTCAGCCGATCGTTGATGGTGAGCATGTCTTCCATCCTCACGAACGATTTCAGGTCAAAACGGTCCTCCAACCCCGGAACTGGCTCATTCCAACGCTCCTCTATGAGTGATACACTCGTCGGGTAGAATCCAACACACCATCCCTCCAGTATAAAAACATCAATGGGTGGACGTATGACTTTACCGTGAGGAAGTCGATCACCCTCTCCTCCAAACAAACTCTTGTCAAATATTGGTAGCTCTAATTCATCAGGTTTTCCATTGATTCCCTTAATCTTCTCCAAGAGAGTGCTTCCAAGCTCGATGTCATGTGTGCCAGGTTGTCCACGTCCCTGGAGTAGCCGGTTCTCGGGGTGATCCCTTGCAAGAGATGTCAAGCGGTCATGAGTAAGATAAAGGTCGTCGATCGAGAGGACAGCAACCGAAAGCAAGTGAGGTGAGGCTAAAAGCTGTTTGTGAAGGTGCGACGTAAGGAAGGTCTTTCCGCTGCCCTGGGGGCCTTGAACACCCACAAACAGCGGTGGGCAACGGGGACCGACAAATTTAGACCGATGATTCTTCAAGCAACACAGGACGTGTTCTGTCATAGGTCGCACCGCAGGCGGACGCAAAGTGGTAGACATGGTTAACATGGTAAATGACTGCAACCGGACGGGGCGTTCCTGACTGCTGACAGCCATATGCATCACGTGACACTAATCGAACACGCCTCTTGGTATTTTCGACGTGGTCTACAATATCAGATAGAAATGTACTAAATAACCGTGCAAGAATCCCTAACACTACCAGCCTACACGGGTGTGTGGACGAAGATGTCTATTAGTCCCAACAACTTGGGTTCCCGCACGTAACGAAGGTCTAGGCGCCTAAACGAGACATTAATTGCTTCCACCGTACCGCGCTTTGCGGCCGATGTCGAATGGTATGTACTTGTACTTCATCATGTGTCTAACAAGATAATTCAGTATGAGAATAGGAAAGAAAAGAAAAAGAACCAAACGTACTGTATTTGTCGTCTCATAGTTAGCGCAAACAGCACGCAGAAGTAGACGACGAGTATTGGCCAGTACACTGGAACGTCAAAGATTTCGGAAAGGGTGCAGAACAAGGCGACGACGACCGCCCGGGTGGAACTCAACCTAAGGTTTCAAGTCATGACGCAAGTACGCGGCCAAGTTCGTCGTATATGCTTACCAAAACTGCCACTCCGGCAATCTCCTAACAAAAGGCCGGAACTCGTCATCCCGCTGGGACGGGAGAGTTGGGCCTTCATCACCGGTACCTTCCTCAATTTCATCTGCCACCAGGTCGTCCTGCAGGGAAGGATCAAATCTCGGTTGCAAGAACGCCAACAAGAGGTTGAGGAGGTAAATGGCGAGTGCATCTGTATCTATGGTCAGCTTCTTGCAAAGCAATGATAATCCATGTTACTCACAGCATACTGTTCAGAGGGACAGGTTACTGGGTCAGACTGAAGCATACTTTCATAGTTGTATGTACTAACCGATGTACCACTAGACAACCGTCAGCAACACGCACAAGATGATAGCGAGACACGCCTCACCCCCTCAGATAGCACAATCCTTAGCATGAAAAGGGAAAGCAGTCCGAAGGTTCCCAACCACCGCTGGAGAACGTGCGGTGTCCACCTGTCCAGCGTCTGCTGGTATTGACGCTGAAGCTTTGCAAATTGTGCCTGAGCAGCTGCGAGTGGCGGAGGCGCCGTGGGTTCATCTGAGGACATCATCTTGAGTCGTGAAGGAGGAAAGGGGAAAACGTCGTCGACGTTGGACGCGTTTTCGTTCGGGATTTTCTGATCAAGCTTGAACTGCAGATGCTCAGAAACTTCGGTGGGCGCGGAGTCTGTCGGAGTATCAATTCTCCTACCGCACTGCTGGCACCTGCACGAGATGTGACCGGGACCAGCGACGACCAGTGAAGCCGCATTGGAGGGTCTGGAATTCTAACCTGGGCATCTTGTCCGGATGCACAATCGATCTGCCATCTTCAAGTCCAGGTGATACTTGCTCGAGGGAAAAGTACACGGGTATCTTCGTATGTGCGCGATTGTATGTCACATCGATGTGCTCGTCCAACCAGCATACATGCTCATGCTCTCCTCTGAACTTGCAAATGAAGGCTTGCGAGTACAAACCGCAAATGCTGCACTTTTGGATGGCTTGCTCTCGATGATGACACCAAGACCATGATCAGGCAAGTCTCCGTCACCCTTGCATCGTCCCTCTCAAAGGCTAGTGGCTTCTCTGTTCAAGTCGTCGCTGCCTTCTCTAAAGAGCTTCCGCATAACCTATGACCGGATCCCGTCGAACTTCTTCTCGGTTTCGTGAACAACTTGACCAACACTAGTCTCAGGATCACAACACTACAAACGATCGACTACATCTGCGAACCCATAGTACGTGTCTTATATGTTCTACTTCCTTTTTCTGGCCCCTTATCCTTGCCCACCATAGAAACCTGAGATTCTACGCCTCAGACCAAACGAGATGTTAACTGCCGTGATACATGGCGCTCGCCAAGACGAGCCTTCCTCCAATGTTCAGTTGGTTCCTGTACATGTACTTTGCAAATCCCTCCAATTTTTGCGCGAGGCCCGTTGTTTCCGCCTTCGGGTCGTTCACAATCTCATGTCCTGCCGGGAGAGCATAATTACATAATGCAGATCGTGTACAAAGCAACTCAAAACCCTGCGGTTCCTGTTCAAGTTGGAGGCTTCCAATGTCTCGTCAGGATTATGGCCCTTTATAAGATCCCTTCTTACATGGAGCTAGACCTTTTCAGGGTATGTGCTTGGTTTTCGGGTGAATGTCAGTGAACTGATCCGCAGTTTTAGCTTACTGTGATGGTCATGCACTGAGTGAGGAACGAGTGCCTTTGCAGGCTGTCGAGTTTTGGACCACTGTTTGTGAAGAGGAAACCAAGCTTGCTCACTTGGCACTTGAAGTACACGGTTGGGATTTGTTGATCCTGTTGTCTGGATAAGGACTGGCTGCTGGCTATGGCGAATCTCCCGAGGTTGATCTATATTCCTTACTAGAATCGCATTGCCCAGGGTCGTCGCTGTCCTTACAATCCTCACTCGTCAGGTTAAAATGCCGACGAATGGGGATGGGATATATCCATGTCTGCTGGGATACGTAGGTGCTCCCACGACGATGAGCTATTCTAACCTACACCACGTACGGCTGTATGGATGCTACGGAGGATATGTGGTTTGCTCGTTGTCGCCATCAAGCCAAATGTAGACCATCGTGGTCGTGGTCGAGATAATCAGATGAAGTTCGTACCAAGTCTGAACGTTCTGTAATCAATGAAAGTCACGGTGCGACTGCCATCGTTTACCCAAACAGCAGTAACAATCCCTGCAACGAGAGCCCCAGCACAGTCGAAAATGTTTGGAGCCAGTGGAGCGTGGATGGGATTGGTAACCTTGACTTGTGCACGTCAAATGTGTCAACATCACTTTGCGGCGTCGGAGTACTGGCAGCAAAGTTGCCAGCAACAGTAATTTTGGTACGCGGTAGCGGCGTAAGTTCGCATATTGTACTTGAACATAATGAATCCATGACTTTCACAGCATGCTTGGCCTTGAGCAAGTCGATGTGCTCGAAATGACACGACTTGACTCTGGTGAACCTCGGAAACGAGTATCGTTTAAGTAGCGCCGGAAATCTCGGGGGTTTGTTGACCGACTATGCCTTCAAACCCGGGGTTGAACTCATCCAAGTGTGAGGGTTTATACGGTGCATGATTGACTTAATTTCCTGGATGGTTCGATGTGATCTCATGAGGACCGTTCTCGGGACGGGCTAGGTGGTTTTTCGTTTTCCAGGTGCACTTCAGTACAGCTGCTGATTTGCAAAAACAACGATAAGCATTTGAGGATGCTTCCCCACATAGATGGCCAAAACCCTTTGCGACGGAGCCTAGAGAAGCACCGTGAGTTCCGCCTGGCCCGCCCGGTGACGCCCTGCAAAAAAAATGTCACCGATTTTGCCAGTAAGCACGACAGGGACAGCCGGAAAAGCATTATGCCCACAGATTGTAGACCCGGCCAAGAAGTGGTAGTCGTAAAAGAGTGTAATCAGATAGACACATTACCGTTCTGCGCTGGTTGTTAGCAGGCCGAAACCTGTCTTTAACTCGTAGATGATCACCTTTTTACCTCCGAACAAAAATGGCATGTTGGGTCGCTATGCGTGAATATATATATTATATACAGCGGTGGAGACGTTTAGTAACGGAGAATTGTAAGGTTTACACCCAACACCGTGGAAGTATTCCTGTATGAATACCGGGAAATGCTTATATCAAGAAAGGCACAACAGCTTTGCGTTCCTTCGGATAATCCGCAAATTTATCAAGGTACCACTGGTGCCCTTTATACGCCCTGGGAAGCATCAGGAGGATCTCCGCCAACAGGAAGACCCAAGGAGCATGGATATGTTGCATGAATGCAGTGGGAGACGTCAGGGGAGGAAATGGAGCGGCGGCGATCGCGAAACCAGTCCACTCCACCCATTCGCAAAAGTAGTTGGGGTATGAGATGTATTTGTACAGATAGCCGTGCGGAACGGCGTAGTACTCTGCTCCTTTCTTCGCTGGGTCATCTTCGCGCTTGGCTTTACCTTTCGCCTTGGCATTGCGACGAATGTTGAGAAGTATTTCATCGTGCAAGATGTTCCCGATAAACCCTGCAAGCCAAATGAAGACCCCGACCCAATATAAGGGACGCTGGAATACGACCACGGTATATGCAAGGGCAGTAAGGGAACGGAGGTATGTACCCATCATTAGACCATTGAAAAAGTTGAAGCATATCGCAGAAAGAACCACAGAGAGATGCGACCTAGACCGAGAGGGGGTCCGTAGCGGAGAGACCAAAGCGCGGTTGATGTAGTGAGTAAGAAAAAGGCCCACGAGGAGACCTTGAGGGACCGATACAGGGGGTACAGGGGGTACGTTATCGAGAAGCGGCGCTTGCATGAAGGCATAGACAAAGGTCACCGGCGCAAATAGTTCCATAAAGATCCATGATCGTATTCCGTCAACGCTTAAGCTGTTTAGAACGTGGTCCTTGGAGAGGGAGAACCTCCCAAAGGGGGCGGTAACGAAAAACAGCAGCGGGCACGCTGCGGCCGACATGACAACGAATCCAATCTTTATGTCTGAGGCAGATACTGTCAGTCGAGAAATGAGCGGGCGAGTGGACCTGGGCGTGCTCACTGTCGTATGTTAAGAGCATTGTTAGTGGTAGTAGTGGATAGGCGAGTCCACAGCATTAGACTCGAGCGTTTCATAGCCCTTCTGACTAAGCAGAGGTGTTCTTGCACCACCAAGGCCGTGCACTTCGCTCATGCATGGCCGAGAGCCGTCCAGCATCGTCGAAACTACGTCTGAAGCGCACTCCTGCAGAGAAGGAAGAACGCGCTCGTCGCAAGGCTCTCAAGGAAGCGCGAAAGGCCGCCAAGCGGCTGAGGAGGGCCACTGCTGACGGATACCTCACTTCGGACAGTAGCGGTTCTAAAGAAAAACCCAGAAACAAGAGACGCAAACATCGGCGAGGTAGTGATGTAGAATGTCCAGCACTACGACCCTCTCCACTACGAGAAACAGGCCCGGATAGTATTCGAGCCGAATTAGAAGAAAATGCATTTGCGGAGAAGATGTGGGAAGCTTTTGAAGACGATGAACGTTTAGATGGAATACACTCAAGATTCGACAGCTACATTCACATTCCTGATCGGTGGGCCGATGATCGCACAGGGCAGGACAGTCATTTGGCGAAGGATCCCCAATATATGAATGATGACGAATATGCAGAATGGATCAGGGAAGGAATGTGGAGGTATGTCAATTCTGATCCATTGACCTTTGGACTCACTCTGCGCACTTAGGCGGAAACATGCTCATGAATATGAAGAACGAGCTAGAAAAGAGTCCGAAAGAGCAGCTCGTCGGGACCGCGAAGCACAAGCCAGAGCAGAAACTTCTCGCCTTGAGAAGGCTGCCTCTGAGCGAAAAGAACGGAAGAGACGGGAAATGGAAGAACTACGCGAACACGAATACCAACTTTTATACGAGACTCGTTGGCAGGGACTTTTGACCCCGGGAGACACAAGCATGGATCCGCTGACGTTCATGGACATTCCATGGCCGCATTTCCCAAGTTTCTCCCCAGCCGTTGGTGGTAACACAACCTATCACACACACAGGATCGAGGATTTTACGGAAGAATCCATCTCCAAGTTTTTGACCGTGCTTACGAGCAAGTCGGTGCGCCTTGCCGCTGACGCTGACAAAAGTGAGGATAAGGTTAGGAAAGACAAGTTGAGGGAAACGATGTTACGCTTTCATCCAGACAAGTTTGAAGGACGTATTATGCAGCGAGTATCAATCACCGATAGAGATCGAGTCAGGGAGGCTGTTGGTCAGATCGTCAGGGTGCTCAACACACTCATGGGCGTGCGATCCTAGTGATGTTAGACATGCATATTTTGGCGTAGGTGGTTTGCTTTAGTGAAGAGCGGAAGATGTTTGCTAATTAATTCTCGAAGTTAATATCATATTTCATCGTTGTCACCGCAAGGCAGCAGAACGGAAATTAGGAGAGGAGAGAAGACAGTGGTTCATTCACAGTTCGCTTGTCGGTGTGCGTGTTGCCACTGCGACCGTTCTAAGCATCGTCAAGCTCGCGGCTGTCGGATACTAGCGTCACTTGGAGCTCCTTTTTTTCTCACTCCAACCGCCATACTGGCCCGAATTCAAGCCTGGCCTTTGGAGCTCACAAGCCATGGGCGACTGCCTTAAGTGTTCGCCGAGGAGTCGCACAGTCGGGGGGCCCGCTGGCGAGCTCCAGTACGGTGTTATTTCCTGGAATTTCAGGAGAATATAATTACCTGGTGCCGATCGTGGTAATGTCGATCCGTTGTCTCCCGCGGTGGCGTTCACGTCTCCCCCGTGGTTTATGCTATGGAGGTCTCTGTTACGGCGTAACTGGAGGGGATAAACCTGCTGTTCTCAATTGGCTCCCGCGCGCCCGGTGGACGGGCCGAGCTGGGGAATGTCCCGACTCTGGTACCCGAGAAAACATTTGTTCGTTAATACCCCCGAATGCTAATTGTCTTCTCTGCGTCTGACTTACTGGACTTCCACGTAGACTCACTTAGACTCCTTGCCATTATGCTGATCGGGTCTTAACTTTCGCCTTCATTTTTGGCTTCGAAATTCGTAATACCTTGCCATCCACATCGGTGTGTTCGATCTGTGAATCTGCATTTTCTCGTCGTTGGGCCTTCACACGTGCGATACGTCCATTGACTGAGTGCTTAAATGTGATACTGACGATGTTCGTAACTTCCAGGTTCGGAGTAATACCTTGATGTACGTCTAGTGGGAGACCACTCGCTGTACATTGGTCACCACCGGTTCCAGGCTGACGTAGATTCCCAACTACCTCTCACGAGCCGTTGCCCGTCACTACGACATACACAGACATAAACTAAACAGTCTTTTCCCGGCGCATACGTCAGCCATCTACATCCGGAGTGTGCAGAGTCAGGAATCACCGTGGGGTACGTTCTGTGGGTCGTTTTATGGCAAGTGTACTTGTATCGGATACCATCAAACTTGCTACGCAACAAGCTTCCGATTGGGCCGTCCTCCCATGTCCATGCGGTCGACTTCCCAAAAGTGCTGGTCGAGTTACCTCCGCCTACACACTGTAGCCGGCAGTCCAAATTTCACATCTCCGAGGGTTCATTGCTGCCTTCTGAGGTTGACATTGAGCCACCTTTTGGAATATCTATTCCCGTCACTGGACACGCGGTGCACGTCCCGTTTTGCCTTCTCATTTTTCTCGGCAGCTTCACGCTCCGTCCTAGTTTGCTTTTATTGTATCGCCTGCCGTGTTCTGCTTTACCCGGCCATCGAGGTAGAAATACCTGTCACTAGCTAGTGCGCTTTGGCCAAGTGGAGCTGGCACCAAGGGTGCCAGGGGATACTTGCTTACGTAAATTCGCTGGTGGTTGTTCCGAGGCCGAACACCGTCTCTTGGAAAGCATTGACCACAGTGTGATACCGGCCAAGCACACGCAATACAGACGAAATGAATCGGACCTGCTCGCAGTAGATTTCTGGGATCCGTAATCGAACGTGTTTTAAAGGGTACCTGGCGGCTGTGCATGAAGTACATATTGCATTAGGTTCTTAATGGCCCCGCGATTTCGGGGTGTGCCCAAGTTTGAGGAACGGTGAAGAAAGCCCGTAGCTGCGTGTTGTATGTCTCTTCTCCCCGTTTCTCGTGTCCGTCAATCTTTCCCCCAGCTACGACAAGACTGGATAGAAGAGGTCCGATACGAAAAAGTAAAAACAAAGGTCGACTTGACCATTGTTTTATTGAATCGGGGAGGGTAACAACAATTAGAACAATACTTGCCATCCACGCCGTCTCCTTGGGACCCGACTCCCACATACCCTCCGACGCTCTCCGCCTTACAGCTCATCGTTCGCTGACCACTCTCTCTCTTTTTCGACGTCTGGGAGTAGCTGGACTCTCTTCTTAGATACCTTACACCATGACCAGTATCGGGCAGATAATCGATGAAAACTCTTCAAGGACGCTGGCGCCCGCCGCAGTCGCCTCGCAGGTAGCCCTCATGTCGGTGGTTTCGGTAGGTCGGCCAACCATATCCTGGTTCAAGCGTGAACGCCTCCCAGGTCGCGGCAGTGATAACATTCAATGTCCTTCGGCCCAAGAACAAGGTATTCGCTCGTCTACTCCGTTCCAATCGCGTCATTAAAATAAGCACATGGTTGTGACAGGCAATTTATGAGCCAAAAGTCAAGTACCATGTCGGTGACAAGAAGCCACCACCAATATCTGATTCACTACTTGGATGGTTACCGCCTCTCTACCGAACGACGGAACCCGAACTCCTCGAGAAATTCGGTCTCGATGCTGTCACTTTCCTTCGTTTTACTCGTATGATGCGATCGATATTCTCTGCTGTGGCGTTCATATGTTGCGCCATCCTCCTACCCATCGACGCCGTCTACAACCTCAAGCACGTCCCTTCTTCGGGACGTGACATACTGTCTATGCTCACCATCCGCGACGTCGATGGGTCATACCTCTTTGCTCACGTGGCCGTCACGTACATGGTATCCGCTCTCGTGATGTTCTTTGTTTGGAGACATTGGAAAGTTATGTTGCATCTTCGCCAGCAGTGGTTTCGCTCGCCAGAGTACATGGAATCCTTTTATGCCCGGACTCTTGCTATTATGCACGTCCCCAAGAAGTACCAGTCTGACGCCGGTATACGTGCCATTTTCGACAGCGTGCAAGTTCCATACCCAACCACATCGGTCCATATTGGTCGAAAAGTCGGACGTCTACCGGAACTTATTGACTACCATAATGACCTCGTGCGGCAGCTTGAACAAGTGCTTGTCACGTACCTCAAGGATGGAAAAATTGCGAAAGAGCGCCCTACAGTTCGCATTGGTGGCTTTCTGGGAATGGGTGGGATCAAAAAGGATGCCATTGATTTTTACACGTAAGAAAGCCCGCTGTTCAGCAGCTTTGGGATATACTTAAACTCCTGTACAGCGCCAAACTTCAACGTGTAGACAAGGCCATAGAGGACTACCGCCGGGAGATCGATACTCGACAAGCGGAGAATTATGGCTTTGCATCAATGGCTGCTGTACCTTACGCCCATACAGTGGCCAATATGCTTCGGAAGAAACATCCCAAAGGAACCGACGTGACCTTAGCGCCCAATCCCAAAGATATAGTCAGTTGTCATGAGTTTACGGTATATCTAGGATATTGACATGCTTCTCGTAGATATGGGCGAACATGAACAAATCGCCCGCCGATTTATTCCAAAAGAAAGTCGTCGGTTTCTTGCTATTGGTCCTGGTGTGTTTCTTCAATACTATCCCATTGTTCATTATCTCCATTCTTGCCAACCTGTCCTCGGTAAGTGCTTAGGGGATCGTGAATATGATTGTGTCGTTGAGTCGAGGCCAGATATCCACATATGTTGGTTTCCTTAGTGCATGGTCTACTGCTTCCCCCGGTTCTTTTGCGTTCATATCTGGTGTTCTTCCACCCGGCATTTCCGCACTCTTTGGCGTTGCTCTACCAGTCGTAATGCGTTACTTGAGTCGCTTCCAAGGCGCCCTCACTCACAGCCGGTAAGACCAGTCCAGTCTATGAACTAATGGAGTTCAGCTCATCCGTATCGAAGGCTGGATCGAGCTGTAGTTGCACGTTACTTCGCTTTCCTGGTTATCTCTCAATTGGTTATCTTTACTCTCATCGGTGTGGGGTTTAGTGCGTTATGACGTATTCTCGTATGTGGTGCCGAGTCTGACAGGCTTGACAGTTGCCGCTGAGCAGGTGGTGAGCGAGATTGGCGAACATGTCAGTTTCGCAGACATTATCAACAGTTTGCATAGTAATCAACCATTCCACACGTTCCAATCCGTCGAGTTAACGAAATCCATAGGTCTACCAGCAACCATTAACTCGACTTACATTAACCAGTCCTCCTATTGGCTTACATTCTTCCCGTTAAGTCCTACATAGTTACGCGGGGGATTATAGTTGACGTCTTTTCTAGCCTTCGCGGGTTTCTCACTGTCTTCGACTTGGCTCAGATCGTGAATCTTGTATGGATCTTCATCAAGAAGTCGTACGTTCATTTCTTAACTAATGGCGCGCCCCGCTGAGGTTGTTTCTAGGATATTTGGTCGAACCCCTCGTGACATACGGGAATGGACACAGCCAGCGGAGTTTGAGTATGCCATTTACTAGTAAGCATTTCCGTGACTTGTGTTGGTTCCGGTGGTTAAGACTCTTTCACTAGCTCTATCTTGGTGCGTGATATTAGGCAACGACGACCCAAGTCTTAATCTATTGTCCTTAGTTGTTCATGGGTACCGTTGCCCTCGTATTTGCACCGCTGGCGCCACTAGTGGCATTGGCTGGCGCAGTAGTATTTTGGGCAAGCTCTTGGGTATACAAGTACCAGCTGATGTTTGTCTTCGTCACGAAGGTTGAAAGCGGCGGTGTAAGTAGTCTGAGGTCTCACATTGTTCACGAAAACCGAGATTTCCACAGCGCCTCTGGAACATGATCGTCAACCGATTACTCATCTCTGTCGTCTTGATGCAGCTGCTCATGGTCCTCAGTACGTATCAGTGCAGGGATAACTATATGCCGCTCATCATCTATTCTAGCGATCGGTCTCCAATATGGGTTTAAGTCGTTCTTGTGGCTCACCACTGTTCCACCCATCTTGTTCATCGTCGCCTTCAAGGTCTGGATAGACAAAACGTTTTATCACCGGTTCCTGTATTACATTCCTTCTCGAGAAGAGCTTGCACATGCACAAATCCATTCCTCTCGTGCTGATGCATCAGGAAACCGTATTGAGAGGCGCTTTGGCCATCCTGCCCTTCACATGGAGCTCTTTACCCCGATGCTGCATGCCAACATGATGCCTCTCCTCGGGGAAGTATACAAGGGTCCAATTGGTAATGATAAAGCAAAGTTGGGCGAGTATGGCGGCAAGAAGCTATCTGCACAAGTTATCGACTGTGGAATCAAATTTGCGAGTGTCGAACAGGTAGGTGGCAGTGCTCTCGTCTGTCTTCAACTTGGTAAACACCTGATTTACAGCGAGACTTGGAGTACGACCCGGCATTATATAAACGCGATCGCGGAGAACTGGACTGGGACGCACGTTCGATGGCTTCTGCCGCAATTTTTGGTCATCGCCCCAGCGAGAGTGCTTCCGTCTACCACCAGAAGGCAGCCTTTTACTCGACAGGTGGTGAAAGTGGTCGCTCGTCCCCAGCACCTGTGAACTATAGTCGTAACAACACGCAAAGCGAAATCGAGCTTTCCCGCCTTGGGCAGAGTGCCGACGATCTGCCCCTTCTACATGACCGAGGGTATGACTACCCGATGGGTCGGCAAACACCGCCGCCACCAATACCCACTCTTCCACCGCGCTTCGCGTCGCCGTCCCCTCCGTATGCCCCTGGGGGTGGTGTCTACTTGTCACCTGCAGAGGATTTTAGGGAAGCCCCTCTACACCGTCCCTACACACCTTCGCGAGAAGGATCAAATTACGCGACCGCCCCACCCCAATATAACTTAGCTGGCCGCGGCGCACGTCATCCAGTTTAAACACTGCAACCCGCCTAATTGAACCTACACGACGTTCGCTATGAGGGCCTTTGCAGCCATACGTTTCCTTACAACTCATATTGTCATTATACTCTTTCACTCTTTTTGCACTTGTAGCGGGTACATAGCATTCGGACTTCCATACACTACACTCGTTTGTGCTCGGCGTTTACGATGAACGGGCTTACAACAATACTCCATTGGCGGAATAGCTGCAGCAGGTAGACGGAAACCAGAAGTACTGCTGGGTGGTGTTCCAGTGTTTCCAGCCATAGTCTTGTACTATTTTCCCGATTTGCTTTAGGCCCTCCAATTCTGTGTATTCATAATGGACAATAAATTTCGGGTTCGTTGTGTTGATCACCGTAAGCACTTGGTTGATATGCTCAACTTTGCAGCCCGTAGGGGTCTCAGAGAATGTTCTCGATGATTGCGATCAACCATGTGCCGCAGATTATCGATGTACCCGCAACCTCTCGCACTGAATTTAGGGTCCTGAATCACGGGAGGTAGCCCAACGGCACGCCCAAAGACGATAAATGAATTCCAACAGCCTAGCATTGCTGAGCATACTCTCCGTCGCCATAGCGTCACAGCAGACAATGTGCCACCGCAAAGCGAAAATGGCTGCCCCTATGGGAGTCGGCGAAAACGTCTAGAACCTGGGCGGAAGTCAAACTGGCACGGGTCAGTTACCTTGGCGGAGCAGCAATATTCAGTTTCGCCGCGGACGAACGGTGGTATTATTGATTAATTCACTCTTTTCCAGAATAATTGCAGAGCAGTCGTTTCCGCGGCAACTGCCAGTGGCGTGTTCTGGGCTGGGGCGATAGCGCCAAGGTAACACGGAGCGACCTTGTGGCGTCGAGCGACATCCGTCAAATACAGGTTTCGTCCGCGTGGTGGAAGTTGCGGAAAAACTACGGGAAGGGGGTGGGGGTTCTGCGATCGGTTAACGTGCGGTTACCGGCATCTACGATTTTTATTCTCGAGGCTGGTCACCGGAAGCGCATCTGTATATTGTCGTCGCCCTGAAAAGAGACGGTGCATGTGCGCCGTTCAGATTAGCCTATACTGTAAATTAGCTGCAAGAATTGAGAAAATCACGATGCGCTCCTCGTCGTGTGGCGTCGCTAGCAGTTGTACTTGCGCAGTAAATATCCAATGGCCATGTCCAACTTGGATACGTTCGTCCGGTCGTCCCGACCTGCTCCAGCGGTCGTCGCCACGTCGCAGGAAATTCGAGACCGTGGATCGATCTTCGTCGGAAGTGTCTACCGTGCAACCAACCCAGAAGAGGCCAAAGCAGCGCTGCACTACCATAAACACGTCGTACATGCAGGGAAGGACGTCTATGAAATTTCTGCATGGAGGTGCATGGTCCTCAAGTCAGGTCGTACTGGTCTATCAGGACCAGACGATTTTGAGCTGCGAACGGGGTTTGACGATGGTGGAGAGCAATGGGCTGGGAGCAAAATACTCAAGATTATGCAGACAGAGGGGGTTATCGATGCCATCGTCATCGTCAGTCGATGGTCTGTCAACGCAGAGTTCACATCTGCGCCACTTTACTGATTGGATGGACTGGTATGTAGGTTCGGAGGGACGTTGCTGGGTCCAACACGGTTCAGACACGTCGAGACGTGTGCAGGCGAAGTATGCCGCAAATTTAACAAAGTAGTTGAGACGGACGAATCCATCCAAACATTATCCACACTAGATGACCTCCTGGCTACCCTCAGGGAAGAACTCAACACTCTCAAGTCGGGCCCCAGTTCTTCGGAAACATGTGTTGATACAGGCGAAAGACCATCGATGAAGAAAGCCCCCGACTACAGCACTCTGCGAGATACTTTGGATCTGTCAAAAGCGAGGCGACTCATTCACGCACGAGAAAGTGCAATTCAGGTTGTGAAGTCACTGATTGCTAAACACAAGGACGAGGATAAGTGATCAGAGCAGACAACCGTATGTGCAGCTAGATACAATTGGCATCGTACTGCCTTACGATTGCATGGATATGAACTTAAACCCATGTAGACGCAACGAGCCTGGAAAGTTTTCAGCTTAATTGCTACATCCCAAACGCAGAACAGATATGTCAGAGGTGCAAAATTGGCTGGATGCTCTGCCGTTCGTCAGTGCTCGTGAGCTACGACTGGGGCGGCAAGCGAAATCATCATTGAAAATGACGTGGAGAGGTCACTTACAAGGTTCAATTCTTCCTAAACAACCTGGCAACTCTCAAGCGGATAGGATCGACCACGCACCTCGAGAACGAGGGGGACAGGTACAGTGAGAGGCCAATACGAACGGGGAGCAACGCCTTGGGACGGGCTTCAGTCATCGAGTTATTATGAAAACGAAGCTACCAAACTTACCTTGACCATCCCATAGGCAAAGATTGCATTAGCAGCGTCTCCAGCTATGACAGTGGAGACTCGATGAGGGTGGTTGTCGTCGACTGCAGAAACGGGTGGCTGGCCTTTAGGAAAGCCAAAAATGCCATAGCGGCGGCCCACCCGCTCTGCCCATCGTTCCCCTTCGTCAAACCACTGACCCACACGATCATTTAGCCAGGACGGTTCATTGCGAACTTTGTCGCTGTGAATGAACTGGCCGACGACGCGTTCACCAAGGCCCAACTGCCTGGAGGCAAAGAAAAGGCCAGCCAGAGGAATGATCGCAGTTAATTCATGAAGGACAGCGAAAGAAAGAACGAGAGAGGGTAGCGGCGTGCCCGTCCTCGCCGACAGAGACTTCAGAGCGTTGTGGCAAGATTGACGAAGAGTTGGCATTTGGAAAACTTTTCAACTGGCTGGCAAGCGTCTTACATAAGACGACCAATGCTAGTCAGCATCCGTCGACCAGCTGCTCGCGTTTTCACTCGGCGACGAAGGTATACATCAGCTAGTGGTACACCAGACGATGGCAAGCGTGGTCAGGGCCTTCAACCACAACATCGTTTCACCATAGACGACCGTGGACATCAAGTATGGGCTAGCAGGAACGCCGACCAGCCAAAGCGAGTCGTTCAACTCCGGTTTGCACACGTCCCGGAATCTATGGTAGATGCGCTCTCTGCCATACGTGAAGTCGAACGAAAATTTGGCCGTATCCGAGATTATCGTCCTCTGCGAGTGCGTGATTTTCGAACGTCTGCTATTTGCTGACTTACCACGCAAGTAGGACGCCGACCTCCCCTCAGAATATCAAGCAATATTCTGGGTGGCATTTGAATCTCCGGAATCCTTCAAACTCGTCCCTCCTTCAGGAGTCACTCTGAAAGTTCCAGTCTCCGTTCGGGAGAGTCAGGAGGGTGGACCAAGTCTGAGCGACATTCTTGGTCTCCTTGAGCCACGAGAAAGGGACAGGCTGGACCGTCCCGCCACGACACTTTTGGGGAATCTCGGTAGAGAAAAGTCTGATGAGGCCGTTCGCACTATTGACGTCCAAGTTCGTCGGGTCTCAGGTCCGTCCCCACTTCACACCGGGAACCCTCGACTCAATAACTTAAAGAGACTGAAATTCGCTATCGGAATATTACGAGACCTCCGGTACGATCACGGGCTATGAAAGCTGCGATAGGCCATGCGTTCCTAGATTGGGGAGGATTTACTTCCCTACAACCGCTTTACGAGACCTCCCCTTTCACAAATCCAATGCAGGGCCACCAGGAACCGGGAATGAATCATATGCGACTTGTCCTCAATAAATGGAGTCAAATTCTTGACCGCCCGGATCCATCGTTCCCGGAAATGCAAGCGAAAAGGCAAGAGGTTGTCAGGGAACCCTCGTCGAACAATGACTTTGTCGATGCAGTCACACGGACGATAGCCTCCAGCTCGACAAACCAAACTCGTCAGTCACCTCAAAAGCCGGTCGACGACATCGTCAAACCTCCGTCCACTCGACGGAAAGACGGCTGGGAACCTGTAAAAGACTTCAAGGTTAAATCTAAACAACAGTTACCGAAAACCACATCCATCAACGTTTCCGAAGTTCCCAAGCCACCAAAGAAGGAACAAACGCTTGAGCGAGCTCGGCACGTACCTCCTGGGCCGGCCTTCGACCGACTGGTTCAACTGAAGAGTGAATCAAGGAGCCACCCGAGTTTCGATGGGCTGAAGGAGAACCTCGAGAGCTTTCTAGAGTCCTCGGAAGGTCAAGCAAAGCGGTCTGACGTTCCGAACGAAACGGGTGCACCTCCAGCCAATCGGGACGAGGATGGTGCTGAGGAGTCGAAAAAAAAGGGATTTTGGAAATGGTTTTGAGGGTGGATTGGACATTCCGAAATGTTGCCCTACCTCATGTCTTACTCGTAAATTTCGTGTTCTCCAATTAATACGAGCACCGTTATTCTTCTGTTGTCTCCGTCGAGGCGCTCTGTATGACTAGTAGTCCGCCGTGCGACATAAACTTTGGTTCCGTCCGGACAGCACGGGTAATTGTATTCCGCTGTTCTGTGTTTTCTCAACATCCAGCTCTAAGATCGAAAGTCATGTTGGTCTCGCACTGGCTATTACCACGTCGCTCGCTGGCTTGGGCGAAGCAGGCACTCTTCGAGCGACACCCCACCACCGTTGCATCCATACAAACACTTCGCGGTAAGTTGCTTAGTGCAAATGCTTAGCAGCGTGTTCATTGTTGCGCGTCCCGGGTAAGCTCGAAACTATGCACAGTATCGTCCTGCAGTGAGTGTCACCGTGACCGGGGACTGAAGAGTGGGCGTTGCTGATGCCGAGTGCAGGACCCCCTGAACCTTGACTCTCTTCTCACCGAAGATGAGATCGCCATACGGTCGGAATATTTCGGAAATATGTTGGATACTTTCCATTGCTGATTGAAGTTTTTACATACCCCAGAGACACCGCTCGCGGGTACTGCCAGGCGAGTCCACACGAGTCCTCCCGAGAACTAGATCGACTAATTTCGGGTGCTTCCAGGAGAACCTTTCGCCTCGTGTTCTGGAAGCATGGAGAACCGAGCGTATGTTCCCTTCGCAATATGTCGTCGCGATCCATGGTTTGATCGTTGTTGCAGAGTTCAATCATGACATCCTGCCCGAAATGGGCGGACTTGGTCTTCTCGGTCCTACTATCCAAGGCTATGGTTGCGCCGGAGTCAGCTACGTGGCGTATGGGCTTATTGCTCGAGAAATCGAAAGGTTAGCTGGATCAGACATGCTATCAATGTTGGCACGTTGACACGGGGTGTAGAGTGGACTCGGGGTACCGCTCGACGGCTTCTGTACAGTCCTCCTTAGTCATGCATCCCATCCACGAATTCGGTACGGAGGCCCAGAAAGAACGATACTTACCTCGTCTAGGTAGGTGGTACAGACAGTCCCTACCAAGCCAGTTTTTTGGTAAACAGTATTACCGCAGCAAAAGGAGAAATTATCGGTTGTTTCGTGGGTTTATAACGCAAAAACACTTCTCCTTCTCCTCGCTAAGTCACTACTAGGGATTAACTGAACCGAATCATGGTTCCGACCCCGCAGGCATGGAAACCACTGCCGGAGAGACGAATGGAGGCTTTGTATTAAATGGGATCAAAACATGGATAACAAATGCCCCCGTCGCGTGTGTACCTACATGTCCGCCGAGCGTTGTTTTCGTTGACTACCCGACTTCTAGCGACATTTTTGTTGTGTGGGCGCGCTGCAAATGGGATGGGAGAGTCCGTGGATTCATCCTGGAGAAGGCATGTTTTACAGTAACTATCGAATACTGTTCTTACACTGCTCCATTTGGTGTGGTCAGGGTATGAAAGGTCTAGAAGCCCCAGTGATCAAGAACAAAGTTGGCTTGAGAGCCTCTCTCACAGGGTCTATTTTTATGGACTCGGTCGAGGTTCCTCATGAGTCGCTTTTGCCCAAAGGACAGGGTCTCAGTGCCCCATTTTCCTGTCTGAACAATGCTCGGTATGTTGCACTCCCGGGACAGGAGTCCTCGTAGAATCCCACTGACCCGGAATCAGCTATGGTATCTCGTGGGGTGCTATGGGTGCACTAGAGGACTGTGTCGACAGAACACTTAATTATGCTCTTGAGCGTAAGCAATTCGAGCGCCCCTTAGCTTCTTTCCAGCTCGTGCAGAAGAAACTTGTTGATGCTCAGACTGAAATCGCCCTGGGCCTGTTGGCAAGTTTACAGGTTGGTAGGCTAAAGGAAGCAGGCGAGGTGACATCGGAAATGATCAGTATGGTGAAACGCAATAATTGCGGCAAGGCTCTCCAGCACTCAAGGGTGGTCATGGACATCCTTGGAGGTAATGCATCCTCCGACGAGTGAGTATTCCGTCTATGGCCTGGATCATCTATCGCTGGATGAACTGTATCAAGGTATCATGTTGGTCGACACGTTGCAAACTTGCAGATCGTGAACACTTATGAAGGTGAGTAAATTCTCGTTTGACAGGCCCCTTTTCGCTAATCCGCCACAGGAACTCATGTCAGTATTTCAACGCTTTGATTTTCGCGGGCGCAAGACGCTCATGATGATTTCTCACTTTCCAGGATATACACAGCCTTATCCTGGGCAAGGCGATGACTGGTATTCAGGCTTTTACCAATTAGTTTTGTCTTTTGTGTGACCTTACCACCATATGCTGCTTTCGGGTGGAACTCGGGACTTGTACTCTATGACACTTTGGGAATTCACACGATTAACCATAGCGTTGGCTCCTGGAATGGTGAATTGATCGATATCAATCGCGATATCCTGTCTGGGCGGAAGACCATCATCATATCCTGGGGGAGAAATCCCCAGAGGTCGATGGTCCGGCGTTTGGCCACTAAGTAGATTGCACTTCCCCACCCCCTGGAAACCGGACCCCATGTCTTTACGTCCTCCCGTCAAATTCGGGCTCCAGCCATAAAGTGGTTGCTGATATGTGTCATTGACATCGCGTGGTCGGGGGTCTGACTTCCAGTCAAGTTGAAAAGTTGATCACTCGACTGTCCTTGCAATCGGCGGGACCTGGAGTCTCCTAATGGTTTTCCGAATCAGGGGCAGGGGGGAAGATCCCTTACAAGTTCCGCGAATAGGCACTTCCCCTCTATGGAAACGGTAGTATGTACGTCGTTATCAGACCCAGGCCTTTAGTTCTTTCGTCTTTCTAGCCCAATGCATCTTTTCTCGACGTTGCCAGTACTTCCGATACGCTGGAGGTCAAGAACGTGCGGTCCCATTTGTTTGAATTTCTCGTCACTTAAATTAGTTACAATTTCAATTTCTGCGAGAACACTGATAACGTTTACAGAACTGTGAAGATGATAAGAAAGCATTAAATTACACGAGTTTTGGGGCTCCGCAAGAGAACCCGAGACCGCGGCGATGGCTGGGGTAAGTGGATACTTCGACGTTACGCATCTGCATTTCTGAGCGAGGGATGGACATATGCCAGGCCGAGCATTTCGAAAACCTCGCGTTCGGATTTGGGGAAGTACAGTTTGGAGTCGCGACGGCGCGATCTTGCATTGCAGGGTAAGTCATTGCCTGCACAGACCAAAGACCGTGCTTCGCTCACATTCCTGAGGAATCAAACTTCATCGCCCTAGATGCATATCAGCGAGCAAATAACGTAGTAGGGAGAGTCTGTGCATACTTCTGCTGTTTTGCCCAAAGTCGTAGATCTCTTTGAAACATCGTGGAACCAGTCCTAGAAACACCAGTACGCAAACTGAAGAAGTGTTAACAGCGTTACTTACCACCCCACAACAGCAGTCCAAAACACCTCAGGGGCGGCGAAAATGAGATCTACGCGTCGATGAATCCGCCTCCCGCCAGGACCTGAGGGAAGACAAAACACCGTAAGAGCCTTCTCAAGGGAATCCCAGTGGTGAGTACGAAGTGCGTTATGTTGATGGAATCCAGAGAGGTCTGCATAGTGGATGAGAGGAATGGTGCAATCTTAGGCTCTGCAATACCTACGCATTACATGGGTCACAATGTCTGAGAGAAAGAAAACAGTAACTGAACTCTCCGTACTGGGGTAGTGGATTGGAGGGAGACATACTCTGCTCGTGTAGCGCCTGGACAAGCCTCTTGGAAAGACCCTTCACCTTTTCAGACCCCGAATTCCAGTCAGAGTGAGTGATTACTATGTCAACGTCGTTGCTCAGTGGCTTCCCCCTCCGGTAACTGTACGAAGGGACAGGAGTAATCTCGGAAGACAGAGGGAAGACTGCACCGACCCGCCGACGATCAAACTCTTACAACTCTCTTGAATGGATGCCAGCACTTCCATGACAACGCGATTAATTTCTTCCGCCTCCCCGCGTGTGATCCTGCCAACGAGAGTCCGGTAAGACTAACCGCCGGTCGATCACCGGACCGAAAGACTCACAGTTGACCAAAATCGCGTCTGAGAGCCAAGCCGACCTTGATAGAAATTTCGGTCGTCGCCTCTTCGTCGTGGTGCTTATCTGACACAAAGTGTGACAGGGTCTCGGTGCCAGCGTCGCCTGGCATGACTTCATAATATCGGTCGAGTTCTTCTAGCGTTCGCAAGCCGAGTGCATAAAGCTTTCTGGCGGTGTGGGGACCTATTCCGTAAACAGTCGTAAATGCTGACAAGGACTGGAAACGTGGAGAAGACAGTATGGTTTCTCCCGTCGATCTCAATAACGATTAGTATACGAAGTTATAGCGCTCACGAGCTTCGGGAATTTTGCCACTTTGGGTGTATTCTTCGATCTATAGGGGTCGTGAGGCTATTTGAAGTGTAACAGGGTCATATAACACTCACCATCGACAGAATCTTCTGGCCAAGGAACGGTAGTCTCGCTACCTCACCTTGTAACTTTTCTGCGCCGATGGGATTGGGGTACGCTGCCAGTCCGATCAGTTCGGGCTCCGAGACGGTTCCAAATGCTAACCTTTAATCATCTACGAAATCAAGGCGACATGACTTTCGCATTTTTTCAAGGAAAAAAAAGTGACTAACGGCAATTGCCCTAGAGTAACTAAGCATACTTCTCTCTTCACCCTCGACAAACCTACATCGACGTATGATGTCGAGCTCTCGCACAAGACCCTGATTCGGGCAAGTAAGTGGCGAACCACGCTGACACGAGTAGCGCGAGGTATAATCTAGGGCAGCTGCGTCACGCTGATCCAGAGTCTCCTCAGGATCACGAAAAAGCGGTGGTTTCAACCGCGCAAGCTCTGGCTGCTCGGGAGCCACGACGTCTCCTTGATTCTTGTCGGGGCACCACCTTTCAGTCTCCTTGCGAAGATCGCGCAATGCAGCATAATCGCCGCAGGGGAGCAAAAAGCCTGATCTGACGCTGTTCTGCAGCCACTCCGCCGAAACTATCGGCTTTAACCTCTGGCCAGTGACCACAATAAGCGACGTCATACAGGTTCGGGACATGAATGCCTACAGCAAGTGACGGGTTGACATGCCTCTCCAACCTGGAACGAGTGCGAATCGCAGTGACAATGACATCTGCTTCTTCGAGGTTTGCACTGAGCTCGATCCTCCGCACAGGTGAATGTTGGTTTTCCCCGACACTCAGAGAGCGGTCTTCCACCAGGCTGATCAGGCTTTGATATGCGGCTGAGTCAAACTTGGCAGATAAGACGTAAATCTTGAGGGGGGTGTAGTCCGCACTATCATTGTCTGTGATATTCCATGGCGAATTTGATCGTGCGCGTTTCAAGTCGCGCCGAAAGTCACTGTAGGAACTATCCGAGTCTTTTCCGTCGCTCTCGGGAGTGCGATCCTTGTGGGTTCTTTTGGGGGGCAGCTGTGACATGGTTTGTTGACTGTTCCCAGTGGCGGCTCGCTTGAAGCAGGTTATGAGTCGGGCCTGTGGCGCCCGCTTAGTCATCTATGATGGACGTTGATCACGAGCACGTGGCCCCGTGGGATAACACGAAAAGGGCGTTAAAGTTATGGTTTCCATCAAAGCGGGTCATGACCGTCAGGGGGGGTTACGGTATGCCAACCTCAATCAGCGACCGTCGGTGTCGATGTAATAGTCCCCATCTCGCCCACGTTATCGACACACACAGAACTTGACGGCGGCACGCGGAGCTCCCTGTCAAGCGTAATCCGGACTTTTTATCGTCACTGGCGGTTAGCAGCTTACATGGGTCCTGATTTCCAGGTTTTTTTTTTACCGCTTTCCTGGACAAGGAATTGCGACGTACAGTCGCCAAAAATATACCTATGGCGTTACACCACCCACATTTCTACTTACTCCAACCAAGTTGGCATCGAGATCTTCGTTCTTCTTATGTTCAAATTTCATCCACGTGAACTGTGTGTCGGAACCTGCCTTCCTATGTGGTAATGTGAATCTACTTTTACAGGCTCTGACCAGACGGACCGGGTCCGAGGACACAGAAAGTACCCTGTGTAACATTGTTGACTTGCAGCGGTGCAAGGTTTATGGAGGTCGGGACACCAGAGGGAACGATCGCGGACAGAGCGGCCCCGGGTGGGGCCCCGCCCCGCTTTCCTGAAGGAGCTGCCGAGGCGCATCGATAAGGTGTTTGAGCTCACTGCGTCACATATAATAAAACGAGCTGCCATAGCCAATGCAAAGATTGCATGCAAACAGATCCGTCCGTAGACCCATGTCCATTGCGACCGAGAACCCACGTGCAGCCTCTCCTGAGTCAGTTGCTCGTTCACAAATAAATGTTCCTGTTCAATGAGATCGCGACGGCCGGAGAAATGCATGGCGGTCGGTCTCTATGGCCCATGCTACAGGTGCAGAACGATGTCGCGGTCAACGAAAGCGAATTTTAACGAACGTGGGTACACCCACAACCCCATACTTCACATCGCTCTGGAACATATAGCCTATATGATCCTCAAGTTACCGTGAAAGATCGGAGCGAGGACGTTTCCGCAATGGGCCAGAAGTATGCGGTTGTTGCTAGAGCGGAGGCATTACGAAGACGTCGATGAGGGCCTGTTCCCATGGGTCCTTCCATATCCACGTTTCGCATCAAATAGGAAGAGGTTGTTATGTTTCGCTGTATTTTTTTTTCTCTTTTTTATTATTATTACTCTGTTGTTGATTGGAAGATTGGGTGGAAAATGGATTTTTGTCCCCGGTTGCGTGGATTGGCGCACGTCCAATTTCGCGTATGTATACGATCTGATTATTAGCTCTGCTCGATGACCCCACAGCTCGCTCTTGCGGGAGTCCGCCCGGTTAAACTTCTCCCGAAGGTGTCATCACAATGGCCTCAGTGTCAGTGAATAACTACTGGTGCACAGCTTGGATCGTTTCGGTGGCCAATCACGATCAAAGCATCAGCGACAGTTTTATTTCGCTTGCGTGGCGAGGTTTGCATGTCGGGAATGGGACAGCGGCACCGCCATGATGTCAAGATGATCTTGAAAGGTCCGAACTTGTTTCTGTGTTCCCTTATGTTCCCTGCATAACCCTAGAAGAAATGTTTTGCCCGGTGCGTACCAAGATAGATCTGATGCGCCTCGTCGGCCCATCCTGGAGCGTATGGCAACTGAGATGCACGTGAGAGCGATATTTTCCAATCTGACCCTGCAAGCTCGATTTGGACGCGTACCCAAGTATTATGCAAGGGGGGGTAAGTGCCCCGCAATCGCTATCCTATAAAATCTATAGGGCCACCGCGGAGGCACTTCGTTATTCCCCTTCCCGACTTCGCCATGGCCCCAACGCTGAAGCCGTTGCTTACCATGCCCCAGAGTATGCCCTCTCCGATCGTGACTGGTGACACCTCCGCCATACCCCAGACACTGATGACGGACGCCACGTGGGACCTGCAACAGTCACCGTACTCAGCCAACTCGATGGACACTGCCGACTGGGGTTACTACACGATGCCCCTTTCCCCTCCTACCTCCCTCTCCTCAAACACCAGCGAGTCCCCAGAGCCACCATCTAAAAAGCTGAGGCTGAGCGTGTCCCCCGACAGGCAACTCGAAGGCGAACACCAGCGGTGCGTGCCCACCCAAAAGGTATTCGACCTACCGGAAGCACTGGTCCCATCACCGTCTTCGGCCTCTCAGCCTCTATCCAACACCAACCCACTTCTTGCAAAGAAATTCTTCGCCGCCACCAATGCAGGAGCAAGAAGGACTCGCGGCACCGGGGAGAGAATTAGCACCAAGGATTTTGTTCCGCCAGACGTTTCTGGGCTGAGCAAGCGCGAAGCTCGTCTCGTCAAGAACCGCGCAGCTGCCTTCCTCAGCAGGCAGCGGAAGCGAGAGGAATTCGAGGCTATGGAGGTGTATGTATTTTTTTTATCATTACTACACCATCATTAGCGGTAAACGCCTAACGTAGTTTGGGGATCTAGGCGCGTAAGGCAGCTCGAGGACGAGAATGCTCGTCTTCAGCAGCTCGCCCAGAAGGGCAACCAATACGAGGAACTCCGATCAGAGATCGAACGCCTGCATGCGCAGCTCCAGGCCGCCGAGAAACGCGAGCTCAATCTGTCGATGGAGATTGCGAGGCACTCGACTCCGTTGGCAGCGAAGGCAGAAATGGGGGTCGACCGCCTATCTCCTGCTGTGCATTCCTCAGAACCACAAACTTCTCCAATGACCTTCGGTCTAACGGTAAGGGCAGGTGTCTTGGCCGTGGTTCTGATGCTGACACATATCTAGCGACACATCCTCGCGCGGACGTTGCCAGATCTTTTGTCTATGCCACCCAAGTCCATCCTGCCAATCGCCGTGACAGTGCCCCTGGCTGAAATAAGGCCAGGAGAACAACCGTCGGGGACGTTCCCTTGCAACGATGGCAGCGTCGGGCCAATGACCCCGTACTCGTTACCCGACTGTCTCTCTGCGGATGCGGAGATTTTGCGCGAGCTCGACAACGTGGTCGTTTCCTTCGAACGGCTGGCTGAGGACCGTGTGGTACGCATGTGTATCCAAAGTACACGTCCAGTTAGCCGGGACCAGTCGAATCCCGTGCCGCATCCAAAAATCGGGGATAAACCCAGAACGTCGTCGTTGGGAGCATGGTCGGGGTCAGAGATTACTCCATATGGACCAGCATTCGAGCTACAACAACTGGCGTCCTCGTCCTCGTCTCTATCTATGGATGCACCGACGCCAGCGCCCAATATCAACAGCTTTTGTGGATTTTTGGGGTCGGGTGGCCCACGTACCGGTCCAGATTACCAGGGCCTAATGATGCCATACATGCAACCGTCATTTGGCCACGTCCCCGACCAAACTTCCTTCGACCTGTTCCCCAACTCGTTCGACCATGCTGCGGAAGAGAAGGCAAAATACCAAGGGCGGGCTTTTCCATCGCATCTTGGCAGCGAAGGGAGTTGGCAGGTTCCAGTCTGCTAAGCGGGCCCGCTTGGTTTTATCTATTCGTTCATTTTATTGATTTCGTTCTCTCTCTCTGCTTGTACGAGTTTCCATGATATCCATAGGGTCGGATCGTCCCGTGCAGAAAAGTTATTGCCGAGCCCACTTGAGGTGGTCACGCCACGGTGGTAGCGCGCACATAGGTTTTTGCTAGCGACGAAACACACCAGAGTTCTAGTAGTAGTCGATGGATTTATCATTATCAACACACGATTGTAGCGATGTAGTAGTCACCATGTATAAGAGCCTATCGAGTCACTCGGTTAAGTATCAGCTGTAGTGTCTGTAATGTCACCCTTTTTTGTCCACGAGCGCCGGAATAGCGTCATCGTGGGTACGATTGGCTTGATATGTTCCTACAGCAAACGCCAATAACGACGACCAGCGCAGTCACACAGGTCTGGGGAGTTGAATCCTGCACACACTATTACCCTCTGACCATACCCCACGATGCCTCCCGAAGTGCCTCCTCGCAGGACGAATACATTCACCTATCCACCCAACTATTCTTTTCCCCACCACCGCCTTCGGGCAGTCCTCCGTGACTCCACTAAACAACCTATCGTTCTCGTAGCATGTGGATCCTTCAGCCCCGTCACCTACCTCCACCTTCGAATGTTCGAGATGGCCAAAGACTATATTCGACAGCACACTGACTTCGAGATTGTCGGAGCATATCTCAGCCCCGTCAGTGATCAATACAAGAAACCTGGTTTACTCAATGCTCATCACAGGTGAGCGCGGAAACTTCGAGCAAGGGCGCGTATGCCCCCGTTACCCTCATGAGTATTCTTTGATGCGTGGAACCGTGCACGACGTCCCCCGATGCCCAGGGACGTTCGTTGCCGGACCGGACCGGAGAATGGTTTAGGCCCGTGCGGGTTGGGACCTGCTTACATTGGGGGCTCTGGCACCTGAGCGGGAGTCGGTTTGCTCCTATGTTTGTCTCTGCCATGGGTTTATCAGGGACTCGTCGCCACCTGCCATGCCCCCAATCACCCTCCCATCTCCTATACAAATCGTATATGTGGATATGTGTCTCACGTTGTCGTTTCCGTTCTTTAGGGTCAACATGTGCACCCTCGCCGCCGAGCAAACATCTTCATGGCTCATGGTCGACCCATGGGAGGCTTTCCAGAACTACCAGCGCACCGCTGTCGTACTCGACCACTTTGATTTCGAGATAAACACGGTGCTGGGCGGTGTCCACACGCAGGACGGGGAACGCCGTGATGTCCGTGTCATGCTCTTGGCCGGGTCAGACCTTATATGTACCATGTCCGAACCTGGTGTTTGGTCTCACACGGACGTGAGTTGTTTCGCCCGCTTGCTCGTTCCGTTCCTGTGTCTTCCTGCGCTGTGTGATACCGTATCGAAGAGTTGAATCATACTTGCCCACTAGCTCGAACACATACTCGGACGATATGGCACGTTTATCATCGAACGTGCAGGTTCAACTATGGACCAAGCTGTAGATAGCTTGGCCCGTTGGCGTCACAACATCTACCTGATACCTCAACTCATCCAAAACGATGTCTCCTCAACAAAGGTCCGGCTCTTCCTCCGCCGAGGCCTTTCCGTGCGGTATCTGCTCCCGTCAGCCGTCGTGGACTACATCGAGGAGAACCGCCTGTATTTAGAGGACGGATCGGGATCTGAGAAAGAAAAGGGGAAAGAAAAGGAATGGGGACCGGGGGGTGAATATCAAGATAGACCACCACTCACTGCGATACCTTAGTAAGAGCTTGTACGGAAAGCGCAGTTTACCTGAAGTTTACAACCTGCTGAGCTTGGTCTTGTTTGATGTAGTGGTGGAATATTCCGGGTCAATTCATCGGAGATTGAAATGTGGTTTCCTCTCGATGGTAATATGTCCTCGCCTCCACATCTTGCCTACGCTGATACTCGACGTGAGCTTATCCGGCGAATACTGGTCGAAGTCTACAACGTTTTGGGATCAAACATCGCAGCACTGATGGCAACAGAGGATCCAGGAGTGGAGACGGAACCAAAGCTTCGCGCTGACTGGACACCCGAAGAAGTCACCGCACTCGTACGCTACTTGCACGAGCATCGCGCGGAACGAGGCGATACCGGGAACTTTCGTCAATCTACATACGCCAACGTTGCCGAGCACCTTCGCCCACTCCATGTCTCTGGAAAGATAAAGGATCACAAGAATGTTTCTATCAAGTGGGGTGCGGTACGTTGTTTTCATCTCTTGCTTCCCGGTTCATCTCACTGACATCCAGCATAGCTCAAACAAACCTACAACGCGATCGTGACTTATCGCAGCAAATCGGGTGAACACTGGGACAATGAGTGTGGGGCAAACATCGGCGGAGCGCTTGCGGCGGAGAGTTGGGGTAAGTACATCGCTGTGAAGGTACGTATTCACTATCGATGGACGATAGGTTTTACTGAAGTTCACTCAGGGAAATGTGCACATGAAGCCCTTCCGCAACAAGGGCTGGGAGTATCTGGAGTACTTGGAGGATATCTTTCCGCAGGGGGGTGCTACTGGCGCCCACGCTTTCCGTGCTGGGGCATCAAACCCCATCCCCGTTGCAAGTACCGATGGTAGCAACGCATCTGGCACTACTCCCATCCCCCCTCCATCTGTCAGTGATTCTATTCCTGTCTCTGTCGTGTCTGTTGGCAGTCTGGCTATCGCTTCCAACCCTATCACTTCTGATCCCCCCGCTTCCAACCCTCCCACTTCCACTTCGGGTGGAAAGCGTTCATTCAACACGATGTCTGCCGATGTCACGGATACAGCCCCCCCTTCCCTCCTCTTTTCAAACCAGTGTCCCCCAGCAACTTCCGTGACGTCCGCTCCCAAAAGCAAGCGCAGTCGAACCTCGTCAAGCAAGGCCAACCCTCAAGGCAGTTCACACACCGTTGCAGTCGTTTCCGTCGATAACACAATCCGGCGCCTGGGGGACCAGCTCTCAACTACGTTCATGGATCCGCTTATGGCTGTTCGGATGGCCACTCAATCATTGTACAGGGATTCAGAGATACTGCCTCACCACCGTGCGTATATGACGCGCCAATTCTCAGCCAATTCCAACACTGCAGCTGTTTTTATATCATTACCGGACGATGAAGCGCGGCGCGCGTATGCTGCAGACATGTATACCAACTCAAGATTAGCACCGGAGAGCAGTGAGGCTGGAAATCAATTTGCGTTGTAACTTCATCTTTTGCTGTTCCTGTCGTCGTCGTTTTCTGTAGCCAAAAATCATGTTTGTAGTACCTACAAATTCTATCGCATTTTGGCTAGTCTCACATGTCGGGCGTGCTTCAAAAACGAACTCTGATCCACTCTGGTAATTACGAATACTACGTAGCTATAACACACTTGCGACTTCTTCAAAAAAATCTGATTCCGTGTCTGATGCTGTACCCGTCCCATTTCTCTGCGCTCGTTCCTTCAAGACAGTCTGATAATCATTCCACATCGCGACTGCAATATCGTCCCACAACCTGCTCACAGTGAGATCATCCGCTTCAGTTGCCCTGCCTGCGGCCACCTGAGGACCGACTGGAGTCCCCGACCACAGCTGGCACTCATCCAAGTCTTCATCGGCATCGACCATGATATCAAGCTCGTCCTCATTCCCATCGCAGCTGTAAATAAAATTGTGCAGTGCGCACAGCGCGGCAGGGATGCGTGCTTGCACGTCGACATCGTACTCAGGAGCCAGGAGAAGTATTCGGAACCGGCGCTTCAAAATGCCGAAGATTCTTTCAATAACATTCCGGGCAGATGCATGCCGTAGGTTAAATAATTCCTCCTTAGTCGAGGGTCTGTGAAAATCAAATAAAAATAATGGAAAGAAAAGGAAAAAAAGCGATCTTACCGGGTGTTGGCGCGGCCCCACTCTGCAAGATGATATCGGACACCGCGATAAGGGACAAGTAACTCACAACGCGAGGGGTAGCCGGCATCGGCGAGGAGATATTTTCCAGGGGGGATTCGAAGATTGGTAGATATGGCATCACCATAGACACGAGCATCGGTTGCCGACCCTTCCCACCCTGTTAGCGTGTATACAAACTTCAGTCCGAAATCGCAGATGAAAAGACCATTTTGAGAGAGAAACCCTTTGTGATTGCGGTAGTTCGAACGTATGATTGCTGGGGGGGATACGGGGATGTGACAGCCGTCTATTGCACCAATAGAGTTCCGAAAGTACGGCCAGAACTTGGGGTTACGTCGTATCTTCGGATGGACAGGCTCGTTGGTTGGAAACCGCACGTGGGTGGAATAGAAAGGTCGATCGGAGAATATAAAGAGCATTTTCTTGAAGTAGCTGTTCACCTATAGGGTCAAATATCGTTACAACTTTCATGAAAACTCACCGAGATACTGTGTCGTTTGAACGCTGAAAGCGCTCCGCCACATGCCTGATCGTCAGGCCGGTCACACACATGTACATGAATATCGAAAGCTGTTCTTCCAGGGTAACAAATTTGGAGTCGCGGTGACCCATAGCTCATAGCTCCTCGATGAGCCGGATGAAATCCTCCTTGTACATGCCGAGCTCACAGCGGATACGTCCGGGATGACCTTTGAGAAGTTCCTGGACCCACGTTTCACCAGAGAGGCTGGAGGTGTGGTACGGTATTGGATCCCTACGAATTCCCGAGTAGAGAAGATCAGCCAACAAGCCCAGAAGTGTCTGGAGAAGAGTGAAGATGTGCCGTACTATGAGTCGGCGCACGTCGTAATGCTGATCGGGCGGCATATGCAAAGGGTGTTCAAATGTTCAATCTCCGACACACTCGATGGTGAGCTCGTGCAAACAAGACCAAGCTCAGCAGGTTGTAAACTTCAGGTAAACTGCGCTTTCCGTACAAGCTCTAAGCGAGCACAACCACATTAGAAATTTCTCATAGAAGTGGTCAGCGAGATTTCACTATGTATATCGCATAAAATCTACTTGTACAAGGTCCTGCAATAAACCCTGGCCACTTGGATAAGGAATCCGAATCCGATGTGAACACCAAAAAAGCAGATGTCACACGCCTTGATGAACAGCGCTGAGCATGCGGGCGAACGCAGTCCGGGTATACCTCCATCATCTCAGCACCCAGACTTTCGGGAGAAACTTGCCTAACTGATCTTGGTTGCAAGACAGGCTGGCGGTTTGGAACACAGCCCTTTCCGACACTCGTGGGTTGTCCATGGACGTGTAAAATGTAGCTCGCAACTGGGTGAAATGGATTATCTAGTATCCTGACACCGTGCCTCCCCCCTGTAACGCAGTGCGCCCTAACCACCTGACCGCCGTCCACAAAGTAAAACAGCCCACCGACTCACCAAATATCCGCGGCGTAAAGTTGCCGCGGACAAATTTATGAGCGCATACTGGAGCTTACCTCACCTGAGCACCCAAAGTACTTCCCCAAGGGTTTGACGAGCCCAGTGGCCACCGGTATCACGATCCTTCGTCGGCATACCATGAATTATCCGTCAAGAATGAACGATCCCATCGCAATGGAGCTGCCTTTAGGAAACATTGGCACGCACCATATGGTCCTGGCTCCACTGGGTTTGTCAAATATTACATGAACGAGTCTGCGAAATTTGAGAGCAAGTCCTTACATTCGTTGACGAAACCGTTGTGACCTGACGCAAGAGGCTATTCATACACCCACTAAATTTGCATCCGCACTATTCCTCAAACGGACGAACAGGGACTACTTGGTGGTTCCACAGGTAAGGCAATGGTATGTAGGAACCCGCGCGGGTAGCGTCGCAAAAGGTGCATTCCGAAATCCCTTCAGTAATGGAGACGGCAAGCAGAAGCACCCTTACAATACAGATCTGGTGGAGCCTAAGAAGCTCTTAAGGTTTGCGAATTGGCAGAAAGGTGCTGCAGTTGTCTGCCTACCGATGGTTTTTCCTTGCGAACCTGAGATTCAGGTGGCGCTACACACGATGAAGTTCGCAGCACTTGCCTGTAAAGTCTGTCAATGCGCAGCAAATTCTGGACCATTCCTTCAGCCATCGGCGCCGGACCGTGTTTCTGGGCTTGTGGTAGCAGTCACAGTCAGGGACAGAGCCAAGGTCATATGCAGAGGAATGTACGGGCTAGCCAAGCCATTTCCTTAGCAGCGAACCGGTACTTATCCAAATAGCTCGATATGTCTCGCCTCCCGCCACAAGCGGTGAAGCTGCGTAACAAACAGAGCCCACTTGGCAGGCTGGTCACCACTTCAAGGAGGGCGTGGAACTAGAGCAGGTCCAACTGCGCCCAGTCCGAGGTCGTGCATGATGAAAATTTAAGGGGATAAATGATGTGGCCAGATTCGGGTACGCTGGAGAGGTCGGAGCATCATCAAGATGTATGTATAGAGAAATACCTATCAAGGTCGTACATTGGGTCATAGAGTTACCGTCTCCATTCAGGCCCCTTGCAGGCTGGGCTCCTAGCAGTCCACTGCATGACAACCTAAGGTTGTTCTATCAGAAGTCGGGAGAAATGTATCAGGCTCACCTATGTGCACGCCCCAGTTTAGGAAAAGGCGACCAAATAGCGGGCTGTCAAGCTTGGTGAACCATTACTCTTACCCTAGTGCCCCCTAAGCAGACCGCTCCTACGCCCTACAACGTAGTTTCGGACCACATGACTCTCAGCGGTACTGACTCACCTGTGTTGTCCAAGCAGACTTGGCGACTGTCCGCCATAAAAAAAATTACGTACAGGAGGACACCGTCCACGTGCGTGCCCATATGCATCGCTCGGAGTACCGAGTTGGTCGTGACCAATGGCATGACGCAGCTGGATGCCCCTCTTATTATGTCGAGGGTCCTGTGGCAAAAAGACTTCAAGAGGGGTTTTGCTAGCGGGCCGGATCTCTCCTTTACTTGGTATCCTTGAGCAGGCTCCGTGACCAGCGCCTTTGGTACCAATACTCCCTTCATGGTCGCTACCACTGCAGAGTCTTCGAACGGTCTACTGTGCTTCACCAACTGCTTTCTGCCTCAGGAAGATGGCAGTCTGGTTGAGAAGGACCTGTGGATAGACGAGCACCGTGGCGTCATATTGGATGCTCAGGTCAGTACCGATTGGACGTGAGGTTATGCGACACTCTCGGCTAACCAAGGACCCGAAAACAGCGAACATTTTATCTGAGAAAACAGAGACCGCACAGGATTGTCGACCTAGGCGGTAACATTCTGAGGTGACATTTAGGGGTCACATCCAACCAACCACCCACTACTGACTCAACCCTTTCTTAGTCCGGGATTCATTGACATTCAGATAAACGGAGGTTTTGGCTTCGATTTCTCTGTGTACGAGGGCGACCAACAATACCGAGATGGTCTCAAGCGCGTGGCAGAGAAAATCGTAGAAACCGGGGTAACTGCCGTCGTGCCGACTATAATCGTTAGTCGCGACATTCCTTCATGGGTGACATTACGGATGGCTGACGTTAGTCTTAGACGCAAGAGAAATCGCTCTATGCTAAGATTCTGAGGCTTCTCCGCCCTTGGTCTCCTCCAAACGCAGCGCATTTACTAGGTTGGCATGCGGAAGGTCCATTCCTTCATATGACCAAACGTGGTGCACATTCACCCCCGCTGATCATCCCGGCCTCGGAAGGTTACAAGACTTTCGAAGCTATATATCAACCGGAAAACCTTACGGATACGGAGGATTGGTTGATGAGAGATGACGCCGGTCAGGATACAGTCGGGGCTCGTATCATCACTGCTGCCCCTGAGATTGAAGGCGTGATGGAAGCCATCCCAGAAGTAAGTAAGAGAGGGATATGCTTTAACATTGGCCACAGGTAGGTCTCTCTCGGGACGGAGGCGCTAGACGTGGTTCTCAACGTTGTGCATCAGTATTTGCTCAACCGACACCGCAACAGCGGCCGTCCAAAATGGGGCCCGTTGCATTACTCATCTGTTCAACGCTATGCCGCAACTGCATCATCGTGACCCTTCGATCATTGGGCTACTGGGGTCTTCTCCCTACGTAGCTGCAGAGCTGGCCAACCTACCGTGTTTCACCAGCAAGACGAAGCCGAAGACGGGATCTTGTACTCCCACGAAAGCGGTTTTCCCCGGGCTTTACGCCTCTGAAGCATTCGACGATATCCGCACACCACCGCAGACTCCAAAGCGTAGGGAATATCACTCTCTGGGGCGTCGTAGTCTTTCGGAAGTGATTTCTTCGCCAAGTACAATGCCGACCACGCCATCTGAGAGCGTATGTTCTGGCGAAAGCGAGAGGATGCCGTTTTCTCCTTTTGAGAGACCGTTCTACGAGTTGATCGTTGATGGCGTTCACTCGCATCCCAATTCTGTCAGGGTGAGAAATTGTCCTGGCATCGCAATGTGGATGACGACTAACGGAACATTCCCAGCTTGCCTACTCTGCGCACCCCGAAGGATGTATTTTGATTACTGATGGTATGCCATGGTCCAGTTGCATTGGAGTATACTCTGACAGGCGTTAGCAATGAAAATTCTTGACCCACATCTCAAGGATGGCACTTACGAATGGCGCGACGGGCGACGATTCTACAAGGATGGCGACAGGCTTTATCTGGAGGGTACGACGACTCTTGCTGGGAGGTGAGGAGTCCTATTTCTATGGTCAACCGCACCTGACTTTTCCGTCGTTGACGTTAAACTCTTTAGTGTCGTCACCATGGACAAATGTGTTCGAAACTTTTCTCGCTTTACCGGGTGCTCTCTCGGGGAAGCCGTCAAGTGTGCGACTCTGAATCCCGCAAAGTAAAGTTCCTGATTGCGCCTAGCGGACGTCCCTGATGACCGTTTGATTTGGTGTACCAGGTGCCTAGGCATTGAGGACAAGAAAGGCAGCCTTAGGGCAGGAGCTCATGCAGACCTTGTGGTACTCGATCGACATGGGGAGGTGCTCAGCACATGGGTGATGGGCAAAATGGTTTGGGAGAGAAATTAGAGGCAGTTTGTCTGTTTAGCTGCGGTTCCGTAGTTGTACCATCCCTGACGGGAGAGGTTATTACGTTTGTTCACTTGGCCTTTACGGATCCAATACACGCGCTAGTCGATCCAGCCCTGTTGGAATGCGACGATCCCACCGCTACTACTCGCATCGGCGACGACTCTCTCTTCTACCAAGGCTCCGACTCGACCAGCTCGTTGCCTACTGAGGAGAAGAATTGCGAGGATCACGTCTGCGTGGCCCATGTCCGACGCCATGGAAGCCCTCGCTCTTAAGGCAGCTATATCTGCATGTACGTGACGATGCCGAGGGGGAAATAGGTTGACCCATATCCACAGGTGCCTCCCTCGCTGCGATGCTCGTGGACTTCTTTTGGTTGTTGCGAGACGAGATCACCTTTGTATGGCCGTAAGTCTGTGCAGATTGACTGGGAAGCCACCAGATAATCAATCGACGCTGCAGCAACGTCCGTCGTCGTCGCATATACGCACTTGTCCATATCATCGAAAGATACCTGGGTTTGGTAGGGCAAGGGTGGGTACTCGACTATGGATATTTCTGTCCGTCTAGCTAACTTCTCTCTCTAAGCTTCAGTGTCTACGTCAGCCTGCGAATCGCCTCTCTCTTGCCCACACCGCCCATTTACTGTAGGATATGGTTCGTATACCAAGCGATCAGTATCCAAATTCTATTGTCATCAATGGAATTCGCATTGATCCATCGGAGTACGTGTCCTCATTGTTCTAGTTTGAGAAGGTCTTTGAATTTTGTCTAGTATATGCTTTGTTTCAAAGGAACTGTTCCATTTTGTCCGTCTTGGTCCTGTTTTGCACTCTTCAGTTATTGTCCCTAGGTGCCAGTGCGTGGCTGGCTATACCCAATACGGAACACTCGGAGACATGTTTTGTCCTCAAACCCAACATCGATACCATTTACTTTGGGTGAGTCCACCGATCACTAAACACGGGCGTGTTCGTTGATATCGAGCAAGGACAACGACTATGGCAACTCATTTAGTCATGTTCTTCATGATTTTTTGGAGGCGTGTCGAACTACCGGTAGAATGGTCCTGTAGCGCTTTTGGACGCGTCGTATTGCGTGACTCCGCACTTTCACCGTTGATCATATCGCGTAAGTCTCGTTATCTAGACGTTCGGCGTTCTGCAGGGCTTACGGGTTCAGTTCTGACGGGCGTCCTCGTGCTCTGTAATACCGGTGTCATTCAAACGTCACTGAACGGCAACATCATTTACTAGTGCGCTGAGTCACCCTCACCAGCGAGCAATTCTGACTCGCGTTCTTACGTAGTTGGCTGTTTTGTGCGATGTGGATATCAGTCAGTTCACCAGATTTTTTTACGGTGATACAAAGTGTACTGACGGCAGATACCAGTTGGGCAGGATTATTGTCAACCATTCCAAGGTTGAGCAGTTAATGGATGCGAGGGGATCAAAGTTGACCACCGAAATCGATCTTGGGGAAACGTCTTTGTCGATATCTGAATCAAGCACTTCCCAGCACGCTGCTGTAGACCTGACATCTACGAGCCAGGTCCAGATCGCGTTAGAAACGTCCAAGGCACGCGATCCCAGTACCTGCAATTCGTTAGAAGGCAACGGCACACCATCATTCGCAGTAGTCAAAGGCAGGGAGGAATCCCCGTCTTCAGGCAGCAGTGATGGCGAGGAAGTAGATCCTTACCCGGCGTCTGCTACCGTTTGATTATCGCTGGTCGACACAGCCTTAAAGACCTTGGGATTAACCTTGTCGCTCAGCTTTTACGTACTTGTAGCCATATTAAACGGTAGCTTGTTACAGTACATACATTAGTGTCACTCTTGCATGACCATACTTTCATGCTTTCTCTTTCTACCCGGCACCTCCTCACGACGTTCGGGCACTCGCAACGGTTCCTCCACATAGCACGAAAATCTCTTGCAATGAATCTGTCATCCATGGCAACGCCGGTACCTCTGAATTTTCAAGCGGGGCCTATCGTCTGGGTGGACTGCGAAATGACCGGACTCAACCCAAAGACAGACAAGCTCCTTGAGATTGCTGTTCTTATAACAAACGGTAACTTGGAACTAGTGGATGATGGCCTCCAATTCGTCATCCAAGCCAAGAAATCTGCTTTGGACAAGTGAGTCCTTCCTCCTATTTAGTCCGTTACCGTCGCCCACCGGACTTGTAGTATGGACGAGTGGTGTAAAACTCATCACGGTCAAGTACGTACATACAGCCAACGTGATTTTAACGCACTGAAACACATACGAAGTCAGGCCTAACCCAAGCTTGCCTCGCATCTCCACACACCAGGGATTACGTCTCCAACGCAGTCTTGCAGTATATCAAAAGATGGGTACCAGAACGGCACACAGGAGTCCTTGCAGGAAATTCTGTTCACGTAGATCGAATGTTTCTAAGTGTAGAAATGCCTGAGGTTGTCGATTGGCTTCATTACCGGTAGGTTCATCACCCAATATCCTCCCCCTATTTCGACTGAACTGTAACGCAGCATTATAGGTGGGTAGACCACTTCCGTTCAACCTCATGTCGCTGATCTGATAACTATCGTAGACGTTTCATCTATCAAGGCATGTCTTTTCAATTCTTCTCTACTTTATTCTCGAGCTGTGGCGTTTCGTAGGAATTGTGTCGTAGATGGTATCCAAATCTCGAGTACCCGAATTTCCTCTCAGGTGGAAGTCATAGGTAAGAGCAAGAATAATTCTGGTTTTCGATATATCGACCAAATTAGGGCCCTCGACGACATCAGGTGCTCGATTAAGGGTTTGTCCGTCCGTGGAGCGAATTGGTTGCCTCGCTCACTCTCCACAGAACTTACTTGGTATCGACAGAATGTCTTCCGCAATCCGCCACTCATTTGATTGCGTGGCTGCTTGTGCCCGCATACTTGGGATGTTATTCACTGAACTGACACCCAGTGTAGTTAGACGGCGTCTTTTTCAAAGCACGTACATATCATCGCGGATCGAGGTTTGAGTGCTTATCTGCTCTTGCAGTAATTCAGTTTCGATGACATTCCCCGACGTCTCTTAGCCCAAGTGCTTAGGGAGGCTGGAGAATTCATCAGGCACTGTCATGTTCTGATCTCTGAGCCTAAGAACAGGGATGGCCAGTACATGATAACTATTAGTTCCCCATCCTGGGGTAGAGGCTATGGATCGGAAGCAAGTCGAACATGCCTGTCAAGCTTTTGGGACCCGCCGGATGCAGTCGCTCCCCTCCTTGGAGGGGAAGCGAACGCCCTCACGGAAAGGGTCCCCGGTGTAGTGTATGATCCACAAAAGGAAGGGATGATCTCTCTGGGGGAAGGAGATGTTTCCCAGTCCTTTTCCAAATGAGTAATTTACCCTTGCATGTTGTGGCGGAAAATGTGACGTCTCGATCAGTGTCGGACGCGACAGTTGTGCTCGTCCCGTTGGGAGTTGCTCGTTCCGCGCCTTCCGTTCTCAAGGTGACCATTTTGTACCGAGTCCTAAGAGATATACTGCATGATGAGAAGGTGGACTAACCCTCCCTCGACTGCTAATAGCATGTAAATCTCCAGATACCAACGCGTCCAAGAGCATAGCAGGTAGTCAAAGGCATGTCGTTCTATTTGGGAATGTGGCCTCAAAAGAAGGCTGAACCTCATCTATACTCCGAGATACGAACCACATGGCCAGAAAATGCTCTCCCAGGGGAAAGAGACTTCTTAGCAACTGGAGCATAGCAGCCAACGGCCAAGTTTGACCCTAGTGAAGATAATGGGTCCTCGAGACGGACCTTACCAACGCTCGGACTGTACACAAATGCGTGCCCTGGCATGTAGGTATCACAAATCCAAGCTTTTCGGCGCGTTTATGGTATTCTGTTATACTTCGCGCTGATATTCTGCAAAGAACGTCAGGAAAGTCACCCGGAACATTGAGTAAGCGAAAAAAAAAATTCTAGCCCGCCTTGGCGAATGAAAAGCCTGGGCAGAAATGACGTTCGCGGTGGACCTGAACTATATCCTGGTACGACATGTCCGTCCCTCGGTGAACACTCTTTGGTTCTGACGCTCCGCCTAGCACTACTCGCCGACAAAGAGGATATCTCGTTATTCACGCCTGAGGTTCGCGAGTCGGATCCTTCCGTCACCCTTGACAATGATGGCGATGAACGTTCCATAACACTGAAGCTAGTTGAATCACTTGCAGAAGGAGCCGTGCGAACCCACCCAGGAATACGACAACCTGGCAGACAAGGCTCGCTCGACATGATTGGCATAGTAAGGTTCCAAAGCGGTGCGAGGACGTCTCCACAGATAAGGTGACAGCGACAAAGGGTATGGTCCAGACCAGTCTACACCTATTGCCGATACTATGTGGAAGCTATCTCCTATCAAGCAAGCCAATATATGATAGCGGTACGTATGTATACCGCCACTGGAGAAGCAAAAATGAGAAACAATTGAACCTGCCATTAGGTGCGTCCAGTGTTATCGGTGTGATCTTTCCGGACATCATTCTAGTATCGAGTTTCCTCCCAACCTGACTGTTTCTTCCGCATGTCAGAGAGTGTGTAGTCAAAGGACAGGGTGGTGTCGCCGGGGTACGCAATTGCTTGACCTACGGTGTCGAAGCAAAGGTATACCCCGATTCTAATACTGTGCTCTGCGAGTTCATAGTCATCACATATCAATCGAATCAACGTATTGACACTTTGAAAGCGCAATTTGTGCAGTATCCAGTCACATGACCACTGGCTATCCAATCCTAGTTTTCATTTATGGAACTAACTAGCAACCTCTAGGTTGATCTAAACCGAACAGTCAATTGCTACATACACGACGACATGATATCGTTCCCACACCGAGGGCCATTACTCCATACCACCCGCCAAACCAGCTGCAGCTGCCTCTCCACCAAGTCCAACTGCAGCTGCCTCACCAGTGCGAAGTGCACCACCGGCAGCGTGCTCAGCCAGCGCCTGCTGAGCTCGCTCGACTTCTTCCTGTACACGTTCGATTGATTTGAAGTATTTGACAGTCTTAACATGAAGCTCTGTACATTCCACCCATGGCAGCAAACGAGATTGGTCAAACGGCAATGGGAGCGGCAAATCGATAACCAGTTCGGTGGGCAGCATAAGGGGTAAACAAAAGAGGTGACGTACCCGCAGTAGCATCCTCATCAACGACAATCAGAGCCCAAGGGTGCAGTTGAAGCGCAGAAAGTGTCCACTATTGTAACAAGTCATCGAGACGGGGTCAGGTACGCAAGGAAAGGAGATGAGACACTGAAGTGTCCCCATTCTTGCCAGAACATTCCACTCACCAAATGGTTGACTCCACCTTCAATGGCTTGGCTGAGTGCTAGCGACTTGCGAAGGCCAGTGACGACCACTACAACCTCACGGGCCTCGAGAACGGTGGCGACGCCAACGGTGAGAGCCATACGAGGGACAGCAGATACGTCACCATTGAAAAAGCGAGCATTTGCAAGGATGGTATCATACGCGAGGGTCTTAATACGCGTGCGAGATGCAAGAGAGGAGCCTACAAAGAATTGTTCAATAAAGTAAGAGAGTCAAGACGGAATTGAAAGAACCTGGTTCATTAAAGGCGATGTGTCCGTCTTCCCCAATACCCGCCAGGAAAAGTTCGATGCCCCCATATTGCTTTATGCGCGACTCGTACGCGTTGCACTCTCCGACGAGGTCGGGTGCATTGCCGTTGAGGATATTGACCTGCGATGGGGGGATGTCGACTAGTTACCGGGAGTCAGGGATCGATAACGATATAAAAAAGGCCTCAAACACACTATGTGAGAAAAATTCCCGGAACATGAAGGTATGGTAGGACTCGGCGTGGTCGCTAGGCAAGCCAACGTATTCATCCATGTTGAATGTAACGACATGCTTAAAGCTGCGATGTACACGTGAATCAAATAGGATGGGAGTAGTGGAGGTGCAGCTACGTACGATACTTTGCCCTCTTTGTGGAGTTTGATGAGCCTCTGGTAAGTGGGTATAGGAGATGAGCCTGTTGGGAGACCAAGTACAAACGGTTTCTCTGCTGTCGGAGAAAAGTCATTTATGCTGGGAGGAGGTCAACGACGAGCGCCGACTATAAGAGCAATTGCCACAAACCGCTTGGCAATGTAGTTGGCGATATAGTCACCGACCGCTGCAGGGTCATCGCGAATGATAAGGCCTGTTGTGCGAGTGAGCTTGGACAGAGAATGCCTATGAGACTACTGACGCATGGTTGCTGTAGAGCGGAGAGAGACGGAGCCTCCACCGAGGGTATCTTGTAGGAGAGCGACATAGGGGGGTCACGTGGAACTGGACCACGTTCGCGGAGCACGCACTCACCGCTGATTGGACGTCTTCGCGATGAGGTCAGGTATTGCCTTCTAAAGTGACCTTCAAGTTCTACACGATGATTCTTATATGATAAGCATCATTGGGCAAACAATGGCATAATACATCGAAGGAGATAAATCCGATGGGCCTAGTAAACGTATCAGTTGTCCTACGCCCTAAGTTGTGCACGGAGGTTCGCTTCCAAAGGTCCCCTCGGGCGAATGAATTGTACATAAGCACCATCCCTTCGGTAATGCATCAGCGTGCGAGAAATAATCCAGTAAAAAGGGAGACGTACTGTAAGACCCTCTTCTCTTCCTTGAGCCTCTGATACTCCTCACGATCCACGTTTGTAAACCCCCATTTCTTCGAAACAATGATTTTCTGGCGACCTGGGAACTTGTAGCGTGCACGACGGAGAGCCTCCTGGATGACGTGTGCATTGGAATCTTTGCACCGGATGGACAGAATAATCTGCCCAATATTCACACGTGCTACAGTGCCATAAGGCTTTCCCCAAGCACCACGCATGCCCGTCTGCAGCCTGAAAGGAAGGTCATTACCAATCACGTATGGTGGGATTACAAATCCAACATATAACCGCCCACCCATAGGTGGGAAGTTATGAGGCAAAGCAAGTCACGAACCTATCGGCTCCAGCACATGACAACATCTTATTGATACGGAGGACATGGAAGGGGTGCACACGGACACGCAAGTGGAACGAATCCTTGCCAGAGGTCTTTGTGACATACTTGTTGGCACAGATCCGGGCGGCCTCCAGAGCTTCGGAGGAGAGCTGCTCATACTCGTCCGAGACAAGGTGGCAGCAGAAAGGAAACTCGTCCACAGAGGCACGTTTTCGACCTAGATCGAAAATACGAATCTGCTAAGGTATCAGAGATTACTGAGCCAATCGCAGACAAAAACGGACGTGCCTTGGGGTCTGGGACACCGCGGTTGTAGCGGGATTTGGGATATGGCTTGTTCTTGCAATAGCGGTAGCAGCGAGCGGGACGACGACCCATTTTTTCAAGGAGGTGAGTGAAGCGTACCGAGTCTGAGAAATCGTCTCCGCCGAATCACTCTTCCGGTAGATGCCGCAGAACTGTACAGTAAATGCTCAGTCAGCCGGGCTGTCCCTTTTTGGCCACTTTGCCACCACGTGGCGAATCCAAATGGACGGCACGTGATCCCACTGGATCGACATGTACCATCTGCTCAAGGGCTTACACGAATATCTTACGAGGTAAAGACGACCACGTTCAGTTTCACAGACTGTTGAGTTACGCAGAAAGGAAGAATTCTCAGTGATTATCATTGGCCTTGATGGTGCTGGGAAGACGGTTGGTACCACGACTTCTCAAGTATTTGGTAGCGCTAAATCTCCTGTGCCCTCGCAGACATTTTTGGAAAAAATCAAGACTCTATACAATGACACTCCAGGCCTTGAGCCCTCTCAGATTGGACCTACTGTCGGGCAAAATAGTATGTTGCGACCCTTCAGTGGAGCTGGTGAATGATATCCATGTCTCACTACCTGAAATTCGTTACAGTGGGAAAGGTTTCTCTCCCATCTACGATCCTCAACTTCTTCGATCTTGGTGGTCAACGTGGCATGCGTTCCATATGGCATCGTTACTACGATGACTGCCATGCCGTCGTATACGTGATAGATGCTCAGGACCGTGAGCGACTAGGCGAGGGGTGGGAAGTCTTCGGTGAGTTCACTTCCGCGCGCCCAACGCGTTCACAGTGATACACGTTTTCCGAACTAGATTCAGTATTATCTGCTCCTCAAATCCTTAATGTCCCGCTTCTCCTACTCGCAAACAAGCAAGATTCACCTGATAGTCTATCTACCACCGAGATCAGGCATGACTATGACGCTTGGGATCGACACAGGCGAGAATGTGCAAGGAGGCGATATGGGGAAGACGAAGACGCGGAGCTGGAACGGAGACGACAACGTATCGCTAGCTTAGACGTGATGGGTATATCGGCGCTCAATGGGTGAGTCGGGACGTATGCTGCCGTATATTTTCTACTCAAAGTCTTGCTTTGGGGCTGTGCAGACAAGGTATACGTGAAGCCGTAGATTGGTTGTTTTTGCGCGTTCAGAACAGCAGACGGTAAGGGTCCACTTATGCGTGGTCTGTCTTTGGGGCAAGTGTTCACCAGCAGTTCAGGGACGTTGATAACAAACCTTCGAAAGGCAACTGGTGATTTATGAGAACATATGCGAACGTCTTAGTACCGCTTCAGGATGTTTTAACCGACCCTGCTTTGAAATCGGCTTTCAACCTGCACAGTTACATGGGCTGCCAACCTCGGAGTCGACGAGCTGCATTTACAGGATCTTAGATTCTGCAGCGGGTCCCAGTGCGCCCACGCAATCAGCAGCCAAATGACAGGACGTTAATAGTGCATGCTACCCCGTAGACGTTCTGCTGCTTAACAGTGACTGCGCCATCACAGCATGTACATCTATACATCTGTCCTGGCATAGCTCCATGCACTGTCGCAGAGATACGGATATAGTCACCATGTCGAGTACCATGAAAAAACAGAACGTCACCTTCAGTGCACCTTGAACGCTCACCCTGCCTGACTGATACACATTCGTAATCGAAGACAAAGCAGGCATGCATGCCAGGATGACCGTGCCGTCTGCTGCTGCTGCCTCTTTTTCGACGGGGTCCAAACGGATTTCATCCCCTCGTACGCCCTACTAGGTCAATGACATTGCGATGACCATCCCAGTCGCCGAACTCACTGCAGAGCAGGATGCTACGAGACCCAGCATTTCGATACCTGCATCAGCCAAAGCAGTACTTGCCGCGATCGACCCGGAAGCTATGCAGCCCTCAATCCCGTCATTTTCTATAACAACAATGAAGACGTCGATCGTGGATTTCGGGAATAGTTCCAAACATATGGACGAAACGATTGACTGATAGACCGCGATGGCAACAGCTCTGTCTTCTGCATCCTTCATGGGCCAATCAATCAACGAGTCTGAAAGTCATGCCAGGCACGTACACGGAGTGGAGATCTCCTTCGTACACAGGAGAAGGGCGCGAACTTGACTTCCACGTTCAGTCGACCCCTTTCACTATATGTTGTCGTTTTTGACTGTCGTGGGCCGTACCTGGAACGAAGCCAAGGTCAACACTACGGAGGGGCTGTAGAGTACGACACACGAACACCGCGCATGCGAGCTTGGTCTTCTCTGTTTCGATGTATGCAGAACCGTTTGCCTGACTCACCAATCCTGGCTGCAAAACTGGATCAATGAAGCCGTCAACGCCGGGTGATCAGCACAACAAAGTCGTACAGATAGGTCGTATGTCCGCCAATCCTCGACCGTGCTTTACCGTCCAACCAAGCTCAGCGTCGTCCTCTTCGTCAAATACAGGCGAAAACGATTCCTCAGGTCCATTGACGCGTCTCCGGTCGAAAGTGCTCTGTGCCATCGGTCGAGTTGAAAGGAAGATGCTCGCTTACGTAATCCACTACCTTCATGAAGTTCTCCTTCACCCTCGCCAATAAGGGCGCGAAACCAGCCGGGACAGCCCCGCCCCTCAAACCCTTCGCGTCCCTCGACGACGACGTGTCTGTTGACGCCGCGCCAACCGCAACAGACAACAAGGATGTCTCTGCAAACAAAAGGTTGATTGCTCAGAACGTCGAGTCCTCCAAGGCCGCGCAGAAGCGCATGGAGAAAGAGCTCAAACTAGACCCCACGACCTACCAATATGATGAAGTATGGGATGTAATTCAGGACGTTAAACAGAAACAGAAGGAAACCAAGAAAACAGATGTAAAAGTAGGTGTGTTCCATACTTCGATGGCCATTGGCATTTCATGATACACTCTGCTAGCCGAAATATATCGAAGGATTGCTAACTTCCGCTGCGACTCGCAGACTAGATCGCCTGAGAGCCGAGGAAAAGATGCTGCAGCACGAACGGCAGATGGAGGGTGATGAATTCGCAGATAAGGAATCATTCGTCACGCAGGCTTACAAGGATCAAATGGAAGAGGTCCGGAAAGCCGAAGAAGAAGAAAGACAACGCGAAGGTGTGTTTTGTATCTCTCTCACGCTCTACCTTGACTATAACCAAGCTTTAGAGGCCGAGAAGAAGAATAAGAAAGGGCTAACGACTGGCATGGCTCACTTTTACCGCAAGCTACTCGAGGAATCAGAGCAACAGCATGAAGAGGCCGTTGCAGCTGCATCTGCGCCAAAACGAATCATCGGTCCTCAAGGTCCAAACCTGACGATCACCAAACCACCCGACATGGCTCCCCGGTCAGACCTTGAATTGGCACGAATAGCACAAGAACAGGGGAAGGACGTGGAGCTCAATGACGACAACATAATTGTTGACAAGCGTGAACTCCTTTCGGCTGGTCTCAATCTCGCTGCCCCAAATACGCGACGTTTGGGCCTACAGCAGCCTCTGCGGAAGGTGGGACAAGATGAATCCGCACTAGCCGTACACAGAGGCGTTGGAACAGCTGCGAGTAGACGAGAGGTCAACGAACGACGAGCACGAGAAGTTCTCCGCCAAATGGAGGAGGAACAGGAACGGTTAGTGAAAGCGAAAGCCAAGGCAGAAGAGGAAGCTACGCAGAGAGTGGCACAGAAGAGAAACTCAGAGTACGATATCCAGGATGCGAGGTCGCGGTACTTGGAGAGGAAACGGCGAAGATTAGAGGAGGGGGACCAGGTCGCAGTTCATACCCTGTAGTGTTCGGTGCATTATGTACTTACGTCAGCATTAATTATCTCTTTGCCCGAGATTTGTAGTCGCAGTGGATGTGGCGAGTCAGACTTGCCAATATACTATCGTTCTCGCATCTCCACATCGGTGCCCGTCTGGCCCACACTGCAGCCATGACCAGTGTAAACAGGACTGCCCATCCGTTCGATAAGAGCCGCTTAGAGGCTCTCCTCAATCGTCGATTTTTCTACGCCCCTGCGTTCGAGATCTACGGAGGCATGTCTTCTCTGACATCCCTCTCCTTTGCCCAACTAACCCACAGTTCTAGGCGTAGCTGGGTTATATGACTACGGTCCCCCCGGTTCTTCTCTTCAAGCCAACATCATCGCCGAGTGGCGTCGACATTTCATCGTAGAAGATCACATGCTTGAGCTCGATACGACGATCATAACACCTGCATCGGTTTTCGAGACTTCTGGTCACGTCGCTCGCTTCGCTGACTGGATGGTGAAGGATGAAGTAACTGGAGACGTTCTTCGTGCCGATCACCTTGTCAAAAACGTCCTCCAAGCGAGACTCGCAGCAAACTTGGAGGCAAGGGGCCTTGCAGCAGACAAAGACAAGGAAGACGAGAAGACGAAGAAGAAGAGGAAAGTCAAGACGGCTGCTGTGCAGTTGCCGGACGAGACCGTGAAGGAGTACGAGAGCATCCTTGCTCGGGTGCGTTCTTTATCATCATCTTGATGGCTTGTGCTTGACGCGTTCGCTATGTGTCGGGTAACTTAGTTAGACAATTACTCTGGACCGGAGCTAGGTCAGTTGTGCAAGACTCACGATATCCGCAATCCAGACACCGGAAACCAAGTTGGCGAACCCCAGCAGTTCAATCTTATGTTCGCGAGTAGCATCGGTCCCACCGGTCAACATCCTGGGTATGGTCTCGTGATCTCCTTTTCCGCCGTCGTTAATAGCTCGCTCTCAGTTTCCTCCGTCCGGAAACCGCACAGGGCCATTTCCTCAATTTTTCGCGCCTGCTCGAATTTAACAATGGCCGGGTTCCTTTTGCATCTGCCCAGATCGGGAAGTCATTCAGGAATGAAATTTCTCCGCGTGCCGGTCTCCTTCGAGTGCGTGAGTTCACTATGGGCGAGATCGAACACTACGTCGACCCTGAAAGCAAAGGCCATGTCCGATTCCCTGATATTCGCTACATCGTACTCCCCCTTCTCGACCGCTCCGTACAGCTCTCTGGATCCGTCCAGGTGACCCAAATGTCCATCGGTGAAGCTGTCGACAGGGGCATGGTAGCTAACGAAACGCTAGGCTATTTCCTTGCCCGTATCTACCTCTTCTTGCTCAAGATTGGCATCGACCCGCGAAGACTAAGATTCAGGCAACACATGGCGAACGAGATGGCACACTATGCAACGGATTGTTGGGATGCCGAAATCGAGAATTCTTCCGGCTGGATAGAGTGCGTCGGCTGTGCCGACCGCGCTGCTTACGATCTTTCAGTTCATTCGGCACGCACTGGACATCCACTGGTCGTCCGTCAAGCCCTCAAAGAGCCAATAGTTACCGAGCGAGAAGTACCCGAATTCAACAAAAAAGTCCTTGGAAAGACACTCGGTCGGGATGCTGGCCTAGTGCAACGTGTCGTTGGGGAGATGAGTCAGGAAGAGCTCGTTAGGTTGAAGGGAGAGTTATCCCAGGGGTAAGTTTCACCAGCGAATCGTATCTTTCGTAATTTGCTAGACATCGTATCCTTCTTCCTTGTCCGTGGACAGGTCGACGACAATACCTGCGGACGAGAAACAAATCGTTCTCACTCCTGAGCTACTCACGATAGAACGAAGGACGTTTAAACAATCCAGTGAGTTCTATCTGGTCATTCTTCTCCTGCCGATCCGAACGTGCTTCAAGTCCGCGAATTCACTCCGAATGTTATCGAGCCGTCGTTTGGCTTCGGACGCATTTTATATTCGCTTCTTGAACACTCTTTTTGGTGCAGGGAACAGGATGTCGAACGTGGTGTAAGGGTTCACGCGTTGTTCTTGCTATCGCCATGATACACAACGTCCATGCAGGTTCTTTCGCTGCCCCCTCTAGTTGCGCCAACAAAAGTCCTCATAGTACCTCTGAGTGCGAAAGAAGAATTCGACCCACTTATCGAGGAAGTTTGTGCGTACTTCGTCAACTTCACGCCGAACTTGGGTTCACATAACATCCAGCTACGAAACTCCGCAGAGGTGGTATATTCTCCCGCGTCGACGATTCCAATACGTCGATCGGAAAACGGTATGCCCGCAATGATGAGCTTGGCACGCCATTTGGTGTCACGCTCGATTTCGCCTGTAGGTGGTCGTCACTGAAGGAACGCATGCCGGATTAACAGTCTCACTTGCAGCACTTCAAAACCGGACGATGACACTCCGGTAAGTCATATATGGAATTCGTCCACTCCAGAGCACGAGCACGCCGTTAACACTTTGTTGTCCCTCCATGGCAGTGAACGCGATACGACCGACCAACTCATAGGATCTATCGACGACGTCATCGCGGTAGTAACAGACCTGGTCCAGGGAACGCTCACTTGGGAAGACGCATGCACACGCCTTCAGGTATACGACGGTGTGCAAGCCGTCGAGTAGACTCGTGTATACAATCTATAACCTGATGCATATCCATTTGAGTCAGTAGAGTAGACCACCGTATTACTGTGTACAAGTGAAGCACAAAACGTCGTAGATGCAAACGCAAGAGTCGAACGGCAATATTGTAAGTAAAACGACGAAAATGCTTTGTCCGGGAAGTTTCCTCCTAGAGTGTTTGAGAAACCGGCATTTTGACGAGACTTCAAGCTTCAATTGCCAAACCAGCTGGACCACCAACATTGGGGGGGTAGGCACAGGCCGACACAATCACCGGAAGATAACGAAATAGTTTCGAAGGCTTCAAGAGCGTCAAGCGGAGGAAATGGACGTATGTAGCTTTGTACTATTGGAATGGCCCATAAAAAGGTAGGCTTTGCCAGGGTTCGAACCTGGGTTTCGGGAAAGAGTCCACCGAATCAAAATCCCGAGTGATGACCACTACACTACAAAGCCAGTGGCACCATCAGACCTGGCATGTGCGTCATTGCGGTATAGCCCTGGTATGTTCCCACATTGAGGGTCGCTTTCGTGGCCTGGCCTTCTTTGGCACTCGTGGCCGTTGGGCATTAATCAGGGGTCCCCAGTGCGGTAGATGGAGATGGGGTTGGAAGGGTAAGCCACAGTAGTCAATGAAATGATACCCAGAATAGGAGTCGGACAACAGGGGCGAAGGAGAGAAAACGTCGTCTTCGAGATCAAGTTTACCACCTAGAGTGGTGGTGGGAGCCCATGCTGTCCTTCGGAGTACTGGCAACACAAGTCGAAGAAGAATGCGGGATTCACTGGAGCCAGAGAGTAGGAATAAGAAGATGAGTACAAGGAGGTACTTGGTGAAAAAAGCAAGGCGACGACTCGGAAACGGCGGCTGGATGGGTGAGTAAAGGACGACCCTCAGGGGCAGAGTCGACTGAGTGAGGCCCTACCTTTCATGGGTAGAGTAAACGACGTCAACAGCTGTGTCTGCATGCGACTACATGCAGAGTTACCTTCAGATGGGCCATTGTTGCGATTTCTGAAGTACTGGGACTCGAGTAAAAACGTGTATGTACTAATGTATATGTTGCTGTGAGGTGGCGCGAACAGTATTAGCAACGACTTGCGCAGCTCGCACTCGGTCAAAATACTAGGTGACTGACCCGTCGCCAAGGTGCATCCTACGCTGTCTGTCTCGATCGCAGTCCGCCCGAGGACACGTCAACTTTACCATGGACAGCGAGGAATCCTTCGTTGCCTTGGTCAATGCTGCTAACCCTGCAGCCTACAAGTCCACTTCTCCAGCTCAAGGTTCAAGCAGTCAACATCCTCCTACTTATCCACCATTCGCGAATGCACAGTCTCGGTCTCAACCCGCGCCCAGTTTGATGGATCCTTTCTTCGATGATGACGAAGATCTTCTGGACTTGTCTCCGGCCACCACCCCACGTCCCATGCAGTCCCAGGAAAGCGGCCTTCCTCTCACCCATGCAGCTGCCCCACCTGCGGGGCTGGACTCGCCGTCCCCATCGTTACCTACGCACGGTGCTGGGCAACCATACGGTTGGAATTTCGAGAGCCAAGCTACGTTTCCGGGAAACGCGTCATTTCCGGGGGCACCGTCGGCCCAAAGGAAACATACGATTCGCAGACGAAAGAAGTGGAAGTGGAGATGGCCTTGGGAAAAGGAGATACAGCCTACAGGCGAACGCGTAATTGTCCTCAACAATTCTGCTATGAATATCGATTTTTGCTCGAACTTCGTTTCGACAAGCAAGTACAATGTCGTTACATTCACCCCAAAGTTTCTCAAAGGTGGTTTTGAGTCTTTGATCCGATTCCCATTTGCTTATGCCATATGCAGAGCAATTCTCCAAGTATGCAAACGTGTTCTTTTTGTTTACCGCCTGTATACAACAAATACCTGGTGTCTCGCCGACCAACCAGTATACGACTATCGCCCCATTAGCCGTTGTGCTCCTTGCCTCTGCTTTCAAGGAAGTACAGGAAGATATGGTCTGCGCTTTCTTCGTCACCAGTGATATTCATCTCAACATTTTCCCAGAAACGCCATCGTTCGGATTCTGAACTCAACGCTCGTGGCGCCAAGGTCTTGAATGAATCATTAGGGTTTGACCCGCGTCCGTGGAGGGACATTCGGGTGGGCGACATCGTCAGAGTCGAATCCGACGAGTTTATTCCCGCTGATCTCGTTCTCATTTCTTCCTCGGAACCCGAGGGTCTCTGTTATATCGAGACCTCCAATCTCGACGGGTATGGTTTAGTACTGATATCTTCATTAGCCAGGTCGCTCATTCTTACTCAGGGAGACGAACCTCAAAATTAAGCAGGCCTCACCTCAAACGTCTTCTCTTACCTCTCCCGCGCTGGTTGGTCGTCTTCATGGCTCTCTGCGCTCCGAACAACCCAACAATTCGCTTTATACGTACGAGGGAACCCTTGACCTCGTGACGGATGCCGGCATGCCAAAGCAGGTCCCGCTAGGTCCAGACCAGCTCTTGCTTCGAGGAGCACAACTTCGTAATACGCCTTGGGTTTACGGGCTGGTCGTTTTCACTGGTCATGAAACGAAGTTGATGCGTAACGCAACGTGAGTCCTGGGAACTGACATGTGGTGGTCTTTCTGATGTGCATTCGTGCTTGCTGCCCGATAGCGCTGCCCCTATCAAGCGTACGGCAGTGGAAAAGCAGGTCAACGTGCATATTATCTTCTTGTTTGGCTTCCTCCTTGCGCTCTCGATCGGTTCAACAATCGGCGCTTCCATAAATACCGTAAGTGTCGTGAACAATGCCTGAATGCTACGTATATTTCTTCTACTGACGCAACCGCAACACTTACTCGTGGTAGTGGTTTTTATCGACTCAGCAATGGTATTTATTCCAAACCAGCTCATTTACCGGTCGAGGTATGCAACATCATCAGTGCTCCTATCCTCGTGCTAATCTTTTGTAGCCAAGGCCTTTGCCGAAGGTTAGCTCCTCCCATGTGCCGTGTGGCGAACATGCTGACACCTCGGTTTCTTCCATTGCGATCTCCACATTGACGTCCAAGATATTCTCACGTTTATCATCCTTTATAATAACCTCATTCCAATATCCCTCATTGTTACAACTGAGGTTGTGAGACTCCAGCACGCCGCACTCATCAGCGCCGACCTTGACATGTACTACGAGGTGCGCGACACGCCGGCTGTCGTGAGAACGTCTTCTCTGGTAGAGGACCTCGGGCGTGTCGAGTTCGTATTTGCAGATAAGACAGGAACGTTGACCAGGAACGAAATGGTGTTTCGGGCGGCCAGTATCGGGGGAATACCATACGCCGAGGAGGTGGATGAGGGGCGCGCTAGCGAGGAAGATGGAAGAGAAACGTGGAGGACATTTGCAGATCTTCGTGCGTTGTTGGAGGGTTCCAGTGGGAGGAGTGACATGGAACGTTCTGCAAGCGGCGGCGAACAAGAGCGCGAGCGTGCAACAGCAGTTGCTCATGAATTTATGACGCTCTTGGCAGTTTGCCATACCGTGATACCTGAGGTACGAGACGGTAAAATTCACTACCAGGCAAGTAGTCCCGATGAGGCAGCCCTCGTGGCTGGAGCGGAGCTTCTGGAGTATCAATTCCATGTAAGGACTCTTTTTTTTACAGGCACCTGGCTGATAAAACTATTTTGCAACAATCTTCTGTGAGTGGGCCATTAGACTCGCAAGCCACGCTCCGCCTTTATCAACGTTCGCGGTTCCCCTGTCGAGTACGAGATTCTGAATGTATGCGAGTTCAACTCATCGCGAAAGCGCATGTCAACCGTTGTTCGCGCACCCGACGGCAAGATCAAATTGTACTGCAAAGGCGCCGACACGGTAATCCTTGAACGTCTTGGGAAGCACCAAACATTTACTGAGAAAACGCTTTCACATCTTGAGGTAAGAAGTCGGTTCTGCAGTATTTTACTTCATACAGATCCCTTCAATTTTCTCTTCATTTGAAAGGACTACGCGACAGAAGGGTTGCGCACGCTCTGTATAGCCTATCGCGACGTCCCTGAAGCTGAGTATCGTCAGTGGTCGACGATATACAATCAGGCCGCTGCGACGCTCAGCGGGCGCACCGAAGCACTCGACAAGGCAGCAGAACTTATTGAGAAGGATCTCATATTACTTGGCGCGACGGCAATCGAGGATAAACTTCAGGAAGGCGTCCCAGATACTATCCACACGTTGCAGATGGCGGGAATCAAGGTACGTCAGCGATAGAACATCGACCCTGGAGTGTTCTTAGTCGGGATATGAAGGTTTGGGTATTAACAGGCGATCGGCAAGAGACAGCGATAAACATTGGCATGTCCTGTAGACTAATTGCAGAGTCTATGAATTTGGTGAGTCGGCGAGCCACTTCTTGCCTTGCTGAAATTGAGAGCCTTGCAAGGTCATTGTGAACGAGGAAACATCCCATGATACCAGCGAATTCATATCCAAGCGGCTTTCGGCTATTAAAAACCAACGGAGTACCGGAGAACTGGAGGATCTTGCGCTTATCATTGGTGGGTCATTTTCCGGTGCTTGCATTTGTTGGTTCCTATAGCCTGGTTTGCAGATGGAAAAAGTCTCGGTTTTGCACTCCAAAAAGAGCTATCCAAGTCCTTCCTTGAACTTGCGCTGCTTTGCAAGGCTGTCATCTGTTGTACGTCCATTACAAGATCGCGATGGTTCTGTAGCTGAGCACTCTCGGAAGGCCGTGTTTCTCCCCTTCAGAAAGCCCTTGTTGTGAAACTAGTGAAGAAGAACCAAGACTCGATTCTTCTTGCAATAGGTGATGGCGCCAATGATGTGAGCATGATTCAGGCCGCACACGTTGGAGTAGGTATATCAGGACTTGAGGTACGTCGTGTAGCTGATGTATGATAACCCAACTGTAAATTGTTTTGGTCGTAGGGTCTTCAAGCTGCCCGATCTGCTGACGTGGCAATATCCCAGTTTCGTTACCTCAAAAAGCTCCTACTCGTCCATGGAGCTTGGAGTTATCAGCGGTTATCCAAGCTTATATTGTGTCCGTCTTCTCTTGACAAGCGTTTTCGTGTCATGTACTGACACTAATCGCCTTGTATTACTAGACTCATTCTACAAGAACATTTGCCTCTACATGACTCAATTTTGGGTGTGTCCTAGAGCTTTTGGATTCGAGATCGAGGCGCTGACTTCCCCTTCAGTACTCGTTCTTCAACAATTTTTCTGGTCAGATTGCCTACGAATCTTGGACAATCACATTCTATAATGTCCTGTTTACTGTCCTTCCGCCTTTTGTCATCGGTATTTTTGATCAGTTTGTGTCTGCGCGGGTCTTGGACCGATATCCGCAGTTGTACATGCTGGGCCAGCAGAACGTGTTCTTCACGAAGAGTGTGTTCTGGTTATGGATTGCCAATGCGCTGTATCACAGTTTGGTACGTGTACTGAAAGTTCGTGCGAACCTTCCTTACGTCAGGTCCCGGTGCAGATTCTCTTTGGGTTCTCCGTCATCATCTTTTGGGGTGACCTGAAGCAAGCGACCGGGCTTGACTCGGGGCATTGGTTCTGGGGAACGACGCTATATCTCATTGTACTCCTTACTGTCCTCGGGAAGGCTGCTTTAATCTCAGAGTGAGTTCTTAGCTCTTATGTATACAAATCCCTTCTGACCTCTGTACAGTTTGTGGACTAAATACACCGTCGCTGGTAAGTTACCCTGACATCGATCGAGACAGTGACCGAATTTTACTCCCGTAGCTATCCCGGGCTCGTTCGTGTTTACGATGATATTCCTTCCTCTATACGCATGGATTGCCCCTCTACTCGGATTTTCTACCGAGTACAGTGGGCTTGTCCCCCGGCTGTGGACAGACGCGGTCTTTTATTTCATGCTCCTACTCGTGCCCTTTATCTGTCTCGCTCGAGACTTCGCTTGGAAATAGTGCGTGTGCATCGATTCTTCACGGGTTCCCGCCTGACGAATGAATCGTTAGCTATCGTCGTACATACATGCCATTGTCGTACCACATCGCCCAGGAACTGCAAAAGTATAATATTCCCGACTACCGACCTCGTCAAGAGCAGTACGTCACATCTAGTCTGATCCTCTACGATATCCTGGTCCACTGATATACTTTGCAATGTATAGGTTCCAAAAGGCCATCAAGAAGGTACGCGCCGTTCAGAGGATGCGACGCAACCGCGGTTTTGCATTTAGTCAGACTGAAAGCAATCGTCAAGACCAGGCACGACTCATACGTGCGTACGATACGTCGAAGTCGGAGGCCCGGCCATCTGGTTACTAAATGTCGAGTTTCGTTACTTTTGGCATGGGGCGTACCGCTTGCAAGGTACGGAGAGATTTAGTGTAGGCGATTGCAGACTGTATTCTAGTCACACGGTCTTAATGGAAAGGACTCAGAGCCGAAACTCACTTCACGGAGTTCAGATGACCTCTCGCCATAACAACGATTCCGAATTTGCATGCGTCCGATACTTCTGTTTCCTGACTACGAAAAGCATTTACTCAGAAGATCTGACTTGCATGGCTGTGCGTCGCGTCTCTAATTCATCGGAGTACGCCCCTCAGCTTCCACAACCTTAATCCCCGCCGTCGCCTCGGTCGCCTTGTCACATTACTACTTATCCAGTAACCTTTCGTGCCATGGACAGTAGGTTGCGAGACATCAAGCACTAGGACTTCGCGGAGGGCCGGCGACGGTATTCTCCTCGGAAGTTTGAGGACATAAATAATACCACAAGAACACCGTCAGCAGCCGCAGCTAGTATATGAGGCCGAACGTACATACTGCTCTTCTAATAATTTCATCCCCCAGATGTACAAACTCTGGTAAGGCGACAGCGTAGTGGTATCAGAGAGTATAACCTCTGGGAGGGGAGATTAGTGGAGTCTGGCGCATAATCCTAAGGTGCCGATCATCGACGAGAAGGGCTCGTTCTTTAAAAACATGGCGAGGATGATCGGCGCTGGCGTAAATAGTTGTCTTCGATGAACCTGCGTGAAATCTATGCCCCCTCGCCTGTGCCTCCGTAATTCAAAATTTGGAAGCGATGGCAACAGTGTCACCGCACTTTAAAAGGGCAGGCCTGTTCATGAAAGGTAAGGTTGAGTCGTTGGACGGCAGGCCGATTGCACAGGGCGTCTCCCGTACGAAGTTCAGAGCCATAAACATGCGACATAACCTTCTCACCGAAGATTGCATTTGTATGTGACATGTAGCGCATGGTCGTCTAACGAATTGGATATGTGCAGCCGCGGAAAATACACCGGGGAGATATCAGGGAGTACGCCGTGGATAGTTGATAATGGACATTGGAAACGCGACGGACGTACCTATAGCCTCCGACGTTGCCTCTGTCCAGCCGCCACGGACGAGGAAGCGGTGTAGCAACAATGCCCACTGCACTCGCTGGTAGGGAGGTGTGATATTCAAGGCTGTACTTGGTGAAGAATGAAAGGCTGGTGCCACGGAAGTAGGTAATAATTGCAAGGTAACTGCCGGAAAAGGACTGCAAGGTTAGCACCGGCATCACGTCAGATCGGTACAATGTTTTCCGCGCTTGAGCCAGTGATCAGACGGGCTACGTGGCACGTAGAACGACCTTGAATGAAGCAGCACTTTCAACGAACGTGTTAGTATAAGACGATCATGGACGGGCTGCTTTGTCGCCGTAACCTTGGTCGGATTGCCGTAGTTACCATTTTGGGTCGTCGCGGAAGATGGTCCAACCCCTGCATCTTATCTCTCACTTGAACACCAACCACGACACCCGACAGCATGCCTGTCGTACAGTTCGCGCCATTCTCGTCTCTCGTTCAGCCAGGATTCTGGCATGAACTTACTAGATTGAAGATCGATGTCCTTCGCCTTTCAGACGAGTCATTGACAGTCAGCGGATCATACAGCGTTGGGAGATCTATCAGAGATCGCGAAACGGGTCAAGACGTGGCACTGGGTTGTAACTTGGTTCTAGGGGCAGCCGCGTTTGAGCAACCATTGCAGTATGTCACATTATCTGATGAGAGATACTCAGGCGTGTCGAGTATCCGTTAGGGTGCCTCCGATGTCCGTTACGATGCATGGCGTGTTCAAGAATTACAACACCGTAGAAGAGTTCAAAGCCGCAGATAAAGCGACAACTTTCAACAACGTCGCCAACGACGTGCGCGCGTAATGTTTCGTGTGAGATACTATCATTTGCTGATATGACCACACCACAGATATGGCAGAGCATCGTTGAGAGCAGGGATACCTCAAAACTTACCCAGTTCCTGCTCCTAACGTTTTCGGATCTGAAGAAATACCAATACTACTACTGGTTTGCGTTCCCGGCTTTCGTAGCTAAACCTGCGTGGGAGATATCGACGGAAGGATGGAGAGCTGCTGACCATGAGCTCGGCGCATCACAGGCATGTCATTTTACTGTCCGTCAGTTCATTGTCTTTCCTAATCAGTCTTTACTCCACCAAGCTATCATCCATTTTTGAATCATTGCATGCCCAAACGAAGCCGTTCTTTCTTGTAAACTTGACTGGTGACACTGCTGAAGTTCATTCCATAGAAAGAGCGGACACATACTTTGCAAGTGATGCGCCTGACTCTGTTAGTTGTTGATTTGAGTTATCTATGTATGGCTAATATTCGCCCCACAGACAATTGTAGGCTTCCTCGACCCGTCTGCTTCCCCTGATAATCCTGGTTGGCCGCTACGGAATCTCCTCATGTATCTCCAAACACTCTACCCGTCTAAGACGTCGTCAGTTCGCGTTCTCTGTTGGAGAGACGGAGAACTACCTGTTGGTGGGAGATCATGGAAGAGCCGGTTTGGTATTGTCACTGGCGGAGCTGGTCAGCCAAACGCCAAGCCCACAGCAGTTGGATGGGAAAGACACCCGGCGACAAATAAACTCGCTGCACGTATGGCGGATTTGGCACCGATGATGGATCCTACTAGGCATGATAAAGTTTGCTTCAGAGGCCAAAACGACTTACCTAGCCATCCAGACTGGCTGATCAGGCGGTGGATCTCAATCTGAAGCTCATGCGATGGCGGATTATTCCTTCATTAGACCTCGAAAAGGTTGCGCGCACCAGGTGTCTTCTTCTTGGCGCAGGAACTCTGGGCTGCTACGTAGCCCGCACGTTGATGGTAGAATGCGACCACATTCACGCTTTGGAGCGACTGACGGCACTTTTAGGGTTGGGGAGTTCGTACGATCACTCTCGTCGACTCCTCTCGAGTGTCATTCAGCAACCCAGTTCGGCAACCGCTTTTTGATTTCGAGGACTGCCTGAACGGTGGAAAACCTAAGGCAGCGTGTGCTGCTGAGCATCTCAAGAAAATATTTCCTGGGATCGTACGTCCATCTGCGGCGCTTTCACTTCCTGCTTTGCACGCCATGTGACCCTGTTTTGCAGAATGCCACAGGATACAACTTGCTTATACCCATGCCCGGCCATCCGATACCCGTATCCTCGACGGAGCAAACCAAGAAGGACGTTGCGTTACTCGAGAAGTTGTTCGACGAACACGACGCTGTTTTTCTTCTGATGGACTCACGCGAAAGTCGATGGCTACCCACTGTACTTGGCGCGGCCAAGAACAAGGTCGAGTTCTCCCGCTCGGTGTGTTCCGTACTGATGATGACGCGTATACATAGATTGTCCTGAATGCTGCACTTGGCTTTGACACGTACCTTGTAATGAGACATGGTGCACGTGCATCTGCACCAGCCTCAAATTCCCAACGCCTTGGATGTTACTATTGTAACGATATCGTCGCTCCGGCAGACGTACGTGTTTTCAATTCCTTGATCGCATCACGCTTGAAACCCATTGCGCATCCAGTCGTTGACCGACCGCACGCTCGACCAGATGTGTACAGTAACACGTCCGGGCCTGGCTCCAATCGCGGCATCTACTGCTGTCGAGTTATTGGTATCTCTTCTGCAGCATCCTGATGGGTGAGTATCCAATTGTGGGGCTTAGGCACCAGACCTCATCGCTTCGCTTTACCCGCTTGCTGTAGTATCCATGCCCCGCCACCCCCACCGCAATCCGCCACCGCCAATGATATTGGATCTGAATCTGCATCCAACAGTGTTCTAGGTCTTGTTCCGCATCAATTACGCGGCTTCCTGGCGCAATTCCGTGCTCTCTTAGTTACGGGCGCCGCGTTCGACGGATGCACTGGGTGTAGTGAATCGGTGCTCATCACCTGACTTGGCTCCACTAAAAGTCACTGATGATCCTTTTCGTGCAGGTAATTAAGGTTTACGAGAAGGAAGGTTTTGCGATGATCCTGCGTGCTTGCAATGAGACAGGTTACCTCGAGACTCTTACTGGATTGGACAAGTTGCACATGGAAGGGGATGCTGCGCTAGAAAGTGTGGATTGGGAGGAAGATGAGTAGGCACAGCGTTTTGGCACTACGCTGGATAGTGCCTCCTAGGCTCGTATACCTTTACTCCGCAGGCTTAGACTCGTTTCTCAGTTTTGCGAGAATTTGCTCGGCTTCAAAGTAAGTTGACAAGAATGCTTGATGAGATGAAATGACTATGAAAAACGTAATGACGATGTCGACGTCCACAACATAACCTAGATCGTAAAGCACATGCGCCAAAGCCTCCGCACACCATCGTTCATATTATCTTCATCAACCTGAGCAGGAATGATTGCGCCAAGGTATCGCGACGAGAGCAAAGACAGCGGTCGTTCAACAAATCAGCTTCACTCGTTCTCTGAGATGAGTGCGACGATCATCCTAAGTTGAAAGTCGACTCAGGACGCGCGTATAGGAAGCGAAAGATGGATAGGAGACATACCGATAGAGATAATAGAAGAACGACAAGAGGTAAAAGCCCAGTTTCATAAAGCTTTCCTTCTTGTGTCCCGAGAGCGTACGGAAGATCTCCGTGGCATCATACATGTGGATCTTGTTTCTTATCCTATTGCATTACGCATATTCATCATGATAGATGACAGTTGGCATGGCCGAACGACGTACTTGTTGATATTATATAGCACAAGAGGAAGATTGAGCAGGAAAGCGAACCATTGGCCAGAAAGGAGAAATAGCAGGGTGAGAAATGCGTGTGCGATGTTTTCTGGTAAGACGAACTAAGAGTTTGCGAATAATTCGCCACGTGTCAGCGTTAACGAAAGGGACGAGTTAGTGGACCCACTTGGTTGAGCTTATTGCATAGATCTATCGGGTTGATGTAGTCGCATTCAAGGTCAGAGAACATGATAATCTACGTGGTTGAAGATAACCGTGAACATGGAGCATTCTCGTTGTCGAGGGATGAAGGGAAGTGTAGAGCCAGTGGAGAACCACACTTACGAAGAACACCATCGTGAAAAGCAATCCAGCAGCCATGAGGACCGCAAAAAGGAATAGCCAGCCTGCGGTCACCACGGTACACGTTGACCAGATGTGAATTGCGTTGCATTCGGCCACGGAGTATCACGTTGATACGAGAGGAGAAGCAAAGATTACGTGCGTCGCAATAGCGTTATGTTCCGCAAACCGACCAGTATCAGTAGCGCAGGACTACATCAGCCGAGCACCTCTACGAAGACACCACGAGACGCACCAGTTCCACCCATCGTGTCTAGTACAGGGAAAGCTCAGAGATGGATAGGACCCGAAAGCGATGTGAAAGCTGTTGATTCACGTAGAAGTAGGGTTTTTGGATATGTCCAACGTGTCCTTGAGAGGTCGGTCGGCTTTACGAGTGTGCTGATAAACGAGGTCGCTCTTCTGCAGTAGAAGTTGAAATAAGGCTCGCAATCATTTAGACGTGCGACTTACTCCTCGTTAACGAGTCAAGGGCTGCGAAAGAAATAGAAATGGCTTTGGGACGGGGGTACCCACTGTAACGACTGAACGGCCAGTGTGGGTTTTTTTTTGCCTTCTACAGGATCCAAACACGAGCAAATAGCGACTTCGTCCTTCCAACGCTCTTCCTCGTCCTCCTCAGCGGAAACGTCTCCACACAACTCAGAAGCAACCCAATGTCGCTACTAGCTCGTTTATCAGGAGTAACGGAAGGTGGTCCAGTTCGTCCCAAGTCGGCCAACCGTGCTTCGCCATATGTGCGTAAATACGATTCAATCCCTCGAGCCATCCTCAATTTCTAAAAAATCATTCCCCATCGTCTTTTCTGTCCTCTCCGCACCCACGTGCACGTTCGAATCTGGTCCTTTGCTGCACGGAAACTAACTCTGGACCCGGCTGCCTCCCTTGTCAAATCTGTATGACGCGCGCTTGCGTGGTCTCTGTATTACCCCTCTCAAAACACAGACTCGTCCACCTCGTCCTCCGAAGGGAGATCCAAATAGTCAATGGTCGCACGACCTTTACGAAGATGCCTCTAGCCCGCCTCTTTCGTCCCGTATAGTGACCTCTGCTGCCCAACCGAAAAGAGCAGACTCCGTCCTTGTGCAGCGCGCTCTTCGTGAGGCCACTGCTGCAACCTCCCATACCGCCAACTCGTCGGGTTCGCTCAGCATCAAAGGTGCATCAGGTTCGTCAGGGAATGTGATACAGGTGGAGGGGCTGGTCAAAGGTACCACTGCCGCAGATGTCGAAGTATGTGATCCCTTTCCACCCTGTGTAGTGTCCTTTTTCCGACTTTCACCTTTTCCTTCATCACTTGTTTATGACTTTGACTGACTTGTCTGTCTATGCACACGATTAGGCCATCTTCCGGCGGTGTGGCGCCATTCTTTCATCCGAACTTGCCTCGTCGCCCGCCTCGCCTAATGTGATTGTACGACTCACGTTCAAGAAACCCGTTGATGCACATGCAGCTGTATCCAAATTCGATGGACAACCTGCGGATGGTCGTATTCTCCGCGTACGCGTAGTCGGCGTCCAAGCCGTCTCACTACCAGGGCGGATTGCAGGTGTAAATGACATCGTGGATGGGGAGGGAAGTGTTGACGTCTTGATGGATGGAGACGGGGTAGGGGGCGGCTCGTGAGTACTTTCTCCGCCTGCTCCTTACCGATTGTGCTCATTTATATATATTTAACCAAGAAAAATGCGCTCAGACTCGATCATGGCCAATGACCCTCGTGCCACAGTGCTTGTTGCGCCGCCGGGTACGGATCCGAAAGTCTATACTCAACAAATACCACCAGAGAGTAAAAACAACTCGCGCGACGGTAATCGCTGGAGCCGTGGCGGACGGCGAGGCAGAGGGGGACGACGAGGTGGTGCTGCAGCCAAAATGGACGTTGATTGAGTGGTGCAGATCATTCCATACTTGCCGACGTAAGTGGAAGGGGTAGACTGAGATGTGGTTGAGAGGGTCATACTCATTCTATGTATGCGTGCAAACCGTGAATAGTCCCTCCATACACAGGTGATTTGAACATGCTCATCTAGTATAGGCTTAATTATTTATGTTGTCATCCTTGCCCTGCCTTCCAATGTATACACTCTCATGGTCACTTTAGCAGACATGCGCATTATGGTACTTGAATTCCACAATGCTCAGCACCCAACCGGCGTAGACATAGCCGCTTTGTAGATTGTTCCACACCGAATGAATATGTACGAGGTTCAATGAGTGGAATTGCAAAAGCAGCTGTGGAATAACTGGGGAGCCTGCGCGTTCATACTCCAAAGTAAAAGAACGTGTACACGTCTGCCGCCTTCCGTTCCTTGCCGAAGGTCATGCAGATGTGCGCACGTAGGACGTGAGATGGCGGGTACGTGGACTGAATGAACGGGACATTACCAGATCCTGATCGAAAATGACAGTGGAACGATCGCAGTGAAGAGGAGAAATTAGCAGAGGCAAATTTAGCGGAGTCAACTACTACCACAGAAAACGCTGGTCCAAGCGAAATACTATAAGCCTGAAGACCTGGTCAGTAAATCATGCAGTCATATGCCAAATAATACAACATGAAACTCAGAAGTGTCAAGTTGTGGAGCACATCCCCACGTACGTGCGGGATCCTCCCTGAAGAAATTCAAACTATTCGATAGCAACCATCATCGAAAAATAAAATGAGTAAGAAATAAACTCACCAGATGCCATCGTACATGCGAGATGGATGATACAGAGTGACGAACGCTCGAAGAGATGGAAAAAATAAGTCCAAAAGCGAGGCATTGAGTGACGGTAAGCCCCATTCTGTCGATGGCAACCAATGTGCCAGCAATCGCATAACTCTGTCTATGAGCAACGGGGACGCCCGCTTCGACGCACAGGACATCTCCAGCACCACTTTGCACTCGTATCTTCGTGCAAAAGGTGCCTTGACTCATCTCGAGACCCTTTTGTGGGAGAGAACGAGTAGAGAAGGCGCACCGATTAAAGCGGGCGACAGAGTGGACGAGGGTGATACCGGTATCAGACCACTTCACGGAGTCGGAGGGAATGACACCGAATAAAAACGACCCCATCCGCACCGCACACGCCACGGTATTTCCTCCGACGTATCCTCAGCATACTTTGAGCTGGGCGCTCTCCTAGCAGGGGATGAGGCGTGCACGATGACTGTCTCTGTATCTCCGGGGACTTTCCCCACAGCACCAGTTTGAAAGGCCAGTAAATGGCTTTCTGTTCGTGTAGCTGCGACAGCGATTCGTCACCCAATGCCGTTGATGAAAAGAAAGAAAAAAAACGAGCTGCGGTATATATACGGCAACTCAATCCATATTTGGAAACAACCTCGGCATCCTCCGAGTCGACCCATTCGCTATCGCTCGGCTTTGTCAGCGACACCAACTAGAGCTCGACGAGGAATGTCGACAGAGGATGGACGGTCCTCGCCGTCAACGACGGGCAGCGCTGGGACGTCGGCCAACGCACCAAACCAGCCTCGGAGACCACCGACACACGTTCCTTTCATATCCCTTCACCGTCCGCCACCAGGACAACCGCCGAACACCACCGACGAACGCTGTCTGTTCTACTGCACCCAGTCAGCCCTGCATCGTGCACAACACAAGCCACCCACTTGTCGTTCTATCTGTCTCCGCCGAGTATATCCTTTCGAAGTCGAGGTTCGCACTTCGACGTCAACCCCGACGGTCGGCCAGCATGAGATTCCCCTCCCACCAGAAGGCCAACACTCCGCACGGAAGTCATCAGATTGGATAGGCTCAGGACCTGTCCCTGCGTCTAACTCTTATTCTGGACTCCGCTCGTCATTCCCGTCTTCGAGCATGCAAGTAACCCCGGAGCCACAACCACAACAGAAACCACGAGACACACGGATATGGAATCCCGGTTTATACGTTTGGACGTCTACCTCCGCTCGCGCTGTACGAGACAAGATAGAAACGATGGCCATGGATCTCGGCAAGGAGCACGCTTGGACACAGAAGCGCCAGGAGTGGATCATGAGAAGGGAGATGGCACTCCGGGAGCACTTGCGTAGCAGAAATGCAACCGTAAGGGACGAGAAAGTTGTGTTAGATGATGGGATCGAGATTACAAAGTCTGGTCAAATCGAAGGTCCATGGTAGGTCCCGCATGACCGAATCCTTACCCGTTCTCACCCTACGATGCACTCTCCAGGACCCACTCCAGCCTCCACTCGTTCTCGTTGACAGATTCATCCCTTCTTACGCCCTTGTTTGCCCCGCTACTGTCCCTAGCCGAACCTATGCGTAACTTACTCAACCCAACCACCCATGCACTCTCTCACTTCCGCCATGCTCTTGCTAACGGATCCCTGTATTCCTTTGGAGAGCGTGCGTGGAAGAAGGCATGGACACCTGATCCGTTGATACTCGCTAGAAAAGCAGTTGAAAGAGTATGGAAGAAAGAAGGTGGGGAGGGAGGCGGAGACTTGGACGGATAGCTTTTGTGTCGCCCAATCCTAAACACGTCGGTACGTCTGTGACGCGTGATCATCAGATATGAGTATATAATCATCCAAGCTTCAAGCAACTTGCATCGTCTCGGAAAGACCAGCTTAGCACATCGCTGTAGTATTCCTCGAGGGCACATGACACTAGCGAGGAGGTCGTCACCTGCCTGGCCAGTGCGTGGGAATGGAATAACCCGTGCTGACGTGAGGATCACGTGCTACCGGGTGTGGATTGCCCGGAGGAATGGAGGATTGTGAAAAATCACATCTCATGAAAATAAAAATGGTTGACAATTGTGGTCTGACCGAAACATGAATTTTGGGTGTGGTCCGATTTTGCATGAACGGAGTCATCTTTGACGGGTTATATATGTCGACCTACCGCCGACTGACGTTGACTGGCGTGTCACTGAGGCTGAAACACCAGCGATTCCGTCTCTAAGTCGACCCGGAAATACGTCCGTCTCGTCGGCCACCAACGCTGTCGTCGTCGCCAATATTTTCCATGTCGATTAACTGGCTGGAATCAGTGCCGATCGCGAAGATCTTGGGCACTCGATGCCCCTACGCCCGGCGTCTTTCTTGTATACCGACGCTGCAATCCATCCGTCGGTTTAGTGTCCGACCCGCAAAACATCCTCCGGCCTCGACACTCTCAGCCTCGACACCACACGTGAAGACGACGATCGGACGTCTACTCTCTCTTCGGACATCCAAGACGCCCATCACGGTCTTGACGGCCTACGATTACCCGACGGCGCTCGCCTGTTCCGCCCATCCAGTCGATATCACTCTCGTCGGAGACTCCCTCGCCCAAGTATGCCTCGGATACCCGTCCACGACGCACCTTTCCCTCGATGAAATGCTTCATCACTGCCGCGCCGTTGCACGAGGTTCAACCTCGCCGCTTCTCATCGCCGATATGCCATTCGGAACATACGCACCCTCCGTGAGCGATGCTGTCAAATCGGCAGTCAGAATGGTACAAGAAGGACATGTAGAAGGCGTCAAACTCGAGGGCGGGGAAGAGACTGTTGAGCACGTGCGAGCACTCACAAAGATCGGTATACCCGTCATGGCACATATCGGTCTCCTCCCACAACGGCACGTATCGCTGTCGGGATATAAAGTCCAGGGGCGTACCGCACAGTCAGCTTCAACGCTTCTCCGCGCAGCACATGCACTAGAGGACGCAGGCGCGTTTTCTATCGTGCTAGAAGCAATGCCCACTTTGTTGGGTGCTTACATTACGGAGCAACTAAACATACCGACGATAGGGATCGGTGCAGGACCTGGGACCAGTGGTCAGGTCCTAGTATGGGACGATATGGTAGGGACATGGAGTGGCCATAAACCAAGGTGGGTAGCCATTACATCCTGCTTCGTCCCTCCCTGCTTACTCTGGCTCAGGTTTGTCCGACACTTTGCAGACGTGCGCAAGGAGGTCGTACGAGGGGTAAGCGGGTATGTGAACGCTGTAAGAAACGGGACATTCCCAGATTCAGAAAGAGAAGGATACTCGATGGATCGAGACGAATGGGAGAAATTTCTCGCGGCGGAGGGAAGGCCGAGTTGGACGTGGACGCCAGTGCCACGAAATACTCCCACAGAAGACGCCGTTGCAGAGAGCTAGAGACGTGCAGCCGTCTAAAGCTTGTATCTCTCCCAGCAGGAAGTCTGTCTCGATCAGAGGTTAGCTTGTATCGGTGTACGAGTCGTCTCCCGGTGCGGAGACCGTCGGAGAAAATGGGCCAGTTCGTATTTACGTACACCGTAGAGTACAACGTTCAATGCACCTGCGGAACCAGCGGGCCGACGCGGTCCGGTAAGCTAGGTGACGAGCACAACGCTGCCGTCTACCCCAGCGCATCCTGTCGCGCAACCCAATCAATGCGAACACCAATTTCACGCGTGCAGACACCCTTTATATTTCCTCTCCCGACTCCTCACCCTCGTTGGTGCAAAACTCGTTGCCAATCCGAGGTCGACGTTAGCCCATACTATTTCTATGCCACGATGAGGAGGTATATCCATACATGTACCTTTGGTATGCTCTCAAGCGAGAGCTCAGGATGAGGCCCGAACCCGTGCTTCATTTTGACCACCATAGGGTGCAGCATGTTGTTGGGGTGGAGAGCTCTAGCCAAATCATCTCAGACGGCGAACCTCTAATTTCCCAAAAATTGTCAATTTTTTCCCATCCATATCTGAGGGTATTGCGAGCCTTCGAATCCATTCCAAAGGTTATTGAACCCTCGTTCAACTTTGGGTGGATTTCTTATTCACTTCTTCAGTATCCTTTCAGGTGCAGGAAACAGGATGTCACACGTGGTGTGAGTGTTCATACTTTGACCTTTTGATTGCAGTCACCCACAATGTATATACAGGCTCTCTCACTGCCACTCACTGCAAGCATTTCACAATGTTTCTTCAGAAAACATGCTGAAAAAATGGAGGGAAGAGATACTCTTTTGTTTTGCATGTTTGGCAGGGAAAAATGCAAAAATAACATTTTATGTTTGTCCAAAAAACATGGATTTATGGTAACATCCATTAGCTTCTACTCTAATTGGCATTAGCATCAATTCATGTTCTCTGGAAGAAAATAAAACATTATTTTTGCATTTTTTCTTTCCAAACAACAAAAATAAAAGAGTATCTCTTCCCTCCATTTTTTCAGCATGTTTTCTGAAGAAAAATTGTGAAATGCTTGCAGTGACTCTAGTTGCACCAACAAAAATCCTCAGAGTACCTTTTTGAGTGCGAAAGAAGAAATCGACTCACTCATTGAAGGAGTCTGTACGCGTGTCATTAATGTCACCCTGAACTTGCATTCACATAACGTCTGGCTACGAAACACCACAAGGTATCATATTCTCCCACATTGGCAACTCGAATACGTCGATCGAAAAAAATTTTAAATTTAAAAAAAAAATGCCAAATGCTCCAAAGCTAATGATGAAGAAAGTATGCCATTCGTTGTGACACTCCATTCTGCCTGCACGTGGCCTTCACTGAAGGGGCGCATGCCCATCTAACAGTAATTCATTCAGCACTTTAAAACCGGACAATGATACTCCAGTGAGTCGTCCACAGATTTTCTCTATTACGAAGTATGGGCGCAACTCCAACACCCCGTTCCCTCACGATGACAGCGAACGCGACACGACCGATCAACTACTTGGTTCTATTGACGACGTCATTGCAGTAGACACGGAATTGGTGTAGGGAACGTACATGTGGGAAAACACACCCGCGCGCCTTAAAGCGTACGACGTTCGAAGTATATCTTCCTGAACCCGTAAAGCTGGTCACCGCTCAAGTGCAGGTGAAGCCTGGAATGTCGTAGATACCAGAGACGCAAAATTTGAACAACATTGCGAGTAAACGATGGAACGCTTCGCGTAGGAAATCTGCTTCTATAACTGAATCTAAGTGTGCATCTGGAAAATCCGGTAAGTCTCCATCGCAATTTCTACCGTAAGTACGCTTCTCTGCAGCTGGACCACCATGATTGGGTATAGGCACAAACTTGATAAACAAGAGGTAGGAGAGGATACGACCATTTGATGAATTTGTTTTGTAGCGCATGTCTTTCCATCGCACTCAGTGTCAAGACTGTAATGCGAACACGAAGAAAAGTAACTCGACCCTAAACACCAGTGTATACTCTCGGTCTCCAGTCTATCGAATCACCCCCGAGTAGGTAGCTCGGCAATATTCTTAGGAGTTGCAGCAACTACAGCCTTACGCTCTGTGTCTTCGGACAGAGCTAATCGATCCTTTTTCTCGCTTTGGTAGTTGATCCGCCGCTAGAGACACTTCCATACCGTACGGCCTCATTGTCTTGCCTCTCAGCTGTTGTAAGAAGCCTGAGTTCGGTGAGATTTTGTGGTCAGACACGAATGTGGCCCAATGCATCTTCAAACCACATTCCCTTCAGCTTCTTCATATTTATCGCGATCAACATACGTAGGTGACCTCGACAAGCCCGCGACGCGGTGCACTACGATCTCACCTATTTGATGCGGTGGCTCTATCCACGATGCTGCATACCGCATCTGCAATCTTGAAAAGATAGTATCATCGGTGGGGAGACGCTCGTACGCCACGCTGTCCACCTGCGTGGATGGACGAACGCCGATGCTTGAAAGGCAACTGATGATGACGCCGCAGAGCATGGTTTCAGAAACGAAAAGGAGGGTAGCTTGAGAGGTGTATTGTGCGCTACATAGGCGCTGGGCAAGGCACGTCGGACATCCGCAAAATACTCGCAGCAAAATTTGAAGGGGTGAACAAAATCGTCACCGAGGTATTGTGCTTACGGTATAGAGATAAGGATATTTTGGTGGGCGAGCTATAGTTTTCGCCGCTTCCCGACACCTTTGTCCCGTGCGAGATCGCTTTTCCTTTTGACACGTTCTGCTAGGTTTTGGAGGCTCTCTCCATCGTCGACGGCAAGGTTCTTGCGTGGTACATCGCCCTCCTCACGGCGATCATCCTTGCGGCGTTTTGAGCGTTCTTCTAGAAGAGCCATCATACCTTGAGTCTTTTTAAATCTGAATTTATGATACAGTGTCACTGGCGCCCTGCAAGATATGCAAATATAAAGATACTTACTGTGGATTACTAGGATCAATCGCAAATTGATGATCATCATGCAGGGCCTTGAACCGATCGTCCTTCACGTCAATCGAGAAGTCTTCTTCGGCTTCCGAGTCATCTTCGTGTTCTTTGTTGGCATTATGCCTCTTCTTCCTCGTCTTCGGCTTCACACCCTCGGTATGGGGGTCAGCCTCGGCTGTATCTTCAGCGGCAGCCGCCCTGCGCGCCTCCTTCTTCCGCCGACGTTTCTCTTTCACCTTCTGTTCGTACCTTTCCAGCGTAGTTTGATCTTCAGAACCTTTCGCCATGCTCAAGCCTGGCGTGAACGTGATCTCCATGTCCACGTCACTCCCTGCTTCCCCATCCTTCTCTGTTTCCTGGGCATGGTCCCAACCCTCCGGAAGTCCGTCGTGATTTCTCCGAAGTAGTAGTGCACGTAACCGCTCCCTCTCGCCCTTTTTCGACACCTTACTATCACTATCATCACGCTCATCATCTGATTCCGACGACGACGCTATGTAAGCCCTGAAGTCCGCGTCCTCAATATCTTTCCTGGATAAAGCGCACCGAGTCAGGCGAGACCGTTCTGGATCTTCCTCATCCCATGTAAGTTTGACCTTGGAGTGACGAAGCGCCTAGGGAAGTCAGTCATACGATAGACATTGTAAGTAGAAAGAGGAAACATACATCAGTTGAAAACTCGATGGGGCGATATGGTGCATTGGGAAGTTCAGTGGCCTCGTCTCTGTGCATGCCTATTATAACTACAACGGCCCAGCAGCGTTAAGAGAACACGCACCTAGGGTCCCCTTCAAAGGTCATGTCATCGGGTACAAAGCTGAGATCAAATACGTTCGCGGAACGCTCGAGTTCGGTTCCTTCCAATTCATTAAATATGTGGGTAGCAGTTTCGACGGAATCACACTCGACTATGGCGTAGTAGTAACTGGCTTGCAGTCGTTTGAGGCCATGTATAGCTCATATAAACAAGTCCACCTACCGCAGTCGTTCCAGCTGATACGTACGCAGTGCGTCTTCGTCATAATCCTCTCCGGACCCTATCTCGTAGACTGTTCTCTCGTTGACTTCATCTTTACCCTCGTACGGCACTTTGAATAGTTCCTGAGGAGGACCTTCTTTTTCTTCTTTCTCTATGCGCTTCTTTCCGAATTCGCTCGGATATACACGCACACTGAGAATACTTCCTCGCGTAACGTTTACCCCTGATGATTGAGACGAGGGAGGGGCGGCATGCGAGACGAGTGACGAAAAAATTTTGAAGAGGTGCACGGCACGGATATGATCCCAGTCCATGTTAACGACGGCTAACCTGCGTGTTTTCTGGGTTTCTTCCTGAGGTCCTCTGTCCGCGTCTGGATGAAAGCTTTCGGCCTCTTGCTCGCTGACCTCACTTTCGTGAACATCGACAGACGCGTCGCCGTACTCCTCCTCGTCAGACGACTCCATAAGCACGATGCCGCGAGCATAGTCGGCTATCGAAACAGTTGCCTTTGCTTCTTCCTCGTGCGTTCGGGAACTGACTTGGAAGCGCTCGTCCTGCACAACCTTAGATTGGCGCTTCTTTGGCCTCCGGAAACGTGGATCGTGTCTCAGGTGCGAAAAGCGGGGGTCAGAAGACATGACTGAGTACTGATGCGGACGGAGTACTAGATTGAAGGTTCCCCATGTAAGTTTGAGTGGCTATGCAACACAGCCACTCTGGTTACTCCGGAACTGGCAGCAGGGCCCGGTGAAACTACATGGCTGCCAGCACGATCACATCGAATACGATGACCTCCATGGCGAGCACGCACATCGCTGCCGTCTACCACGCACGACCCCAACGCATACTACGTTGCAACCCAATACGTGCCAATGCTAATTTTGTGCCTGCGGACACCTTTTTAATGTCCTCATCCAGCCCCACACCGTCACCATCGCAAGACTCGTTGCCAGTTCGATACAGACGCTATCCCACCGTGTCTATGCCGCGAATGACCCCGAGACACTTCCATGCGTGTGCAGCTGGTAGGTTCTCAAGCAAGAGCTCCGGATGGAGCCTGAACCCGTGCTTGAGAACCCGGGCACGCGAGTTTTCGTTATCTGCGACTGCACGAACGGAGAGAAGAAGGTCCGATCAACCTTTTCAGGCACTTGTCTGTGCATCTCTAACTGCGGTCGGCGTTACTCACTGTTGAACGAAGGACAGCCAGAATAACACTCCATGGCACCCACCTCGCTCAGTTCTCCTTGTAAACAAGCTCAGGACAGAACCTATCATCAAGGCCATAGACGATTTACTTTTGTGGGTACCTTAATCTCTCCTTCTTTTGCGAATGTACCCACAGTGTCACGTCTCTAGACATATCCAAAAGTTATACCCGGATGTCAAAATTTATGCAGAAGACAGGCCTGATATCCCTGACGGCGTACAGGTATGGCGGCCAGGTACGTCGTGTCCTCCCAATTTCCTGCGTTATCATATTTTGCTTACCGAGCACTCAAAATACCCATTACTGCAACTTCATCTCATTGAATTATCTGCATACGACGCTCCAATGTCCCGAAAAACGCGCTTTATAGGCCAAAACTCTGCACCCGTTGACCTTGTCATCACTCTGGGGGGTGACGGCACCATATTGCATGCCGCTTCTCTCTTCAGTCATGGAGCTGTCCCTCCCGTCCTTAGCTTCTCGATGGGTACCCTGGGTTTCTTGTTACCATTCCGTAAGTCATTCCACATGACACTTTCAAATGATCGTGGCCTTGGCATTCTCTGCTACGAAAGCGGACAACGATTGATGCAGTGCGTGACAGATATCGACGACTATGCTAAAGGCCTCAAGGCCGTGTTCGATGGGAAGGCAACGATCCTGCATCGTATGAGGCTTTCTTGTTCATTCTATGATCAGGATGGGAAGAAAATTGGATCGGACGAGGACGGTACGTTGTGATCCTTCTATCCCTACTCGCACGTGGCCGCGTCGTTACCGGAACCCTCTTTTGCTCTCTTGCGAATTTAACGTACTCGTAAACAGCATGGCAAGTGATGAACGAAATAGCGTTACATCGTGGATCAAGTCCGCACCTCAACACTATCGACATCTACGTCGACGGGCAACATCTCACAGAATCTGTGGCAAGTCTTCTTCCCCTCCCATTTAACCCATCTTGCATTCGCTCAATGCCACGTAGTCTGACGGCCTGATCGTATCCACCCCTACCGGATCGACCGCCTATTCGCTCTCCGCAGGTGGACCAATCGTGCACCCCTCACTGAGTGCTGTCCTGCTTGTCCCCATATGTCCCCGTAGTCTTTCCTTCCGTCCGCTCGTCTTTCCGTCCTCGTCATCGATCACGTTGAGGGTACGTGTCATATATATACGATCACTTTCATTTGTCATTACGTTTCTCACAGATCGGTGATAAAAGCCGGGCCGCAGCAGGCGTGTCGGTAGATGGTCGTACCGTACAGGTTCTCAATCCTGGAGAATCTGTTACAGTACACGCGTCACCGTACCCTGTGCCATGTATCAACCGCTCGTCTATCGTTGACATAGCTTCATCGTCCACCGGTGATGAACAGGACGATTCCCCACTTAGATCCGAAGGCTCCGAGGGTGTTGGACCTGGAAAAGAAGATGACTGGGTGCGAGATATCAACAACTTGCTTCAGTACAACGCAACCTTTAGGAGCAAGGCGCTCTTGAGGTACAGCCGTTCCGGGAATGGGTCGTAGCAGTAGCATTATCTGTTGGCTAATAGGAAGCTTCATAGTGAGTTTGTGGTGGGGGGTTGAATAGTTTGCTGACGACACTACACTTTCACTTAAGGCCTATGGCGAGGTGGTACGCCACCGAATGAATGAAATGGTATCACTCTTAGAGTTAAATATCTAGCACGCCCTTTGGCAATTGATGTGCAGCACTCACTCGCTGTGTATGTGTGTAGGCCCTGAGTTAACGTCCCACCCATTTGTTATTGCGACCACAAACCCCGTGCTCGTGCACTCCAAGTGCCGCAGCGTTCTCAGACATGGTGTATGGACTATGAGCTCTGGAGTTTTCTGCACATGATGTAAGACTTTCAGTCCTGCGTTGTACAAGGGACTACTTCGTGAACCTTTTTTTAGAATCGTTGTTACTCGGGTATCGCTGTTCGTCATGCCTGAGCAACGTGCATACCTCGTTCACTGTGCTGTGGGTTAGCCAAATTAACGCTCCATGCGGGCATTCCGCGTGCAGTGAGGTGGTCTGTGGTGCTGATTGCATTTCATACAAGGAGGTCGCTCCTCTGGGAAATTGCCGTGCTGTGGCCGACTTCGAGAACGAAGTGAGGAGATGATCTGAAATGCGTGATCCCCTGGGTCCTTGGTCAATCGTCATCTTCAGCACAGGATATTCAACCATCATCGGTTTCAGAGTATGCCTGCCAGTATCGCTAATGCCCCCCTTCTCCGGCGGCTAAACTATCTCAAGCCAGATATATGGAGGTGCGCCACCTCATACGCTTGCATGATCGTTGTGTCGACAAATACCAGACACCGGGAGAGCTGTCCAATTTGGTGTCTACGGTTGGATCCATCGTCGTGACATCTTCGAGTTGCTGTATGACGGCACCATCGAGGTCCGACTTCCTGCATGGACCGTGGTCGTTTAGCCAAAGCGGTCAAGTACTTCCCAAACCCAGACACCGGACTTCTCCTGAACCAACGGTCAACCTTTCAACGACGAAGGGGTCCGTTCGCGTTGATAAACTGCTTGAAGAATGAAAGTGTATTGAGCGTTCACCAGACACAATCCTTCCTTCTCAACGACCTTCCATGACTCCCCTTGCCCCTGGCAGGTGGCAGGCTTATCACAGAACTGGGTGACGACCCTGCATAGCAAACTGGACGGATTACTTCACGGGCGAGACGAGGGGATCAACGTGTACCTTTCGATAGACGTGACTTCTCCCCTTCCAAGATCGTACCCGTCGATGGTCAAATCTTATTTTATGCGCTCTTCCTGGCCACACCTGTGCAACAGAATTCCGCGTTTGTAAAGTCTGGTTTCCAGCAAACTCCTGAGCAAGGACAAGAGTGCAGCGAAATAATCGACCACGATTCCTCGATTTGCCTAAGGCTACAATATTGTGAACGTATATGTGTATTATATGCAGGATTTCTGTCCAGACATGAAAAATAAAGTCCTTCAGTACCGTTGTGATCCGATCTAGGAGAGTCCCCAAGCCGCCAACGAATAAAGATGCAAAGAATCCGTAGGTGCTACACTGTTTGGTAGGCCGGACATCTATATACCGCGTGACAAGCAAAATTATGAGAACATCAACGTTGTAAGTTACAGTGGCCTTCGGAATGTTGGTCCCCGAGCGTGAAAACAGATCGACTTGAGATTCAAAAGGGCAAGCTGGAACCTCGAGTTTATAGTGAAGATAGGGTACCGAAGGTAGTATGACTCTGATCCGGAGAGCCTACTCCTTGCGGAGTGCTTGAAGCATTCCCTTCAGACCGAATTTGCATACGCTCTGCGATCTCGAACCAGTCGAAGATGCAGGAGGGAGCGAGCTTGACGACAATGACCTCTTCTCTTCCGGTGCGGAGGAAGCAAGGGAGTACACTGGTGGCGCGACGCCCACATCTGCATCGACGACTTCCGGCCTGACCACGATGTTGATAACTTCATAACGCGTCAGGCGGGATGCGATGCTCCTCCAAGCGGACGGGCTGATCCCAATCGACGTTCGTCGTCCGTCACTAATCGCGTCGATGGAGAATGTGATGCGTCCATCATCCACCTTCGCAAGACTCTCGAACGCCCGCCGTGCTTGTGAGAGGGCCTCCTATATATCAGGGCGCGTCAGTCTACCAGAAGCCCGCCAGAAGATTGCAGTCTGAACGAACCCTCCATTCGTAGTTCAGTGGGACATACATCATCTTGTCCTCCAGTCGGTACATGATGACGTCCGTGGCTGCAGGAGATCTGCGACTGCTTGTGCGGCAACCACCCATGTTGTTAAGAAGTATTGAGGGCCGAATATCTGTGAAAGCGTCAATACCGGGCAATGCCTACGTTTTTATGTGCCGTTCGAGGCTGTACCATGTCTATAGGATGGCATTGCTTTGGCCCGGACACCGGCGTTATGTAAGGAGGTTGTGTGCCACAGGATCATGCTAAGCCTTGCTACTGCCACTGCTGTCATGGGAGAATTCTCGACGGGTACATGTGTGGGTCAGGACGACACTGAACTTTGTGCTACACTTTATGCTAATCGAGTCTCTTATGCTTCCGCATCGCCGAGCACTGCGAAAAGACCACTTTGCCTAATGCTAACGGTCCCACCCCGTGTTTTGGCTGCTGGTTTCGCGGGCTTGTCATGCTTCCGCGTCCCTGCGTTCCTGTTCCTCTTTGGAAATTCTTGTCGAAAAGCATCCTCAAGCGTATGCACGCACGCACTCCACATGCTTTCTGGAAGAGACACAGGACCCGGCTGGGATACGTACGCGTGGAAACGGGAACTCGATAATCGCTCCACGTTGACAGGAATCCAATCTGACAGGAACAATACTTGGGACAAGCATTGAATTGTATCAATCGCGGTCAAGGCTTGAGCCATGAGCTGGACGGTGCGGTCCATGATGGGTACTCCGGCAACTTGCTGAGCCTGGGTATCACCGTACGCTGTCGTACTGCCAACAGCCTCATTGACCTCCAGAGATTCGACATAAAAAGCAAGGAGGGCACGAGCTTCACGCTGAGACCACCTTTCCTTCTCTCTATCTTTAGTCATTCCACCCTCAACGGCACGGAGATGGAGGGTCCGAATGACCCATCGTACCACAAGGACACCAAAGAGTTGGATTGGTGGCAGGTCCCGCATCGGGGGAACGTTGCTCTCCAAAATATGCAGGAACAACGTTATCCGCTCCTCGAGACTCCTCAATTGCCACGGAACGTACGTTACACTGTCGACGGAGGCGTTGAAACCGGAGGATGATATAAGAACTGCTAGGTCCGGAACCTGTACTTCGTCTGAGGCTATACGAGACCCCCGACGGATGTACTCCGTCACGGTCTTGTATCCGAGCCGTAGTCGAGATCGGGAATGGGAAGTAGCCGATGCCGGAGGTTCGGACGTGGAATCGTCAGCGGTACGCAGGCGTTCAAGTTCACCTCGCAGAGGGGCAAGAAGATCAGTGTCATCGTCATCCGACGAATTTTCCCGAACGTCAATCAGCTCATCGAGGTTTTCTTCATCCTCCCCGTGAAGACCTCGGTTGTCTTCTGCCACACTGTCAGTGGCTGACGAAGAGACCTCGGGCGCGTCTGGAAGCCCAACGCCATCCTCCAGCAAGGCATAGATCCACAACCGAATCGGTCGGCCAATCGATTTTGCCACGGTCTCTAAGTCAGGGTTCTCAAGAAAAGTTTTTGGCCAGCAAGCCCCCGTATTCATAATATCTGTGATCTTCGGCTTCAACTTTCCAGAGCGGAAAGCCTCGACGTACATTGCGCCTAACCTCAAAGCAGCACCATCATGTCCAGTGTCACCCTGGCTGCTGCAAGGATGGGTACGCATAAACAGCGCTACGAAAGGACAAGCCTCCTGATGATGCAATGCACACATTCGTGTAGGCCATAAGCTGTCCGGGCCATAGATCTCTCCATCGTACTTATCAATAGCGTACGTGAGTGCCGCGTTGACAATCCTGTCGACTACGGCCTCCACTTCCCCAGGAGCCACGTGACTCGGAGCGCGGACGAGTAGTGCATTCACTGTTCGAGTAATCAGGTCCATGACCGATTCAACTTGATGTCGGGCTTTCCGGGGCTGCGAGGCGGCATTCAAAATACTAGTGAGAGTATTCCCGGTATGGACAATCCGTTGCGATAACGACAGTCTCCTTTCAAAAAAGAGAGATTGGACATTGCGCTGCGTGGAGGACTGGTTCGAGAAGTCGTTTCCTACCAACGCTGCAAGTAAAGGAAGAATCGTGACGGGGATTTTGAGGTGTGCAGCAAGTGCAACTGGTGTATAGACAGACGCGTTGAGCGTCAAGTCCTCCAAAGGCACGTCCGCTGGCGGGATGAGTCCAAATGTAATATTCTTCGGCCGTTGGTTGGGCCGCTTTCGTACTTTTCCATGCACCACGGTTTGAAAGTCGTCATCCTCATCTCCGCTTTTGCTTGCATATGTCTCCTCATCGGCGTCGGGTAATATCCACATTAGCTCACTTAATGAGATAAAACCTGAGTAGAGGCCAGAGCTGAAGATGACAAAGTCTGAGTCGTTGCCAACAACATAAGCGCCTAAGCGCCCTGCTAGTTCCACTGCGTACGGGTCCGCTTCCTCATCGGCGAAATGCACCTCGAGCGGCCGTTTCCCAGAGCTAGCAAGGCGTTGCAACGTTTGGACGCAAACCTCGTAGGCGAGGGGGGGAAGAATGTTGGTCTCACGGAGAAAGCGTGGCGTGCATCGAGATGCCGGAGACGTGCGGAAGAAAATGAGCGATTGTTCAATGTTTCCTCTGTTCATACGGCTGATCAGTGTTGATGTCTTCAATTCTGGGGCGGGTCCTGCGAAATACATTGTTTAAATGAGCACAGCTCGGTAGACTTGGAACAGTTTTCACCATCGAAGGCGAAGTACACCTTGAGGCCAATTGCGATCCAGGACAACACGACCTGTTCCACATATTGGCTGAATCCGGTGTACTCTCCCCCGTACACCCACGGCAGTTGGGATTGTACGTGTATCTCGAAAATGAACCTGCCACGAATATGACGATTAGGTTCGCTTCGCTTCGCATGCTTGCCAGACTCACGACCAGCCATCTACGACAATCGTTGTCACCTCATCTCCTGAAGCGCTTGGGAATTGAACAGTCTTTCCAAGCACACGTTTGTTCTCGCGTAGATAAGTTGTAAGACCGTGGACGCCCATGCCAAGTCCATGAGCTACTAATCAGCGGACTCAGCGATCTCGGTTGAAGCCGACGGGCACGCAAATATTGGTGGTATTCAAAACTATTAGGGCAAAACAGAAGACGAATATTCGTTACAAACTACAGCAGTATATCGTTAGATCTTGCATTCATGCCAGCAAATTACCTATGCAAAAAGTCTAGTCTGTCCGCCGGGCAAGACACTTCGCCTTCGTCGAGCTCGTTCGAGGGGTGGTAGATCATCCTCGTCCTTGGACCTCATACTAGAGTCTGCATCCCGTGCTAAGATAGTCAGGACGGTAAGTCACGCAGAAGAGAATAATAATAATCATACATACACGGTGACTCATTCATATCCCCCGTCTCAGCATCTTCTTCGTCTCCTTCGGACGACATGTTTGCGAAGGTGTCTACGTTTGCAGGTGAAAGCGGTACCAAGTATCTGGGAAGCATGGACCGTCGGCGCTGGGGAAACGTTGAGCTAATCCATCGTCAAGTGAAGAAACTCAATCTCAGAAGTAACCTTGGTATTTCCACCTGCAACGTCGATAAGATCAACGTCAACTTTGTACTTCTCCTCGTCCATCCTAGCACGCTGTTCGACGCACTCGACCACCCATGCGATGCCAACCACGAAAGGTTTCGGATCATTAAGGAGACTACACTCGAAGGATTCAGTACACAGAAGGTGCTGAGATAGATGTCTGTCACCGATATCGCGCCAACGTATTCGGTAATCCATTCTTGTATACGATATGCGTGCAACTCTGGCAGACTCTCCCCATTATCTGTACGCGTAGTAGGTCAAGTGAGTTGTGTAATCGACAGAACGACGTCGTGTTTGCATACCTTCGCTCCTAAACCACGTAACATGTCAACAAACAAACTTCCTGCGTCATCCCCCTGATCCGTACGCACATCCACAAAAATAGCACATTTCTTGAGGACTTTCAGGGAAGACTTTTTGGCACCCCCGGATCCGTTAATTCCGCCGGTGCTCTCGGGGATACCGCCGCCACCGTACCCACTATCTTTTGCCCCGTTTGCATTTAGAGTATTCGAACTAGATGGGTCACACCCGGGACCACCGCGCTCGGGGCTCGTCTTGTTGATTACGGCACTCGCACTCCTCAGTCCTTGTCTAGTTCCGATCGCTCTTGGTTTCGTGGCTGGCGGTGTTTGCGGCAGTGACGAGAGACTCTCAGAGAGTGCATGCAATGCCGAGGACGCAGGATTTAGAGCAAGCGACGACGATACCGGCGATGTACGTTGTTTTCCCTTGTCCACTGAAGAGGACGGCGACGTTACTGAAGGTCTTGTGTCGCCCTTGAAGACCTGATGGTTCGCACTGGTCATATCAGTCGGAGGGTCCAGTGTTGGCATCCCCACGTCTGATCCAGCTCGACCTTGCCCGCCAGCCTGCAACTCAAATATTTCGGCCGCCCCGTCATCGCCTCCTTGCATTGCACCTTCCTTTCCTCCAGTGGGCATCCCTAACTCCTCTCCGTTCGGCTTAGACCCTTTCACGGGGCTGCCCGCCACAGTCGGCAGACCCGGGTTCTTACTCGCACGCTCGCCAGCTCTACCAAAAATTCCGGTCATGCCTCTTTGTCTGGCACCCGCACCACCTCCAACGCCATGGCCCCGGGCTCCTGGCAGAATAGACGACCCCCCAGCACCCGCCCGAGCCGCCAGTCCAGATAGCGTTACCGAACGTTTCAACGATGAAGCAGTCGGGCGAGCAAAGCCAGCCCTTTTGATTCCACTCGTGGCCGTCGAAGTCGACGTAGCACTGGGTAAGCATATATCATCGTTTGCTCTGGCTTTACCCTTAACCGCACCCTCAGTAGGGGCCATGCTTTCCCCTCCGTTCTGCGCGACGTCCGAGAGTCCGTCGCCGCCATCAACGCCTACAGCATCTGATCTTGTGAAACCCAAACTTGTGTTGGGCCGGCTTGGCGGTGGCACACCGAGCTTCTCCAGTGCATGGGAAAGCGTCGAGAGGGCCATTCCCCGTGACGTCGCGGCAAATATATTGGGATCTGATGCTGTCATGGTGAATGCACGTCCCTTCGCCTTCCCAGGTGTACGTTTCATTGGAGACACAGGAAGGGGAATCTTGGATGGAGAGGGTAGATGTGCGAGTTTGGATGGTCCAGCGGCTGCTACCGCGGAGTTAGATACATGGGCAAGTCCGGATGTTGTCATAGGTGTTGTGAAAGTAGTGGCAGTGGACCTCGGCCTCATAAAGGCATTTAAAGAAGCCTGCTTAAGTTTTCCAGTCGGCGGTGGTCGGAAGGCAGATGTAGATGTTGGAGGACCTTGTCGGGCAGCAGGTTTATGTTTGGCAATAGCTGCAAAGGGGTAAGTTTAGTCGAGGCAGGCACAGAGAGCGACCAGCCAGGGCAGATACCTATTGGTGTCGGACTGGAAGGGATTGACACTATGGCAGTTGCATGGCGCAGACGAGGCCCATCTTGTCCTTTGTAGTCCGGTCGACGGAAATACGGTTATAGTAAGACAGAACTCACCATTGTTATTGCCCTCACTTGTCACTTCGTCTTCCTGGGAAATATCGTTGCTTACCTTGTTGACAGACAAGCTCCGCGTCACACGTCTGGGAACGGCAGAGGTTGATGATGCGGGCTTCGGCTTCATCGCACCAGCGATAGTTGACCGCTTTTTTTGCGGGCCAGTAGGTCCATTTGCAAAAATGGAATTGCGATTCGTTGGCTTGGACATTGAAAGACCCGTGGCAGCGGAGTGAACAGACGGTAAGCTTGCCCGTCCTAACTGCGTGAATGAACCTCCAACAAAGTCCTCTTGTTCTTCTGTACTTTGGGGAACCGGAGGTGGTGGCATAAGTTCTTGAGACGGGCTTGGAAAATCGGCAACGTCGTCAATACTGGTCAATTCTGAAGTTAGGGAAGAGGCGACTGATGACGGACGGGAGTTCGCGGTCGGTAAGGGTTCGCACGGGGCCAGAGGTTGCACCGTAGATGGATGCAAGGTGGAAGTGGCGCCGGTCGGGGATGTGGGGGCGCTTCTAAGTGTATCCGCATCGGTGTCCATGTCGTCCTCCAGGCTATGGAAAGTCGAGTGCGTTCTCTAAAGAAGAAGTTGCAGCAGTTTTCCCAACGAGTTAGTCAGAGGACTTGACTGATGTTATTGATACAACTCACTTGGGATACATTACAGCTCTTTGGCGGCCGTGCCGTGAACGGCGTCGGTGGAAGAGGTGTAAGCGGGGATAGGGGTGTCATCAGAGGAAAGAGTGCGCGTTTGTTGGCGGTAGGCGTAGCAAAGTTTACCGTGTAGTTGAAGGCCAGATGCTTCTGCTGGTTGGGCACCGCGATGCCGAGACGTGAGAAATCCTCAGAATGAAGCTCTCCGCCATCCACCTCCATGGAATCTGAGGCCACCGGAGGTAGAGATGGTGCACGTTTAACCTCGATATCTCCCCTGTTCGGGGAACGTCGTGGAGAGAGTGGGACTGTTGTAAGGTCGACAGATTGGACAACATCCCCTCCATCCAGAGGCACGGATTTGCAGCGTATAGGGAAGATGGACGGGGCCTTGCTCGGGGAGACTACCGATGAAGCACGAACGTAGCGCCTGTTGTGCTTGGTATCGTCGTCGTCACGCAGGTCCACCTCATACTCCACTGCTGAGCATCCTCCCTCGTTTCCCTTTGAATATTTCCTTCTATCTTCGACTCTGGCTCGTTTCCGGTCGTGCTCTGCGCTCGGACTTGTAAAACGCGGTTGGGTGTCCGGTGATGGGCGCTTCTTCGTTACCTCTCCTTCTGTAGAATGAGTAGTGCCAGTCTGCATGCCCTGCCCATCAGCATGCGCATGAGGGCCGTCGACATTCCTCATCGACAAAATGTTGTTGGATCTCTGGTCGCCACCCACCGAGGAAGCCGCCGCTCGAATGATGCCGCGCGATCTCAACACACGTCACGGTCACGTGGACCGACCACCCATTTCGGAGAACGCGTAGACAATTTATTGATACAAGGGTGTAAGCCATCGCAAAAAAAAATGCACATAGGGTAGCATTCAATGGTAGTAATGGTAAGTACGAGTAACAACAGTGCCAAGTCTATGTCCTGAAGGCTGAAGCTCGTCGCTACGATAGGATGTGTCCGATGTGTCTGGTACTGAAGTTGTTGGAAGATCTAGACTGCAGACGGAACTAGCCAGAGTACCATCGCGCGTATAGCGTCCACATGCAGCTGTGTCTAGTCAGTCTTAATACTAAGCCTCTCTCGACAAAGCTTAGCAATGGTCGAGCCGTTGACTGGAATACTGTTCCCTTGAAACCCTTCCGGATACGCTACGGGTGGTAACTCGGCGCTTGTAAAGGTTCTGTAAAGAGTCCGATGTCGATCAATCACCGTCCTGCACGACGAGGTTTAAGGAGACACCAACTTGTTATCCCAAACGCCATTGTACATCATTCCCAGAGAACGAGCGGTGTACTCGTAGTCGTGTGCGAAACCACCTGGGTAGAAAAACTCGATCACCGTGGAACGTGCCGTGGGTTTCATCCATATGAGCGAAGTCAACCCGTTGCCATGTACACCCATCATGATCTACCCCACAGCGATACATGGGGTCAGCAAATAAGCAGCCTAAGAACCCACCCCTATACTCACCGTCGTACGTGCTGCGAGTCGTATCTGTTCCACTCGCGAGAGTTTATCCATACTCACGACGTTCACCTCATACCCGTGATCGTCCCTGAGTGCATACAATTCCTTTACCAACTGCTCATGGTCCTCGTTTCTCAACATCCGCCTACCCCACTCCTGTCTGGAGATATATGTAATCACAGGACTGTCAGTTATTCCGGCGTAAACATCCTCGTCCAAGCCTGCAAATTTGATGACGTTGTTCCGGATCGTACTCCACCACTGCGGGCTGCCTGGCAACTCGAACGCCTCTGCAGCAAAACGATCTGTACTTAGAAAGCCTTGCCCGTGCATCGCTGCTGCGCGGTCCGAGAAGATGACACGGTCGAGAATAAAGGGGCGGCCAAGTTCGGCACGTTCGTTCCAGTCATTTAAGTACTCCGACGTTAGAGAGGGGAAAGTACTGCGGAGAACCCATTCATTCATGTGGGCGTAGTCACGCCAGTGATCGGAGTCAGTATGTGCGAACCAAATACGTCGTAACGAAGGGAGTGGAGTGCGCCCTGTCGTAGGGATGGTGGGGTCGAGGGAGGAATAAGTGCGCCAGAATCCGAAGAAGAGTTCAGCAGACCAGTGGTAATAGTGCGTGATACTGAGAAGGCCAACGTCAGGTAAATCGAAAATTAGTAGGCACATGACATACAATTGTGGTGGGTCGTTAACAAGCCACTAGAAAAGCGTCGAGAGTTGGAAACCAAAGTCAATCTAACTTGGGAAAATAAAAACGCTTACAGTGATACCGTCGATGATCTCGATAGTAGGACCGAACAGTTCGCCGGCCTCCTCGGTCGAGACGATACGCATTTCACGGTCTGTTGGTAACCTTGCCTTGACGGCCTCCGCACCATTCGCAACTCTGACAGCCGTCGACGTCATCGTTTCGCGTGAGGGAACGGTCTCCGGTTCGTCTGTCACGACATACACGGTCCCATTGAGGACGTAAAGGTTGTCAAAGATGGTCCAGCCTGCAACCACACGTTTATGAAAGACGCGATTAGGTTCTATAGCCCGAGCTCGTACCAGGTGCATGGTGGACAACGTTTGTTTGTGGGATTCTTTTTGACTTGGTGTACCAGGGGAGGCGAACTCGCCACTGCTCCAGGTCGCCACCCTGCCCTGGTTCCGTCACATCCAGAAAATTGTTGGAGAGAGAACTTGAGGAACGCGACTTCCAGACGTCGAAGTTGGTACGCGATACCCAGAGCAGCAAGGCCAACAACAAGCCAAGAAGAACGCCTTCCCGCTTGATTGGCAGCGAGCGCACAGACTTCAGCATTGCATTGGCGTGTGGTAGTACTTGTGTAGATTGGAACAAGTTGGAGCGCAAAAATAAATAAATAAATACATGCAGTTATCTTTTCTTTGATACTCCTCATGGGTCTCGCAGGTCGCAAAGTAAAACGGCGCATCCCAGCCGACCCCCGCAACTTGTCGTGGGCAGATGGTATCTACTCTTTTGTGTACCATTGCCCACTCACTAATCCACACCCGCCGACAGATGCGTCCCGCTTTGGTCAGTCTTACCTCTCCAAGTTTGGCTGGGATGCAGCCCAGGGCGTTGGACTCGGTGCGTCAGGCGATGGAATGAAATCGCACCTCAAGGTTTCCCACAAGCTAGACATGCTTGGCATCGGTGCAGCACATAAAAAAGATCCACATGGTATTGCATGGAAGCAGAACAAAGATTTTGAAGCTCTACTACAGAGATTGAACGGGGGGAAGGAAGAGAAGGATAGTGCTGTGGAACAAGGCGGGTTCGTGTCTGCAACAAAAGGGAAGGCGAAGGAGGATGGCACAGATGGTGAGGACGTCACCATTCCGAGGGACAAGAAACGGAAGGGGAAGCGGAAACACCACGACGAAGGCGATGGATCGAGGGAGCGGGACAAAAAGAGGAAGAAGAAGCAAAAAGTTGAAACACAAGGCACAAACGAAGGAGGTGCAACGGAAGACAAGCCTTTGAATGTTGCTGACGACGACACTCTGCAAAATGACGATGCGCCGACCCCTTCATCAATGAAAGCCACAGAGACTAATGATTTCCGGCCCAAGCCCAAGGGTCGCCCCATGGCGTACGCTTATCTCTATGTGTCACAGAACCGGCATCCATTTGCTGACGCTTATAAACAGTCACCGCGCCCGCTTCCAAGCTGCCAAACGCCTCGCTACCAAGTCAACAGCTGCCATAGCAGAGATTCTAGGCATTGCACCTTCATCGTCCACTCCACCATCGTTGTTAGCAACCCCGAAGCGATCATCCTCGACTCCAGAGCCCTTTTCTACTCCGGAAGATGCACAACCATCCCTAGAAAAACTCACTACATCAACGAAAAGCCTAGCAGACTACTTCAGGGATAAGCTTGCAGCCAAAAAATCCACGGTGTTTACCCCCATTTTACCTGACGCAGATGATGACAATGACCCTCCGCGGAGCGGCCTAGGTGTGTCTCGTGTCTCGTTACCTTCCAGGGCGGACGAGGCACCGCAGCGCATGGGTCTGGGATTTGCTTCATTGACGTTGACGGGCACTCCTACGGCGCTGGAGAGTACGTTAACTGCTCAGGGAACGCAGGTTATACCAGCCCCGGGTCCACGAGTGCAAAATGGGTACAATCAGGAGAACCACGACAAAAACAAACGGAAAGGGAGTAAAAGGTCGAAAATACTCGGGACCGGAATTGAAGGAGGGGCACAAAGGCAAGAGCTTCAGGCTCACCTGGAAGCGGATAATAAAGATGCAGGTCGTGAGTCGATAGGAAGAGACTCAGGGGATGCCAAAATCAAGAAGGATAGTCGACACGAGGACCCAACGACGGAGAATTTGGATACCAGCGTAAAAATTGAGGTCAAAAAGAAACGGAGGGAAGCGAAAGGGAATGTTACCGGTAGCGACAAGAGCAAGAGAAAATCAAGAAAAGGATCGGAATAGGATACCCTCGCCCAATAACATCTGCATTCAATCGTGTGGTCAGGAATATCACAGACTGTATAGATTATACCCCTGTCCTATGGTAGGGAATTTACGTAATATCTACAAAGAGGCCAATGTTCGCATTCTTCGGTCTTCACAGTCCATTTGCTGGAATACTCTCCTTCTTAGTTCCGTCAGACACCCTCAAAAGTCCGCCATCCATCCCTTGCTTGCTGTCGTATCGTCGGATAACGGAATTGCCACCGCCACCTTCACACCAGGTGCGTAATGCATTCAGCACCTCGGGGATAACGTCCACATGGATGTTTTGACCCCATATGACGTCCACGTGCTCATACCCGTCGAGGGGGATAGCCGTTGTCGAGTGGCGGGGAAGCTCCCGGAGCATCGCATCGATGTCAACAAGGGAGTCATCAGTACCGTAAAGTAGGACGATAGGCGTTGTGATGTTGCGCGTTGGAAAACGAACGGGACGGTACGAGCGCGCACGTGTATGAGAGGGTGGGTGGTATGCAGATCCACTTCCGGAGGACGGAGAGGAGCGTGCAGACGAAATCACCTTCGGAGAATCAATGGGAGATAGAATCAAAGGGGAATTGGAGGGTCCAGAAGTGAGCGACAAACTGGTAGGCTGACGGTAGTCGGAGTTCTGGACATCCCTACATCTTGACCTGTTCGCAGAGCCTGGACGGGATTGGGTGTACGCATGGATGCGTAAGACACCCCAAGTCGACCCGATATCGTCGTCGTACATCTGGAAGGTGGCCTCTCGCATGATCTGGAACCAGTGCACGACTGACTTTACGGACGCGTAAGAATATAGATGTGCGTACGCGGCGACCTTTTGGGAATAAGCGATATTATGGGATCGCCAGTCGAACAGAAATGAGAGTGCAGTGTCGATAACGTAGGTAAAGATGGGGGGGTACAAGATCGCTTGCCAGGTCGTCACGGAAGAAAGGATAGCTTTGCGACCGAAGAAGAGAAATATGGAAGTCGGGCTGTGTTCGATGCGTTAGTTGGCATGATATATAATACCGAAAGAAAGAAAAAAACGCACGAAGCCTTCATCAAAGCGTCTACTATGGGCTGAGACAGGCCCGCTGGGCTCATGGCCGGTGCCAAAGCAATGAACACGTTTACCTTCTCGTTCAGCTGCGGGTGAATGCTAAGAGCAGCAAACGCCTGCGCTGTGCCTTGACTAAAACCAATGTAACTCAGACTCCCGGCTTTGGTGATATTAAGAATGTACTCGATGGTATCGGGGATGTCGTGCCAAGCGAAATCATCAAGACTGTAATCCCAGAACTTGCGTGAGTTAGGGCTGTAGTGGACAGATTTTTTGGAGTATTTATTGCCCCTATTGTTCCCCAGCCAGACATCGAAACCTAGAAAAAGATGAGCACACTCTTGCACGACGAAACCGTCAAGGGAAACTGACCTTGCTCGACAAGGACGAATGGGAGACACCGTTGCTCATCTGTAAGGCAAACCCAGACTTCACTGTTCATCAGGAGTCCATGATGCAGATACACAACCGGCTTTCCGGTGCTCGTGCCTGGCCTTGTCCTCATACGACCTTTTACCTCGGCAATACGATGCACTCCAAGCAAATACCCGTCCTTGGTCATGACGACGTGTTCCTCGTATGTGTACCCCCACAAAGCGCACAGTTCGCCAAAGTCTTTAGCCTCGCGGATGGCATCCGGCATCCTGTCTTCTGTGGGTTTGGGAGAGGCATGTGTCGAGAAACGGTGGAAAAGGATGCGTGATCGACCATAGCACCAGTCAATGACGGTCTTTGGAAGGAAGACGATGATGAACCGAAGAAGGGTTTCGAACGCGAGAATGGATACACTGACAACGAGAGCGATGTACTCATGGAAAGAAAGCCTCCCTATGACGGGTACGCGGGCCATGGTGGGCATTGAAATGGTGCAGACCTTTGCTTTCACTGAGGCGATTAGCCACAACAGTGACAGCTACTTTGCAAGGGGTCGTCATTATTGGGGTGCTCAACTTTTAAGACGAGGGCAAAAGCATGTGAAAAACCACTCCACTATAACTACACAGCATCTAATTTACACTTGTTGCATGGACTCTGAATCGTCTTTGGATAGCACAGGCCCGAGATCAACTACCGTGTAAAACGAGAACGTCTTAACCTCCGGTGTTTTTACCACGGCACGAGAAGGCGTGCCTGCCCCGTCTTCTGAAGGAAGCGGGTCGTCTGACCTGTACGTATATGAGACCAGCATGTTAAACTGTGAAGGCACGTCTGTGAGCAAGTATTTTTTGCCCAGGCAACCGGTCGCCTACCTTTACCTGCCCTCGGTAAGATTTGTGAACGTTCACTTCCCCTCCTACGACTGTCACGTTTGCCCTCCTTTCCAACACACCCACATTCTTTGCCCGTCCACGCGCGTCTTTATCTCGAGATCCTCTACCTGCTTCAAGACCGAGTTCGTCGTCTTCCATATCGAACATGTCCTCGTCGTCGTCATATTCCCATGCTTCTGCAAATGCACCGATGGAAAAAGGTGTCAAGGGAAGCGACACCTGAAAGCCGCGGCCATCGGTGACCCTCTGTGGCGACAGTCGCACTTGGATAGGGTCATATAGTGGATTTGTCAGAGCAACTCGGAACGCATTATTGGTGATGCCCGCCAACATTACGCCGGCATTCCTCGAATCTGCTCCCTTCCCCGCTGCTCGTTTCGCCGCTTGTGTTTGAGGAAACCCAACGCTCAGTGCAGGCAAGTAGTTGGCTGCTGCTAGTTTAATCTTGTATCGGACAGACTGCGCCTTTTGTTCTGGCTTAATCAGAATGTGTCGACAGGCAGGACATCGTTTGGAGACTTTCGAGTGCAGAGGTATACGGAGAGGCCGTAATTCACTGCCCGAAAAATCATGATCGCATCCTCATATATCACGGCACTGGCTCACCTCATTCGAAGGGATGTTGTCCAACTGTTCCCCCACCGTTGCTCGAGTTTCGCAATTTCTCCAGCTGTCTCCGTATATCTTAGCAGCTCCACATCCGCGTCGTCACCGCCACTACCAAGTTGCCCAAAGAGACCTACTTCAACCCTACTCTTATACTCGGGCATTTCGTCTTTGTTAGCTGTACGGTCGCGACCGGAACGGCTACGGGCAACCGGGTTATACTTGCTAATACCAGGTATATCTCGCGAAAGTGCAGCGGAGGCAGCGGCCGTGGCAGAAGAGGTATGCAAGTGGTGGGAAGTCGGGGGCAGCAAGTGTGTCGAAGATGAAAGAGAGGATGCGCGCAGAAAGGGCTCAAAATGTTCCTTCAACCGTTCGTATTCTAGAGACTCCGGAGCGGAATCCTCGTACTTTTGTAGTTGGGCTACAGAGGAGAGGTTGATGATGCCGACCCTGATATGAGTATCGGTAATAGCATAAGAAATTACATCGCACCTGCCAGCCCAGTGGGCTTCTCGAACGTTATGCCGACCTCAGAAGAATCCCATCTGCAGTAGTTACAGTATAAAAGATACGGCGCTTCGCCAACGTTGTTGAGGGGTGTGACGGGTCGACCGGTTCCATCATCGGGGGGATCTGAAGCTACGACAGACAGCGTTGCACGGCAAATCGGGCAGGAGAAACAATTCCGTGCGCATCTACCATGCACAGTTGTGGAGGGAGACACGTACTACGAAAACAGAGAAGACCCACCTGTTCTTTTCTGCGCGGACGCTCGCGCTGGGCACCTCGAATAAGCAGTTCGGACAATAATATCCACTGACTTCGACGGAAACGCATCGGTTACAGCGGACAGCATCGCACTCCTCGCAAAAGTATAAGTTGTGCAGAGAATGGAAGCTTGCTGAGGACGAAGCAAGAACTGGTGGCGGGGGTGTCAGAGTGTTGGCGGACGAGAGACAGGGACAGTAGTATTGAATGCTGGGCCACATCATGGACACCCGAAGGAGGGTGTTGGCGAATTGTAGTGATACAGGGTGAGTGGCAGACAATCCCACTCGGCATCTGTCTCAACGTTCTTGGGCCAAGTTTCATCCAACCTCACTGACTAGTCTAGGCTGCCTATCCGCTCTGAGAAAACAATAGGTGTGTTCTCTTGTCAACTTCATTTGAGCAGCCATTTTGAAGTCGGGGGCTAATAATGCTCCTAGGCTAGACCCCCCGATTTCCAAACACCAGCGGGTCCAGAAATGTCGCAACGAAAGACATGCACAGACACGGTCCTTGAGCAGAACGAGAGGTAAGGTGATATGAATGTATCGCATGCTCATCCCACTCTACTTGAATATGCGTCGTGTACGTCCTATTTCTTTCTAACAGTGATCCGACAGCCTCATGGCATAACCCGTCGTCTCAGAGCTAAAGCAGTCTCGCAACCATCACCACTTGACACACAGGGTCGCTCTAGCTTTGTTTCCACGGCCATCCTGCCAACTGGTCGGTAGTTGCACCGCTGATAATCGAGAGTTTCCCACAGCTGGTATGCAGCGTCTGCTAGCGGGTGAACCCATTGTGTGGCAAGCGCTTGGCCGGTCACTGAACCCCCCGACTCCGTCCAATGTATAATAATAAAGATGATCTGGAACCCCTCTTCACATCTGGATCTGCATGAAAGGGCTCACGTACTTGCAGCCCGGGCAGCGTCTACCAATCCGGCGAACGCGGACTTGATGTCATTCATTAAGCGCTACCCATTGTATGAACCTATTTCCGTTCCTCTCCACCCACATCCCGGACTAACACGCGTTTCCCGAACGGTCCAGCGATGACACCCACCCTTTACCTGCCAGGGACCCTGTCATTCCATCGTCCACGTTGAGTCCCGTAACGTCATTAACTCATCCACGAGGATGCCTCGTGATCATATGACCAACTCCCCTCTCAGTATTATATATGATGACGCGCTCATCAAGCTGTACACTAGCAGTCGCCAGTAATGCGACTCCTTACCTTTACCTTAATCGGTGCTGTCTTAGCCAGCTCAGTTTATCTCTGCGGTCGCAGAGCCCTAGACAACTTCCACTTCCTCGGAAATGCACCCTGCATAACTCCTCGAGCTTTCCCTGAAGAAGTGAGTGTGAACTACCTCCTCTGTGAAGGATGGACGTCCTGACACTCAGGGTGGCACGCGTAGACAGCCAGACTGTGTGACAACGGAAGCAAGCGGCCAAGTGGAGCGTATGCAGTTTCACCTACGAAGCTACCAAGTGCCACTCAAGTCTGTCTTGTATAGATGTGCCAATTACAGTTTGACTCTGGGCAGAATGGCTTCCTTGGACTGTGCGCTAGCAGGTGGAGACGCATATTTCTGCGTGCTGGATGGGCTAGCCTTCTGTGTTAAACCCAAAGGAAATGTAGTTACGACCCACATGCACAATGGGGAATGTCTCCGACTAGGAAGACCACCCTGACAACAGCGAATCCCCGATCAGACCCATAGCGGTACACCTTGAAGTACGTACTTGGTTCCAGATAATGTGACTCAAAATGTACTATAGTAAATCGATTTTTGGTACGGTTGTAGGTATCCCGGCTTCGAGTTCTACTCTCCTGACCGTGCCACGGCTAGAACTTACGTGTTTCGCCAGGGGAAGCCCTCACGCAAACCACGGTATGAAGGACGTCTTCCGACACCAAAAGCTCAATGCTTTGGCGATCGGCTGCGATCAGTTGGCCCCTCTGCCAACGTACCGAACCCGACATATGGGCGACGTTCAGTTCTGTCACTCGTTTCATCGTGAAAGTCTGATCAGGAGCTTCTTCTGAAAATTTTCTCAGGTGAATACTAGTTACTGTCCTGAGTGATCTTAGCTCGAAACCACCAAAAAAAATACACGGCTACAGTAAAACCAAACTAAAGAACCAGTACGGCCACATCCATACAAGCACCCAAGTCCCAAGAAAAGACCCAATACAGCACTTAACAGTTCATACCACCCCGGCTTTTCGTCACTCCGAAAATCCATGTGTCGAGCCGCAAACCATCACCAGCCTGCACAATCTCTTCCACTCAGACCTGACGACCGAAAATAAGGAAATGAAACAATGCGCAACACCCTGTCGTAATTGCGGTAGAGCGTCAGACTTAGGGGTCCTCGTGCGATGAGGCAAATTTGGAGAGGGAAGAGAAGGACTTGATGGAGGTTGAAGAGGCGCCACAGAGTCCCCACCAGATGCGCGGTCGCGTACGGTTTCATCATCGGGCACCTTATTGAAATCTCCGGTTTCCGATTCCGATACGTCGTTTAAAAATCTGGAGTGTTCGGGTTCTGGGATTGGGCTTGGTTCCATAGATCTGATGCCTACAGTAAAAATCGTCGTTACTCCAACTGAAGTTGCAATATGGTGTGCGAAGCTTACGAAGCGTAGGTGCAGTGAACCTGCGTTTCAGAGTACTAGGTGGGTCCGCTATAGAGACGGCGTTCAAGGTTGACTCCAGCGGCAGAGAAATCTTGCTGGGATAAGACTTCCGCGAGCACTTTGTCGCATCAAGAAGTTCGGTATATATATTGTCAACGCCACTCCCAACCACCAATTTCTGTATTGATTTACAGGTTCAATACACAACACTGACGGGACGGCTGGAATGTGACATACAACTTTCCCCAGGTATTCCTTCGATTTTAAATTCCTGAGCTTCTGTTCGGGTGGACGGTACAACACACCAACAGGCTATCATATGACATTGAGCATCGCCGTGTCAGAAAATTTGATAAACATACGACACTGAATATGGTGTATCGTTCGCCTCGATCCCGTATCGCATGATCGATGACATCATGCTCTGTAGTCACTTTTTCCTTCTCAGCTTGTTCCAAGTCATCCAAACCCCTCCTGGTGTAGCCTAAATATAGTTGGGAAAGCCCTCGGTTGAATAAAACCTCGGCGGAAAAGAGTTTGAATTTCAGTCCCAACTGTTCATAATTTCTGGATGAAAAGCGATGAAAACGTAAGACTCAGGAGAATAGCGACGGCACAGAAGACTTACATGAATTGGTTACCGCGGAGACGTAAATATGTATCCTGGAAGTTTGCATAGGCAGCGCCGTAGCGACCGAGATAGAAATTCGACACGCCGCACTGAAAATGCCTGTGGAGGAGATTATCGTCAGAATGTGTACAGGTAGATGTAGGAAACGTGGATATACGCGACGGCGAGAAAGTTGTCGAGATCGGTAGCGGCATCGAATTGCTCGATGGCCACTTCATGTTTTCCCATGGTAGCGTATATGAGACCCATGTTGGTTAGAATCTTGCCCGAGTCTGCAATCCGCTTATTACGGTGGCATCAAGTACCGTGCAATGGCGTGACGCGTGGCAACCTACCGAGAACAACTCGATAGACTTGAGAGGTTCTTGTTCATCGTATGCTTTGAGCGCATCAGCCCAGATCTTGAGCTCCGTTTTTAAACAGTGGGGCATGAAAGACCCATGTACTGAAACTGACGTCAAAGAGACTGGATCGGTGTTCCGAACGCAAGAAAGCAAAGAAGGGGGTGGGCGATTTACCAGGAGAACGACTCGGCACAACCTAAGGGTATATGAAGTGGCACGTCACGACTGGGATAATGTTTTGGAAGCGTACATCTCGTGATTAGTAGCAGAACGGTGGTTATACCACTGTACCCCTCGCCAGGCTGGCGAGGGGACGCGAAGTCATCGTGCACTGGGATGTGGGCATGCCTGCTCTCACCGACATCCTGCACCGGTGCACCCCGACATCGCTTCCGTCGTCCAGGGCCAGCTGACGCGGGGTAAGCGGAATCCAGGAAAAGTATTCTGGTTCCACCGGACCGTGAGCACGGCCAACCACAGTTCATCGCGAGCGTGTAGTTATGGCTCACGCGTCAAACCGGAGCCGTGGCTGACGCTGATTCGACTGGGACGCGAATTAAATTCTTGTGCCTTGTAAGTTGTCACTTGACATGTGTTATAGTGACCCCGTACTGATTTAGGCGATTCACTCACTACAGCAGGGTATTATGTAATCCGGGACACCACCTATCAGGAGACAATCTGATTCGATCGTAGTATTTTGTTTTCAATCCAACACGTCATATCTAATCAAGAATTGTACATGAACGTTCAATGTCAACGTTCGTGAATCAGGTTAGCCATTCATAGCTATCAGAACCCGCATATTGAGCTGCAGCATCATGAGATTACCCCATGACCTCACAAAAAGATAAAGCATTTCGACGTAAACGGACTTCACCAGGGGCAATTCCTTAGTTTCTTGACTTCTATGTGCAAACTGGACGGTGGAATTGTTCCCGAGCCCTTGGTGAGTGTATGGTTCTTCTGCGATAAGAAGGCGTATTTCAGTAAAACGCGTAAGTACGGTCAACTAACCGGCGCGACTGGACTACTCATACAGTGCAAGTCGCTAATCAAGAACTGCACGGGACTGAACATTTCATGTCATGTTGGATATCGTCAATTCTTCACTGCGATTATCGGTGTATTGAGTTTCACCTCATCGCTTAGGCTGTATTGACTCCTCAATCTGGACTCAGGGATTGAAAGCGAGGCTGTGAGATGACCCGCCAAACCTGAACATTCCGATTTCATTCTCCTCGTCATGCTTGTTCTTGAGATTCATTTTAACACCGCTCACGTAGCCACTGCAGCTGGATGAAAAGGTCGGTGCCTCGCCAACGTACGTGCTGATCAACTGCATCATTCCCTGATAATCAGTGATCTGCCCAAATATGGTGATTTCGGACCCATTTTGTCCGGCAGGTCTGCGCTGCTAGGGACCTGGTCAACCATCTGGCTGAAATACGCGTATACTTCGGGGATCTCTTCGATGTAGTCTTGAAGTTATTGGACAGGTTTGACCAAAGTTACATAGATCTGCCTTGCCTTCTCGGGTGCAACAGCCCCAGTCCCCGGGTCAAGACCATACTGCAAAACGATTCTTTGCCGGTTCGACTTGCAGCCATTTCTAAGGTCAGCAGGATTTGTAGACAGCCAGCCAGCGAAATAGTGGTATGGTTCCTGCTGACACAGTGAGCATTGCAGCGTACAAGGTCGACGAATCGTAATAAGATTGGGGGAAATAAGGGTGGGGACTTTTTGTTGTATGGCAGGTATTCACCTCCTTTATGACATTCAATTCGTGGGCTACATTTTTTTCAATTGGGCGAGTGAGCCCAAAACGAAAACATCCACCGGAATTGACAGTACCATTAGATTGCACCGGAGAAGTTCCCTATGGTAGACGTAACTCAGGCGGGTAGTGTTTCAAGTCCGCAACACTGAACCTTACCAAGTGGTGGAGCTAAAGCTTCAATATTGCACCAAAACGCTCTGGTATTAATGCACGGGGATCAAGAAAGGGCTTATAATTATTGAATTCTACGTGCAGGGCGCAAGCTCGATAGAGGCGATAAAGAATTATAAACATATCAAACGAATTGGGGGTAGAGACTAGGATAACATCTTGCTCTTCTTGGCCTTACGGCCTTCGTTCTCCTGAGCCTGTTCTGATGCATGATCCCTACCGCCCGACCCATGGGGTTGTATCTGTGGCTTTGCTTTGGCACATTCGCCATCGTCAGATGCGAACGGGTCATCGGTCTCTGCTTTCCTTTTCCTGTAACCGGGCTTTCGAGGCGCACTTTCCCGATTTTGGTCCGTATGTTGTTCCACTTTTTTCGCGGACATTACTTCAGCATAGTATGCTTCCTTCAGCTCCTGGATCCACCATGTAAATCGGAAAAACACCACTCGCAATGCACGCACCCTAATTTCAGAATCCGGTAACAAAGCAGTGTTCTTCCAGACCTAAAGGTAATTGAGTTTGGGAAGTTCTGAGGTTCATATCATTATATACCGTTGAAGGAACTCCACTAGGATGCTTGCTATCCAATCCTAAGCATAGTTCAGAATCATGTGACAAAGTGGAGCGGGAGACGCATACCAATTGATGTATACAGGTCACTCTTGACTCCGCTGAGGTTGACGCCATGATGTCGAAGTAAGACTTTCATTACCTCGACCACGCTATCTCTGTCATACACGTCTGGAACATAGATGCAAATGACATGCTGGTAACCCGGTGTTTCGTGCCCAGGTGACGTGGCTACCTTCGCAGAGCTGGCAACCGTGGAGGCGAGTGGCCCTGAAGCCAAAGAGTCTGAAAACCACAAGATCAGCCCTGAGTAGTTTGAAGATCAAACTACCCTACTGGCAATGCTGGCCCAAATTGCATCCACTCTATCTGAAGGAGCGAAACTCAGCCTATACAGCGAGGTAAGCCAGAAAAATCCCCCTGAATTGCGGACTTATACCATTTTCCACACACGTAACCATGTTTCTGCGAAATTTCCTTCAACCGAACCGTTGCATTGGCTTGCTCCTATATATTAAATAGTGACGAAACTCTTGCCGGGATACAAGTATCCTCACCTGCTCTCTGAGTTCCTTTTTGCTCTTTGCGCCTGTTTTCTTGCTCGAACGCACTGGTATAGAACGGTCATTCTGATGGCCAATATGTTAAAAGGTTAGCGTTCAGAAAGTACGACTCGACGACCTTAATCTCCTCCACTCTTTCTGTCACTTTCTGTACTTGAAGTGATTCGAGTAAAGTAAAGGCACGGTCGTGAACGACTCACATAATTCGGAAGCCTCCTTTGCAGCGAGACACTCCTCGGCGAGGCGATCGGAAGGGGAAAGCTCCTTGCGCACCCATATCCACTTTACGAGGATTTAACGAGCATCATTTGAGGAGAAAGGACCTTACCGGTCTCGTCCCATCATTCTGAACCATCGACGGCTTGTACTGCGATGCGGTGAGCCGTAAATAACACCTCACTCTTTGTGAACGTGCCCACCTTGGATACAAACTCCTGTATGTTTATAGAGGAGGTAGGAGACCACGCGTAGGGATTTTCTTCAGGAAAGATATCATCCAATGCCACTGTAAGGGTGCTCATGCCGGTCTGACGAGGTGGTCCAAGAGACGGAGCGGAGAACTTGCCAGAGAACGACACGCTACGTCAATCCACGTGACTCAAATATTCATCTGTCATGAAAGTCAAAAAAGTTCACTGAATGGCATAGTCGCCGAATTCGTATCAGGACCACCGAGTCCGTATTGTCGAGAACCGTCGGGTACCGACTAGTCATTTCACCGATAGACTGGCCGAAAACTCAATTGCACGGCGAGCACATCTTGCCAGGAAGAACGTACACACGATATCATTACTGCAAGGAAGATTTTACAATTGTACAGAACCACCGACCCATCTCCTCTTCTTGGTCCCCTTGCAGGGTACGAAGATGCGACACAGGGTGCTAAGACGTCCGAGTCAATCTAGACACGGCCTGACACTCGAACAGCAGCGTAGAATGCACGCAGCTATGAGCAACATGGGGAAACGATTGGCTCGTGTCGCCGCACAAAAGAAAAGAAAAAAATATGCGTTGCTGGGGTTTTTGAGCATAAAGCGTGAGAATATGTTCAGGGCAGGTCATGCAGCATCGGAACTCAAGCACAGAACCGCAAATACATGACAAGTTTTTTTGGGTATTGCTGGTATCCAACGCTTTCCTTGCTGCGAGGACGGACCCAGAAGCAAACCAAAGTACAGACCCAATTAAAAATATATAAACCCAATATTATCTTACGCTGTCATAGATCTTCACACCAGACCTCCAGTCGGCCCTCTACTGCTCTACCACCACCCCTACTAGTACTCCCACTCCGTCCTGCACTCATCGCCGTCTCGATTGCGAGGCCCCAGTCTTCCTCATCCCTCAAGCTGATCTTCACTCCGTCCTCGTCCACAAACTTCAACTTCAATGCTTCCGGTGCTGAACCAAATTTGGCCGCCACACGCGTGGAAAGCGTTGGAAGTGTGGTACTTGTGGAAAGCGTCATACCTCGGACATCGCCTTGATAATGTAACTGTCCAAAAGTCAGTTCAGGCATAAGAAACACGAATAACACATGAACGTACTTTAACCCGAATCGTACTGATGTCCTCCGGAACGTCTGCTACCCCACTGTGCCCATCCTTAGACCAGACTCCGACCCCGCTGTTGAAGTCATCCACAGGTCCGTACCCATTGCTGGGATATCCAGGCATCCCTCTCTGGTGCGCCCCATGTCGAGATGGAAGGCGTGGACTTCTTTTGGCACTGCCATTCCCGTCGTACGCTTGTGGAGACGAATCACCAACATACGCGCCCACATAGTCGTCATAAAACGCCGCAAAGCGTGCTGATACAGGTGTTGGCTCTGTGGAGAACATCAACATCATCGCCGTATAGGACATCACATACAACGCTCACGTTCTCCTGCTCCATCTGTTAATACTCTCTGCCTCGCCACCCCTGTATCATTTCTCCTCACTACTCCTGATGAGGTATTGTGCCGTACTAAATTAGCACCGGTCCCATTGCCATTGACCATCGCATTGGTGTTCGGGATTGAAACATGTGTCACAGATTGGGAACGACGCCCGGCAAGGTGGTGCCCCGAATTAGGTGGTGTGGGACGACTGGGAGGCCTGGGCGGTTGCTGAAATGGCTGAGAGGTCGGCAACGGTGGTTGAGATTGGGGCGAGTGTTGCGGTTGCTGTGAATGTAGTTGAGCATCAGATCCAGGAGTCCTTGCTTGATGGGGAAGTATCGGGGAGGAACGAGAAGTAGTTGACGGGGACTTCAGAATTTGAAGAGGCGCCACGGAACCGCCGCGAGGTGCACGTGCACGCCCACGCCCACGTTCATCATCAGTGTCCTTGTCCCGGTCGCGAGTTTGAGTCCTCGGGACATCATTGACAGTCTTGGAACGTTGGAGGGATGGACTCGGCTCTACGAACGTGGTGCCTGCAGCAAGAACCGTCGTTATTCCAGGTATAAATGCGACGTGAGGATAGTAAGCATACGAGGTGTAGGTGCAGTAACGCTACGGTTCAGAGTACCGGATGGATCCCCCTTAGGTTCGGTGTTCGAGGTTGACTCCAGCGAGGAATTCTTACTGGGATCAGAACTACGCTTGAGCTTCGTCACTCCGGAGAATTCGGTATATATGTCGTTGATGTCACTGGCAGCCACTAATTTCTGCATCGGTTCACGGGCTTAATGCTTCTACAGCGACGGAAGGGGTAGAATGTGACATACAGCTTTCCCCAGATAGTCCTTTACTTTGGAATTCTTGAGCTTGTTTTCAGGTGGACGGTATAACACACCAACAGGCTATTATGTAACGATGAGCAATGTAACAATGAGCATAGTCAGAAACTGTGATAGACAAGGATGAACATACGATGCTGAATACGGTGTATCGTTCACCCCGGTCCCGTATAGCATCATCGATGACATCGTGCTCGGTAGTCACTTTCTCCTTCCCAGCCTCTTCCAAATCATTCATACCCTCCCTAGTGTAGCCCAGATATAATTGGGAAAGACCTCGATTAAATAAAACCTCGGCAGAAAAGAGTTTAAATGTCAGTCCCAGCTGTTCATAATTTCTGGATGGAGGGCGACAAAGATGTGAACGACTAAGTAGAACGGTAGCACACAAAACCTACATGGATTGGTTTCCGCGGAGGTAGACATACGCGTCTTCGAAGTTCGCGTAAGCAGCATCGTAGCGACCGAGGAGGAAATTCGATACGCCGCACTGGAAATACCTGTGGACAGAATGTGCATCAGCCATGGGTAGCAACAGTGAGAGACGTCGACATACGCGACCGCAAGGAACTTGTCGAGATTGGTAGCGGCACTGAAGTGCTCGACGGCCACCTCGTGTTCGCCGATGGTAGCGTATATGAGCCCCATGTTGGTTAGGATCTTGCTCGAGTCCGCGATTCGCTTATTACGGTGGTATATCAAGACTCGGAAATGCTATGCGGCAGTGTGATGCATGCAAACTCACCGAGAACAACTCGAGAGATTTGAGAAAATCTTGTTCGTCGTATGCCGTGAGGGCAGCAGCCCAGACCTCCAGCTCCGCTTTGAGAGAAAGAGCCATTAAAAACACATGTAAAATGACGTCGAAGAAATTGGGTTAGCGTTCCGGACGCAAGGAAAGAAACTGAGAATAAAACGAGGTGAACGAAGTGAATGGACACGGTCCCAGGCGTACGACTCGAGGTAGCGCGGAGCGAGTGGGATACCCCCTGCAGAGGACCCTTTAAAAAAAGTTAGACAAGTCCGTCCTTTTGTGTCTTAAAAACTTTACCGGCGGTAATATCGAAAAGCCAGTGGGAACACGTGCTAAAATAAATACCCAATACTTGCCTTTGTATGAGTCGGTGTATGTCCCGTCCCCCGACGATCATGACAGCAGTCGCATGATGATCGGACCAATCATATCGTACCTGTGCAAACACGCAGTGCCAGTGAAGGCCCTCCAAATCTGTGTTCGGGTAAGGCAGTCCTGCGTAGTAACGTCTCCTTGTTCCCGCTATGCAAGACGCTGCTCCGTGCGAGCAGTCGTGTGCCTTACTGGGGCTAATGGAGCAGGAACTGGTTCCTGGCTACAGCGAACCGTTGCTGTGAACAGTTCCCTCGGAGTGTAAGAGGATCAGACTGCCGTCCGCTTAACCGTGCTCATATTATCTGGACTCAGGCAACCCGGAATGCTTACACCCAACTTCAGTATTCCCAGAAATTGTCCACAACCAGTTGGTACCAGCGGTTCAGAAATCGGGACGCCCGGTGCAGTTTTTGCGAGATGGTAACGACCCCAGTGGGATTCATTCGGCTGACCATCACCATCGCGCGGGTCTTCCGGCCGTGATGCTCGTAGTATACAACGCAGACCACGAGTTTTGTCTGCAATGCAGATGCGACCGAATTCGGTTGCGTAGTCACAATAAAGCAAACCCCCATTATGGCACGCCCCCCAGAGAGTGTTCACATGTTGTAATCTAATTCCAACCCATATCTTTGTTATGCATCTCAGGCTGTGAACGGCATAACATGTAGGACTGCCACTGATTGACTATCCAGTGTTTGATCTGATGAGTGTGATCCTTGCAATGGGAGAAATTGGAGACACTTCCGGTGCCACCGCTGCCGAGTACGTAAGTAGGATATGTGCCGAGATACTCGAGGTATAAGGCAGCGGGAATACCCTCGACATCGATGCTCGAGCTACAGTCGTGTCCAGCCTCTCTCCGGAAGACAACAATAAGTGCCGACGAAAACATGGAGAACGCCGTCGTGGTCCATTCCCCTCTTGGGACACGTCCCAACTTAGACCCGTCAAATGACCCCACCCCGGGAATTACAACGATCAAGATAACGATTTGGCACGTAACGTGGATACAAATCCCCTCTGCATGGAGACGCAGGAAATCGAGGTAAAACTACAGAGACCATACGGAAGCCTTCAAGACGACACGGTACACGTTACTTACTGGCGATAGCTAACCACCTTTCCAAAAGTGTCAGCCATCCCCCAAATACCACTCCTCAAGCTCGACAATTGCACGATTTGACTGTGGTCCACAAACAAGTTCACGTCGACGCCAAACTCTCTGATGTACCAGTTGAATACTTTTGGATCTGCCGCTTCAAACATGAGCCGCTCCATCGGGAGGTCTTTGAGGATTGCTTGGATGGCATCTGTCCGCCAGGTTTTTACATTCTCCGTTATTCCCTCACTCTCGATCATCAAACGCTCCACACCCGCATCCAGGAATTTCTTGCCAAGGCTCACAACTCTGAACGGGTCACTTTGTCCCGCGGTCTCAAGTTCGGCAGCGGAGGTATCGCCTCCAGCCCCAAATTGAATCCCGAGCTCGGGCTTTGCGATCAATCCGTTGTGGTGCACTTTCTCGATAAGTCGCAGCCAATCATCTGGCGGAAAAGAGAGGAAGCCGGAGGATAACTCGACGACATCGAAACTAGTCAACCTCTTGGTCAAAATCCTAATGTGTCAACAAAAGAGCAGCTCGTACGTACCCTAGATCTTTACATTTTTTGAGGTACTTGTCCACGACATTAAGCACGTCGGCATGAGTCAAGACATGCTCGATAAAGCCTCCCTGAATGGTGTGGTTATTGAGGAGCTCGTATTTTATTTGAATTCCGGAACGCACTCACAGTAGAGACATAGACGTCATACTCGTGTGCAAGCTCGATCATTTCTACTAGCGTACGCTCAGGAAGTAGAGAGAATGAACCCCCTGCAAACTTGAGGCCGTCGATATGATAGGACATCGTCTCAAGGACGTCTTGTAGATGCCTCTTCCCGTATGCGGAATAGTAAGGCCCGCGGATTTCGGTAACGCCGAGTTTGCGTGGCTTAGCTGGACGCGGGTTCGAGCGAAGAAACCCAAACCCGTGCCTTTTGTCCTGAAGAAGCGTCTGAGGGGAAGTTTCTGAGGGTACCTTTGCTGTTGCTAGTCCACGCCTACATGACGAGGTGGTGGACAAGCTACCGAGACGTGATAAACGTGTCTGCAGATTGAGGATAGACCGAACAGAAGACATGTTGTGAGAGGTAGGTAGCATGAAGTCAACAGAGCTGCTCCATGGTTAGGATGGCAGAGCCGCATCTCCACAAGCCCTGCATGACGTCGTCGAACCCAAAGAAGGACCGATACTTGCGGCCCCCTAATATTGTACTGGTGGCTAGTTGTCGACGGTGCAAGCACCGCTAAGCTCTGAACCTGAGCAAGTTCCTGTGCAGGCCACTCACGACTCGGCACTTGGGCCTCGTCGGTGATCCGAGGAAGCGAACGCCAGTGTCTGTGGCATCAGGGACAGCATTCATCGACGTCGTACTGACCACATTCTCGTCAGTATTTGTTGAATCTTACGCATAAGGAAACCACAAAGAATTCATTCTGGATGTCAGAAAAAAGTGAGTTCCCGATACTAGTCAAGTCGCGCATCCTGAAAGCCAATCTAATAGGTAAGTGTATCAACTCGAACCGACTTATCAAATAGCCGAACGGAAACCCCTGCAATTGGGGACCCTTTAGGAAGATATGACCCGCTTTTCGAATCACAGGGTGGGGCCCCCGGTTGACTAATTTAGCGCGAGTGTTAGAGATGAAAAAACTAAAGGGGCCGTGGTGTTGGACTAGTACTAAGAGGAACCACAAGAACAAGAACTTCGGCTGCTTTTGCTTGGCAGAGTTCGACAGTAAAAGGTGACGATTTTGTGTATATGAGAGCTGTCGCAAAAAGGTCAAGATAATAACTGGGCAGCTGATTGGAGCCACATTAATGCAATGATAGGTCCACTGACCTCGAGATCAACCTGATTTTAGGATAAGGAGTGGCCGCAAAAACGGTATGACAATAAGAAATCGAAGTTGTTTGATCGGTTCACACAGCCTTAGGACTTGTCTTTCCCGGACAAGTCCACCATTCTGCAATGGGAAGTGAGAAACTCACAGCCGAGAGAAATAGCAATACGTATGCAGGGCCGGAGATGCAGGTTTTCTGCTCGGACTTGGCCACTTCCCGAAATAGACGAAGGATAAGAAGCCTCCGTTGTTCTCGTATCGTCTGTCATGCCCAGGATCGAATGTTATTAGGCGGCCGCATGCCATGAAATTGAATACATCTCGGAAAACTCCAGAGGCCAAAGCCAATATGACCATGGGTATTATGTACTCACCTGTTCAACACCTCAGAATTGTAAAACCCAGAGAATGGACAGCAGTGCTGACGCATACGCGTCGATGTAAGTCGACAAGGACTTCATAATAGACTACGAAACAAACTCGGTTTGTGTGCGGAGCTTGATGAATGTAGAGTGGACCTTGGGTGTCCGGATCACAGAGCGCCGGTGCTTATAAGATATCCGAGGGCCACCGATCACGAAAAAAAAATTCTCTGACCAGGAGCGTCCATGGGCGGTCCACCATGTGCGTGGTGTATATATAGCCGCACTCATACAGGTGGAAGTATGTCGACTGCAGCTTGCATGGTTGCTAGGAGCTGAGACCAAGGACGCCGGAACGCAGAATGTAACGGAACTACAACACGTTAGGTCACTCTGCATTCCAAGGAGTCCTATAGCGAATTGACGCCAAATCAATGTGCCTGTGATTAGCGAAGACTGTCTTTGAATGAAATCCGGCGGCCAGAATATCAGACAGTCTCTTGGAGGAAAGGCGAGCTCACAGAACAAATAACCAAAGGACAGGCTGGCTGCTGTAGACGTAAGTACTCATGTTCGAATGTAAACATGTCTGGGTGGACAGTCCTAAGCTTGCCTAGACATGGCGGGTCCAAAAGCCACCGTTGGAGATCGAGAAAAAAAATTGGTCAATTTTTTTTTTCCATCTGAACCCTAAAACTAATAAAATCTGACGCTTAGGGCGCACATATCAGCCACTTATATACCCCACCCACTGCTTCCCCTGGCGCCCTCGCGAGTCCAGCTGTCCCTCTTCACACTACATCTTCGTCCATTCTTGCTATCGTCCTCTCATGGCCGGTGGTTCGCCAACGGCGTTCCTGCTGTGGTCCATTTTGGCATGCTTGGTGAGCACATGTTTTGTACTTGACTTACCCCAATTCAAGAAACAATCTCATGTTTGCTTCGCGTCACGATTCAAATTCGATGGATACCATTCAACGACTCAGTTCTACTGCTTCCTTATCTTCCACCTTTGGAGCTACGATAGGTTCAAGTGTGTGAGGTGGAGCCAGGGGGACAGACGTCCCGGGGCCTTCAAACGGGTGATGACGGTGAGTTCCGATGCTCGATTTACTAGAGGTTTGCGGAGGGTTCATACCTTGCGCAGTACACGTACATAGCAACTCTCACGTTGCTCGTCATCTTCGGTGCCGCATTCACATTCCTCAAATTTAAAGAAGGTAATCTTGCGGTCATTCGATATCACGCCGCAGCATTCTGACGTGGCGGACAGGCGACATTCTCTTGTTGACCGGCGAATGTAAGTCGTTATGGTACAATCAATTATCCGCCGATGTGCAAGGTTTCCTAGTGATCTGGAAACCCCTCGAACTCTACTCACCCGCTCATAAGAAATGGGTGTTGCCTTTACTCTTTGCGCTAAGTGTAGCATGGGCGTGTGAACTGTGAGCATATCTTCTACTTCCAATCCGCGCTTGTCCCTTCTCTAAGTCAATCATATTAGAATTACGCATCTGGAAGGCAAGTTAATGTGATATCCGTTCGCTCACCATACAAACTCAAATCTTCTCAAAAGAGCTGACCTTCTGGCTGTTCCTCCAAAATCAGGGTCCCAGGTCACGGGTGTGGTTCGACAGCTGGGAATTCAAACTTTGGCTTTGGGGTAATAACACGCGTACCACTTGTTGTGATGGGGTACTTAGAAGTGGAAATCCTTAGGTTCTATGGTTGCCATCCTTGGAATGCCAACGACTACCCTCGTTGCGAGGACGCAGCTTGACACCGTGAGCTGTATTTTACTGTACTTTCCGTCAATCTCACGCTCACGATCATACCAGTGTCTGGCGTGGATACTCTTCGTAGGGTCGACTGCCTCAACGTGCGAGACCCTTGGCTTTCTTTTTGTCCTTTTCCGATTTCCTGCCTTCATTCGCAAGGTGAAGGACGACGGCGCAGCACCCAATATCATCGTCCGACTCGTTTATTCTTACCAGTTGAATGTAAGTGGCGTTCTTACTTCTTCCTTCCACGTGCTCAGAAGGCGTAGTGTGGTCGTATTGCATTTCGATTTGTGTTCTCTATCCCACTGTTAATATTAGGCATCGACGGTGCCCAAGGATCCCATCCCATAAACATGAGTCCGTGCGTACATTTTTTTTCTCTTACATGAACGATTTCAAGCATAGATGTCGACCCTAGGTTTTGGCCAGGTATGATGGTTCTGGTCTGGGAGATTGCGTTTTGCTCAGACAAATTTGTAGACTTTCTCTTGATGCTAGGAGCCGTTGGCTGTTTCGTGTCATCAGGAATAACTTTGCTCGTGAGCCATACTTTAACCGTTGTGAGCAGTCATGTGATATGATAAATGTTTAGGTCTTTTTCCCCCGTTCTTTAATATCAGAACTCGGCTATACCATCACATGTCCTGTGGCTGCCAAGACATCCACCGTTCCTCACGCGGAGTTCCAGCAAGCCTCTGGTCCCCGCCCGGGACCTCTGGTAGTTGAGAAACGTACCCCGTCATTTTTGCAAGGTCCTCCGCGCTCCTCGACCGATTCTGAACAAGATGCGTCCCCCGATTATGATCCAGAGGACCCCGCAAATCCTGCCCGTCCTCACTCATACGATGGCCACGTACGCACGCGAGTTTGGAACTCTAACGGCGTTCCTACGCCTTGCGCAGACGAGTCGCCGTCTCCCACGCGTTATATTTTCGATCATCGGTCAAAATGCCTAGTGAGACCGCATTCCGATGGACATTCGCTTGGCTTGGATCCCTATGTGCGTCTCGTTCTTATTTTGCATTGGCTACCTTCTCACCCTCCCCCTTAAAGATTCGACGTTTCAGGTCGCCGATTGGTGAGCAGGAGCAGCGGCGATTCAATCCGTGACTAACATTCTTCACCCAGACATCGACGACATCGACGATCCCTACAATTCTGCTTGATAGTGCTTTCTAAATATCGCTGTCTCGTTTTCTGCGTTCGACATTTCATATCTCTTCCGAGTTTGCAAGGCTCCAGATGCCGCATGTACGCCATGTCAACTGCTTCACTCACACTCATTATCATCGAACCACCATATCATACTTCATCTGCTGTGCATTTGCACTCATATATCACCCTTCCGTTCTCTGTAAAGCTCTGCATCTGTACAATACTTTTGCTCCGGACACCTAAAATAAATCTTGTATGCGCGCTCTTAGCCACACTTTTTACTGGCATCCCAGCAAACCAACGTTTACAGGGACGCTGGTCTTGGTACGTAACAGCCCAATCCCCCAATCACCGCCTTCCACTACGGGTTTCGGCACGCGTTCTCGTGGATCCATCAGTTGCTCCTTTTCCTTGGCTGACATTCGATTTGTCCAAGAGTCTGGGGCTGGGTTTTCTGCGGTCGACGGTGACCTCCATATCTCTTCAACGGAGTCCCGCAATTCCTTCTCAAATAACTCCATGTCTCGTTGGGCAATGCAAGCCTCCGACCGATGAAGTTCTGAGAAGTGAAGAAGATGCGGTAGCAACTTCTTCACGTCGGCTGAAAAGATCATCGTGCTACATCAGCAAGGATGCCAAAAAAATAGACACGACGCCGCACCTTGCATAACACTGCAACGAGCCACCAATTTAGTGACGGATTTCAAAATGTACTCTTCCTCATCCACAGTGCCCTTCCGTCCCGACCCAACCTTACGTTCCATCTTGCGTTTCGTTTTCGAGCTACGTCTACGAAACGTATGAACCACTTACGTCAACGCGGCACCACATTTACACTTACTTGGAAGCTTTCGATGTCGTGGTGGGGGCTACTGTGTATCTCGTAAAGGCAGTCGGCGCCATTGAGATATCCGTCATCACGTCGATGTTGTGCATGTTAGCTTGTTCTGTACCATAGAAGGAATCTGCGCAGAACAGACGATTATAAGCCGGGGCCAAGAACAAGGCATCATCGCAAGGGAAGTTTACCAGGTTCTTGGACCTTTTTAATGCGGAGCTCCCTGAGACGAGCGAGCTGTTTGCGTAGCTGTTCCCGCATCTCGTTCAGGTCTTCGGTGAGCTGAGCTTTTACATCCAGTGCTCCGGGCATAATCACTTCCTGCAGCAATTCCGGCGGGCCGTGCAGTGAAACCTATCGCGGCGTGAACGGAAGGCTAATGCACAAGTACAGCAAATTCTTACAATTCTTCGAGCCTCTGAAATTTCGTTGCCTTGCACAAGCGCAATGACTGCTTGGCAAATATCATTTGCGTAGTCAATGAAAACCCTTGCAGCCTCAGAGTACCGCTTCTTCGACAACAGCTCTCCTATAATAGATACTTCAGCAGCCACTTCGGTTGGAGGAAGATCGGGGTCAACCAACCGGCGATGCGGTATGCAATTTCCTTAACCTCCTCTTCTGGAACCACTTCCTTCGTGGACAACTGGAAGAGCTCTTGCCATTCCAAGGCCCTCTCATGAGCTACCATTGCCTTGCGAAGATCTGAGGCCTCAACGAACACTGCCGACATAAGAGGTGAAGTGGCGCAGACAGGTGGTATATTTTACCTACCCAGAGCTGCTTGCTTGTAATCCCGCCTGTCAAAGAGCCAACTACCATATGCGCCAAGTACCACCTTCAGAGCTGACTAAATGGTATTCACAGGGGGAAGTCCGAGAGCGGCTTACATGATACTGTTCCGTGGCCTTCCAAATTTCGAGCCCGGCTTCGTACAACTGGTGGCGTTCAATGTAATCGAGCGCCTCCTGGAAGTAAGTTGGACCTGAATGCCGTGAGTTCTCGTACGATACTCAATTATGTCATGCTGACCAGCAAGGTGAAGATCCTTCAGTGCCTTTCCGTATCTTTGTAGATAATCGTCAATCCTGAAACGCTGGTAATGCGAAGGAAGTGCCGTCAATTCTCGCAGGAAGGGAAGATATTCCCTTGGGTCCTGCATTGTTAAGTATCAAAATTATCAGTAGCTCTATGCTTTCAAGAAGGAAGATACACCAACTTTCTGAGCATATTGGGCGACCAGAAGCACCAAGGAGAAGTCATACATCCCAAGTGCAGTGTCGAACAACTTGTTCGCATCCACAAGAAAAATTATATATTTTACTGCATCCTCCACCTGTTCCGGCTGCGAATCTTGATATCGGTTCCAGTGGTTTTAACAGCAACATGACAATGATGACACATGCCTCGCAGGTGCAACAATAATGCTAACCCAGCCTCGTAGTCCGGCGGGGTCTTAACCACATATGCAGTTAGAATCGAGTTGACATACTTGCTGAAATCTTTCGTCTGTAATTCAAATCGAATAGCATCGCACACGTTGGATATAGTTTTCGCTGGAAGTTCGCTTTGCCTAACGGTAACGTGAGCAATTGCCAGAATGAAAAGGCCCTCGTGATACACACCCAATATTTGTCAAGAATAAGTTAATGTAATCTACTTGTTGAATTTGTTCGACGAACTGGGACACACCAGCCATGAATGCCTCTTCATTGTGTTCAACCATGACGCTCAGGCTTATTCGGTGCTTGCGGCAAGCCAGGAACGCTTTTTGCCAACGACCCCTACCAAACTCACTCAGCATGTTAACGGATAAGAAGTGACGGACTCTCCAACGCTTCCAGGTCATCCTTCACAGCTTCCATTACCAAAGGGCGAGGGTTGATGGTTTCTAAATTACCTCTCGGCATTTGCAGCACAAGGCTCATCGTGCTTGGCACCACGGTCACAATTCTCGAACCACGCTCAACACGGCGCCTCTGCCAAATGTCCATGGCAGCTTGGTTTGACTTACATGGGTCATCCTCTGCTAGCGACTGGCTGGTAAGATGGCCGACCAACATTGCTATGGAAGCGAAGTGGACTTCGTGGGTATTTGTGGTGAACATAACGAAACCAGAAGCCACTGTAAACGAATTCCCATTGATAGCAAGTTCCGCCGGCTTCGAGCCTTCTGTCGTGCAGTAGAGTTTGCCAGAGCTTGACAAACCAACAAAAAGCTGCCGTCCATGGGCAGTAAGGCTCACCCCCGAGAAGCAAAATTCGGGGAAATTACAGAGTGGCGGTTCTCCTTGGGGGTCCACTGAAAATCATGTCATAAGAGAACATGCTAACTTTACGTTGGAACCGACCTCTAAAGATTTCTCCCTCACGAGACTGCCAGAACGATGTCAATGACTCTAAGCCTGGTATCAGACGACCATCCCTTCCGGGAAGTTGGGCTGTCCGGTGGGTTTCGACTATGTGGAGTTGCTCTTCTGTATGGGAGAATCGAACCTCGTGAACACTGACAAGGTCGAAACCTTGCTTCGTGGTACCGAGTACCACTACTTGTAGGTTCCTTTCCTTTACATCGGCGTCCAAGATCGAGACTTGCACTTGCCTCCAGAATCCATCTTCATCACCCAGGTCTTTCGTCCACAGCAAAACGGGATCCATCACCTTCCCCGTTCCCGGCTCCAAGTGGGTGTGTAAAGACCATATAACGATATGACCATCTCCCCACAAAGCACCAAGTATGTCATTGGAGGGTGAAAGAGAGATGTGGGAAGGTGTTCTCCGCAAAAACGAAGGGCTAGTATCACCAGCAGTGTGTTGGGCGCGGACAGGTAGTTGATAAGATGACATTGGTGGAGGTACATTTTGTGTTCGAAAGGGCGTCAGGAGTACATGATCTGAAGGTAGAAGTTCATGAGAATGCTCGACCGGCGACAGCTCAGTTACCTCCGTCAACGACCCCCACGCAGCCTGTATCGCTTGCACCAGCGCAGGTGTCCCACGCAAAGGTCCGAATAATCAGCTGTGCTAAAGCATTATGAACGCGCGGTAACATCCGAACAACATGACAACTTACAGTACGTCGTCAAGACGAGCTTCCATGAATGCTCAGGGTGCCATGCAACGGTTGTGAATCGACAAGCCTTTTGCGGATATATCTCTTGTTTTAGATACCTGTTAACTTCGTTAATTAATGCCAAGACAGCGACAACCTTGAGTAACACTTTCCAGTGATAATTATTGCTCGTCCACAATTGCAAGGTATCACCTTTGGTGTGTTCTATCCACACCGCGAGAATAACTGAGTCTGGAGACCATAAGAGATCTTTTACTCTGTAGAAGGATTCACTGCTGGTCAACGGACGCCGCAAACTAAATTCGCCATGACGAAGACCATTCCGCTCAAAGAACACAACATAGTGATTTCCGCTCCTATAAGTACCCTGAGGTCCCGAACGAATGTCGGTTTGGGTGGAAGCTATTAAACTTCCGTTTGGTCTCCATGCGACACTGGCTTCTAGACCAGGTACCGGTTCTGATGTGGATTGGAGACGTCCTTCATGTGAGTAGACTCTTATGACACGCGGTGAGGGATTCCCGGAGGAACGCGCAGAAACAGCAAAGTAAGCAGCGTCGCCACGCCATGTGATGCGCGGCAATCCGTCGTCATCGGCACTTTCTTGCTGACGATTTGTTTTCTCCGGAGTTTTGAGGTGTGAACGCCCAATCGAACCATGGAACTGGGTGTCTTTGGAACCCCACCCAACGTTGATAGGCGCATCTTTTTGAAAACGTAACATGGAATGGAATGATAAATAACAATTGGACGGACCTTCACCGAACTGGCTGGTTTCCAAAGGCACCTCTGATAGTACATCGAACGTTGAATTCATCAATATCACATTCTCGTCTCCATGTTCCACGCAGTCAGCTTTATTATACCGGAAAACTTGCACACGTACCTGTTGCAAGAGCTATGAATGCATCATCCGGACTCCAACTTGCGGCAAGGATTCCGGTCTCCACGGCGCCCACAACGTCAGCATCGCTCTGCGATGATGCCGTCATTTAAAGATATAGGCATTTGTGAATGGAGGAAGTACCTACATTGAAATCCCCGGAATCACCAAGCTCCCAAACTACGATGTCTCCTGAGCGCGCCACTAGGACCAGTCTGCTTGCTTCGGCAAGCACCCTGAGACTGACAATCCGAGGATCCGGCGTAGCGTACGACCCACAAAAACAAAAGGACGACTCCTCTGGAGGAAGGAGACGTCTCCCAGCCGTCTTCCAAATGAGAATTTCACCTCCGCATGTGGTAGCAGCAAATGTAACGTCCCGATCGACGTCAAACGCAGTTACTGCAATGGTTGCGTTCGTCCCGTCGGTGGTTACCCGTTCCACGTTTTCGGTCCTCAAAGTGACTACTTGTATTGAATCCTGAGAAATATTCCGCATGATGAAGCTGCGTGGATGATCTTCCAGGTTCAGTCACGAAGTTATCTGACTCTGCCGATCGTATCACAGCAAATCAAACCCTAACCCCATACCGTGAGTTGCGTAGCAGTCAACTTTTCAGACTGTGTCCGCCATGGCACCTTCGAGAGCAGAGCGAGTAGCTAATCACCTATCCGATTCGGAGAAGCCAAAAAACAAAGCGGGATCTTATCCATACCCTAAAAAGATGCGACGCATGGGGCCCGAAGATTCTCTCCCCGGCGTACAGAAGATTAAATCGTCACTTAGACAGGCGAAGAGACTTCTTGGCAAGGAGAGCTTAGCCGCCAACGTTCGGGTTGAGACCGAACGAAGGATAAGGGCTCTCGAGGCAGACCTTGTCAACGCCCAGAATGCACGCAAATTGCGTACAATGGCATCCAGATATCACAAAGTCAAGTTTTTCGGTGCGTGTGCCGTATGCTGTTGCGCTTCACGCTGATCTCCTGCGAAGAGCGTCGGAAGGTCTGCCGGAAAATAAAACAAATTAAAAGAATTCTGTTGACCGCCGTGGGGGAGGAAAGGGCGCGGCTAGAACTGACACTGTCTAATCTCAGAGTGGACCTGAACTACATCCTGGTATTACTTATTTGGCTTTCGGTGAACAGACTCTAACTCTGATGTTTTACCTATTAGCACTATCCACCAGCAAAGAAATATATCTCGTTGTTCCCGCCTGAGGTGCGCAAGTCAAGCGTTTCACCCACAACGGTCACCATCGAGGATGACGACGAACGTTCCCAAATACGAAAACTGATTCGTTTGCAAATGGAGCGGGGCGAACTCAGCCTGGAACCCGACAACGAATATGACAACCCAGCGACCAGCAGGTCTCGCTTGCGTCACAATGGGGATCACGGTGTATACGTAGCATCTCGCGTTGAGGGTCATTCGCAAAAAGTCCTGAAGCCGAGCGAGGACGTTTCCGCAGATGAATTCTTCGGCGATGACAACGATGACGAGCAAGGTTCAGACCAGTCTACATTTTCTGCCGATCACTTATGAGATCTATCTCTTACTATGCAAGCCATATGATAGTAGTACGTATACTATCGCTGAGGAGCTAAGAATATTGAACACCTAAAGCTTCCACTTGAGTGCGTGCGGCACTATTGGCGCAATCTTTCCAGCAATGTCTCCAGTATCCGGTTTCCTCCAAGCTTAGCTGTTTCTTCCTGAACGAGCTTCTCCAAAGATCGCATTGCAGATAACGTGTAGTCGAAAGAATGGGTGCTGTCTTTGAGATAAGCAATTGCCTTATACTTCAAAGTGGGTGTCTTTGGCCTCTGCTTGAGAATATCTGCAATTCGTTGAATATTACTAGTCAAAGTGATGATCAATGGCAGCACCCAGTATCAATGTGTTTTCGGGCTTTTCTCGAATCCCGTGAATAACGGGGAACGAGAATTTTCCCTCCGAGATGTCATCCGCAAGGCCTTTGGTATCGGTGTACTTGGAAAAGTATCGTATCAGCCGCAGCTCGACGCAAAAGTATTCTCCGGCTCAAACCTCTTTACTTTGCAAGTTCATGTAGTCATCCCGGATCTGACCGTAGATACCGAACAGATCGACCAAATGAACGTAATTTCTTTTTCCGTTACTGAAGTGACTGCATAGATATCTTGACACACTTACATATCAGTATTTGTAGTTGCAAATACCATCATGATTTTGACCGAAAGGCGCAGAATGCTACATGCCTCTGTTCAGTCATCGCAATTCAGTTACTATGGCCACATCGGCAGCTCGCTTACTGCCGCGGGCCATCTGAATATACTCCTGCTCGGTCGGGCACCTGAAGGTGTCTCGCCAGATAATATCTAGTCCCTGTCCACGATGGAAGTGTAAGAGTTCCTCTGAAAGCAGATAAGTGAGTTAGTGAGGGAAAGGCGCTGCTACTACAATGTACCCCTGAAGATTTGGTCCAAAGCTTCCGGCAACAGGAGACGACCTTTGGCTTCCATACTCTCAGTTGGAGACTCCTGAATAGAGGCCAGTTGTTGGTAAGCAAGCCAGCATGCGTAACTCGCCGAGTTGATGGTTTGGGGAATGCCATAAACCCTGTGAGCGGCAGGTTGTCCTCTTCGCAACTCGGAATTCGTCTTCGATGTCATCCAGCCTGGGTAGATACAATAATTGTCAGATCCCTGCAGTAGTCCTTTGGACCGACAAGACCCCTGACATGAGGGACGCATTGTGCACCATGTCAATAACCCTGGTAATCACATCCAACTTGGTTTTGGGAACGTTAAGCCAAATGTTGAATGCAGCGATCAACGTCCCACGTATGTCCTTTCCAGGGTTCGAAGCAATGTAGGTGAATGGACCAAGTAGGTGCTATGAATATGGGAAAATCAGAAAGCCAATGTTGATGCTGACAGGCACGGAGTAACAACCTTCTCATTGTCCGGAGTGCATTCGGGAGGCAGATTCAAGGTTGAGAGGATGTTTTCGAACGTAGAAATCGGCATTTCGGCTCAGCTATATCTTCAACTGCGGTGCGGTAGGTGACAAGCTGTCGCCAACTAATGGCATCTTGGAGGCAAGCCAATAAGTGCGGCGGCTTGCATTAGCTCCATCAGCACAGCCCCGGCTTCCCTTTGGGGTGCTGCAGTACGAAAAGTAGAAATAAAATATCGAGTAGGTAATCATGGGTACTACCAGTACAGAGGAACTGTTATTCCAGTTCAGCCTTCCAGTGTCTATTTACCTAGCGGCGGATAGCTTTCCTTGTGCACACATTCGACTCTTAATTTGTCCAGAATGGTCTCTAGCAGAGTATTCCCGCCGAGTCTAGCCACTTCAGCCCGTGCTTGCCGCTCTAGAGACCGCATTACGCCGAGACTATAATCGAAGGAGTGTGTCGATTCTTTCAAATAGGAAACAACGTGGTTCTTCAAGGTTGGGGACTTGGGTCGTTTCTGGAGGACGCCTAGAAACCGGTGAGCATTTGACCGCAAGAAGTAAAAATGCGGGCATACTTATAATCTGTCTGTCATTTGGATCCTGTCTGATCCCGTGGACTATCGGGAAGGAGAACTTGCCCTCCGTCAAATCCTCCGCAAAACCTTTATTGTTTGTGTACTGTGCAAAGAGGAAATCAGTCCAGTTAAGTTGATGTTGCTGGAAGATATGCACCATAGGGCTCTGAAGGTTCATGTAATCATCGCGAATCTGGAAATGAATGCCAATAAGATCTACAAGGGGGATGTAATTCCTGGAGCTGAATGAATAGGACGCCTCGTATCCAGCTTCAAGGGGAACTAACACATCCGTGTTCTTGGTTGCGCACGCCATCATGAGGCGAATCGCTACGCGCAAAAGTCCACCGGTCTCTGTTCTAGTTAGAGTCACTGACGGAAATTTGAGGAGAAGCACTCACTATCTTTCACCATTGCCAGATACTCGTCTTCAGTTGGACATCGAAGACTATCACGCCATAGTAGTTCGCGTCCTTGACCGCGGTGAAGGGCCAGAAGTTCTTCTACAGACGGCAATTGAGCAATGCAAGCGGAGATTTCGAAGTTCAACTGACCATTCAAGATGAAGGTCAGACGATGATCGAGTCTCGACCGCTTAACTACACCGTAGGCATTCGCGACACTTCCATACAAATCCATCTTGAAAAGTTCATGGTACGCGAGGAAGTATACATAATTAGCTGTGTTAATTGTTTGAGGGACACCGTATATCTTGTGGGCAACTGTTGACATCACAATACTACTCGTGAATAGGGCGAAGGCGAGGTTCTCATCACACATACCAGGTCGACCCCTCCTGAGTTCGGAATTGTCCTCGATGTCATCCACACTGGAAGGAATGGAACGTTATCGATGTTAGGCATACGACCACTAAGGTAAAAACAAACAGAAGGCTTGCGTTGTGTAGGAGGCCGACTACACGCGTGATGACATCAAGTTGATCTGCTGGGACTTGCAGCCATACGTTGAACGCAGCTATCAGCTGACTACGGATCTCCTTGCTAGGACAAGAGGCGATGTAAGAAAACGGTTCCAGCAGTTCCTAAAGCAATCGTTAGGGAGAACGGGCGATTCTGAAGAGTTTCACACACAGATTCGGACTGTGTAGCCCACTTGGACAGTGAGGGGGACGGGACAGAGAGGTAACTGAGAAGATTATCATACTTTGAACAGTCCATGGCCAGAGGCAGATTTTCAGGTAAAGCCAGGCGGTCCATTACTTCCGGTTGATTTTTATGCATCAGAGCTTGCAGTGGACCCACACTATGTCTCAGGAGAGGATGGCTGCGAACTGCGATCCGTGAAACAAGGAATATCGACATTTAAGTTCGTACCGGGCCGGCAATGTCGAATGCCTGATGTTACTCTCACTGGGGAAAGAGTGCCATATGGCAGGAGGGTTGCCGCTGTGCCACAGACCTTCGAAAGTTTGCTTCAAAATTATCAACTAAGAAACCTACCCAGTAACAGGTTGACCACTTACCTTATCGAGTCTGACGAGGGTCGCTGCTCGGTGGGGACTCGGCACTGAGTGCTCCCTTCGACTGTGCAAGTCAGGTTCATCGCATCTTACGTAGTGAAGAGACACTGTCCTCATGAGCTTAGGAAGTAAAGTTATGCGGTCGCAAATGCTCCCTAGGGTCCGGTGTCAGCTTTATAATGAAACCGCTACCACCGACTTCGCGGTATGTGTCACTGATGTTAATCACCTGTCTTGCATACATGTCTTAGAAGTTAGGTAAGAGACCAAAAGGTTTCACTGTTATGTAGTCACAGTTAGTGGTGGCTGGGATTCAAATTACGTTCACCTGCCGGTCCAAAGGCCACAGCACGGCTGGCTTCGTTCTCTTTATTGCGCACCAGGTAGATAGGTTTAAGCCAACTGCGCGGCATAACATCGAAAGCACGGGATGCACAGCATCCACATACATGCCACTTGTATCTTGTAAAAGAGGTCCCGCAGAAAGAGGAAAATTGACATATGCAAGTGAAGTGGGTGATCACAATGCAAAGCGAAACAGTGCAAGAGACGAATAAGAAATGCGCGAAAAAGCATAATGAACAGGCGCGATGATCGGGACTTGGCTCCCAACCGTGTTTCAGCACCGAGTTACATGGTACACCAACTTTATGTTAGAATGCGACATGGACATCGCCAAACCCGATTGGAACATCCGCAAGTGGTCTAGTCAATTGGCAGGTAGCGTATTTGTCTGAGACAGCGGAGCGCCAACAGAGGTCTTCGTACACCTCCATCGGAGATAGGAGCACCTCAGGGTCAACATCGTCCAGCCAATCGGGATTATACTCGGAATCACTATCATGAGGAATCATCCTCTGGAGTTCCGCGTGAAAAATGGCAAGAAGAAGCTCCTGTTGGGCAATAACCTGCCGTACATCAGATGAGCACGAGTTGGGAAATGTTCCGGTGTCGAATTCGGGGGAAGGCGTCGGCTCAGGACGTGACTCATGGTGTTGATACCATGGGCTGTCACTAGAGATTCGGATATACTGTGCGTGATCATCAGAGAAAGCCGACGTAGTTTCGCTGTCGTCGCTGTCGTCATAAGACGTCAAGTGCAAATCTGACAACCATGAAGGGTTGTCAAGACACACAGGAACGTCGAAGTCGGGGTTGAATGTGGAGGGGTGACCAGTCCCTTCGTGGAATGCAGGGTGAACGAATGTTACAACACTGGAGTCGTCTGAAACGTGTGATGTTGTCTCGGAATTACCAGCCTTGAAGAGGAGTTAGGTACCATGTGGCGTATTCAACGTTTACTAACTCACATAATACACTGCCTTGACCCAGGACTTGACAGTCCAGCTGTCTTCGTACATCGACCTGCAATGTGGCGAGGAGGATCTAATTTCCACCATGACTTTTTCTGTGTGCACAGGAGGCAACAAGAAGCTCCGTAGACGCCAGCGGTGAATGCGGTGACGGTTGTAACAGACCACAAACACGAGTGTGGAGCGAAGCTACGCGGAATTGAGGGCACACGCCTCCCCACAACCACCAACTTATAAGCAGACGATCCGCTTTCCACGAGGCCCCGGCTGACGTCGGTAAAGCCTTAATCAACTTATTGTTGTGCATGCAACACGGCAAAGGCGTCCAGCGTCACGTGACATCCATTTGTCTCGAAAAACAATAAAAGGGATGCTGAGTTAGAGTACTTACTCACTTAACAAGGACGGGACGTCACCAGGAAGTAGGGGATAGCAATGTAAACTTTATCCCCCCATTTGAGTCTAACGCCATCGTCTACATTCCGTTAGTCGCGGCGAGCAATTGTTGAGAGGAACCACCACAACGTACAGTCAATTGTTCTTGATTCAAAACAGATCAAACCGATCATTTGGCGAAAGCTGCTAGCGTTCGGGCACCCACGCTTTCACGCGGTGCCTGCCCAACGATAAATCATGTCGAGCCTCTGCCATTCGTACGACTTCGCCAAGGGCATTCCAGCACAGTTCATTGACTCTCTTTCCTTCCCTAGTTTTGGCGCGGAGGTTCATTGCTCGCCTATCTTTGGGAAGAAGAGACTTTGGGTCGTATTCAGGGGCGGTTGGTGGACGTTGAGGATTCCATTGTTTGATTCCCTTATAATAGCTTTCGCGAACCCAAAAGCGATGCCTTGCACTCAAAATGCTGATATTCCTCACAACTTTATGAGGGAGACTACGAGATTGAGCAGACGACAGTAGAAACGTCAAAGTGTTATCCACTACAAGAGATGAGAACAACTTGGGCACGAGAGGGGAACACATACTTCGCCTCTGCCAGGTATCCAAGAGTTCTTTATGCCTCCGGCTTACAGCAGAGCTTGATTGCCTCGACTCCAAAACGCGGATGCACTGTGCTACCTTGTCGAAAGTAGGTCTCCATAGCTTGATGATGTTCTTTCGCGCACTAGTTTTATGAAGAACCGACACAGAAGTTGCGCGTAACGCTAGACGGTAAAGAGCCTTGAAAGAAGGCGGTAAGGGCTCCATGGGATAGTAGATGAATTGTAGCTATTAGTGGGTTTGCCAGCGGTCAAGCCTCCAACGGTCACTCAGCGTCTTTCGCCGGAGGAAGGTGAGGTCCTGAAGTACGTAGTCGGGACAATGGATGAGGTTGAGTATATCGCGTATGTGGTGGTCGAAACGGGAATTGGAGCAATTTGCCTGTGAGTTTACTTACACAGCAACCGTCATGCTTGCCCGACTCTAGGTTCCGTCAGAAATAATCCGACTTCTGCTCAAGGCTGCCTGCAAATACTTCCGTACTTGAGAATACACCAAGGTTCCGAAGGTTTGATGCTAGTGTTTAAAGTTGTCTGAATAAAATTAACTACCCTCCGAGGAACATTCAATCACAGTCTGCACGGTTTGATCCCCAGGCCTTGTCACATAAATTATCTCATCCAGCCGGAGGAGGGCTGTTCTGCACCGATGGACATGCGGTGAACGCGTGATCCGTGTTCAATTCAATTATGCCACGTTGGGCGTAATCTTTCCACTCGACTGCTCGCTTGCTTCGGTCGCGTGTACGGGGTGCCACGATCCAAATTGCCTGGATGGTACCTGCAGATATGAGGTCGTTACAAAAAAAGACGAGGTGGGCAGCCTCGAGATTCCTCACCATGACGAGTCTGCCCCTTTCCTGCCGTATAATACATTTATGCGCTCGATTGATGGTGAAGGTGGCATCCACGTCCTCTGCGGGTTCTTGAAGACCTTGGGAAATTTGACTCATAGGTGGTGAGTGCTCTAAGCTCTAGGTTGCCAAGCACATGAGATCAACGCATGCCTACGCAACGGAAGCTGTGAGCAAAGACCTACCTGTCTAAGCACAGTGATATGAAAGTGTGCGCAGTGACAGTGGTAGAGCCAGCTATCGAAGGGTTGATGATCTTGTCGGACCGTCAGATCGCCCACTTCAAACCATGATGGATTGCCCCGCTTTTAAACGCGATTCTAGGCGGAGTCTTTCGATCAAAGCGCGTGTGGAATGGCATGGAGGACAAAGGTTTTTCTGTGTGTCCGGTGCACAATGGACGCTCTCGGCAAAATTAAAGCGCGTGAAATCAAAGCGTCCACACTTGACTAACGATCACCTGCGCATACCGGCCATGTATAAATCTTCTCGCATGCGTGGTCGTTTTCATTGCCTCCCCCCCTTCCAGCCGTCCGTGTCTTCCCGTGTTATCTTCATTGATAATGGACGTGGTTGGTGCCCCACGTTATGTGGCTATGGATGCCCAGAGGTTCGATCCCATGCGTCGCACAGTAAGTTTTTCCTATTCAACCGCCCACTGTCGGCTGATCCAGTTGTACAGAAAAAGCCTCTGAATTTTGCGGTGGTAACAGGCAATGAAGACATGGGGCAGACGTTGAGCAAGTTCCTACGCGCCAGTACGCAAATGGACGACGCAGTGGGGGGCCTTTGGGAGGATCACGAACTAGTCTTCGTTCCACTTGAGCTTTGCTATCCAGCAGGCACTCTGATACCCTCTGCTTTGGGCTCGAGCTCAGTGAGCTCGTCGTCATCCGAATCCACCACACCGACCACAGCCTCATACCCAACCTCGGCATCATCTTCATTTAATAGCGATGGTGCGACTAGCACTACACCTCCTTCCTCGCTTCATGTCGAAAAGCATGAGCGAGACAGTCTTGTCATCACTCGTACCGTCCTCCGACCAAAACCACAGTCCACGGGTGCTGATATATCTCCCCAACCCCCCAACCTCATCTCTCCCCGCTCGAGTCTCCGACTTATGCGACCCTTGAACTTAGTGTTCAAGGCTTTCAGCTGTATCAGCGGGCGCACTTTTGATGACCTCCCAGCGAGGAAACCGGAGCATCAGGCCAGGCAGCCAGTGCTCCAGGTGATAGTGACGCAGACTCGTGAGCAATATGAGCATGACATGGCTTTCAAGGAAGCCGCGCAGGAGATTTATCCCGAGGCCTTCTCTGGCAGAAATCAAAGCTGAGGGCATATACCAAACAAACAAAAGTATTTATCATTATGCTCATGGTTATTGCGATGGACTACGTATACTTATTCTATTCACTTCTAAATCTCTGTACAGCTACTTCTGACTGTGGTTTAACGCAATGTCACTCCTTGTGTAGCCTCGTAAACTCCAGCAAACTACACGTTGCCTCCGAAACTGATGTACACACACGCCTTGAGGAGACCTGCAGGACACGTCTATCTCGTCGAGCTGGTCGAACACGCGTCTCCAATGTTTCATGATGACGTTACGCAACTGCACTGAGGCGAGGCCATGGGACACTCGAACCATCCAATCGATAAGCCTCAAGTACTGAATGCAACGGTGGCGTTTGCAATTAGCAAGTGACTCCGCGGAAACCGCTCCGGGCTTCGAGTCGCAATAAGCAGGAACCGAAAACGCGGAGGTGAAGCCCTCCAGCCCGCCGTGACAATACAACATAAAAAGGGGCTCTTAAACGGGTTGATGAAACGAAGACAGAAGTTCCGCACTGTCTGGTGCAGGTTATCGAAGTAGGACACGAGTGGCCGCCCCATTCCGGTCAGGCGCACTAGGGCGTCTGCGGAAGTCCAGATCCATGCGAAACTGATTGATGTATTTGCAACGAAAGGGTTGCCCTTAAAAGCCCCACTATCCCGTGTGCACCTACGAGGTTAGTCCGTCTTTAGACATGAAGACCTGGAGGTCTTGGAGCCATTAACCTGCAGGTGAGTCAACACTGTCAAACTGGCGGAACTAAGCAAGAATGGACTTTGCTGGTATATACATTACTTCGACCTGTGATCAATGTTTTCATACTAAAGTCAACCGCATTAATGGCTCAACTTTGCATGCGATGGAACAGACGGTGCCGCCCAGGGGACGCATCATCCACCGGGACGGAGCAACGCGCAATTGCGAAAGCAACGGCGCACGCCAATACCCTCAAAGCTGACGGTGGTCTATTCATGAAAAACACCCAAACACATCGCCTGCCGCCTGCTCCTCGGGCATCACATACAACTTGGTGTGAGCTTCAACTACTGTGTCCACGAGGTGTTCACCGAGTATCGTGGACTGCATATGGATGCGCTAGGAAATCGAGAGTCCTCACGTTCAGCCACGACAGCACACATGTGTGACATGCGGACTCTTAGGAAGGAGACAACGTACCAGAGCGAAGGCGGTCCCTCTATAGAGAAATCCGAAAATATCCTTGAACTCAGGGTGAGTGCGTGGGACGCCAGCTCTTGTTAGGTGTCGCACAGCTGACTTTTTAATAATCTGCACCCATTGTTTCAGCGTCACCTTTAACCGTAATCGCCTTTAAACATGCACACACCAGCTTATTCGCAGCTTCGATGTTCTTGTCTATTGCTTCCCCTCCGGCCTCGCCTACCAAGGTCCGTGCACGCGGTGCGGGTCTGAACATGTTCGCCCTGGTTTCCGTTTTGTTAGTTTTCTGCGGAACTTCCGGCACTTTGAAAACAGAGACATTCCCCGAATGGCCTTTGATAGCCGTCGCGTCGGGAAGATTTAACATCGCCTCTTTTGCTCGACACACAGCATCGTCTCTTCCATGATCTCTAGTCTTTCCATTGGTTTCGCACCTCTTTGGCGGTGGCTTTGTTCGTTTCCCCGCACCGAGCACATCACCTGAAAGCCCTCCGAATAGTCGTGCGGGAGGTTTGCGTGGTGTAGGATCATCAGGGCGAGGAGCTCGTGGAGCAGTTGCAATGCGAGCCACACGGACCACCAATGGAGGAGAGGAAATCATCGAAGAAGACGTGGCAGATACCATTTGTGAAGGATGGAAGATGTCAGAAGTTTCGCCAAACACGACAATTTCGGTCGTTTCTGGACAGTCTGGACAGAAATGTCTGCTATTCGCATAGATCAAGGTGACAGAAATAAGACCGATACCTGTGTCTCCCAATGCAATGCGAACTCCTATCTCCGTCCTCTTCGTGCAATTTCCTCCGTGGGGAAATGGTAAAAGGGGCGATAGACAAAGAGTATTTTCAAAGTACACCTTGCTGAGTGTTGCTAAAGGATGTATGTCCCTAGTAGAGGTCGTAAGGAAGGTACAGAATATGTCGGACGGACAACAAGGCACAAACATATAGACTTCACCGGTCTCATCCATCCAGATGTCTTTGAGGCGCACAGTACCCTTGAAGCGGAGAGAAGGCCTCCCGCGCATACTTTCCAGTGCGAGAGCAAGGGGATTGTGAATAAGGTCACGCGCGAGCGCGTCGGAGAAGTGTGACGTTGACGGAGAGTCGTTAGTGGATGATGGTACGTTCACCGGGAGCTTCGCAGAAAATGCAAGACCATCTAGCAAGATGTGTGAGTCGGGCAAAGACAGTGCCCCACGGTAGAGATGTCTGTATGAGAAACCAGAAGTGGAAGCCGAGGATACGGGCGATGTCGAAGGGTCCAACGACCGAGAAAACAGTACAGATTTAGGAGGAGTTGCATCAGTTACTGGAATGGACACCCTCGACATTGACCTGGCTAGCGTTTCTGAATCGGCGAGAAGGCGAGTCAGCCTGAGATAGCGAAGATAAGGCCAATCCACCTGCGCTGTAAAAGGCTTGTGTAGATTCAGCGTTTTGGGGATCAGTCTGTGGAACGAATGGGCCCTAACGCGACAGGAACAGGTAAATAGAGTGCCGTCGGAATGATCTCTGTCACGATCGTCCGTCACTGGTGATCACCAGCATCTGGAAAGTGAAGCAAGTAAAGATGAACGATGCAGAGATCTGTAGTGATAACCTACCATAAACTTGTGACGGTATTAATCATTGAGTACTTCGGTTGTGGTTTTGAGAGCTGCCCCGCGTTCACGTGACTAAATGCTAATGGGGATTACCTACGCGTTGTTTGCGACTGTTTGCACCCCTCTGCGCCTGTGTAATGCGATTGTGGACAGTTGGGGGGTACGCAAGGGCTGTCTGTAGCAGCGGCCGGTGTTTCCATGTCGATAAACAATATCTGACTGTCAGTGGCGATCGAGTGCATGCGAACCCTTCAGTCCACAATTGACTGTGGTCGTCCCTTTGCCAGCCAAGTCACAACGCGCAGCGGACCTCTGGTCTGAAAGGGCCGCTTTGTCTTGCTATTTCAGGGACAAACGGTGAGTTGTCAAGGACCCATTTTTGGTGCAAAGAGGTGTGGATCTGCTGAGGACAATCCCAAGGCTGGAATATGGCGTGGTGGACCAGGGGTGGGTGATAGAAAGAGGCTATCGCGGGTAGTTCCACACGATGGAACAGTATAAACCCCCCCTCAGACTTCTGAAACGCAACGCAATCCCCTCGCCTTTTGACTTCGTCCTCGTTGGCACTCACAATGCCCGGCCTTACTTTGCATGTGCCCCCCCAGGTGTTCCCAGTGAGTTGTTTCTGCACTGTTGAGCTCCACCAAAGTTAATTCATATCCGCCTGCAGCCCACCCCTCCCCCTAAAGTATCTGGGAGAGATAGAGAGGGATTAGCTGCTTCCAGCTCGGCCACCTCGATGCCGGCCTCCCCGCCTCTAATTACCATATCAACCCAAGACGACACGCCATCGTCTTCATCCCCAGATGCGGAGCATGACTCTGAGGAACATGTACTGAGCAGCTACGGAGATCTTTCTTTCACCGAGGGTTTCATCATATCACCCACTGAAGATTCATCACCGTCTGTCGTCGATCCCATTCAGCCCAGGCATGTGAGACCACGCCTTCGTCTCAAGGTGCGGCGCCCGCCGATGCCGAAACGCAGGCTGAGTTATGTCTATGCTGGTGGTCCATTCACTGGCAGTGTGGACAGACGAACAGAGGATGGGGAATGGCCTGGAAGTCCAGATCCTTTTAGGGATGTAAGTGCCTTTGATTATCCTTAATCGACCTTTGTCAACCTCGTCCCCGTCACCGCAGTCGCCCCGACACCAGCACCAACCACTTGTTTCCCCTTTGTCGTCGCCCAAGGATTTCGTTCTAGATACTACACTCCAGGAATCGAGCCTCCAGCGCGATGTTGGCGTCTCCGCGGCTTGCCCAAAGTCACCTCGAGCCTCCGTCGGTCACATCGCCCAAAAAGGGTCAGAACAGCCCAGCGAGGTTAGGCCAGCGAATGGAGGGACTGACAGGCAAACCGTCTCCGACAGCCCATCCCCTGGCTCACTGGCGACTTCGGTGAACCGAGCGCAGCCAAAATCTCACCAAGAGAAACCCGCTTCCGGTGGCGGGGGCTGGCGTACTCGCCTTCCTCCTCGCCCGCCCCTTCCTAAATGGGACATGTAAGGGGTTACAACGCGGACTTGGTTACACTTCATGCATCCACGTTTGTATTTAGTCTTCGATATCTACAGTATGTGTAGGAGCTTCCCAATCCTTCCCAACAACTGTCAACGAAGCCTTTTGCGCACAAAAAGGCTTTCGTCTTCTGTTCCATCTCATTTCATAAACAATACAGTGCATCTCTCAGGTTTCGTTCCGTTTCCGTATCTGTCTGTATGACATTGAGGGAGGGGCTCTGCTCCACTATGTTATCGCACTCAGCAGCTGTGTCACACACTGGTTTTCTTTACCAGATACATCAATTCCATCTATCCCAACCCGTTTCAATGCTTTGTTTGTGGTGACTGTTCCTGTCCGGCAGCACACCACCGGATATGATGAGCTGATTAGGGGAATGTCTCGCCAGCGCAACACCCTGTGTGGCGTGTTCATCGTAAAAGTGGTTTCCGTACAACGTAAACACTCTGACCTCGGCCAAATTGTCATTGACGATGTTGTGGGTGGAAAAGTTGAGTTTATTGATCTTCAGAAGAAGCGATGATGTAGAGATTCAGCAGGCATGACAACGGTGGGCGAATTGAGTCTTTGAAAGACCTTCACGATGAAGTAATGACAGGTGCCATTGGGTATTCTTGTTCGTGCACGACATCATCGTATTCCTTGCAGACACCGCGCTCGAAATGTACCCGCAGCTCTGTGAAGCCAAGGCGCGTCAGCCGTACGAAGGAATCGACCGAACCAGAAAGCCTTCACCATTAAGATCGGGGACCAGACACCCTGCTTGGAGTGCAGCCACAACCTGAGGGCGGAAAACGAGCAAATCGCCAAAATTCGTATACCCTCGCTTTCATGCTGCCAATAATCCCGCTGATGTGCTCGGGATGTTGATGCATACTCGTTCCCTGTCAGATGCGTAAAGGTTAAGCGAAATGTGCTTGGAGAAGACTCACCCGGGTATATCGTACTCCTTGAACAGCTGTCCCAATTGTTTCGCGTGACCCATGCTTTTGCCTGTGACAAACGAGAAGGACGGTCTTGCCTACGCGTGGAGACGTCTGGTAGGAGCGAGATACCCCTTCCGGACCAGCTCACGGACTGACCTTTCTGCCAAGATCAAGCAGTCCATAGCTGCCATAATTTGAACCTGCGTGAGGATGTCGATGTTTTAAAAGTGGTTGATCTTGTGGTTAGTTGTCATTTATACCAGAAATGTTTCCAATTCATTGTGCCTCGCCGTACAGATGGTCTTGCTGGCCAAACACGATAGCATGGTTGGAGTCCATGTCATGAAGGGTAAACCCACTTACCTTCAGTTCGCCACTGCTTCATTGTCCATCGAGTTCAAACCACGGTCAAGTCATGATGGACAAAGATGAGTTGGGCGAACCGGTGTTGGACATCGTGGTGCGAAACGACTGACAGGCTAACCTTCTTGGTACCACATTATGTTGAAATGTTGGTCCATGCAGCCGTGCGGCTTTGCCATGTTCATACGAAACGATTCAGATTACATCATAGTCACTCAATGACGCCACGTAACGATAACACCTGTGAAGCCCACGCACATTCCACACATTCGAGTGTTTTACGTTTCCACTAACCCCTCATCCCCTACACAATTTCGACTTTGTGGGTGGCGGTCCTCTCTATCGGCTCATCGAAAACATTAATGTCCCATTTCGGACTGTATGTAATCGGGATGTTGAATCTACTCGCGAAAAATGCCCAGAAAACTGTATCAGATGATGATGCACACGAAAGCGGTAGGGACAACTGACCTCTTACGGTCTTTCACCCCAATTGAGGTGATTTTCTCGTAATATTCTTTGTTTAATTCGGTTTGGTGGAAATTCGAGATAATGCGCTCTGCGAGAGCTGAAGTCAGCACTCCCTGCTTGCACATCAATATAAGTTTAAACGAACCTTCGTGGACGCTCTTTGGGATGACAGAGTACCCTCGATAAACACCCCAAGCAATCAGAACCTGTGCGGGACTGGCACCAAGCTTCTTGGCTGCCTCTTTCACGACCGGATGCTCCGTCAGCAGTGGGAGGCCAACCACTAAACAACGGATAGTCAGCATACGTCGCATTGCCTGCGAATCGAAGGACTATGTACGGTTGTTTCCCAGTGGACTGTAGGCGGTCAGGTGAATATTCTTTTCTTTGCAATACGCTACGAGATCATCTTGAAGTAGATAGGGGTGAGCCTCGATCTGGTTCACCACCTTTATTTTCCAGTGTAACCATGTCAAATACTGGTAGCAAAGGAGAAGGAGCACATACAGGGACAACACCGGTGGCATCAATGATACCCTGCAATTGCGGGATTGTACAGTTCGAGACACCAATATCTCTGACCTGTCGAAGGGAACGAACCATCAGTCAAATCGAGGCCGGACGTTTTTAAGGCAATTCGAATATTGTCACACCTTGCCTGTACCAAGAAGCTTGATCATCGCGTTCCAAGTGTCAACGAGAGAAGTCTCCATATCCAGACGTGCCATATCCCCTTTGGTAGGGAAGAGACCATCGCCAGATTCGAAAGCGACTGGCCAGTGAACCACTGTGTAAACGAGAAACGACGTCAATGACAGTTAACACACATGTGAGCAACAACGCACAATAAAGATCGAGATAATCGACGCCGAGTTGTTGAAGCGTCTCGTCGAGAGCAGGCTCGACTTGATCGGGCTGATGAGCTGAGTTCCAAAGTTTGGAAGTAATAAAGAGGTCCTCGCGCCTAATGACGGAGGGAATCACTTTCTTCAGGGCCCGACCGACTTCGTCCTGGTTCTCGTAAACTCTTGCGAGGTCCAGATGACGGTAACCAGAGCGAACTGCGATTTCAACCTGGTATGGTGGTAGTGCGGTACTTCTCAGCCTGCGTCAAGTTGGAGCCATAATCAAGTACATACGGCGTTCTCGACTTCATTTGGCTTCGAGAGCCACGTTCCAAGACCGATCTGAGGGATTTTACGACCAGTGTTGAGAGTGATAGCTTTTCCCAAGGACATCGTGGTTGTAATGCAAAGTGTTAGGTGGTTAGGAGACTGGATTCGATCAGTGGGGGGAATTAGGGACAGAGAGGGATAAATCATATTCTTCCCAACGACCCGCTATCGGCCCGGCCAATGTCTGTGATGTCAGTGACTCCAATCCGCGCACCCCTAACACTTTGTAGCACTACCACACTCCTAAGCAGCTCCGTCAGCGTACCCAATGATCCAATAGACTGCAGGGAACTCTGGGTACGAAGTCAACATTGCCAATAAAGGCGCACATCACAGCTGTGGCGCGATTGAACCTGAACACTCATTCCAGCGGATTCCTGGAAACGGTAGAAGAAACGTTCGTCAGGTGGTGAGATACTACCTATATTTACGATGGGGGTCTTGCTTAGTGGACAACTGCTTGATTACCCACGTCACAGCATAATCCTTGAGTCATCACTAGTCCAGGATTCGCAACAAAATTAACATTATGATATCGTCGGGGGTCATGTGAACAATGTCTCAAATTACAAGAGTCCATGAGAGTGAAGAAAGATTCTAAATACAGTATAACTCACGTATGAGTCCTCTCTTGCTCGATAGCTTCAAAAAATAACATCAATGCGTGCAATGCCACCCTGTGACACAGAGCGTCTTTGTATCTCGGGCACCGAGCTCGATATAGTTTGGCGAAGGTGTGCACGTTTCTCTGTTTCACCCTTGTCCACAGTATCAGGTACCCCTGGGGCCGACGTGCAAACAGATGGAGCTGGCAATGGCGGCCCGGAACTCTCCACCGGAGAGTATGGGTTATGTAGCGGTTCCATCTGAAGGTCTTTGAGACTGGCAAGACCAGTAGGGGGATGGTGCCAGTCAGTATGAGTATGTCCGCCAGAGTTTGGGAGAGATCCCGAACACTGCCCGACACTCGACGGTGCGATGGAGGGGTACCGCGACGAGCTCGAGTTGGTGTTCCAGCCAACGTTAGACGAGAGAGAAGATGTCGAGGTTCCTTTCCCAAATGACGTCGATGTGAGCAGGGGTATGGGCTGGTTTTCGTCGATAGCTGCAGAGGATGGACGGGAGGTGGTATCGTGAGAGATATTAACGAATGTCGACGAGCTGCGTTCGCGAAGACTGTCACGGCGTGATTCAGAATCTGTAAGCGGGGCGGAGACCACGTATTCGAGCATTGGTGACAGATCGGGTGTCTCCGCAACTGGCGGAAGCCCGGCCGGGGACGCGTTACGTTTGCGAGCGGGATGTCTGTGGCTGAGGGACCGAGCCACCACGTAGGCGGGGATAGACTCTCTAGAAGGCATTTCGAGGCGCCTCGGCGATTGGGTATACATCGGCTCTATGGGTACGTTGAATTCCTTTCCGTCTGGACCAGATACACGATTACTTTGGGTATCCTGAATTGACGGCTGTGCTAAATGATTTCCGGGAATAGTCGGGTCCGCATTAGCAGGCGAGCTCGTATGCTTCGCGTGGTCTGAAAGGAAGTTGAGTGAAACGATACTATTACCTCCACATCGGCATACATACCAGAAACCCGCATAGATGGCAACGATACATCCGAATGGGTTTTGAGTGTCCGATTAATAAAGAGTGGTTTGTGAGACAAAGAATCGGTGGTTGCCCTATCCACTATTTGCATTCCACGATCCGTCTGATCACCGCTGGCACGCCCGGAATGAGACGCATAGCCCCTAACGAATGGTTCCCAGTGGACAGAAGGAGGAGTGCTTGGAATAGGAATATTACTACGGCCAGCCATATCCGCGCCTAGAACGTTAGGGCTGTCGATCTCTGCGTACGGATCATATATGTCCTGCTCGTCGCGATTGCTGCCAAACAGCGCAGGCTCTAGAGGCTCGCCTACAGGTCGAAAAGGGGGACTAAATGACTGAGTTCGCGGCGAAGGATAAGGCTGGCGGCGCTGACCAGTACCACAGCTCAGTAGTGGCTCCAGCGATACGGACGCTTGTTGTCCGTGGCTGGCATGCCTCCCAGACCGCTCAGCATCCACAATGGATCCATGAAATCCAGAGTGACCAAGGCCTCTGGAGTACATACGTAGCCCACGAAGCTGAGGGTTATCCACTCTCTCGAAGCCAGCACGGCGTAGTCGTCGCCGCTTCACGAGGAAGATGGCCAAACACACTAGGATGGCGAACGCCAAGGTTGACCCTATCACGATAGCCGCGATTTCTCCAGAAGAGAGGGTCGTCGATGAGGAAGCATGGGTTTGGGGATTGATGGCGGTAGTCGAGAGAATGGCTGAGGACGACATGTCGGTGCAGGGTAACTTACATTCGACGAAAAAATATGAGTGACCGGCGTCCCCTACGCCGAAAGTGAATTCATTTTTTCCGTGAAAAATGGCGAGTAGTCGTCGCAGTAGAGGGGCTGTGATGGAGCGAAACGTTCAAACAGGCTGTGCACCGCACGGACACTCCTCGCCGCTGTCAGCCTCAGCGCTAGCACTGTCAGTTCAACAGCCACGTTCGAATCTTGTCTTGGAGTACGTCAAAGCAAGATTCAATGGAAGCCTAGACTTCACTATCGTATCCACGAACTATCTATGTAGTGCTTGCTGACACACCAAAGCAAGTACAGAATTGGTTTCCCTAAAGACTTCCACTTCCGTGTAATTTGTTTGAACTTCCACCTCCCCTCTCGAAGACGTTTTTCATGCCACAATGCCGTCCAACTTCCAGGGGTGTCAGTCAAAACAAATGGTGCCTTTTGAGCCCGTTTCATGATGTTTCCGATTATTCTCCATGCAAAATCTAGGCCACAAATAGGGGAACCCGCCAGAGCGCGAGCTAAATGTCCTCGTCGCTTTTCAGAGGAATAGGTGGAAGAAGCTAGTTGCATTGATAGTCGAGCATTGTCCTTGTCATGGATTGTACGACGTTAATTTTGACGGGTCTGACCGCCGTGTCTGTGCCGATTCCCGAGCTGCTTGCGTGGCCGATAGAAACGCGAAATCAAACGGATACAAAATTTGCATGGAATGTTTCCTCGATAGTCTTGAGTTGGACATAATCCAGTTCAAGAAATTCTGTTGGATAGGGTGCCTTTGTGTTTGCCACATCTGAAGCACTGATTTGACTCGGACTTATGTTCCGTGCTCGAAACCATTCCACTCGAATTTCCGACGGTCGAGTCACTGGTTGCAATGAAGCATTACCTACTCCCACTTCCCATGCCTAAGAGTTTTGTGTTCCCGCATTAGCGAACAAGCTCCAAAGATGTCTTGGTAGACGGCCAGCACTGTCGCTGGCGTTCTGAGATGTTCGAGCAGCATCAATAACAGTTAAACGGGGGTCGGAGGCGCCAGCTTGACAAAGCAGCGAGCGTAGACGTAAGGATGTGGTGTCAGGGTCAGTCTCAGAAGAAATAAACGACCTCACACGTCTGCTACTGCACTATCAGGGCATGTACTTCAATGCTCCTTCGCCCCGGATGCCAGTCCTAGCTTTTAGAGATTCTAGTTCTTCTGATAATGGGGGATAAAGATTGGGACAGACTGAAGAACAAAGTCCCTGTTCAGGACAATGTCTAGTTCCAGCAGGGGAGCGAGGGAGGCTCAGCATAGTGACGTGGAGACGCGGTATGGGGTCCATAAATAAGACAGAAACCCGCCGAGGGCAAGCCTTCATCGTCATCACGGGCAGGCGTTGGTCAGAAAGCTTGGAGAAAGGAAACTGAGGAGTCGTCTTTGTTCTAAGGTGCCTGTCCTTTGTCTTCATGTTGAGGGGAACAGCATTTTCCGCTCACCAATCTTCAATCGCTCATACGTCAGTAAGCTGACTGAACCGGTTGACTAATTGGAAGTAGTTCATGCAACGCAACAAGCCACTATCGTTCCATAGACCTGACGTCGTTCAGACAATGACAGACGCCCGATTTTCTTGTTCCAAGTCGAAGTGCGAACCGAAGATCCTTCTTGGTTAAGAAATTCAGTGTTAGAAAACTTCAGTACTTACTACTCTCGTACAGCCCCGAAGATGCCAGGTCGCTGTTTGCACGATTTTCGATTTCCTCGACGGGAGACGCACGTTGTCTCGACGACACACACATACTAAGCTCATCTGATGTCGCACGTAGGCAGAAATTTCCATCCACGTAAGTCGGAGCTCGACTCGGTAGTAGTTTCGCACTGCGTAGACACTCCAAACTCGTCCGCTTCAAGTTTCATCTGTCCAGCGCCGCAGCTGGATGACATTGTCAGCCCCGGTAAACTCTTAGTGTTTGCCTGAACCCCTCAAATAGGTGGCAAGCATCAAACCTCTCAAGCCTTGCAGGACTCGGCCTCGCTCTTACTCTCCCCATCTTTGTATCTGGGACCATGCTCTGAAGTCTCATCCAAATTGTTTCTTTCGAAAAACTCCATCACTTATGTTCTAAGCATTGGTGCTAGTCCTTCCACGTAGGTGGATGGCATGGTTTACCAATGTCTCTGTCTCATCATCCATTGCCAAGGTCACAGATGTGGCTTGCAGCCTCATCAATAAAACTGATGATCACATACCCAAGTGGTTCGATATGCTGCTTGTCTCTCGATCAGGAGCAGAGTGAGTTGGGCGTGATAGACTCACAATTATTGCAACTGGTTGTCTACGAGGTATGTCAACCTGGAGAACGGACTACCTTTTGATGACGTCCGACTCCGTGAAGGTCTGCATATGTCCGAGAAGCTGGTCGCTTCAAGACCACGGAAGAAATCGTGAGCGATCCCTCGCAAAATCAGGAAGTTATCCAAGGAGCCATTGATGCTGCTCCTTCTGCTCACTTGCCTCAAATAGTGGCGAAGATGGTCTTAGAGGTCACCGTCAGCTCTAGCATGCTACTTGAGGGGTATATCGTGTGAGTCATGGACTGTTATCTACGTTTGCTTGGAACCTCGATCGATTTCTCGTGTTCGAAGTTCGACTCCTACGACGACGACGACTCGTGTTGAGCCCTATCGCCTGACCAGTAATCAATGCAACGTAATGATAGCATGGTGAGGTCGTATAATACTAAGGCAGATGCGTCGGAAGTTTCATGCTACATACTGGTACCAAATGTGGTATGCCTCTAGTGGTTCCATTCACCGCCGTGAAAGAAGTTTAATCGGTGAGTGTGCGGGATTCGTTGGTCGAGTCACATCAGCACCAGTGGGAATTTTAAGTAAAAACCTTGTCGAGTTTCGCAGTAGGGACGAACATGTTTTCGACCGAATTGCGGGCGCTGTGGCATGGCGACATCTTCTGGAGACCAGTGCTGCGTGCCAGAAGGCCAAGGTGTGTCGCCACATCGGGGGACTTATGGCTTCAGTGACCGTCGGCCTTGACTAAAAGACCTTGTCAACTTCAGCTCATTCGGACTGACTCGAAGTCAGAGGTTTTACTCTGATCAGCGGCTGAAGGACGAAGCTGGCGTTGTCATACGGATCCAAGGCTCAAATATATATCGATTTGGTGATCCCAACGTCGCCACACCCGTTTTCCGGGACGTCAACTGGACCGTCAGAGAAGGTGAATGTTGGGCCGTGATAGGAAGCGGGTCTCACCAGAAAACCACTCTCCTGCGGGTAGGTTACGCTATCATCTCGACAGTAGTGAACGTGGACACTAAATTGTAGTCCAAGACTCTACGAGGTCATTTACGATTGGCACCTTCCCCACCGCTTCCCGGTGGACTCTTCCCGTTCCTCTCTGACCCGCCTCGGGATGCGCATAAAGCTGTTGCATTGGTTTCCTTTGCCCACAGGCCTCAGTCCACCGGCAGCGCGTTCTACGATTACACTGCCCGCTATGGGGCTGTCAGGGACGAGGATAGAATCACGCTTCGGGAGAGCGTGTTCGGGGAGTACGACTTTTTAAACATTCGACCGAGAGCACAGGTCGAGACGAAAAAACCCGAGGAACTTGCTGCTGAAAGTGCCAAGAAGGCAATCTTCGAGGACCTCACGGTCAAGTTGGGGTTGGTTCCGCTGTTGGATTTGCCGTTGGTGGCGTTGTCCAACGGACAGACGCGCAGAGCGCGTATCGTGAAAGCCATCATGTCCCAGCCAGAGTTGCTACTCCTTGATGAGCCTCTAAGTAAGGGCTTATAGGCACCGTCATTCACGTACTGAACATGCGCTCTTAGCTGGTTTGGACGCGAACAACAGACCAACTTTGTTGTATGTTTTGGAATCTCTCCATAAAACTCGTAACCCCAGGATCATTATGGGACTACGGAAGCAGGATCCCATCCCCGAGTGGACTACCCACATTGCACTGGTGCAACAAGATAGACTTCTTACAGGCACGAAGGAAGATGTTTTGGCCCAACAGGCCAGCGATGCCGCACAGACAGAAGTCTGCGGATCCTTCATCTCACAATCTGGCATACCGGCGGCGGGAAAAGAACTTGGGAAACCCGTCGCCATACTAAAAAATGTGAATGTCACGTACAATACCCGCAAGGTACATAACCTCTCCCCCCAGTCTACGCTACTAGATGATGAATGTCTTTCCAGGTTCTCAAGTCGATCAATTGGACTCTCCGTGAGGGTGAACGGTGGCACCTTCATGGAGCCAATGGTGGGATATTGACTTCCCTTTACGACGATCTGACAGAATTAAAAAGAAACTTATGACATAGGATCAGGAAAGACCACCCTAATGTCTCTCATAACAGGCGACCACCCTCAGTCATATACACAACGTGGCGAATCTTATCTTGAACTTTTTTCCAGGCCTCGCTCGAAGATATCCACTCCTCATCTTCGATCGTTGATTGGAATCGTCTCCCCTGAACTAGCGAATGCATATCCTCGGCGCCCATCAACGACCGTGTGGGAGGTCATCGGTACGGGGTTTGACGGCGGGTTCGTTCCGGGGGGCAAAAGCGGTATTGGCGCCGGCCTGGAGGGCGACCTACCAGATGACGTCGTTCGTTGGCGTGTCGACCGCGTTCACGAGGTCCTCTCTAGACTCGGTCCAAGTTCATGGGCATCATGCACTTCAGGGCATTCGAGTCTGCGACGGGCTACGGCTTCGACAGGGAGGCACCTACTCTCCAAATTAGATGAGGAATTCTCGAATCGCAATTTCGTCGATCTGTCAGCTGGTGAGCAGAACGTGGTGCTGCTGATGCGCGCCTTGGTTGGTCGCCCCCGACTTGTGCTGTTGGATGAGGTTTGGAGCGGTATGGATGACGGTATGGTGCTCGCCGCAAGACACTACCTTCGTGAGGGTGGTGTTGGCTCCGATCAGGCAACAGTAGTAGTCAGCCATTGGGAGGAGGAAGTACCGTGGGGCGCGCGAGACGGATTAAGGAGGTTCAAGTTAGAAGATGGGTACGGAGTGGAAATCTGAGAAGGGTACTTAGATGATTTCATGGACAGTAAAACCTAGCCGGGTGTCAATTCAGTCTACATATCGAGTGGTGGTGGTAAGTGTACAGGCGATGGTATGACACATGTTTTCGTGAAAGAGTCGTGGTGGCAATACAGCGTGTGCGTTTTTTTTAGGAAGAAGGGTGTCTAGACATATCTGCATAACTGAAACGTTCGAACGAATTACCTCCTGCCCCGGCCTTTACCTTGACGACGCCTGGCATGGATGCCAGAACGACCTTCACCATCGCTACCAGCGGCACTGGCAGCCTCCACTTCCTCCGCCCAGGACATTCCTTTCTTGGTGGGCTGTGAAGGGGCCCAAGGGTCGTAACTTGCCTCGGGTATGTTCCAGCCATCGTCCGAAGCAACCTCCGTGTTCTCCGTAGTCGGTTCGTCGGACCCATTAGCTGTACCATCATCATTATCACCCCAACCATTGACGTTTTCAACAGCTTGCGCAGTAGCCTCTCTCTCTTCCAAAGCATCGGGTGAGACAATAGTGCGAGGAGCGCCGCGCCAGTTTTTCTTCACAGGAGCACCTGCCCCGCGGTATGGGTTGTTCTGATTGTTCGTACTAGCGGTAGATCCGCCACCTCTGCCTTTATCCCCGTTGGCAGGACCTTTGCCTTTCTTACCCCGGTTTTCCTGCTGTTTCTTTATGGCTTCCTCTCTCTTTTGCGTCCTCTTGGCAGCGGCTTTTTTCTTCCCCTGCACCGCACAGATTCCCTTCTTGCATATGACACCATGGACACTGCACACCTCGTTCTCGGGTTGCTTTTCGGCACCCTGTTGGGGTCCAGGGGTATCGTCCCAGCCACCAGTTGCCTGCGAATCGACAACGCACCACGTGTTAATGGCGATGGCTAAACTTCCCGGCGCGATCGCATCGAGTTCGGCAAGGTCCTCATCCTCATCACTGATTATGCCTCCCTCCCTGATACCCATTCCATGAAACTCTTCTTCAAAACTCTCTGACATCTGGACATGAATCATGCGTGGGTCCTCGCATACATGGTTGCAACCAGCTTCGGTATTGGGAGTAGACACGGATGAAGAGGACCCAGTAGAGGAGCAGCTCGCATTACTCCAGTTAGTGGAACGATCGGGCGCAAGCGGAGCACCACTCGGCGTAGACACAGACCTTGTGGTTTTAACGCGATGATCCCGTCCGTCGGATACGACTGGACCAGGAGGGGGAGCAGTGTTCCGGGTATTTGCTTTTGCAGGAAGACGTGGGGGAGGTTGGTCGACGGATGTGGAAGAACTTGAAGCCTCGGATTGTCGTTGCTCTGGAGTGCCGCGTCTAGAATTTCCAGGCGAACATTCCCAGTTAACTGGGACGACCACAGGAGGGTTCACGCTGCGTCCGACATCGGTGCGCCCTGCACGGACAATTTCATGGCACGATGAAGTGAAAATCCTCGAGAACATTCAAAACACTACTCACAAACATTGGACGCTTTAACCACGAGGGGACCGCCACCGACGGCAGGAACGAAAGCATTGCGAGATTGAGTGCTGGCGGGCTGTTTTGTGTTGACATTTGTGGGAGAGACGGCTGGCTTCGGAACACCCTGCTTGGTTGGACCTTTGACAGGAGTGGTATTCCGGGCGGACGACGTCCTTTTCGTTGGTATCTCCTTCGAGGTAGTCCAGGCAGCGGATCCTACAACTAAAGGCGAGCACCCAGGTAAATTCATTCAGCGCAAGGACCCATAGTACGAACACCGAGTCATAATACGTACTGGGCTTGGGTGCTGCTATCCCTGCTTGGGGAGGTGGCCCAGTTAGCGCTGGAAGCGGCCGACACAGCGGATGGTTCGTTGCATCCTCAGGTGGTACGTCACAGAAGTGTGGAGCAGGATAAGGATAGACAACGAGGCTACATGGCATGCACGGGCGCAATGTGAAGGGGTGAGTGTCTAACCAAGATAACGAGGCAGTACAAAAAGATTGCGCTTCCTCACCTGTTCTTTGGGGACCAGCTATCGAACCACGCGTCTTCCACAAAAATGCGTTTCCAGCCTGGGGTGTCACACACATTAGTGGATTATGCAAAACACGAGGAGTAATTGAGGCGAGAATGCCAAGGTGTCATTTGGACCGCAAAAGTCGGAATCGCGACAGACCGGCTCTACGGCAGGATCCACCGCACCAAGTGACCCACAATATTCAAGGTGAACAGTCAGAAGCTCACCATTCTTTTCTACGATGCGACCGGTATTGTAGGTGCAATAGAATATCTGAGTTACGCGACTTTCTTCCTCCGCAGAAGGTTTTCGCAGGAATTCAGACCAGCGGTGTTCGCCCAAAAGCCGATTGAAGTGAGGATAATCTCTATTGACCTCGATTATGACCATATCGCGGGCCTAGCGGTAGTGCGACATCATTATCGGTGGCGATCGTGTGCGATTATGATTGTATGTGAGGATGGCAGGGATCGACTACAAGATGATTGATAGTGTGGTACTTACGCTAGGTTTGTGAAACACAGCGAAGAAGGCATTCTTGTCGATGCAACACGCAACCCAGAAAGCGAAGTCTTTCCTGTCTTGCTGGAATTCCATGTTGCAGTAGCCTTCTCGCGCATAAGGATGGACGACGGTGAGATACCTGGGCTCGTCATCGCCTGGCGGAGGAGTAGGTACACGTTTGGGCATGGCGGTATGGATGAAGAATCGGAGTGGTGTGCGGATTGTGAGTGAGCGTGTTGGATTATATTATGACGGAGGCTGACCCAAATCGGATAATAAAGTGGGTTTATAAGAAAACGCGACCCTCGTGTCTCGAGCATGTTCACATCCTCGATGCTTACATTGGGGCTGGCAAACATGCGGTCATCATGAGGTCGTGCACACCTTAGAGAGCTTTCTGCGATTGGATATCCTCTTTCCAAGCCAATTCGGCGCCAGCGAGAAAGACACTAACAGTTCAAATGTAGTCGCCGCCACACTGGACCTTAGAACGTATTGGTCTCCATTTAAAAAATCTCGGAAGTTTTGATTACAGACAATAAGGATAATACATCGCATCGCAGGGCCCTCCACCAGCGTCTGATCCAAACTGATAACAACGTCCTAAGCTACCGACGGTTCGGTATTTTGCTTAGAAATACGCTCACCAAACCTATCTAGGTCTGTAAAGGGATGTTAGCTTCTTCCATGAGTGCCAATTACACCGGACGGATACTTACTTAGGCTGCCATCCCCATCGACCTGTTGAAGCAGGCCCGAGGCCCTCGTCATCTCGTTGGCGATGTCGAACCGCTGTCGACCAAGGTAGTCGCTGACAGCAGCAGCGAAAGGATTGTCGGTATCGAAGAAGGCGTAAACCTGGAAGGGCTCCGGAAGGACACCGATGTGCTGGAAATCGACGATCCAGGTCTTCTTAGTTTTGATGTCGTGATGGAAGTTGTCCTTGCAAATGTCGGAATGATAGATGGCAAGATCGTCCGAAGAAGAGATGGACCTCTTCGGTCTTCCCGGGAGATATGAAAATGCCTGCGGAGGAGTAATGATTCAATGACCAGTCATGAAAGTAGTCAAGGGAGAGTGAGATTCATACTTTGTTAACATACTTCGTGAGCGCATCAGCGTTGGCAAAGGGTAGTGGTGCCCGGTGATCTTTGAAGAATGAGTACCAGACGCACGCCTCCTCCAATTAGTGTATTGCCGGGCCCGGCCTCGAGCCCCAGGCCGGGCCCAGCCGAGCCCTCTAAGGCCGGGCCTAAGCCGAGCCCTTAGGTCGGCCTGTGGGGGCTCAGGCCCAGTGAAAACTGGACATCACCAGATGTGACCCCGTGTGACGGAATATGAGATTTGGGGTGGCTGTGAGCACAAGACATATCTCGGCATATTCTACTATGAAACCTAGACAAAAAATCATATTTGCGACATTTCGGGGCAGAGTCCTGTGTGACCCCGTATTATAATCTTGTACTAATCATAAAATGTTATATCTACTCATATGCCGGGTGCGGGAGTACTTGATTATATGATATTGTTAGTTCTGATTGGATATGATCCCTACGAGTTTTTTTGCCTGTTACAAAATATGCTCTGATGTGACCAAATCTGATTCCATTACACATGCGATACTATACAGAATTACAGCTCTAATCGAAGCTGGGAAACACGATGCAGAGAATATGGCTGTCAGAGCATCCGGGTGAAGTGCTGAGGTGCTGGGTATTTGATGAGTGATTGGAATCCGAATGCGTGATGCAATGTACGAATGGAATGTTGTTTCTAGTGGAGGACGCCGTTGCAAATGCTCTTCGCGTCCCAGGTGTTGCTTGTGGCCTGTCCGGGAATATTAGGAATGGCACAACTGTGAACGAAAACTTACGAGGACAGCAGCCTTGTTGTCGTATGCCATTCGTTGTGTGGAAGTCAAGCTGTTGTAGTATTTTTGAAAATCTTCCGTCGATCCAGTGTGAACAAAGTGAAGCGTACCACCCAATGATTTTTAGCTGGTCCCAGATGTTGGAGATTGAATCACCCCTGTGTGATACTTATTAGAGCCTGTTTGGAAACTACTCGTACACCGAAAATTTGGAAGCTTCGTTGTTTGTGTGTATTTGCCACTAGAATATGCCACTAGCTGAGTCTGAATTGAGTTTGAAACAATCTCTGCCCTATGCGAGATGGATTACGGGTTCGACTTGGATCATCTTAGGCTTGCCTGGGTATCTGCTGCCTCTGTAGTTGCCCTCATTTCTCAACACACTCTCGACTCATTGGTCCACCCAATGCCTCCAAAAGCCGCTAATCCAAAAGCCCAATGGTGTGAGGAAGAAGTAAAAGCTCTTGTCAAGTTCTTGTATGATCACCGATCAGAGGCGGGCGATAACGGCAATTTCAAGTCATCTACATATCATGCCACCGCTGGACATATCGCCCCGCTTCTCAAGGATGGGCCACCGAAGACATCCGCAGCAGTTAAGAACAAGTGGACCGGCTACGTAAGTCATATTGCAATCTTTGACCTTTCATTGAGTCCTAACATCCACCCAGATTCGAAAAATATACCGAGATATAGAGCAATATCGAGCAGTGCGATCGGGTGCCCACTGGGACAACGAGCGAGGGGCTAACGTCCAAGGAAAAGACTCTGAACAAGTCTTCGAGGATTTCACGAAGGTACGCCATATTCATCATTCTATAGCACAGTGCATGGATACATGACTACGTCTTGTCGTCTAGGATCACCCGCTGATGCGCCAGTTCAAAACAAGCGGTTGGGAGTTCTACCCACTTGTCGAGCAGATCATACCGAATGGTGCCACCCGCGGGATCCATGCTTTCAGTCCAGGTGGTTCAGGAGTGGGTGGTAGTAGCTTGGCGGGGGAAGATAGATTATTTGGTGCAGATGTACCTGCCACTGACCTCCCAGAGGCTTCGGCTTCAGCCGCCGCTGTGCCGGAACTTATTCTAGCCACCCCCGAGGGGCAGATTCCAGCTGACCCGCCGTCCACTATCGATGACCTACTATCCACAGAGGATGCACCCCTCCCTCCCTCCAGCATTCCCCCATCTAGTCACGGGAAACACACGCACGCGGAGATGCTCGGAGACGATACGCCTGCTCTCCCATTCACTGACACAAGTGATATTTTCACTCCAGTCTCTGAGAAGCACATGAACATGGCTGCGGCTATGGATTATGCCAAAACTTCCCAACATTCCCGCCGTTCCCACAAAGCTCTGGCAACACCCCCTCCAACCATTTCGGACCCGATGGCAGCAGGCTTGCAAGGCTCAATCAACTACCTCACTTCAAAATTTTCCTCGTCAATGACCTCGGCAGTTGACAAAGCATCAATAATGCGGGCCCAGGCCATCCAAATCCTTGACACGCAAGATCGCAGCTTCCCCAAGAAGCTCCGTGCACACATCCGATTATCAATCGCTCAAAACATCGGTTTTGCCGATGTTTATGTGAGGACATCAGACCAGGAGGAACGGCTGGCGTATGCAGAGCTCGAGTGCCAATTCAAGGTTGGGTTTGGAGTATCTCTCGGCAAGTAGCATGCATGCACATGTATTAGCTGTATCGTAGTTTTTTTTTGTCGTCACCTCACACAATTCAAGTTCTTTTCCGGCTTCACTATGTGGGCAGAGAAACTCGTTTTTGGTACGAAGAAACAAGGAAAAAAAAGAAGTACACGACGGCATAGGTTAATGCTATCAAATTACATCACTGTAATCACTATCAGTTTCTGCAGAAGAACTATCACCTGCCAATCCCAGCTCTCGCAAGTGGACAAGCTCCTGGTAATTGTCCCACATATGCAGAGCAATCTGGTCACAGAAGGCGTGTGCCTCTTGCAGCTGATTTGCGTTGGAAGCGCCCTCAATCTCATCCTCAGCCACTGATCCACTTGGACCACCTGACCCTCCTGCATCCTCTAGATCATCACAGGAATCTTGACCTGGGATGGGACCTTCCTCAGCATTGTGCATACAGATGAAATTGTGAATGGCGCAAAGGGTGGTGGGAATACGGGCTTGCACTTCCATGCTATACTCTGGGCCTAGATGTAGAATACGAAAGCGACGCTTGAGGACACCGAAAATTCGCTCGATCATGTTGCGAGCAGATGCGTGACGGAGGTTGAATAGTTCTTCCTTGTTTCTAGGCCTTACAAGTTCAGCATAGTGATAGGGTGAGAGCAAAGAAAATCTTACCTCGAATTTGCACGGCGCCACTCGGCGAGATGGTAGCGTATACCCCGATAGGGGATTAGCAGCTCCGAGCGCAACGGGAACCCAGCATCGGCAAGAAGGAACTTGCCAGGAGGTATCTTCAAATCCTTCGATCGTGCGTCTTGGTAGACTCGTGCATCCGTTGCCGAACCCTCCCAGCCAGTGAATGAGTATGTAAATAAGAGTTGGAAATCGCAGGCAAATAGACAGTTCTGGGAAACAGAGCCCTTGCGATTACGATAAGCCGGGCAGTCTTCAACTGCCGGTGCTGCACGGATGTGGCTCCCATCAATTGCACCAATTGCATCCTTGAAATACGGATAGAATCTTGAGTTTCCCATAATTTTCCGCTGAACGTCATCGGCGGCAGGTAGCCGAACAAATGTGGAGTAGAAAGGCGATGAGGAAAAAATGAAGAGTATCTTGTGGAAGTATCTAATCACAGCAAGGTTAGAAATGAAACGTCGAGCTGGATATGCTTACCGAGACAACGTCTCATTTGACCGCTGAAATCGTTCACCAACATGCCTGACGCTAAGACCCATGACGCTCATGTAGAGGAAAATAGCAAGTTGTTCTTCGAGAGAAACGAACCGAGAGTTCATGTGACCGATCTCGTGCAGATGGTCCACTAGTAGTGCAAAAACATCGGCATGGATACCAAGTTCACATCTGATTCGGTCTGGATGGCCGGTGAGTAGCTCGATCAGCCACTCTTCTCCAGTAAGTGCCGAGGTGTGATACAGTTCGGGTATCTTCCTGGTTGCCACAGGTTCTTGTCCAGCACGTCCGATCATGCAGAACATGATGCTGGCGATGAGAGCGATGTATCGAACAGTACGTTGTCGGTGGACTTCTTCATAGTCGGTATCAGCATCGACCCCCTCGACATCCATCTCGTCCATGGTGATCACTGTGAAGGTAAGTTCAGACTCAGCTAGTGGCGTATTCTAGTGGTAAATACACACAAACAACGAAGCTTCCAAATTTTCGGTGTACGAGTAGTTTCCGAACAGGCTCTTATGGTGCGCATTTTTGGTTGCTTACATAAGCACTTAGAGCGTACACTTAGAGTACATTCTGGTACTATTCCCTCAGTAGTTCACAGCCTACTGAGGGTAAGCACATCTATTTCACAGTATATTCCTTACTGACATCCTGTAGTAGCCTACAGGTACAGTACTCTACTCAGTAGTTCACAGCCTACTGAGGTAGCCTACAGATTATATTTCAAGAGGTTATGAGCCCCGCCTAGTGCGGAAAATTTTCCTTGTAGGCATAACCCGGTCGAGACTACTCAAACTTGCTACGAAGTGACTCTACTACTCGAAAGTAATTGGAAAGTATACTATGGAACCCGAGCTCGCAGCAGATGGCTGCAACTGGCACACCTATGGCAGTTGGGTGCTGAAGGCCATCTCAGAAGACGACTTAATGGGTTACCTCGAAGGGTCTGAAACACAACCTACAAATCCAAGATTACTACTGGGAGATGGTGATGGTTGGACACCACGAACTGACGAGGAACAAGAAGCTGTCACGGTCTGGAGAACCGCTGACGACGTGTGGCAACAATGGGCTGCTATGGCCCACTACCTTATCATTTCTGGCATACCCGACTCTATCCTAATGCTTGTTATGCATTTAGAAACTCCCCATGAGACTTTCGCCTACCTCGAAAATTGCTATGGCCCAATTCCGAGACCAGAAAGCCTAAAGGTTGTTGACAAAGCTGTGCCACAGTGCGACACACAGCCCGAGCAAGACGCAGCTGGCGAGACTGCTCAGGACACTTGCAACAGCAATGACGAGCCAGAATACTCACCTGGTAGTCAAAGTGAACTAGTGGACAGTCCTAGCAACTGCGCTGAGATCACGGCTGGGCACTTAGAACCCGAGACGGAGATCATAGACGTGCAGCAGGTGGACTACCTACCCTTGGTTGAAGTTGGGGCTGCGGACTCAGAAATGCTAGATGAGTGCACAAATGCACTCGATGCATCTGGTGAGGGCAGTCAGTGGGCAAGTGACGAGGCTGCGGAGAGCCGAGACTTACCTGAGTCGAGCTCTAAGACTCTCGACTCAGTGGGCAATGCTGTTGGACAGGCCAGTGTACGACAGCAAATGCCTATCGAAGACAGTCAGTGCCTCGTGGTGGACAACGAGACCATTGCCAACGTACCCGATCCGCCCACCACTCACTACGAACTTCCTACCTCGCGAATTGAAAGCCCTACATCAGTGAAGTATGCGCCAACACGAACCCATAGTGCTACGAGCACAGATTTCGTCTTACCCGTGTCAGAACCAACCCCGAAGGAGCCAGACAAGTTGAAGGGTGGTGATTGGCATGATGATGGAGCTGGTGGTGGATGCCCTGACTCACACCAAGTCAGGAAATCAATGCCGACTGGAAATAGAGGTCAGGATACCAAGTGCAAGGCAAAACGACTGGACCACTCACCTGCACCACCCACGCCACTTCCAAAGTGTACTGGGCATGTCATTAGACCCTACAGGGTACCCCGTCGACATGGAAGATTGAAATCGAGCACTGAAAGCATCAGTGGTACTCGTACGAGGCAAAACGCCTACCACACTCGTGCAGGCCCCATGCGGCTTCTTCTACCTCTCTCGACATCTAAAAAGCGAATTACCTTCACTGCGGGAGGACCCCAGCAAGGTGCTGGTGTTGAATCGAAGATGACGAAGCTAGGGATAAGGGCCATTAACACCAAAACGAGCGAAATGCGAGGAAACCTACCTCTTTCAGAAATGCGACCAAAGGAGCCTGGTAAGACCAAGGAAACTGGTGGAGGGGGTGATGGCACAGTTAGCAGCGAGTTCGCCGACTCGCATAGAATCAAAAAATTGATGCTAGCTGATATCAGGAGTCAGCAGGGAAAGCTAGAGACAAAACGACCAAATGGCTCACCTGCGCCATCCAAACCCACTCGAAACGACTTCTCACATCCTCCTGGGACCATCAGGGACCCACGCCGACGTGGCAGGATCAAAACCGACCTGCGAAACGTCCACAATGCCGAAGCGAGGGGCAGAAATGCCTCCATACTCACCATTCCCATTCTGCCACCTTGCGAGCTTGCAAGAACCCTCTGGAATGTTGCTAATACTTACTGGCGACATGGGATACCCCCCGAACATACACACAGTGTCGACAAACCTTTGTTGTTCCAAGCGGCTGCCTCGCAGCAGCGGCACAAGGCAGAGGACGAGCGCACAGCAAACGGATTCCCGAAATGGAAGTTGCAACAACGCGGCGCGTCAAACACGACCAAACATCGCCCGTACTCACATGGACTCGAAGCTCTACTAGCAGAAGCTTGCACACTCATTTATTGGATTTATTATTGAGTATACATTCATTTGAGTTATATTTTTCTGCAGTCTACTTATCACACGGTGGAGCTTCAGGGGGTGTGTTGGAGATTGAATCACCCCTGTGTGATACTTATTATGGTGCGCATTTTTGGTTGCTTACATAAGCACTTAGAGCGTACACTTAGAGTACATTCTGGTACTATTCCCTCAGTAGTTCACAGCCTACTGAGGGTAAGCACATCTATTTCACAGTATATTCCTTACTGACATCCTGTAGTAGCCTACAGGTACAGTACTCTACTCAGTAGTTCACAGCCTACTGAGGTAGCCTACAGATTATATTTCAAGACCAGACACATCTTCACCTTGCCGCCCTTGGCAGACTTGTTGACTGACGCTACGTAGAGAGTTGAGTGTCATCAGCAAACCAGACGTTTCCCCCCCAGCTTTCCAGTGCTCCCAGGACTTTTGAAAAATGATTCCAGACCTCCCAGACCCTCCCAGACCTGCCCAGACCCTCCAACCCTCCAGGTGCACAGCCACAGTGAGAACAAAAGTTGTAGCCCATGATCACAGGACCATGGGAATATGATTACCTCAGCAATATCTCCTTTTTGGGGTGAGATATTTGCAAAGTTCAGTTGGAGTCACAGTTTGTCAAAAACAAAAAGTGGCTGTACAGTGATGATGTCATAACAAAAGTTGTAGGGCTGGATCACAGGATCATGGGAATATGCTTATCTCATTGATATGCCCAAAAATGGGTGAGAAAAATGCAAAATACCAAAAAAATTGGACATCTCAAAAATTTAATTTCAAAGATGTCATAATAAAAGTTGTAGTGCCTGACTAGAGGACCCCAGAGGTATGCCTATCCCATCCATACCTGCAAAAATGGTTGAGATACAGGCAAAATACAATTAGTGTAGTGTAGTGTACATTTTATTACCAAAAGTGTAGTGTTGTGGCGCATTTTTGATTACCTAATGAGTGTAGTAAACTCTGCTTCTTTGACTACCAAATAAGTGTAGTGTTGATTAGTAATTGACTAGCAAAGTGTAGTGTAGACTATTGATTAGCAAAAGTGTAGTAAAGTCCGCTTTTTTGACTACCAAATAAGTGTAGTGTTGATTAGTAATTGATTAGCAAAGTGTAGTGTAGACTATTGATTAGCACAAGTGTAGTAAAGTCCGCTTTTTTGACTACCAAGTAAGTGTTGTGTTTGATTAGTAAAGTGTAGTGTAGATTTGTATTACCAAAAATGTAGTAAAGTCCGCATTTTTGACTACCAAATAAGTGTAGTGGTTGATTAGTAATTGACTAGCAAAGTGTAGGGTAGACTATTGATTAGCAAAAGTAGTAAACTCCGCACTTTTGACTACCTAATAAGTGTAGTTTTTGATTAGCAAAGTGTTGTGTAGATGTGTATTACCAAAAGTGTAGTAAACTCCGCATTTTTGACTACCAAATAAGTGTAGTGTTTTGTAGTGTTTGATTAGCAAAGTGTAGTGTACATTTGTATTACCAAAAGTGTAGTGTTTTTGTAATGTTTGATTAGCAATGTGTAGTGTGCATTTGTACTACCAAAAGTGTAGTGTTGTGCCGCTTTTTTGACTACCAAATATTTGTAGTGGGACTAGGCATTGTAGTGTAGTGTTGATTAGCAAAAAAGCGTAGTCATGATTAGCTTTGTTGTGTAGTTGGCACAGCCACTAATAGCTCGAAATTTTGCAAAGTCACAAAAATACCCCAAAATGCGATATAGTGGACACCAAAACTCACGCCTTTTGCACAAGCAGCCAAAGCCAACCAAACAAAGCCCAATTCCTACCATGGGGGGGGGTATGCTATTAGTCCACTACTACCAACTATTTCATTAGCGAGAAAGTGTAGTAGTGGGTAGTAGTATTAGCAAAAAAGCGTAGTAGTATTAGGAAAAAGCGTAGTAGGTAGTAGTATTAGCAAAAAAGCGTAGTGGTATTAGGAAAAAGCGTAGTATGTACTAGTGGTATTAGGAAAAAGTGTAGTAGGTAGTAGTATTAGGAGAAAGGGTAGTAGATAGTAGTATTAGGAAAGTGTAGCAGGTAGTGTTATTAGCAAAAAAGCGTAGTACTATTAGGTTATCATGTGGTAGTACTTGGATTTGAATATATTACTACTTTGATTTGATTTCTGTGTGATGGAGTGATAGTCCTATTAGTGTGAAAGCATAGTGGGATTAGCAAAAAAGCGTAGTAGTTGTATTAGCAAAAAACGGTAGTGGGATTAGCAAAAAAGCGTAGTAGTTGTATTAGCAAAAAACGGTAGTGGGATTAGCACAAAAGCGTAGTAGTGGTATTAGCAAAAAATGGTAGTGGGACTAGCAAAAAAGCGTAGTAGTGGTATTAGCAAAAAATGGTAGTGGCATTAGCAAAAAAGCATAGTAAAAGTATGGACAGAGGTGATGGGCTGGGATTCTGGGAACTCTGGAACCCTGTCTGGCCAGTCCTGGCCAGAGGGGGACCTTTCTGGGTGAGCTGGGAGTCTGGCCAGCTCTGGCCAGTTCTGGCCAGGTGATGTCTAGTTTGCTGATGAGTGTGCATGCAAGACCAAATGTTTATCCACATTCGAACATCGTGCTGCAGAAGCACTTGAATTTGGATCACCACCTCCTACAGAAGTACCTGAACCTGAAGGCAGAACGTCAACATCCAGCACCTCCTTCTCCACTACATTCAGCATTACCAGTGGGCAAAAATCACCTGATCTTACTCCCTGCTCATCAGATCAAGAAGATGAGTCACTCATTGTGACAACGACTAATGCCACTCCATCCACAGCAACGTCGACTGTGGTGGATGCCACTCAGTCAGTGATGACCTCTGCAGGCCCCACTCAGGCCAGCAAGACAACCACAAACAAGAAATGTGCCACTCCTCGAACAAAGCAACTTGCCAATGGGCTACAAAGAAGAAGAATGGATTCTGAACGTATTGATACTGGACTGCCTTGTATGCTTTCGAATGTTTTCATGTTTTTCATGTGTCTGTGCTCGAGTGTATTGCAATTATTAATTGATATTGTAATGGGACGCAATATTATGGACTGGTGTGATCTAGCAAGAAAAATGGAAGCTAGCAAGGTGCAAGACAGTCTTGCAGGCCCTGGCAAGGCCTTGCATGCCCTAGCAAGGTGCAGGATTTGTGTGCAGCATGTGAAGTATACAAGGTCTTGCAAGCCATAGCAGGGCCTTGCTGGACAAACATATCTATTTTGTTGTAGCAAGAACAGCATGTGGCTTGCTAGATATTGCAGCACTTGCTAGAAAGTGTATTTCCAGGCAAGCGCTGCAATATCTAGCAGTCCTTGGATGTCTTGCTAGGCCTTACTAGGTCTAGCTAGGTGTGGCCACTTTTGCTGATGCTACTCCTGTTGACTGACTCGAGTAAGGGTTTTCCAAGTTCCACTCAAAGTACCATCACAGACCAGGTCTCTCCAACTCTTGTCATAGAGGGTTGTTCTCATAGGCTCTCAACTTAGTCTTGTTGTCTGTCATGGACTTCGTCTTTGTTATGCTGCTCCCGGCTAACCATGTGGCCCATCTGGTTCTCACTGTTCGTTGGTGACTTGGTCTACACCGTATCTTTGTTCTACTTCACCATGGCATGTTTCCTTTCTCTTCTCCTTTTCTTACCGTTATACTTGTATCATAGTATGCGAGCAGGCACTGCCCCTAGTCATGTGTGAGTCACAACGTGTTGACCATGTGACTGATGCATCTCTGCAGTTCCCCTTTCCCCATATGATATTCCCTGTAGTGGGGTAGCTCCCTATTTCATCTTCTGGGCTACCCCCATTCCTGTTGTCTTGATCATCGCTTTCCACACCCTTCGGGCAGGCCATGATCTTGACTCTATTTCTGTTTCCTTAACACTATTCTTACAGCGATGACTCCTGTTGAGTTGTCCTGCCTTGGCATCACAGCTGCGGGTTTCTGCTACAGGTTGGTCATCGTTGCTATGGTACTGGTACTTACTGCACACTGTGCCCTGTGTTGATGTATGACTTGGCTCGAGTCATTTGCCATAGTAAGTGCGGGTTTCCCCAACCTGCCCTAGAGTACTGTAGGAGTATTTAGTGTAGCTGGGACCGTCTGTGGTCCTCAGCTTTTAGCTACCTTGCAATGAACCTCCTTCTCCTCTCACTCCTTGTGATTGCTACTCTTGTCGACCGACTCGAGTAAGGGTTCACCAAAGTTCCGCTCAAAGTACCATCATGGACCAGGTCTCTCCAACTCTTGTCTAGAGGGTTGTTCTCATAGGCTCTCAACTTAGTCTCGCTGTCTCTGCATGGACTACGTCTTGGCCTAACAGTCTTGGCCTAACAGTTGTTGGTCAATTTTGGTGATGCCCCCTTCATCTGTTGCAGCATCACTTCTGCTCCCTGGAGCTCTCTGCCACCAAGCTAACTTCTTCATGATTCCTATGGTTCATGCATATCCTCTGTACGTTTACTTTACACAGCTCTTTTCCTCTTTCTCTCTTTTTGCTGTTATCATTGACGCAGCTCCAACAGGTCATGCTCGACCAGCTCTTGGTACATATCAGCCTTGCCTTTGCTCATTCTCCCTTTCCTTACCCAAGTTTTCCTTTTCCTCTCCGTGGTTTCTGACATCACTCTTTACAGACCGTCCCCCAGGAGCTGACCCAGACCGAGCATGATCATATCTTCAATCACTTCCAAAGTCTGCCTCAAAATGAAATGGTCTTTACCAACCACTTTGATATTGACCTGGAGGGAAAACCCGCCCTTTTCGTCAAGTACGGCAGCGACATTCTGGTCGAGGCTAGTACGCAATCTTTCTTTCATGCTCTCGCTCAGGACGAGTCGGCACCTGGAATTCCCAAAGTCTACGATGCTTTCTGTGAAGAAGGATACTGTTTCTCTGTCATGGAGAAGATAGAGCTACCTACACTAAGTACCTGCAAGATCTCAGAGGACGACGCTGTACAAAGTGTCGCCTCCATCGTCAAGTGGCTTCTCACTCAGGCACCTTCTGTTCCTCCTTCGATTTTTGGAAGGATTTCATCAGAGGTAGTGTTTTTCAGGCCCGGCTCGGCCTGAAGCCTGGGGCTCGGGCCTGGCTTTTGAGGGCTCAAGGCCTGGGGAAACACTAGGCTGGGCCCTGAGCCCCAACAAGCCCTATGTGAGGGCTCGGCCCAGCTCCAAGCCAGGGCCTGACGGCCTGAGCTGGGGCTTGGGAGTCTCAAAAAAGAAAACTAAAGATGTATGTATGTACTAACTAGACAATACGGTACACACTACTGGTACTCGAACCAGGGTCAGAAAGCAAGTTAGCATACCCTTTATTGACACAACAGGTGACATATTTCGGGGAGGACATGGGTATACATCGTGTTTCTTGTGTCGTCAGGTAGGTATCACCGAGTGGAGTCACCTCTCCAAAAAGCGAGAGATTTGACTAGGAATTGGGTGAGATGTGACAAATATGAGGAGAGGAGGGAGGAGGGGGAGGACAGTGTGCCAACAAAGAATGGCTCAGTGCAATGCTACAAAAATGCAGGGAAACAGTGAAGGAAAGTATGAAGAACACGAAGCAAAAGCAATTGGGAGAATATGCTCACCCAATCCCTAGATATATGCAAAATCACCCAATAGTGTCTCCATCCACAAAACAGGCTATAACTCCGGAACAGCGGCAGCAGTGGTGACACAAAGGGAGCCATTTGAAAGGCCTTATTGAGTAGAACTTAAATGTGGATTTGCGAGAGGATCGGCCGGGCGGTTGTCAAGATTTCATGAATGCAATGTCGGGTGAGGAGGGGAACAGGGAAGCAAGCAGGCAAACACCGACAGTCACCAGTACCTACTTTCGAAGTCTGGAGCTCATCCAGAGCTCAAAAGTGACCTGTAAAGGGTGAAGGTGATCAATTTTTTTTGTGTGACTAGTAGAGAAACATTACCTGCTCGAAGTGTCATCTTGAGGGTAGTGGGGGTCATAGTGGGGGCCCCGGGGCATGCACGATGCTGCCAGCGGCAGTGGTTAGTTACAAAGCACCAACAAATGGGAATTTATTACCAGATATAGAATATTATGCACTGCCACCAAAGGCCCTGCTTGAGGGCTTGGCTCGGCTTTTGAGGGCTCGGCTCGGGCTTTGCCAAACCCCAGGCCAGGCCCTGAGCCCCAGTGAAAACTGGACATTACCGGGTGTGACGAGGGCTGCTGCTTTCTGATTTTCCTTTTCTGTACTATTAGGAATTCTTGTCATTTGTTACCAAAAAGATAATGCAATGCTTTTGCAAAGCAAAGCATGCACTGCATTGCAACGATGCGATGGTTGGCATCACAAAAGGGAAGCAGGACACTGCTTCGCACACTTGCAAAGCTTTGCTTTGCATTCGTGACAGTATTTCTACGCTGACTAAGTATGGGTATGTGCATGTGACCATTAGCTGCCAAGGTATTCCATTATGGTTACTACCCTCGCCCACCAGTACCCACTTCACCTGACATGTCTTCAGCATCCATTCAGGTCGTGGTCGTCGAGTCCACAACACCCTCCAACACATTTAAATGAGGGTTTTGGGTTTCAGATGAGAGGTTTTTTTCAGATTCAAGCTCACCCGTACTGATTTTCTTTATTTCAGAGTGCATATAGTCACAAAATGAGTGGGTTCGAGTTCGATAGAACTCCTTGGTATGCCATTTTCCAAACCTCCATCCAGTGCTGTAATGTATGAGCACAATCCAGAGCTATCGATCATACCCTGTGGATCCGGTATACTTCCAGTACAAGTGCTTAGTATGTATGCATGCCCAATCTGTGTAACCATCAGCAAACTAGACATCACCTGGCCAGAACTGGCCAGAGCTGGCCAGACTCCCAGCTCACCCAGAAAGGTCCCCCTCTGGCCAGGACTGGCCAGACAGGGTTCCAGAGTTCCCAGAATCCCAGCCCATCACCTCTGTCCATACTTTTACTATGCTTTTTTGCTAATGCCACTACCATTTTTTGCTAATACCACTACTACGCTTTTTTGCTAGTCCCACTACCATTTTTTGCTAATACCACTACTACGCTTTTGTGCTAATCCCACTACCGTTTTTTGCTAATACAACTACTACGCTTTTTTGCTAATCCCACTACCGTTTTTTGCTAATACAACTACTACGCTTTTTTGCTAATCCCACTATGCTTTCACACTAATAGGACTATCACTCCATCACACAGAAATCAAATCAAAGTAGTAATATATTCAAATCCAAGTACTACCACATGATAACCTAATAGTACTACGCTTTTTTGCTAATAACACTACCTGCTACACTTTCCTAATACTACTATCTACTACCCTTTCTCCTAATACTACTACCTACTACACTTTTTCCTAATACCACTAGTACATACTACGCTTTTTCCTAATACCACTACGCTTTTTTGCTAATACTACTACCTACTACGCTTTTTCCTAATACTACTACGCTTTTTTGCTAATACTACTACCCACTACTACACTTTCTCGCTAATGAAATAGTTGGTAGTAGTGGACTAATAGCATACCCCCCCCCATGGTAGGAATTGGGCTTTGTTTGGTTGGCTTTGGCTGCTTGTGCAAAAGGCGTGAGTTTTGGTGTCCACTATATCGCATTTTGGGGTATTTTTGTGACTTTGCAAAATTTCGAGCTATTAGTGGCTGTGCCAACTACACAACAAAGCTAATCATGACTACGCTTTTTTGCTAATCAACACTACACTACAATGCCTAGTCCCACTACAAATATTTGGTAGTCAAAAAAGCGGCACAACACTACACTTTTGGTAGTACAAATGCACACTACACATTGCTAATCAAACATTACAAAAACACTACACTTTTGGTAATACAAATGTACACTACACTTTGCTAATCAAACACTACAAAACACTACACTTATTTGGTAGTCAAAAATGCGGAGTTTACTACACTTTTGGTAATACACATCTACACAACACTTTGCTAATCAAAAACTACACTTATTAGGTAGTCAAAAGTGCGGAGTTTACTACTTTTGCTAATCAATAGTCTACCCTACACTTTGCTAGTCAATTACTAATCAACCACTACACTTATTTGGTAGTCAAAAATGCGGACTTTACTACATTTTTGGTAATACAAATCTACACTACACTTTACTAATCAAACACAACACTTACTTGGTAGTCAAAAAAGCGGACTTTACTACACTTGTGCTAATCAATAGTCTACACTACACTTTGCTAATCAATTACTAATCAACACTACACTTATTTGGTAGTCAAAAAAGCGGACTTTACTACACTTTTGCTAATCAATAGTCTACACTACACTTTGCTAGTCAATTACTAATCAACACTACACTTATTTGGTAGTCAAAGAAGCAGAGTTTACTACACTCATTAGGTAATCAAAAATGCGCCACAACACTACACTTTTGGTAATAAAATGTACACTACACTACACTAATTGTATTTTGCCTGTATCTCAACCATTTTTGCAGGTATGGATGGGATAGGCATACCTCTGGGGTCCTCTAGTCAGGCACTACAACTTTTATTATGACATCTTTGAAATTAAATTTTTGAGATGTCCAATTTTTTTGGTATTTTGCATTTTTCTCACCCATTTTTGGGCATATCAATGAGATAAGCATATTCCCATGATCCTGTGATCCAGCCCTACAACTTTTGTTATGACATCATCACTGTACAGCCACTTTTTGTTTTTGACAAACTGTGACTCCAACTGAACTTTGCAAATATCTCACCCCAAAAAGGAGATATTGCTGAGGTAATCATATTCCCATGGTCCTGTGATCATGGGCTACAACTTTTGTTCTCACTGTGGCTGTGCACCTGGAGGGTTGGAGGGTCTGGGCAGGTCTGGGAGGGTCTGGGAGGTCTGGAATCATTTTTCAAAAGTCCTGGGAGCACTGGAAAGCTGGGGGGGAAACGTCTGGTTTGCTGATGCTGTGCATGGATGGCAGAGATGTTGTCATCAGAATCTGCAGTTACATTACCCTGTGGAAAAGCTCGTCTAACAGTGGTTAGTATCCATGTGCTGTTGTATGCAATAACCTACACATTCCACCATGCTAGGGTCTCACAAGTCCAGTCATCTTTGTTGTTGAACATCTCAATAATGAGCCACAGAAGCTCACTAAGGTCCATCTGCCCGATGACAGTGCACCAACGAGGTGCAGTGCTCAAAGTAAAATACATCTGTGAGGTGTAATCAGTCAGCAAGTAGGATACAATTGTATGTGACATGTACCACCACATGGACATAGGCAATGATATACGGTGTCACCTCTGTGAGGCCCCATCCACGGTTTTTGGACAATTTTGATGAATGGCTGATGACAGTGTCAGTCGCTGCTGCAGATGGCCCGATGAACAGGTGTGTATAGAACTAGACGAAGACTGTTCAGCAATGCATAGAATCTCCAAAGGAACTTACCCGAAAGGCAGGGAGGCTGCAGAACAAGCCCTTTAACTTGTTCTCTGGATTGTAAATACCCTCTGCATAGAAGACCGTTGGCCAGTTCCATGCACTGGTTTTGATCAGGCCTTCTTGAAGTGCCGCGATAATACTAAAACATGTTAATGGTCCAAGCAAGTGAAAATATTACCTACATGTCAGGATCTTCATCAAATGAGTCGAGCTTCTTTTGGGGACACAACAAACATGCAATTTGAGGGTGGTTGAATCCACGAGTCGTCTTATCTTCCCCCTTGCCAATTGGGGGGTCAAATGCCTCACCAGCATGCAGCATATACATGAGGCCAGCATGTTTGATTGATCCGAGGTCAGTTGAACGTTGATTGCTCATACTGGTAGTGATCTAGACACAGGAAGTTAAGATTCAGTGCATATATGCGCACAAATTTACTTACCCAGCCACAGATATCTCTCAGTTCGCTGGCTTCTATCTTTGCCAACTTGTCCTCCAACCCATGTGAGTGAGTGAGGATTGTGTGATAGAATCAGAGTTGCTGAGTCATGGCACCCGACTCCCTATCAGAAGAGTTCCATCAGCATTACCTACCTTCAACTCCTATAACTGCTGCAGTACATATCCAGGTCACTCTCATGACCAGAATCAACCCATAATCCGACACTGATTGCAGTTGTTGGTGATCCAAATGGATCCAGGAGACACATGAGCTTTCTTCCAACCAGCTCATACTTAGCCTTATCCAGCTCCATTATGGTCAATCTTGACGGTGTCACGCACCAAAGGTGTTTGGTGACGTGAGCATGGACCCAAAAGCTGAATGATGAAGAATGGAGAAGCCTAGCCCTAATGCGCAGAATGACTGGAGTGTCTAGCAGTCATCCGTCGCACAAGAACCACCCTTAACATTAGGGAAGAAACCGCTCAAGCGCTGAATAAAAGTTTTCGAGCGCCAGTTTATGGCATTCCGATTTTTCAAATATCTCAGCCATTTCTAAAGATATTGACATCATTCCCACGCTCACAGAAAGCTCTCGACCACGCCATCCTGCCTACCAAATTTGGTGACGATCCTCACCCTCCACGGTTTTCTGCATCATTTCTGCCAACAAACACCCATTTCACCACTTTTTGTTGTAATGGCCACCTCTTCGACGATCTCTTCGCTCATCCCCTTTGCCAGGGAGAATAACTACGAGTACTTGCCAGGAATCCCCACTAGCATTCGCCCTGAAGCCTCCTGGTTCATCCCTCCCTCGTCCATGACCTCCCATCCTATCGCTTTGGGACAGCAAGTTCTCCTTGTCAGTCTGACATCGAGGAGGACTTTCTTTGGTCGTCTCAGGTCTGTTATCAGGCTTGAAAAATCATATGTGGTTGTTTCAGTTTCTCCAGTCGAAGAAGCATATGGATCCTTTGTCCCTGTGCCCTGCAACATCTACCTCTCAATCCCATCCTTCATTCTTCCAAAATTGCGACAGGTTCAATACCAATTACTGTCATCCAGTCTATCTGATCGCATTCATGATGAATTTGAGACACTTCTCCCTGCTCTTATGGGAGAAGATGGCCCTTCCTCCTCCTCAAACCCTCCTGAACACTAGCTGCAGCTAATGCAGGTCGCTTTACAGAGAGGAGGAAAGGGGGAAAGTTGCGAAATCCTATGCCCTGACTACCCTGGAGACCCCCAAAATTGGCCCCTGGCAGAAACCCCCACCATTCTTCGTTTGGATGTGCAGCAAGTTACCATAATGCATCTAGATCTCAGATCTAGGAGTCACTATGACTCATTTGCAGTCATATCCCTTAATCAGCAGTGACCAGTGCGCTTACTCATTCCCATTTTCGCATTATTCATCCATTCCTTGATGACTCATTCCATTTTCAAATTGATTAGTGATAATCTTTGTCATGCTTACTGGTTTTACTTACCAATTGCTTACTGTCCTTACTCATCCTTACAAAGCCTTACCAATCCTTTACCAATCCCCTTACCAATTGCTTACAGATCACTTACAAAGTGTTGCTCCATATTTACTGCAGGCTATGCCACCTTTTGTATATAAAGTACCAATATGTCGACAGCAATAAAAAAAGCTACTAGCCAAGCTACTTGCCCACTCAATTGCCTACCTATTAGGCCCAATCATCATCGCTTTTGAGCCCCTCATCATCATCTCTATTCCTGCAGTATTTGAGGCTCCATTAAGGGTCTACTTACTGTCATCATTATCATCATCTTACGTCACTTCTAGGCTCAGAGCAGCCTACTATCTTCGCTTTTTCAGTCTTCCCCTGCTCCCCCTTCGTCAGGAGCACCCATACCCTCTGCCCTAGCCCCTCTAGGTGCATGGAACCCCTCCCCCATTTTATTTTAACAGATCCCTTGAGCCAAAGCCCATGTAGGAAAACCACCAACTCGGCAATTGTCTTTGTGTTGGGTTTTTTTGGTGTTTTTGCCATTGATCCACATGTCGACTCACACTGAGGGACACGATCCCTGGTTCTCACTCTCAGAGGGTACAACAGCAGGAGTCCACCTGGAGCCACGTCTGTTGTGGCATGACCAATGGCTGAGGCAGTGGCAGTCGTAGCAGGTGTACTTGTGGAGGGGATGAGCAAGGGGAACCAGGGCACAGCCAGCAAGGTAGAGTTGGAGCATGGGATCGACGACAATGGGATGGAAGGTAGCAGGCAGAAGGGGTGCGGTAGTGTTGGTTGCATTGTAGAGACAATGATCGGCTTTGTTCCAAGTGGCTGCATCTAGGAAAGAGCACCAGGTGAAAGCTGAGGCCAAAAAAGACATAGTCTCTGAGAGAAACTTAGTGGTTTCGCTATAAGAAGCATCCCTTCTCTTGCTATATCTGTCATCGGCAGCAAACTCTAAAGGCTCCTGGGACCAAGGGTCCAGCTCGGCTTCCTTGACCTTTACATCAGGACACTTCTCATCCACTGCCAATCCTGCTGTTGCTGCAGTATCTTCGCTAACACAGTCTCGAACTTGGGCCTCGGCATAGCGCTCGACTTCTCAGTTACAAAAGGAGTGGCACTCCTCAGGGGAAACGATAAGGGCCAATTCGAGCACCAGCTTGTACTGGAGAGTGGAGATGTTGATCGTGAGATCGGCAAGGACTCAATTGATTGACTCAGCTACGACCTCAGGGGTGAGGGAGCGAGATCAGTCAAGTATCTTGGGGACTCAGTCGAGGGTTACATCTGTTCCGTCACTTCCTCAGTAGATTTCAGACAACACCTGAATGCAGTCGTTCTGTTCCTCTGTTTTCCCATTGAATGGGTTCCTTCTGTCATAGATAACAAGCGTCCAAACATAGTTGAGGTAGTTTGGTGACGCGGGTACCAGGTGCCTGTTGGTTGGGAGACTGGTGGCAGCTGGGGAGGAGGGTAACCCAGCGGGGGTGACTCGGATCTGTGGGACTTCGAGACTAGGACCGGCAGATGGGACCTCCAGTTCACGTCCATGGGAGGAACAGGTAGAGGCTGTCAAAACACCACCGGGGTGGGAACTGTCGGTGAAGAGAATGGATTGGTAGGGGTGGTGACCTCACATGGAGTCCTTGCCTTTACTAACCTTTCCTCGAAGGTTTCTGGAGGCGGTCATCCAGCAGATCGAGAAGGACTGGCCAGGGAATGAACCTGGTGGGGGGATCTGGGTAAAGGAGTCGACATCAGAAGAGTCGACTTGGGAATGTATACTGGAGAACAAAGTCGTCGAGGGGGAGTCATTGGTCGATGAGGCAAACAACTCATCAGGGCACGTGTTAAGCGGGGCATTGTATCTGTCACATCACTGGAAGTCGGGTACATCGTCGCACATGGTGGGAAAGGTGATTCAAGTGACTGGGAGTCAGCAGGAGAGTTTGTACTGGTTGAGTAACTCATTGGCATGGTCTTTTAATGAGGACTCGGGCTCCCATGAATTGTCTGCATGACTGAAACCTTTCCACTTAACTAGGTATGTGTGCTGTGCCTGGCGATCGCGACCTGTGTTTTTGTGATTTAGAATTGACTCAACTTCCCATTCGACTTCGTCATCCACTACTTCGGGAGGCGGTGGTGGATCAGGGATGCCGTATTCGGGGGTCTTGTGATAGGGGAGCAACCGACCAGTGTGAAACACTGGGTGCACATGCCACGTATCAGGGAGGCGCAGTCAAACTGCCATGGGGGAGATGACTCGTTCTATTTCAAATGGTCTGAAATGTCAGGGTGTAACTTTAGGGGACTGGCCTTGTACATGGAGATTGCCCGAATCGAGCCAGACTCGATCACCTTCCTTGAATGGAACATAACTTCCTTTTGATTGGTGTTTCATAACTTCCTGTGCAGCTTTGTGGGCGAGTATGGCATTGTCGTGGCAGCTGGCAAGTCGTTCCAGGTGTTTGTTGACACTGGGTGCTGATGTGAGCCAAACTTCAGGATAAGGGGAAGGATCATAGCCATAGAGGAGGCTATATGGTGTTTGCTGATGAATGGAGTGGATACAGGAGTTATGCACAAACTCAGCATCCGGCAACTTGGATGACCAACTGTTGGGATGTTCGGCGCAATAGCATTGGAGGTACGTTTCCAATTCCTGATTGACATGTTTGCTTTCACCATTGGTCTGTGAGTGGTAGGCAGTGGAGAGTTTAGACTGGATGCCGAGGGATTTGTAAAGTTTGTGGGTGAAGGCAGAAGTGAACTGCAGTCCTCAGTCAGAGATGACAGATTTGGGGAGACCAAAGCAGGCATAGACATGTTTGTGGAATAGGCAGGTGATACTGAGCAAGTCGACATCCTTCCAATGGGGGATGAACATCACGGCCTTGGTGAGACCTTGGTTGACTATGGTGAGGATGGTATCAAATGTGTTGGAAATGGGGAGGTCAGTTATCAGATCCATAGAGATCTGCTGGAAGGGGAAGGGGTTTTTCAGAATGTTGTTGGGGATGATGGGCGGTGTCACAGGATGTGTGATGACTTTGGCCGACTGACAGATAGTGCAGCCCTTTATGTAGTCCTGGATGTACTTCCACATGCTGGGCCACCACATGTCCTTTACCATTTTCCAAGACATAGCCTTGATACTGGGGTGTCCGGCAGAGGGGTGGTCATGGTAGGACACCATGCACTCCTTATGGGCATTTGGTGGGATGTAGATGTGGTTCTTGCGATGCTTAGTTCCGTCGGGATGGGTAGCGATTTTGGGGTTTTCGGATGAGAGTGTCAAGTCCTTTGGCATTTCACTCTTGGCACGCTTGTACACTTCTGCCGATAGGGTGTAGATGCCACGTTTTCGCTCTTTTGGTGGGTCCTCAATGGGTGGCGAAAGTGGCTTTTTCAAAATCAGGGCCTTTTCAGGGGCCAAAATGGTGGGTTTCACCCCCCCCTCAAGCCACGAACTTGGTGGGAGTAGAGTGGCGACTATGGGTTCAGGAGGGGTATGATCACTGCATCGAGATAAAGCATTGGGGGCCATCATAAGGTGGCCTGGAGTATAGGAGAATTTAAGGGGAAAACCCTGTACATACGAGAACCAATGGGTCTGCCATTGGGAGAACTTCTGTGGTTCCTTGTAGTACTTGAGGTTCTTGTGATCGGTGAAAATGATGGTGGGTGCGACAGGGGATATAAGGTAGTGTCAGAAAGCTTTAATGGCGTGGATTACAGCGAGGAACTCGAGGTCATAGACTGGGTAGTTCTTCTCGGCACCTTTGAGGCTTTCGGATAGATAGGAGCATGGGTGCCACTCGTCATCTTCACCCTTCTGAGCAAGTACTGCACCAGTAGCAGATTGCAAGGCGTCAGTGAATAGTGCGAAGGGTTTCGTTGGGTTGGGGATTCGTAAGATGGGGGAAGATGTGAGCAAGCCTTTGAGCTTGTCAAATGCCAGCTGTTGTTCCTGATCCCACTTCCAAGAGACATCCTTCTTCGAGAGGTGATGGAGTGGAGCAGATATGGTGGAATAACCGGGGATAAACTTCCAGTAGAAGTTGGTGAAGCCTAAAAATGATTGGAGCTGCGTCAGATTTTCAGGCTCTTTCCATTCCTGGATGGCATCGGTCTTGACCACATGGGTCTTAACCTGTCCACCTCCTATTACATATCCTAGGAATTCCACTTCTTCAGCCTCGAAGACGCACTTTGAAATCTTGAGCTGGAGTTGTTCTCGATGGCATATGGAGAGGAACTTGTGGACGTGGCAACGAAGCTCTTCTTGGGTTTTGGCATGGACAACGACATCATCCATATAGCTGACCTGATAGCGCTTCATCAGCTGCTCTCGAAAGGTTATGTCCATGTACTGCTGGAACGTCAGCAGCGAGTTCTTTTGTCTGAAGAACATAACGAGTGGTTCTGTTAAGTTCAGTCCTTCTCCGACGATCTCTGACACTCACAGAGGCTGGGGGAACGCAAGCGAAGATAGGCCAATGGTGGCCAAGGGTTGGCTGACATGGGCCAACAGAGAACGATGATGGCCGAAGGCTGGCCAACGGTCACGATGGAGGTACAGGAGAGGGCATCAGGTTCAGCTCGTGCGCTGCCCCCTTGTACGAGCCCAGCCCTCGGATTTCGGAGGTATAGGAGGGCTGGTATGAAGCTGACAAACTTAGGGGAGGCCAGTTGTAGACCGCAGAGGGGTAAACTATGGTGATATTCATACTGCAGAATCGCCGCTAAGCGCAGCGGGTTTATTATGGTACATGCACCATCAAGGCAGTACAGTGACAGAATGGTGGAACTGACATAAGGAGCACTATAAGTTTTCAAGGGGAACAGACGTCAGAAAACTTCATGTAGAATGCAAACTAAACAGTGGAGGTAAGGGTCGGGATAAAGGGACTGATTATAAGAGGGAAGGGATGGGCGGTATGGCTTCGGGGCAGTCAGCCAATAGCCAATCAGACAGTAGGCCAAAAGCTTAAAGAGGTGACGACCCTGCGGTGTACCATACAGTACAGGTGCTGCGCCGTGCCTAGGCTGGCCCATAACACCTAAGAGGAAAGCTGGCCCCTGATGGGTAGTCACCTGACCCTGGGGAGTTGCCGAGCTACACTGGTAATGGTCACATGAGAAGTTAGGCATATGCCGACCAATGCTGAAGGGTGCCGATCAATGCCGAAGGATACCGACAGTATTCTGATCGGCAGCTGCATCAGCTGCAGGATATGTGTGGTGGTCGTTGTTGGGTAGGGGCAGTAGCTGGTCAGGGGTACTCAGGAAGGGGTCTAGGGGTGTCAGAGTGGCTGACGGAGTTAGCGAGCAGCCAGGGCAAAGCACAGGCATGACAGTATTCCCCCCTTAGGGCCTGAACCCTTGAAGGCCCTAGGGCTGTATGGCTAGAACAACATGAGTTTGATTTTGCAATTGATAGACTGCCATGAGGCGGCAGTGATCGCTGCAGTGGGGTTGAGTCAGAGCGCGAAAGGTCACATATAAGGCGAGAGTTCTGTGCTAGTCCCTCGTCCTTTGATCCTTGTCATGTCCAACCCGCAAACAAGCACAAGCCGACAGAGCACCGCCGCCCCCTCTCGGGACTTTTCCCAAGTCCTGGACGAGGGTCTGGAGGTCCAAACAGACGACTCCGAGGAAACCAAGTGCACCAAGGAGACCGAAAAGGGCTGGTGCGAGGTGGTGAAGAAGGAGAGGAGGGCAGAGATTTGTCGGCAAAGGGCGGTGGAGGCTCAGCAGTGCGAGGAAGAGGAGCACCGAAAGGCAGAAGAAGAATGACTGGCCCGGGAGCAGGCGGAGCAGGAGCGATGGGCATGGGAAGAGCACGAAAGACAGAGGGCCGAGGAGGTGTCCCAGCAAGCGGTGAGTGCTAAAGGCAAGGGGCACATGGAGGAGTTGCAGCAAGAGAGTCAGCTCGTGCAGACGACTAGGTGCGTGGCCCGCCTCTGGTGGATGGGTTCCTACTGACCTCCTGCCTAGAATGGGGGCCACACCTGTCTATTCCCCCACGACTGGGGCCCAGATTGGCTCGATGGCAGTCCCGATCTATCGGGAGGCCTGTGAGGAGTGTCAGCTGCAGGGGGAGCCTGGTGAGTGTCGGGTGGCAGCAGGTGGTCGGTCCTGTGGGCCATGTAGGAAGCAGAAGAAGAAGTGCAGTTCGGCGGCCGAGGATCGGGCTGCGTCAGTGAGTGGATCGCATGAGCGGGCAGGAACTGGGGGGTCTCGGGGCAAGCAGAAGAGGAGGGGTCGCAGCGAAGTCGACGATGGGGGGGCCGACATGGAAGCTGGGGTTGACGAAGGGTCCGAGGCGTCGGCACCTCATTTCAAAGCAGCAGGTTCCCACCTCGTTGGAGAGAGGGAACTGAGGTGTAGGCTGCCCCCTGATGACGAGTACCACGGGTGACTCCTTGTTGCCCAAGAGGAGCAAGCGATAGCCCTGGAGTGGCAGGCGGTGGTGATGGAGTGGATGGCTGTGGCTCAAGAGGCCCAAGCAGTTGCTGTGCAGGTGTACATGCAAGTGATGCAGGGGCAGATCTGGCCGCCATTCCCACCGACGATGATGCTGTGGGTGGGGGTGCCCCAAGGTGGGGCTTCATTGGGGACTGCAGTGGTTGCAGAGTGGGATGGTTCAGGTGTGGGAGAGGGTATGAAGAGTGGGGGGTCTGAATGGGGAGGTTCGGCAGATGAGCGAGACGATGAAATGGATGACAAGTAGTTTTTTCGTTTTTGTTTTTTGGCTTGTAAACTTCTGTATACTACTAGAACTTAGACTGTGATTCCTGAGAGGCAAAATGTAAGCTACGGGGTGAAACACAAGGAAAAAGATAAGGCTTCGGCCGAGGTGACTGATGGGCAGGCGAGTGTTGGGCATGATTATGATCAGGTGGCAGTCATGTCAGGGGTGAATATGGCCCAGGTTTATGCAGGTATCGGTTGTGGAAGGCAGCAATGAGTTCCGATGCATGTTCTAGTTCTGTGGCTAACAGCCATGTGGCCCATGAAGTTTCTTCGTCGGTACCTTCGTAGCCAGCCCACTGTGCCAGGTAAAGTAGCTGACAGTGTCGGCGGTGGCGGTCTATCTTCGAGTCAAGTATCTTGGATATCTCGTACTCAAGGTCGCCGTCAACTTCTAGAGGTGGGGGCGGTGGCTGGTGCCGATTGGGGAAGGGGTTGGCCGAGGCAGGCTCCAGCTGAGATATGTGGAACATGGGGTGTACTGAACACATATTATCTGGGAGCTTAAGAGTGACCGAGTGCATACCAGGTTGGGCAATAATGTCATAGGGGCCCAAGTACTTTTCAGATAGCTTTTCCGATGGGCAGGTGGTGCGGAAGTACTTAGCCTTGACGAAGGCTTGGCTGCCAATGTCGAACTCAGGCGGCAGTAGGCGCCTAGTGTCAGTGGGTCCCTGGTAGCGTTGCTGCGCTGTGGCCATTTTGGTGTGGAGGAAATCGTGAAGGGATGAAAGCTCCATAACGTAGTCATGGGCCTTTGGGGAAGTGAAGTCATGATCGGCAGTGACCAACAGGTTAGGGTGGTAACCCTTGTTGGTGAAGAATGGTGAGACTCCAGTAGTGGCACTAGGGGCGTTGTTAAAAGTGAACTCTGCTAGGGGTAGTAGCTTGGCCCAGTTGTCTTGTTGGTAGTTACAGTAGATGCAGAGGTACTGCTCGAGGGTTTGGTTCGTGCGCTCAGTTTGGCCATCGCCCTCAGGGTGGTAACCCGAGGTGAAGTGAAGGCACATGTCAAGGGCCTTACCTAACAAGCGGAAGAAATGGGAAATGAACTTGGGGCCTCTGTCAGAGGTGACATGAGCGGGTACTCCATGCTTAGAGAAGACATGGGCAAGGAAGAGCTTAGCGAGGTCAGCCAAAGTGACGGAGTCGTGTGTCGGGATAAACACTGCTTGTTTAGAGAGGTGATCTACGACGACAAGTATGGCGGTAAAGCCATCAGAAGTAGGGAGGTGTTCGATGAAGTCCATCGAGATGGAGTTCCAAGGTCTCTCGGGGATGGGGAGTTGCTTCAGCAGGCCATATGGGCGGTGCCGTTGAGCCTTGCTGCGGCCGCAGGCGGTACAAGAGCAGACATAGTTCTTCACATCGGTCCGAAGGTTTGGCCATATGTATTTGTGGCGGATGAGCTCAAGGGTGCAGTTCTGCCCGAAATGACCTGCAAGGGGGTGATCATGCTTAAAGCAAAGCACTCTGAGGCAGAGGTCATCAACGTCGGGGACAAAGATGCAGCTGTCGAGGCAGAGTAGACCATTGGGATCCAAGGACCATCGAGGGGCAGTCGGGATCGGGAGGTGAGCAGCCGATGCAGGGTCGGCAGGTAGGGCGGCAATGATGTCGGAGTGTAGCGTGTTGACATTGAAGACCATGGCAGCACGTAAGACAGGGGCCATGAGGTGGGTGGTATGGAGGGACAATGCGAACTGTTCTTGAGTGAACATAGGGCATAGGTTGTGCGGGTTGACTTCGGCATAGTCCCTATCCCCCCCTTTTGGGTAGATGTCCCATCGGCGGGTGAGTGCATTGGGTTTGGCACCTAAGTGGCCTGGTTGGAAACAGATCGCCAGGTTGAATTGGGAGAGGTACTCTGACCAGTGGGCCTGTCAACGGGTCAAAACCTTAGAAGTAGCGAAATACTCAAGATTTTTATGGTCGGTGACCACATCAACAGGGGTGGCGGAGCCCTCAAGGTAGTGCCGCCAATGGTGGAAGGCCTCAAAAATTGCCAGAAGCTCTTTGTCATGGGTGTCGTAATTGAGTTCAGGAGCGGTAAGTGTACAGGAGTAGAACGCGACAGGGCGAAGCTCGCCATCGGGCAAGTGATTGACAAAATACCCACAATGGCATAGTTGGAGGCGTCGGTTTCAACAGTGATTGGCACATTGGGAACCCAATGGGTAAGTATGGGGGCAGAGGTGAAGGCGTCTTTGAGGCGGATGAAGGTGGAGCAGCATTCCTTGGAAAAGTTCCAAGGCATATTTTTTCGGGTGAGGCAGGTCAGTGGCACAACTATCTCAGAGTAGTTATGGATGAATCTTCGATAGAAGTTCGCGAACCCAAGGAAAGACTGAATGTCCCTGACTTTACGTGGTTCAGGCCAATCATGGATGGACTGAACCTTGTCGGCTGACATAGTCAGACCAGAGGGAGAGAGGACATAGCCGAGGTACTCGACCGAGTCCCAATGGAACTCGCACTTTTCGGGTTTGGCATACAAGCTGTGGTGGCGCAGGCGGCAAAGTACCTCTTTTACATGTTTTCAGTGCGACTCCAGGTCGTGGGAATAGATAAGGATGTTGTCGAGGTAGACCACGACGCAGACATCTAGCATGTCGGCGAAGATGCTATTTACGAACCGCTGGAAGGCAGCTGGTGCGTTAGTGAGGCCGAAAGGCATTACTCACCACCCATAGGAACCGTAGCGGGTGCAGAAGGCGGTCTTCCATTCATCACTGTCAGCAATTCGGACGAGGTGGTAGGCATGGCAGAGGTTGATCTTGGTATAAACTTTCGCATGGCTTGGGGAGTCGAGAAGGTTGGAGATGAGCGGTAGGGGGTAGTGGTCCTTTTTCGTGATCTTGTTGAGACCTCAGTAATCGACACAAAGGCGTAGGGAGCTGTCCTTCTTTTTGATGAAGAGGACAGGCACACCGTGAGCAGAAGTGGACTGCTTGATGAAGCCGTAGCTGAGGTGCTCGTCAATGAAGGTGCAGAGAGCTTCGAGCTCTGGTGGTGAGAGGGAGTAGATTGTGCCAATGGGTGGGGAAGCGCCCTCCTCGATATCGATCTTCAGGTCAAAACCACAGTGTGGTGGTAGCTCGGTTGCCTTAGCCTTGCTAAAGACATTGGCGAACTCGTGATAATCAGCAGGGACTGAAGAGACATCAGGAGGAGACGGTGGGACAGAGGATGCACATAGTTTAACATCGTCAGGGTGCAAGTGCAAGCCGAATTGTACTGAGCCTGGTAGGGCACAGGCACGAGCATAGGCAGCAGCCCCGATGAGAGAGATGTGTGGGGGTGGTGGCGAGTCGAGAGCCTTTAGAAAGGTGGCGGAAGGTCGGGTGACGGAGCGGAGGGTGTTGGTACCGAAGCTGGAGGAGTGGTCAGTGGTGACAGAGGCGCCAGGGGCGTCGGCATTCTCTGTGGCAGGGGTCAGAATGATATACTGCCCAGTACCCAGTCAATCAACGGATTGAAGCGGGTGAGCCAGTTGTGTCCCAGTACCAACGAGCATGAAGAATCCAATGGAGTAACATAAAAGGAGACGGAGGTGACATTGCCAGAAGAGAAATGGACAGATAGATCTACTTCCTGAGTGATTACAGCATTTGTACTACCATCAAACAGGCGAAGGGGAATGGGTGGAGAAACAGACTTTGTCGGGACAGAGTATTTACTGACTACAGACGGGTCTATGAAACAATGAGAAGAGCCTGAGTCGACTAACGTGGAGACATTGTCTACAGAGAGGTCGGGAAGGGAGACTGAGGGCATAAGCGAATTAGGGTCGGAAAGAGCAGACGTGTTGAGTCAGATGTCTGTGAATGCACGGATGGGGTCAATGCTTCCTCCAGGCCGTGCAGGCTCCCTGGAGGAGCAGACTAATTTTTTGCCTCTGCCTTCTCCGCAGGTGGAGCAGGCAGGGCTTCAGCTGCAGTGGCACGGGAGGTTGACTTCAGGCAGTCCTTCGTGGAGTGGCTGCCCTCGCTGCAGAAGAGACAAAGGTTGTTTGTGAGGCGGCATTGAGTTTGCCATCCTTGCCAAGAAGGTGCACGATGTCAGATTTTACCACGTCGGGCTTTTGGTTGTCCTTCGACTTGGACTTGCCCTTGGCGTCGGAGCGGGGAGCGGATGGGGAAATTGATGAAGATTTTTTATTGTCAGAAGATTTAGCGGACAACGACTTGTCGGTGGGGGGTTTGGCGGTGCGGGAGATTTCGGCCTTGTGTTCCCAATACTGTGCATCAATGGTTTGGGCTAGCTCACGCAACCTGACGAGGGTGGCAGGCTTGCTGACACAAGAGATTTCGTCTTTGATGCGGTCGGGGAGGCCGGTATAGAAGCGGTGTCGGAGAGCACCCTCGCTGTAGTCCTTGACCTGAGAGGCCCACTGGTTAAACTCGACGACATACTTTGGAATGCAGGAGGAATCCTTCATCGATAGATTTTTGAGGTTTTGAACAGTGTCGGCGACTGCATCATGCGGGCCAAAATTAGTTGTCAGCTCGTGGAGGAATTCTCGGTAGTCATCCATCCATAGTGGACGGTTGAAGTAGTCATCGGGGTTGAGCAGGTCCGGCTCAAACCAGGCCAGCGCCATACCTTTGAGGTAAGATTGGGCAAAGGTGACCTTGGCACAGCTGGTTCAGAAGGCCTTCGGATGGTCTTGGAAGTTGAGCTCACACTGTACGAGGAACTCGTGGAGCTTCTTCAGGTCGGAGCTGTCGAAGGTGTCCAGCTCATGGACCTTGGTTTTCGGAGCAGAGTCTCCAGAATGCTGACTTGAGCGGGTGAGTGCGTGGATGGCCCTCATGAGGGCAAGGACAGGATCTTCAGGCAGCTCAGCCAGGTCTTCGGGGATACCCCCGTCACCGCTGCCCCCGCTGTCAGATCCGCCATCAGGGAGGTCGGGTTCTTCATGATTGGATGGGTCGCCACCGTGAAGAGGCGGCGTGTAGAAGTCAGACCGCCGGGCATCAGAGGGCCCAGCTTGGGAAGTGCTATCATGTTGCTGTCGATGTTGGGCAGAGAACAATTGGAATTGTTCGATGACAGAGGGCAGGCGTCAGGGATTGCCGAGTGCGGTGGCAAGCCTTTCGTCAGTTTCCCTCTGATGGGTGCATGCCTGAGTCTGCATAGTGTATGTTTAGTGGTGGGGATGGAAGTGGACTCGTACAAGTGGGAGTACGAATATACTGTTAAGTTCGGTCCTTCTCTGACGATCTCCGACGCTCACAGAGGCTGGGGGAACGCAAGCAAAGATAGGCCGACAGAGAATGACGATGGCTGAAGGCTGGCTGATGGTCGCGATGGAGGTACAGGAGAGGGCGTTGGGTTCAGCTCGTGCGCTGCCCCCTTGTACGAGCCCAGCCCTTGGATTTTGGAGGTATAGGAGGGCTGGTATGAAGCTGACAAACTTAGGGGAGGCCAGTCATAGACCGCAGAGGGGTAAACTATGGTGATATTCGTACTGCAGAATCGCCGCTAAGCACGGCGGGTTTATATACGGTACATGTGCCATCAAGGTGGTACAGTAACAGAACGGTGGAACTGACATAAGGAGCACTATAAGTTTTCAAGGGGAACAGACGTCAGAAAACTTCATGTAGAATGCAAACTAAACAGTGGAGGTAAGGGTCAGGATAAAGGGACTGATTATAAGAGGGAAGGGACAGGTGGTATGGCTTCGGGGTGGTCAGCCGATAGCCAATCAGACAGTAGGCCGAAAGCCTAAAGAGGTGATGACCCTGCGGTGTACCATATGGTACAGGTGCTGTGCCGTGCCTAGGCTGGCCCATAACACCTAAGAGGAAAGCTGGCCCCTGACGGGTAGTCACCTGACCCTGGGGAGTTGCCGAGCTACACTGGTAATGGTCACATGAGAAGTTAGGCATATGCCGACCGATGCCGAAGGGTGCTGATCAATGCCGAAGGATACCGATGGTATTCCGATTGGCAGCTGCATCGGCCACGGGATATGTGTGGTGGTCGTTGTTGGGTAGGGGCGGTAGCTGGTCGGGGGTACTCGGAAAGGGGTCTAGGGGTGTCGGAGTGGCTGACAGAGTTAGCGAGCAGCCAGGGCAAAGCACAGGCATGACAGGTTCGAATAGTCCGAGGGGCATTATGAAGGCTCCTTTCCAGATATTGGAGTCCTTGACATGGATATTGGTGAAGCCCCATCAGATATCAAACTTCACATAGAAGTGAGACTCACATAGTTCATCGATGAGTTGTTGGATGTAGGGAGAGGGTATGAATCATCAATGGTATGCTTGTTTAGATGACGGTAGTCTTGTATGAGTTGATGTTTTCCATCCTTTTTCCCTATGAAGAAGACTGGGGCGGCCTGATCAGATTTAGACTCACAGATTTTCCCACACTTAAGGTTTTCATCAATGAATTTGTGGAGCAATTTCATCTTGTCCTGGGACATGGGGTAAATATGTCCTTTTTGACGTGGGAAGTCCAGTTTTGTCTTGATCTCATGATCAAGCCCTGGTTGATGTGGGGGTAAAGGAATATCCTTTTCAGAGAACACTTCAGCGAACTCCTTATATCGGTCCGGGAGAAGAACCTCCTCCTTTCTGGCGGATGCCTTGACCTCGAGATTGGTAGAGATCGTAGTCTTCCTTACTGCTCCCTCCATACAGGGAGCTCTGGGGATAGGATCTACATCTTTCCACCCGCAGATCCCTCTAGTCTTCCAATTGATATTGGGCTGGAACTTCTTCAACCACAGCATTCCCAGAAGGATTGATTCGTGGTGAAGGGGTAAGATGTAAGCCTTGATCCACATAACTTGGTCCTGGACTTTGGCGTGTAACATTACTTTTCTTTTGATCTGGAAACCTTCTCCTCCATTATAGGCAGTGACCCTGAGAGGATACTCGATCGGGTGGGTTTTCAGTTTATACTTTTTGACCATGTGGGGATCGACCGAGTTAATTTCGGCACTGGAATCAATGACAGTCATAACTGCCACATTTTATCTGTCAACCAAATAAAGAGAGCCAGATGGGGAGTCAGCACACATATCATCTTCATTTGCGATACTAGTACACGTAGATCTTAGTGACAGAATTTGAGTGTTAGGGCGTACCACAGTGGTGGTGGTTTGCCTGATTAAAAATCCTTCAAAGTTTCCTTTGATACCTCAAACACCCTTTCTGACTTTTCTTTGGTTCGCTTGTGGAGGATTTCTTTGGCTACTTTGGGATCAATTTCATATGTTCCATGTTCGGTATGTTTGATGCTAAACTTGGGGACATGGGACTTCTCCTGGCATTCTTGCTTGACATGCCCTTCCTTGCCACACTTGTAGCAAGTTATGGCTCGGATGGACCTTCAGCGCTGCGGAGTATGCTGAGCCTGGTCTACATCCATCACATTAGGGTTGCGGGAAGTTGCCTTGGGGAAGGTAAACGGGTTGGGGCGGTATGGTGCGTTTGGACCCTTGTTATAGATATCCTTCGAGATCTGCAAAGTGTAAACTTCTCTGGTGGCTTTCACCCATTTGTTAACATTGGTAGGAGGGTGTTGCCAATCCAGGATGTGATCTTGGAGATTGCAGCTAAGTCCTTGAGCAAAGAGAACTCCTCCTTCGACCAAGGTCAGAAGAAGTCTGGCTTGGTTAAAGAGTCCGAGGAACTCGGCAGTATAGTTCTCGAGTGGTTGGTCTCCTTGTACGAGGGACTTGAGTTTGATAACTGCTTGGGCCTTCTGGTCACCAGCTTCGAAGGTAGCATAGAGCGCTTCCTTGAAGCTTCCCCAGGTGTTGGGGTACACATCTTCCCATCCATCGACATATTTGGCAATATAGTTGGAGGCGAATGCTCTGGCTACTCCAGTTGTCATATAGGAGAGTGCTAGCCCAATCTTTACGTGATCATTGGTGTAAATGTGCAAGTTCAGGGCTAGGTAGGTGGCAACTTAGTTTAGCCAGGGGCAGAGTTCTCCATACTTGCCAGAGAACATGGACGGTTTGTTGACATTAAATTCCTGGCCGCTGTTAATACCAGTGGAGTTACTGCGCCTCTCTGAGGAGGGCTCTAGCTCAGGGTGGTAGAAATGGTGCCAGTACTTGGCTTCCTCACGTGAGAGACGTGGCTGCAAGCCAACAGGTTTTCGGATAGGCTCGGGAGGAGCGCTCAGCTGCTGTGACTCCATTGCCATTGGCTGGGTGGAAGATTGTCCTTCATGGATCGATGTCATTGCGGTGAAGCCTTTGGCAAAGACCAATACTTCTTCCTGGTGTGGGGTAGTGGGGATTGCAACGTCCTGATTGCCTAACACGGATCCTAATTTGGAAGGCAGATCTTCCTGTTCAGTATCTGAAACACTGCCCTCAGTGGGGTTCCTAGTTTGCAGAAAGGTGGGGTTGGATAGCGGGGTCGGAATGTAGTATGGTGGTGACATGGATCTAGATCTGGTTCTTAGTTCCGAAGCATGTTGTCGCTTTTGAGTAATGGCAAAGGGAGCTGGGGGCAGTGGTGGTACCACTCTTTCTTTCCCTTGTCGAGGTGGGACTGGGGGTGTTCCGCATGGTGAGTTTGACGACGACATCCTGACTTAGTTGGGGAGTGCCTTGACCTCAGCCAGGCTAGAGGCTTGCTAAACAGAGTATAGCAAGGTAAGATTGAGATGCAGTGATGGGGACAATACTCGGACAAGGTACCAGATGGCTGCCTTGTTGGATCCAAGTAGGGTGTCTGTTGACTTGACCTAGTGACATGCAAAGACAATGATCATGTAGTGTAGAGTCAATAGGGGTGCTTTGCTTTCACTACACGTGCCAGACAGCATGTGGGCGGAAGCTAGGCTAAAAGTGGTAAAGAGAGCTTTTAGCTTTTGTTAGGCTGAGATGAAGTCTGTGCCAGACAATGAGACTAAGTCGAGAGCCTATGGGAACAACCCTCTAAGATGAGAGTTGGGGAGACCTGGTCCATGGTGGTACTTTGAGCAGAACTTGGTGAACCCTTACTCGAGTCAGTTGACCAGAGTAGCAATCACAAGAAGTGAGAGATGAAGGAGGTTCATTGCAAGGTAGCTAAGAGCTGAGGATCAAAAACAATCCCAGCCTACACTATATACTCCTATGGTACCTAAGGGTGGGCTTGGGAAAGCCGCACTTACTATGGGCAAGACTCCAAAGTGAGTCACATCCATCACAAGGCACAGCATGTGCAGTAAGTAGCTGTACCATAGCAATGATGACCGACCTGTCACATAAACCCGTTGGGTGCTGCCAAGATGTAACGAGTCAACAGGAGTCACTGCTGTAAGAATAGTGTCAAGATGATAAAGATAGCTGCCATGATCATGGCCCGCCCGAAGGCTGCAGAAAGCAATGATCATGGTAACAGGAACGAGGGGCAGTCCAGAAAGTGAAAAGGGGGACTACCCCATACATAGGCATATCATATCGGGGACAGGGGAAAGGCAGCGACACATCAGTCACATGATCCATGCGTCACGTCTCACACATGACCAGGGGCAGTGCCCCTATGTGTACTATAGTACAAGAAGAACGGTAAGAAGGAAAAGAGAAAGGTGAAACATGCCAGGACTAGATAGAACATGAATACAGTGTAGCCAGAGTCTCCATGGAATGGAGAGGCCCAGCATGGCCACATGGTTAGATGGGATTGGTGTAACAAGAACCACCACTGTAAAAAGTAAAAGCACTATATTTCAGCATCCATGATGCTGAAATGGACAAAATCAGTGTCTGTGATGCTGAAACACACCTGATGTTCCCACATAATGCCTTTTATTAGACTTACTGTCACAAAGGGTGTGTCAGTCTAATTTGGCCTGTTTGACCCCATTTCCTGCCAGTATGAATAAATACAGACAATTGTAGGCTCCAGTATGAATAAAAATGAAAAGAGATGGGTACAAAAACACAAGTGCTTAGTCAACTAGTGCAGTGCGAATAGCCATCAATAATTGTGCTGTCCCTGATGTGATGACTGATGCCAGTGTTGTGGCATAAACCACCACAGTGGCACACTAGACTTTGTGTGCGAGTTTTACCTGCTTACATAAGTGCTTAGAGCGCACTTAGTAGCACTGTTTCTTGTGCTGTTCCCTCAGTAGTTGTGTCACTACTGAGGGTAAGTCCATATATTCATTTCCAGTACTTACTTACTGAAGTCCTGTAGCTGCCTACAGGTATACTAACATCATTAGTAGTTGTGTCACTACTGAGGCTGCCTACAGCTTCCTCTCAACAGCCAGTGGGGTGGCTGTGCATGCCCTCCCACCCCATGGCTGCTATTCCACCATATGATATGAATAATTGTAGATAATATACAACGTCTCTGCCCCTCACTGATGTAATACTGTATGTCCCCTGTCAAGTACAAATAAATATCAGTATCACCATGACATCCATGTGGCTGTGTGCGCCCTCCCACCCCATGGCCACTATTCCACCAAATACTTATGATACAAATAATTGTAGATAATATACAATGTCTCCACCCCTCGCTGATGTAATACTGTATGTCTCCTGTCAAGTACAAATAAATGTCAGTATCACTGTGACATCCACGTGGCTGTGTGTGCCCTCCCGTACTATGGTATGAATAATTCTAGATAATGCATGACTACTCTCCATCTCCTGTCCTAAGTATGATACGAATAATTCTAGATAATTCAACACTTTCTGTACCTCTGCTGAATATCACATGATATCCACATAGCCTCCCATCCCATGATGAATAATTCTAGATAATGAAACACTTCTCCATCCCTCTGCTGATGTAATATGATATTTCTCCTCCAGTCCAAGGTCGAGTACAAATAAATCTCAATATATATGACTTTTGTAACTGCTGTGAGAGACAAAGAAGTGATGGAATAGTAAGCAATATGAGAAGCAATAAATAGTGGTATTCAAAGCTGACAGGGAGCTGCCTGCTTTGACAGAATTTTCTGAAAACTCATGCGGAAACACTCGGCACAATTCAAGTGGAGTTTGAAGACATGCCTCCCCTCCGACTAAGCATACAATGCTCTGCATGCCTTCGAGCTCAATCCAAGATCATCATGGCATCCGATGTTCCCCCCTCTACGGGGGGAAATGGTGATCCCCAGCCCCCCTTCATTTCTCGATCTCATGTCGCTGTCGCAGTTTCCAAGTCCAATCCCAAGGCTCCGGTAGCCCACCCAGTGCACTCAACAGCTTCCGCTTCCCAGGCAAAACATATAGGCAAACGTGCTCAGGACCCCTCAGCTGGGAGTGAAGGCATTCAGTGGGAGTGGCTGCCTTACCTTATGGAGAAACTCCTCTCGTGGCTTCTTGATAACCTGGCCGATCACGCAATCCTTTTCAATGAGAAGAAGGACCAAGTTACTCAGGGGAACGCTGCAAAACCTCATGCCCGGCAAAAGAAGGATATCCATGTGGTTATTGCCAATTTCCTCTTCAGCAGCGATCTCAAGTATGGGGACAAGTATGCTGCGAATCCTGGCAAGTTTGCCTCTGCTGTGAACGCTCGCCTTACCAGGTATGTTCTCTGATCTTCTTTTCTCCTCTGTCACAAGATTTATCTACATAAATTCTACAGTCTAAAAGCAAAGTATTGACAACAGGCTGCAAGATTTAAGTCCACTGGCGAGGGGATTAGCCCCGATGACCCACACCATCAGAACCTTCGAGGTACGGGTAGTTGTGGCACGTCCTCCATTTTGTACTTACCACTTCTTAGAAAAAGTTATTGCAGAGTTCCTGTTCTGGGAACAATGCGATTTGATGTGGCGTGGCAATCCTAGCTATGACGCCAAGCTGTTTGATGCAGCTCCAGGTATCAATCGAACTGGCGATTTTCTTTCAATTGTCAACAACAGTGGCCACGCAGCAAGTTCTTCTCTCCAGCAAGATGAGTCGAGTGAGCGTTACAACAACATCCCTGTCACTGAAGATCCTGGGGTTGACGAGTTCAGAACTACCTTTGATGATCCCGATCCTCTGCATGATATGACGATGAGTGAGCAGGGATGGGAGGAGGCAGAGGAAGAAGAAGAGGAAGAAGAAGAACCTGGGTATGGCGGCGAGGATGACATCATGATATCGGGAGGGCCTGAAGACCGGTCAGCATTTGGAGAGGATCCAGAGGTTGACCACAGATGTCGGGTAAGTCTGAACTGTAGGTACCTGGATATTTAATTCCACTGACACTGTTCTACCTATGACAAGCCCGTCAACTATGCGAAGATGCGGGCTGCATCTTTTGACGGCTGTGGAGTGTTCCGGATGTCACCATACCCGAGGAGCCCTGTTTCAATCATTTCCACATCCAGCACGTCATCCACCCCAACTTCAAGTAGCCAACGCTATACTGCCGCCCAAGAGTCTTCCCAAACCAGTTTCGCGAAGAGCAAGAACACTCTAGTTCAAATGAAAGCTGACCTGGACAGCCGCCTGGAGGGGTTGAATGATAACTCCACAGAGTTTCGATACCAGCTCACCATCCTCAAAAACGAGTGTAAGGCGGTTAAAACCCAGGCTCATATGCGCGACAAGGAGATCAATCATCTGGAGAGAGAGAGGGAGAGGGAACGTCTGGAAGCAGAGAAGATCCACTGTCATGAGATGGAGAAGAAGCAGTTGGATATCCAGGCACTGCAGGAGGAGACGAAAGTCCTTGGTCTCAAATTGGAGCTGGCGAAGCTCCAGGCTGCTAACATCACGTCATCTTCCAATCCCTCTGGTCCCCCTGCTCCATCATCTTCGACTGCTGGGTAATTTTTTTTTTACTATCATTTCAATATCTTTTTCTGCTTCCCCTTGTCCCCCGATGCTTACTGTTTCCTTAGAAAACATGTTGTTACAAATAGTTTAGTCGATCCCATCTGTTCGAACATGCTTTGTTTCAATAGATGTTTTCTTTGCCATTGATATCTAAGTTTGACTGAGAAGTGTGCAGTGTTGATACTTAGATTTTTTTTTTAGACTCGAATCCCACGCTGTTCGAAGAGATGCTCCATCAACAACCCCCAGAATCGTTGTCCATGCGTCCCCACCCCTTCCTCCCCAATCTCATCATGGACATCTTGGTCCCACCCTTCGGCTTCTCTAATTGCCCAGTTCATCGAACCGTCTAAATCATCGCCTCGATCAGATTCAAACTGTATGATCATGTTGTGCAATATCATGCAACACATGATCCAGTAAATGGCAACATGTAAGTCTTCATCTTTTGCCACTTTAAGCCGAAGCTCACACAGTGACTGAAATCAACCTTTTAGCGCAGAAAATGCATGTTCTACCCTTACACGGATCTTTGGAGTTGGTCAGAAACCAGCTGGATGAAAACATAAGGTATGCACCTTGGATACATAGTGGTTGTAAATATTCTGCCTGCACATTAGACTACCTCCACATGGCCTTTTGAATGGGACAGCACACCACGTTTTGCTTGGGTATGCTGAATCTGCCCATATCCAATGGTGAGGGGGAAGGACGTTGGTAGGATCCTGGAAGACCTGGGTCCCTTGGAAGGCATACACATCGTGTACGCTGCCAGGTTGGCCCAGTGAGTAGTCGACAATTATAAGATTGTGAGGCATGACAACAGCCTTCAAAAGTTGGCAGTGAGTTTTGACACATCAATATGTCGAGTTAACTGACCTGACAATTCAACGAGAACCGGGATTTTCGATCGTAGAAACTATCTTTAAACATACCCAGCCATTCATATAGGTTTATCGTCGATCCATCAGCTGCGAATGTTCCATTTCGCCATGCATGACAAGTCCAGCTCTCCGTAAACGCTTGAGCTCGACACATCTCCTCAGAACAGATGTGCAGAACATAGATAAATTGGTTGTGCTGGTCTAGAAGTGCAGCCATGACATGGTGAGTGCAATTAACCACAGTTCTGATGCTAACCCCTGCCCATTGTGCAACATCTTCAGGTGCACATGCATTTCCATAATGTCCCGCTTGGAAGAGAAAGATTGCAAGCTGGATGGCAACAGGTAACTGCCGGTTATTCGATTGGTTCTGAAATATAGAGTGCCCACTAATCTGGCCTAGGATGTCATCAAATATCAATGGATCTACTCGCAACTGCTTTCGAAACAGAGCCGGGTGATGTTCCGTGAAATGATGGAGGAGATGTAGTTGGGATGTGCGCAGCATCGGTTCTAGTGGGCGCTCAAGAACGTGCGCTGCCTCGACCTCGTCACGTAGTGCCCGGATCGCATCCAGGTACTCCGTAAATGGTGCAGCGATTACTTCCGTCATTGAATATGTATCAGAGCTGCTTGAATCAGAATCGATCGACATCGATCCTTGTGATGAATACATCGAGGACACAGGCGATGAGGGAGAATGGGCCATTGGGCTCAGCGACAGAGAGGTACTGGAGGATGCTTCAGACGATGTATCTGTCCAATCGCCGTCACTGCTGTCCATGATATCCATGGCAGCTGCATTTCGCATTCGTGCGACAGTGATCGCTGTATGATCTAAGATACTTAGCACTTCCCTGTGGATAGACACTTGGGGCATATCGAGGTTCAATTGGGGGATTTATTTGTTAAGATTCTGATAGTATCCTAGTGCTGTTGTAATTGTAATTCTGAAACTGACTACCTTGATATGCTGCGAAGGGATATTTCCAAATTTGGATATTCGAGTGATGGTTTCGGAGATTGAAATCCACACCTCAAAATGCTAGGGTTAGGTTAGGGTTTGGCACATAAAAGTTGTGCCGTATTTAACTTTGAATACCACTAATGACAGAAGGTGGGCAACATTAGGATGGATGATGAACTCGTTCCAGAACTCCTCATATACTGGCAAGATACACTCTGTGATGCATAGCACTGGTTGTCTTTGACAAGTACAGATAAATCTGAATACATGAACACTTGAGTGAGTCGTGCAGTAGATAGGACAAGAGGATAGAATAGATGTTATGCAGATTGTAGATCAGGCCACCTCATCGAATCAGAAATGATCACCACCACCATCTGAGTCCTCATCTGATGTCTCGATGATCTCCCAGCTCTTTTGTGCAGCTCGGGTCCTGTGTACTTTCTTCGATGGCTGTGAATCATTCTCGCTGGCAGTCTTGTGCTTCTTTCCCTTGTCTGAGTGGCCCTGATGAGGTACACTGACCATCTTGCCAGCTTTGTGTCTCGCATCCACTTGTTTGCAATATTCCTGGTGCTGGCTTGGTGTCATTTTGACCCATTGGAAGGTATTCTCCCTTATCACATCTCACAAGTGGCGGATCTCATCAATAGTTTGTATCTTGTAGGGGCTGCTGAAGGGAATCCTGTCAGGCCAGCCTTCGTAGTCAATCCCAAATTTGTACTTGATCTGCTCAAAATTTGCAAATTGGAGACAGATGGGTTTCTCTTGACAAAGGTGCTTGGTAATAGTACCTATGGCTACAGCTTAGAAAACGTTTGATAGCGCACATGACGAAGGACTTACTAAAGCCAGAGTCGAGCCCACTTTTTGACTGCTTCTGCATGTTCTCAAGGGAGTCATGTGTGTCAACATCTAGATAACAGTTAACAATGTCATAACCTGAAGTGAATCGAAACAAATGGCTCACTTTTTTCTTCATTGCATGCCCACAATTCAAGCTGCTTGATAATATAATCGGGGCTGAGGTTCATCCGATCCTCCCAAAAGTCCATTATATTTTCCGAACCAAGTCGCACCATGTGTGTCATAGACATGACCACGAGTGACAAATAGGCAAGTGTAGATACCAGTGCGATATGCAAGCACTTGAAGCTATGCTCGTTGTCACTATGTTAGTAGGGCATGAGTATCCATGCATTGTCAAATGTACCTCTTCATAAATATTCTTCAGAGTGGCCTGGACATCACAAGATGCCACAGTGTTGGTGCTTCGAACACCTTTTGCCTTGTGGCCATGGGATTCCTTGAGCTCACCAAGATACTTTTGCTTTGTCTCTTCATCAAGATTTTGCATTTCCGGGTCATTTGCGACCATCTCTTGCAGCTCCTTCAGTTGGAATTTTTGACCGTGTGGATGATCTGAAGTCATGTAGCTAATACTAAGCATGTAAACCTATTTGACTTACTGGCATTTACTTGACATGCCTTGATGCAGACAAGAGCATTTGCTAGTGATTCTTCCCACCTGTTCCTGTAATGAGTCTCCCCATCCAGCTTCTCTGAGCTGCGAGGTGGGATAACAGGGTGCCCAGGGTTACGAGACATCCAGCTTGCATTATTGAGAGTGTGAGGTGGCTCTTGCAGTCGAGATGTATGAGTGTTCAACAGAGACACATCCCGAGTGGTAGCGTCACCAGTGTTTGTACTTTCTTCATGCAAAATGACAGCATGGCCATGCTTGGGACCAGCCGCACATGGAGAGCTAGCAGAGACCCCATCTGCCACTGCTGGAGGCTCAGGAAGATTTTCCATCAGCAAGCTGATACTCGTGTCCCTGGGTGGGTTTACACCTCCTTCACATGGCATAACAGTGATACATATTTACTTTGGCCACCTGAATGGTCAGCATCTCATACAGAAAACTCATCCATTCATTTGAAACAACTCTGTGGGAGGATGCACAGAGTAGGTTGATGTGCGGTGAGAGCAGGGTGCAAAGACCAAGACACGATGCTAATGAAAAAAACAGTGATGGCATTGATGACAGTGGGGACACAAGCATGTGATGGCATGATGTCAACCTGCCAGATTCCTATATAATATCTAGTTTAAGAGAAAACGAAAATCAGCCAAGCAAAACTACATCTTCACCTTATTGATCACATGTGACGACATTCCATTTGACAGGCCTGAGCAGAATGGCTCCTATGTACTGGGATCGGTGAAACTGACACTTAATAGATCAAGACTAACCTTCTGTATGCGCACTACACTGTCACTGGGATGCTGTGGATGAGAGGTGAATGGATCATGGATGAATGAATACACACCTGTGCAGGTCCAACATATCATCGCCACTGCTGATTGGCAGCTTCTCGCAACCCATGAGCATTTCACGATGCACCGGTAGTAGCTGCAGAACACTGGAATGACAGTCAAAAGGGTAATGTAAGAGGACCAAAAACATAGAGACCAACCTGCCAGTTCCGGAGGGATACGTACTCCAACACCATGCAGCCACGCTGGCTTGCACTACTGGGTCTCAGCCAGGAAACGAGGCTTCTCATGTACCTCACAGAAGTCCAATGATTTTCCCCGCCTGCGAGTATCCGTTCTCGAGAGGCTGTGATAGAATTTGATAGGGTGTCGCAGTGTTTCTGTGTTCTGCAGTAAAGCTGTACTTGCAGTGAGCACTGAGTGCTGACCACCAAGTACTGAGTGCCTGATTAAGCCATTCCTGAAGCACAAACTAAATATGGTCACGTGACATCCATTATGGAGCTGGTGTGCTTAAGTCCTCCAAGTACTTGATGGAAGCAAGGCTGTGCTGTAAGTCTATCTTTCCTATAACCCTCTCCACTATTATTGTCCTTTTCAGGCAAGTTGGCAACGTGGGAAAAATGTCAGCAAAAATATGCCTCAACTTCGGTTGGTGAATGTTTCCTCAACACATCATCGGAACTCGATAAAAAAAATATTTTCTGAGTCTGAGAGCACTAGAGAATGTTTTCCGATGGGACCAAAGGCGGGAAAACGCGTTTTGTGTGTTTTCAAATTTCCGAGGTCTTCGGGATTTGTCCCGGTAGTGTGCTGAGAGGTATTTCTTCCACATAGAAACAGCTTGCAATTCCCATCAATCATATTCACTACTCATGGCGTCACACTCACCCCCATCTCCATAAGAGTAATGAACAGTACTAAGAGCATCATACTCGGAATTTCCAACCAACAACTGAAGCATCATCATCCATAAAAAACATAGGACATTGAGTATCTAAGACCATTTCTGGCCACCATGCATCTCTTTTGTGCATTGTTCGGCCATTACCTAGGTGATGCCCTCAAACATGTTAGCCTGAAGCATACTGTATCCGACACCCGTGCCTATTCCAATAGCTACTCACCATGTAGAGAGCAGCCTCAGGGAAGTTGTCATGTGTGCTAGATAAAATCTCGAATGACTGGATGGTATCCTTCAGAGGAACGAGCTTGCCCTTGTAGCCAGTGAAAACCAGAGCAACTTCGAAGGGTTGAGACATGAAATGTTGGATTTTACATGCTCACTCGACCTAGAAATGAGGAAAAGAACTCTGACACGAGCATGGTCATACACAGTCAATTTGTCTTCTTCCAACAACTCACCCATACCCAAGATGGCGATGATATCCTGAAGGGATCTGTAGTCCTGAAGAATCTTCTGGACCAGTGCGGTGGCAACCTCATAGTGCTCTCGGCCAATGATACGAGGGTTGAGCATACGGGACTTCGAATCAAGGGGATCCACAGCAGGGTAAATTCCTAGTTTGGCGATACTACGAGACAAGACAGTGGCAGCATCCAAATGAGTGAACGTAGTCGCCGGGGCAGGATCTGTCAAGTCATCAGCTGGGACATAGACTGCTTGCACAGACGTGATCAAACCCTTCTTGGTTGTTGTAGTGCACTCCTGCCTTGGTGAAAATGAGTAAAAACTAAATAGAACAAATGACATCACACATACATGCCACCCATGTCTGTGGAGAGTGTGGGTTGGTAACTGACAGCAGAGGAAATATGACCGAGTAAAGCAGACACCTCGGAACCAACCTGGGTAAAGAGGAATTTCTTATCGGCAAAAAGCAGCATGTCTTGACCCTCCTCGTCCTGGAAGTACTCGGCGATAGTAAGACCTGTCAAGGCTACACAGGCACGAGCACCCAGAGGCTCGTTCATCTGATGGAAAACCAAGGTGACATTGGAATTGCCTTCCAAGTTGATGACACCAGTTTCGATCATTTCGTGGTACAGATCATTACCCTCACAAGTGCACTCACCGACCCCTACAAAAAAAAGTGAGACAGGATGCACACATTTACAAGAAAAGAAACCTGCCGCAGAAAATGGAGAAACCACCGTGGGCTTTTGCAATGTTGATCAGTTCTTGGATCAAGACAGTCTTCCCAACGCCAGCACCACCAAAGAGACCAATCTTTCCAACACGGGCATAAGGAGCCAAGAGGTCAGTGACCTTGATACCAGTCTCAAGAACCTCTGTGGTTGTCGATTGGTCTATGAATGCAGGGGGGTCAGCGTGAACAGGGGAGAGCTTGACACCTTTGATTGGTTCATGCTCGTCAATGGGCTCGCCAATGATGTTCATGATATGACCCAGAGTAGCTTTGCTGACCAAGATTTGTATAGGTGCTCCAGTATCAACTACCTTCTGACCGTGCACCAAACCTTCCGTACTGTCCATAGCAATGGTATGAACAGTGTTCTCCCTGAGGTGCGATGCAACCTCAAGAACAAGGCGACCACTGTGGACCTGGACTTCGAGGGCGTTTAGGATGGGTGGAAGCACATCAGACTCAAACTGCATGTCGATGATGGCACCAATGACTGTCTTCACCATGCCAATAGTAGTATATTTGTGGCCAGAGTTATCCATACCGCCCAAAGAGCTGTGGAAATAAAATCAGTCGTCAGTGATCACAGACTTAGAATATAACAGCTTACAGATAACCTCCCGCATGTTGCTAGCACTCCTTGATTCTCCAATGATGAGTATGGTGGTGAGTTGCAGCGCAATGTTGTGGTGTGAGTGGAAGAAATCACAACACGAGACAACATGAAATCTTGATGACTTCACAAATTTCATGTATTTGACAAGACAAAAAGAATACTGATTCCGCCATGGTTGGTAGAGAGTTACAAGTTGGATGTAGTCTAAGTATCCTTGGGAAGAATCCACCACCCCGACTTTACCACCTCCAGATCTTCCTTCACGTATTGTATGATGAGGATAGCGGTACCCACATCAACTCTAAGCCAATCCTGTAAATCAGACAGCTTGACAAAATCAGGTGACAGCTGAGAGATCCAGATGAATCCTTTCTCCCATAGCATTGTCCTGAATGGTGAGAATGTAATTCCATCTTTGTTTCACTGTTCGTGCTGATCAAGATATGCAAACCAGTCGACGACATTTGGAATGTCAGCCACAGATGTGGACGAGCTGGAGGGTGGTGCATCGAAGGGGGTCTGGGGCAGAGTGTCAGTTGGCCATATGGGTGCGTAGTTTCCCCCATGAAAGCTCGGTGGACCCCATGGTGGCAAGACAAAAAATGGTGGTGGGTAGCTTGGATATGGCAATGATGAAACGGAATGGTCAACTGGCATGGGAGGAACTGAAGATCGTGTACGTGGCCTTGCTTCGTTGCAAGGCACTCCATGGGGTTTTCTGTCAATCGTTACCCTTCCATCATTATTATCATCCATCTGTAATTACAAAATGTCAACAAATAAATTTACCTGAGTAAAGAAACAACTTACAATTTCAAGGGCCCAGTAAGAATGTTGCTGTGCGTCAGCAGGTAGCAAATGCTTGCCCCACTTGGAGAGTAGCAGTATACCGGATGGTCAGGTCCTTTGGAATGTTTCTCACATCTCCAACGATTCTGGAGATCTTCGATGATCTTCTGGTGGCGACTAGACCCTTCCAACGTGCTGCTAGGAGATGACGATGGCTTCTGCGATGAATGCACAGCCTTGAGATAACATCAGAGAAAGTGAGGATGTATAGGGAATAAAACTTACGGCTTTGCTGCCACTGCTAGTGGTTGATGGATTTTTAGCATCTGCGGTACTCACATCTTCAAAAAAAACCAGGATGGCTTTCAACGGGCATGTTGACAGCTTCCCACTGGGGAGATGCTGTGGTATGATGAGGGTATGCATACATGCCTTGAAAAGGTCGAGTTCTTCTTCAGACTGAATTGACATGGCACCAAACTTTGCTTTGTCACTATCCAACCAGTAGCATAGAGAGATCAATCCCAGAAAGCAGTGGAGTTTCTCAGATACTGTGATATGAAGCTCATCAAGGGTTACCATAGACAATATCTTGAATGGGGAATTCCCCCCATCTGGTAAACAGACAGCACACTGGATGTTGAAGGCTGGATGGTGGAGAGGGTCAGAATATGTATATGTTCAATAAAGGAATGCGTACTGCATGTTTCAGGATCGTAATCCAAGCTCGTTGATTTGGTCGCTACCCTCCCTTTCGATGTAGTGTCCTTCGACTTGCCAGGGCATTGTACTGGTTTGATAGCAGTGCGAGGCTGAGACTGGCCTGAGCAAACTTCTTTATGGTGCCGTCCTCAGACTCAGAGCTGAGTATATCAGAGCTGTTACAGTTGTCAATGTTGATTACTTCCTCACCCCCACTGTCTGAAGCCCCAGACTCCACTCCAGGTCCATGATTGGATAATGCCTCAAAGAATTCCACTGTGCTTTGGAGCACGGCAGTAGAGGGAACAGGAGCAAGTGCGTCTTCTTCTTCTTCTTCTTCTTCTTCTCCTTCTTCTTCTTCAGGTATCCGGTCTAAAAGACAGTCATGAATGGGCTGCGCACGAATCTGAGTGGATCATTGATGTTTAGGCTCATGAGCTGCAGGTTGAGTAGCCTGCGAGTTTGCTCATTTACATGCCTGAGGAGGTTTGTGGGTATTCTTCTCCATACTATGCCCAACGTCCTGAGCACTGGCAGGAGGCGCACTATTGCCTCGTTTGTGCAGATGACGTTCCTGGATGATGCAGGTGTCAGTCTTACCAGACTTGGTGCATTTCACGCATGCTATGGCATCAGCAAGGACCTTGCAGTGTATTTTACTATTGTGGCAGTTCGAGCATGCACGAGTATTCACTACAACTGTCAGGAAGTAAGCAAAAGACATATGAAGGTCACTTTTGTAGCCACTTACCTGTAGTGGCTGGTATTGAACTTGCAGGAGTAACAAGGACAGAGTTACTTGGCTCTGTAGCATCAGAGCTGGCCCTTCGACGCTTTCTTGGGGCCATGGATGGCAGAGTCGAGTGAGCCTGAGACACCAATTTTAGTGGCAAGCACTTTTGAATTTCACAAGATGTAACAACTCGGCTTCAAAAAATACCTGCCATTTCACCCAAACCCGGTACGCAGACAACAACATAGAGTACTACTACACATAGCCACAATATTTGAACCATCCATAAGTGTCAGCAGGCATTATGGTATACAGAGCTTGCAGTAGTGTAATGAATACTTGCTCGTCTGACATCTGAGTCATCGCCATTCGAGTGTAGTTGCCATTCCTGCGCAGATGATACTTCATGGCAGAAAAAGCGAGCTCGATCAGATTGAAGTCAGGAGAATATGGAGGCAAAAATTCGCATTGCATTCCACTGTCAGCGTAAATGGTCAGATGACGATAGGAGTGACTGCACAAAATGTTACCTTGCCTCAATCATACTCTGGATATCGGGATGTTTATGAATCTTGCAGTTGTCCATCACAATGACTGACTTCGGTGCTGGATACGGTTGCATGTTCTTGAGAAGGCTGTCGATAAACTGAGTGAATGTTTCAGTACAAAACAATCCCTCGACTACATCACAGTGAATGATGCCGTTGTTGAGCAAGAGCGCAGGGAGAACAGAGAAACTGCAGAATAATCAGTGATAATGACAAAATCATAGCTAAGACTAGAGTCTAGACTCACCGCCAACCACACACAAAAAAAGCCTTTCGCTGGGCTTTTGTTCCCTGGATCAACCATGCATGACCACGATATGTTGTCCACTGGTCAACAGAGCTCTCGTCAACAAATACAAGCTGCCTCGCATCATACTGCCCTATCCTAGCAAGTTATTCGAGATGCTTTTGTGATGACCTTTCTGCCGCAACACGTGTGATCTAAAAGCAGCATGATTGAGATTCAGATAGAAGATTGGTTAGACTCACTTTCTTCATAGTAAATCCAGCCCTCTGAAGCGACCGCCAAATGGTTGTATGTGAAACCTCCGCACCACAAGACTGCACTAGCATCTCTTGCAGCTCATCTAAGTAGAGGCCCGGGGCTTTCTGAATAGTACCTAGAAGAAACTGGACATTTATTATAATGGATGTTCAGTTGAGATGATCACCATCTAGATAAGAGCAAGACTTTGCACCTCGATATCAACATCCTGCAGATGTCTGTTCCTGATACATTCTCTCTCTGCTAAGTCCTTTTCCTCACCTGGATTGGGGATGGCACCATGCATATGAAAATGAGAGATAATACACCGGACAGTGTGCATCGACAACTCCAGGCACGTCGCGATCTTTTCGACTGAAAGCAGCTGAGATAGCCATATGATGGCCCATTGTATTTCTGGGGAGCTTTGCTTTCCTCGTCACATCTCTGGGAACCAAGTGTGAGTACACTAGCAGCTGCGCTGAGAAATCCTGAGAGCTCAAATACCTAAAATCACAAATTTTCAGATTTTGTGAATCGGTCAATCCTAGATGGATTCGCTGAAGCCGTTGGAGCCAGACGGTATCGTTTTTGTGGAATTCCGATGCTGCGTTCAGGTGGTATAGCTTGAGGAAGTTTGAGGTGTGTTTTTGCTGACATTTTTCCCATGTTGCCAACTTGCCTGAAAAGGACAATAACACTATGAGTTTACTCCAGTAACTATCTGATGATGGTAGTGTTGCCTCTCAAAATTTCGAAACAGCACAAAGCAACCACATGATGGCTTAACAAACCTGGGTGAGTCCTCCTTGCTGCACCCTTCCCACAGAGACTCTGATTTCATATAGTGTTTTAGAAGCGCAGTGGGAGAAGGCGCATCTGCATGCAGCTTGGTAAGAGCCTATGAACAATGCTTCTCCCACCAACCTGACCAACTGCGGGCAAACCAGGAACCATGAAGGGTAAACATTCTAACCATTATATTGATCTTCTTACTCGGTCCGTTGATCAGAGCTTCATAGGAAGAAAAGTGAAGCTCTCGCAGAAGTGACTGTTCATACCAATGGACCTACTGACAACATTCCGGATCAATACAACCTGGATAGCGACACAGAGCTGTTTACTTTGTTTCTTCATTCAAGCATGGCCAGTCGAACCCCAACCCTTCTGGAACTGTGCTTATCCATCGATGAATGGAAATCAGACTGGGGCCCGGAAAGTGGATGGCTGAAGAAGTTCGATGAGTCTCTTCGGAAGGTGTGCAAGAAGGGGTTAGCAAGCACAAATCATTTCTTTAAGGAGTGTGAGATCCATGCACATGAGGGACGCTGCTTTCTCTGCCTTTTATGACAGGTTGCTAGTACTACATGCAGCCTGCAATGGGGTCATCAGCTGGATACCTGTTTGCAAATTTTTGACTTGCTGGAAGTTGTCTTGGCAGAGGTTAAATTTTTTGAAGTAAAACTAGATGAGTATGCACCTGCTGTACCATACAACAAGGTCTTGGACACTAGATACTACAGTGGGATGTAGTTACACTGCTCCATGACATAGCCTTGATGCCCCCATCTATAGCGAAACATGATAGCGAACTGTTCGCTATAAGACATGAAATCACTCCAGCATCGATGGCAACTGCACAAGGTGAGGAGTAAATTGACATAAGATGTCTTTCATTGATTTGGAGTCTACTGGTAGCTAACCAGGACCATAACGCATTGTTGTGTCTATGAGGTGGTACAGTATGTGTTGGCTATATCATACAATGCACAAGTTGAATGGTCGTGCAATCTTGGTGCGAGTGGCACACCTGTACAGTTTATCTACATGGCGCGCTCACTTACTCATTCAATCTGCTGTGAGAAAGTCATAGTAATTCATATTTCAGTAGATGCCACACATTTTGGGTACAGGAGGGGGGAGTAAATGACACATGAAATGATATATACTAAGTAACATGGATTTTACTAATCTCCTCAGATAAGTCATCCACATCCCTCCAATACTCCACGTCTGATGATGACTCTTCACAGGGAGTGGAACGAGAACTAGCTGTAGTACCTAGTGCACCCTGACTGTGAAAGCATGTGCCTGGGTTTGGCATGCATTTAACCTCGTTGCAATAGTAAGCATCTTTGTAATGTCGTAGTGCCTCTTGGAATGTGGAGCATTTGAAGTGGTCATTCTTGGAAACACCAAGGACTCTTGCAGCTGCATTGTTCCTGCACAGTGAGACTTGGATTGGAGAAAATTATATGGCATGGAGATAATACTTACCAGCTATAGAAGATTCCTGGCTCTTGGCCGACAACAACCACGTAAAACTCATTGATGGGGGTGGTGGGTGGCTTGATATTGTCAGGGTGAATGGGTTGTGCTGAGCAATACTTAGGCATGGGTGGAACTCTAGGTGGAGTTGGCATGGAACTGGCAGTTTTGGGAGCATTGTTACTAGCAGGCACTCGAGACTTTCCAGATAACAATGGAGGAGATTGGACCAGGGTGTGGGGGAGTGCTGCTCAGACACGAGTTGGCATAGCAGAAGAGTTGGATGTGAGAGTCTGGCTGCCCACTAGAGACGGCGCTGGTGAATAGCTGAAGACATGTGTGGATGAAAGGGGTGACATGGGCTGCTGTGAAGGGGTCTCCGTGGTCTTTGTAGTGCGTGTGCGAATCTTCGTAATGGTAATGTTTACTGTCTCCATCCCAGAGGTTGTCATCGTGGTAGCAGTGGTCTCCTTGGTGATTGACTTGGTTTCAACTATTCTGCTGCAGGACAATGGTCCTGCAGCTTCTAAAACCAATCAAAATTCAACTAAGAACATGTGATCTTTGACTCACTGCTAGGAGACATCTTGATATTGTTTGACATTGTGCAAGGTTGCAATCGCAGATAGATTGTTGAACCTGCTGCCCACATCACATGGACAAGTGAGCAATATGTACCGACACTCAGTTGCAAGCCAATAAGTCTAAAATGCCTGCTGGTACGAGCCATGCACAGGCAAACAGGAAAGGTAAGCTCTCCACAAGTAGGGTCCACCATATCATTGTTTCTCACAAAATTTCTGGGGGAGCCAGTTGGACAGTCAATGAAATGCTTGGGCCAAAGAAGATCAAGGCAAGGGCAATGGAGGTGAAGGACCACCAAAGGGCATGTTTAGAAGGTTAATGATCATCTGATAGTGATAAACTACAGACTTACCAATATCTTGAAATGTGTATAGTGGAGCCTTAGCTGCTGTTTTTGACCAAACGATCATGGGTAGTTCCAGGTTACCCATTTGTCAGAAAACCCAGATTTTGTCACAGCCACATTATCAGCCCACAGGGAGGGGGGTGTTGTACAGCGACACAGCAGACAGGGGTCAACACAGCCACTCAGTGAAAGGGATTACACAGTCACACAGCCAGGTCAGGGACACAGCCGCGCAGCCAGGTCAGGAACACAGCCACTGAGATCAGGATGTTGCACAGCCACAACTGAGAGGTGATGTACAGCCACAGGGAGAGGGGCTAGCACAGCCACACAGTGAAAAGCATTGCACAGCCACAAAGTGAAGAGTGAAGTACAGCCACAGGGAGAGGGGTTGCACAGCCACACAGGGAGAGGGGTTGCACAGCCACACAGTGAAAGGGGTCGCACAGCCACACTGAAAACCAAAGTTGTAGCCTGGGTTGAGAGGATCACAGGAGTATGCTTATATCAGCGAGATCTTTATTTTTGGATGAGATAAAAGTAGAATACTAAAATTTTCGCAAATCTTTGCTTTTTTGCACAGCCACTCAACCTTGAATGTGTGCTTATGTAATCAAAAAAGCGGACCAGATGCCTGGGTTGTTGTTGCTGCCACCACTTCTCCTGTCCACTGGATGATATTTCATAGTACTGTAGCATATTATTGACAAGTGATCTACCCATTCCATATGCAATCTTGATCCAATCCAATGTTTTTGGATATAAATATAAATAGGGGTAAAAATGCGAAATCTGCTCCCAATTGTGCAGTTCTTGACATATGGACTTGGAAATCTCACCCCATGTTTCTCTGGCATATATCTACAACCTATCAAAATTCCAGACCATCAGCCCTTGTCCTTGTAGAGGTGGAGTCAGATCCCCTCCTCCCCAGTGTATGCATTGTACACATGGGTACTGTAGCTTTCTGGGTATTATGACCCATTGGTGCTGTAGAGGATACATCTAATGGTGTGTATGTACAAGGACTTTGGGGATTTATCAGGTGGAACATGTGCAACACCACCTTGTTGGTTTTTTGGGTGCATGGCCACCACACCACACCTCCAAGGGTAACATACAAACTAATACCATAGGCACATTCTACACCTATATATCTACCTCTGTTCAAAGTTTCAAGTCCATCCATTGAGAACTGGAAGAGCTGGAATGAAAATGAGAGCTGGAGAGCATGGGAAAATGTGCAAAGATTTTTCAAGAGATAGGAGATCTGTCAAAAACTTGTCACAGCACACCACAGAGAGAAGTAGTGAGTAAGCTAAGTGCATGGCTGAATTCCTACTTGCAATTCAGACTGTCCTGAACAATTTCTGCATTGGAAAATCTGCCTAATTGGTATGGGTGATAGCAATGTCCTAGGTATCTGCTTCATTCTTGCAGTTGATACATTAAAGTCCAATCCCCCATGTTTTTGTACCTTTGAGTTTTTAGTAGCTATATGACAATCTAAATGATACAACAATGTTCATTGATGTTCCTACATGCATTCCCCAAAGTTTCAACAAACAAGGCCCACTGGATAGTGTGCTGTGACAAGTTTTTGACTGATCTCCCAAGTCTCCTAAAATCTTTGCACATTTTCCCATGCTCTCCAGCTCTCATTTTCATTCCAGCTCTTCCAGTTCTCAATGGATGGACTTGAAACTTTGAACAGAGGTAGATATATAGGTGTAGAATGTGCCTATGGTATTAGTTTGTATGTTACCCTTGGAGGTGTGGTGTGGTGGCCATGCACCCAAAAAACCAACAAGGTGGTGTTGCACATGTTCCACCTGATAAATCCCCAAAGTCCTTGTACATACACACCATTAGATGTATCCTCTACAGCACCAATGGGTCATAATACCCAGAAAGCTACAGTACCCATGTGTACAATGCATACACTGGGGAGGAGGGGATCTGACTCCACCTCTACAAGGACAAGGGCTGATGGTCTGGAATTTTGATAGGTTGTAGATATATGCCAGAGAAACATGGGGTGAGATTTCCAAGTCCATATGTCAAGAACTGCACAATTGGGAGCAGATTTCGCATTTTTACCCCTATTTATATTTATATCCAAAAACATTGGATTGGATCAAGATTGCATATGGAATGGGTAGATCACTTGTCAATAATATGCTACAGTACTATGAAATATCATCCAGTGGACAGGAGAAGTGGTGGCAGCAACAACAACCCAGGCATCTGGTCCGCTTTTTTGATTACATAAGCACACATTCAAGGTTGAGTGGCTGTGCAAAAAAGCAAAGATTTGCGAAAATTTTAGTATTCTACTTTTATCTCATCCAAAAATAAAGATCTCGCTGATATAAGCATACTCCTGTGATCCTCTCAACCCAGGCTACAACTTTGGTTTTCAGTGTGGCTGTGCGACCCCTTTCACTGTGTGGCTGTGCAACCCCTCTCCCTGTGTGGCTGTGCAACCCCTCTCCCTGTGGCTGTACATCACCTCTCAGTTGTGGCTGTGCAACATCCTGATCTCAGTGGCTGTGTTCCTGACCTGGCTGTGTGGCTGTGTTCCTGACCTGGCTGTGTGGCTGTGTCCCTGACCTGGCTGTGTGGCTGTGTAATCCCTTTCACTGAGTGGCTGTGTTGACCCCTGTCTCTGTGGCTGTTCACTGTGTGGCTGTGCCACACCCCCCATCGCATTTGGTCTTTGAGTCCCACAGTCAGAATCCATGTTTTTTGACAAGAGGTATATCTGGCACAATCCACAAATTTGGGCAAATCTAGCTGCAATGGGTGTATAGCAATGACACCCCAAGAACGACATGACCTCAAAGCACTTCACAAAGGACACGAGGAGTTCTTCCACATGGAGACAGATGACGTGTATGATGTTGCTAACATTTTGGATGGATCGAAGACCATTGACCTCAGTCATGGTGGCAGCGAGCTCCGTGACCTTGCAAGGGACCTGTTCAGTGACATGAAGAATATGTGAGTAGAACATCATTTACAACTGGCAAGATTGATAATATACAATGTAACAGAGGAGATGAGAGCTTGCAGAAGTGCCACATGGATTATCGAATGTGTCGTGACTGTGCACAACATCGGACAGATGCATTTGCAAGGCAGATGCCCAAGCTGGTGTGGGCATATGTGGAATGGAGCATGGCAAATGCTGGTAAGTTTTGTAGCAAGACTGGCTGGTGTAGGAACACCTGGCCATTGATGGATCTGAAAGTTCACGAAGTACAGCTTTATGTGGTTGGTATCTTTTGTAGGTCCTTGTTTATCCAACCAATCCCTTTACGCTGAATCTACCCAATTAGGTGCTGAAAAACACGCTCTGCACCTTCAGGCTGAGGATTACTTGGCCTCATCTGCACTTGTCTGCCAAGGAGTTATTCTGTGTGCTCCATTGCATCCTCATACCGCCATCATGATAGATGCTTTGGAGCTTTTCCATGTAGCTCAAAATCGCAGTCCCCATCTTTCTGTACAGGCATTTGTCAAGACTATTTCGGATCTTCAAGGTGTAAGTTTCATTTGTTCTCCTACCAAATTGCACGCTTACATTGACTCAGGTTCAATATTGTCCTTACCTCACTCACCTCTTTAGCATTGCTCTGGACGTTTACCTCCAAATATGCCTCGCAGTCAATGACTTTGTCCTCCAAGCTCTTCGCCATGATACACCAGACTGGCACCTCAAGAATGCTTGCCCTGCTTGCACCTATACTCTCAAGGACGAGCCAGATCTCAAATTCAAAATGTTGTTTGCGATGGACAGTAATGACTCACTCAAATGCATCTCAAGGGAGGCAATCAGTGGCTATGAATCTACTGCAAAAGGCCTTGGGGAGCAATTTCTAGGAGATGACTGCTACTTGACTTGGTCATTCATTGACCAATTTGGAGTGGGGTGTGGTGACAAATCATTGACACAGCCAGTGGTATGTCCACACTGACTTTCAGTTGGTATTATTGTTTTACCCTCTCTAACCTACAGACTGACAATGACAACCCATGCGCTGGAAGGTGGAAGAATATGAAAGAAGATGCTACTTCAAGAATGTGGGGTATATTTGATGAAGCTGGCATCTTCATGGCCATCTGCAGGCATGGCTTTTCACTCATGATTGCAGATATAGTTCAGAGCAGTGAACAGTAAGCTGCATATCTTGTGTGTATGTATTACCTAGCCTAACAGAAAATTAGGGCCAAGTATCCGGTTGCTGTTGTCTCAAAATTATTGGATGTATTTGGAAGCAATCTCGTGGGCAGTTATGACATTGGCTGTAAGTTCCAGACCACCCTCAATCACAGTATGGTCAGACCATGGGCACAAGCTCTCAACTATACATCCCTTGTGCCAGCGTTTCATGGCTATGCACACTGTTGCTTATGCCAGCTTCGCTTTTTGGCAAGATATGTCAATGGCCTAGGACTCGAAGACCTTGAGGGATGTGAGCACACCTTTTTGAAAACTAATGGGCTGGCATCAGCTGTGCATTATGCGAGCATGTTGTAGGGAGTCCATACTCCCTAGGGCTGAATATATCAGTTATTAGCATCATCATCACCACCCTACACCACTTCCTGCAGCAGGCTGCCCCTCCAAAATCATCGCCGCCGCTCCACTCTCGGCAAACTCGGCTAAGGTGACAGCTTCTCTCGCTTACTAATACCGCTGCTGCCTAGTTTGGAAAGAGCCCCTATTGCCGACACTTACCGCTGCGGCAAGTCGCCGCCTACCCCTGTCCACAGTTCCGCATGACGTCCAACCCCTATCTACGTCGGCCTTCGGCCCTTTGTGCATATATCACGTGTCTTCTGACCGTCGGCAGCCCCACTCCGACACTTGTGACGTTGGCAACTCGGCCTCTATAGGCCCCACTCGAGTCTCCGACGCCCGCCACCGCCCCAGACCGCCGCTAAGAGTCCCCGCATTGTCGGTCAGCAATCTACAGCCCCCTAGGCATGTTCTCCTTTGCCGCCTCCCTTTCCTTTTGGCTTTTCTTGCTTTCTCTCCCCCTTCCTTCCGTACCTACATTCTGTAGTGCCTTATTTCGGCGCTTTTCTTTCAAGTTTTTCTTGACATATGACGTTTCCAAAATTTGCCAAAATGTACCTTAGTGACAGCCGCCTGTATGCTACAAAACACCGCTGTACTTAGGAAAAATATACCCACTTTTCTGGCGTCACAATCTGCGTGTCTAAGAGTCATCCTGAGTCCCCAGAGTCGCTTTCAGAGTTTTCTTCGAGTCTTCTGAGCCCACTTCGAGTCCCCAGAGTTACCCATCGAGTTCTACCGATGATTTCGAGTCTCCTTGTGTCTTAAAAATTCCGCCAGCCTTCTGAGTCGTCCCCTTCGCATCTACCGATTTTTACTACGGTCTACAAGAGTCTACTTTCGCCGCCGACCGAGTTCCTAGCTTCCCAACACCGCCTTATTGACTAGAAAAATCCCCCTTCGCCCATTTTGAGGCGGAATTTCGAGTTCTTCGCCACCTACACTTCCCAGACCTCAGGGAAAATTTCCCAGACCCACCAGTTACCTCCGCTCAGTCTCCTTCCGACTCACGACCCCTTGGGACGAGCCTAGGTCTACCCTACAGCTTTCCCCCTTTTCCCCTTTGCACTCTCGCAAGAAGAGTTGCCCACAACGTTTCACTGCTGTCAAGCGATCAGAGGGTACATAGCCCACAATGATGAAAATGATGTTTACCAGAATCTCAGTAAGTCATTCTTTTAACCCGTAGGGTACAACGAGCTCATATATTGAAGCTACAATGATCCTCAACAATTACAAACAGGCCCTTGGCATTATTGAAGAAGGAAGGTCCACCCTCCTGTGCATCATGAACAACCTTGGTATCACGGATGTATCAGTATTTGGTGTATGGCTTTCAGAGGAGAATGAATACCTGACTGCCTGTTTGTGTGAGCCTGAAGAGGAAATGCTGCAGATGGAATACTGGCAGAAGCTTGTCAATCTGGATGCAAGCTGGTAAGTCAGTATTTAGCATGTAGTGCGTGGCTCACCCCATGCTAGGAAACATGTCAGTGACCTCGCCTGGACCATGGCCACCCCCTCTTCCACTGCAACCTTGACATTCGTCCAGAAGGATATTACAGCCACAATGCGCAAGGAGACAATGCATTGCCATGCCTTGGAGAACTTCAAGAAGGATCTGAAGATAGTGCAGGACATTGAAATCAAGCTGGGTGTTATGAAGCATTGGGTACCTGAAGATGAGGAATGGCAGACCACTGGCCACCTAGTTGCTAATCACAAGTATCAGCATTGCCTCAACCAACTTGAGTCTCTCGTCATTGCCTGGATTTTTGAGTTGTCGAAGATGAACCAGTTGGGAACAGGTAAACCAATTACAATTTCATGCCTATGTAGTTAACATGTTCCTACCCGATAGGCTACAAACTATGCAAGCATATTGCAAAAGCTCTCAAGGCACGCTCTGCAGCGATCTGCACTGTGCTCGATTGGTTCAACACCACTGCTCGTGCTTGTTCCCCCCTGCACCCACAGCTCACATTCAAAGAAGTTGTGGAGTATACATTCCTTGCCAACTTTGATCTCCTTCATAACGCCACCTGTGAGGACATTTCTCAGTGCCCGTGGGCCTCTCCTGCTGCATGTGCAGCGATGGACCAGTATTTTAAGGTTTGCCATGCAGAAGAGGAGATCAAGTGCCTGAATGTCGAGATTCGCTGTATCATCATGTATCTGCACAATGAAGACCACTACATGAGGGCTTGTATCACTGAACTTCAAGTTAGCCATCCTCCCCTTGCCCATCAAGTACAGCTCTATCACAATGTTTGAGCCAAGTTTACTAACCATCATATATGTCTCCTCACTGATACCATCTGCTGTCATGCACCAAAGGTGTTTGGCGACGTGAGCATGGACCCAATGCTGAATGATGAAGAATGGAGAAGCCTAGCCCTAATGCACAGAATGACTGGAATGTCTAGCAGTCATCCATCGCACAAGAACCACCCTTAATGTTAGGGAAGAAACCACTCAAGCACCAAATAAAAGTTTTCGAGCGCCAGTTTATGGCATTCCGATTTTTCAAATATCTTGGTCATTCCTAAAGATATTGACATCATTCCCATGCTCACAGAAAGCTCTCGACCATGCCATCCTGCCTACCAAATTTGGTGACGATCCTCGCCCTCCACAATTTTCTGCATCATTTCTGCCAACAAATGCCCATTTTGCCACTTTTTATTGTAATGGCCACCTCTTCGATGATCTCTTTGCTTGTCCCCTTTGCCAGGGAGAATAACTACGAGTACTTGCCAGGAATCCCCACTAGCATTCGCCCTGAAGCCTCCTGGTTCATCCCTCCCTTGTCCATGACCTCCCATCCTATTGCTTTGGGACAGTGAGTTCTCCTTGTCAGTCTGACATTGAGGAGGACTTTCTTTGGTCGTCTCAGGTCTGTTGTCAGGCTTGAAAAATCATATGTGGTTGTTTCAGTTTCTCCAGTCGAAGAAGCATATGGATCCTTCATCCCTGTGCCCTGCAATGTCTACCTCTCGATCTCATCCTTCGTTCTTCCAAAATTGCGACAGGTTCAATACCAATTACTGTCATCCAGTCTATCTGATCGCATCCATGATGAATTTGAGACACTTCTCCCTGCTCTTATGGGAGAAGATGGCCCTTCCTCCTCCTCAAACCCTCCAGAACACTAGCTGCAATTGATGCAGGTTGCTTTACAGAGAGGAGGAAAGGGGGAAAGTTGCGAAATCCTATGCCCTGACTACCCTGGAGACCCCCAAAGTTGGCCCCTGGCAGAAATCCCCACCATTCTTTGTTTGGACGTGCAGCAAGTTGCCCTAATCCATCTAGATCTCAGATCTAGGAGTCACTATGACTCATTTGCAGTCATATCCCTTAATCAGCAGTGACCAGTGCGCTTACTCATTCCCCTTTCACATTATTCATCCATTCCTTGATGACTCATTCCATTTTCAAATTGATTAGTGATAATCTTTGTCATGCTTACTGATTTTACTTACCAATCACTTACTGTCCTTACTCATCCTTACAAAGCCTTACCAATCCTTTACCAATCCCCTTACCAATTGCTTACAGATCACTTGCAAAGTGTTGCTCCATATTTACTGCAGGCTACACTACTCTTTTGTATATAAAGTACCAATATGTTGACGGCAATCAAGTGGCTACTAGCCAAGCTACCAAGTCCCCTGCATAGGAAGCAGTCCCCTGTGTAAAGACTCACCTGCTCACTCATCATCATCATCATTAGCCTCATTCATCATCGCTTCTAAGCCCATCATCATCATCTCTATTCCTGCAGTATCTGAGGCTCCATTAAGGGTCTATTTACTGTCCTCTTCATCATTCTATGTTGCTTCTAGGCTCAGAGCAGCCTATTCTCTTCGCTTTTTTCCATCTTCCCTTGCTCCCCCTTCATCAGGAGCACCCATACCCTCTGCCCTAGCCCCCTCTAGGTGCACAGAACCCCTCCCCCATTTATTTTAAACAGATCCCTTGAGCCAAAGCCTGCATAGGAAAACCACCAACTTGGCATTTGTCTTTATGTTGGGTTTTCGGTGTTTTTGCCATTGATCCACGCATTGACTCACACCGCCTCCCCAGGTTCATGGGCACTGCCCTTCTGGGAGAATTGACAAAGACAAGTCCTGGAGATAGTGTAAGTCACCCTGAGATCATAATTCCCTCAGCTCTGTCTATTGTGACTACTCCTACATCCCCTCTTACAACCCCTGAGTCTGGTGATGGTGATTTTGACTTGGATGAATTTGATGCAGATGAAGATGAGTATGGGGATGACGAAAGTGCCCTCACCCTGCAGGAAATTATCTGTATATCATTGGATGGTTATATGGTGCAGGAGTAACAGTAACTTAGCATGGATGTACTTAGCAATGTGTGTTGACCTTGTTTTTTTCGTCTCAATTAGTGGGGGAAATATCCATGATTATTCATACTCAACCTTGGACTGGAGGAGAAATATCATATTACATCAGTAGAGGGATGGAGAAGTGTTCATTATCTAGAATTATTCATCATGGGATGGGAGGCTATGTGGATATCATGTGATATTCAGTGGAGGTACAGAAAGTGTTGAATTATCTAGAATTATTCATATCATACTTAGGACGGGAGATGGAGAGTAGTCACACATTATCTAGAATTATTTGTACCATAGTATGGGAGGGCATGCACAGCCACGTGGATGTCACAGTGATACTGACATTTATTTGTACTTGACAGGAGACATACAGTATTACATCAGCGAGGGGTGGAGACATTGTATATTATCTACAATTATTTGTATCATAAGTATTTGGTGGAATAGTGGCCATGGGGTGGGAGGGCGCACACAGCCACATGGATGTCATGGTGATACTGATATTTATTTGTACTTGACAGGGGACATACAGTATTACATCAGCGAGGGGCAGAGACATTGTATATTATCTACAATTATTCGTATCATATGGTGGAATAGCAGCCATGGGGCGGGAGGGCATGCACAGCCACCCTGCCGGCATCAGTCATCACGTCAGGGACAGCACAATTATTGATGGCTATTCGCACTGCACTAGTTGACTAAGCACTTGTGTTTTTGTACCCATCTCTTTTCATTTTTATTCATACTGGAGCCTACAATTGTCTGTATTTATTCATACTGGCAGGAAATGGGGTCAAACAGGCCAACTGACACACCCTTTGTGACAGTAAGTCTAATAAAAGGCATTATGTGGGAACATCAGGTGCTGAAGCAGTGGATGTGTCTTTTCAGCATCATTGTTTGACAGTGATTTTATGTGTCACAAAAAATAAATGTTTTGATTTTCAGTGTCGGGGGAAAAAATCAGCATCATAAACTGACTTAGCATGGTCCATGAGAGATGCTTAGTCAGTAGGTACAAGCATGTCTGAAGTGGGGTACCAAGCACACAAATTGACTTACCTAATAAAATGAGATTCATGTTATTTATTTATTTATTTCTCAAGTCCTGGCAAAATTACGTAATGCGATGGTGCGTTCTGTCAAATCCTCACCTGTCATTCCTGATATGTCAGTATTACTAAACTGAATGGTTACGAGTCTCATTAAGTTAACTAAGACTCAACAACCCACATATCCCACCACCAGCATTAAATACTGCCCCAATTCATGTCTTTCCTTGCACGTTTTTCTTCCTTTCCTACTCTTAGCTTCAGGGGGCATACATGGCCCCCTCGGCAATGCTTGGGGCAGCACTGCACTGCCTCCCAGTGCTACCATGCAACCTTCCATATGCAGGACTCAACACATGACTCCATGCAGGTAGTTGCTTCCCATGCTGCCTGTCCACGCTCACCACCCTCTCGATGTTGTCCTCGATGTCCATCCTCTATCAATCCTGTCAGTGATTGCTTCGCAATGTCTCCAGTATACCCCATCACACTCCTGACGACATTCATCATCACTGCCACCCCAGATCTGCATGCGTATTCTTCTAATCACTATCTCGATGATCTCAATGTCTATCATCTATTGATCCCACCAGAAAAACACCTCGCAACATCTCCATTTACCCCATAGTATCTCCAATGACTTCCATCGCCGGTGCCAACCCAGAATGACGTGTGTATTCTTCTAATTGGTATCTCAACATTCCCAACATCTCTGACGCCCTGCTGGCTCCCGTTCTCCATCAACCCCATCAGCAATCACCTCACAACGTTTGTTGCACTCATCTTGGCCTTTTTCGACACCTCCATCTGTGTCTCCTTGGGACCCCCCCCATTCTTTGCTCTCTGCCACTGCTGCTGCCGTTTTTAGTCTCCATCCCTAGTGATCTCGAGGTTATCAGGTGCGTTCAACACATTTATATGTCTTACCTGATATACATACCACCACTGCCATATTATCTCGCACTACTACCCATTATCTTCATCAAAAATCCCACTATTCTTTAATGCCTTGCTCATTTCCAACAGCGTTTGTGCTATTACATGCACTCTGATGTCTTGCCATACAGGGACTGTACGCTATCATGAGCTGTTTAAATCTTCGATTTCTCATCACTACAAAGGTCATACTCGACATTCAGCTGTGCTGACTGCTGCGAAGCAAACACAGCATTTAGAGAGAGCTAATGCACAATGGTTTTCTGAGCTAAAAGGTTGGCCTTTTGTTTTCTCTTCTCGAGTGATCTTAAGGTTCAAAATAATGTTAAATCACTAGGAATGTCTGCTGCAGACCAAGATGCTGCTACACAAATGTTTGCAGACCAAGACATGAGCGAAGATATCGCCCCTTTGTTCGTTGCTCCCAGTGATGAAGCATTTGCCCTTTCTCATGAAGGCGGTGAGCACAAAGCATTTGAGGATCTTGCTTGGCAATTAGCAGATGTGCATGGTGTGTACGTGAATATTCTAAACATTACAGCTAAACTCAATAATTTTTCAGTTGCCATGCAGACTCGAGGACACAGTGCAACCGTGTTGAGCTTCAGACAGAACACTGGATGCTTCAAATGGACCGCCTTGTTGATGCTTATCTTGATTATAGCTCTCGCGACACAGGTGATGGGCTACTGGTGACCAGGGAACTTGAAGACCGTACTCAATGCTTGACAGACATTGAGCTTGTTGACTTGTTTGGTAAGTATATACTGCATCGGAAGATGCTACTAAATTACAACCAGGTTGGTGTCTTGCAATGCTTCCACACAAGTCGCATCACCTCTATCCCAATGAGGTCCTAATCTATCATGGATACATCGGATGTTCCCCCCTCCTTCCTACAGTTGCTGTTTCACTGCATATGCTTGCTACTTACCGCCAAATCCATCGCATCTGTCCTCGGTTCAGCATTCAGGCTCATTGTAAATTATTATGTCATCTCCACAGTGTATGTCCTTAATCTTCCCTTCGTTTCGCATAAGGCTGATGACAGTAGATGCCATACCAACCCTACCTCAACGTACAACTCACCACCACTTATGATGTGTACCTGAGCATTTTGGATCATGTAGATTGCCAACTGAAAAAAGTACTTGGTCATGATACTGACAATTGGCAGATGCACAATAACTGTCCTGCATGTTTTTACAAACTTGAAGATGAACTGGCACTCGACTTCGACTGGCTAGTTTCCATTGATGGCAACAATAGCCTCAAATGATGGGATATGAATGCATATGGTGTCATGCCACGAGTGGATACTTGCTGCCCATGTTCTGATTATTGGCTGGATGACCACTACATGGATCGCTTCAAATATGAGACTCAATCCAGGGTATGTTCTCTATATCTATTTGAATATTGCTGAAGCTTCTATTAATGCTAGCTGAACCATGACAATGACATTGATAACTGGCAGAATCTGCCAGCTGATGCTGATGCTGATATCCCAACATTGTTTACATGCATTGAGTGTTGGCACAATGCTGGGCCAGAGCAACAGAAGAGAATGTTCTCGATGTTCCATGAGTCTGGCATTTTTATCGCATCATGTTGGCATCAGTTTGTTCTCCTTGCTTGCAACATGGTAAAGAGTGGTGAGCTGTATGTGCTGTTTGTTTTTGGCCGATTGTCAGCCCACTGACAATACTTGCCATAGTGCCAAATATCCTTTGGTGATTATCAGCAAACTTCTTGCCGTATACAGCAAGAATGGGGGCTGTGTGTATGATATTGGCTGTGCATTCAGCACCACCCTCCAAAATAGTTCCTTGGGTCCCCAATCAGAAGAACTGAAGTTACGCATGATGGTCGGTGCTTTCCATGGACATGCCCATAACCGCATGTGCCAACTCGACTGGCATCCACAGTATATTCAGGGTACAGGCCATACCAAAGGCGAAGGATGCGAGCATATCTTCGCTGCATCCAACAAGCTTGCAAGGAGCACTAGGCATGCTACATCATTCCACTGCCATCAAGCCATCGAGCAGCATTTCACGTTTTGGGATGCTGACAAATATACTGCCCTAAGTACGTTTTTTTAAGCCACGTGTTCTGTCAGCCTTGATGTATTCAGGTAAATATCTTCAGATGCATTTTGACGAGGCAATCCAAGCAATATCCAGCCTGACCTTTGAGCTTGATATTATCAAGAAAGAATTTAACCTGATAGATGATGATTTTATTCGGTTCCATGTGGATGAACACAAGTATCTGGCCAACCTCAAACAGCCTGTGCTTCATGACCAACTCCTCATCCGCTACACTCAAATTTTGGATGAGCTTGAAGTATACCGGTATGTGTTCAGATGCATTCTATTTTCATAGCTCTGCTAAGTATCCAGTACTGAATGGGATTCTGCTTGGGAAGCAGCAAACAATGCTCTCTCAGAGGTGCCAACTGGCAACCTACAAGAACTTGCTATCGTGATCAAGCGGTCCCATGTACGTGTTGATACTGCGTATGCCAAGCTGCAGCATGCAGAGACCCACACTAGTAATATGGAGATGTGCTTGGGAATTCAGCCATGATGGGAGATCAGCAGTGAAGAATACAAGCGCTACAAGATGGAAGCTACGATGGTGAAGTATCAAGCGGCTCTGGATGACCTTGAGAGGTTAGTGGTCATGCAGCTATTTGAGCTGTCAAAAATGGCAATGTCTGGTACTGGTAGGTCGTCAGTGGGCTCGTTTATGAGATCTTATTTCCAAGCAGGATACAAATTGCGCCAACAAATCAGCAAAGTGTTGCAAAGGCGTTCTGAGGCAATCCGCAATGCAATCAGCCATTACAACATGCAGGCAGCAGCCTTAAATCCTCCACGCCCTCCGATATCTTGGAAGGATATTGCTGAATATTCTTTCCTTGGCGAGTTTGATTTACTTTGCCACTGCCACGCTGCTGTTTGAGACAATAACTGGGCCAAGCCTGCATTTCAGCAGGCAACAGTCAGGTTTTTCAGGCTCCAGCATGCTCATGAAGAACTTGTACGTGTTAGCATGGAAGTCCGCTGCCTATGGACATCCATTCATGATGAAGAGGCTCACATGACAAAAGTTATTGATGAGTTATTGATATCTGATCGCCCTCTCACCTCTGAGCTCAAAAAATGGCACCGGCCATGGCATGCAATCAACCAGTTACATCTGCACCACTTAGAAGAAATAATGCACCACCCTCAATACATTGGTAGCCAAGGGGTTGGGATTCAACTGGGAACTCCCACAATTCCTGAAGATGCCGGTGTTGAGAACAGTCAGGTTGACATGGACCGAGTTGTGCATGTTGAATTGCAACTGGTAGGTATGTAACTTGTTATTGCTATTGAGCATGGACATGCCAGGACTGATTTCACTCGTAGATGACTTGCTCAGGAGTGAACTTCGTCAGATTGGTACATCGGAATATGCTGACCTGACAGCACTGGATGAAGAGGAAGAGAATATGTTGATGGAGGAAATGGCGGACCTTTTTTTGACATTTGACTGACAGTCTTAGATCCCAACGTTGCATGCACCACACCCCACACCAAACTATGGAGACCCCAGCCATGTTGCCTTTGTCGAGTCAGATCTATACTAGATGACGAGTTGTACCCTATATACACCCACCTGCACTCATACATTGGCTCTTGACCATAGGGTGCTCTATGATATACTCACAACATTTTACTTCACAATGCTGACCTCTGGAGGCATTAACTGCCTAGTTTTCTGTGTCGAGTCTGCCGCTGCATCACGCTTGGGCCCCTCGATACTAACCTTGTTTCCTGAGCTGTGTCCAATGGACCTGTACCACATGCATCAATTAAGTAATCCAAGTCTTGCAGTATGTATTTACACTTCTACATCATTTTCTGATGAGGTTCGGACCCTTAAAGTTCTCGACACCAACTTGTTTCCTTAGCCATGTCAGGTCTGTAGCCCTTAAGTTAGTCGACTTGATTTAGATCTACATAAAGCTGCTGTCAACTGGGTACATTGCACAGCGATTTCAGAGGCATTCCAAGTGGTAGTGCTGGGGCTGCACCTATCTATTGTGTGATCCCATTGATCTGCCAATGCAGCTTCCTTATTTGACATTACTATGTTTGTTCAACACCTCACAACAAACTCAATGGCACACACCTTGCATCTCCAAGCATGCAGTCGAAACGTCTTATTGCTCATTGTGCATACCAACTGGGGAATAGATGGCTACTGAGCCCTGCAGCATATGAACACAGAAATGAGGACATATCCACTGGAATGATGCGAGTGCAGCAGGCTGTGGTACATACAGATCACTTCCCTGAAAGGTGTGTTCGTTATCGGCCTTCCATAATTGACATTACTCCCTAGCCGCATGCTTAGGTCCCTTGCCTATAACTACCTGTCAGTCTCATAGGAACCGTGCTGACCATGTCCACACCCACTGCCTCCCGCTCAAAGTCTGTCCAGCCCGACTCACCCAAAAAAATGTTGAGACAGGATAACCCAGAGTCTCTTTCCATTGGGTATAGCCAATTCAACATTGTGAACCTCGCTGCGCTCTATAACTCAACTTTCGCTCAAGGTTTCAGTAACGATGAACAACAGGCCACAGCACGTGCATTACTGAGGCACAGTGTGCACTTGGATGGTGCTCACTTTCAGTCTAGGGTTAAAGGCGGACTGCACCCCACATATGCTGGTTTCAATCCAACATGAATGACAAAAAAGCAGGGTCCTTGAGTAGTAAAGAGCTTGTAGAGGCTTCCTTACAAGACATCTTCGATGCAGTAAGTTTATGTCCCCGTTCATAAATTTATCTTGATGAGACTGTAAAATTTAGGTGACAATGCAAGACCATCTGGATGGAGGCATTACCCTACTGCTCCATTGTGCTGGAGTGAAGAGCACGTCTGCACAAACAGTGGATGAAGTGACCATCGATCTCTATGTTACCCCATGAGAATTTCGTGAGACTCCGGAATGCATTGGAGGTGATGTTGCAGTCCTTGTCCAGGCCTTTTGCCAGGAGTTCGCCCTTCCTCATTTTCAATGTTTCAACAAGCGTTGTGAGGTGGAAATTATAACTCCACCTGAAGATTCTGGTAAGGTGCATTTTTACTCATTTCTGGCCATCGTATTTATGATCATTAGTGCAAGCTGGCTCTATCAGCATAGATGGGCCGCAGTATTTACCATTCCCCTCATCGCCTACCAGCAGCCATATTCAGTGCTCGGCTCAGGACCCTCGCCTGTTTGAGGTGCCCACAAACACTAAAGTTGATTGCATGCCATCAGCAGCAATTCACCAAGTGAAGGAGCTTGTGGGTAAGCCTAGTGCCCCTCCCTCCATGCCACAGAAGCTGCAGTCAGTCCGATGGCATCGCCTGGCAGAGGTACACCCTCCCCTGAAAGTCATCGAACAAATGCCACCCACTACTGAACCGCCAGCTCATTCCACCTCCGTGTTTTTGACAAATCCCATTATATTTGGCCCTACACTTATCAGCATCAGCCCCAATACAGACACAGTTCTTGATCACTTCAAGATCAATGACAAAGTTTTGCCACGACTCCGAATGCTCATCAGCACCATCCACAGTAGCCATTGGGAGGTGAAGCTGAGATCTTCTCAGTGGAATCTCACTTACGAGCAGGCTGTCAATCTCTCTCAAGCACTCATTGCAGACACTCAGGGCAGTGCAGGAACTAGGTTGGAAAGGGTAAGCAAATATATGTCCCTCATCGTGCCCATCCTGACAGCACCCATTCTAGTGTGGACAGTCCTTCTTCAGAATACTTTGCAAAGTGACTGGTTGCATATGCGTGGGCCTATGCATTATGTACGCTGTCATTCTGATACTTGGCTAGATCTTGTATGACATGGGTCCATTTGCTAAATCTCTGTTTGTATAGAAATACTACCTGGCCAGGGCCAATCACAGTTTTGCTTAAATATGTTGGACAAGGTTAGAATGAAACACGTTCCATGTCCTCTCAATCTTTTTTTGCTCAGAAGGGCCAATGGAAGCTGGTGCAGCCTCCTTGCTGGCCTTGGACCAAAGTTTCTCTCACCCAAGAAGCATGCAAAGAACTCTTGGCCCAGCAGTGGAACAAGAATGAATGTTTCAAGAAGGACCTTGATGGCATGTTACAACAAATCAATGATGCAACGAAGACCATCATGTTGGCTAACCACAAGAGCATCAACTGTGTCCAGTGTGAACTATATCTTGGATATAACTCGTTTCACACCAGGCACTCCCAGCCTAGTGCATGGAACACTTTCTGCTGGAAAAAAAATAAAGAGAAAGGTACTGGTACATTGTACTTTTAACCTTCGTCTGTACTCTGCTAATACTCTAAAATTACAGAGCAACTTCCAGAGGGCAAGGGTGCATTGCCAGCCCTCATGCAACATGCAAGCCAAGAATACAAGTCCCTCTCAACAGAAGAGAAGAAGACTCTGCTTGACAAATATACATCCTACAGGGAGTCCAAGGTGTTCGGTTTACATGCTACTGCCAAGTCAAAGGTCAATGACATCACTGAGACACTCAAAGCCATCGAGAATGAGGTACACTTTTTTTTTTCCATGTGACTCGTACTGACATATTTATGATGTAGCTAATTAGTCTGCAGCAGCGCACAGGTGCAGAGACCATGCTCTACACAATGCGTGGGTCAACTGACCTCCCACTGTGTGGAGTGGCCTTTGCAACCAATGGTGTCGAGAATTTTATGGGTACTGTGATGTGCATTGATAACCAGGATTTAGTCAGTAAAATGGAGGGGTTCACCGTCCAGGGTGTGAAAGGTAATTTTCTATGTTTATTTTGATCTACCCTGGTGTCCAACTGCTTTTTTCTAGGTGCTGTGGCAAACTATCAACAGCGCATCTCCCAAGTGCGAGGCACGATCTGAGAAATCATTAATGCCAAGCTATGTAAGTGTTGCTTTGTCTGTTCGTAAACTACTTGCTTATCATGCTACTATCATCAGAGGAAATCACTGGTGAACCCAGTGCCAAAATGCAATGGGCCCACTATTTCCGCAATATCATTGCACACTACTTGGTTGCCATTGAAGGTTGGCCTGATCACATACCCTTTGCGAATCTAAGCACTGTATCCAGTGCATTACCAGATTTGGAGATGCTTCTTAGAATGTGGGAGTCCAGAAGTATATACTGGAAGCAACTTAGCAACGAGGAGTATGAAGCCCTTTGCTGTGAATGCGATGGAAAGCTCAACCACAGTGAGCTTGTCGAGCACACTCGCAGAAGCTGTTCAGACAAGGGGACAAAGCAGGCATCACGCAACAACACAAGTAGAAATTCATGTCATGCATTCAAGAGTGCTGAGACTGTCTGTACTGATACTGAGGACAAAGACAGTAATCATACCTCAGCTACAATGGCAACCACCCAAGGAAATAACATCAGCCCTGCTGCAACCCCAACATACAATCCGGCTCTGAATGCTCGCATTGATGCGAACTCTAACACCAGCATCAATACGGCCAACGGACTATCAGCAGGGCAGACGAGCATTCCTTCTATGGCATCACACTCAGTGACTGAACAGATTGGCTATCCTTCTATGGCATCGTACTCAGCGACCAAACAGACCACCTATCCTTCTACACCATCACACTCAGCAACTGAACAGACTGGCTATTTTTCTACAGCATCACAGTCAGCAACCAGACAGACCAATTATTGTTCCATGGCACCACACTCAGCGACTGAACAAATCAGCTACACTTCTACACACCCAGCTCTTTGTATCCCCGAGATTGATCTTGACCTTGCACTGTGGAACTTTGATAGTGACTTCAACCCCATGTGGGCACTGCACAGAGATGGTGAGTATGAGTTTGGATTTGACAACCAAGACAGGTATGGATTTGACAATGGCAGCAGCATGTCCTTCAATAATTAGGTTCAGTACCTGACCCTTGTGGTTCGGAGAACTGAACTTACCTTTGGATTAGCAGACCATATACGTGCAGCGCCAATGCAGCTTGATAAATAGGCTAAGAAAAGCGACCAATTAGAACACATCCTGCTTGCAATATATCTTGTTTATGCGAAGCCAAACCAAATTTAAAGTTGGACATCACATGAGAAATGAGTATGATGTGATTAGCCCATCCACAGCACATCAATAAAAAGATCAGTGTAAACACAGATCTAATCTGAGGGGATGAGAAATGCCCACTATGACCAGTAGATTTCACAAATAATACTGACAGGCAAGAGAAGACATTGTGAGGCGGCTGCTGATGGGGTTGATGAAGGGCAGGGGCCAGCAGAACGTCACTACATACAGCGCAGTGTGCTGCCTGGATCTCAGAATCTTTCAAGTGTGAAGATTCTACTCGGTCATAGGTGACCTCTCCACCAGTCATTCCAGCATCATTTCCACCTTAAGAAGACTTACGTGTCAGACCTGTATGCATACACATCCCAACCATTAGAAGAATACACACATCATTCCAGGTTGGCACCAGCAATGGAAGTCATTGGAGATACTATGGGGTAATGGAGATGTTGTGAGGTGTTTTTCTGGTGGGATTGATAGACGATAGACATTGAGAACGTCACGAAGAAACGTTGAGATCGTCGAGATAGTGATTAGAAGAATACACATGCAGATCTGGGGTGGCAGCGACAATGAATGTTGTCAGGAGTGTGATGGGGTATAGTGGAGATGTTGTGAAGCAATTGCTGACGGGATTGATAGAGGATGGATGTCGAGGACATCGTCGAGAGGGTGGTGAGCATGGACAGGCAGTGTGGGAAGCAACTACCCACACAGAGTCATGTGTTGAGTCCCGCATATGGAAGGTCATGTGGTAGCACTGGGAGGCAGTGCAGTGCTGCCCTGAGCATTGCCGAGGGGGCCACATATGCCCCCTGAAGCTATGAGTAGGAAAGGAAGAAAAACATACAAGGAAAGACATGAATTGGGGCAGTATTTAATGCTGGTGGTGGGATATGCAGGTTGTTGAGTCTTAGTTAACTTAACGAGACTCGTAACCGTTCAGTTTAGTAATACTGACATATTGGGAATGACAGGTGCAAATCCTGTCCCTACTAACAGCATGACGGTCATGCTCACATGTTTATCGCCAGCTCCCATTCTTCGCTTCCTCCCATCTCTTTCCTTGACATGCCACTTGCAGCAAGTGTGGACCTATTGCACTCTGGATCTCAAGCACCCATCCAGGCTGTACTCAGTATATTCGACACGCTGCAGAGCCCCATACCAACAGAAACAAGTTGGTATCTGGTAAGGTTGAACGACTCCTTGTCTTTCTCACAAGATAGGCTATTTTCTAGGGGTTCTCACGTATGTCTCAGGATATCACCATGTTTCTATTAGGCAGGACTGACTGGCTTATGTGCAATATGAGTCCCTATATGCACTGTTTATGTATGGTATACTGAAGTAAGTGTTGCGTTTCAATGGCTTTTCATTGTTTGATTTCACTGTATGAAGCTGGACAAGAGTGTAGTTCAGTGCTGCATAGACCTGATGGAAGCTGAGGGCATCATGAGTAGCTTCCATCACATGTTGATGTGATGATTTGATGATTGCACAGACTTTCATTCCAAATGCTCATGTAGGTGTCAACATGGACGCAGTGGCACTCTGATCTGAACATGACGTGGTGGTGGTTTGTACTGGTGCGATGTGTCCACGGGATCTCAAGATTCCGAACCGCAACACTGACATTTAGCCACAACCATACTCAAGTCTGAGGCCAGATCTGGTGGGGCAAGTATGGATTTGAGCTAGAGAACATAAAGGTGAATGTATGTGGTGACCTTTGTCACAACGCTACTCCACTCTGTAGGGTGATGCTCAATAGACAGTCATGATCTTTGTGAAGTGTAAACTTCACCCTCGATGCCTCACGTTCCCTTCCCTGCCACTACAGTACTTCGTTGCTGGATGCCCATGTGAGAGATATTTCAAGGTGCACAATATTCTCACTTTTGGTGCCTCATATTCCCTGCCCCACCACTATGTGATTCTGCCTGTAGCCTGCCTGCACATGCAATATTTTGAGCCGCACAGTGTTCTCGTGTTTGACACCCCACATTCCCTGGTCATACTGTTATACATTTCATGTACCAGACCCCACTACAGTGGATGCACATCATCACTGTACAACCACTTTTCATTTTTGACAAGCCATGACTCCAACTCAAATTTGTGAATATCTCACCAAAAAAGGAGATATTGCTGAGGTAATTATATTCCCATGGTCCTGTGATCATGGGCTACAACTTTTGTTCTCACTGTGGCTATGCACCTGGGGGGTCTGGAGGGTCTAGGAGGGTCTGGGAGGTCTGTCAAATGTCTGGGGAGTCTGGAAAGCTCTAGGGCCAAAAGGCTGGTTTGCTGATGTACCCTCAGGAGGTCCTCTAGGGTGAAGAAGAAGCCTACACAAGATGACGACCCTCAGTTCTTCATCAATGCCTATGAAAGAAAGACCTTACCCGTTGACAAACCATTGCGAGAGGGTGTAGAGGTCAACAGCACTGCAGAAGTGGCTCGAGAGTGCAAGGATGCAGTGAGGCTGAGTGGAGACGAGGCTGTGTCAAAACAAGTACACACTGCTTACCAAGCAAGCACTTCATGCGACAACGAGCCAACTATGTTTGCAGATGCAATGAGTCATGCTGATGCAGACCAGTGGTATGCTGCAATGGCTGAAGAACTACAGACTTTCATGAAGATCAGACTGTATGAGGAGGTACTATGTCCACCTGACCACAAAATCATTGATTTGAAATGGGTCTACAAAGTAAAACAAGGGCCATTGGGTGACATCGATAAGTATAAAGCCTGACTCATTGCAAAGGGGTTTTCACAGGTATACAGAGTGGACTACATGGAAACGTTTGCACCAGTAGCTAAGTTTTTGACCATTCATTTGCTGCTTGCACTCACTGCCAGGTACAATCTAGAGATTCATCAGATAGACACCAAGTCTGCATTTCTAAATGGTAAACTTGAAGAAGAAGTCTATCTATGACCCCCTCCTGGGTTCAGAGACTCAAGTGACACTGTGTGGAGACTCCACCATGCTCTGTATGGACTTAAACAAGCTCTGAAATCCTGGTATACATGTCTTCGAGAAGTTTTCACATCTCTTGGGTTTACTCACAGTAATGCAGACCATAGCCTTTTCTTCAAGGTTGATAATGGTGTCCTGATTATTGTTGCTGTGTATGTAGATGACAAACTTATTCTCTCGAAGAGCCATGAGGCTATTGATCATCTCAAGGAGCAGTTGGCCACTGAATATGACCTCTCAGATCTAGGTGAAGCCCACTGGATACTTGGCATGGAGAACATCTGTGATAGAGACAAGGGAGTAATTGAGCTCTTGCAGCAATGCTACATCAAGACTATTCTAGAGCACATTGGGATGCATGAGGGTCACACTGTCACTACCCCCATCGAGCAAAATCTCAAGCTCGAGAAACTCGAGTCTCCGGAGTGCAATCTCAAATTGTACCAAAGTGGGCTAGGTGCTTTAATGTACGCTATGCTAGCTACATGTCCAGACATTGCTTTTGCAGTGGGCATGTTAAGTAGACACACAGCATCCCCAGGTGACCATCACTGGTCTGCCCTCAAGAGGGTCTATCGCTACCTTCGAAAGACAGTCAATGCTCAACTCTGCTACTCAAAGGACTCTGGTAACTACCTCGTTGGCTACTTGGATGCCAACTGGGCAGCCAATATAAATGACTGACACTCTGTTACCGGGTATGTCTTCACACTGACCAGTGGCACCATTAGCTGGTCCTCGAAGAAACAAACCTCTGTTGCTCTATTGAGCACCAAGGTTGAGTATATGGCTGTGTCTGCAGCCACCAAAGAAATTATCTGGCTCCACACACTTCTTTGTGAGTTAGATGCAGACTCGATGACCCTTCTGACTCCTCTCTTTGTTGACAATCAATCCACAATTGCACTGACAAGCAATGCTATGTTTCACAACTGCACCAAGCACATTGCTATTTGTCATCACTTCATATGCTGTAAAATCAGATAAAGGAGACCTGGGGGTATACCTGGGGTCTCCTAGAGCAGGAATAGTGGTCTCAGTTCGACCCAGGGAGCTGTTGCTTGATGGGAGAGTCAAAGATTGCAGTAAAGATGACTGGAAATGCACCCTAAACTCCAAAGAAATCGAGATTGACATCTAGTAAGAGGGAAAACAATAATCTGAGTCCTTCAGGCTCGGATTTCTGTCTGCTTTCATCTAGTAGTGACTCGTCTTCTTCTCTTTCTAAGTAAGTACAAAGTATTCGAAGTCGCACATGGCTTACATAAGCCACAATGCGACCAAACATTACTCAAAATGCTAAGTAAAAGGTAAACAGCAAGTATAGTAGCAAAAACTAAAGTAGAAACAATGAAATAAATGAAATTACCTAGTAGGGAGTTTACTCTCCCTACAATGTGAGAAGATCAAGGAGGGCGAAGTCATTGTCAAGTATATATCAACTACAGAGCAAGTAGCAGACATTCTTACCAAGGGACTCTCACGAGACAAGCACTGTACATTTTCCTCTGGTATGGGCATTATATTTTAAGTTCTGCTTTGATGAGTGGGCATGTTGGAGTTTGATGCTTTTACATTAGCATGTTTACCTATCATTGCACAGCCTTACATAATCTAGCCCATCATTTAGGTTGAACATTTTTCCCTTCATACCTCAGACTTCCTTTCATTAGTCTGAGGTAACTATCATTTCACTTGTTACAGTACAGTCTTTTTATTAACTGCTTGTAGTCTCCCTCTTACAGGTTAGATGACTACAATATAGACTTCCTTTCATTAGTCTGAGTCTCCCTCTTACAGGTCCAGACTGCCCTCACTTCAACAAGTAAGAGGACCTTCCTTATAGGTGTACCTCTGTCTTTCTACTAGAACAATAAAGACCAGTAACTCAGTACAAGAGAACACCATAGAATGGTATGGAACTATACCATCATGTGATCAGGTAATATCTAGCCATATAGCTGTCTAATATTTCAACAGCATACAGGGACCCCACATCACAAAAATGCTTAGGTCTTCCTGAGAAAGTAAGACCCAACCTTCAGACATACACAAGAAGCTGGAGAATCACTTATCTTGCAAGAAAGAGGATGACTCGTTCAATAGAGTCAGGCAATGACTTGTTTCTGCTGGTGGGGGGCTCTGCAGTGCATCATACATGCTGGGTATGGTCCAGAAGTGATCCTGAGATACAGAGATCAGTAGGTCCATGCCTGCTGCAGGTGGTGTGTTGAGGAAGGAGATGGGGGAAGCAAAGAACAGGTGCTGGTGATAAGGTTGTCACCCACGTGATCATGACTGTGACACTGTGAGTAGGGATGGACTTTGCAGAATTGAATGCACCTTCACAAAGTCACAGTACATAATGTTGCCATGATGAACTAGTCAATGTGATGTGGACACAGTGTGGTGTTCAATGCAGCTGCTGTTGTAGTGTCCAACCTGAGCAGTTCACATCCTACCTGATCTAATACTGTAATGGTAATTCGCAAGTCAACTGTGCACTTCTGGTAATGCATATATCCATTGATATGTATGGAAATGTTTGGTAGATATATTAGATAGTGGCTGGCAAGTGCCAGGTGTTAGTGTTGATCAATAGATACTTTGTTGTTGGCTCAGAGATCAACAAGATGCATGGAGGTTGTGTGATATTGACAGACTGTAAGATTGTGGTTGGTATTGCCTTAGATCACACCCATGAACTGTACCGTATGGTATTCACAGTGTGAAAATTTAAAGACAATTATGTCCTTAAAAAACTACTATGAAGTATATATACTAGGCATGCAGGCATGTGATACCAGGGTATCACATGCCTGTGAGTGATTACGAACTACCTTTTAGGGCATGTCCCCTACATCAGCAAAACTACAGTGCCTCAAAAAAGTGTCCCAATGTTGGGTCATTCTGGAAAGATCTGGCTGGTGTGAGGGAACTACTGAGAATCAGCTCATGGGCTTGCAGAGAGTATGGGAGTATTAGGTCTTGGCTTCACAATGACACCTTAGTCATGTGATCCTGTTGGCATGGAGGCAAGATATGATCATTTTAAAACAGCAACTCATTGGGACACTTTTTTGAGCATGTGTCCAATCTATGGTTTTGGGATTCAGTATGCCTTCCTTCTGTTTGTTTTGTTGCACAAACAAAGCCCTACTGTGTCACATGATCTGACAAGTGGTTTTAAAGTGTGTAAACAATGCCAAACATTGAATTTAGGCTGTTAAGCCTGAGTCCTTTGCCACAACCCTGAAATCATCTTTCTAGCCCATCAGGGCCAGTCTCTCAGGGGAATCTCAGTAAATTTCTGTACAAACCACAGTACCATCCTTATGACATATTCTAAACTCCATGAGTCTCTTTAGAATGCCACTGGAAGGCATCCATATGATAATTTCCCTACCTGTACCTGGGCTATCCTGCCACTCACCAGTACTGGGACAGCCAGAAATGTCAAGGAGATCAACTATCACTTCTGGATATGAAAAACAACCACATCCCTTCCTAATCCATGCACACATACCAGAAGGAAACTGACACAAAGGCTGGGGTGAAGCAAAGGCCTCCTTTTCAATCCAAGTGGCATATGTGAGTTGACTAGATTGTGCCCTGAGTTGATTTGTGCATGACTGGGCATGGGTCATTGGGTCATCAGTGACCAGGGGAAATATCCAGGGTCAGGTGCAAGGAAAATATCTGCACCCTTGTTGCTTAGTGGCCTATCCCTCCAATACACCTGGAGCATAAAGAAGGATTTTGCTCCACCCCAGTGTTTTTCTCAGTTTCCTTTTGGTACATGTGCATGGGTTGGGGAGGGATGGGGTTGATCTTCATATCCAGAAGCAATAGATTGACCTCCCGGACATTTCTGGCTGTCCTAGTACTGATGAGTGGCAAAACACATCAGCGAAACAGACCCCCTCTGTCCAGATCTGTGCAGGTCTGTACAGATCTGTACAGACCACAGACCCACAGACAGGTCCCCCTCTGTACAGACTTACCCCTGACTGTTTCAGTATACAGATTCCCACACTCAACTCAACATGTAATCAGCTAATAATTGAATTATATTATTTTAAAATTATTTTAATTACAATGGTACAGGGCTACATATCTAATCTACAAGGACTACATATCTATGCTAATGGGCACAGCCTCACAGGGGGCCCACCCCCCCCCTCTGGTGGATCATCAGAGGGAGGGACAATGACAATGATGAGGGGAGATGGTGGTGGTAGAGGAAAGAGTTGTGTTGCTGGAGTGAGGGGGTTTACAGTGAGTGAAAAAATGTGTGCAATGTTTGGCTGTTTTGTACTAAGTCCAGTGTAGCACCATGGGGCATGGGAATCCTGCTTAGCCTTGGTGATATAGGTGGTAGTGTTCACCCTTAGCTACAAAAGGTCCCAGGGTCATGTGATTTGGTGCAGTATTCATTGAGATATGTCAATTATCAAACAGATACACCATTGCACATGTTTATTCACTTTTGAAAAGTGAGGGGTATTTGGGAAATATCAGTACTTGGTATAGCCTCCTTTTGCTTTAAGCACTGCCTCAACCCTCCTAGGCATGCTTTCAATCAACTTCTGACACTCTTCAGCTGGTATATTGTTCCACTCCACCTGAGTCCTCTCCCACAACTCCAGTATTCCCTTGGGGGGGTGCTCATACTCCACAAGCCTCCTCTTGAGGTAACCCCAGGCATGTTCTATGGGGTTGAGGTCAGGGGACTGTGCAGGCCATACCATAGTCCTAAAATCCTGCTCCTCTAGCCACTCCTTGACCTGCTTGCAGGTGTGCTTGGGGTCATTGTCCTGCTGGAAGATGATGTCAGGAGGATGAAGACCATAATACTGAAGGGAATCTTGTAGTTCATCCTTCAAAATTTGGAGGTAAAGGTCTCCATCCATCCTACCATCAATCTTGGTGGCATACCCAACACCCTCCCAAGTCATACAGCCCCACATCATGAGAGACCCTCCTCCAAACTTCAGTGTCCCCTCTACTAGCCTATCATTCAGCTTCTCCCCTGGCTTTTTCCACACCCATTTGCACCCATCTGACCCCAGACGATTTATTTTAGTCTCATCAGACCATACCACCCTCTTCCAGTCCTCCAAAGTCCAATCTTTGTGAGCATAGGCAAAGTCTAACCTTGCCTTGTGATGCTTGGCAGAGAGGATAGGTCATTTTCACTTTACCACAACCTTCATACCAGTCTTTTTCAAGTGCTGGTGGACAGTATTTGGGTGGAGGGGCTGGTTGATGATATTGGTGAGAGTTTTGGTTACCTGGACAGCATTGTCTGCCTTCTGAGTTGAGATGAGGTGGATGGCATGGCAGACATTAGCAGGGGAAAGCTTGGATGGATGACCTCCAGTGGACTTTTGCAGGCTGGAACACTCCTTGGAACAAAGCCTAGAGATGGTAGAGCAATGTAGGCCAGTACTGGAGGCAATAGAGGAAGGAGAATGACCAGAATCAAGCATAGTCAGGATAGTATTCCTTTGGGTGGAGGAGATAGATCTCATGGTGGTAGAGGTTGGAAATAAAGAAGTGTGTGAACTTATTCAAACTCAGACATAATGTTCATATGTGTATCTTTGTTTGTAGGACCAAACAACCACAATTATCACTTCATTTGACTCAGATTTTACTGCCAGCTCAAAAGTGAATAAACATGTGCAATGGCATAGCTGTTTTATAATTGACATATCTCAATGACTACTGCACCAAATCACATGACCCTGGGACCTTTTGTAGCTAAGGGTGAACACTACCACCTATATCACCAAGACTAAGCAGGATTCCCATGCCCCATGGTGCTACACTGGACTTAGTACAAAACAGCCAAACATTGCACACATTTTTTCACTCACTGTATATACACCCCCACAAAAATTTCAATCGGAGTTTGAAATTGCCACAGTGCATTGGTGCAGACTCAGAAGTCGAAAAATCTACTATATGGAGTAATTGTACAGCCACAATGCCATAACAAAAGTTGTAGCCTATGATCACAGGACCATGGGAATATGCTTACCTTAGCAATATCTCCTTTTTTGGGCAAGATATTTGCAAAGTTCTGCCAGAGACCTGGCATGTCAAAAAATAAAAGTGGCTGTACAGTTATGATGTCATAACAAAAGTTGTAGTATGTGATGTCATGATCATGTCAGTATGATTATATTGTCAATATGTCCATTTTTGGATGAGATATGGGCGAATCAATGTTTACAAAGTTCAAACTCCGATTGAAATTGCTACAGCACATCAGTGCAGACTCAGAGAGTCATTGTACAGCCATGATGTCATAATGAAAGTTGTAGCCTATGATCACAGGACCATGGGAATATGATTACCTCAGCAATATCTCCTTTTTTGGGCAAGATATGGGCAAATTAATGATTTCATCTGTGGGTCTGTGGGTCTGTAGGGTCTGTACTTGCTCTGTGGAAAATCTGTACCATCTGTGGGTCTGTACTGCTTTGTGCCTCTGTACCAAACCTACTGTTTTGCTGATGTATGAAGTGTAGAAGAGTGTACCGATCAATTTGCCTTCATGTCTCTGTATGTTCTGCACTGTGTAATTGTGAATGATGGTATTCATCTGTCACCAGGGTAGCATTTGTCCATGCATCAATTATTGTTTATGTTCTTTTCTGTCCTGGTCTTGTTTCTGGTGACTGGGGTCAACCATGGACTACTCAATGATTCTTTACAGACTGGGGTGAGTATCAACTTGCAGATATGCAATGATGTCATTCATTGCTACAGCTGTCCTCTCTTACTTGGTGTACTGTCAAGATCCTCAATGTGATGATACAGTGAGCAACAAAAATGTTGCAATGTTTGCAACATTTTGATTGATTGAGGTATAACTTGGGATTAGATGTGGCTGTGCAGATGTGATAGGGGAAGCATTTGTAGCCCTTGGTCTTGGCTTTCCATTGGTGGTCTTTTCAAGGTCAGGGGTGTAGTGGCTGTGATGATATGAGCCAATTACTGAGGCCTGTGCATTGCAACATTTTTGTTGCTGACACCATAATGGAGGAAACCTATGGTGTGAAGGATATATTTGGAGGAGGAATGCCAGCTAGTGCTTACATAATATGTCACATGATCAATTAAGTGGTTTGTCAGTGAGCAAACAAACCCAAACATTGAATTTGAGTGATTTATCCTCTATCCTGTACCACAACCCAAGAAATCTCTTTTCTTGCTATTCTCTCAGGAAATCTTAGCAAGTTCTGGTGTTCATGGCATTACCATGAGTAGGGTGTGTTCTCAGCACCACCAGTCCCTTAAAAGGTTGCTAAAATTCATCCCAGCACTGTTTCCCCTGCCAATGCCTGAGGGATCCTGGCACTAATCAGCATTGGGAAAGGTGAAAATGGCAAGTAAGTTAGTCTGGCACTTCTGGGCATGAAGAATGAACTAATCCCCTCCCAATTGGTGCATGGAATAGCACCAGGTGGTGCTTTTTGAAGTCATATCATTCCCAATAATTCATCACAGAGGGTGTTGTATGTGGTGATAAGGTGTGATATTGCAGGCTCTCTTCATTTTATGGATGACTCCACATGTGACTGTAAATGATTGCCTACAACACATGTTATTTGACAATACAACCAGCAAGATTACCTTTTACTTACCATTGGCAGAGTTCCTGGATGACCCTTCTAAGTGCTGTCACACACCAAAGGTGTTTGGCAATGTGAGCATGGACCCAAAAGCTGAATGATGAAGAATGGAGAAGCCTAGCCCTAATGTGCAGAATGACTGGAATGCCTAGCAGTCATCCATTGCACAAGAGCCACCCTTAACATTAGGGAAGAAACTGCTCAAGCACTGAATGGAAAGTTTTCGAGTGCCAGTTTACAGCATTCTGATTTTTCGAATATCTCAGTCATTTCTAAAGATATCGATATCATTCCCACACTCACAGAAAGCTCTTGACCATGCCATTCTGCCTTCCAAATATGGTGATGATCCCCACCCTCCACGATTTTCTGCACCATTTCACCAATCCTCATCATAATGGCCACCTCTTGGACCATCTCTTCACTTGTGCCCTATGCTAGGGAGCATAACTATGAGTACTTGCCAGGAATCCCCACTAGCATTCACCCTGAAGCCTCCTGGTTCATCCCTCCCTCGTCCATGACCTCCCATCCTATTGCTTTGGGACAGTGAGTTCTCCTTGTCAGTCTGACATCAAGGAGGACTTTCTTTGGTCATCTCAGGTCTGTTATCAGGCTTGAAAAATCATATGTGGTTGTTTCAGTCTCTCCAGTTGAAGAAGCATATGGATCCTTTGTCCCTGTGCCCTGCAACATCTATATCTCAATATCATCCTTCATTCATCCAAAATTGCAACAGGTTCAATACCAATTACTGTCATCCAGTCTATCTGATCACATTCATGATGATTTTGAGACACTTCTCCCTGCTCTCATTGGAGAAGACGGCCCTTCCTCCTCCTCAAACCCTCCAGAACACTAGCTGCAGCTAATGCAGGTCACTTTACAGAGAGGAGGAGAGGGGGAATGTTGTGAAATCCTATGCCCTGACTACCCTGGAGACCCCCAAAGTTGGCCCCTGGCAGAAATCCCCACCATTCTTCATTTGGATGTGCAGCAAATCACCCTAATCCATCTAGATCTCAGATCTAGGAGTCAACTTGACTCATTTGCAGTCATGTCCCTTAATCAGCAGTGACCAGTGTGCTTACTCATTCCCCTTTTCACCATTATTCATCTGTTCCTTGATGACTTGTTCCATTTTCAAATTGATTAGTGATAATATTCATCATGCTTACTGGTTTTACTAGCCAATCACTTACTGTCCTTACTCATCCTTACAAAGCCTTACCAATCCTTTACCAATCCCCTTACCAATCACTTACAGATCACTTACAGAGTATTGCTCTATGTTTACCACAGGCTATGCAACTCTTTTGTATATAAAGTACCAATACATTGACAGCAATCAAGCAGCTACTAGCCTAGCTCACTTGCCTACTTATCAGCTCTGTATCACCATCATCAGCCTATTCATTGTCGCTTCTAAGCCCTTCATCATCATCTTCATTCTTGCAGTATTTGAGGCTCCATTAAGGGTCTATTTACTGTCATCATCATCATCTTACGTTGCTTCTAGGCTCAGAGCAGCCTACTATCTTCACTTTTTTCCATCTTCCCTTGCTCCCCCTTTGTCAGGAGCACCCATACCCTCTGCCCTAGCCCCTCTAGGTGCATGGAACCCCTCCCCATCTTTTTATTTTAACAGATCCCTCAAACCAAAGCCCATGTAGGAAAACCACCAACTCAGCATTTGTCTCTGTGTTGGGTTTTTGGTGTTTTTGCCATTGATCCACATGTTGACTCACAGTGCTCCAATTCAAACTTGCACTGCCTAAGGCACTCCCTGATTTGAACCTTCAATGCCTGTGCATTAGTTTGTGTTTGAAGCCACTTGTTGTACCTCAGGAGATATAGGTCAGTTTGTGCTGAGACTCCTAGTGCACTTTTTTTCTGTTGGAGAGCCTTAGTTGCCTTTGAGAGAAAACTTCTTGCTGCAGCACATTGCAAATCAAAGTCCATAATATCATTGACAAGTTCCATTTCCAGCTGATCCACATGGCTCTGGTAGTCCTGAACAGATTTTCCAAGGGAAAGTATATGTGCCAATAATTTAGCACCCTTGGTCTTTGACTGCCCTATGTGGTATTGTCAGCAATATGATGGAAAACATGAAGGATATGACTGATGGGGTAAGGGTTGAGTTTGTGAGTGTACCTGTGCAGCCCACTCCTCTTGAAGGGTCTTCATGTCAATATGCAATGCATGGAGGGACTCCAAAGCCACCATTTTCTTGCTTTTGCAGAGGGTCCACTTCTTGTTCAACCATTGGCCAAGAGCAGCAAAAGCTTTCCTGTCAAAGTGATGTATCTGGTTGTCATGAACAAATAGCCTCTGATGATACTAAGTAGGAATCAGCACCGGATTAAATTACAGGAAGATCAATGCTTACACCAGACACTCAGAGAGTGGGAATTAGCATCTTCAGAGAACTCCATAGATGCTCACACCCCTCACCATCTGACAAGCCAAAGCCTACACATTTACATGGGTGATATACTATCTGGCATGGCCACTGATAACCGTAAGCATGGAAAACAGAGATGCCAAACTTCAACCTGGAGAGTATCTCTTCATCAAGCAGCTTCCACTTGCGGCAACTGCACTCCAGTTGACAACCAATGTCATATAAGAGACCAACAGTTGTGGTTTTAGGCAGATGTTCAAAGAGATATTTCAATAGTACCAGAGCATAGTGTTGTTTTTCTCCTGCAGATGTCATATTGACTAGCCAGAGAACATGATCATGGCAACAAAGCAAAGCCATAAGCCCTGTACAGGTCTGCAAAAAAGTTGGTGCTTGCTTTCTTTTGCTTTTCATCTGCTGCATGGAAGGAGTCTCCACATCCATCCAACACAGACATAGGCACCCTCATCCCATCCTCAAAGCTGTCTCCTTGCAGTTTATGTGAAGAATCGTGGTGGCTAGGTGGAAGGGATCACTGTTTTTCAATGAAAAGTTCCATAGCCTTCACCTCTGATTCAGAAATGAATACAGTGCTGATAGGATTGGGAGGGTCATGGGTAGCAGAGTTCTGAGGATTCTTTGTTCACTTCTGGGTGAAACATGCATCCAAGCAAACAATGCAGTCAAGACTTCAACCATTTAAGGTAAGAATCAACCAGCAATAAGTTTGTCATTGGCTTACTCTTCCTGGTCAGCATTAGCCCTCTGGGGCCCACCTCCACCAAAACATAGGGGACAACAGGCACATAGGTAGTCACTTGGTTGAAGCCTGGCTCCTTGTTGCTCAGAGACTTGGGGGGAGTGAACTAGGCCAGTAATATGGTCCTCTGCATGTATTGTCAACACAGTATACCAATGATATGCATTGCTGAATCGTCGCTGGAGGTTATCCTGATTGCATGGTAAGCACCTCTTACATTGCTAATGATGGATATAGATGTGTTTAAACCACAAGCGGAAAACATGGAAGGGAGATGTATGGTACAGGAACATACATGGGGTGACAAATAATATAGTGGAAGTTTCATGAATGCAACATACCTTTGACTTTAGCTGGTACCCTTGGGCATCAAGAAAACTTTCAAGTGCTTCACACCAAGCAGTTGTGTTGGGTGTCAACCATACAAAGAGTCTCCTCATAAACTCCAATACACAAAGATCAACTGCAAGAGTGGGAGCAACAGGGGAGCATGCAAACAGGCCACACTCCATGAGGTGTATAGAGCTGGGGTTCAAGCACAGTAGCTTATCTCAACCTCCTCCAAACCTGGTTTGCATTAGCACAAAATGCATGTGCACAATGGTAGGGTGACATACGATTGAAGAAGAGACAGCATACAGTAAGTGGATGTACTACACAAGTGAGACATTGACTTTGATGGTCAACTGGGGAGTCTACCACCACCTGAAGACTTTCTGATGCCTGGAGGTACTGCAGATAGGGTTTGAGAAGTGCAGGGATAATATCTCATGACCACTGGTGCCATTGAATTTCTTGCTTCTGCAAGGCACTTGTACCTGAAGGGAGGCCAACCTCATATTAAACTGAAACTCATTCACATGATCAAAAATGTCAGGCTCACAAGTGGCTGGGTGGTGATGATGTTGTGGTGTAGCCCTTGGATCCTGAGCAAGATGCTGGTGACCCAGAAGGATGAAGACAGGCAAGGGTGCAGGGAGGTAAAGTCCTTTCATACAAGGTGGGTGGCAGTGTTGAGCTAATGGAGGTGGAACAAACAATGACCAAGATACTGAGACACAAAGTCAACAGTTTATATGCAGGACTCAAAGTCACCACAAAGGATCTGAGACACGAAGTTACCAGACTACAGGTCAGTGCAACAAGAGGGAATGGCTACACAGCTGAAATGAGAATTCAATGTCAGGATAACCAATGACACAGACAAGGATGTGATAAGCAGCAACAAGAACTGAGGGGTCCTTTAGGTCCTCAGAGGCGATTGCATTTCTACTATCAAGGAAGGGTGAGATTATCTGTGGAGTCCTGAATCTTTAAGATTCAATGACCAAAAGCATATTCACTGTATTCATTAATTATTTTTGGTGCTAAGACATAGTGATAGCACTAGACAAAACTGCAGGAAATGAGAGAGATTTAGACAAATTGAAATATGTGGGGGAGGGAGGGTTGCTGTCCAAGAAAATCAAATGCAGTTTGGACATAAAAATGGCATGCCAAAGAAAAAACCTTGTACACTTCCATATTGTCCCAACCTTTCAACTCAATAGGGGACTGCAAACATGCAGGAGCTCCAGGCCATGCAGACAGCAACTGACAAAAGTTGCTGAAATATGGCAGTGAGGTTGGCATGTCAGTAGTGCACAAACCTAACTCACATGGGTGGCATGGTAAAGACTCTGACCACATCACAGGGCCAGATGCACTGGGGAAGATGCCATAGAGGAGACTCTGGTGGGTTAACTGCTCTTCATTGGATGCAGTCCAATGATCAGGGATGAGGGCTCGATCGAGCATGTAGAGTTCATAGCAGAAGTTAAGTTCATACAGTTCCCACAGAAGGGACTGCATGAACGGGAGGGGGGGATCTGAAAGGGATGAAATTGGAACCTGTATAATACATGAATACAAAGACACAGAGGGAAGACCAAGGTAATACTCCCCTGCATTCCTTGCCAAGTAATATCCTGTGGTGCCCCTGCCAAACCCTGGGCCAAGTTAATAATAGCTTCCCCCAAAATATCCCACATGGCCAATTTTGTCAATGCAGTCTTTGTTGAGGGAAGGGGGTCAGTGTCAATGGTATTAAGGAAATCCCTCCACATCTGAGGGGACAGGAACCTCAATGGTGGGCCAATATCAACCTGACTAATCCAAAGTGGATGAGCAGACAGCCAGTTGAGGAGGTAAGTCTTCTTTCTCTCTGGTGTAGACACATTGACGAAGAGCATTGGCTTCAGGAAGCAATAGCCTGGGTCCACAACACCAGACTTGATTCTCTGCAAGTTGGTGTCAGCTTCCTGCCAGGCTGTCACAAATAGGATGTGAGGCTTCAGCATATCTGGAAGGTTGGGTTCCTCCCATTTTGACTGCCCAGCTGATGGCAATACTACAGAATGGTTAAAATCATGATATTAGATGTGTGATAACTAAATACCTTGAGAGGGGCCTGCAGAGGCTCTTTCCCTCACAGTCCTGGACTGCCTTCTGCTGGGCTGCTTCCCACTACTGGAAGATGGGTGCAACATGGAAGGATATGCAATAGGTAGGGGTTCAGGGGTATCAGCAAGGGTACCTTCATAACCACTGCATGTATGGTAGTGATGCAGGACATTGCTTGGCCCATGCCAAATGGAAGGGAAGGGCTTGGCAACACCATTTTCCACATACATAGCCCTGATGATCTCATCAGGGTATGTATGTCATACAGAATGCACCACATTCATAGTCAGAGAAATGTATGCTTCACTACGAACAAGCCAAACTGGTACCCCTGCAAAGTACAGGGCCTCACATACTTCTGTACTCTTAGTAAAACAGCCCATCCAGATCCCACTGATGCTCGGAGGATGTGATGGAGGATTCCTAAGGAGCAGGTGGACAAATTTGATATAGTCAAGCAGCACATGGATGTCAAGTAGCTTGCACTGAAGCTGGGCAACAAAAAAGATGAGGTCTTGGAAAGGAAGGGGATGGTGTCAAAGGCACATAACTTCATGCTTGGCCAAACATATGACGTGCAGTGCATCCTGACCAACAGGTCGGTCTTGCAGAGTGTGATGATGGCTGCACAAAGTCTGAAGCAGTCCTGAAAAGGCTGTGACCTTTGCAGTATGGAGTGTGCCTACTGTGAACCAGGAGCCAGTTGGAATAACAAAGTCATCAAGGGTTGGTGTGTACCATGCAGTATGAAGAGTGGGGATGGAACCCTTCCAAGGGATGCAAACAGAATATTCATATTGCTGCTCATGCATCTGTGGCCATTGAAAGCAGTCTACTACCCTGAAGCAACCATCAGCACAGCAACACATATCCTCCTCCTCAAATATGAATGGTTCTGGTACATAATCTACATTAGGGGACATTATTATGACATTCCCTTTGCATGCAACTGCCAGTGCATCAAGCAAGGAAAGTTTACCTGCAGATGTAAGTTCCTGAAGAAGAAAAGAAAAGAAAAAAATGGACATACAATCTCCAGCTTGAAGGAATGGTTTGAAACAAAATGATTTGAATGCCATAGAAAAAACAAAGGGGGATTTTGAAGGTTGAGGTTGTGCTGGCTGGAAAAAAGCATTAAGAAATAACAAGAAAGAGACAACCATGCTGTAGGGAGTCCATACTCCCTAGGGCTGAAATCATTGTCCTCACCCCCCTAGCCAGCCCCCGCAGGTCCACTGTCCCTCAGAATCTTTGCCACTGCTCCACTCTTGGCTATCTTGGCTAAGTCGAGCACTTCCTTCGCTTACTAATGCCACCGCCACCTAATCAGGAAGTAGCCCCTATTACCAACACTAACCACTGCAACAAGTCGCCACCTACCCCTATTCTTGACTCCACATGATGTCCAACCCCTGTCTTCATCAGTCTTCAGCCCTATGTGACTATTGTATATCACAGGTCTACTGACTGTCAGCAGTCCCCTCCGATGCTTGTGACATTGGCATCTCAGTCCTTATAGGCCCCACTCGAGTCTCCAATGCCTGCTGCTGCCAGTAGCACTGCCACACCACCCCAGACTGCTTCTCTTGCTCCTGCAGAGCTGGTCAGTGATCCATAGACTGTAGGCATGCTCTTCTTCACTGCTTCTCTTCCCTTTTGGCTTTTTTTTACCTCCTTTTCTCCCTTCCTTTCATACCTACAATCTGTAGTGCCTTACTTTGGCACTTTTCTTTTGAATTTTTCTTGACATATGGCAGTTCCAAAGTTCGTTGATTAATACCTTAGTGACAGCTCCTCCTATGCTACAAAACACCACTGTACTTAGGAGGAATATACCCACTTTTCTGGCATCACAATCTGTGTGTCTGAGAGTCATCCTGAGCCCCCAGAGTCGTTTTCAGAGTTTTCTTTGAGTCTCCTGAGCCCACTTTGAGTCCCTAGAGTTACCCATCAAGTTCTACTGATGATTTTGAGTCTCCCTGCATCTTAAAAATTCTGCCAGCCTTCCAAGTCATCCCTTTTGCATCTACCAATTTTTACTACAGTCTACAAGAGTCTACTATCGCCACTGACCGAGTTCCTAGCTTCCCAACACTGCCTTATCGACTAGAAAAATCCCTCTTTGCCTGTTTTGTGGCGGAATTTCGAGTTCTTCACTGCCTACACTTCCCAGACCCCAAGGAAAATTTCCCTGGCTCACCAGTTGCCTCCCCTCAGTCTCCTTCTGACTCATGACCCCTTGGGATGAGCCTAGGTATTTTCCTACAGCTTTCCCCTTCCCCCTCTTGCACTCTTGCAAGAAGAGTTGCCTACATCGTTTTGGAGCCCACCATGAGGGGTCTTCAGATCTGGAAAGGAGATCTCTCTGACCTACCCATCAAAGAACCGAACTAGAAGAGCTCTTAGAGCCCTTCCACAGACTTTCTATCTCATCTTCTGATTTATTTGTGCCATCTGCTGATCCCAGAGAAATTTCAGAGCTTCATTCATCAGACATCGAAATACTGCTTGAGGAATCCCTTCCCATATGAGATCCACCCTCTCCATCATTGCTCGATATTCCAGGCAGCTTTGACATCAACGAACCTTTTGTTCCACTGCCAGACTGCCAAGAACTATCGCCTTTAACCAATCTCTCATCCACTCCATCCCCATCAGCTTCGACCTTCACTGCCAAGCAGCTACTCATACCATCAGAATCAGTTTCCCTTTCCTGTAGTATATTCCCACCCCTAGTTCAAATCCCGCCACAGACTTCTGCCCCAGTTCTGGCTCCAGTTCAAAATCTCGTCTTACTGCCACCTACCTCGATACCAACCGCCATGTCTGCACCCACCACTCACCATGAAATGCCGCTCAGGGGCTCTAACAAAGCCCCTAAGTTCTCAGGCAAAACCGAAGATATCTGCACCTACTTCAAAGACATCGATCAGATCTGCACTGATGAGAAGCTTAAAATCAAATGGGCCATTTGTTATGCTGACTGCAACGAGTCTGAGCCCTGGTCATCCCTTGATTCAGCAACTAATGATGACTGGGACACCTTTGTGGCAGAGGTAATGAGCTTCTATCCAGGAGCTGACATTAAGGGCCACCAATATACTAAAGCCGACCTTGAAACTCCCCTTCACCACCAAGTTCAGAAACCTATGTCCTCCCTCGACGACCTTGGCAAATATGTCAGGGAATTCCCCTGCATCATTGCCCTTATCAACAAAAAGAAGAGGCTGACTGAGGACATCATCAATGAGAAATTCCTTGAGGGCTTCCCTCCCAGATTCTGCAACACTCTAGCCACTTGCCTCCAACTTAAAGATCTAGACCATGATGTCAATGACCCCTGGCCCTTTGACGAAGTCTACAAGCAAGCCACCTATCTACTAAGTGGTGCTTGTCGGAATATCACTCAAGTCAACAGTTCAGCTCTTTTCCCTGAGTCATATTCACAGCCATCTGCCCCACCAACCATCCTTAAACAAGAATATGTCCAAACCGCCAACCGGCAGCAGGCACCACTGCTTCGTCAGACCCTACCTCAAGAGCAACAGTTTCGCCACCCTTTTGATCCCTGCTGCTTCTTCTGTGGCAGCACCAATGGCCACAGGACCACTGAATGTGAACTGTGCCAAGAGTATGTCCACCAGGGGAAGTGTGTGCTGATAGGCAGTAAAGTTTTTATGAAGGATGGTTCTGACATCCCCAGGTCTGCCACTGGGCAGAATTTCAAAGAAAAGATCAACAACTTCCTAGCCCTTAAAGAATCCATCCTAGCGTCGGCAAATCTAGTCTCTGTCCAATCCCCAGGCACTGCTTTGTCATCTAGAGGCCGAGATACCCCTCCCCACCTCGTCAATACTATGTTCTTCAGCTCTGAAGACTCAGCAGAGTTTCAAGTCGAAGTTCACCCCTCATCTTATCTCATTGACCAGGAGATAGAAGATAATGCCAACAAAGAAGATAAGTGTGCCCTTGCCAGAGCTTATGCTCAGGTTGAGGAGTTCAAAAATGCTATCAAAAGGAAGAAACCTGCCCACTTCAATGGAGTGGAAATTCCAACTCATCGTCCTCGTAATGCCACACCTTCGAACCCTGCTCCAGTCAACAACACTGCCTCTACTTCCAAGAACCCAGCCTCGTCTAACAAAAATACTGCCAATCCACCATCTAGAAACAATGCTGCTGACTCTTCTAATGCTAAACTGCACTCTAACCCTACCCCCCAGTTTCGCTACTAAAGTGGTTTTGACAAAGCTGCAGCCACTAAGCGCCTTGTATCCCAAGTGTTAGGGGCCAAGATCGAAATTTTGACTCAAGATCTCCTCACAGTCAGCCCTGAAATCCACAAACAAATCAAAGAGATGGCTATGACGAAGAAGATTGCTATTGGCAGTCTCGAGACCATGTCGGACACATTGTCCTCGTTGACCTGGGTGTCCTATGAGCAATATCTTGTCAAAGATACTGAGGGAAAATGTGTCAGCTTAGCCACCACCCCTCTTCGTGCTGTCAATGGTATTCTGATGGATAAGCTTCAAGTGGAGTGCATCCTCAATAGTGGATGCCAGGTAGTAGCCCTTAGGCGCAAGTTGTGGGAGGCCTTGGGTGCCCCCTTATGTTCCAACATGTGCATGACCCTTGAAGTGGCTAACCAGTCTAAAGAGAGTACCCTAGGTGTCATAGAAAATGCCTTGTTGTGCATCGGCCTGGTAGAAGCTCACCTCCAAATTCAAGTCATAGACCGAGCCCCCTTCGACCTCTTGTTAGGCTGCCCATTCTTCTGCCTCCTCAGCAGCATCCTCCATGACTTCCCTGATGGTGAACAATCCCTCGAAATCCATGACCCCAACTTGGGGTGGCAATTACTAATACTGACTCGACCTCGCCACTGTCTATATAATCAACTGCACTTTGTCAACCCGGAGGATGAGGCAGAGTACTTCTCTCACCAAGAATACCACTGACAGTTAGAAGGAGGCGAACAGGGTTTTTAATGTTGGTCAATGACTCACCAGGGGTGCGAGGAGACCAGGAAGAAGTAGTATCCATGTGTTCCCTCTATGTTTCAGACCCCCCCCTCTTTGTCTTCAGATTTTACTTCATCTCTTCCAGCAGGCTCTAATGAGAATGCCACTGTGGCATTCCTTCTCGACTAATACCATCCCTAGTGCGCCTTCTCTCGATCCTTACAATTCTAGCTTTGTCTCTTCCAAAGATCCTTTCCTATTCTCTACCAGTACTACCATTTCACTGCTGACACTTTCAGTACTGCGATCTACCTTCAAATTCAATCCGGTCTATCATGTTTTAAAATACAAGCCTGTAGCGAAGAAGGTTTGGCCTATCCTGACTGCGATGCCTGTAGAATTTCAGGTTGACTGTTGGGAGGTTGGTGACCCTCTCACAGACCCTCCTGTACTACCATACCATCCCCCACCATTCATACCAGGCTCTAGATTCACAGCAGCACAGGCAGAAGAGCTCAACCTCGACCTGGCCAAGTTCCTCTGGCCTGCGGAATTAGAACTCGTTCGCTGGCTAGTTCGTACCCACGAGACCATCTTCACATGGGAGACCTCTGAACGAGGTACTTTCCGAGAAGACATGTTTCCCCCTCTCAAAATTCTGACACTGCTGCACAAACCTTGGGTCGAGCGCAATATCCCTATCCTGCCTGCTATATTTCGAGAAGTCATCCAAATTATCAAGGAGAAAATTGCCACTGGCATCTACGAGCCCTTGACTTCATCATACCGATCAAAGTGGTTCTGTGTTGTCAAGAAAGACGGAAAATCCCTGCGTCTTGTCCATGATTTGCAGCCACTAAATGCAATCTCTATACAGGATTCAGCTGTTCCCCCCTTCGTCGACTCAATTGCTGAAGCCTTCACTTGCCACTCTGTCTATGGCATCCTAGACCTCATGGTCAGCTATGACCACTGCACTATCCATGACAATTACCGTGATTTAACCACCTTCCAAACCCCTATTGGCACTCTATGACTCACCAAACTCCCTATGGGGTATACTAATGCCATCCAGATATTCCATGGTGACATTTGCTGGATCCTAAAAGACAAAATACCTGAAGTTACTATCCCCTTCATTGATGACTGCCCCATCAAGGGGCCTACATCCCACTACCAACAAACCAACAGTACCTTCGAAACAATCCCACAAAATGGTGGCATTCATCGTTTCATTTGGGAACATCTACAGAATACCAATCGCATCCTCCATCGTCTCCAACATGCTGGAGCCACTGTATCTGCCAAGAAGTGCATAATCGCCACCCCATCCATCGTGGTAGTTGGGCACAAGGTTTCATATGAGGGGAGAGTTCCTGATGAAACTAAAGTTCAGAAAATCAGAGACTGGCCTTACTGCACTAACATTACTGAAGTCAGGGACTTCTTAGGTCTATGCTCATATTGCCACATATTCATTAAAGACTTTGCCAAACATGCTTGTCCTCTTGTAGAGTTGACCAAGAAAGATGTCCCCTTTGAGTTTGGTGATGAACATCAAGTGGCAATGGAGTACCTCAAGACCACCATTGTCGCATCCCCAGCCCTTCGCTCGATCAACTATAATTCCACCTTACCAGTCATCCTCGCTGTCGACACCTCAAACATAGCAGTCGGTTATATACTCATGCAAGAGGACAAAGGTGGCAAAAGAAATCCTGTTCATTTCAGCTCAATCACCCTCAACAATCATGAGCAGCACTACAGCCAAGCCAAACTCGAACTGTTCAGTCTCTTTCAAGCCCTACACGATGTGCAGCTTTACATATTCAGTGTACGAAACCTGGTTGTCAAGGTGGACACCAGATACATTAAGGGTATGATTAACAAGCCTGATCTACAGCCTAATGCCACCATCAATCGGTGGATTGCAGGCATCCTGCTGTTTGACTTCAAACTTGTCCATGTACCCACTGCTAAGCACACTGCCCCTGATGGGCTGTCCAGAAGACCTAAAGCCAAAGAAGACCCTGAGGTTGATGAAGAAGAATATGAGGATTGGGTAGATGAGTGTGGGGCATTCACCATTGAGCTCGTGAATTGTCGAGAGCCAAAGTCTCACTTGCTATGTCCCCCAAAAATCCCACCATCAGAGTACTACTCACCTAATGCCCTACCCCAGGATGTAGCTATTTTTACCACCACCGAAATACCATGATCCGAGAAGGTGAGGCAGAGAGACAAGAGGCTGGAAGTTGTGAGGGAATTCTTAGAAATGAAGAAGCCACCAGATGGACTGGAGGAGAAGGAGTTAGAGGGCCTGGTGCAGCTGGCTACCCGATATTTCATCAAAGGTGGAGAGTTGTGGAGGAAGGAGCCTCAGGGTTGTCACCAGCTCGTTGTTTGCCACCACAAGTGCATCAGCATTATTCATCAAGCCCATGATGAACTGGGCCATAAGGGTATCTTCTCCACCTGCATACATTTACTGACTCAGTTCTGGTGGCCTATGCTTGAGCAGGATGTTTGCTGGTACATCAGGACATGCCATGAATGCCAAATTCACTGCCTCGACAGAATCCATATTCCCCCTGTTGTCGCAATTCCTGAACCTTTATTCTACAAAGCCTATGTCGACACCTTCGTAATGCCAAAGTCTAATGGCTACTGCTACATCACTCAAGCTCGATGCTTGCTCACCAGTTACCCTGAATGGGCCATGCTTCGATCCAAGACTGGCAAGTCAGTCAGCAAATTCTTATTCAAGCAAATCTTATTCTGATGGGGAGCTGTAGCTGAAATAGTCACCAACAATGGTGCCCCCTATGTGCTCGCTCTCGATTGGCTTTCGAAGATGTATGGCATTCAGCATATTTGTATCTCACCTTATAACTCGCAAGCAAATGGTATTGTAGAGCGGTGGCATTTCGATGTCAGAGAGGCAATGGTTAAGAGTTGTGATGGAGAGGCATTGAAATGGTCAGAAGTTGCACCAATGGTATTTTGGGCAGAAAGAGTCACCATCCACAAAGCTATGGGATTCTCTCCATATTATATGGCTCATGGTGTCCATCCTAGACTACCCTTCGACCTCGTTGAAGCAACATTCCTAGCACCCTATGAAGCCAAGTCCTATTCTACCACAGATCTCATTGCCAATTGAGCTCACCAATTACAAAAGTGGCCAGAAGATCTGCAGCTCATACACGATGGAGTCCTAAAATCCCGCTTCGCATCAGCCAAAGACTTTGTAGCTTGCTTCGAGAAAACTATACAGGACTATGACTTCGAACCTGGTACACTAGTCATTGTCAGAAATTCCCACATCGAAAAAGAGCTTGACCACAAAACCAAACCTCATTATCTAGGACCTATGGTAGTGGTGCACCAAACTAAAGGTGGCTCTTATATTCTTGCAGAGCTCGATGGAGCTATATCGAGATTCCACTTTGCCACCTTCCAACTATTCCCCTATTCCCATGCAACAAAACTCGCATCGAGGTCACCCATCTAGTGGGCCTCAACAATCCCACCATCAACTGACTCGAAGACAACTCCCTGCCCGACCCAGAGCTCAATGGTGGCCTTAGGGACACATCATGCTGCTTGTCATCAAAGCTTCCCAAGCCATAAGGGAATAGAGTAGGAAACATACCAGGGAAGAAATCAGGATTGTTGTACTCATCCACAGGGCATGACCCACAATATACCATCAAGTCAGGTTGAGATGAGTTTTTGGGGATGAGATTACAGAGAGCAGCAGCAGTGAATGTTTGACCACTGAGAGTATCACTTTCAGGATCACAAACACCCATTTTTTTGAGAAGCATGTCAGAATTTCTTGAAGTGTCTGTGCCACTATCAGACTGGTCAGCATGCAAGAGAGAAGCAGGATGGTCATCAAAACCTGCTGTTTCATCATCAAATACAGCCTTTGCATCCAATTCGTTGTCCTCAATCATGCAATCACACAAGCCAGGAAGAATGCCATCCTGTGGATATAAGTCAATGATTTCAGTGTCAACAGGGATATCAGCATACAAATGATTGTGATGCTTCAACCACAAGAGGAATGCCCAGACCTTCAATTTGCATACACAAAACATTGTTCCGAGCTGGGCAGGGTTAAATTTGCCAGGACCAACAAACACAACACTAAGAAACCCAGCAACATCAGCAGGTGTTCGTGGTAAGACACGAGCAGTGGATACCACATTCATATCATGGGCACATGTATTTCCATGAAATACCCTTGGTTGGGAAGGGTCAGATGACTGGAAAAGCCGGGTGACACGAGCAGTCATGTAGTATGTATATCGAACAAATCCTCTCTTCAACCCATGTGAGATCAAGGAATTGATCAGGCAACTACCCACAAAACAGACCATTAGCCAAAGCTAGGTGGGGTAGCTTGCCATGAGAAAGAGCAGTCATACACCCAGAGCAAATATTGAGGATTGCCAAGTCTTTACAATCCTGGAGAATGCCACATCTCTGAAGCAGAAGCCCATCAATAAGGGAATTTGAGTAGCTGAACTCAGTGGACAACGACTGAAGGACACATTTACAAATAATATATGGGTCCTTAACACTGCAAGCATTTCACTGTTTTTCTTCAGAAAACATGCTGAAAAAACAGAGGGAAGGGATACTCTTTTATTTTTGATGTTTGGAAAGAAAAAATGCAAAAATCATGTTTCATTTTCCCCCAGAGAACATGAATTGATGCTAGTTCCAGTTAGAGTAGAAGCTAATGGACACTACCATCAATCCATGTTTTTTGAACAAACATAAAATATTATTTTTGCATTTTTCCCTTTCAAACATGAGAAATAAAATAGTATCTCTTCCCTCCATTTTTTCAGCATGTTGTCTGAAGAAACATTGTGAAATGCTTGCTGTGTAAGGTGCAAACATTCAAGGCTGACCCTTGGAGCTTTTGAGCTGATGTCAACCTGCTTAACACTCTCATCATATTGGGAACATACTGCACACACAGGTGATTCTTTCCATTGAGAGGCATCATAATAGTGGTTGAGATGGTCAAGAACAATGTCAGAGGGGACAACATTAGGCCACTTATCATCATACACATCAGAGGCCTTTTTATTTTCTACCACCTTGTCCAGTTTGTGCCTGTGCCAAGCTTCCAGCTGCAGAGATATCTGTGCTTTCGATAAGCACAAAATGATGTTGTCCCCATATTCATATTGAAGGATGTGCAATGTAATGGACTCCTTCACCAGCTCATCAGGTAAGTAGTGAGGGTGATAAGCAAGAATGATATCGTACAACATTTCCACTGTGATGCTCTCAAGGTAATGGACACATTTGATTACATATTGACAAGTCCCATACATGTCTTCCACCATGAATGCAAGCTGATGGATGGCTGCTGATGTGTAAGGCGATGAATACATGTTGATATTGAGTCTACAGCCATAGTACAGAGAGCATTAATAAGAATATCAGGTGGCAAAGAAGCCCAAGAGACGGACCTGATGTTGGTCATGTCAGCAACATACACAGGAGGTGGAGGGATGCATAGCTTGACAGCAATGTTGTGTCCATACATGTGCTTGAAGTAGAGAGATATGAGGGAAAGACAGTCTCAACAACACTTGGGAACAAAGGGCTGCCAAACATACCAAACAAATGCCACCACTTCATCTTTTCTTCTCTAAGTTTCACCACCATTGCCACTATCCACTGCACCCCTCTGCAACATGTCCACAACCAAGGCCACCACTTCGACCAAGACCTTGACCAAGCCCAGATACCTCTCCCCCGATGCCTCACACGAGCTGATACCCAAGATGTGGCCCACTAATATGGAGAAACTAAGGTCCCTGATGAGGGAGGTTCCTGATGAGGTGGTTGCAGAAGACATGGCACGGGGGTGGATGGATGAGTACTATGAGGTATTGGTGAGTCGTTAATGCACTTCCAAGGTGTCTCGACTGTAGATGGGAGTATAGGACCACATTGAGGGGCTTCAGCAGTATGCCACCAATCTGAGCACTGAAGTACCTGACTACCCCAAGGAGACACAAGAAGCCATTGGGTCCAGCTTTTTAGAGTTAGTGCCCCTTTGGAAGTGATTCCCACAATGTGCTACAAAATCGAAACCCAAGCCAGCACCAGGAGGAGCCAGTGGTTCACAAGCAGGTGGTGAGACGATGAGGCAGTCTCAGTGGCAACTAGAGAAAGCTGCTGCTAGAGGAAACGAGGGTGACAAGGTATGTTCCACATGATGCCTCACTGAAACGAGTTGATCTGATGATTCTCTGTGATCCAGGACTTGCCAATGAGTGGGGGCAGTGCACCCATTGAAGCAGCTGCCACTGGCCTGGAAGAGAGTGCCACCCAGGGATCAGGTGGGGGTATGGAAGTGCCTACCCTCAGTATGCAAGTTGAGACTGAGGCTTGCAAATGGTGCATGAAACATGGGGTTGAGTGTGTTTGGAAGGACAGGGCAGCATGCATAGCATGTCACATCAGGAAGAAGAGGTGTGGTAAAGCTGGGAAGCCAGGCAGGAAGGTGAGTAGTACAAAAACCTCTCAAGTGACTTAGCAGTGACAGGGACACACAGCGAAAGAATCCTAATGCCCCCCTGGCATCATTGGCTTTGACGAGCAAAAGGGTGAGGACGATGTCTGTCCCCCCTCCCTTGTCTTCAGCTCCCCCAAAGGGCACTTTAAAGGTTCATCCTCGAGTCATTAGTCGAGCTGTACCAGCCACAGGTGCTGCTGCCTCCCTACCCAATCTTGACCTTCCCCTGACCACTCCTTCCATTTCTCAACCACCACCACCACCACCACTATTCCTCCCTTCAAGCCCTATGAACACACCAGTCCCCTCTACTTCGCAGACCAAGGTGGAACCTCAAGACAATCCTATGACATTTGCTGCCAGTCTCAGCAGCTTGTTGGACAAGGCTCCCAGCAGTGAATTTGAAGCTGATCGATCAGGGGATGAAGGTGATCCTGAGACTCCTCAGTTAAGTGTCCAGGGTGAAGACGATGTCGGTAGCTGTCCTCGTGGATCGGCCGAGGCACGGTGGACCCCATTTGGTGGTACTCCACACGCTGTTGCCCAATATGACACACGTCTCACAGCTGCCATCAGTACAGTAGAGTGGGCCGAGTCCATCATGGCCAAGCTTCATTCAGGAATGGGGCAACTAGGGCTCGTTATCCAGTGGGCTATGAGGGACATCCATCAGTTGCAAGAGTGGTGGCAAGATAACTTCGAGGATTGGTGGTAATTTCAGGGTCACATAGGGTAGTGCCTAGCATTGTATGTAGGCGTTGAAAGAGTGCATGTTGTCTGACCTGTTGGAACCAGCAGCAAAAAGCTATGTAAGACTAAGATAACAAAGTTGGCAAAACAGACATAAGTAGAGAGAGTCTGCAAGATCTTGGCAGTGAGTTATGTATATAACACAGAGAAACAAGAAGGAATGAGTGAGCAGTATATTTTTCTTTTCTTTCTTTTTTGGTTGTTTTTTGGTTGGCAGTGTTCTTTTAAGTAGACAGAGAAGTGAGTACAGTTACAAAGGCAGGTGACAGAAGAGAGAGAAGTAGATGTATTTTTCGGTTTTATAGGTTTTATGTTTGTGGCTTTTGTTTTCAGAATATTTGTATGAGTAGAGAGTCTGTAAAAGATAAACAAAAGAGATGAAAGGAAAACAGAGAGAAAATGAAACAGAAGGGCATAGTTACTCGTCTGACTCGTCACTCTCCTTTCAATTACAAGCATGTTACTCATTGAATTTGTCAGACTGTGGATTCAGGTATCATCACAACTACATGTTTGTCATATGGAATATTCTGCAGCGTCGCATTGCTCATCTTCACACTACTTTCTGTTCCTTGTGGTGATCTTCACCTCTTATCTTTGTTTCCTTTCTTCTAAATGGTCTCTTACCTACTACCATTCGATTCCCCATCTCATTTGCTACTTACTACTTCTTTTCCCAGCCTTCTAGGCCTATTCCTAGTGTTGTGGCGCATTAGCCACTCTTTGTTTACTGTTGTTTACCTAGAAGCGCACTTAGTATAGCTGAGTCCAGTGTTGAGACCTTTGGTTGCTCACACTGGACTCTAGGTACTGTGTACCCTCATATCTCTGTTCAATCTATGGTTGCTCACACTGGACTCTAGTCTGGTATTTTCCCAAGCTCCCTAGAGCTATTAGAGTTGATTAGGCGCCCCTTGGACGCCCCTAGCCTTCACTGTTGCTAACACTTTCACTTGCTGTAAATCCAATTTTCACACAGTTGCTCATAGCATTACACAGTTATCTCCAGAAACTCTCAATTGACTTGCTTCATGCCTCAAGATGGAACATAAGATCTCAGACTTGTGTGCTGATGAAAAAAATGCACTCAACTTGTTGAAACATGTCAATACCATTGCTGCATGTGTCCCAGGTTCTGAAGCTTCCAAGTTCTTGATCTGTACTGAAATCCGCAGCTATTTTGGTTACTTTGGTTTACCTCACCTGTTTTTCACATTCAATCCAAGTGTTGTACATAGCCCAATTTTTCAAGTAATGTATGGTGATCTCAATGTTGACTTGTTACAGCATTTTCCAAAACTTGTGTCTGCCCATGAACGTGCTATTTGGTTGGCTCATGACCCTGTTGCAGCAGCAAACTTCTGTACCTCATGGTGTCCTGAATGCTGAAGATGATGATGATTTTAATGGTGACATTGAACTGTTATGCATCTGCATTTCAACTGACAAGGATGGAAAGCTTGTTGAAACAAATCAGCTCCATCACTACCTTCACCATGCTGATACCCTCACCAAAATGAATTTCTATGATTTCTGTCACTGCATTGAGTTACAACTGAAGCAAAGAAGTTGAAACTAAAGAACACTCACAAGTCAAGATTGGGTGTTCAGCAATGCCATGGACTCAGAGCTGGCCATCCTTTACATACAACACATGAGCTACTAGAACACACAAATGAAGATTGTGGAGAAATGAAACAAGAACTTGTCCCATGTGTGGTTGGCATGTCCATTCCATGATCAAGTCATGAGCAAGCATGGGCACTTTTCACTCTATTGCATTTCAAACCTTTTAGTTGTGATGATCCATTGTTCATGCCTGGTGAGAACATGGTAGATGTCCAGAAATGTTACACTTTTTCTCACCATAGTCATACCATAATGGAAAACTGGGAGGCTGTGCATGAATGTGAAGATGAACATGAGACTGAAAGACTGCACAGGCAAGTCAGACAAATGGATATATCTAAGGAAGCAACATCCAAAATGGTACCTGATGATCTCAACATAATGCCTGCTCTCAATGCAACTACATGGTCCAAAGAAGAGTTTCAACTTCATCAGATTTCACTGCTATTATCAGAGGCAGGTTGGTTGCATCTACTTGCCACCACTGCAGAAAAAAATGGTCCAGTTTTCAGTGCTGAAACCAACTCAAGTGCTGGGAATGCTGCAAACAGTATTGACTTACCTGAATTCACTGCAGCTCATTTAGCTAGATGGAAAGCTGAGATCGAATCACAAGAATGCACCATAGCAAGTGCACAGCAGAATGCCTTAAATCCTGATCAGCAGATTGACATGCACAATAAAGTGAGTGATACCAATGCCAACAAATCCACGAGCTTTCATGATCATGATCTTCCCCCTGCTGCAATGGTTCATAGAGAGCAATGCCCTTCTTAGTCCTAGTATGTACACATACTTGGCTTTTTGGTCAGTTGTGCATTTCTGATGCCCCCAAGAGCTGCACCCCAGACTCACAAAGCCCAGACATCGAACATTTCACAGAGAGTTCAAGGTACCACTTTTCCTGCTTGACTGTGTACATACTGCACTGTCTTCTCCACTTGGCAGGTGCCTGGATCTTGGAGATCCACCATTTGCCCGACCCAGATGGCCACTATGCCAGGTTGCTCAATGCTCACCCTGACCTTGCTGAATCACAAGTAGTTTCACCAGATGTTCGTGACAGGCAGGGTATACTCATCACCCCTGGTGAGTATGATTCGAAAATCATGTATGAAGACTATGTTGAGGTGGAGGTAATCCTTAAGTTGTATGTACCCCCATCTTTCTGTCTTTGTCTTAACTGATGTAGGGTAAATGTGCAGATGGAATATCCAGCCAACTACAAGGTCAAACAACCAAAACAGGTCTCGCATATATCATGATTCTAAAAAGCATGAAACTCTTACCATATCATTTGTACACACAAGCCAACTTGTTGAAGGCCATTTCCCCAAGCAAAGGTAAAAGGAGGTCCAAAGATGATGACGATATCTTTTCCCAGTTGTCCCCTACTAAAAAGCCTCTTCTCCTCAATAATGAGAAGGAAATCGACTTTGAGGTGGTCTAAACAAAGTGTCTCTGTGATGATAACTTTTTTCTTTTTGTTTTTTCCTTTTTCAAAATACATTCATAGTAGTGACAATGGTATATGTCCTCCACTGTATCCTTCTATGCAAGTGCAAGCTATTGATATTTCCCTCGTGTGATGACCTTACATACATGAGCAGTACTTTACCAGAGTTGGGGACTGGCAACTCCATGTGCCCCTACAATATTGAGTTCCATGGTCAGGATCCGCATTTTTTGACAAGTGGTATATCTGGCACAATCCACAACTTTGGGCAAATCTAGCTGCAATGGGTGATTCGTCAGCTTCATACCAGCTCCTCTATACCTCTGAAATCTGAGGGCTGGGCTTGTACAAGGGGGCAGCACATGAGCTGAACCTGATGCCCTCTCCTGTACCTCTGCCATGACCATTGGCCAGCCTTCAGCCATTGTTGCTCTCTGTTGGCCTGTGTCAGCCAACCCTCAGCCAACATTGGCCTATCTTCACTTGTGTCCCCTGGCCTCTGTGAGTGTTGGAGATCATTGGAGAAGGCCTGAACTTAACATCGATGTATTGTACTGTATATACAAAAGAGTAGCATAGCCTGTGGTAAACATAGAGCAATACTTTGTCATGGGTTCATAAGTGATTGGTGAAGGGATTGGTGAAGGATTGGTAAGGCTTGGTAAGGCTTGGTAAGAATGAGTAAGGTCAGTAAGTGATTGGTAAACAAAATTGGTAAGCATGACAAAGATTATCACTAATCTATTTGAAATGGGATGAATCATCAAAGGAATGGGGGAATAATGCAAAAGGGGAATGAGTAAGCACACTGGTCACTGCTGATTAAGGGATATGACTGCAAATGAGTTGAGGTGACTCCTAGATCTGAGATCTAGATGGATTGGGGTGATTTGCTGCATGTCCAAATGAAGAATGGTGGGGATTTCTGCCAGGGGCCAATTTTGGGGGTCTCCAGGGTAGTCAGGGCATAGGATTTTGCAACTTTCCCCCTTTCCTCCTCTCTGTAAAGTGACCTGCATTAACTGCAGCTAGTGTTCTGGAGGGTTTGAGGAGGAGGAGGGGCCATCTTCTCCAATGAGAGCAGGGAGAAGTGTCTCAAAATCATCATGAATGTGATCAGATAGAGTGGATGATAGTAATTGGTACTGAACCTGTCGCAATTTTGGAAGAATGAAGGATGAGATTGAGAGATAGATGTTGCAGGGCATGGGAATGAAGGATCCATATGCTGCTTCAACTGGAGAGACCAAAACAACCACATATGATTTTTCAAGCCTGCAACAGATCTGAGATGACCATAGAAAGTCTTCCTTGATAATAGACTGACAAGGACAATGTGCTGTCCCAAAGCGATAGGATGGGAGGTCATGGACAAGGGAAGGATGAACCAGGAGGCTTCAGGGTGAATGCTAGTGGGGATTCCTGGCAAATACTCATAGTTATTCTCCCTAGCATAGGGCACAAGTGAAGAGATGGTTGAAGAGGTGGCCATTATGATGAGGATTGGCAAAATGGGTGTTTGTTGGCAGAAATGATGCAGAAACTCATGGAGGGTGAGGATCATCACCATATATGGAGGGCAGAATGGCATGGTCAAGAGCTTTCTTTGAGTGTGGGAATGATGTTGATATCTATAGAAATGACTGAGATATTCAAAAAGTTGGAATGCTGTAAACGGACACTTGAAAATTTTATTTGGTGCTTGAGCAGTTTCTTCCCTAGTGTTAAGGGTGGTTCTTGTGTGATGGATGACTGCTAGACATTCCAGTCATTCTGCACATTAGGGCTAGGCTTCTCTGTTCTTCATCATTCAGCTTTTGGGTCCATGCTCACATCACCAAACACCTTTGGTGCATGACACCAGAATACTATAGGGTTCAAGAGATATGAAAGGCTTTAGAGAATTAGGGTTCAAAAGAGCAGATGCATTGAGGCATGCCTCCATGGGTGCACAGTTGGTGTCAATGCAACTCCCAGGCTGTGCAGAGTTCTGAGAGCTGTGCTCTATTTTTTTGCCTTGATGGAGGCAGTCAGTTTGGCTTCCAACTTGGTTGCCATAGATGCATGGACTTTAGCCACACAAGAGGTGGACCTAGGACACTCCTTGGCCTTGTGTCCAGCATTTCTGCAGAACATACAGAGGTTCATATCAAAATGCCTCTTGCTTTTGGCTGGAGTTTGCTTCCCATCCTTTCTGAGTTTGTTGGACAGGCCAGAAGTTTGTCTGGAGGTTTGTTGGTTTGAAGTATTAGAGGTTGAGGTAGATGGAGTGGGGGGGTATTGGTACTAGCTGAGGTATTCCCACTGGATTTCTGTTTATCTCCTTTGCTATTGGAGTTAGCTTTGTTGCTGCATCAGCAAAACAGTAGGTTTGGTGCAGAGGCACAGAGCAGCACAGACCCACAGATGGTACAGATTTTCCACAGAGCAAGTACAGACCCTACAGACCCACAGATGAAATCATTAATTTGCCCATATCTCGCCCAAAAAAGCAGATATTGCTGAGGTAATCATATTCCCATGGTCCTGTGATCATAGGCTACAACTTTCATTATGACATCGTGGCTGTACAATTACTCCATATAGTATATTTTTTGACTTCCAAGTCTGCACCAATGTGCTGTGGCAATTTCAAGCTCCAATTGAAATTTGTGGGGGGGTGTATATAAACCCACTCACTCCAGCAACACAACTCTTTCCTCTACCACCACCATCTCCCCTTGTCATCGTCATTGTCCCTCCCTTTGATGATCCACAACAGGGGGGGGGTGGCAGAGGGAGGGGGGTGGGCCCCCTGTGAGGCTGTGCCCATTAGCATAGATATGTAGTCCTTGTAGATTAGATATGTAGCCCTGTACCATTGTAATTAAAATGACTATTAGCTAATTACATGTTAAGTTGAGTGTGGGAATCTGTATACTGACACAGTCAGGGGTAAGTCTGTACAGAAATGAGAATCTGTACAGATCTGTACAGAGGGGGACCTGTCTGTGGGTCTGTGGTCTGTACAGATCTGGACAGAGGGGGTCTGTTTTGCTGATGACTAGGCTAAACTCAGTAACTTCATATGAAAGACAAACCTTTGTACTGTCAGAGGCAAACTCCAAGTCATCCTCAGAGGACTTTGAGGGATGGGGCAACCTTTCGATGTGTTGCATATCTACAAAGATCTTGACTATGGCCAGCTTTTCTTGAGATATTTTTTTTACCATCTCTCTGTAATCAGTAGCATTGTTGACATCGATTGTGTCAGATGCCTGTTGTCTACCAGAGCACTTAGTAGTGGTTAGTGCGACCATGAAAAAAGACATACCCTTTTGCCTTGGGTGGAACATATTTCAGGGGGAAGTGCTTCTTCTCTGTGACTTCATAGCTTTCCAGACTATGCTTGAGGAGTATGGCTTGCAGAAAGTCGAGGTAGTTGGAGTTGTTGGCGACGAACAGTAGCTCCTTCATTTTGGTCGACTTTTCCTCTTTTGATGTTGTCTTCCCTCTGGCAGAAGTTTTCCTGATCTTCGAGTAGACAGTAAGAAAGATAGAAAAAGATTGTGGAGGGTCATCACCCTCTGGAGATGGGGACAACATGGTGATGTGAAGTAGAAACAATTCAGTATTGCTAATGACTACAAATTCTAACTAGGGCTACCTCTGGGGTCCTCACTGGCAAACCCTGCCATGCGAGTTTTGATTTTTGGATTTCCCCTGAACTTTTGAAAACAGCTGTAATTAGAGTATATACTTTCCTCTGATCACTTTTTCACTATTTCACATGCACTGACTTTACTGGTCATGTGTTTCTTTTTATTACTCCATCTCTTTCTTCTTCTTTTCTTTAACACTCACAATGTTCTTGTAGTTTACAATGACCCACTGCAATCACCATCACAAAGCACCCCTGAGCCCACAAGGCTCTATTAGTCCCAACCCCTTGAGGTCTGCATTGCCTCAGTGAGGCAGATCTCCTGCATGTTCAAACATGTACTCTGATGGTTCACCATCATGTTCTCATTCTTACTCCCCATCCCCCATCAACCAATGCAGTTTGCATATGGTCAGTAGTGGCCAGAAGCAGCCACAATCCCCTTCCACTTCATGCTCACCATCCCTCAAGTGTGAACACTGCAGGGACAAATGTCACTGCCCATACTGGGAGTGCCATCCCCAATTCCCTTTCTTGCACCATCACAGTGCTTGTGAAACCTGCATGTCATACACGCTTCATCTCTCACAAGGCATGGCCTTGTCCAATGCAGGCATCATGCCTGCTATTGTCAACCTCACTGACAAGACTGCATGTCTCGTCAAATGTACTCCCTACAATGAGTTACATTGTCATATCAGTCATCTCAAGTGAGAGCTCAAAGATACATCATATGACCTTTGTCATGCCCTTTGCAAGGTTGTTGATCTTTGACATGCCCCCACCCCCACCATCCCTGCTCCCACTACAGTTGAGCAAGCTGTGTGTGACTTGGAACACACTTGTATTGCCTCCCTAGGAGGAGGCATTTATGATTATGAACAGGAGGCTGGTCCCTCCAGGGTTGCTCCCCCACCAGCTGCACCACCCTCCTCTTCTTCACAGGGGAGGGCACAGGCTAAACCTGCATTGCAGGTTGAACCTTAGGGTCTGTACTTGCTCTGTGGAAAATCTGTACCATCTGTGGGTCTGTACTGCTCTGTGCCTCTGTACCAAACCTACTGTTTTGCTGATGTACATCTATGATTACAGGGAAAATATGGCCATGTCAAAAAAGTTGATCTCAACAATTGCCTTGCATGATGGCAATTGAAGCTTCAGAAAGTGTTCAAGAACAAGCAGGATGAAGGGCTCACCTATGTTGGCCTGCTTGGGTCAATCCCTCTGATGCTGGCCATGGTTTGTGACTGGTGTCTGGTGCTGGTAAGGTTTTTATTGGCATGTCTTTGCATAAACTCACATTCGTGTCACTAGGAGGATGGTCAGGTGACTATCACTACCCCACCAAACATCGAATCATTCAATATTGCCAACAAAGCCCCCATCCTCCATCTGATGTGCAAGGCTGCCACGCAAGCAGCACAACCTGCATCTCCTGCAGCTGCAGATCTCAACTCTCTGACTTCGGCCATCTTGTTATGGACGCTTGCACAGTTTGACTCCAGCCTTCATCCACCGACTTTGCCTGCCAGCCCTATGCCACAGACTCCTGCTCAGAATCGAGTGAAAGATGGGGACAATAGATCATTGCCACCAGTTCCCTCCCCCAGTAAATTAGTCCACTATCTCGAGTTTGCTGAATCACTGCAAGCATTTCACAATTTTTTAACTAAAAACATTCAGAAAAAAGAAAAGAAACTGATACTCTTTAATTTGGGATGTCTTTGTGAAAATTTTTTAAAAAACATGAAGGATTTTTATTGTCTATTATGCTTCCCCAAATGGTATGTAATCATGTGAAATTATTGTATATAAAATTATTATGGATTTTTTCCACCATATTTTTCAGTAGAACATGTGTTAAACATTGTAAATATTTCTCAAATACATGTCACATGTTTTGTGGTTTAATAATCTGCTGATTTTGTACAGAAAAGTTTAAAAAATATGGATTATTTATGTAGCCAAAGTATTGTATTGGAAATGACGAGTTGTATGCTAAAGTTCATGTGAAAAACATTATGTCTTGTTCATCATCAAACATTGCAATATGCAAACAAATATATTTGCATCAAAAATCAAATCAAAAATACAGTCTTTTCACATTAAAATCATCTATTCAAACATTGAAAATTCTTCCTGTAAGAGATATTCAGTATATTATTACAAGACAGTTCACATCCTGGGCCTCAATGCATAATGGTTGCTTCTGAAGCCCCCTTTTTCTTCCTGTAACCTATGGACACTTTGTATGCGTGCAAACATGAGGTATATATCTAAAACTCACCTCAAAACTGTCCCTTCTGCGATGCTCATGCTGAGATGCATCGCAATCGCACTGCGCTTCCCATATGGGTCATATTGCGACTATCACTAGTCGTAGACAAATGACAAGGCATCTGGATGGTTCCTATGAAAAGCAGTTAGACAGAAGTAATATGGTGGTGATAAATCATAAAAGAGTGGTAACAATCAATGCCCGAACATACCAGACAAAGAGAATACCACAAAGCACCGCTCATGATCAGCGGATGCATGTGCACACCCGTGCAGGCTGCAGTATGACATCGGCACCAGAAGACCAGAATGATGCGTGGCAATGACTGGTGACAAGAACCTATTTAGAATCGCAGTCAGGACAGCGGTGTGAAATGTGAAGAGTGGCGAACAATGACGAAATCGATGTCTTTGTATTCGAGTGGACAGTGAGGAGGCACTGGTGGAAACGGGGCTGGTTGAATCTGAGGTGTCAAGAAAGGGTCCGAGAGATGGCAAAGGCGATTCGAAGTGTACTCGTTCTGTTTGTGCTGCATGTGGGCCCATATGGGTCATCCTGCGACTATCGCTAGTTGTACCTGTAAGGGCAGTATCCACCGTTCAAAAGACCATGCTCAGCTTTGACAGCCATAGAAGATGTGAGTGAACAATATCCTTGACTGGTCTCACGGTGTCTCACAAGGATGAGGCAGAACGGTACATCCATGGCTCGTTGGCGATCTTCCATCTTGCACCACAGGATTACCATCGGTTCCATGTACCAGTCGACAGAATGATTGGGAAGATGATGGATATTCTGGGGAGTATTATACTGTTAATGTATGTCATCGCCCTTTTTTGCCATTTGTCTTCCCTTCTGCCAATCCAAACTGATGTTAAAATTGATCATACAGGCCACAAGCTATCTGGAGCGCGCTGGGCGTGTACGGTGAGAATGTGCGAAAGATTATACCCATAGATAGTCCCCACTTCGGGTGTGTTTGGGCAGTGTGTGTGGGTGCGATGATGGTAGGGAGCATCTGTATGGTGGTGCACGAGGGACAGAGGGTGTCGAGGGGGGATGAATTAGGATATGTTGCATTCGGTGAGTGCTGTATATTTACCGTCGTGATGTCTGACTAACGTCATTGGTACAGTGGGTTCGATGATTGTCATGCTATTGGAGAAGGGGATGGTGGAGTGGGACGAAGATCTACTAATTGATGGTCGTGCCTCGCTGGAGAGGCTTGCCCGTGTGGGGATGGGCATTGCGGGACGGTGCAGAAACCGATTTGCGAAAGGGAATTATATCAGACCATAAGGGTGAGCCTGAAAAGTGTATGATGTACCCTTGGATATAACTTGCTGCTACTCAGTCCAGGTACATACCAACCGGAACATAACCATCCTTCACTGGCAGACAGCTTGCACAATATTTAAGACGGGCTCGAACACTACATATTACTTTCATCATTAGCAGCTACTCGGCATGCAGCGGTCGGACATGCTGTCAAAACGATCCCGGTATCTTTGTTCGAACGTAGAGATTTGCTGATTGCATAGAAATATGCAGAGTTACAACGTTGAAGCAGGTTTTCGTCGACTGCCGACACGCTACTTAGGCAACATTAGAAGTAGCATACGCAGTAAAATGCTTCAACCTCACAGCCGCAGTTCCTCGAGTATGAGTGCTCCCTGTGCTGGATGCTCGTGCAGATGAAAACTATTGAATTCGATCACTTTAGTGACTTCTTTGGGGGTATCGAACGACCTACTTGGCAACCAAAGGACCGCACTATCAACCACTTCCATCTCTCGGACCTGGACATCAGGGAAGGGGCTTGTTGTGATGGACGACTGCGAAAATGACAGTCAAACTTGATCGGCCGTCACAGATGCCTGCAGCACAGAAATGCGTCGGGTTCGAGCGGGAAAAGAAATGATGGGGGAGCAACCTACCGAGGTTGAGACAGAACATAGTCTCGGACAACGGCAGGGCATCGGTCTGGTTCGAACGGGAGAAACTAGGTTATCGACACCGATAGCAGGGTGGAACCCATTGCATTTGTTGTGCTGTGAAAGATTAGTGATGAGAAATCTGCATTGTACAGGGTACCGACCGTGCACTGCGGACAGTCTACAACAGTGACAGGAGTAAATCGTACAAAATTGACAGCAAGTCAAGATGAAGTGCTATTATGTAAGCTTGTGTCTCTATGTGAATTTTCGGGTCCTACTACACTACGTCTACCACACCCACACACCCCATGAAGTTTGAACCCATGCAGTGCTGCTTTCAGCGCAAGGGCATCTGGAATTCAGGTGCGTTCCCTTCCATGAGCACGGGGCCAGTGCTGACGCTGATGTGGCTGTGTTGCGGTTTGTATAGATCTTGGTTGATATGATGTATCTGTCATCTCATTTGGAGTGATGAAACTGCATTCAACTATGGGTTTCTCTTCTCTCTGCCTTCCGCTCTCCAAGTCAAGGAGTCTGCTGCATTCGAACCCGATTACTATGCATGACCAAACTGTACTTGAAATTGTCCGTTTGGTACAGGCGAAGGGAGGAGTTCACAGAATGCTGCGATTTGTGGGTGCGGTCGTATTTTGGCTGGATACTTGAGGAGGGGATTATGGATGGCCTGGAGCTGTGCATCCACATGCGCATATTTAGAGGTAAGCTCCGCATCCTATGTGATTCGCAGTTGAGTTGTTTGCACATATCGCTCAGGCAGATTCTGATAATCCTTGCTGATCATGCTACCAGGTATGCATCTCGTATGTGCCAAGTCTGTGTGCTGCTGGCCACGAGAGATGGTTGGACACCTGGCTGCAATTCACAAATCTCGACCCAACATAGTGATTCGCATGGTTTAAACTACCCATAGATGCTTTCGAAAATATCAGGCTGTTAAAGCTCTGCAGCCATCATTTGCAGATAACCCACCAATGTCAGGATATCAAAAATCGTGCTGTCACCACAGTGGAATCGCTTGGCCAAGAAGCCATTCGCAGTTCCACACCCATAGCCGTTCATGGGGTACAGCTCTCCCCACCAGCTGCCCCAGTCGTACCTCATCCCAGTCGTGGTTACCGTCCAAAGCAATTATTGATAGTGCTGGAAAGCATGCCTAGGTCAGTCCATGTGTCTCCCCAGCCTGTGACTACTACTTTGTTCTGTATCCATTGATAGGTCCGTACGATCTCATGAAGGCCAACATTGGTAGCAAGAGTAGCAAAGGCAGGAAGGGTAGTGTGAGTCAGGGATGGGTCCAGAGGCAAGTCTTCTATTACCCTTCTATGTCTGGCACTTGCATCTGCCACGAAATACTATGCACGACCCCGCCCTCGGAAGCTCTCAACTATACTTGAAATCGTCCGTTTGGTATAGGCGAAGGGAGGAGTTCACAGAATGCTGTGATTGGTGGATGCAGAACGTTGGTGAGACTGTCGGTAAGGCTTAAGACGACGGAACCCATATTTTGGCTAGATACTTGAGGAGGGGATTGCACATGGCTTGGAGCTGTGCGCCCAACATTTAGAGGCAAGCTCCTATGTGATTTGCAGCTGAGTCGTTTGCACATAACACTCAGGTAGATTCTGATAATTCTTGCTAATCACGCTACCAGGTATGCATCTCATACGTGCCAAGTCTGTGGACTGCTCGCCACGAGAGATGGTTGGATACCCAGTTGCAATTCACAAATCTCAAGCCAACATGGTGATTCGCATGGTTTAACACTGGCCATTCTTTCTGGTGCTTTGTATCGCTCCCCCTTCAATACAGGTCACTCCACTCTGTCACGCGCTTGCAAATACACCTCTGTTTTCGTGTACACTTTCAAGTCGTGCGAGGTCAGCTCCCTCCTCTGTAGTTTTTCCGTGCCACTTGTTTGAATACAGAACAGACAGTCCATGTCGTCGGCAACACAGATGATGAAGAAGCATTCACCGCAGTAAGTTGAGCTGAGATACATTAATGCTGCGGAGTAATTGGTTTTCGTCAGAAGCCCAAGCATGGCTACTCCCTGGTGTGCTCTTAGCAATTGTCAACTCTGTCCATTCCCTTGAGTCCCACTCGCCTTACCGCTTCTGTTCCCATCCTGATTGTAGGTCCGAACGTTGCTTGTATGTGGCCCTCTGTGCAGGATTACAATCATATGTTGGACATTTTGGGGGAAGCAACAAGGTGAACTTGTAATAATATACTGAATATTTCTTACAGGAAGAATTTTCAATGTTTGAATAGATGATTTTAAAGTGAAAAGATTATATTTTTGATTTGATTTTGGATGCAAATATATTTGTTTGCAAATTGCATGTTTGACAACAAAAAAGACATAATGTTTTTCACATGAACTTTAGCATACAACTCATCATTTCCAATACAATACTTTGGCTGCATAAATAATCCTTATTTTCTAAACTTTCCTGTAGGAAATCAGCAGATTATTAAACCACAAAACATGTGACATGTATTTGAGAAATATTTACAATGTTTAACACATGTTCTACTGAAAAATATGGTGGAAAAAATCCATAATAATTTTATATGCAATAATTTCACATGATTACATACCATTTGGGGAAGCATAATAGACAATAAAAATCCTTCATATTTTTTCCTTAATTTTCACAAAGACATCCCAAATTAAAGAGTATCAGTTTCTTTTCTTTTTTCTGAATGTTTTTAGTTAAAAAATTGTGAAATGCTTGCAGTGAATCTCATCTCAGTGTCTGCCATGCAATGTCATACAAGTCCACTCTAGAACTGCACAGAATTGGTCCTGACATCCTTCCAGATGTCAGTGACAAATTATTAGCTGACCTTGGCCTCTCGGCAGGCAATGCAATCCACCTGAAGAAAGGTAGCACTGCTTGGTGGAACAGACCCGATGCAAAGTGAAAGCGAAGCAATGCATCGACTTCAGGGACTCCTGGTCCAGCTGCAAAGTGCAACAATACCCAGGATTCGAGGCCAGTTCAAGTATCTTATGAGAGGCAGTACCATGATGGAGGTGGTTGGCATTTCACTGCACCACCCATGTGCAAGAATGACAATGATTCCAGTTCCCCTCCAGAACAAGACTTTGACCTATTCTACCACTGTGAGACCCTCAAGCAATGGCTGCCTGTTCCACATGGTTACTCTGTAGATGAAAATGCAGAAGATTTGGAGGAAGGAGAGTAGTACCTACGTGATGTCGCACCAGATATTTCAATGTGCACCATAGTTATCTTCCCACATGTACCTCACATTTTAGCACTTGAGAATACATGTGATTGGTGACAAGAATACATGCAAATTTTGTTGGCCAAGCTTGAATGGATACATGGCAGGAAGACAGCAGTTACAGTAAGAGTACTACACAATATACCCACTAGCCTTGAAATAGCCCTCTGCCTTGTCCAGCATAATACTCTTGCATGCATGAACAATCAACATCAGCGGGGAATCATGAGGGTGGCAACAGAGATACACTTTGATGGCAGAGAATGCTTGTTCAATGGGATTGTAATCTGGGGAGTACATGGGGAGGTAGATGAGTTTGCACACTGTAGGCACATCAGAAACCAATTTTCAATAAGTAACTGACAAACTTGCAATAGTCATCCTCAACCAGGTTGCAAATGCCATCACCATGGTGGATACTGCAATTATCCATGACAAGCATGCTGTGGGGGCCAGGATATGGAGAAGTAAATGGCATCTGTTTCTTGTTTGTCTATCAGCGAGAACTGTAAAAATATTTGAATATGTACCACCTATTCTTTGAGGAACTTGAGGAAACATTCCATATCGACAGGACCCTCCACAATATCGTATGCAATGATGCCATTGAGCATGATAGCTGGAACAATTGAGTACCATGTTCCTTGAACAAATCGCCTCTGAACAGAGCAATGGATGCCCCTTCTAGAGCGCCCAAACTTCCTCAATACTGTACATTCATCTTTTGCAGCCTCATCAATGAATATCAGCATGTTGGCATCGTGGACTTCTTTGGCAATCTTGTTCATATATAGTGCATGTGATAAGTCATTCTGTTCATAGGCATGGGCAGGGACAGTCTTGTGGGTTACACCAAGATGATGGAGAGCATGGGAGAGGGTTGGAAGAGTGGTGTGGATGTTGTGCTTGAGCTGGAGTTCATCCTGTAACTTGTCAAGGAATATGGATGGATGATGACTGACAATAGCAGAAATGAAAGTGAGATCAGCAGGACTAAGCACACGAGGATGGCCCACTACACACGAGTAGGTGTGGGGATTGGAGGTGCTACCACTGTGCTGATAGTGGCTGAGGACTCTGTAGACAGTGGTTTTTTTGATGCCAAGAAGATGACAGATCCTTTTGACAGGATAGCCTTCATGATGAAGGACAGGAATGCAAGCCTTGAGGTCGTTCGAGATGCCTCGTCATGGCATGAACAATGAGGGTTGATCAGTTGTGGGAAACTAACATTGTGTTCAACAATCTCTGATAAGGTAGTCAAAAGTATTGCTAATGACTACAAATTCTAACTAGGGCTACCTCTGGGGTCCTCACTGGCAAACCCCACTGCATGAGTTTTGATTTTTGGATTTTCCCTGAACTTTTGAAAACAGCTGTAAATTTGGCAACTATGCTGTGCTCGAGGCTGACAGTATTATTTCTATTTTTGTTTTATTTTTATTTTTATCTTTGTCTGTTTTTATTTCTGTTCTTTCTGACTTGTCCATCTGCTTCCGAGTGTCTTTGTACTATGTTTAACCACTTAGTGGTTATTGTATGCTTATGCATACTTCTTTGCCCTTTGGGACAATTGGTGTATATTTTGTATGCCATGGAGCTCAAGGTACCTGTGAAGGGCCTTGAGCTCCTTACAGTTGGACACTGGCTCCCATGTCATGTTGCTGAGATTCAACCTTACAAGGAATTTGACCTCATCATTTATCCACTGGTGAGCTGTTATCTCATCTACTAACCATTCTTCTTCATTGGTCATACTGACATCATAGAATGCATGTGTGTCACACCTTGGGAACAGAGCATCATCATTCTATTCATACTTGCACAATAACCTGACATGGAATGTTGGGTGTATGTGCCATTGTCGCAACTGTTCTGGTAGTTCCAGAGCATATGTATTGTTTGCACTATCACAGTGCAATACCTTCATTGGGCTGATGAATTTTGGCATGAGCTTTCATGCATGTCCCCTTGGAACATTCAAGTTCTGAGTAGAGAGATACATGAGATCTCCTTCTTGAAGGTTGAAGCCTTCCTTTTGTTTCTTATTCGCGTGGTATGTCTGTATCACTCTACTCTCAATGATGGCATCATGGGCCATCTCCAGGTTTTCTAATGCTTGCCTTACAAAGGTCTTTACTCCCGGTGCCATTGAGGGCATTCCCCCTCTGACTCATTGCATCATCTTGGGCATATACCCATAATTTAGCTCGAAGGGTGTGAACCCTCATCAGCAAACCAGACATTTCCCCCCCAGCTTTCCAGTGCTCCCCAGACTTTTGAAAAATGATTCCAGACCTCCCAGACCCTCCCAGACCTGCCCAGACCCTCCAACCCTCCAGGTGCACAGCCACAGTGAGAACAAAAGTTGTAGCCCATGATCACAGGACCATGGGAATATGATTACCTCACCAATATCTCCTTTTTGGGGTGAGATATTTGCAAAGTTCAGTTGGAGTCACAGTTTGTCAAAAACAAAAAGTGGCTGTACAGTGATGATGTCATAACAAAAGTTGTAGGGCTGGATCACAGGATCATGGGAATATGCTTATCTCATTGATATGCCCAAAAATGGGTGAGAAAAATGCAAAATACCGAAAAAATTGGACATCTCAAAAATTAAATTTCAAAGATGTCATAATAAAAGTTGTAGTGCCTGACTAGAGGACCCCAGAGGTATGCCTATCCCATCCATACCTGCAAAAATGGTTGAGATACAGGCAAAATACAATTAGTGTAGTGTAGTGTACATTTTATTACCAAAAGTGTAGTGTTGTGGCGCATTTTTGATTACCTAATGAGTGTAGTGGTAATTGTTTTGATTAGCAAAAGTGTAGTAAAGTCCGCTTTTTTGACTACCAAACAAGTGTAGTGTTGATTAGTAATTGACTAGCAAAGTGTAGTGTAGACTATTGATTAGCACAAGTGTAGTAAAGTCCGCTTTTTTGACTACCAAATAAGTGTAGTGTTGATTAGTAATTGATTAGCAAAGTGTAGTGTAGACTATTGATTAGCACAAGTGTAGTAAAGTCCGCTTTTTTGACTACCAAATAAGTGTAGTGTTTTGTAGTGTTTGATTAGCAAAGTGTTGTGTAGATGTGTATTACCAAAAGTGTAGTAAACTCCGCATTTTTGACTACCAAATAAGTGTAGTGTTTTGTAGTGTTTGATTAGCAAAGTGTAGTGTTTTTGTAATGTTTGATTAGCAATGTGTAGTGTGCATTTGTACTACCAAAAGTGTAGTGTTGTGCCACTTTTTTGACTACCAAATATTTGTAGTGGGACTAGGCATTGTAGTGTAGTGTTGATTAGCAAAAAAGCGTAGTCGTGATTATCTTTGTTGTGTAGTTGGCACAGCCACTAATAGCTCGAAATTTTGCAAAGTCACAAAAATACCCCAAAATGCGATATAGTGGACACCAAAACTCATGCCTTTTGTGCAAGCAGCCAAAGCTGACCAAACAAAGGCCAATTCCTACCATGGGGGGGGGTATGCTATTAGTCCACTGCTACCAACTATTTCATTAGCGAGACAGTGTAGTAGTGGGTAGTAGTATTAGCAAAAAAGCGTAGTAGTATTAGGAAAAAGTGTAGTGGGTAGTAGTATTAGCAAAAAAGCGTAGTGGTATTAGGAAAAAGTGTAGTAGGTAGTAGTATTAGGAGAAAGGGTAGTAGATAGTAGTATTAGGAAAGTGTAGTAGGTAGTGTTATTAGCAAAAAAGCATAGTACTATTAGGTTATCATGTGGTAGTACTTGGATTTGAATATATTACTACTTTGATTTGATTTCTGTGTGATGGAGTGATAGTCCTATTAGTGTGAAAACATAGTGGGATTAGAAAAAAGCATAGTAGTTGTATTAGTGAAAAATGGTAGTAGGATTAGCAAAAAAGTGTAGTAGTGGTATTAGCAAAAAATGGTAGTGGGACTAGCAAAAAAGCGTAGTAGTGGTATTAGCAAAAAATGGTAGTGGCATTAGCAAAAAAGCATAGTAAAAGTATGGACAGAGGTGATGGGCTGGGATTCTGGGAACTCTGGAACCCTGTCTGGCCAGTCCTGGCCAGAGGGGGACCTTTCTGGGTGAGCTGGGAGTCTGGCCAGCTCTGGCCAGTTCTGGCCAGGTGACGTCTAGTTTGCTGATGCCTGTCAAGCTACTTATGCTTGAGTTGATTGCAAACTCAATCATTGGTATCTTCGATGTCCAATCTGTTTGGTCTGGTCAGACCATTGCTCATAGCATTTGTGCTACATTTCTTATCACTTGTTCAGATGCTCCATCTGTCTGTGGATGGAAAGCTGTCGACATCAGGAGCTTTGCTCCTAACATTTTGTGTGTTTCATGCCAGAAGGCCGATGTGAACTTTGCATCTCGATCTGAGACTATTGTCTCTGGCAGTCCATGCAGTCAGATGACTTCTCTTATGAATATTCCTGTGAGCTCTGACACTCATATCATTGTGGTCACTGGTACTAGGTGTACTATTGATGTTAGACAGCACAAAACTACCCACAGGTAGTTGTGCCTGTCACTTGGTGGGAAAGGTCCCACAAAATCCATTGCTATCAACCCCCAGGGTCTTCTTGGCACAGGTAAACTGTGCAGTAGACCCTTCAGTCGTTGATTATCATTTTTCATCATCTGACATATTGGACATGTTTGACAGAACCTGTCCACTTCCCAGCTGAGCCTCAGCCACCAATACCAACTGTGGATGTAATCTGCTGTTCTCTGGGACCCAAAGTGCCCCAGCATCCCATGCACCTGATTAATTACCTTTGCGATAGTGTCATCACTGTCATATTTTGTGTGTGGAAGGCACAGTACCTTCTCTCCTCCATGATTTTTCATGTATAGGAGGCTGTTTTCCTCCTTGAACTGGGGATAATGTGATGGCTGTGCCATGACTTTTGCAAGTACACAGTTGCTTCTATATCCTGTATGGACAGCATTCAGGAAGCCCAGTGCTTCTCCAAACATTATAGGGGAGGCTCTAATGGCCTCAGCAGATTTGAGTATCATAGGCTCTTCCTGTGCACTTGCACTAGGGGATTCCTTGTTACTATCTTCTGTGGCTGAGGCCATCTTTCTAGCCTCTTCATATCATTTTTTTCTACTCTTTCTTTTTAAATGGTTACTTTTTCAAGGGATACTTCCCTCTCTCATTGCTGATAACTTCAGCTCTTGCCACCTGTCTTGAGGGAGATCATCTCCCTCTGGGTCTAGATGTATGGCTGCATCTGCCCATTTGACTTCATCATCGGAGGTTACATCTCCTCCTTCTTGTTCATAGTAACAAGAAAGGCAATCTGCTATGTGGTTCTCAGTGCCTTTTGCATAGACAATGTTTGCATCAAATCATGACATATAGTCCTGTTAGCAACAGTGAAGGCTAGGGGCGTCCAAGGGGCGCCTAATCAACTCTAATAGCTCTAGGGAGCTTGGGAAAATACCAGACTAGAGTCCAGTGTGAGTAACCATAGATTGGACAGAGATATGAGGGTACACAGTACCTAGAGTCCAGTGTGAGTAACCAAGGATCTCAACACTGGACTCAGCTACACTAAGTGCACTTCAAGGTAAACAACAGTAAACAAAGAGTGGCTAATGCGCCACAACACTAGGAATAGGCCTAGAAGGCTGGGAAAAGAAGTAGTAAGTAGCAAATGAGATGGGGAATCAAATGGTAGTAAGTGAGACCATTTAGAAGAAAGGAAATGAAGATAAGAGGTGAAGATCACCACAAGGAACAAGTCCAACCAGTGGACTTGTTGGCTTCACAACTTTCATTGAGTTTTGAGGTACCCCAATGCCTCATGATTGGTAATGACCATAAACTTGAAACTGAGGAGTTTATCCTCCCATTTCAGTAGTGCTTCAATTATTCCAAGAGTTTCTCATTTGAATGTTCAATAATTTTGTTAAGTGTCACTCAACTTTTTCAACATAAACCCAGCTGGCTGACAGGTCTTCCAATCAGGCCCCTGCCCATACAGTGCACCTACTCCATAGAGTGATGCATCACACACGAGCCAGATTGGCTCTTCCTTTTGCAGGTTGATAGGCCATAAGTTTGGGTACTTGCACACAAGATCCTTGATCATTTGAAAGCACCTATCATGGATTTCTCTCCACTGAAACAGATGTTGAATACCAGTCAGGGGTGTAGTATATACTGATATTTCTGGCATGAACCGTGCCAGGTATTCTACTAGTCCAATGAACTGTTGGACCTCATTAAGGTTCTTAGGAGTCCTCCAGCTCCTAATTTGAGACATCTTGTCTCTATCTGTGTGTATGCCCTTGGTGTCTATGATGTGCCCTAGGCAATTGAGCTTTTCTGCATAGAGGTCACACTTCTCCTTCTCAAGGTAGAAGTCAGCCTTTTCTAGTGCTTCAAACACTATTTTGAGGTGTTTTTTGTGATCCTCAATTGTATCACTGTAGATGAATATATCATCGAGATAAACATATATGAAACATCCTATGTGATCTCTAAAGATCACTGTCATTAGATGTTGAAATGTTGCAGGCATGTTACAATCTCCCTGCTGCATAACTTGACTTAAGAAAGTCCCATATATTGTTGAGAAGGCCATCTTCCAGATGTCTTCAGGTTCTATATGAACTTGTTCATATGCATTTGACAAGTCAATCTTAGAGTGATACTTTGCTTGAGCTATGTCCATTCATATTTGATCTTGATCTGGGAAGGGGGTGACATCCTTCACTGTATTTTCATTTCTTTTGCAGCAGTCAATGACTGTCTGCAGTTTTCCATTTTTTCTTGGGGATGCATAGCATCAGTGCAGCTTGTGGGATGCTTTTCAGCACCCACCATTCTGCATCAGTATACAGTCGGATTTTGTCCAACAACTGTTGTTTTAGCACATCAGCACATTGTGGCAGATGATATGCATACTGCTTCTTCACATCAACCAGGGGAATCCTGTGGTTTACCTCCCATAATGGGGGTAATTTCAGGATTACCCTACTAAGTCTGTGCTTATACCGATCAAACCATCAGTTTTGTAGCTGAGGTATATCCTCATTTTTTAACAGTGTCTTACTAGGTTTTATTATTGTGAGGTGCTCCTCACTTTGTGAGCCACTGGCTCTTTTAATCCATTGGATCCCCTCCCCTCTTTAGAGCCCTCGCAAGGCCAAGACCTCACAGGGTGCACCAGTCAATTATTATGATGGGATTTATCTGTCATCAGAGCCTCAGGCTCTGTGAGAAGAGGCACACACTCACCTGCTATCTCTATTGTTTTCCTTGCAAAATTCAAAATCACTTTAGTTTGCCTTAGGAAGGGGATTTCTATTATACAATCATAGTGATCAATATTTGCTACATCAAAGTATACCTCCACTTCATAGTTTCCAATCTGTATTGTGGATGTTCCACCATGAGTGATTTTTGACTGACTGCCTATGCAGCCTAGCTGCAGCATTAGCTGATGTTTGAGGGGAAATACCCTCATCTTGTGACCTTAGCAAATGCTGGGCTCATGAAGTTTCCTGTACTTCCAGTGTCTATCATCATATATGCCATGCACCCATTGATAATACTTTGTAACATTGCACATGTTTGCAACTCTGGGTTTATTTTGGGATGAGATCCCACTATGTTATTCATATGCATAGCATACTGAAATGATCGAGTTAATGACTTTGTCATTGGTTCAATCTTTGCAGTGAGATTCATTGCTGCCAGCTGTAGGTTATGACGATGCTGTTCTTCATTGTTGCTGATAATCACATCCCCATGGGCCATTGCTACTACTGTATTGTCAGGGTATATCCCAATATGATTGTTGCTTTCAATCACTCATTGGAGGCGAGCCTCCATCATTCCAAGTGCTCTTTGCATTTCTGGAGTTACACCACTGCATTTCCCCAGCATTTCTTGGATATCTGCAATCACCTGAAGCCTATTGGCTTCCATGGACCATATTTGGTCTGCCATGGTTTGCATTGCATAACACATACAGTCTATACTCATGCCATGTCCTTCCATTTGTGCTCAGTCACAATCATCCCAACTGTGGTCATATTCCCTGCATGCTAGTTGTTCTGGATAATGTAATGCTACATTCAATGTAGTATTTCTGTCAATTGCCAACTCAGAAACATGCTCTATCCTCTGAGCACATTCTTGGCATGAGAGTTCCTCATGAATAGCACCATAAATGGAAGACCAAGTCCATTAGCTTGTTGCAGATGAACTATCTACTGCACTTTTGGTCTCTATGCAATCTTCCATTTGGAAGTCCATATCTTCATCCTCTATCCTTAGAGACACACTCCACAGAGGTCCTCCTGTACCTTCCACAATGTTTGGTTGGTATTCCACTGTATTATCTCAGTTGACCCAGACTTTACCCCACAGGGTACTTACTACTACCATGTTGGGGTAAATTCTGACATTACTTCCTGACATGCCTTGCTGGCATATGTCAAATATAGCACTGTCTAGGCATTCATGCAAGACCTGATTGCATCCTGGCAGTTGTTGCACATTTTCTCATGCCAATACCATTTGTCTAAGGGCATTCATATGATCTTCATGCTGAAGAGCTTAGACTTAGGGTCACCCAGAACTAGGGCATAGAGTGTAGTAGAGCAAGTATAGGTTTCGTCCCAGAAGGGGCTCCCGGAATCTAGCACAAAGTTTAGTTAAGATATCTCTAGAGAGTACCTGGCAGTTCCAAACAAGAAGAGGACACTTAAATCTCGAGTCCTGACTACAGAGCTGCTCAACAATAGTGGTGGGTATATTTTTCCCTCATGTTCTACATGCATCTTTCACCTCACATGGGCTTAGTCAGCACCTGGCATTTTCCATTACTCCCCTCCTCATGTCTAAGTCCACACTGGCCCCTCATATCATTGAAACCCTCCTCACACCCTCTGATCCACTTATTCCTACTCTCAAAAACCCTCCTACAAACCATTGAACTTCTCCTGAGCTTTCCTTCCGCCCCTTTGAACCCTCAACTGTTTTCCCTCAAAACCTTGGTTCACCCTCAAACCCTCGATATACCTCGATTCCTGTGGTCGAGGCTTGGCTGTGCCAACATCCGATGGGGGTTTTAGATCGTGACCATCCTCAGCTGTCACATCATGTCTTGTTTACTCAAGAGTCAGTTTGAAGCTTAAATGAAGCTTCAAAAGGGCCTTCGAAGGTCTCGATAATGCGATTGTGGCCCTGAGAGGCATCTTGCTACCCCTGAACAGGCTGTCATTGCTATGAGAACCTGTAGCTTCAAGTTCAAGACTTTGTTGGATCATTCAATAACCCTTCAAGGCTCAAATACTGCTATCGAGGCTTCAACATGCCTGGGAGTACCTATGAGGATAGTCAGTTCTTTAGGTGTATGTAAGAGCAGGAGAAATAGAAATAGTATCAGTGTCTTTGAGTATTGAATAGAGCTCTGCCATGATAGTTCATGCTATTGTCCTTCTGCACACCCTGGCACATGGGTGATCACTTCCTGATATGGCAGTATCATTGATTGGCTCCACAGCCACATCAATTCATGCCTGCCAGGCCTGCCTTGCCACCCATTCTTCCCAGACCCTTCAGTCACCTGTGGTCCTGAAACTGGGACACCCGATGTGTACATTTTGGCCTAAACATGGGACTAGCTGGTGTCAGCTGGTTGGACCAAGTGGTGGTGTCAGCTGACATGGCTGGGCAATGCCCCACCCCCCTGGAAGTGGGGTTAGCCAACATGGCTGGGGGATGCCCCATGGTCCTGGATGTGGGGTCAGCCAACCTAGGGTAGGGTGCCCCACCCTCCTGGAAGTGGCTTCCACCAGTGTTCATCAGCCAACATTGGTGGGGATGGTTGAGCTGGCCAACCTCACTTGATGCAATTTCCTTTGTACCCACTCTGCCATTTCTGCATATCAGAACCTTGACCACCTGAGGGACAATGTCATCATTGTGCAGTCTTGGCTCTCTCTTCTGGATGAGGTGTGGGTGGTGATTTAATTCTGTGGGCCTCCAAAACTTGTACATTCTGATCTACACTGTCATCATGTATCCACCCATCAAAGTCCCATGGCCCACCTGGTTTGATTCTGAGTTCTTACCCCCTTCTTCCCATTTTCCCCATCCTTCTTCCCCTTTTCCACATCTTTCTTTCCCTTCTCCCCATCTTGCTTTGCCACCTTCTTTCCCCTGGTCATGATCCCACTCTCTGCCCTTTTCCTTTTTTGAGTAGGTACTGCAGCAGGAGCTTCTGCCTCTTCCTTCTCCTCATCCTCTCCATCACTCCCACCCATCCCAGCACCTTCATCCCCCTCTTGGGGCTCCTTTGCACTTGTCAAACTTTGCTCCAACCTCAAAACTATCAACCCCTCTATCTCCATCACATTCTCTGCCCTCTGGATACCAAGCTCAGAGTTCAGCAAAAATTGGAGGTGACTGACCAAGGGATCCTCTTCAACTTCCTGGGCACAACTACACTCCCTCAACAGCAGACCAAGTCCCAGCACCACCTCCCAACCCAATGAGGAGGAAGTGAACTTGGCACTTTGCAATTGCCCAAGGGCCTTCCAAAAACACCCCAAATCCAAATGAATTTCCTGGGGCAAATACTTGGCACTCCAGGTCCAAGTTGCCCAGTGGGGAAGGGCTACCTCTCTCCCCTTGCCTTGTTCCTATGATGGTTTGTTAGCTAAGTGTTCCCCAAAAATCACTGACTTACCTCTTCTGGCAGGACCTCCACCAGGTCCACAAGTACTTGGTACCTGGGCATGATGGAAAGGGACTTCAAATATGAGATCTGGTCCTTGCTGGCATGCCAAGCAGGACTAGACTCTTCAGGGGCCTGGTCCCCTGCATCCATAGCCACTCCCACTCCCTTGTTCAAGACTTTGCCAGTTTCCATCATCTGCCCAGAGGGCCCTGCATCTGAGTACTGCACCCCTGCTCTGACTACTTCTTCTTCACTGTCATCCTCTGGGTCCATCCACTCTCTCTTCTTACTGCTCCTGGCTATGGGCCTCTTGTCAAACTGCCTTGACAAAGGCACATCCTCCTTTTTGCAACCAACAAAAGATACAATCACCTTCTCCTCCACCTCTAGGGTTTGCCAGTGATCCCAAAGCAACCCCAGGTCAGCCTTGGTCCATTTTGAAGGATCCTTCATGGTAAACCCCTCTGGAATGGACTGGGAGTTGAGGTACTCCATGGGAGACTTGATCAGCAAGCCCCAGACTTCAATCAGATCCCAGCCATGCATGTGACATTCAAGACCCACCATAAGCAGCTTGGAAGACTGCTCTTGCCAAGTTCTGCTGCACCTTCAACTTCTGCACTGCCCAAGTGGGCATCTCTGGGTTCCCATCCTCATCCAAGGATATCTCCACCTCATGCTTCTCAGCAGAATCTTCCTCCACTAAACAGTGACCAATGGGCATAGACATGTGGAGAGACAACACACCACACTTACCAGGGTCTGTCAAAAGATAATCTGTCAAAATATTTTCCCCATTCCCCAACCAATCCTTGCTTGACTCAGAAGACTTTTGCAGGTTCAAGAATTGGCTAGTTCTTGGAACCCACACAGAGGAAGCAGTGAACTGTATTAAAAGAGTGAACTCAGCTTGAGATTGTCAAGACTGAGGTGTACTTGAAGGGGAAAAATGAACACAAGTATGGGAAAAATTATGTAAACTGTATTGCTGACTAACATAGTAAGAATGCACTACAACAAAGACTCCATGAATGCCTTCTTCCCAACTCCTGGTGCTGTCTCAAACCTGGTGGTCTTCTTGAGCATTGAAAACAACAAGGGTTGTGAACCTTACACTGCCATCTTCATCTGACCTTCCCCTGCCTCATGTGCTACAAACATCACCACATGGGACCCCATGGTTCTGTGCATGGCTTCGATCAAATCTCTAGCCATGTTTGGGAGATTTTTTCTCCTGTATCTGTTTATTGGCTAGCTCAGTATATTGTCATGGAGTGACAAGTGGACTTATGAGTCATGGGTCTCTTTTGGGGCACCCACCTTGTTCCATATTTCTGCTGCCCTCCCAGCTTCTGATTTCCTGTCATCAGAAACAGACTCCCACCACTGTTGAACAATCCTATTCCTCTGCCCTATATGGTCTTGGGGTCCTTGGTGTCCCTCCTTTCCCTATCAAAGGCATCCATTTCCTCCTTGAAGATCCTTTGTGCTGCAGTGAAGGCTGTAAAGGCCTTTTTGTAATCCCCAGCCTTGGTGGGTCTAGCCTTCTCCTCCCTGGCATCCTCACCCTCACAAGTGTCTTCCCAGCTCTTTTTAGTGACAGCCAGGATGTGCTGCATGATGGCTATTTCATCATCCTGATCCTCAGGATCCAAGTGGGGCAAGAACACCCTCCTGATGGCCTAGACAAACCTCAGACATGGCTGACTTGATAAAAAAAAGGTATCTCACCACTCTCAAATGTGGGGGCAATCCCACAGAATCCTCAGGTTCATGTTGAAGGATCTCTGCCTTCACCTCTGCCAGGATCTCATTGCTGAGCTGGGAGTTTCCCCTTGCTTCTTTGTACTTTCCCACATAGGAGGAGAGGATTTCAGAGTACACTTGTTTCCAGTCAGACATTGGATAGGTCAATGGGTGGATGTTAAGTTCAGGCCTTCTCCAATGATCTCCAATGCTCACAGAGGCCAGGGGGCACAAGCGAAGATAGGCTGATGTTGGCTGAGGGTTGGCTGACATGGGCTGATGGAGAGCGACGATGGCTGAAGGCTGGCCAACAGTTGTGACAGAGGTACAGGAGAGGGCATCGGGTTCAGCTTGTGCACTGCCCCCTTGTACAAGCCCAGCCCTTGGATTTCAGAGGTATAGGAGAGCCGGTATGGAGCTGACAAACTTAGAGGGAGGGCAGTCATAGACCACAGAGGGGTGAACTATGGTGATATTCATACTGCAGAATCGCCGCCAAGCACAGTGGGTTTATATACAGTACATGTGCCATCAAAGCAGTACAGTAACAGAATGGTGGAACTGACATAAGGAGCACTATAAGTTTTCAAGGGGAACAGATGTCAGAAAACTTCATGTAGAATGCAAGCTACACAGCAGAGGTAAGGGTTGGGATAAAGGGACTGAGTATAAGAGGAAGGGGATGGGCAGTATGAATTTGGGGCAGTCAGCTGATAGCCAATCAGATAGCAGGCTGAAAGCCTAAAGAGGCAATGACCCTGCAGTGTACCATGCAGTACTGGTGCTGCACCATGCCTAGGCCAGCCCATAGCACCCAAGAGGAAAGCTGGCCCCTGACAGGTAGTCACCTGACCCCAGGGAGTTGCCAAGCTACACTGGTAATGGTCACATGAGGAGTTGGGCATATGCCAACCAATGCCAAAGGATGCTGACAGTATTCTGATCAGCAGCTGTGTCAGCCATGGGATAGGTGTGGTGGTCATTGTCAGGTAGGGGCAGTAGCTGGTCAGGCATACTTGGAAAGGGGTCCAGGGGTGTTGGGGTGGCTTACGGAGTTAGTGAGTAGCCAGGGCAAAGCACAGGCATGACAGTGGAGGTGTATAGCAGCAGAGATTTTCTTGTCGAAGGTGGAAGACAGAAGGTGAAAATTTATTGGCTCTTACTGATTTAGGCAGGTGGTTGAAAGAATGTCAGCCATCCCTCTTTTAGGCATTGCTGTTTGCACATGTTTGCCTTTCACTCTAGTTCTGCCACCAAGAACTGAACCAAGTGTATCCCCCCACATGCCATATGTATCTGCCCCCTGCCCCCATTTTAAATACCATCTATTTGTTTACCTTGGAACATCAGCCTTGCCTTGTTGGCAAAGTCACTCCACAGCCCCATCTGCTTCTTAGCATAAGCCTCTTTCCCTGGCTCCATCGACTGCAGAGCCCTTTCCTCCCACATGTTCTTGTGGTACTCAAACCACAGCCCAGTCCAAAGCATCTCATGCCTCACCAGTGACACTTCTTCTTTCTATCTGTCCCTTCTTGCCCTTGCTTTCAGCCAGTTGATTCTGTAAACTGTACAACACTTTTAGTAAGATACTGTTCTCCTCTGTCACCTCCCTACTCACCACAAGGTCCTCTGGCAGGATATCTCGATACCTTTCTGCCATGTTAGCATCAGGGTCCAGCCTGAGAATAGCCTGCCTGGCCCTTTGATAACTTCTGACATGTTTGTTTACCATGGCCACCACCTTTTGGATTTCCTTCTTGGTCCTGGTACCCTCCCTGGTGGAATTTGCAGTCCTGAAGTTCTGTCAGTATAACATGGCCTTGTTTCCAAGGTCTGTCCTCAGTTGGTCCAGACTATCATTGGCTTGTCCAATCCTCAGTTCCCTTTCCTCTTTGAGAAGGTCACAAAGGCCCAGCTCTGTTAGTCTGGCAGCTCCAATGGAAGAGGGCATCCATATACTCATGAGCTCTGAAGCCAGCCCCTCAACTTCCTCTTCAGGACCTTCCCAGTCCCCTTCATCATCATCATACCAGAACTCCCTATCCTCATGTTCTTCTTCATCTGTCCCACAGAATGCAGCATCATCCTGAGGAGTCCGTTGCTATGGAATTTTTCAATCCTGGAAGAAAGTCTCTGCCTCTTCTCAGAGATTTTGACTTCTTGCCTGGTTGACATTGGATTTGGAAGTTGTTGGATGTCAGATCTCAGCTGATCCCTGCAGGTCTGGTCAGCAAGAAAATCACCTTCAGCTCACAGGGACCTCACTGGGAGTCCTCAATGCTGATTCCTGCTGCAAGCCAGGCCATCAAACCAACATTTCCAGAGGGGGACTTGGGTTTTTTTGTGAGCTGCAACCACACCTCATGAAAGGTGGGGGCTAAAACAATTATCAGACCCAGTCATCAACCCATCCATAACACCAACCTTTGTCCCCCTTCAACAAATAAATATCTAAGGCTTCCCCCCTATCTGCCTCTGCCCTAAGAGCATCTGATTCCCATCAAGCAACCTTGTCAGGATCCAGTACAGCAGTTAACTGCTCATAAGCCTGATTCTTTCCTCCAGACACTTGTTGGAATTCTTATATTTCTTGAGCAAGGAGGGAACTTGATACTGGGCATAAATTTACTTCCCATCCCAGAAAAAAACAAAACTCACCCATTCCCACAAGCTTCTTCCAGTTAGACTCCCTCATATGATCATCATACACCTCTTGCCTGTGTGCCTGAGTCATAGACCTGGCAGTGGGGGAGATCTTGTTGAATGGAGCCCACAATGTCTTCAGAATTTCTCCATCCAAGTGGCCAGCACCCTTGATGAAGTTGAGGCTGTACCTGGGAAAGCAAGAGAGCTTGTGTGCAGCCAAATGGAACTTGCCCACAGCAGGAACAATTTCCAGAGCTGGGGGAAGAAGGAGAGATGGACTGTTTTTCACCCTGCTCCCGAAGTTGATGCTCCACTGGCACCCTACATCATAAATCACCAGGGCTTCTGTGATGCTCTCAGAATGATATCCAAGAGCATTACAGATGGAGTAGTCTGTGTTCATATACCTGGCCTAAAATGAGCTCCAAATACACTGATCTCAATCCAGGGGGTCCACTCACCTCTCCCCTTTCTGAAAATCTACCATGGAGTTGGGGACAAAGCAACCATGCCAAGCACAAGCTGTAGCACCTATCCCTGTAGATTGTAGGTTGGACTTGTTGATGTTTGCAGCATTGATAGCCCTGTGATTGCTGCAGGTGGATCTCTAAATGAGTGGTCAGTAAACAAACTCCAAGACCTTTAAACACTCACCTCTTTGCTATCCAAAGACTGTTTTAGATGACTCTGATAGGGCACCTCATGCTCTGTGATTGGGAGGTTCCTCCCCAGTCATATAGCCTGACTCATCTCCATCAGGATCTGACCAATTTTGAGGGCAGGGATCTCCCCCATGGCCTATGTGCCACAAGAAGCCCAGTTCCATCAAGGAGGTAGGCTGGTAGTGTGTACCATTCCACCTTTGGACCTTGTGAAAGGGGAGGTTCCTGTGAGCTTTGACAGCACAAGGGCCACACCAGGCATGGACTCCAGTGCAGGACATGCACTGGACACTTCCTTCTGCCTCACAGCACTGCTCACAAATTCCCCCCTTGGCCAGCTGCTTCCCCTCCAAAATGACATTGAGATACTCTGCTCTCCAAGGCAGCCACTCTCGGATAAAGTCATTTTGACTCTAGAAGGAATTTTTTAATGGTGGACCAGCCCCAAATCAGAGTACAGACCTTTGTGTGCCTTCTGGACTGGGGGGAATCATCTACATCATTCCAGTCAGAGTTAGGGATGTCAAGAGAGTTGGGGAAGTCAGAGAAGTTGAGATTTTGGGAGGATCCCATGGTTCTTGGAGTCCTTGGAGTGGAAGGCCAACTGCCAGATGGGATGTAGAGGTGCCTTGCATCCACTTCTTTGTGGGTGAGCTTCCCCCTTCTGGTCTTGGTGGGATGGAAAGTGTACAGAGCACCTCTCCCAGAGGGTTTTCACAGGACTTTTGACCTTCTCTGATGCATGCTCAACAGGATTGATATGAAGCATGGGGAATGCTCTGGATGTACAATTTTCACTTGGAAACTCCAATTGACATCAGCTAAGGCTAAGGGTCTCAGCTAGGTATCTACACGAAGTCTGTAAAAATTTCCTCAAGATATGCTTCTGTTGGGTGAAAGCTGGCCTGGCCAGTCCAAATCTGTTGTGGACAGCATCCTTCATGTAGTGAGCAAGTGCTATCCTTTCCCCTTTCCCCCACCTGGGGACAGAGTGGGTGAGAACTTTGCCAGCAAGGTAAATCATGGTGCCTATTTCAGATATATGAAAGTGGGCATCATGAGTTCCCAGGCTGACTACCAAGTCCAGCAGAGATGGTGCGGAAACTTGGTCCAGGTGGGGAGGAGTCTCTTGGTTGACTATGACATCTATGCCAAGATAGATGGAAGGCCACCCAATGGGGATGGGTGGTTGGGAGATGACCCAGTTCCTCCAATCTCTGACTGTCAATCAGCCTCCCAAAATGCTGCAGAGAACATGGAAATTACTGTATGAGCCTGCTGGAAAGTGGCTGGAGAATTCATAAGCCTGCTGCCATGACCCAACATCTCATTGCCATCAGCCTCTGGCACATGTTTATGGCCAAACCTCCTTTTGGATGGACCACCAGTCTTGGAGCATTTTACTGGGCTGTCTTCTAAAGGGAGATGGATCTTATTGAGATGTTCCTACTGATGAATCAATACAAGATGGATGGAGGGGGAAGGGACAGGATCACTGCTCTTGCAGGAGGCATGATGCCTGGGAGATACCACACCAAGACCCTGCCATGGACATCCAAAACAGTGGCAGGGTCAGAGATTGTTCCTTGTGGTGATCTTCACCTCTTATCTTCATTTCCTTTCTTCCAAATGGTCTCTTACTTACTACCATTTGATTCCCCACCTCATTTGCTACTTACTACTTCTTTTCCCAGCCTTCTAGGCCTATTCCTAGTGTTGTGGCACATTAGCCACTCTTTGTTTACTGTTGTTTACCTTGAAGTGCACTTAGTGTAGCTGAGTCCAGTGTTGACACCCTTGGTTACTCACACTAGACTCTAGGTACTGTGTACCCTCATATCTCTGTCCAATCCTTGGTTACTCACACTGGACTCTAGTCTGGTATTTTCCCAAGCTCCCTAGAGCTATTAGAGTCGATTAGGCGCCCCTTGGACACCCCTAGCCTTCACTGTTGCTAACAGAGATGTGTCCCCACTGGGGATATGGGAAATATTTTGTCTTGTCTGCAACATTCCTGGCTGGTTCAGCAAACCTATCAATGTCCCATTCTGTGACATCTTTCCCTAACCCTCAGGTCCTGTAATTCAACTTCCCAATAGTACTAACACTCACAAAGGTTGAGGATTTCCAGGGCAATGACAAGGGCAGACAATTGGAGTTCCAAGGAGGAAATGGATGCAGGGGGAAGGACTTCCCCTGCCATATGCCTCTGGAGGTTGGTCAACTGGGACCTAACTTGGAGTCTATTCATGGCATGTCAGGAGGGTGTCTAAATACCATGGAAATAGTTGCCATTACCTTGGCTTCTGGAGGTCAGACCTCTGTAGTAGGGAAGATGGGTTGAGTTGCCTGCCCCCCAGTCAGACACAACATGGAAAATGTAGTGGAAAATGCAAAGACAAAATTTGAAGATGTAAACAACATTTTGCTGTAAGCAGAGCTTGAAATATTATTATTGGCCTGCAGTTGGCAAAAATGACAAGTTTGCTTGATCATATGGTCACATCCCAAATGTCAGCACAAATTCTAAGTACTGGCACTGCCAGAATGCATGTGAGAACTTGGAGTTTGCTCATCACATTCAAGCCACAATGAAACTTATTGTTTGTTGGTTGCCAGAATAATGGCTTAACCTTGAAATTTTGACCATCATAGAGAACCAGATTTATTTTTTAGATTAAAATGGAGGGAATATACCATCCAAAACTTGAAGTTTCATTCAGGTCAAAACTGATTGCCTGCTCATTGCCCGCTTGTCTCCCTGACCAGTGCGCACTTTTTTTCAAACTCCGACATGTGGTGGGTTCGTGGCTCGATGCAGATTCAGTGTTTCCCAGCTGAGTTTGTTTCAGTTTATAAGGCCATCAGACTCCACTTTCACATTTCTTTTCTTTTCATTCATCATCCTCACTCAACCATTGTCATCAGTTCCCTTCTACCCTTCAACCATTTCTCAAGTCAAACCTACATGTTACTATGTATTAGCACATTTAGCACTAAGTAAAACAAAAGAGTGCCACTGAGATCACTAGCATTTCAAGATAGCAGGATGTGGTTTGTGTTGCCGCTGACTTTAAATGACAGGTGTTGCTCTTGCAATGCAATCAGCTGTTAATACATATCTATATGTATTGTATTACGGTGGTAAGTCACACAAAAGACTTCGGTTCAAGAAGATATGTTGATCATCACCATTTTGTAGTCACCTCTTCGATCTTGCCCACAGTGTCATTGCCAACTACAACGTTCATAATGTACATTGGTTGCAAAACAGCAAGAACAAGCAACACAGTCAGGTTAGCAATATTTGATCTATGAAGACACTTTCTGATTATTGCCATCTTTCCTCCCTCGATGTTGCTTTCTGCTTGGTTCCTATTGGTGTGTAGTGTTCCCCTTGGCTGGATGGGGTAGGTCGGTGTCAGCTTGCTTTCCCATACTGACAAGGGATTTGCAGCTTGGTCCTTGCCCTGCATCGTCATCAAGCACTTTCAATGAAATCTCCCTACTCAGCCTCATTTGCAACACAAATATCACAATTGTGGCTAGCACTGTAAGGTGTGGTATGGTTTGCCAAACCAACTGGAGGATAGACAATACCATTGGTCCCCCCCCCTTTTTTTTGGTTGTTGCCTGGAAGGTGACTTTGGTTTTTTCCATATAGAAATTGAGATACTGTTTTTGTTACTTGATGTTGCTCCAAGGATGTAGTGAGTATCACCTGCATCATATGTCTGATATGTGTGTCAGTTTGTCAGTTGCTGTCCTGTCTGTGATTAAAATTCATCTTACAGTGATGGTTTGCACTTGTCCACTGGTGGAATGGTGTAGTGTTTCAAAGAACCTGTTCACTGGATGCTTTATCAAACACATGGATTAATCCATCATTGCCTCTGCCTACAACCATCGATCCCCCTTCTGCAATTGCTACTTGTTTTGGAAATCCTTTTCTGGGATTCGTATCATATGTTCTGGTGCAAACACCATCCTCCAACCTATGAAGACTGAACCCATTCATGGTGTTGTCGATGACTGAGCCAGTGTGAGCTGCATCAATGGCTGCATTTCCTCTGAAGGTATTCCTGTCAGTATTGCATATATACTTATAGTCCTGTACTTACATCATTCTGCCAATGGTCTTTGTTGCAAGAATTACACCATCCTTTCTGCATAGTGTGTGTCTGTAACCTGAGTGAGCCATGTCTTACTCATCATTCTGCTGATTACTCACATTTCTCCATTGTACATCCTGAACACGAGGACATCAGCACCACAGAAATATATGGCACATGGAACAGTGGCCGGTAGTTCAACACTGAAAATATTGGTCAAGGTGTACATTGCACCCAGTGTCCAGAGCTGGACTCTCTTGTTGTAAGTTGCAGTGACAAGTTGATCGCTTTTTTTACACCAGCTGATTGCCATGATCTCTTGACCTGTCCCTACCCATCTAGCCAAGGTTTCTTCGAATTCAGGTGTCATTTGTGTCTCATTTTGCTTCCAGAGCAAGAGATACCCAAGCCCTGTGCCACAGCACAGTATGTCGCTTATCTTGTCTTTGAGAGTCACCCAAGCTGCACAGGTGATGGGGTCCCAGGCATTATGTGTCTGGCTGGGCTTGCAAAGTTCCACCTTATTTTGTAAGTCCCACATTCATAGTCCATCAAAACCTGTCGGTGTAAGTGATTTTCTAGGCCATAGAATTATCACTTACCTCCACTTGCTAGGGGGCCACTGTTCAAAATTGCCAGACACAGTATCCCATCCTGGTGGGCTAAAAGGCACTTTTCCAAGACGTATTTTGGAACTGACTTGGCTGACAGTATAGTTCTCATGACTGCTGCTGCTGTCATGTCTATTATTTCCAGTTATTTATCATGTTCAGAATGATGGGTATCTAGGGTGCTATTGTGTTGTCTTGTAATATCTTGTAAATCTTAGGGGCTTATTGTTGGGTGGCGACTGACTTGGTCCTTTTGTCTTGTTTCATGGGCACTAGTGAGTAGTCCATCAATTTGTTATGCCTTCCATACATTGAAATACAGTGGCTCCTCCACACATGATTCCAGACTGCCATGAAATCTGATTCCAGCTCCCTTCGTGCAAAACACCTCCGTACCACTTCTAGATTTCAGCCCTACCAGTCCCAGTCTGGGGACAACAAATTGTTGTCCTCTTCGCCTACCTGCATCACTCGTAGCAAGGCTATGATTTTAGACAATGCCAGTTCAACAGATGGGGTATGTAATTATCATGATTACAGTTGCTTGGTTTGACACCATTCATAGGACTTGAGCTTCCACACTGCCATGGACCACTTACTTCCTATGGAATCCATTCATGCGCAGTCTCAAAGTATGCAGCATATGTTCTTTACTCTTCATGTCTTACTGTATTGTGTAATGTAGGTGGGAATGATGGAACAAAGTCCGTGTCTGTTGCCTTGTCTTTCCTGCTGGGAAATGCGTCAGTTATCTCTCAAGATGCTTCTTCTTCTTCCAGTCCCCCCTGCCTCATCCATCAAAATGTGGTGATTTTGGATAGCACCACCCCTGGGGTGGTTGATTGCTCATCACCTATGCAATCAATCTGTTGTGATTGCCTTGCAGAGCCTGTAGGTGAGAGCCCTTGTTTTTTTTATACCTGTACACAAGATCTGACCAGAATGATGTGTTAGCAACAGTGAAGGCTAGGGGCGTCCAAGGGGCGCCTAATCGACTCTAATAGCTCTAGGGAGCTTGGGAAAGTACCAGACTAGAGTCCAGTGTGAGCAACCATAGATTGAACAGAGATATGAGGGTACACAGTACCTAGAGTCCAGTGTGAGCAACCAAAGGTCTCAACACTGGACTCAGCTACACTAAGTGCGCTTCTAGGTAAACAACAGTAAACAAAGAGTGGCTAATGCGCCACAACACTAGGAATAGGCCTAGAAGGCTGGGAAAAGAAGTAGTAAGTAGCAAATGAGATGGGGAATCAAATGGTAGTAAGTAAGAGACCATTTGGAAGAAAGGAAACAAAGATAAGAGGTGAAGATCACCACAAGGAACATGATGTGATCAATGTGATTCCCAGCAGTGTCGGTTCTGTGCCCACTGTTGGATTTCCATATTCCCCTGGGATTGAAGGAAAGCATCCACAAGGCGGTTCAATACCATGTAAAGAAGCATGCTTTTCAGTTGGAAGCTAGTCTCTCCAACCAGATAGCGCTTGAGCTTGGCAGAGACTATCAACTTTACACTCAATGTCATTGAATGGCCTCTTGCAGAAACACATCTAGTAAGCTTCTTTTCTTTACTTCCAATCTGAAAACTGTTTGTTCATTAATGCTAAGGTCCAGCATAACTCCTCTGTTATCATGCCTGCAGTTGTGAACTTCGAACCATCCTCCAGGCTCATGCCTGGCGCATGGGAGCAGTCCCACTCTCAACTGTAAAGTTCTTTTTTGTCCTTGGTCCAGCATAACTCTTGTGTGCCCACAGTTGCCCACTTTGAACCATCCTCCAAGCTCAGCTGTAATCTTTTTTGCCCTTGGCTCGTTTTCCTTCTACTTGTGGCTGATGTCAGTGTCTTGTGTACTTTGTCTGATACATCCTCCAAGCCCATGCCTGGCATGTGGGAGCAGTTCCGGTCTCTGTTGTAAAGTTTCCCCTACTTGTGCCTTATGTCAGGTAGCATTACTTGAGATAATGTGAGAACCATTTATTGTTGCCCTTGTTACCAAAACAACAACAGAATAAGTTGTCATTACCACACATCCTGAACCACCAGAGTAATAAATTGCAGTTTGGAGGGTCCCTCAGCTTCCAGATCACGAAGTGAGGAGCAGACATGAGTCCCCTGTAGTCTCTGTGAAAAAAAGTTTATGACACATCTTCATCAGGGTATTAGCAGCCTCCAGTTCATGGACTGGAGAAAAAGGTGAGTCCCCTGTAGCCCTAGTGAACACAGGTTTGACAACTTTATAGGTGAACTTGCCCAGGGCGAAGCACTTGATGCAACATCCACCTAAGTATTATGCAACAGATCCACCACTGTTTTCCATGGTTGTTATGCTCCTCTTCAGCATCATAACACTACTTGGCCTTGCAGGTGCAATTGACACTGCACACCAACTTCTGCCCCCTAACTCCCTCTAGGGCATCACAATCATCATTGTTTGCATGTTGTTCATTGCTGCCATTTTGCAGAGCTGGGGAACTCTAGCAAGGGGAGATGTGAACATCTGATCAATAGTTTCACTGTCTCTGTGACTGGAAATCTGTTGTTGGAATAAGTTGTGTAGACTCAGAAAAGTGGTTGAGCGAGTTGATCATCTAGTTTCCAACAATGCCCTGTTACTTTTGTCTTGTTGGCAATCCTAGGATAAGGTCTGTTGGAAACACCCCTTCGTGATCACCTTAGTGATCACCCTGATGCCAATTGCTGTCGTCATTGTTCAGCCTTTATGGCAATCACGTCATCCTTGAATTAGAGCCTAAATTCCACTGACCATGTTGTGAGATTAAGGTCTGTTGGAAGCACCCTCTGTGATTGCATTGCCACTGATTTCTTTTGTCTTTGTTTGGCCCTCATAGCAGTCACGCATGCCTGAAAGGAAGCCCTCCATCATGATTGCCTTGATGCTAAATTGGCTTTGTTTTTGTTATCTCGCCTTTATGGCAGTTGTGTCATACCCGAAAACAAGGTCTGTTAGCGAAGTCCTCCATGATTACCTTGATGCTAATTGCCTTTGTCTTTGTTATCTTTATGGCAGTTGCATCATGCCTGAAAACAAGGTCTGCTAGCAGACCACTCCACGATTACTCGCTTCCAGGCTTAATACATGGGGTTGGTTTTTACATGCTGATGATCTTTGACCTGCAATATGCCCCCATCACGCACTGTTTTCAAGTGGTGCAGGTGCAAAGAGTGCACTCAGGAAGATACCTCTGGTATCTCAATGGATTCGCAGCTGATGCCTGCCCATCTGAAATGTGTCCAAGAGGAAAAGCTCAAGCAGAAGATGCTCTTTACTCAAAAGACTTCCACTGCCCACAATACCCATCCCAATGACCATTCTGATGACCTCGCCAGTTGTCTCCTCACTCTCACACTTACTGATGATGGGCCAGATCTGAAATCCTGTGCCCACAAACTCTGGAACTCGTGGGCTGAATTCCAGGAATCAAGTCCAAGTAGAGATGTTGTAGCTGGGTCATTGGATCCCCTTCCTTTTGCTGACATCGCCAAAAGCTTCAACCATCTTTGTCTAAGTCCCCACACATCAGTGCATTCCACTTCCACTGATCCCCCTGCTTCTCGGATCGTGGGCCACTGAGTATCCAGGAAGGATGGCTATGCATGGTTGGTCAAAGCCTTGAAAATATTGTCCAACATTGAAGCCCGTGCTAACTGCTGCTTTCACCTCTTACTTAACCCTTCAGATGACTCCATTGCTGAGGTGACCAATGACCTTTTGCATCTTTGTCTTGCATGGGAGAATGTCAGCGAGAAATCCAATTTTGTTAAAGCTTGCAAGAAGGAGGTTGCAACTACCCTGGACAAGCTTGAGCTTGAGGTCAAGGCAATGCCCTCCCCTTCTTCATCAAAAGATCCAGAGCCAGTAACTGGTAAGCATTATCGTGTTTATTAGGAGATGTCAAATCATTCACTCTCTAAAAGAGAATCAAAATACCTCACCAATAGAACATATGGACATAGTTGCTCAGGTTACAGTCCTCATTGGTGTGGTCTGCAGTGTCTTGATGGGAGTTAACCAGCATGATGGCAACTTCCTTATGAACACACTGTCTCTGCTACTCTTTCTAGCATTCCAACAATCCAACGGGATGCTTAGCATTTCTCATGAAAATATCATCTGACAGCTTCCACTTAGCATTGAGGCAGCACTTGACAAGTTCAATATTAAGACTAAGACAGCACCTTATGCTGTGTGTGGCTGTCACTGCACCTATGCACCAACATACTCAGCAGGTTCAGCAATCCCCACTTATCCCAAATACTGTACTCACTATCCAAAACCCAAAATGCTTTGTGGTGAGCCACTCCTGAATGTTCAGCCCAATGGTACCCACTGGCCGAAGAAGACCTTTGTTTACCATAATTTCCACGACTACCTTGCTGGTCTATTATCGAGGGGCAACCTCGAGACCATGATGGATGAGTTTCTTCTCTTTTTTTGAATGTTTTCAGCAAAAAAACTGAGGAATGCTTGCAGTGGATGGTAAAAAAAAACAACCCAAATGCAAGTCATTGACACCAATGTATAAAAAGGAGTATTTGTTTGTGTTTGCACATGCACATGACCTGTCAACTATTTGGTAGTTTGAGATGTCTGTCAGCAAATTTCTAGTATGAAATAATTAAATAAAATTCACCTGTGTTCAGGTTCACATATGCATGTGACCTGTCAACTATTTCAGTAGTTTGACATGTCTGGGACTGCATCTACACATGTATCATAGCACCTCAAAACAGTACAAATAATATAATTATTTATTCCGAATGTTGAAACTTCGATAGGTACCATAGAGCCATATGGGATAGATGACCAACCTAACTATGTTAGTACCTGGGCACTGGGCCATGCATGTTCTCCTTACTGATCTATGTAAGTCTCACTTCTCAGGTAGTCCTGTTTTCTCACTTTCCTGTAGTCGCCCAAACTTTGGACCCCACCCTTGTCCCCACCTCCTTCTCTTCTCCTCATATCTTTGTCACTTAGCACTCGCCACTTCCTACCCCCAGGTATGTCTTTCTTTTCTTTTTTTTCACAGAATTATGCACTGGATGCTCACATTCCTACTGGTGACCTCATCTCCACATGCTTCCCCCCCTTCATGCACATTCACTACTGGCATCCTGTCTGGCGCTCAACTCCCACTCTCATCATGATAGGTGAGTTTTTTTTCCAGAAAGTTTTGTACTGGGCACTCATGTCCATCCCTCCCTCCAGCTTACACACCTTTGTGCTGTGTCCCCACTGTCATCCTCATCTCACACTTGATACCACCTCCCCCTCACACAATAGGTCAGTCTTTGTTCCAAAAATTTTTATATGGGATGCTCACACTCCCTTATGCCCTCACACTCACAACTTCTCCCCTGCCCCCTGGTAAGTTATATTTTTACTTTTTTTCAGAACAAGTATACACAAGATAGGCTCATGTTCACCTGTCCAGTTATCTTGTCCTCACTTTTACCCAAAAATTTTTGTACCCAACATTCACACTCAGATCCTTATCCCCACATTCTCACAACTTCCCCCTGCCATCCCAGTAAGACTTTTTCAGAACAAAGGTATACACCACACACTTACATTCCTTTGTCCAATTATGTCACTTTTTCTTTTTCCAAACAAATTTATACTGGATGCTCACACTTTCCCTTCCATCTTCCCATCCCTCCGGTTTACCCCCCTTCACGCTGCTGTCTTTGTCTCGCACTCAACACCACCTCCCACCTCAACAATAGGTCAGTTATTTTTCCTTTGTTTTTTGTTGTTTTACCAGGTACTCATTTGCTTTGTGCTGCATCTCCACTGCTGTCCTCATTTCCTGTCTGGCACTCAAACACCCACTTCTCTTGTCATGATAGGTGAGTTTTTTGTCCAAGAAAATTTTGTACTGGATGCTCATTCCCATCCCTCCAGCTTTTCCCTGCTTCATGCTGCATCCCCACTACTGTCCTTGTCTCATGCTCAACACCACCTCCCACCTCACAACAATAGGTCAGTCCTTTTTTGCAAAAAATTATATGAAATGCTCACACTCTCCCTTTTTCCTGCACACTCACAACTTCCCAACTCCCTTGTATCCTTGTGTCTCACCTCTGTCCTGCTGTCCAGGTAATTTTTTCTTTTCAAATCAGAGTTCTATGCCAGATGCTCATGCCTCCCCTCTGTCTAGTCATCTTGTGCTCATCAACACTGCTCACACCTTAAGTAAGTTTTTTTTTTCATGCTGAATTATATACCAGTTGCTCACAGCTCCCTCATGTCCTTGTGTTGTCTGTTACTGCAAACTGGTGTATTCATCTTTCTTTTATACCCCACCCATTTGTATTTATACTGTTGCTCTGTATGTGTACCACCTGCTGTTAAAGCTCAGATACCACTATGGCCAGAACTAAGCAGACTGCCAAGAAGGCAACTGGAGGGCATGCTGCAAGAGTGAACTTACATATCCTCCAAAAGAAAAGAGGCAAGGCCAGGCTTGCTGCCCAGAGGTTTGCTGCTCAGCAGCCTTCCAAACCTTCCCTTAAGATACAGTCTAATACAAATGCTGTAAGTATTGTATTATATTTCATACATCTGCTCACATGTTTCCCAGTTCTGTGTCATGTGTAGAGATGGAGGGAATCTTTGGGTATGTGATGAAGAAGGTTGTGGTAGAGTGGTTTGCTATAGGTGCTTGGTAGTACCTGAGGACTCTATGGACAGAGTAAAAGGTGGTGATGTGCAATTCAAATGTGTAACCTGCCATAGGCAGAAAATTAAAGGTGCTCCCCAGCCATATTTTGTAAGTCCATTTTTTCCACCTCCCTTTTACCATTCTCAACTACAGGTAAAGGGTTTCTACTCCGAAGGGGAACCTATCCTGCCCAGTCCTCCTCTCCTTTTAGGGGCATTCCAACACAGCATGACCTCTCAGGTAGCCTACCTCCCAACAGCCCTTCTTCACCTCTGCATAGAGACCCTGGAGGTTGCTCATTCCCAGGTCAACATGTTCCATTCCTTCCTGCAATCTTACTTCCCTAAGGGTGGCTATAACTTCTCTCACTTGGGTTTCAACCTGGGTACCCCTGAGTCCATGGAAGTTTATGAAAAGGCTGCATCTGACTTGGCAAAGACCCTCTCTCCATATTCCAGGGTGGTCCCGTTCCCGACTACCCATGGTGATGAAGATAGAGGTGATCTCTTTGCTGGCTTTCTTCATGGGCAACCAGTGGCCCCCAAGGTTCTTGAGGTAAGTTGAACCAACTTTTCTGCTTGACCACCAGTTAACTTGGGCCAGTGTCTCCAACTCCTTCTCAACCCCCTGAAGGATATTATCAAGGGTGGTGACATAATTTTTAATGTCTGTGGGTCTGTGGTCAACATGGAAAAGAGTTTCAATGATGTCAAGAAGGCTGCCCAAATGTAAGTTTCTCCAGCTGATGATTACTCCTCCCTGACATTTTCCAGTTTCAACCCCAGGTCCATGATACCATTTGATGCCCCCCATCTCCAACTGGCTGCTACAGGCCCCTACCTGCACAGTCTCCTTGACAACACCATCATTCAAGGCTATGATGTATCAAGTGCAGCACTCTTTGCCCTGCATGACTCTGCAATGTTGGGTAGGCATTCCAACATTGTATTGATTTTTTGGAGGTCAGGAGACATAGTGGTGGAAAAATTGGTCTGGACTGACAAAAATATCAGGCCATGGGGTAACCACTTGCCAGTCCAATGTCCACAATGTGGAACCATGCAGAAGTGGGTGGGGGGTTCTGCAAATAAGACCCTGTCTTTTGAGTGCAAATACATTGACTGTGGAAAAAATATGGGGCCTGATATGATGTCCCTCCCACCTCAATCTTACACTTTCACAATGCCTAAAGGTGCACAACAACTTAATCAAGGGAACAGAGAGGGATCTTCCTGGCTAAAGTCAACATTGTAAAATACCATCCTATATACATCTGCTTTAAATACCATTAAAATTCATGCTTGCTCCCTTGATAAATTCCAATGCAAGGGAGGTGGGTCATGTTCCTTGTGGTGATCTTCACCTCTTATCTTTGTTTCCTTTCTTCTGAATGGTCTCTTACTTACTTCCATTTGATTCTCCATCTCATTTGCTACTCACTACTTCTTTTCCCAGTCTTCTAGGCCTATTCCTAGTGTTGTGGTGCATTAGCCACTCTTTGTTTACTGTTGTTTACCTTGAAGTGCACTTAGTGTAGCTGAGTCCAGTGTTGAGACCTTTGGTTGCTCACACTGGACTCTAGGTACTGTGTACCCTCATATCTCTGTTGAATCTATGGTTGCTCACACTGGACTCTAGTCTGGTCAGCAGGGGACCCCCCCTCCACTTCCAATCAAATGAGGACAGTTTGTCATTCCCATAACTAGATGAGACAGAGGGATTATGGGTCCCATAAGACTCATTAACACCATGGAGGATATCCACAAACTGTATGCACAAGCATATGAAGAGCCTGAGGAAAAGGCTCCTTGCATCCATAGGGTGCCAGAATTGATTACTTATATTAACCTGTGGAAGAAGTGTTGGAATATTGTCATGTAGTGGCAGTGCTTTTACATTACATAATCCCATACTTACAGTTCTTCGTTGTAATTCCCTTACACCTCAGTGACTTGTTAGGTTACTGAGTCTATCACTCTACAAGAAGTGCAGGTTAGACATGAATGGAGTCATGGAGCTCACATGGAAGGAATGGAGGCCCCCAGCTTGGGCCTCCCAAAAAGCATGCCAGAAAAGAGAGGTGCTAAGAGAGAAAGACAGAGCATGGAGGGAGGAAGAAGTACCCACACAACAGCCCACCAGTGGACAACCAGCCTTACAACTGTGGCTAGAGGGTCACCCTGCCACTCCCTTGCCGGACATGGGACAAAGGCCCATTGTTCCCCTTCATGGCCATTTAATGGTTGAAAATCCTGGGGCTCCCCAAGCCCCCATCACTCATCAGAGACCCCCTGCCAGGGGTCAACCATTTCAACCCAGAGGAGGAGGTCACCCCTCTGGAAGAAAGACAAGAGGGGGAGTCCCCAATCTACCATGAGAGGCCCCTAGTCTCAATGCCCCAGTCACTGACTGGGTCAGTTTTATCAATACACAGCAGAACAGGTACCATGGTTCCAACAAGAGCTCTGAGCTCTCAAGGATGTTCCCTGGGGTGCTAGGTGTCAGTGAGCATCCCAATGACAATGAGTGGGACATTAGTCCTCCCACTGCCCAACAAGTACAAGGATTCCTCCTCTATGAATGAATGGCTCCAGTCCCCAGAGGGAACTATGACCAGATGGTCTGGTTCCAGGAGCTGATTCATCTCCTTGCTGTGAAGGGTTGCTACAGGGCCCTTCTAGACTGGGCAGAGGTATCCCCTCATGTTGGTCCCCATGTCCCCTGGGAAGGGGAATTCACTTGCTCAGCCACTATGGCTGATATTGCCACCTACCTTGTAGCCAATGGTGTCACCCCACATGATGCTGACAATGCCCTGATTTGGGCTTGAAGAGCAGGTAATGAGTACATTACCTGCACCATAAATAATGGAGGGGAACAAGACCCCAATGTTTGAGCTGCACTCAATCTCCTGAGAGTGGCAGTCAGCAACCCTCAACCCTTGGGGGAAAACCATTCAAAGGAGTGGGTCAAGGGCCAGGCTGGGGCCCTCAGGATTTCCACAGAACATATTGCAGCCCATGTGGCCCACCCATTTGCCATGGAGGAGATCCACATCCTCCACAAGTTTGCTACTGCAGTGCTCCTATATGACCTACCCCATTACTCAGGAGTGGAAGGTCGAAGTTCAGGGGGGAAACCCCCAGTCCAAGATGAAGGGCCCAAGGAGGGTGAAATGAGAGATGAGCCAGCACTGATGTAGAAGGGATGCTACAGTGGATGCTGGACTGTTCTCTTGAGGGCATAACCCTTCAGTCAATCCATAGCATGAGGGGTTCAACACCCTTCATGCTTGAGTTCACATTACTAAGATGAGGCAGGATTGGTAGTGTCTGACAACAAGGTAACATCTCACATGAATGTACATAGGATTTTCTCCTATTGTTTTCTTTTCTTTTCCTTTTTCTTTTCTTCTACTTTGACTGTTCCAAGCCTATGTTGGCCTTACAGGGGAGGGTGTTAGGGGCCATGCCCTATATAGCACTTAGTAATTACCTCGCAGGCATGTGATACTCTGGTATCACATGCCTGCATGCATAGAATACACAAACAGTAGGTATGGGACAAAAGCAGAAGCTAATCTAAAATTACACAGAACTCATCACTGAATGCAATCACAGTTTGTGGTTGGGTTTTTGTTCTGACCTCAGTCAGATCAGTAATCACCAATAAACAACCATGAAACTCATACTTTCCAGCAGGTGCCCAAGTGGCTTGCAATTCCTGCATCTTCATGGCATGCCTCAGGTTTTGGTCAATTTGGTGTTGCATGTCCAGGTAACCAGTGAAAATCTTCAAATACATAAGTACCATACTTGAATTGGTGGTCTTGTCAGATGCCAGTTTGAGTGTACTTGTCAAGGGCAGCTTGGAGCTGTAAATGACATGAGTTAGGAAAATAAAATAAATAGATAAGAGTTGTACTGCAGTTGCTGCCAGACACACAGTGACTCTGGGGACTTTGTGGGAAAAAACCTCAGGAAAAGCTGAGCCAACTGATGAAGGCACATAGAAAATATCCATAACTAGAGCAACCAATGCTGGATGCACCATGTTGTTTGTCAAACCCTAGAAAGTGGTGGTCAGTAAGGAAAGTGAGCCTGAAGGAGGTGAGATGGCAGGGGGCATTTATCCTGGCAGGTCATAGATATGGGGGGATCTCCTCAATCAAATTCTGAGCCTGTCTGATGCAACCAATGATAAGTCTGGGATGTCTTGAACAGAGGCAGCCTGGAGTTTGGGTGAGTCTGGTGGATGAACTTGGAGGACTGGAGTGAGCCATCTAACTTACAAGCATGGACATAAGCAGCTGCATTGATCAGAGAGATGTGGGGTGCTCAAAGGGCAGGTGGAATGGGAGAGTCAACTGAATCAAGGGGTGTGGATGGGGTAGGTGGGGAGTCTGGAAGGGGCTCTACAGAGTTTCTTGGAGAAAACTCCATGTCAGAGGATGACATTGGTGCTGGCAAATGAGGTGCAAGGTCTTGGAATTTAATACTGCTCAATACCCAATCAATCAACAGATTGTAGCAGGTGAGCTAGTTATGCCCAAGGACTATCTTGCACTCTGAATCCAATGGAGTTACATAGCAGATCATATCAGTGACATCTCCAAAGGGAAAGTGGATGATGAGGTTGGAGGCTTTAGTTATTGAGGTTGTAGTCATACCATTGAACAGATGGAAAGTGAGAGGCTGAACAGCATATGTGGAAAGACTGTGTTTATTGACAAAGTCCAAGTCTATGAAACAGTGGGTTGATCCTGAATCTATTAATGCTGGAAAGTCTGGAATACTATAGGTTTCAAGAGATATGAAAGGTTTTAGAGAATTAGGGTTCAAAAGAGCAGATGCATTGAGGCATGCCTCCATGGGTGCACAGTCGGTGTCAACACAACTCCCAGGCTGTGTAGAGTTCTGAGAGCTGTGCTCTATTTTTTTGCCTTGACAGAGGCAGTTGGTTTGGCTTCTGACTCAGTTGCTGTAGCTGCATGGACTTTAGCTGCATGAGAGGTGGGCCTTGGACAATCCTTGGCCTTGTGTCCAGCATTTCTGCAGAACATACAGAGGTTCTGATTGAAATGCCTCTTGCTCTTGGCTGGAGTTAGCTTCCCATCTTTTCTGAGTTTGTTGGACAGGCCAGAAGTTTGTCCAGAGGTTTGTTGATTTGAAGGCTTAGAGGTCAAGGTAGACAGAGTGGGGGTATTGGTACTAGCTAAGGTATTCCCACCATATTTCTGTTTATCTCCTTTGTTATTGGAGTTAGCTTTGTTGCCAGTGTTGCTACTGGAGCTCCCTCCAGAGGATTTGGTCTGGCAAGCAACCTCATGCTTATGTTCCCAATAGCACACATCAACCTCCTGGGCTAATGTGCACAGCCCATACAAGGTATTTGGTCTACTGACCCTACTTATCTTGTCCTTGATATGGTCTGGGACCCCAGAGTAGAACAAGTGATGAAGAGCTCCATCTCCATAGCCTCAGACTTGAGAGGCTAGACAATTGAAGTCAACCACATAGTAATTGACATGATGGGTCTCCTTCATGTGGAGGTGGTCAAGCTGATGTTCATCAACAATGAGGTCATGTGGTCTGAAGGTAGTCTGAAGTTTCACTATGAAGTCCAGCCAACTGTCCATCCACAGTGGATGGTCTGCCAGATCTCCAGTGTTCAGAAGGTTGGGCTCAAACCACTCAAGAGCCATGCCCTTGAGATATGACTGAGCAAGCATGACCTTGTTTCTATCTTGGTGGAATGCTCTTGGATGATCTTGGAAGCATAGTTTGCATTGGACCAAGAATGACTGGAGCTTACATGGGTCTGTACCATCAAAAGTATCAGGGTCTCAGACTTTTGCCCTGGAGGATGAAGTATCATCTGGGCAACAAGTGGAGCAGGACAATCAACTGCCATTGCCAGGTTCTGTAGTATGGCTAGTTGTGGGTCTAAGTCTTCTGGGGCATCAACAAAGGGGCTGTGGTCATCCTCATCATCATTGCTGTTGTTGTGTGGATCATCATCACCAGGGTCATCACCTCTGGGATTATCATCATCAGGTTCTTCACCTCCAGGAAAGTCCAGGGTATGATGGGTGGTGGTGGCTGAATGTCTGCTGGATGAACCAGCTCTTGGGGTCAGTGGAGAAGGGGGTCCTCTGGTAGAGATACTATGGAATTGGCTGATGGATGGTGGAGGTTGTTGGTTGCTAGACAGCATGATATGAGTGCTTGACTGGTGAAGGTTGCTTACAGTGGCCTGTTCCGAAGCTACTCATGCAAGTGTGAGTTTGAATATACTGTTAAGACTGGTTCTCTACAGTCTCTGAGTAGGTTCAAGGTCAAAGGGTATAGCTAGGTCAAAAGTCCAGAGGGTCAGAGATTAGTATACAACTCTGTATACTAGGCTTACAGAGTTCTGGAGTCAGACTATCCAGAGGAGTACTGGAATCAAGTGAGATCAAAGAGTATCTTAGTTGATATTTGAACTGAGGAGTAACATATGTACAGGTATTTTACACTACAGGGAATGTTGGGAGGCAATGTCCAGGGCATATCAACTACCAGAGCACAGTATGGATGACTGAGACTTGAGAGTATAAGTAAGGTACTAGTAAGCTAAGCCAGTAGTCACCAGTCAACTGGAAAGTGAGATGATTAGTCATACAAGGCCAGAATGGTAACTAGAATTGAAGTGAGGGAAACTATTACTAAATATAGAAACTATCAATGGAAGAAAGGGTAAAGACCAAGAATAGGATGGAGTGCCATCATGGAACAGAGTACTGAAGGTCTAGAACTTAACTAATGTTATCCAGAGTTTGACCTGGACAGTAGACATGTGTCATGGATGTGATGCCCAGGTTCCTTTTTGACCTCTAACTGTCAAGTTTGGTCCCAACCCAAGGACTCTCAGGGGCAAGAAGGTCCCAAAAGGGTGCCTGACGGTCGGCCAACATCGGAGATTGAAACTCCAATGCTAGTCCAAAAGGTAGGGGACGAGTTATGGGGCCCCAAAGGGTACTGACAGAACTCTGACAAGCGGAGTGGGGTAGGGAAAGGCTGAAAGGGGCCAAAGGGTCACCGACCAGCAGAGCAGAGGGTCAGAGGAGGGCTTTGGGTTCAGCTTGTGCACTGCCCCCTTGTACAAGCTTGGCCCTCATATTTCAGAGGTGGGCAAAGTACCAAGAGGTTGGAGGGTCTTAGGGACCAGAGGTGGGGACTTGGAGTGGGGAACTTATGTCAATATTCATACTGAGGGGACATTGAGGTACTGTACAAGTATTTATACTCTATGGAAGCACTGAGGCAGTATGGTAGTGGGGTGTCAGGATTAACATATGGAGGTAGGGAAGTTTTCAAGGGGGACACATATCAGAAAACTTTGAGACAGAGAGGAGTCTAACAGTGGAGGAATGGACAGGACAAAGACTATATCTACAATTGGACAAGACTGTGATGGAGCACTCACCAGCAGCCAATCACAAGCTGGGCTGAAATCTAAAAAAAGCTGCTCAACCCTTCAGAGTGCCATGTGGTGCAAGAACCAAAGTGTGCCTCCTTGGCCTGGTGGTCCCAAAAGGATAACACCCCTAAGAATGATGATAAGGTCACATGACCCACCAAAGGTTGACCTGATACAGATTAAGGGTAGTCATGTGCAAGAAGAACTGACAGTGGCCAACAGCAGCAATTGCTTGATCACTGTGGCAGAGTGATCTGCGGGCTTAGTAAGCATCAGACTTGGTTGGGAATGGGTCAGAAGGTGTTGGAAGGGTGGGTGGAGGTGTTGGAGGGGTTATGGAGGCATGGGAAAAGCATGGGCAAGGCATGGTCATGACACTAACCATGAGCATTGTCAATGAATATGAGCAGCCAAGTAATATGGATTTTGGTGTCCTTGAGCAGAGTCTGGGAGACCTTCACACTGGCTCACTTGTGTGGAATGCCAGCACATACACAGTGAGGTTTGTGTCCTGATGTTTCATCTCAATGTGCTCATTAATTATGTAGGCAGGTAAAATGGCTTAATATGCTCTTCAAAGAATTGTCATTTAAAGTGGACAAGACTATCCTCTACAGTGACAATATGGGTGCTCACTTTATAGCTGAGAATCCAGTGTCAGATGGTTGATCCAAACATATTGACATTCAGTGGTACTTCATTCATGAATGTGTCAAAGAAGGGTTGGTTACTCACACTGGACTCTAGTCTGGTACATTCCCAAGCTCCCTAGAGCTATAGGAGTCAATTATGCACCCCTTGGATGCCCCTAGCCTTCACTGTTGCTAACATAGTATGTTCCACTCTATTCTACAGTGTTCTCTTGTACTGGAATACCAGTCTCTATTGTTCTGGCAGAACAACAGAGTTGTACCTATTTAGAAGGTCCTCTTATTTACAGATATAGTAGTTCTTAGCATGGTGCTTGACACACCTGGTCTGTGTGCACCTAACATGTATCTAAACCCTTGGGCAAAGACCATAGTATGGTAGAGCTCCCACTCCTACTTCATTCATACCAACTACTCTCTTGAGTACTCTAAGTCCAAGACTTCCAACTGAAACTATAAGGCAAGTGTTCACCTCAGCCCTTTAGCCCTCAGAATCCCTCTGCACAATATTTGATTGGGTTTCTTGCTATGCCGAAGAGTACAGTATTCCTAACTGATTTAAATTCATGTCACTGCTAACATGGTGTCCAGCAACAAGAGAGCATGCCAGCACCATTTTTCCATTCATTGCTAACCCACATCCTCTATTCCCTTTGTCATCCAATGAAGGTCCCTGAGACAATTGACAACTACTATTGGTGTGTGATCTATGCACTTGCTGTGTACATAGCTGACTATGAAGGACAAGTTCTATTATCATGTATCATACACAACTGTTGTCCAAAGTGCCTCAGACACTGCAACAACCTTGACAAAGATGCACTTTGACATTCCCATAAGCATTGCAATACAATCATTGAAGAACTTGAATTTCACCAATTGTGGGATTCATATGGTATTGTTGGTGACATTGTGGTGAGTATGAGGGCACTCATTGCTTGCAGACACTAATGGATGACAGCCATTTACCAAGGATCATTTAGTAGATTGGGTAGAGCAATACTTGGTTCATATTCATGGAAAAGCTGAGGCAGATCAAACCCTCAATGACATCAACCAATGGTATGTCTATTGTTCAATTGTTCATAGCCTAAAGTCCATCACCATTCACTTGTGTATTAGGATTGTGGCTGTTGCACCATTTGCCAGATTGAGGTGATTCCCTCAAGGCCAGCACTTCAAGCAGTGGACTGGTGATGATTCAAAAGGTTTGATGAAGGTGAGCTTGTTCTCTTTCTGTACAGCTGAATTATTGCCATGGCCCATGTCACTGGTTTACATCACAGCGATTGAAGGGCATGTACCCAAAGATGTAGTATGCACTTTTCAAGCTTTCCTTGAATTTTGCTGCCTTGTTTGGCAAGGTGTCATCACTGAACAAACACTTACAGAGATTGATGATGTGCTCAGGCACTTTCATCTGTTTTGCAAGGTCTTCTGGAATGCTGGTGTAATTGACTATTTCTCACTACCCCAACAATGTGCAATGAAGCACTATCACTACCTTATTTTCCAATTTGGTGCACCAAATGGCCTCTGCTCTTCAATTACAGAATCCAAGCACATCAAGGCTGTTAAATGACATCCTTACCAGCACACTAACTGTTTCCAGGTGCTCAGGCAGATACTTCTAATCAATCAAAGGCTGCTACTGCAGCACATGCAGATTTTAAAGGTTGTGGTATGTTGTATGGATCATACACGTCAGTTCTAGGTACATATCTCCACCTCACATGTTATATGATTTTGACTGTTGTTTAGGTTCCATGACAAATGAGACACATGGCCAGCACTGTAGTATCAAGGAGGGCATGGATACAGCAGATGACAGTGAAGATCAAATGGCAAGCTACAAAGAGGAATCAGGTGATGTTGTTCATGACCAGATGGCAACTGAAACCCATGTATCATTGGCACATAAATACCATATGTTTCACTGCCAAGCTTCCCCACAAGTACCGACTATTTCTGCCTTAGAGTGTGCACATGCAAGGAATGTGGGGGCTCTAGCAACCAAACTTGGAGTGCCAGACCTCCCAAACCTCCTTTGTCACTTCCTTCAATCACAGCTCTGTCCTAACAACTTTCACAATCCAGAAGACACCCCTTACCATGAGTGCCTGGTTTATGAGGGGAGAATTGACATTTTTTGCACCCAGTGACCTGAGTGGGATCCATGGCATGTGTCATGAATATAATCACTCCTGCTCCATGTGGAGAATGTGGGTCCCCACTTTGACTGTGTTTTCATCATAACTGACCCACAGGCAGAGGGCATGTCTGGTCTAGATGTTGCCTGTGTACTGTGGTTTCTTTTCATTCTAGTATCAAGGAGTCCTCTGTTCATGCACCGTTATTCACTGGTTTGACTGTGTCAGAGATGGCCCTGATCCAGCTACAGGGTTGTGGGTTGTCTGCCCAGGCTACCTCAGGTGCAACCTCTGAAACACTGCCTCATTCATATTGACACATTATATCACTGTAAAGATTGATAAAGGAGAGATCCTAGAGGTCTCCTGTTGGAATGTCAGGTCTCAGTTCAACCCAGGGGGCTAGAGATGCCTGGCAGAAGGGAATGAGTGTAGTAAAAAGCCTGAAAAACATGCCCTAAAAGTCCCAGGAAAGTCAAGATAATGTCTAGTGAGTGTCTACCAAAGGAAGAACCAATAATCTGAAGCCCTCAGTCTTTGAATTCTGTCTGACTTCATCTGTTATTATTCTTTCTAAGTATGTACAGTAATACTCTAAGTGCAAGTGCAGGATTACATAAGCCACAATGCATCCAAATACTAAGTAAAAAGACAACTGGTCTCCACACTGGTGCCTTTGTCTGCATTACATTCTCATTGACTCCTCATCCAGTAACTACACAACTGACATCTGTCCCCCACCACACACCCACACTCACATTTCTGGTAGCTATGCAACTGGCCTTGGTGCATGTCTGGTAACTATGCAACTGTCATCAGCCCCCCACTGTGTGCCCACACTTGCACCTCCAGTAACTACACAACTGTCATTGGTCCCACCCCATGTCTGGTAACTATGCAACTGTCACCAGCCCCCACCATGCAGACCCACACTCACACATCTGGTAACTACACAATCATCATTGGTCACCTCTCCCCAGATGACAACTAACCTCCACACTGGTGCCTTCATGTACAGTGAGTGAAAAAACCTTTGCAATGTTTTGCTATTTTGCACTAACTGCATTGTAGTGCTGGAGGGTGTGGGATTCTCACTTGGCCATAGTAGGATGGATGGTAGTACTGACTCTTGGCTACCAAGGGGTCACTGTATCATGTGATTTCGTCCAGTGGTTGTTGAGATATGTTGGTTTTAAAACAGGTACATCATTGCAAGGGTTTATACACTTTTGGCCAGGGTACATCAGCAAAACAGTAGGTTTGGTACAGAGGCACAGAGCAGTACAGACCCACAGATGGTACAGATTTTCCACAGAGCAAGTACAGACCCTACAGACCCATAGATGACATCATTAATTTGCCCATATCTCGCCCAAAACAGGAGATATTGCTGAGGTAATCATATTCCCATGGTCCTGTGATCATAGGCTACAACTTTCATTATGACATCGTGGCTGTACAATTACTCCATATAGTATATTTTTTGACTTCCAAGTCTGCACCAATGTGCTGTGGCAATTTCAAGCTCCAATTGAAATTTGTGGGGGGGTGTATATAAACCCACTCACTCCAGCAACACAACTCTTTCCTCTACCACCACCATCTCCCCTTGTCATCATCATTGTCCCTCCCTTTGATGATCCACCAGAGGGGGGGGGTGGCAGAGGGAGGGGGGTGGGCCCCCTGTGAGGCTGTGCCCATTAGCATAGATATGTAGTCCTTGTAGATTAGATATGTAGCCCTGTACCATTGTAATTAAAATAATTTTAAAATAATATTATTCAATTATTAGCTGATTACATGTTGAGTTGAGTGTGGGAATCTGTATACTGAAACAGTCAGGGGTAAGTCTGTACAGGTCTGTACAGAGGGGGACCTGTCTGTGGGTCTGTGGTCTGTACAGAGGCCTGGGTCTGTTTTGCTGATGTAGTAGAATCTCACTCAAATGAAGGGATAATTGTGGTCATACAAATAAAGATATGCATATCAACAATGTGTCTGAGTCCCAAAAAGTTCCCATGCTTCTTTGTTTCCAACCTCTACCACCATGAGATCTGTCATGACCATGCCTGGCCCATGCTTTTCCCACACCTCCACAACCCCTCCAACACCTCTGCCCACCCTTCTGACACCTTGCAACCAATTCCCAACCAAGTCTGATGCTTACTAAGCCTGCAGATCACTCTGCTGCAGCAATCAAGCAATTGCCACTGTCAGCCACTGTCAGTTCTGGCACATGACTACCCTTAATCTGTATCAGATCAACCTTTGGTGGGTCATGTGACCTTATCATCATTCTTTGGGGGTGTTATCCTTTTGGGACCACTGGGCCAAGGAGTCACCCTTTAACCTTGGCCAGAAGCTGGGTTGGCATGGTGAGGGGTTTTATAATCATAAGTCATGCTATTCACTATCTACCCAGGTACGTACTATTCTATGGCTTGGGCATGACACTCTAACTATTATGAAGGTCATCATACTTCCCCACAACCTCAGAATTGTTGACATGTAATTAGAGTCCCCAGTAGCCTTCACAATTCCAATGTATTCTCTTGCACTCCATCAGCAAAACAGACCCCCTCTGCCCAGATCTGTGCAGGTCTGTACAGACCTGTACAGACTTACCCCTGACTGTTTCAGTATACAAATTCCCACACTCAACTTAACATGTAGAAATTAATTAGTAATTGAATTTTATTACCATAAAACTACTTTAATCACATGCAGGGTACAGGGACTACATATCTATACTACAGGTTCTACCAGTCTTTGCTAAGTGGGCACAGCCTCATAGGGGACCCACCCCCCCTCTGGTGGATCATCAAAGGGAGGGACAACGATGACGAGGGGAGATGGTAGTGGTTGAGGAAAGAGTTGTGTTGCTGGAATGAGAGGGTTTATATACACCCACCCACAAATTTCAATCAGAGTTTGAAATTGCCACAGTGCATTGGTGGAGACTTGGAGGTCGAAAAATCTACTATATGGAGTAATTGTACAGCCACGATGTCATAATGAAAGCTGTAGCCTATGATCACAGGACCATGGGAATATGCTTACCTTAGCAATATCTCCTTTTTTGGGTGAGATATTTGCAAAGTTCTGCCAGAGACCTGGTGTGTCAAAAAATAAAAGTGGCTGTACAGTTATTATGTCATAACAAAAGTTGTAGTATGTGATGTCATGATCATGTCAGTATGATTATATTGTCAATATGTCCATTTTTGGATGAGATATGGGTGAATGAATGTTTACAAAATTCAAACTCCAATTGAAATTGCCTCAGCCTGTGTAGACTTGGAGAGTGATTGTACAGCCATGATGTCATAATGAAAGTTGTAGCCTATGATCACAGGACCATGGGAATATGATTACCTTAGCAATATCTCCTTTTTGGGGCAAGATATGGTGATATTAATGATTACATCTATGGGTCTGTGGGTCTGTGGGTCTGTAGGGTCTGTCCTTGCTCTGTGGAAAATCTGTACCATCTGTGGGTCTGTACTGCTCTGTGCCTCTGTACCAAACCTACTGTTTTGCTGATGAGGCTTCAGGGTGAAAGCTAGTGGGGATTCCTGGCAAATACACATAGTTATTCTCCCTGGCATAGGGCATAAGCAAAGAGATGGTTGAAGAGGTGGCCATTATGAAAAAGATTAGTGAAGTGGGCATTTGTTGGCAGAAATGATGCAGAAAATCATGGAGGGCAAGGATTGTCAACATATTTGGGAGGCGAGATGGCATGGTTGAGAGCTTTCTGTGAGCATGGGAATGATGTTGATATCTTTAGAAATGACCAAGATATTAGAAAAATTGGAATGCTGTAAACTGGCACTCAAAAAATGTATTTGGCACTTGAGCAGTTTCTTCCCTAATGTTAAGGGTGGTTCTTGTGTGAAGGATGACTGCTAGACATTCCAGTCATTCTGCACATTAGGGCTGGGCTTCTCTGTTCTTCATCATTCAGCTTTTGGGTCCACTGTCATTCAGGGTGCCATTTGTCTATCAGATGGATCAAATTCCCCACTGCAAATACCCTCTGGAATCACACTGGATGGACTTCATATTGCAGTCACTGAGAAGTTGGGACACTTTCCAGGTTGAGTCAAACTGTGATATTGATTGGACTCTGACAAGGCAAAGGCTGGTACAATCTCAATACAGAACGATGATGAACTTGCTCTGAAGAATGTTCTCATATACTTTGAAGATGCAGACACTGAAGATCCAGCACCCAATAATAGTCATAAAATGGTATGTACTACAATGATCAGTGCATTCAAGTGGGCTGGTACTGACAAATTTCTCATGCAGGGTGCTACCTCATGAGCAGTTGCACAGGGAAAACAGAAACCATCTGTACAGGCTGGTGGCCAGCTGGAAGGTGGTGTATGCCACAAGGAGCTGATTGCAGAGCTCCAGGAATGGTGGGAACATGATATCCACTCAAAAGGTCCCAAAAGCCCAACTTACTGCTACACTGGGAATGGAGGTATCTGCTATGCACTGACACATGGTAATTTGTCCCTCTGGGCACTTGAAATCATAAGTGACTCATTTATTCAACTATATTCATAATAGTACTGATACAAAACAAACCAAGATGGATGGTGATGGCTCTGTTGATGAGAAACCACCAAAGATCATCCTTCCAAATGCACAACCACATACCTGCTCATCCTCAGTGACAAATCCTGCCATGCAAATGCCACATCTGGGACTTCCTGGGCCAGCAGGGTTGTATGGCTACCCTCCCCCTGTGATTGTCTTGCCACCATGGGTCCCCCCAGGCTACCAAGGCATTGGAAATGGACAACCCTTGCTCTCCACCAGTACTGAGGTTCAGCTTTGAAGTACATCACCATGTGACACTCACAATCTCACACCATCATCATCCAACACACCCTCCCTAAGCCCCCACCCAAACATTACCATCACCAACATCCCTGATATTGTCAGCTGGTTCACATTCCTTGACCATCATGAACAGCATAACCAGGATGGCCTCACCTTTGCACTATATGGACCTATCTTGAAGGCAAAAGGTTTTCTCTGCCTCTCACAGCTGACACTTGATTTCTTTGGACTGTCAGACCTGCAACCTTGGCTTGGAATTGAAGTTGGAACTGCTGTCATGATAATGCAATATGCTGAGGAAGATTTAGCACCAATTAGGTTGGGAAAGTGGGTTTCTCTGAAGGATATGGTTTAGATCACTTGTCACACTATTCTACACATTGCTTATCATCAATACATCATCATTTTTGACTGCATTTCACTGAACTAAGTACAGGAGCTGAGCATTGAACTAACAATAGGAAACCCCAAACCCCAAAATATGAATATCATCAAAACTTGTTCTGAGTCAATCAGTCATCATGGGATGTAGTCCTTGGATTTTTCCGAGTCAAATGGTGTCATTTTTGTGGAATTCTGGTGGCTCATTGATGAGATATGGTCAACCAAAGATGGGGTCTGATTGTGTACATAATTTTCTCACATGGCCAAGTTGCCTGAAATAGACAGTAAACTGTTCTGGAGCTTGTTTTATGTGTGCAGATAAGATTTGAGCAATGCTCATACCTCTCTCAGAGGTTTCCTTGAGAGCTCCAGGAAAATGTGAAGGTCCAGCATCTCAACCCATCTCCTGTTGAATATCATCCATATAAGGTTTGGGTTCATCTGTGGAAATCCTCAGAGATGGTCAACATTCCTCTGCCTGAATCCTTTTGGCTTCCTTTACAGAATTGAGATTTCCTTTATGGATTTCTTCTCATTGCCTCTCTATTTTGTGGGATTGCTCCTCCACAATTTTGTGTATTCAGTCTTGTTTCTCTCAAATTTCTCTCTCAATCTCAACTGGATTATGTCTTTCTCCATATATGTTCCCAGGTCTGAGTGGAGGTTGAGTCTGACATTGAGAGCAATGAGGTGGGTCAACTGTTCCTTGTGGTGATCTTCACCTCTTATCTTTGTGTCCTTTCTTCTAATTGGTCTCTTACTTATTACCATTCAATTCCCCATCTCATTTGCTACTTACTACTTCTTTTCCCAGCCTTCTAGGCCTATTCCTAGTGTTGTGGTGCATTAGCCACTCTTTGTTTACTGTTGCTTACCTTGAAGCACACTTAGTGTAGCTGAGTCCAGTGTTGACACCCTTGGTTACTCACAGTGGACTCTAGGTACTGTGTACCCTCATATCTCTGTTCAATCTATGGTTACTCACACTGGACTCTAGTCTGGTATTTTCCCAAGCTCCCTAGAGCTATTAGAGTCAATTAGGTGCCCCTTGGACACCTCTAGCCTTCACTGTTGCTAACACAAACCCTCCAGAACACTAGCTGCAATCAATGCAGGTCACTTTACAGAGAGGAGGAAAGGGGGAACACTGCAAAATCCTATGCCCTGACTACCCTGGAGACCCCCAAAATTGGCCCCTGGCAGAAATCCCCACCATTCTTCATTTGGATGTGCAGAAAATCACCCCAATCCATCTAGATCTCAGATATAGGAGTCAACCTGACTCATTTGCAGTCATATCCCTTAATCAGCAGTGACCAGTGTGTGTTGGGATGAGAATCCACACTCTAGACAGGGTAGGAATGGTCGGGTGGCCTAGTGGTAAGGCACCCCAGAGCTAGTGGGGGGACCCAGGTTCAATCCCTGGTCTGGCCAGTATTTTCAGTCATTAGTGTGCTTACTCATTCCCCTTTCCATTATTCATCCATTCCTTTGATGATTCATCCCATTCCAAATAGATTCATGATCATCTTCATCATGCTTACTGATTTTGTTTACCAATTGTGTACTGTCCTTACTCACTCTTACCAAGCCTTACCAATCCTTCACTAATCCTTCACCAATTGCTTATGAACCCATGACAAAGTATTGCTCTATGTTTACTGCAGGCTATGCTACTCTTTTGTATATAAAGTACAACACATTGACAGCAATCAGGCAGCTACCAGCTCAGTATCTGCCCACTCATCAGTCTGATCATCTGCCTACATATCAGGCCTACTCATCATTGCCTCTAAGCCCTTCATCATCATCTTTAGTCTTGCAGTATTTGAGGCTCCATTAAGGGTCTACTTACTGTACTTATCATCATTCTACATTGCTTCTAGGCTCATAGGAGCCTTCTCTCTTTGCTTTTTTCAATCCCCCCCTGCTCCCCCTTCATCAGGAGCACCAACCACCTCTGCCCTAGCCCTCTAGGGGCACAGAACCCCTCCCTGTTTTTATTTTCAACAAATCCCTTGAGCCAAAGTCTGTGCAGGTAAACCACCACTCAGCATTTGTCTTCATGTTGGGTTTTTTGGTGTCTTTTGCCATTGATCCACATGTTGACTCACACTGAGCAGGATTTTTCTTGATGCACTGTAGATGGATCAAGACCTTTGGCTTTGGAAATTCCAGCTGCCATTGCATACACAAGGTCACTGTCATTGCCATCTTGGGCTAATTCTTCTTCAAAGGCAAGAGTCACATTGTCTTGGGAATTGGGACTGTTGGTTCAGCTATCATTCTCTTGGAGTTGTTTCATATAATTTAGAGTGATCCAACCATCATGTGTACCTTCTCCTTCCCATTGACATCTCATGTAGTCTGATTTGAAGCACTGGTGGTTAGAATGATGAGGTTGTGGTGGCAGTGTCTTGAAGTTGCTGTCAAGTGGGTCAGAATTTGATCCAGATGGTTCTGCAGGTTGCTCAACTACTAGTGGTCTGAATTCTGAGATTCTGGAAGCCTGTGGCTGTGCTCCCTCTGGGTGTGGAATTCTGCCTCTGTTTGTAGCTTCATTCTCCCCCTTGAGTGGCATGCTGGAGGGTATGGTCACTTCTCAATGCTCAAAGGTAACACTCTGTTCAATTCCAATGCTGTAGTTGTCAGGCCAGTACAGTGAGTGAAAAAACCTGTGCAATGTTTGGCTGTTTTGTACTAAGTCCAGTGTAGCACCATGAGGTGTGGAAATCCCGCTTAGCCTTAGTGAGATGGGTGGTAGTATTTGCTCTCGGCTACAAAATGGTCCCAGGGTCATGTGATTTGGTGCAGTGGTCATTGAGATATGTCAATTATAAAACAGCTACATCATTGCATGGGTTTATTCACTTTTGGGCTGGCAGTAGAATCTGAGCCAAATGAAGGGGTAATTGTGGTTGTTTGGTCCTACAAACAAGGATACACATATAAACATGATGTCTGAGTTTGAATAAGTTCACACGCTTCTTTATTCCCAACCACTACCACCATGAGATCTCTCTCCTCCACCCAAAGGAATACCATCCTGACCATGCTTGATTCTGGTCATTCTGCTTCCTCTATTGCCTCCAGTACTGGCCTACATTGTTCTACCATCTCTAGACTTCATTCCAAGGAGCATTCCAGCCTGCAAAAGTCCACTGGAGGTCGTCCATCCAAGCTTTCCCCTGCTAATGTCCACCATGCCATCCACCTTATCTCAACTCAGAAGGCAGAAAATGCTGTCCAGGTGACCAAATCTCTCACCAATATCATCAACCAGCCCCTCCACCCAAATACTGTTCACCAGCACTTGAAAAAGACTGGTATGAAGGCTGTGGTAAAGCGAAAACGACCTATCCTCTCTGCCAAGCATCACAAGGCAAGGTTAGACTTTGCCTATGCTCACAAAGATTGGACTTTGGAGGACTGGAAGAGGGTGGTATGGTTTGATGAGACTAAAATAAATTGCCTGGGGTCAGATGGGTGCAAATGGGTGTGGAAAAAGCCAGGGGAGAAGCTGAATGATAGGCTAGTAGAGGGGACACTGAAGTTTGGAGGAGGGTCTCTCATGATGTGGGGCTGTATGACTTGGGAGGGTGTTGGGTATGCCACCAAGATTGATGGTAGGATGGATGGAGACCTTTACCTCCAAATTTTGAAGGATGAACTACAAGATTCCCTTCAGTATTATGGTCTTCATCCTCCTGACATCATCTTCCAGCAGGACAATGACCCCAAGCACACCTGCAAGCAGGTCAAGGAGTGGCTAGAGGAGCAGGATTTTAGGACTATGGTATGGCCTGCACAGTCCCCTGACCTCAACCCCATAGAACATGCCTGGGGTTACCTCAAGAGGAGGCTTGCAGAGTATGAGCACCCCCCCAAGGGAATACTGGAGTTGTGGGAGAGGACTCAGGTGGAGTGGAACAATATACCAGCTGAAGAGTGTCAGAAGTTGATTGAAAGCATGCCTAGGAGGGTTGAGGCAGTGCTTAAAGCAAAAGGAGGCTACACCAAGTACTGATATTTCCCAAATACCCCTCACTTTTCAAAAGTGAATAAACCTGTGCAATGATGTAGCTGTTTTATAATTGACATATCTCAATGACCACTGCACCAAATCACATGATCCTGGGACCATTTTGTAGCCAAGAGCAAATACTACCACCCATCTCACTAAGGCTAAGCGGGATTCCCACGCCTCATGGTGCTACACTGGACTTAGTACAAAACAGCCAAACATTGCATGGGTTTTTTCACTCACTGTAGATCTGATGGCCATTGCTTTCAGGGTCTGACCCTACCCAGTGTCCATCATGCTGAAGGAAATCAATAGAAAGGTGGTAGGGATACTCCCAATAGGCTAGCTAAGTCCTGGGGACCCTGTCTAGAGAAGAGAACTAGTAGAAAATGAAACTGAAAAGAGACTGAAGACACTTAGCTGAAACTCTGAAAACTCCTCAATCACTCCACTACCCTAGGACTCCCCTAGGGCTGTCCTGACCTCACACTCAAGGAAAGCAACAGAAAAGGCTGCCACAGGCTGGTCTCAACAGCCTGTGCTCTCCAGTCTCTATAGTGGTGATTGTTCTATCTACCACAACTTGAGTCCAAGTCCCCACATTGCTTACTAATCACCCTCTCGCCTCGCACCTAAGTCCCCATCCCATGTACATAATGGGGATCTAGCCCCTTAGAGAAATAAAATAAAACCAGACCACCTCAACCACTCTATCCCCACTCCATATCCTACTAGGGAGCTTGCCTTCCCTACAACATGCTTGCATATCAAGTTTGGAGCCAGAATTATCATGGACTTTGACATGACATACCCAGACAGGGATTTTGGCAAGTTGGGTGGCTTGTGGTACAGCATCTCATATGGGGTTTTTGTTCCTAGGCATCATGTAGAGGAACAGTTCTTGAGCCAAGTGGCATGCATGATGGCCTCTCCCCAAAGGTTCTTGGGTAGACTGCTGGCATGAATAAGAGCCTGCACTTGCTCAATGAGTGTGTGGTTGAGCTGCTTGGCAACTCCATCATGTTCCAGAGTGTCATGAACAGTTACCTGGTGTTCCATACCTGTGGAATTTAAGTGCTTAGTGAATTCTGTGCTTAGGTACTTCCCCCCACAGTCCAAGCATAAGCACTTGATTTTGGTACTAAATTAGGTAGAAAGTCAAGCTTCATATGCCTTGTAAGATGCAAATGTCTCAGATTTGGTTTTCTGGAGGTAGAGGGTGGTGTAACAGGTGTGGTCATCTGTAAATGACACATAGTATTGACTGTGACCCCCAGTGAAAACTGGACCTTACCTGGTGCGACAAGATCTGATGCAGTGTTAGAATTTCTGGCCTAAGATGGCAAGTAATACTGCATCACACTAGCTTGCAGCCCACTAGCAAAATCAGAAAAATGCAATATGGGGGGGCTCAACCTGTTGTGGTCTAGTATCAAATTTCTGTGCAATATCATATGAATCTGCTAATCTATGGACACATCTGGTTGGGAAGATGGGTAAATGGCAAGATCTGAGCATAAGTGTCATGGTATGATTTGCAGTGTCTAAATCACTTCAGCTTGCACTAGCAAATATTTTCTATAATCTCTTCTCACATTTGCAAATGTGATGACATGTTAATACAAGTGACTCAGTAGTGTACTACAGAAGCAGGCAGTTGTGATGATGATGTGGGGGGCAATATTACAATTGGGATGTGGTGGGGATGACATGACATGGGAGTGACACAATGCAGGGATGAGACCATGCAGGGACAGGACTATGTGGGAATGAAATGATATGGGGATGAGATGATGTGGGATGAGACAATGCAGGACAAAACAATGCCAGGACAAAACAATGTGGTGACAAGATGATGTGGGGACAAGACCATGCAGGGATGGGACTACATGGGGATGAAATGATGTGGGGATGAAATGATGCAGAGACAGGACAATACTGGGACAAGACAATACAGTGACAAGACAATGTGGGGACAAGACAATACAGTGACAAGACAATGCAGGGGCTGGACTACATGGAAATGAAACAATGTAGACTCAGTGTAGGGTACTGTTCTCAATTGTGGCTTTGACCCAGGAGTTCTTCTCGACCTAAGTGAAATCACTGTCAGTAGATGTCTTGAACACTTGGGACCACTCACCAAATCCTTTGCCTCTTCATTGTACACCTATAAACATGTATCAGCCAATGGTAATATGACATATATCTGACTTGCTTCATGTTGTATTTTGCTTAGTTTGTTGTAGTACATATGGAATTTGTCCTTTGTGCCCTCTTTGTTGATGTGTTTCAGCCATGTAATAATACACAGGTTGCTGCCAGGGGCATTGAAATCAATTCTTCCTTGGAGAAGGCAGCTTACCATCCATTCTTGGTTCCAGATGGGTGGAATTTCCCTCAATTCTTGCTGGAGGAGCCAGCCTCAGGTCTGCCCTTTGATTCTGTTTCTGCTGCAAGTTCACTAGTACCCACTACCTTCAATTCATCCTTGGGAGGGGGCAGTAGGGCTGTAATATTGATTCTGGCAACAGCTGCAGCAAGCATGTTCCTAAACAGTGTTAGAGTAGTTACTAATTTGTCAACAACACTTACATGGGGTTGTATGACATCGCTGGCCTTGGGTCTGACTTGGCCCCTTGCAGGGACTCTGGAGATGGTACATTTTCCTTCTCATCAGTAGTAACCACAGGCTCTTCATTACCTATGGCATGTTTGAGGTTGCTCAAGGCTGGTAGTTGACTTTCAATTGGTGGGTTTGCTTGACACAAATGCCAACATGGATGGTATCTTGCACTTCTTCATCAAATCAGAATGACTATCAGCACCATCCCCATCCTTGATTACTTTCTTCCAGCAGCTGTTATCATCCAGGTCATGTTTACTCCATGCAGAGTAGGTCTTTGTGCATAAATATTCAAGCTTCCATCCATTTTCAGCCAGTTTGAATAGTGGGAAATCACACTCCAAGATCCTGTGAAAAGTTTGACATGTGCTTGCACTTGCCTCACCCCAGGTCTTTGGTGCCATATTACAGTTCACCAGCTCTGTCCACCCAGCATGTACAGCTTTGCAAATGGCCTTCAATGTATCTGCTGGCAGGGAACCATAATTGCCATTACTGCTGATCAGGGCTTCTGGGGTATCCAACCACTCTTCATAATCTTGTTGCCTCCAAAATCATACAGATGGGTGGCTATTGCAAGTTGGAGGTTTTTCATTTGGCTTCTTGAGGTAGAATGGTAACCCAGTGAGATTGGAGGGATCAGCAAGTGGGATCTGCACTGCACTCACCAGTTGGTCAAACAAAGATCTGAAATGTGTAATACAAAGTTCTGATGATCAAGTATTGAATGAGATTACTTACTTGACTGTATCACATTCCATGGTAGCCTTTGTCAACTGCTGCTCTAGTAAATTGCAGTGCTCTTGCAGCACTGAAATGTCCAGCAGGGGTGCAAACAGTGTAAAAGTGCTAGTGTGATAACTGGAGTTAGAGTTTGCTGGGTATTGTGAGAACTGTTGCTGGGGCATCATCTGACTTTGTGCTGAAATCCTGAGACCAGTTTGACCATTATTGTCACCAAATGGAATCAAGAACTGTGATCTGGAGCTGGAGCTGAAGCTAAAAGGTGAGTTGTTGCTGGTATCAGCAAGGGAATACATGAGGGTGTTGGGACATTGTGGTGGTGGGAGGCAAGAAGCAGCGAGAGGGGGAAGCTTGCCACACATGGAAACCTTAGTTGCAGCTACTGCCAGTAGTTTGTAGGGTACTTCACATTGTTCCTGCCATGATGTCATCACAGCCACCATCTGACTTGGTTTTTGCAATGGCTCCTACCATCATGATGGTCAGTAATGACCTCGTTATCAACATTGATGGGTTCATACCTGACTGGGATACATATACATTCTCTTTGGATGTCAATTCTGTTCCTTGTGGTGATCTTCACCTCTTATCTTCATTTCCTTTCTTCTAAATGGTCTCTTACTTACTACCATTCAATTCTCCATCTCATTTGCTACTCACTACTTCTTGTCCCAGTCTTCTAGGCCCTTAGCTGAATATGCTGCATCATCAGAATTACCATTATTGCCTCTTTTGGAATGTGTCTGTCATCAGTCATATTCATCAGAGATTATTTTAGTGATGAAATCTGGTGACAAGTCCTTTTGGGTAACAAGGGCAGAGGATGTCATGGTGGCAATATTGGAGTTGTAAGAAGTTGGTGGGGAACTGAGGATGATAGGTGTGAAGTTGTCATCACTGATGGATTGACTGCATTTAAGGTAGGTACCTGCAGGGAGTAGTCATCTTTTGCCATAGTGGGAATGTGCAGTGATATGGTGAGATGTGCAGATCAATTTTTCTTCTGGTATTAAGGTGCAAAACCAGGGCTTATAACTTAATCCAGCTATGAGTCTACAGTATGTCAGTACAAAGTAGGTAACAAGCAGAATATAAGTATGCTCACCTCAGGATGAATAGAAGTCACTGAGGTGAAAGAAATGAGAGTGGAAATTTTCTATAACCATGCTTATGTAATATGGTAAACTCCGAAGGCTATAGAAAGATTCTGGGATGTGTCATCAACAGAAAAGTAAAGTTCTGAAGTTGTCTGAAGCATTCTGAAGGTGGGAATAAATTGAAAGTCCATGCATCCAACATCCCCCCCTGGTAAGTCTGAGTCAGTGGTGGTGGTGGCACTCAGTGAGGCCACCCTCGAGGGCTACTTCGAAGCTTCAAATCTAACTGCAGGCTTCTTTTGAATACCTACACTTCATGTCACTTGACCTTTGAAGGGGTTCATTGACCTTTGATTTATCCTTTTATCAAGTAGTAGTGAGTAAAATGAAACAAAATAGAAAGGGACCACTTGGGCCTTTGGGCTCAAAAGGCAAGCTCATGTTGGTATATACTATGGGGCTCATTTTGCCACTTCTTTGATCTCTATTGGCATCCTGGACCCTCATAGATACTTGCTGTGGGTTCTTGAAGGCTGCTGAGGTATAATCAACAACTGAAAAACAAAAGAAAACTGGTGGGGGGGCTTCATGCCCACTGGTAGGTGGCTGGCAACTTGTGGCCCTTGTGCAGTCATTCTGAGGCTTTGGTTTGCTGCTTTGAACCAAAACTAGGCCATAGGGCCCTCATACTATACCTGGATATCCCCCTTCAAAAGTACAATCTGGGGGGGTAGGGTGCCCTCATCCTCCTTGTATCCTCACCCTAGCTGCTCAATGACCTTCCATAAAACATGGGCCTTCAAATGAGAGTAAGGGTCTGATGCAACAGAGCTGGGTTATAGAATCAAAGTGGCATCTTGAAAGGGACTTGCCACTCCAGGAGGTGTCTTCTAGGATGAGACTGAGAGCACCCCACTGGAGTAATACCTGTAAACATACCACCATAAGAAAAAAATCCACAAAAGAAACTAAACACTTGAGCCTTCAAGGTCAATGCTCACTGTTCAGGGTCCAATTGTTTGTGAGGACCTACAACCAAGTCTCAAGGGGGTCTCATGCTCATCGCTCTCCTTGAAAACCTTCAGGCACTCTGAACTGATATAGCAGTGAGTAAAAACATCTAAGAGAAACATAAAAACATGTAGGGAATATTTGGGTCTTGTCCCAAGTGCCAGGTGGGGCCCTGGGCTTGCTTTGGCTTGATCCCCAGCCTCATGGTCTTGAATACTTGACATAGCACTCCATAAAGCCTAGGGTAGAGGAACCATAAGTCAACTGACCACAAACAAGAGTGGGAATACAAGTGAAATGAGTGAGGGCCTTCTTGCAGCATTCGAGCCTCTCCTTCAGAGCAGGGAGGTGTCTGGGGTGTCCTGACTATTGAGGCAGCCTTCTTGGTCAGTTTTCGAGTGGTGCAAGTTGCCATAGGTTTGAGAATAGTGCCTCACCCACCAGTGTGGTGAACCTTGACCTGTAGCATCAGTATCACCCCATTAGACCACTGTACCTTATCTCTAAGTACTTCATAGCCTTGATATAGACAGATCTCAGACTCATAGGATGAACTGGCATGAATTCTCATTCCTGCATTGTTGTGGTTGTGAGATGCAAGGGGACATTCAGCCTTGACACATAGCACAGTGGCACAAGTCTGATTAGTCGGCTGACTGATCATGCTTGGACTCATAGTGCAAGTCTCTACACTGAGACTTTGAGTCCATCCCTGCTGCAAATACATCAATAAAACTGTCCAACCACTTGATGTCCATTGCATTGAGTTGTCCAAAAACCAGGGATGAGGTCCATTATCCTTTTGAGTGACTAATTTTAGGCTATCCCCAGGACTTCTGTGGCTTTCTCCAGGCCAAATAGACCCAGCTGTGGAATTTCTGCAGCCAAAACAGACCTCTTCCTGGGTTGTTTCTCAATTTTCCCCAAGGTAAATGGACCCTGGTTATGGGATTTCTCCAGCCCGAATAGACCTCTTCCCAGGTCCTCTGGGACTTTCTCCAGGGTGAATAGACCTAGCTGTGGAATTTCAGCAGCAAAAACAGGCAATCCTGGGTTGTTTCTGGGTTTTGACATGGTGATAAAAATTCTCCACTGGGAGATGTGGAATCTGCATTAGCATGAAGGTTATGGCCAACTACCTTGGTCAGTCACATGAGTGTGTGTGCTTGGGGGAGTGGATGATCATCATGGTATTGCCAGTACCACCCCCACCTGTTCCCACAGGTACTGTTGTCATCACCATTGTCAAGGTGTTTGCATGGTGATAGAATTTATCTACTGTGATATCTGGGACCCCCAGATTCTACTAGGTGGGGAAGTGGAGTCAGAAAATCTCCCCAAGGGCCCCCTTGGAGATTCTCTGGGATGATGGAATGGGGTTGGAAATTTTCCAGGCTGGTGAAATGGGGATGGAGATTGCACCAGGTGGCCAAATGGGGTTGGAGATTCTCCAAGTTCATCAGCAAAACAGACCCCCTCTGTCCAAATCTGTGCAGACCTGTACAGACCACAGACCTGTACAGACCTGCACAGATCTGGATATCTGTACAGATTCTAATTTCTGTACAGACCTGTACAGACTTACCCCTGACTGTTTCAGTATACAAATTCCCACACTCAAGTTAACATGTAGAAATTAATTAGTAATAGAATTATATTACCATAAAACTACTTTAATCACATGCATGGTACAGGGACTACATATCTACACTACAGGTACTACCAATCTATGCTAAGTGGGCACAGCCTCATAGGGGACCCACCCCCCTCCCTCTGCCACCCCTCCCTCTGGTGGATCATCAAAGGGAGGGATGACAATGACAATGAGGGGAGATGGTGGTGGTAGAGGAAAGAGTTGTGTTGCTGGAGTGAGTGGGTTTATATACACCCCCCACAAATTTCAATTGGAGCTTGAAATTGCCACAGTGCATTGGTGTAGATTCAGAGTCATTGTACAGCCACAATGACATAACGAAAGTTGTAGCCTATGATCACAGGACCATGGGAATATGATTACCTCAGCAATATCTCCTTTTTTGGGCGAGATATGGGCAATTAATGATGTCATCTATGGGTCTGTGGGTCTGTACTTGCTCTGTGGAAAATCTGTACCATCTGTGGGTCTGTGCTGCTCTGTGCCTCTGTACCAAACCTACTGTTTTGCTGATGAAGGGGACACTTGGAGATTCCCCAGGGTGGCCAAATGAGGTTGGAGATTCTCCAAGGTGGTCAAATGGGATGGGAAAATCTCCAGTGAGTTCTATGGTTTGGCAATTCTCCCAGAGGCAGTTGGAGATTCCCCAGAGTGGTCAAATTGAGTTGGAGAATATCCAGGGGGACACTTGGAGATTCCCCTGGGTGGTCAAATGGGGTTGGAGATTCTCCAGGGTGGCCAAATGGGGTCAGAGAATTATCCAGGGGGCAGTTGGAGATTCTCCATGGTTGCCAAATGGGGTTGGAGAATATCCAGGGGGCAGTAGGAGATTCTCCAGTGGGTGCTATGGGGTTGGAGATTCTCCAAGGGGGCACTTGGATGTTCTCCAGAGCAGTGTGATGTGTTGGAGATTCCCCCCAGGTGGTCAACTGAGATTGGATATTCTCCCAGATTGTGAAATGTGGTTGGACATTTTCTAACAAGGCACTTGTAGATTCCCTAGGCTGTTGGAATGAGGTTGGAGGTGGTGTAATTGGGTTGGAAATTCTCCACAGATTCCCCAGGGTGGTGCAATGGGGATGGAGATTCTCCAACTGCCCCTCTGCAGAATCCCCAACCATATTGATACCCTAGCATACAGCATACCATGATAATTTTGATACACCCACCTTCTGGCATTTTATCATGTCATTGGAAAGCAGCAACTTTGCTATCTTATTCAAAAGTTTGCAGAACTATTGTAATATATGACCATGAACATGTACTCAAATGATGTGGGGGATGGGTGTCATGTGCCATACACTCTGCAGAATGCAGATGTCACATAGTGAGTGTAGACACTGAGCAGCTGAAATCAGGCTACATTCATAGCCATAGGGAATGTAATAGTAATCAAACCTGCCAAAATCATTGACATTACTATCAACTATGGGATCTAAGGGTATTGGTGGACACAGGATGGATGAGACACAATCAAGAGACATATGACACTGATGGCAATGAAGTCAGTCTTAGCTGTCAAGTAAAAAGGAAGAAGCCATACCTTATTATGCAAGGCAGGGTATAACAAAGCAACGGTGGGCTGCAATCAATCAGAGACTTCAACCTATGACATGACTGAGATAATTGTCTTGGCACTAGTCATGTCACATCTGTGACACACACCTACACTCTGGATTGAACTCCAGGTAATAATAGCTGAGTTCTAGTCCTTTGGTACTCTGTTCCATGATGGCACTCTGTCCTATTCTTGTTTCTTGTCCTTTGTTCTGTTTGTGCTTTCTATATTTAGTAATGGTTTCACTCACTTTGGTTTTAGTTACTGTTCTGGCCTTTTATGACCAATCATCTCACTTTCTGGTTGACTGGCAACTACTGGCTTAGCTTACTAATACCTTACTAATACTCTCAGTCATCTGCACTGCTCTCTGGTAGTCTGTACATTCCAGACATTGCCTCCTAAATGTTCTCTGTAGTATAAAAGTCCTGTACATACTTCATTACACCTTAGTTCAAATATCAACTAAGATACTCTTTGATCTCACTTGGTTCCAGACAACCCTGGATAGATCTGACTCTGGAACTCTGCAAGCCTAGTATACAGAGTTGTATACTAATCTCTGACCCTCCAGACTTTCAACCTAGCTATACCCTTTGATCTCAGACTTACTTGGAGACTGTAGAGAACTGGTCTTGACAAGTCATGACAAAACAAAATCAACAACACACCTTAATATTGACATTGGGTATATTTCACAGGCAGATGGGGTGAAGGCAAGAGATATTGAACACTTTCACAGGCAAGAGTTAGTCTAGCCACAGCAGAAGAACAGAACACACTATGGACCTTAATACCAGCCAGAGTGTGTTAGCAACAGTGAAGGCTAGAGGTGTCCAAGGGGTGCCTAATCGACTCTAATAGCTCTAGGGAGCTTGGGAAAATACCAGACTAGAGTCCAGTGTGAGTAACCATAGATTGAACAGAGATATGAGGGTACACAGTACCTAGAGTCCACTGTGAGTAACCAAGGGTGTCAACACTGGACTCAGCTACACTAAGTGCACTTCAAGGTAAACAACAATAAACAAAGAGTGGCTAATGCACCACAACACTAGGAATAGGCCTAGAAGACTGGGAAAAGAAGTAGTAAGTAGCAAATGAGATGGGGAATCAAATGGTAATAAGTAAGAGACCAATTAGAAGAAAGGACACAAAGATAAGAGGTGAAGATCACCACAAGGAACAGAGTGATCCCATGGATAGTCATCACCCTCATCACTGTCATGTCCATGCTGTCTCTTATGTGGACACAATCAACATATTCCACAAGGCTGCTTTTGTCAGTGACCATACATACAAAGCACATAAACTCACAGTGTGATGTGTTCTTCCCTGTGGCAAAGGTGCTGCTCTTCCTCAGAGTCTGTCTGACATTCCCTATGTCACTTGTGTGACAGCTGTTGGTTATATGGAGCTGGGGGACTGTTAGCAGTTCCTTGCTCACAAGGATTCACCTGGGCTCTCTGAGAATTTGCAGTTGTTGAGCAACTGGGGGATCTGTCATGCTGGTGAGACAGAGTATGCTGAGGCTGACTCTAGGTTGCCATGGGGCAGCTGCAAGATCTCCCTTGCTGTTGAGGCTGCATACATATGGGCTGGCCCTGTGACATCAGGGAGTGGTTGGATGATAATCCATGTCTGTGAGACTTGGAACACATGTTTTGACACATGACAGGTAAACAAGAAACTCATGAATGTACATGACTTCTTGGAGGTGATGGTGATGGTCTGGTTGGAGGTGAAGACAGTGGAGGGGGTGAAGATGGTGGAAGGGGCAAAGATGGTGGAGGAGGTGGAGATGGTGGAAGAGGCAAAGACAGTGGAGGGGGTGGAGATGGTGGAAGAGGCAAAGATGATGGAAGGGGCAAATCCACAGATGTGGAGGCACCATCTATGGGAGGCTGATTCATGCCCTTCAGAAGTCCTTTGAGGAATGCTTGTGAGTCAGAAAGAAGATGCAGCAACTGATTGTATGTGTCAATGACAAGGGGAATATCAAACATCTTTGGATCTGCATCCCTGTAAGCACCAGTATGTTGTGCTGCACAGAAGCAGAAATACCTGGTGTCCAATCCATAAGGTAAAATGATGATTTGGGCACAGGCACCAAGCCTTCATCAGCCACATCTTCTTCATCACCTGCTGGTGCCTCCAGCATATAGTCCACACCCATCTGCTCTTTCAGGAAGGGTACAATAAGGGAACAGGGCTCATCAGTATTTAGGTGCTTCACATTGAAGTCAGCACTGACTGCAGAGACTCCTGTTGGCCAGTCAACAAGGGTAAATTGATGGAGGTAGAGGAGGTCCAGCAGCATCCACCATGGGACATTCTTCTGCACATGGATAATACCAACTTCATCTGATAATTTGTCACAATGAGTATTAGCCATGTTGATAGGAACTTACAAAGTTTATGCAAGAGGACAAGAGGGAGTATGCAATGATTGTGATCCCATCTGGATTCCTGTGGCCTCAATGCAAGATTGGAATCATATGAGACATGCAATGTCAGTGCAAAGTTTGGCAGGGGGACTTTAGCAGCTGAGTTGAGGGCCTTGTACCTGATATGGCAACATGTGAGGGGTAACCACATCCAGACTGTATTGGGCTTACTGGATAAGTGTAGTGAGGTAAACCATTAATCTCACCACATCCATCTGCTTCTCACTTGCTAGCTGCATACATAGCTGGGGGGCATAGGATTTTGCAGTGTTCCCCCTTTCCTCCTCTCTGTAAAGTGACCTGCATTGATTGCAGCTAGTGTTCTGGAGGGTTTGAGGAGGAGGAGGGGCCATCTTCTCCAATGAGAGCAGGGAGAAGTGTCTCAAAATCATCATGAATGCAATCAGATAGAGTGGATGATAGTAATTGGTATTGAACCTGTTGCAATTTTGGAAGAATGAAGGATGAGATTGAGAGATAGATGTTGCAGGGCACAGGAATGAAGGATCCATGTGCTTCTTTGACTGGAGAGACTGAAACAACCACATATGATTTTTTGAGCCTGACAACAGACCTGAGACATCAGCAAAACAGTAGGTTTGGTACAGAGGCACAGAGCAGCACAGACCTACAGATGGTACAGATTTTCCACAGAGCAAGTACAGACCCTACAGACCCACAGACCCACAGACCCATAGATGTAATCATTAATTTGACCATATCTCGCCCCAAAAAGGAGATATTGCTAAGGTAATCATATTCCCATGGTCCTGTGATCATAGGCTACAACTTTCATTATGACATTGTGGCTGTACAATCACTCTCTGAGTCTACACAGATGTGCTGAGGCAATTTCAATTGGAGTTTGAAATTTGTAAACATTCATTCACCCATATCTCATCCAAAAATGGACATATTGACAATATAATCATACTGACATGATCATGACATCACATACTACAACTTTTGTTATGACATCATAACTGTACAGCCCCTTTTATTTTTTGAAGTGCCAGGTCTCCTGCAGAACTTTGCAAATATCTCACCCAAAAAAGGAGATATTGTTAAGGTAAGCATATTCCCATGGTCCTGTGATCATTGGCTACAACTTTTGTTATGACATCGTGGCTGTACAATTACTCCATATAGTATATTTTTCCACTTCCAAGTCTGCACCAATGGGCTGTGGCAATTTCAAACTCCAATTGAAATTTTTGTGGGGGTGTATATAAGCCCACCCACTCCAGCAACACAACTCTTTCCTCTACCACCACCATCTCCCCTTGTCATCTCCCCTTGTTGTTGTTGTCATCCCTCCCTCTGATGATCCACCAGAGGGGGGTGGGCCCCCTGTGAGGCTGTGCCCACTTAGCATAGATATGTAGTCCCTGTACCATTGTAATTAATATAATAATATAATTCAATTATTAGCTGACTACATGTTAAGTTGAGTGTGGGAATCTGTATACTGAAACAGTCAGGGGTAAGTCTGTACAGGTCTGTACAGAGGGGGACCTGTCTGTGGGTCTGTGGGTCTGTACAGATCTGTACAGAGGGGGTCTGTTTTGCTGATGTGATTTCTCATTTCAGATCACATTCCAATAGTTTTGCAATCCTCCATCCATGTAGCCTTACAGTGTATGCATATAGATATCCTGATGTTTTGTCACATTGTTGTCTCAATTGCATTGGTTTGTACTGCTGCTTGGTGGGGCCAGATGTAACAATTAACAACTCATAATGCCTTGGGCCATGCACTGTGTTACCTTGGAGTTCACATCCCATTTCCTTTTCTTTTGTTCTCCTTGTTTTCTCTTTTGGTTACTCACTTGTCTCTCACCATCTGGAGGTTACACTTTCTGTCACATACTTTGAAATACCTCTCTTCTCTCTGCTCATTCTCTAAATGGTTCAAAAACAAACCTACCCAATGACCTTGAAGTTGCCCTGTCATACCCGTGCCTCGTTCTGGCCTGACACTGACTGCCATGCATATCACACAGCCAACACATCTGCCTGCCTCCCTATGGTCAGCATCAGTCAGCACCTGTCAGTCTTACCATGTGACCACCACCAACATCACTTGGCATCACACCTTGGTCAGGTGAACTCCCTATAGGGGTTGATCCTCCTCTTGGATGTCACGGTCTGGCCTAAGCACAGCACAGCAATCATACTGCACGGCGCACCACAGGGTCGTTGCCTCTTTAGGCTTTTGGCCCACTCTCTGATTGGCTATTGGCTGAGCACCCTGAAGCCATACCACCTATACCTTTCCTGTTATACTTGGTCCCTTTATCCCAACCCTCACCTCCACTGTCCAGCCCACATTCTATGTGCAGTTTTCTGATGTCTGTCCCCCTTGAAAACTTATAGTGTTCATTATGTCAGTTCTGCCATTCCATTACTGTACCACCTCAATGGCACATGTACCATATATAAACCCACCACACTCAGCAGCAATCCCTCAGTACAAATATCACCATAGTTCACCCCTCTGTGGTCTATGACCAGCCTCCCTCTAAGTTTGTCAGCTCTGTACCAGCTCTCCTATACCTCTGAAATCCAAGGGCTGGGCTTGTACAAGGGGGCAGCACATGAGCTGAACCCAATGCCCTCTCCCATACCTCTGTCATGACTGTTGGCCAGCCTTCGGCCATTGTTGCTCTCCATCAGCCCATGTCGGCCAACCCTCAGCCAATGTTGGCCTATCTTTGCTTGTGCCCCCCAGCCTCTGTGAGTGTTGGAGATTGTTGGAGAAGGCCCAAACTTAACATGTCTGCTCACTACTGGTTTGATCACCCAGTGTGTTGTTGTTTTGCCCAACCCATTACTAATGTCTTCCTCTCCCCACTGAGTCATTCTCTCCAGTTCATGAACCCTATGGGTTCATTAGGACATAGTGTGATACACCAGCAGACCATGCTGACTTAGAAACCCCAAGGGAAGTGGGAACAATGCACTGAGAGATACCATCAAGCAGCCTGTGGCTGTGGCTGTGCCCCAGTCCTCCAGTAGTGGATGCAAATGTGCACACAGAGCCTGACAATGGCTTTGAGAAGCCCAGAGGTATGCTTATCTCATCTGTCCATGCAAAAATGGTTGAGATATAGGCAAAATACAATTAGTGTAGTGTAGTATACATTTTATTACCAAAAGTGTAGTAAAGTCTGCTTTTTTGACTACCAAATAAGTATAGTGTTGATTAGTAATTGATTAGCAAAGTGTAGTGTAGATGTGTATTACCAAAAGTGTAGTAAAGTCCGCTTTTTTGACTACCAAATAAGTGTAGTGTTTTGTAGTGTTTTGATTAGCAAAGTGTAGTGTAGATGAGTATTACCAAAAGTGTAGTAAAGTTCACTTTTTTGACTACCAAATAAGTGCAGTGTTTTGTAGTGTTTGATTAGCAAAGTGTAGTGTAGATGAGTATTACCAAAAGTGTAGTAAAGTTCGCTTTTTTGACTAACAAATAAGTGTAGTGTTTTGTAGTGTTTGATTAGCAAAGTGTAGTGTACATTTGTATTACCAAAAGTGTAGTGTTGTGGCACTTTTTTGATTACCAATTAAGTGTAGTGTTGATTAGTGTTTGAGTAGTTAAATGTTGTGTACACTTTTGATTACCAAAAGTGTAGTAAAGTCCGCACTTTTTGACTACCAAAAAAGTGTAGTGTTGATTAGTGTTTGACTAGTGAAATGTTGTTTACACTTTTGATTACCAAAAGTGTAGTAAAAGTTTGCTGTTTTGACTACCAAAAATGTGTAGTGTTGATTAGTGTTTGAGTAGTTAAATGTTGTGTACACTTTTGATTACCAAAAGTGTAGTAGAGTCCGCTTTTTTGGACTACCAAATATTTGTAGTGTGACTAGGAAATGTACAGTAGTATTGATTAGCAAAAAAGCGTAGTAGTGATTAGCTTTTTTGTCAAGTGAGCACAGCCACTGATGCCTTGAAATTTTGCTAAGTTACCTTGCTTGCAAGGTTTCTTCCACCCATAACTGTGTGGAAACCATCCTGTTGCTGAAAGTCCTTCCTATTTGGGATCAATTTCATTCTCATGCTCCTCTAAGTGCATGAGCCACAGCAGATGAGGTCCACACTGGTCCAGGTACAAAACAGCTTGTACAGTGAAGAAGTCCATCAATAGACAGCCCCAAATCTACACTCTATCTCTTCCATTCCAGCCACCAAGCTCTTGTTTGTGTGTCCAACATGAGAAGCAAGTAGATCTGATGAGTGATTACCCAGGAACAGTTTCTCACCAAAATCTCTCAACAATCTAATCATGTTCTGACCCCAGGCCAAGCTTCTGGACAGAGCAACATACAGATTGAACAAGTTCAGGCCTCCTGAAAGTGGTCTCACAATATCCACAACCACATGCAAAATTGTTTGACCCTGTGAATGGTAGTCTGTGAAAGCATATGCGCATGTCATTGGGAACTGTTGATGCTGCACCCTACACATCACTGCATCACCTGCACTGCACTGGACTCATAACAGATATTGTACTCTGACTTTGTGTCTTGACATTGCCTATTTCACATGTACTCTGGGGGTTTCAGTTGTCACTGGATACTCATGTGTGCACATTAACTAGCCACCATATCCATGAAATGCCTCAAAATTTTGCTAAGTCCAAAAAATACCCCAAAATGTGATATAGTGGACACTAAAACTCACACCTTTTGTGCAAGTGGCCAAAGCCAACCAAACAAAGGCCAATTCCTACTATGGGGTAGTGTATGCCATTAGCCCACTACTACCATGCATTTGATTACCAGTGATATTAGAAAAAAGTGTAGTAGTAGTACCAAAAAGCATAGTAGTATTAGCAAACAGGGTAGTAGTATTAGCAAAAAGTGTAGTACTATTAGTAAAAAGTGTAGTAGGTAGTGTTATTAGCAAAAAAGCGTAGTTGTATTAGAGTGGGATTAGGAAAAAAGCATAGTAGGGTGTTAATAGCAAAAAATGGTAGTGGGATTAGGAAAAAAGTGTAGTAGTGGTACAGGACTGTACAGGGGGGGACCTTTCTGTGGCACTGTGGGTGCTGTAGCAGGCTGTTGCAAGCTGTACAGTGCTGTACAGCAACTAACAGTTTTGCTGATGGAGGAGGAATGACCACCAGCAATGAGGAGAGAAGATATGTATCCTGAGCCAATACAATGTCAGAGGTTGGAGCCCATCAAAACTATCATAAGGGCCCTTGAAGCCATCAGTAGACTGCAAAGAGAGGCTGAGCCTCAGAGACCACATCACCACAAAAGGGCATATGGGAGAGGAGAGTCAGAAGCACGAGCAGTACTAGAGATGTTAGGGAGAGGGGCCACAAACTCAAGAGCCCCTGAGCCTCTCAACAGGATGCTGCACGAAAGCACCAAAGTTCTCTGGCAAGGCACAAGACCTCATGGGTTACCTGAATGCAATCCAATTTTTGTGCGAGGGAGTGGGATGCAGGAGAGAATGAGAGTGGATTAAATGGGTGTGTTGGTACCTCAACAGAGAAACAGCGACCCTCTGGAATACTATTGTAGACCAGGAGGCAAATGACTGGGATGCATTCATTATGAGTCTCATTGAAGTCTACCCAGGAGCATTGGGGTTAGAGAGGACCTTTGTGAAACAGGATTTGTATGACTTGTTAAGGGTGCAGGTGAAGAAGGACATAGAGACAGAGGAAGATCTCAGTGAGTACTATCGCAAATACACTGAGATCACACACTACCTCATTGGACAGCAGAAGATTACCTCAGATGACTTTGATAGTTATATCCTTGAGGGTCTTGATCCCAAGCTCAGGCAGGAAGTGCTCTTGAACCTGAAGTTCCACTTTGGGATCCATCATCATGATGACCCTTGGCCTCTAGACTATGTGATGCAAGAGCTGAAGTTTCTGATGGATGATAGATTCAAGACAACAAGGAGCAAGGCAGTGAGAAGAGGGGTAGTGCAGCTCTCGATGGGTGAAGAAGCCACCTGAGTCATGCAGGAGCTGACCCAGAGGCAGCTGCAAGTCCAAGCCAAAGCAGCTGTACAGTGAGCTGCAGTAGGGAACCCTGAGGGCAGCAACCAGTTCACAGGTTGAAGGAATCCTGCAGAGTGACTCTGCTACTTCTGTTTCTTGGTCAGACACCAAGCCTTGTATTGTCAGCAGTGATCGAACTATCTGAGAGAAGGGAAGTGTCAGATTGTTAATGGGCAGATATGCTTCCCTGATGGAGTGCCAATCTGCTGAACAAATGGGTCATGGAAGGCAGAAATCGATTGTTGGTTGGCTGAGCAAGGTCCAGTTGAAGGTAGAGCAGGAGGGCAAGCAGTGGCCCCATGACTCAAAACAGGTGCCCAAGAGGCTCATCTCTTCATTGTCAAGAATCAAGAGCCAAACTTAGTGTCGATGCAAATGGCTATGATGGTGAGGATTGAAGAGGTGGTCTCAGATGGTGAGGAGGAAGAAGAAGTCTGGGTCTCTTGGGAGGAGCTTGAACTGCAGGACCCCAACCTTGAGTATGCCTTGGCCCTCAACGAAAAGGACAAGCCACAGCGTAAGCAAAGGTTCAATGGAGTCATGATACTGAGTGTGCCTCTGAAGAATTCAGGGCTGTCAATGTCGAAGGAAGTGCCCTCCAAGGCTAAGGAAAAGCAGGTAGCAAGACCTGCAAACACACTGAACAACTCTTGAGCAGGGTCAGGGACTTTGGGCTTCCACTACAGAGCAGTGGCAGACATTCCAGGCATCAAAAAGAAGATCCTCAATATGGTGCTCAACATGTTGGTTCTGGTAACCCTAAGGGACCTCATCACCCTCAAACCAGTTCAGAGGGCTGTTCAGGAATATACTGCAGTTAAAAGAGTATCAGCTGAAGGGACTGCTACCAGTGCATTGGCTGCTGTCAAGATCGAGGGTGGAGGGGAAGGAGATGTGAAGGTCGAGCAGGGGACAGAGGATGTCCAGGTTGTGAGTGTGGAATGCGAGGGTGATGAACCCAAGATCCAGAGGTTATCTACGATGCCTCTCACCTTCGTGCCCATTGAGGTTGCCTGCCAGGTCTGACTCAAGGGTATCTTAGACAGCAGGTTGCAGATCATCACATTGCAAAAGGAGATTGCCAAGGTGCTTCGTCTCCCTATTGAGAAGGATGGTAGTATCACGATGGAATTGGCAAACAAAGGGAGAGAGGCAACTGAAGGGATCGTCAGTGACTGCCCAATCGATTTGGGAGGGGTGACCATGTGCATGCCAGTTCAAGTCATCAAGAATGCAGCTTTCAATATTCTTCTCAGACAACCCTTCACATGTGCTCTTTGAGTGAAGACCAAAGATTTCCCCAACAGCAACCAGAAGGTGGAGATTACTGATCCATGTTCGGGGAAGCACATAACAGTAAACCCTCGCCAGCAAGGGTGGTTTGTGAGGGTGCCACAGTTTCAAGACCTGATCACACATGTGGAGTATCATTGTCATATGGGACACAACATCAGGGAACCTTTGATGTGCTGGTATTCCCAGTTAATTATGGTAAGCAGTTATCTGTCTGATATGAATTGGATAATGGTGTATAGGGCATGATCATCTATAAATCATAATAATAATAGTCAGACAATGCATTAGAATACCTGGCAGACATTTTACTATCTGGTCAACTGCATATAGGCCTGATATAAGAGTTACAATACTTTTGTCATCATGATATAATGATGACAAGAGCTGATATGCCACATATAATAATACTATGTAGTTGACAATAGATTATAATTGCTCATCAGATAATATCATCATCATATCAATGACAATATTGTTTTCAGTCTGATTTCACTTTGATCATCAATATCTAGTCTTGTCATCTATGTCATTTATGATCATTTGAACAACTCTTCCCCAGCCACAAGTGTGGGAAGGTCTTTGTAATGACTGTATAGTACATGTTATATAAACTCATCCTCTCTCCCCTTCTCTCTCTTCTTCACTCTTGTCTCTGAGTTCTACCTCAGGGCAAGAGTCACTCTAAGACTTTAAGTCTTAGAGTTCATACCCAGGTAAGTGTAGCCTTGTGTGAAGTGATATGTGAGTGTCTTTCTCTGTTTTATTTTCGCTTTTTTGGAGGTTTAAGTAGTTCATCATACTTAGTAGTGTACTCAGTAGGTACTCATATATTGAATGAAATTGCTTTCTCATAATATCATGATTGATAAGTTCAATTGAAGGTTGCTATAGCAATTTTTATTTTAAGCTGTTGATGGTGTCAATGACAATTGTTGGTAATGTCTGATAATGAAAGACATACATGATCTACTGTTCACATTCTGATACATATGATCTACTCTACCTACATGATAACTTTTGACCAATGCTGCCAAGGCTCCCAGTCAATATATAGCATTACCAATGTGTATGTCATTATGATGTACCTTATAGGGCTTTACAGGGTAGATAAAGTCTTATATAACATAATCATTTCATTAAAATTTCCCTGATGAAGCTGAAAGTTGTGAAGGATGTTAAGAAAGAAATGGGTTTTTAGATGTTGTCAGGGATTCAAATTGCCAATGAGAGACATTAGATTGGGACTGGCCACCCCTGTAATGCTGGGCTATCTGGCTCAGCCTATAGTGGTGTACAGTGATGAATGGTCTGTATATGATTCTAGCCAAAGTTTGATTACACACAATAGTGTAAATACTCCAACATCAAAGCCAGACTTAGAGGTGTCAAGCAACTTAGAGCGGACAAGAAGAAACAAGATCATGGAGTCAAAGAACCTCTTGAGGAGGTTCAGATCAGCAGAGCAGTTACCGAATAGGGTACAAGAAGGAGAAACAGGGGATCCGAAGGTGGAGGCCAGGTCATGAGGGCAGGTCGAGGACCATGAGGATGATTGGATCAGGAAGGACTGCTGAAGTGTCAAGGAGAAGGAGTGGGGGAGTGCATATACCCCCTTAGTGATTCAAGAGGAGGACACTGTGTCCTCAGGTTTACTTTTGTGTTTGTATGTGGTCCAATCACTGACTGATACCTTGCAGGACAAATGCCCCATGTTTCAAGCCTTTAAGTATAAGCCAGTAGCAAAGAAGGTTTGCCCTGTGGTGACTGAAACCCCTGCAGAATTTAGAGTGGAGAGGAGGATGATAGGAGATCTGTTGGCTGACTTACTGCAATTGCCAGTTCATCTCCCCAAGTGGGAGCTGGGAACAAGGTTGATGAAGGAAAGGGGAGAGAAGTTTGACTGGGACCCAGGAGGATTTCTCTGGCCCAAGGAGCTGAAGCTCATCAAGTGGCTCATTCAAGCTCATGAGATGGCCTTCACATGGGATGCGAGTGAATGAGGGATGTTTAGAGAAGATATCTTCCCCTCAAGATCCCGACTGTACCCCACAAGCTGTGGGTGTATAGAAATATTCCGATACCACCAGCAATCTACTCAGACATCATCAAGATCATCAAAGAGAAGATTGTGGTGGGAGTCTATGAACCTTCAACATCTTCGTACAGATCGAGATGGTTCTGTGTGGTGAAGGATGGAAAATTGCTATGTCTCATTCATGATCTTCAACCATTAAATGCAGTCTTGATTCAAGACTTGGCAGTACCCCTGCATGTCGACAGTATCATGGAAGCCTTCACTGGGCACGCAGTATTTGGCATGTATGATCTGATGGTAGGCTATGACCATTGTGTCATACACAAGGACTATCGAGACCTCATGACATTCCAAATGCCAATCAGGATGTTCTGGCTGATGAAATTGCCCATGGGGTACATGAATGTGGTACAAGTCTTCCATGGGGATGTCTCATTTACCTTGCAGGATGAGACCCCCGAGGTTACCATGCCATTCATTGATGACATACCTGTGAAGGGACTGAAGATGTGCTATCTGAAGGAAGATGGGACTTATGAGACCATCGAGGGCAACCCAGGGATTTGAAGATTCATTTGGGAACACCTCAAAAACACTAATTGGGTGCTACAACATATCAAGTATGTTGGTGGCACTGTCTCGGCAAAGAAGTTTGTGGTGGTGGCACCTTTGATAGTGGTTGTGGGGCACAAGGTGTCCTTCAAAGGGCAAATTCCAGATGAGTCGAAAGTCCAAAAAATCCATGACTGGCCTTACTGCACCAATGTTACAGAAGTCTGTGGGTTCCTGGGACTGTGCAGTTACTGCTGAATTTTCATCAAGGACTTTGCAAAGAGAGCAAGACCTCTGATTGAACTCATGAAGAAGGGAACTGCCTTCCGCTTTGAGGTGGAGCATGAGGAGGCTATGGATGACTTGAAGAATGCCCTCATGCATTCACTGGCTCTCTGGCCTATCAACTATAAGTCAGGTCATAGGGTGATATTAGCAGTCGATACCTCTAACATTGCAGTCAGCTACTTACTGTTACCGATCAGTGAAGATGGCAAATGGTACCCTTCGAGGTATGGCTCAATTGCCCTCAATGAGCAAGAGAGTCAGTATAGCCAGGCGAAGCTCGAGCTCTTTCAGCTCTTTCAAGCCTTGTGAGACATATGGAACCACATCTTTGGAGTCAAGGATCTGGCAGTCGAGGTCAATGCTAAGTACATTAAGGGGATGATCAACAACCCTGACCTCCAACTGAATGTGTCAATCAATCACTGGATAGCAGGTATCCTTCTCTTTGAATTTGAGCTGATCCATGTGCCTGCAGAACAACACAAGGGTCTGGATGGGTTGTCAAGACAGCCCCGAGCCAATGAGGACCTGGATGAGGATGATGACTATGAAGACTGGATCGACAAAGCTGGAGCTTTCATGATTGAGGCTCTCAACCTGCATTGAGGAGGGAAGCCTGAGTCCTATTTCGAACAATGGGGCTTGAGTTGACCAACTTATGGGGATGTGTTCAAGGAGAGAGGGGAGCTGGGAGAGATGATGAAAGGATTTGTCACAGTCCAGGTGGAGTCTTTGCAGAACAAGGGGACAGATGCTGCACCTGACATTGAAATTCCTAGGTTGCCATGAGAGAAGGAAAAGGACAAGAGATTGGAGCTTGTGTGGTGACTGCTTGAAACCAATGAGCATCCCCCAGGACTCACCAATTTGCAATTTGTGGCTCTGATATGATATGCCACCAGGTTCTTTGTCAGGGATGGCGAGCTCTGGCATCAAGATGAGAAGGGGAAACACCAATGAGTTCCACCCTTCGAGAGGAGGTTAGACTTGTTGTGGCAGGCTCACAATGGCCTGGGGCATAAAGGCACATTTTCCACTAAGATGAGGCTCTGGATCAGTTTCTGGTGGCCATCTATTAGGGCAGATGTACATTGGTATGTTCAAATGTGCCACAAGTGCCAGATCTGGAGGATGGACAAGCTCCACATTCCCCCAGTCATAGCCATGCCCAAACCATTGTTCTACAAGGCATATATGGACTCAATGAACCTACCAAAGTTGAGTGGGTTCAAACATATTGTGCAAGCTAGGTGTTCTCTTACCTCATACCCAGAGTGGCAGATGCTGTGATCTGAAACAGGTAAAGCCCTCAGGAAATTTATCTTTGAGCAGATCCTGTGTCGATGGGGCACGGTAGGCAAGATCATGACTGACAACAGGTCAGCCTTTGTGCAAGCCCTCAATTTCCTGGTGAAGACCTACAAGATCAATCATATCTGGATCTCGCCATATAACTTGCAAGCTAATGGGATTGTAGAGAGGTGACACCTCACCATTCAAGAGGCTCTGGTCAAGACTTGTGAAGGGGATATGTCGAAGTGGGCAAACCACATGGCCTATGTGTTCTGGGCAGAGAGGGTAATGATAGCAAAGTCCATGAAGCTATCTCCTTACCAGATGGTACATGGGGTGGAGCTGCAGCTTCCCTTTGACTTCACCGAAGCAACCTTCCTTACGAATTGGAGCCAGGATAAGTATTCAACCAAGGAACTAATCACTCATCATTGCAGGCAGCTAGAGAGGAGAAAGGAAGACCTAGAGAGGGTTCAAGACCAGGTGTACACAGCTCAATGTCAGTCTGTGAGGGAGTTCGAGGTGAGAGTCAAAGGCTCAATAAGAGAGTATGAGTTTGCCCCTTGCAATCTCATGTTGGTTTGAAATACAAGGATTGAGAAGGAGCTCAATCAAAAGACCAAGCCCCACTATCTAGGGCCAATGGTCATATTAAGGAAGACTTGGGGAGGAGCATACCTTCTCACTGAGCTTGATGGCTCTATTTCTCATCTTTGATACACAGCCTTTTGCTTACTGCCTTACTTTTCCAGGTCATGAGTCAAGATTTCCATCTTCAAACTTACAGGCAGGACTGAGGGGGAGCTCCTCGAAATCAAGTGCAAGTCAATAGACGACCTAGCTGGTTGAGAAGAAAACTATATAGATGAGGATGAAGGGGGAGAACCAGGTGAGAGTATCTAGAACTTACTTTGTATATAATTGCACTGTATCTTCACTTGAAGAGGAGTGCCAAGCTTCGATGATAACAAAAAAAAAACTGATTCATTTCACACTTTGCAATGTCACAGGAGGATGGATTCATTGCACCGATGAGATGTTTGTAGACACAAAATATGAAGCTGTTGAAGCTTTGTGTGATGAGATATGAGTGTTAAGAAAACAACGATGATGGCAAAATTCTCCCAATCATGAGTACAACACTTACCCCAGGCCTTCGAAGATGGCTCCTGCTCTTCAAGACTCTGAATGAAGTTGTTAGCTGCAGAAACAATGGTGTCTCGAAAAGCAGATGTGATGGCCACACAAGAGTGGCAGTTCAAAGGGGGAGGAGTGTTGTTCAAAGTGGGGGAACTGGAAGACAATGGAGAAGCTAGATGAACTCTTTTCTTCAGCCAGGTGATGCACACAGATATGGTCTCAGAATTGGTGGAGGGTCTGGCCATGGGCTGGTCCTTAACAATTTTGCAACTGGCAACAAGCATCTTAGCACAAGCACAACCTTTGTAGGTGTCCTGCTAAAGGAAAGAGGGATAGGTGCATGAGGAGAGGAAAAAGAGAAAGATCAAAGGGGGGGGACTTACATAGTGCAAGCACACTGAGTGCCTCACCTTGCAGCAGGCACACTTCATGCCAACGACCCCACTGCATACCGCCTTACCTTCAATACAACTGGAGCAAGTGACAGGTGGGTAAACAGTGTACCTGCCTGCCTTCGAATTTTGGGGGACAGACTGGAGGTGCCAGTTGGGTTCAAAGGTGCACCATTCCATCTCGGTATCAGGATGTGAGCTGGCATGGGGGTCGAGGAGCCATGCACACAAAGCAAGGGGGGAGTTGGTGGGTATCGAAAGGACAGAAGATGAGGGAGGGGGCATGCCTGGGACCAAAGGTTCATTGAGCTCGTCACATTGCAGTGCAGGATTGTTGGCAGGGGGAGTGTGAGTGGGGGAAGCTGTAGGAGTGGGTGTCAAGGTGGAAGAGTGGTGAGATGGAGTGGAAGAAGGTGGAGGGTTTGGGGTTGAAGAGAGAGAGGAGGGAGCATCCAGGGAAACAGCGATATCGGGTACATCCACGGCGGTTGAATGGTCAGAGAGGGTGGGGGTAGTTGTTGAGTATAAACTGCCCCTGTTAATATTATACTTAGGTGCGAAGGTTTTGTTGCTTACATAAGCAAAAATGCGTACATACAGTAGAGTAAATTTTCTCCTAGTCTCCTCAGTAGCTTGTTATTACTGAGGAGTAAGTCACCCTTTCATATTTAGTCCTGCACTTACTGACTACCTGTAGAGTAATTATCTGACAGGTACATATCAATCTAGTAGCTTGTTATTACTGAGGAAGTAATTATCTGACAGGTTATGAGCCCCGAGCTCTAACTGCACCCAAGAGAAGAACTACGGAGAGACTACCAAAAGCAGAACTACAAAGATGTCCTTCGAAACGAAACTCGGAGATGAATTCTTAAAGGTCCCGAAGCTCACAGCTGATGGCACGAACTGGGTTACCTACAAGGACCGACTTTTATGGTCAGTCGAGGCACGAGGCCTCGGAGGGCATTTGGATGGCTCGGAGACAGAGCCCGAGGATCCGAAACTACTTAGTGGTCGAGGGGAAAGTTGGGCCCCCACTACATCAGCTGAAAAGAAGGAAGTGGAGGTATGGAAAGCTGAAATGAAGACATGGCGAATGGGCGAGGCCGTCGTCAAGCAGCAAGTTGCTGGTACCTTACCCAACACTCTATTCACACAGATAAAACAACTTAAAACCTCTCATGAAATCTTCAACCACCTTGCAAAGCTCTTTGAGCAACGGTCTCGAGTTGTAGCAGTCGAGATACTTCGAAAGATGCAAAATTTGCGCTGTTGAGAGCGTGAGGACGTGCACAAGCACTTTGATACCCTACGAGAACTGCACGAACAATTAGCTTCGATGGACCGGGCACCGACAGACAAAAGCTTTACCACGATTGTTATCAGTTCTCTTCTGAACTCATACCAGGCTCAAATCGGTGCAGTCATGGCTCTCTCGAAAGTTACAGGCACAACGATCACTTCGGACGTACTTATGGAGACTGTGTTGGATGCATATGACAGCCGAAACTTGAGCGTGTGAAGGTCTACAAACGAAGGCAGTGAGGACACTGCGTATGCTGCATCCGGAGATTCGAAGCAATGAAGGATAAATGGCAATTGTTATAACTGTGGCAAGTACGGCCACATGTCACGAGACTGCCGAATGAACAAGGAGAAAGATGCTAAGGAGAAAGATGAGTCAAGCGACTTGAAAGGCAAGGCAAACGAAAAGGCCGCAGTTGCAAACAAGTCGAGCTGCGAGGCAAGCAATCTCGAGCCCGATGGAGTGTGGCTCGCACACATGGAATACTCTAGTGAGGACGACGAGCTGTCAGACTGGCTCACCAAGATAGACGAAGAAGAATTACCAGAAGTCGAGAGCACGGCAATGACTGCCAGTGCCATGCATGCCAAACCTACCCCATGCCCAAGTTGTGGGCACCAGAGTCCAACAGTGATGAAGAACAATACTCTTCTTGATGGGGAGATGGAAAATGAGGTTGACAGCCACGAAAATGAGTCGAACGTTGATCAAAACCTTGGGAACGACTCCAAATGAAGCATGCACAGCAAGCACCTTACCCCCGAAGCCAAGTTTCAAGTCGGAAGAACAAACATCTATATATCTGGCAATACCCTACCCACAGGAAGTCAAAAGTACACTTTTGGGACCATCGAAACAAGAGACGAAGAAGTAACATCACTATCTGGAGGAGAAGAGGGTCAGGACATCAGCAAACTAGACATCACCTGGCCAGAACTGGCCAGAGCTGGCCAGACTCCCAGCTCACCCAGAAAGGTCCCCCTCTGGCCAGGACTGGCCAGACAGGGTTCCAGAGTTCCCAGAATCCCAGCCCATCACCTCTGTCCATACTTTTACTATGCTTTTTTGCTAATGCCACTACCATTTTTTGCTAATACCACTACTACGCTTTTTTGCTAGTCCCACTACCATTTTTTGCTAATACCACTACTATGCTTTTGTGCTAATGCCACTACCGTTTTTTGCTAATACAACTACTACGCTTTTTTGCTAATACAACTACTACGCTTTTTTGCTAATCCCACTACCATTTTTTGCTAATACAACTACTACGCTTTTTTGCTAATCCCACTATGCTTTCACACAAATAGGACTATCACTCCATCACACAGAAACCAAATCAAAGTAGTAATATATTCAAATCCAAGTACTACCACATGATAACCTAATAGTACTACGCTTTTTTGCTAATAACACTACCTGCTACACTTTCCTAATACTACTACCTACTACACTTTTTGCTAATACCACTACGCTTTTTTGCTAATACTACTACCTACTACGCTTTTTCCTAATACTACTACGCTTTTTTGCTAATACTACTACCCACTACTACACTTTCTCGCTAATGAAATAGTTGGTAGTAGTGGACTAATAGCATACCCCCCCCATGGTAGGAATTGGGCTTTGTTTGGTCGGCTTTGGCTGCTTGTGCAAAAGGCATGAGTTTTGGTGTCCACTATATCGCATTTTGGGGTATTTTTGTGACTTTGCAAAATTTCGAGCTATTAGTGGCTGTGCCAACTACACAACACAGCTAATCATGACTACGCTTTTTTGCTAATCAACACTACACTACAATGCCTAGTCCCACTACAAATATTTGGTAGTCAAAAAAGCGGCACAACACTACACTTTTGGTAGTACAAATGCACACTACACATTGCTAATCAAACATTACAAAAACACTACACTTTTGGTAATACAAATGTACACTACACTTTGCTAATCAAACACTACAAAACACTACACTTATTTGGTAGTCAAAAATGCGGAGTTTACTACACTTTTGGTAATACACATCTACACAACACTTTGCTAATCAAACACTACAAAACACTACACTTATTTGGTAGTCAAAAATGCGGAGTTTACTACACTTTTGGTAATACAAATATCTACACTACACTTTGCTAATCAAACACTACAAAACACTACACTTATTTGGTAGTCAAAAAAGCGCCACAACACTACACTTTTGGTAATCCAAATGTACACTACATTTTGCTAATCAAACACTACAAGACACTACACTTATTTGGTAGTCAAAAAAGCACCACAACACTACACTTTTGGTAATCCAAATGTACACTACACTTTGCTAATCAAACACTACAAGACACTACACTTATTTGGTAGTCAAAAAAGCGGAGTTTACTACACTTTGCTAGTCAATTACTAATCAACCACTACACTTATTTGGTAGTCAAAAATGCGGACTTTACTACATTTTTGGTAATACAAATCTACACTACACTTTACTAATCAAACACAACACTTACTTGGTAGTCAAAAAAGCGGACTTTACTACACTTTTGCTAATCAATAGTCTACACTACACTTTGCTAGTCAATTACTAATCAACACTACACTTATTTGGTAGTCAAAGAAGCAGAGTTTACTACACTCATTAGGTAATCAAAAATGCGCCACAACACTACACTTTTGGTAATAAAATGTACACTACACTACACTAATTGTATTTTGCCTGTATCTCAACCATTTTTGCAGGTATGGATGGGATAGGCATACCTCTGGGGTCCTCTAGTCAGGCACTACAACTTTTATTATGACATCTTTGAAATTAAATTTTTGAGATGTCCAATTTTTTCGGTATTTTGCATTTTTCTCACCCATTTTTGGGCATATCAATGAGATAAGCATATTCCCATGATCCTGTGATCCAGCCCTACAACTTTTGTTATGACATCATCACTGTACAGCCACTTTTTGTTTTTGACAAACTGTGACTCCAACTGAACTTTGCAAATATCTCACCCCAAATAGGAGATATTGCTGAGGTAATCATATTCCCATGGTCCTGTGATCATGGGCTACAACTTTTGTTCTCACTGTGGCTGTGCACCTGGAGGGTTGGAGGGTCTGGGAGGTCTGGAATCATTTTCCAAAAGTCCTGGGAGCACTGGAAAGCTGGGGGGGAAACGTCTGGTTTGCTGATGGACAAGATTAGAGGCAAAAACACGAAGCGGGACTCACCTAAAACACCCATCCGACCTCCCGAGCACCCCTACGAGACCATCCCTACCAGCCGTCATCAAAAACGAGAGAAAACAGACCCTAAAAACGTTATCAGACGAGGTGCAGATAGGCAGGATACTCACCAGGGCTATCTCGAGCCCAAACAAAGTCTTCGAAGCTGCAAAACAACTCAATACTGCATCAGACATCACCTAGGAGACCATCTGAGAGTTGTGGGGGAGCTGCCAGTGCACGAAACTGACTGGGGAGGCAGCGACAGCGGCAGTGTAGCTGCACGAAGAGTTGCGAGACAATGAAACAGCCACAGAGTCACACATGGCCAAATCTGGTAATCACACATCACACCACAACACAACACTTCGAGAATCCGAGTTCGCACAACATCTGCTCAACTATAGACATGGTACAGTTTATTTTTCGCGTTTTTATCATTTAATCCTTGCAGTTTATGGGGGAGTGTTGAGTATAAACTGCCCCTGTTAATATTATACTTAGGTGCGAAGGTTTTGTTGCTTACATAAGCAAAAATGCGTACATACAGTAGAGTAAATTTTCTCCTAGTCTCCTCAGTAGCTTGTTATTACTGAGGAGTAAGTCACCCTTTCATATTTAGTCCTACACTTACTGACTACCTGTAGAGTAATTATCTGACAGGTACATATCAATCTAGTAGCTTGTTATTACTGAGGAAGTAATTATCTGACAGTAGTGTCCTCCATAGGGATGTCAGAGGCAGGAGTGACAGCCTCACCAGTACTGGCCACAAGTGGGCCATTGGGGGTGGCATCAGTGGGAGTGGGGTTGAGAGGGGGAACAGGTGTAGTGGAGCGAGCAGTCGTGCTCAAGGCATGAATGGAGGACTAAAAGAAGAGGAAGAAAGCATGGTTAGGAAGGTGAATGAGAAGATAAAAAGAACACAATGCACCTCAAGACCTGCCAGCAACTCCTGGCTGCTGGGTGTGCCTCCAAGAGAAACTGAAAGCTCTCTGAGGAGAGCATGTGCATGTTCAGGGTCAGTGATGAGAGACAGTGGTGGCTGGGGCAGAATGTTGTTGTTGGGGGTTGCCATCAAGTTTGTGGGTGAGTGAGAAAAGAGAGAAGGGAAGAGTGGGTGGTAAGGCAGGCCTAGCTGGCATGAACTGATGTGGCTGTGGAGCCAATCAACTGTGCCACCATATCAGGAAGTGATCACCTGCAAGTCTGGACATGCAGAAGGATGGTAGCATGATAATGCCAACAGCAGAGCTCTATTCAATATTTGAAGACACTGGGGCTCTCTTCTCTTCTATTCTTACAGCCATCCAATGAACTGACTAGCCTTTGTAGGTACTGGAGGTCTAACAAAGTTTTGAATGCTGAAGAATCAGAAGAATAAATGCTGAGGATGGATGAGAGTGATCTGAGAGGGGGAGGTCTTCCAAAGGGGCTCCTATAGCCTGGAAGAGAGAACCATCCAAGGGGGATGTCTAATGCTGTCTGAAGCAGTCTGAACACTGAATAAGGCCACTCAAAGCCTTCTCGAACTCAACTCAAACTTGTAACTCTCTGAACTTCATTATTCTTTTTGTAAGTAGCTACAGTGAAGTGTAAGTGCAGGTGGGCTTATATAAGCTACCTCACATGTCTAAACTCAAAACTAAGTAAAGACTAAGGTAAATGAACAGAAATAAAAGTGAAAATAAAAACTATAAAATGAAAGAAATATCCTGGTAGGGAGTACTCACTCCCTACAATGCCACACTCAAGCTTTGAAGAGCCACCAAAAGCTCTATCGAGCCTTTGAACTTGAACCTACAAGCCCTTGGAGCAGGTAGTACCAAAATGAAGGTAGCAAGACCACCCTCAGGGCTGCAATCACATTGTCAGGACCTTCAAAGGCCCTTTCAAGGCCTTGACTAAGCCTGCACGGGATGTCAGATGCATGTAGAACATGATGGAAAAGCATTATTCAACCACCACCATCATCAAAGCAGCTCTGTAGTCAGGACTCAAGAATTAAGTGTCCTCTTCTCATTGGGGACTGCCAGGCACTCTCTAGAGACGTCTTAACTAAACTTCGTGCTAGGTTTTGGAAGCCCCCTTCAGGGATGAATCTTACACTTGCTCTACTACACTCTAAGCCCTAGTTCCAGGTGACCTTAAGTCTAAGCTTTTCAATGCCTCAATGCATCCACTCTATCTAATCCTAATTCACTGAAGCCTCTTGTGTCCCTTGACTCCTATAGTACTCTGGACTTTCCAGCATTAATAGACTCTGGTTCAACCCATTGTTTCATAGACTCTGACTTTGTCAATAAACATGCTCTTCCAACATATGCCATCCAGCCCCTCACTCTCCATCTGTTCAATGGTACAACTACAACCCCAATAACTAAAGCCTCCAACCTCATCATCCATTTTCCCTCTGGAGATGTCACTGATATGATTTGCTACATAACTCCATTGGATTCAGAGTGCAAGATAGTCCTTGGGCATAACTGGCTCACCTGCTACAATCCATCAATTGATTGGGTAATGAGCAGTATTAAATTCTGAGACCTTGTACCTCACTTGCCAGCACTGACATCACTTTCTGATATGGAGTCTTCTCCCAGAAACTCCAAAGAGTCCCTTCCAGACTCATCACCTCCCCCACCCACACCTTTTGACTTGGTTAACTCTTCCACTCCACCTGGCCTTCAAGCACCCCACATCTCTCTGATCAATGCAGCTGCTTATGTCTGTGCTTGTAAATTAGATGGCTCACTCCAGTTCTCCCTCCAAGTTTGTCTGCAAGACTCACCCAAACTCCAGGCTTCCTCTGTTCAAGACACCCCAGACTTATCATTGGTTCCATTGGACTATCACAACTTCACTGATGTGTTTAGTAAAGCCAAGGCATCCACCCTTGCACCTCACTGGGAATTCAATTTGAAGATACTGTAGAACTAGAGGAAGGAACCACCCCACTGCTGGGAACTCTATACTCCCTTTCACCAGTCGAGCTTGCTGCTCTCCAGACTTTCATCAACAAGAATCTTACCACTGGCTTCATCCATCCTACATTGTCTCCATATGCTGCACCTGTCCTGTTTGTCAAAAAGAAGGATGGATCACTCTGACTTTGCATTGACTTCAGGAGTCTCAATAAAATCATGAAGAAGGATTGCTACCCACTTCCCCTCATCTTGGACTTACTTGACTTGCCTAGCCATGCCAAAGTCTACACTAAAGTCGACCTGTGCCATGCCTATCATCTAGTGTGCATTGCCAATGGAGATGAATGGAAAATGGCTTTCCAGACTTGTTATGGATCCTATGAGTGGCTTGTCATGCCATTTGGACTAACCAATGCCCCTGCAGCATTTCAACATTTTGTCAATTCCATCTTTGCAGACCTACTTGATGTCTGTGTCATTGTCTACCTAGATGACATCCTAATCTACTCTGATAATATCAAAAACCACAAAAAACATGTTTGCAAGGTTCTTTGCAGACTCTGGAACCACAGCCTCTATGCCAAACCTGAGAAGTGTGAGTTCCACTCCAAGTCCATCAAATACCTTGGATTCTTCTTATCTCCCAATGGTTTGACAATGTCTGAGGATCAGGTTAAGTCCATCCAAGACTGGCCTGAACCTCATAAAGTAAAGGACATTCAGTCCTTTCTTGGCTTTGCCAATTTCTACTGTTGATTTATCAATAACTACTCAGATATAGTGGTACCCCTAACTTGTCTCACACAGAAGAATTCCCCTTGGAACTTCTCTGAAGATTGTCAAAATTCTTTCAATTGCCTCAAGGAAGCTTTCTTAACAGCCCCTATCCTTACTCACTTCCAACCTGGAGTCCCAATCATGGTCAAAACAGATGCTTCAGACTACACAGTAGCTGGCATCCTGTCCATCACTTGTCCAGATGGTGAAATCCATCCAGTGGCATTCTACTCACAGACTTTGACTGCTCTGGAGTTAAACTACAAAACTCATGACAAGGAGCTGTTGGCTATCCATGAAGCCTTCCAGACTTGGCATCACTACCTTGAAGGGCCAGCATTCCCTGTGGACATTGTCATGGACCACAAAAATCTCAAATATTTTTCCACTTCCAAGGTCTTGACTAGGTGTCAAGCACACTGGTCTGAGTACCTGTCACAGTTCAACATGATCATTCATTTCTGTCCTGGAAAACTCAGTGCTAAGCCTGATGCCCTAACTAGATGATGGGACATCTACCCCAAAGAGGGGGATGGGGACTTCACCCAAGCCAATCCCCAGAATCTCTGTCTGGTATTTACCACTGAACAACTCTCTAATTCACTAAGGGCTACACACCTTGAAACTCCAGTACTGCATGCCAGTATGATCATGGATGTTGAGCAACTCCATGATGACATCAAGTCCACTGTACCATCAGACACTATTAGTAAACACCATCTCTCAGACCATACCAATCCCCACTGGCAAGTCAATGATGATGGACATCAGCAAAACAGACCCCCTCTGCACAGACCTGTACAGACTTACCCCTGACTGTTTCAGTATACAAATTCCCACACTCAAGTTAACATGTAGAAATTAATTAGTAATAGAATTATATTACCATAAAACTACTTTAATCACATGCATGGTACAGGGACTACATATCTACACTACAGATATTACCAATCTATGCTAAGTGGGCACAGCCTCATAGGGGACCCACCCCCTCCCTCTGCCACCCCCCCCCTCTGGTGGATCATCAAAGGGAGGGATGACGATGATGATGAGGGGAGATGGTGGTGGTAGAGGAAAGAGTTGTGTTGCTGGAGTGAGCGGGTTAATATACACCCCCCCACAAATTTCAATCAGAGTTTGAAATTGCCACAGTGCATTGGTGGAGACTCAGAAGTCGAAAATTCTACTATATGGAGTAATTGTACAGCCACGATGTCATAACGAAAGTTGTAGCCTATGATCACAGGACCATGGGAATATGATTACATCAGCAATATCTCCTTTTTTGGGCGAGATATGGGCAAATTAATGATTACATCTATGGGTCTGTGTGTCAGATACGAGTTCCGGACTAGATCCAGGCCAGGGGTATGAGTACCGGGTCTACACCAGTGGGGGCTTCCAGAGGGGAGTTGAGATACTGCAGAAGGGACAACACCTGTGTTGACCTCAGCTTGTGTGCTAGATCCTTGGACAAGTCCAGGTTTGCCAAGGGTAGAGAGAGGTGAATCGGATCCGGAGATCTAGTTGATATTCTGACTGAGGTATGTACCAAGTAGATACAGAGCTTATATACTTGAGTTCCAGGAACATGACTGCTGGTGTACTGGTAGTCTTGGTAAGCTAAAAGGAAAGCTATGTATGGGATGACCAAGATACTACTGGGATACCGATGACCGGTACAACCAGTGACAAGCACAGCATTGGGGAACGGAACTGGAACACTAACCAGAATGGAAGGGAACTAAGCTGAAAGTGAGACAAGGGCAATGTGCCACTGTACTGGTGTCCAGATACCAGTTGTCCCTATGTACCGGAGGTGAAGAGTCTACTGGAGGTTGGGGTTGACTAGAGGCAAATGAAGAGTGGTTGTCATGGATGTGACACTGGGTCTGTGGGTCTGTAGGGTCTGTACTTGCTCTGTGGAATATCTGTACCATCTGTGGGTCTGTATGTATGCTCTGTGACTCTGTACCAAACCTACTGTTTTGCTGATGGACTACTACATCTAGATGGTCACATCTATGTCCTGGATGTCAATGACTTATGTCTATGAGTACTCCAGTATAAACATGACCACCCTCTGGCTGGTCACTTCAGACAAAATCATACACTCAAGCTCATCTGTCATGAATATACCTAGCCAAGTGTCTGCACTTTCATCAAAGACTATGTCAAATCATGCACAGCTTGTGCACAAGCTAAAACTCCAAGACACTGACTGTATGGTATGCTAAAGCAACTACCAGTTCCAGAGAGACCATGGAATTTGATATCCATGGACTTCATCAAGCAATTACCAAACTCTGGTATGCATACTGCCATACTGGTCATAGTGGATCATCTCTCCAAGCAAGCCATATTCATCCCCACCAATGATACCATCACTTCCCCTCAGTTGGCACAACTCTTCTTACTCCATGTGTTTTCTAAGCACAGAGTCCCATCTCATGTGACCTCAGATCAAGGCACAGAGTTTGGGTCACACTTTTTCCACTCCCTAGGTAAGGCACTAGATATGAAGCTCCGATTCACATCAGGATATCATCCTGAAGGTGACAGTCAAACAGAATGGACAAATCAAACATTAGAGCAGTACCTCCAGGTACATTGCAACTATCAACAAGACAACTGGTCCAAACTGCTACCACTCATGGAGTTTGCATACAACAACACTCCAAGCACCACTACCAGAGTTTTGCCTTTATTTGCCAATAAGGGAGGGATATCACCCAAATGTAACTGTTCATCCAGAGCAAGACCTCTCATCTTCACAAGCAAGAGACTATACAGTGGACTTAGATTCACTGCATGCATATCTGTGAGAGGAAATGGCAGAAGCTCAAAAGAGATACAAAGGTCCAGCTGATGCTAAGAGATCCCCACCACTGGACTTTAACATCAGAGATTTGGTCTATGCAAAGGCTAAATATTTCAGGTCTACTAGACCATCAAAAAAGCTCTCAGAAAAGAACTTAGGCCCATATCCCATCATTGCACATGTTGGTCCCTTATCATTTACAATCCATCTACCCAACTCCATGAAGTCTGTACACCCAGTCTTTCACATTTCCCAACTGGAGCCAGCAACTCTGAACATCATCCCTAATCATACCCAGCCACCACCCCCATGTGTCAAAGTCAATGGAGAACCTGCATACAAAATTGAACAGATCTTAGACTCCAAACTGGGCCATCACAGGCACCAATGTCCATTACTGTACCTGGTCAAGTGGGCAGGCTATGAGGGCATGGATGAAGAAATGTCCTGGCTGGTAGCTACTGAACTAGAACATGCCACTGACCTTGTCACAGACTTTCACAATGCTTATCCAGAAAAACCTGGTCTGTTAAGTTCACTCACTTGGTCTCAGTAATATTCCAAATGTACCATTCACACATGCCAACTCCATTGCACTATGACATAAAACTCAGAAAAAAGAAAAAGTTACATTTGGAGGGGGATGGGCAACAAGCCTTTATGAAAGTACAAAAAAGACAAATACTAACTATCTTCATTGTGTTGTGCCTGGCTCACCAGGATCATCATTGCTGTCCAGAGTCTCAGAAGACTCTTCCAGGACCCCTTTCAAGTCATGGATGTCCTTGGAAAATGAAGACATAGTGGCCATGTTCTTCTCCAGTGCCTTGACAACCTCCCCAAGCCTTTGGTCAAGTACCTCAGCCATGGAGCCTTTATGTGGCAGTAGCATCCTCAGAGTCTGAGGACAACTCACACTTTCTACATCCAGAGTATCCTCCATCACCTTGTCATCTCCATTGTCCACATCTATGACCACCTCCATCAGCACCTTTGATTTTCTATGGCATTTCCATTTCTCACCTCCTCAGGGGGATGTCACCTTGACTGGCCTCTTCTCCATGTCTGTCATCTGAGTAATTAAATCACACTTAGCCTTTAGTTTTTGGCACTGGACACATGACTTGCTGCATCCAGACCTGAGTTTACACTCTTCACCAGCCTTGGTGCACATGCTACACCCAGTCAATCTTTCAATGGGCTTGCTAGTCAATGCTGGTGGTTTCTGGAGTTTACAGACTCGTTAATACAGACTTACACATGATGTCTACCACTACTCACTGACAACCCCCCTACTTCTTGAGCCTTTTGAGTTTCCTCCTCAAGCCATCTATGCTCAGCTTCTGGCTCTTGGATCCTCTGCTCCTCAGCCTTTCTCTGAACCTCTGCCTCCCACTCCCTATGAGTCCTCTTGGCCTCTTCAGCCCTCCTCTGTTCCTCAGCCAGACATTGCTGGCATTGCCTTTCATTGAGTTTAGCCAGTTTGATGGCTGCACTATCCCTGGGCTTGTCTTTGAGGTCTTCTAGTGGTGCTGTCTCCCATGGCACAATGGTTTACAGGAGGTTGGATGACAATGACATGGCAGGAAGATATTGATGGGATGGACTTTGCAACTTTTCCATTGAGTCTCCACTCCATGAAAATTTTCAAACTCAGACAATATGGACTTTGAAAACTCCACACATATGATAATCAGTTCCATGCCTCAAGGGCTTGGCCCTAAGAGGGGGATACTGTCACATCCATGACACATGCCTACACTCCAGATTGAACTCTGGATAATAATGGCTGAGTTCTAGATCTTCAGTACTCCATTCCATGATGATACTCCATCCCTTGTTCTTTGTTCCATTTATAGCTTCTATATTTAGTATATGTTTCCTGCACTTTGATTTGAGTTACCATTCCAGCCTTTTATGACTAATCACCTTGCTCCCCAGTTAACCAGTGACTACTGGTTTACATTACAAATACCTTACTAATATCCTGAATCATCCACACAGCTCTCTGGTAGTCTGTGTGTCCTGGACATTGCCTCCTAACATTCTCTGTAGTATAAAAGTCCTGTACATACTTCATTACACCTCAGTTTGAATATCAACTAAGATACTCTTCAATCTCACTCGATTCCAGTACTTCTCTGGATAGTCCTGACTCTGGAACTCTGTAAACTTAGTGTACAGAGTTGTATACTAATCTCCAACCCTCCAGACTTTTGACCTAACCTTACCCTACAACCTCAGACCCCCTTGGAGACCATAGAGAATCAGTCTCAACAGACATGGGCATGAGAATGACTGTGAATATGCTTCTGCCAGAGGTAGTCTTGATGGGGGAAGTAGTGGCAGTGATGGGGATTATGAACACCAAGGTTGACTGGGAAGGGGACAAGGTCATTGTTGATGCTGTTGTACCAGTGGAAGTGCAGGACAAACCAGTGCCATTGGAAGTAGGCAGGCCTGATATGATGTTGTCAATATATCATGCTTGCACACCCATCCAGTTTATACAGTAGATAGAACACATACCCAGCAACAGCACTAGAAACAGAAGTCAATATATCTGTGAGCTGTTTGTGAGTCCAAGTACTCTATTCACACAAAGCCACACATGTGAATGAGTGAGAACAAGCTACACACCTTTGGTGGTTGTGAGCCAGAGAAGCTACAAGGCAAGTGAGTTACAGTAATGCCATTGTCTGTTGGCCATCCATTCCAGTGTCTGTCATAGAGACATTTGCAGACAAAACAATCTATGAAATCAGGCAAGCTGGCTGCCTCAAGCCTTGCATGGGTCAGCATGGATGTTTCCCAAGCAAACACAGTTGAGGGCATGGGAGTGGTGCAGAAGCTGAGATGTGTAAGGGTATGACTTTGCAGCTTGATGGTAGAGAGGGTTGAAATGTTGAGTGCTGAGTAGTGAGGGTGGCTGAGCCAAACTGTATAGTTGATGCAAACATCAACAAATATCAACTTCTGGGTGCAGCAATGTCTGACCACCACCTGCAAATTTCTCACACTAACTACTGTAGAAATGTAATATGACATGACCAGTGTGAGTCAATGTGAGGATCAATGGTGAGAACACCAAAAAAAAACCAACACAAAGACAAAATGCCAAGTGGTGGTTTACCTGCATGGACTTTGACTTGAGGGATCTGTTAGAAATAAAAGGGGAGGGGTTCTGTGCTCCTAGAAGGCTAAGGCAGAGGTGGTTGGTGCTCCTGATGAAGGGGGAGCAGGGGAAGACTCAAAAAAAAGCAAAGATGGTAGGCTCCTATGAGCCTAGAAGCAATGTAAGATGATGAAAGTGACAGTAATTAGACCCTTGATGGAGCCTCAATTACTGCAAGAATGAAGATGATGAAGAAGGGCTTAGAAGTGATGATGAATGAGCTGATGATGAGGCTAATGAGTCAGCAGATGAGTAGGCAATTGAGTGGGCAGATACTGAGCTGGTAGCTGCTTGATTGCTGTTGACATATTGTACTTTATATACAAAAGAGTAGCATAGCCTGCAGTAAACATAGACCAATACTTTGTCATAGGTTTATATGCAATTGGTAAAGGGATTGGTAAAGAATTGGTAAGGCTAGATAGGGCTTGGTAAGAATGAGTAAGGACAGTAAGTGATTGGTAAACAAAACCAGTAAGCATGACAAAGATTATCACTAATCTATTTGAAATGGGATGAATCATCAAAGGAATGGATGAATAATGGACAGGGGAATGAGTAAGCACACTGGTCACTGCTGATTAAGGGATATGACTGCAAATGAGTCAGGTTGACTCCTAGATCTGAGATCTAGATGGATTGGGGTGATTTTCTGCACATCCAAATGAAGAATGGTGGGGATTTCTGCCAGGGGCCAATTTTGGGGGTCTCCAGGGTAGTCAGGGCATAGGATTTTGCAGTGTTCCCCCTTTCCTCCTCTCTGTAAAGTGACCTGCATTGATTGCAGCTAGTGTTCTGGAGGGTTTTAAGAGGAGGAGGGGCCATCTTCTCCAATGAGAGCAGGGAGAAGTGTCTCAAAATCATCATGAATGTGATCAGATAGAGTGGATGATAGTAATTGGTATTGAACCTGTTGCAATTTTGGAAGAATGAAGGATGAGATTGAGAGATAGATGTTGCAGGGCACAGGAATGAAGGATCCATGTGCTTCTTTGACTGGAGAGACTGAAACAACCACATATGATTTTTCAAGCCTGACAACAGACCTGAGATGACCACAGAAAGTCCTCCTCAATGTCAGACTGACAAGGAGAATGTGCTGTCCCAAAGTGATAGGATGGCATGGACAAGGAAGGGATGAACCAGGAGGCTTCAGGGCAAAAGCTAGTGGGGATTCCTGGCAGATACTTGTAGTTATTCTCCCAGGCATAGGGCACAAGCAAAGAGATGGTCAAAGAGGTGGCCATTATGAAATAGATTGGCAAAATGGGCATTTGTTGGCAGAAATGATGCAGAAAATTGTGGAGGGTGAGGATCATCACCATATTTGGAAGGCAGAATGGTGTGGTTGAGAGCTTTCTATGAGTGTGGGAATGATGTTCATATCTTTAGAAATGACCAAGATATTTGAACAATCAGAATGCCATAAACTGGCACTCAAAATTTTTATTTGGTATTTGAGTGGTTTCTTCCCTAATGTTAAGGGTGGTTCTTGTGCAAAGGATGACTGCTACACATTCCAGTCATTCTGTGCATTAGGGCTAGGCTTCTCTGTTCTTCATCATTCAGCTTTTGGGTCCATGCTCACATCACCAAACACCTTTGTGCATGACACCAGCTATGCTAATACATGCTCAGGCCACAGTCACAGTGTGTGCACATGTCAGGTGATGAGTTGGAGAGTGTTGGGGTGTTCACATAAGTGCCTGATAAGAAAGTTTATTAACTTTGTGTTGAATTTGAATGGGATGTGTATGACTGCAATAGCCTGCTTCATTACTATGTAGGCAGCTTTGTCATTGTAGAAATCATAGAGTGCTACTGTATCTACAGCATCCTACCAGATGATTGCCCATTGCTATGGTAGGTATGTACATAGCACCTCATATCACTTGGTGACAACTTCATATCAATATGGAAAGTGTACCTGATGCTATGTAGTGCTATGGAAACTGTATGTCACTATGTACCTGACACATGTTGCTACCTGTCAAAATGATTTTCCTGATGTCATCCTTCAAGGTAAGGAGGATCTGTGCCCATGCTTCCCTATTTTTAATCTCCCATTCTGCATACTCATTTGGGGTGCATTGGGGTCAGGTGCTGTCTTGTCCACACCACCAACCACAGACCAGAGTCTGCACACATCCAATACTATCTCCACCCATGCTTTCCAGTTCTGGAAACTTGACCCATCATTGTCAAAAGGTGGGATGTTGTACAGTTGACTTGAGCCTTGAGTAACTCTGCCAGATGCCATTATAGTCAAGGATGTTGCTTGTACAGGTAACTCCCCTGCCATAGATGCAGAAGGAGGGTTTGACATATCTGTGTACTAGAGCCTTGTCATAAGGACCTTCTAGTTAAACTCACAAGTTTGGAAGTAGAGCCATGCAGGCAGGGCTCATAACCTTTTTGAAGGCTATGAAGGATGAAGTTCAGACTAAAAGGAAAGTAAATATCTAAGTAGATATTAGTACCATATTAGATTAGAATAAAGAATGTAAACCATACCTCAGACTTTGAGTTGGATGAAGACTGAGGTACAAGTAGAAAATATTCTGGCTAAGTCAAAGGGTGCTTATGTAAGTAGGAAAATGTTCTCACTGACCAAGTATGACACAATACCACAGATTTCCAACAAGATGGTCAGTTATCAAGCACAGATCAGCCTGGCACTAGGACAAGTGTCAGAGACACAACACTGGCCATTCTGCCTGGTTTCCTACAGCCAGATCAACCCAGAAAGACACCTACAGTACCTACAAGGGCTACAGCACAGTCTCATGGTCCCCCATCAGCAAAACAGTAGGTTTGGTACAGAGGCACAGAGCAGCACAGACCCACAGATGGTACAGACTTTCCACAGAGCAAGTACAGACCCTACAGACCCATAGATGTAATCATTAATGTGCCCATATCTCACCCAAAAAAGGAGATATTGCTAAGGTAATCATATTCCCATGGTCCTGTGATCATAGGCTACAACTTTCATTATGACATTGTGGCTGTACAATCACTCTCTGAGTCTACACAGATGTGCTGAGGCAATTTCAATTGGAGTTTGAAATTTGTAAACATTCATTCACCCATATCTCATCCAAAAATGGACATATTGACAATATAATCATACTGACATGATCATGACATCACATACTACAACTTTTGTTATGACATCATAACTGTACAGCCCCTTTTATTTTTTGAAGTGCCAGGTCTCCTGCAGAACTTTGCAAATATCTCACCCAAAAAAGGAGATATTGTTAAGGTAAGCATATTCCCATGGTCCTGTGATCATTGGCTACAACTTTTGTTATGACATCGTGGCTGTACAATTACTCCATATAGTATATTTTTCCACTTCCAAGTCTGCACCAATGGGCTGTGGCAATTTCAAACTCCAATTGAAATTTTTGTGGGGGTGTATATAAGCCCACCCACTCCAGCAACACAACTCTTTCCTCTACCACCACCATCTCCCCTTGTCATCTCCCCTTGTTGTTGTTGTCATCCCTCCCTCTGATGATCCACCAGAGGGGGGTGGGCCCCCTGTGAGGCTGTGCCCACTTAGCATAGATATGTAGTCCCTGTACCATTGTAATTAATATAATAATATAATTCAATTATTAGCTGACTACATGTTAAGTTGAGTGTGGGAATCTGTATACTGAAACAGTCAGGGGTAAGTCTGTACAGGTCTGTACAGAGGGGGTCTGTTTTGCTGATGCCCCCCAGCCTTATCTGAGCCCAATTCCACCTCCAGCAGTCAGATGCTCATCACAAGCAAGAAAAACACCTGTGCAAGATGATGATCAGTGCTATTTTGTCATTGCCTATGACAGAAGATCACTTACCAATCAAACAAGCAAGGCAATGGCTGCCAACACTCAGCAAGATGGGGTGGGGAGTGTGGAGACAGTGGGCAAGAGCAGTGAGACAGAGGAATGTGTATGCAGTCAAGTTGGGGCTGCTTACAAAGCAACCACAACACATGACAATGAACTGGCCATGTTCAATGAGGCAATGTGATGCACTGACACAGACCTCTGGTATGCCACTATGCTGGAGGAATTAAAAGTTTTTAGGTCTATCAGGCTATATGAGGAGGTTGACCCACCACCTGGCCACAAGGTCATTGATTCAAAATGGGTTTTCAAGGTGAAACAAGGGCCAACAGGGGAAATCAAGAAGTACAACACATGTTCAGTGGTGAAAGGCTTTACCCAGGTCCATGGAGTGGATTACACCAAGACATTTGCACTGGTGACCAAGTTTGCAATGATTCATTTTCTGCTTGCCCTTGCCATGAAGTATAACCTTGAAGTACATCAGATGGATGTCAAATCAGCCTTTCTGAACAGAACCCTGGATGAAGAAATTTATTTGAGACCCCCCCTGGGTTTTCATGAAGACAATAAGGTCTGGCTCCTCTACCATGCTCTCTATGGGCTTAAGCAGGCTCTGAAGTCATGGTACACTGTCAAGACTGGTTCTCTATGGTCTCTGAGATAGTCCAACGTCAAAGTGTAGTAGTAGGCTGAAGCCTGGGTGATAGCAGAGTTTCATACACAACCCTGTATACTAATCTTGCAGAGTTCTGGAGTTGGATCTATCCAGGGTGGTCTGGAATTGAGTGAGATCAAAGAGTATCTTCATTGATATTCAAACTGAGGTGTAACAAAGTATGTACAGGACTTTTATACTACAGAGAACATTTGAAGGCAATGTCCAGAACATATGGACTACCAGAGAGCAGTGCAGATGACTGAGAGTATTAGTAAGGTATTTGTAAGCTAAGCTGGTAGTCACCAGTCAACCAGAAAGTGAGATGATTAGTCATAAAAGGCTGGAACAGTAACTAAAACTGAAGTGAGGGAAGCTATTACTAAATATAGAAACTATAAACAGAACAAAGGGCAAAGAACAAGAATAGGATGGAGTGCTGTCCTGGAACAGAGTACCGAAGGCCTAGAACTTAGCTAACATTATCTGGCATTTGACCCAGATAGTAGACATGTGTCATGGATAGTGTTGCTGCAGCTCGGCAAGCTAGACAAGCAATGGCTAAACTCCATCGTTACCAGCTGTACTACATAAGCAAAACTACAGAGCTGGCTTCAGCTGCGGCTTAGCTATGGCTCAACCTAGCTACATCGACAATTGAGTTACAACTCTACAAGTACATGAAGTCCAGACTACAACATGTAAAAAAAAAATACAGTGTTCATCCAGAAAGTTAGGAAGAGCTGCCATGCCCTGTCTTTGCATGGAAATCTTCAAAAATATTCCAAACATAATCATAATCAGGACGAAGCTCGAACACCAGCAAACGTGCATACTCAAGAAATGTAAAGAAGGCCATAGGGACCTTGTCTTGGAGGGAAGACTGAAATATATTGACCTTAGCTTGAATAACTTCCTCCACAGTAAGGCCACACTCCTGCCATGGGAGAAATCTGCTTAACAAATATATAAGAACATATGCAAGGGATTCAAGATTGTCACAACATGATTGCTGCCTACCATGGAGGGCCCTGATAGATGCGAAGGTCTCTGAACCAATGAATGGGACTCGTTTCTTGTAGGGAATATGGCAATGAGTCCCATGGTGTCGATAGGTGCGCACAAGTCCGAAATCGATTAGATACATGGTGCCCTCCTGTGTGAGTGGCCCAGAGTCAAACAGTAGATGCGAGGGTTTGATGTTGTGGTGAATGAAGTCCCATGAGTGGATAAGCTCCAGGATGCATATCTAGGAAGAGTCAGTCTAGACATCTCATAGAAGTAAACTAGCACATAGGCAGCTTACCAGTTGGCATGCAATTTCTGCAACAGTCTCAACAGTAAACGCACCAGAGTGGTTTCTAGACATGAGGTCCTGTAAGGACAGTCCCGAGCGATCCATGACTAGCACCTCAGTACCCCAATCTGTGCTGAACCACCACACATGTGGAATACCTTTACTCCCAGAGAGGGTCTTCTGGATGTGATATTTGTGTTTCAGTGCCCATCATAGTTCTAAATGCCAGAGCTTGGCAACTACTTCTCTGCCAGCAAGTATGTTTTTGGCAGTGTGTACATCGCCTGTTCGCATTGTCGACTGGTTTCATGACTTTGCAGGATATCTCACTTACAGTAGGGGCCTCCATAGATCTTTTTAATAAGCCTGAATCATCCATCGATGTGCCTAGGGCATGAGGTTCGAGAGTCAAAGTTGACTTCGAGACCCTGCATCCAAAAAGGTGTGGATGAGAGCCTGATGAGTGTACCAATATCTCATAGACACTCACAGATTCCATGGCATCAGTGTCACTTGCTGATTCCAACATTGATTGAGAGCACATCGTCACACAGCTAAAAGACAAGATGTGATTTTAAACTCAGCCCCTACATGCACGACTTTCGAAGCCAGTTTGACTTTCGAGCTTTAGAAAGTTGAGAACAGTATAATATATGATAGAGGCCGAATGACATAGTATCTACTGCCTGTGCTACCCAGTCCAAAGTTCAAGTGTAGACAGGGAACACATGGTACCTGCAATGAAGGGCCATCAAGCAGCTCCCTCTGCATCAGTTTCAACCTCTTCAACATCATCATCCTCAATTTCTCCCCTGTCAGATTCTGATTGCTGCAAGTCTGTGCCATCTTCCCATTCCAAGTCCCAGTTCTCTTCTTTGCCTCTCCCAAGTGATTGAAGAACTTTTTCTAATGAGTTCTTGATGTGCTCCAGATTACCTGAGAAGAGTGTTGCAAGAATATCTTCGCTGTCATCATGCAGGTCTTCCTCATTGAAAAGGAGTCCTGTTGTGAAATCGAGGCATAGTTTCTTTCAGTGGAATTTTAGCATTTGCAGGGCCTCCATCAGCGCAGGTTTGATTCTGTTTTGTTTCTTGGTGTCCGTTTCTGCACTAGATGAGAAAATCCTTTCACAGGGAACAGTGCTCCCTTGAATTGGCAGGTAGTCCATGGCAATTCAATAAAGTGTAGGAAAAACACTTTCTTTCCCCTGTGCAGTCAATAATGAGTGTCTACATCATACCACATCCCTCATAGGACAGTTGTAATCTTACCTCCCAGAACTGCAGTATGTCAGTTTTTTTTGGCATGTACAAAGTGTCAAACAAGTTCAGCTCCTGCTCAACAGAGCACTGTTGTGCAGGTTCATCCTCAGACAACTCATTGTTGCTGTCAATAGTATAACCAAAATGCCACATGAGTGTCTTCAGTCTTGCTGCCAGTGTTGGTAGAGGTTTATAAAGGAGTTTCTTGTTATTGGCAGAGGGAACCTGTAGGGTAACCTCAGTAGTCTGGCAAGCTACTGTTATATTAGTATGTACCTGTAGGGTAACTACAGAGTACCAGTGAGATAGGAATAGACCTAAGTAACGAATGTACTCACCCTCAGTAGTCTGGCAAGCTACTGAGGGACTAGGAAAATTGTCTAGTGCTAAGTGCGATGCAAAGTGATTAAGTAAGCGTGCAAACACGTGCCAACACTGGCCGGTTGCCACAATATCCAACAGTTTAACCTCGAGCTTGTCGTGTCCCATCTGCTCATGGTATTGAGTCATCTAAATATAGCATGAGTAGTGAGCATCTTCATTAGTTGTCATAAGTCGTCCCAACACACAAGGTGCTTACCATCTGGAGGACTATTTGCTTCACCTTTTTGTACTCACCTGTGCTCCAGGACTTCTTGACCCATGTTAGCTGGTGGTTTGGATTCAGCACTATTGATAACAGATACATTAGTAGCACATGAGCATTGAAGTAAGAATACTTACACATCGAAATAATGTATGCCTTTGTGTCACCCATGCGCTTATAATACCTCTCGACCCATTCTCAGCCCTTGTGGACAAATATGTGGAGTTGGGGGTTTCTTTCATCCTGACCAAGCCTTATCCAAGTCTCGTAGAACTTCTTGAAAGTGATTAGGTACTTGCATAGAGTGGGAAGGCGTTCAGACAATAGGGTGCGAATGGCCTGGTGTGGGATCTGGAAGGCACGGTTGGCATCTGGTTAATGATCAGTGACCAGAAATAATGGCATACCTCTAGGATAAGCTCGAAGTCTCGAAGGACATTCCACTGCATTGGCGAGAGCTTGTACTTCTTCATATCTTTGTTGTTAGGTCTATCCAGAAATGAGTCAATAGGCTATAATGTGACGAATGATCTCAGTCAGAGAAATTGTCAAAGGGATAAGACACAGACCTGACGAAGGTAGCACAGACGGCATATCATATAATATATAGAGTCCCAGCGAGTTTTCATGTCATGAAGAAGTTGGAGGACATCGATCCTGACTTTCTTGCCAGTAGGTTCACTGTTCTCATCTTCAGCATCCCAGTAACCTTGTTCATTGCCCTCTCTGATATAATCCTTGAACGCATCTCACCACTGTCTGGATGAACATAAGGCTTGCACAACTTTATGGCCCAACCCGATCGGGTCACCTTCCAAGGCTTCCTTGTACATTTGTCAGTTGTCTATATGTTCCAGCAATGTGGAGACCCATGTACCTGCGATTTTAAAGAGTGCCTCGTCAGTCAATGCATTGATTACATGTCCAGAACAGATATTTAGAATGTGAGGGAGGCAATGGATACACCTATCTTTCTTGTTGAAAGGGATGTCACATTTGTGTAATAACTTCTCCAGAGCTTCCATCATTGTGTCGTTATTTTCAGCATTGTCCATTGTTACATGTCCCACCTGAACATTTTATGACATGAGACACAATCACAGATTTGCATAGCGCCATCCAGGTTTTCTAACTTACATTCGTTGTAATGCCAACACAATCCAACAAACGAAGAATGATGTTTGCCAAATTCTGCCCATTGTGGCAGCCCAGAATATGATGGAATGTGATCAGAGCACTTTCCAGAGAAAGGTGACCACTCCCATTCTTCTTGATCCAGTGCATGGTTAAACCAAGGTATGGACATCAAGCTTGGTCCAACCATATGTCTGTGGTAAGTGAAATACTTCCTTGCAAGTGCTAACTACAGTTTAAACTCGAATTCTAGTAGTAATAACGAAAGACATACCAAGAGCTCTACCTTGAGTGAGTCCATGTATCATTTCCATGCAAGGATGATCATTTCACAGAGCTTGGTTCGCTTGGGTATGTCTGACTCCTGGAGATCTTCTCAGAGGAGCAGTAGCAAGTCTCTGAACTCACAGCATTTGATCATGTTCAAACTCTGGAATGGAAGTCAGTAATTGGTATCAAAAATGCTGTCCTTTGTCAGCTGACCTGGTCGTCTGCAACGATGAAATCGATGATGGTTTCCTTGAATTTTTCCTCACTAAACTTGGGTTTCGTTCATGTCTGTTGTTGGGTCTTCTGTGCATTAGCACTCCTTGCTGCTGCTTCTTTCCCCTGCTTTGTTTTGTCCTGTTTACTATGTTTCCTGCACCATCGTTCGTAGCTCTCATGGTGGTACTGAAAGTGTCCTCGAACTACATTTGTGGATGAATTACCATATGTTGGGAGCTGAATCCCCAGATTAGGGTGGTTCTGGGCTTTATGGCTGGCACAACAGGGATCAGATAAATGAAAGCAAAGTCATGAGTGCCAACTTATGTGCATTTCTTGCAGATCCACCCTTCATCTGTCCAATGGAAGAAGTGCTTCAGATCCTCGGTTTTGGTTCTGCGGTCACTTGGTTCAAACTCATTCTCGAGTTCAGAACCAGTCAAGAGAGCGCAGTCACAATTGACATCACAGTCGGTCAGGTGACACTGGGGACATGGAAGTAGTGAGACTGGTGGGGGCTGGGAATCATGTTGATGATGAGGTATGTGCTTTCCTACATCGGCCACCTGCCCGGATGGAGGTGCTTGATATCGAGACTTCTGCCTTCTCCCTCTGTGACTGCCAGAGCTGCCAGAAGAAACACTCAAGTCAAAGTTCTCTTTGGAAGTGGAAGATGTACAATGTCCCTGAGCTCAGCTCTTCTGAATTGTGGGTTGCTGAGGGTTGCTATATGGGATGAGATGCTGTATGGGAAATGATGGAGGTTGGACAGTCTGAGGTCCAAGAAATGGTGGTGGGGCAAGAGGCTCTGGGATGGGAGAGAGGGACGGTAGTTGCCCTGTTCACAAATGTCAATCTGCTACTCAACTCACTAATGTTGCACTGTTAAAGCTCTCACCTGTGTTCATATTGTCAGCTCCCTGAGAGCTCTCAGACTTCGAGGCAATGCCATGCCTTCTGGGCTTGGGATCTGGAGCAAGTGCTGGAACGTTGGCTGCTGGAACTTAGGTAGCATCAAAAACTAAACACAGGCATTCATAATGATATCCTCTTCTCACCTGCTAGCACATTGGAAGGATCCATAGCAACAGCTTGAACAGTACTTTGGTGCTTGGATTGAGTGCCCTTGAGTGTGGTACCTTTCACTTTGGGAGCATTGATCAGAATGAGAGGTAACTTGGGCATAAGATTTTGACCTAAGGCTAGTACTTTGTAAGTGCAGGTCAGACTCTGTCAAACAGTACAATGTTCTGACCTGCAGTTGGATTTGAAGGACCCGCTGCCTCAGGTGCAGGTGGTAGCAGCTTCTTTCAACTGCCACACTTTGGAGGAGGTACCTCTACTAGATTAGCACCCACTTCAGGTGAAGCAGATGGAGGCAGAGTGTGAGCTGTCCTCTTCTTGGGTGGCATCTCAGGAGCTAGGTGGACAGTCAATTTCCTGGTTCTTAAGCCTTTGACTGAGGACCTTCGTACATACCATCTCAAAAACATGAGGATGGCAAGGCCGCAAGGGTATTGTCATATCAGCATAACAAACTGTGTGCAGTGAGCCTCATGAAGCCTAGGGTCCTTATGCACCTCGATCACGACTCACGAGTACTGCTTTCTCTGATTAAAATGAATCTCGTCAGGATTGAATTAGCAAGGGTTAAGGACAGTCAGTGATAAGGGGAGACTGTGGAATGAGATATTGGACGTAATGAAAAAGTGCCCACTGTCGCAACCATCATGATTCAGGACTTGGAATTCATACAATATCAGCATTGGATCACCCATAGGTGAATAGATGAGACAAACCTCGGAGTGCAGGAGAGGCACTGATAGTTCAGGTCCTAGTGTTGCGCTTCTTACACCTTTTATGCCTTGGCCTCGCCCTTTTGCAACTTCTCTCCTCCTCCTCCTCCTCTTCTAATACGCGACCTAGTATATGCTTTGATTTCAGGATACCTACATTACCGGACCCCTCTTCACCCCAACGGTTTATCTTCGTCAAGAGTTGCATCACGGCCATGTCATTTTCTGGCCATGTGCCAGGGTTCAGGTGGGTCACAAAACATTTGATAATGTAGTCGTGGTTTTGCAATCTTTCAACAGACCACTTGTGGTGGAATATTGGCAATGCTTCCATGAGGGTTATCTCCCTAAGCGAAGGGTTCTCAGAGGGAACCAGGAGATTCCAGTCAGAGTCTTTGGGGATGTAGTAGTCATAAGCAAAAAGATCTGCAAGATCCTTAAGTAACTGATACAGCGAGGGCTGATCGGGGAAGAGATCTTTCTTGAGTTTTTGCTGCAAAACAAGCACACTCAGTTTCCCCTCTCCACCTGGGGCAGATTCGAAAGTGCCCCTAATGAAGGTGCTATGCTCTTTGATAGAAAACAACGACTTAAAGAACGTTACGACCATCCAAAGTAGCACCCAAAAGGAGGACTCAAGGTCATCCTTGAACGTATGGGTTGCACTTGCATCCTTGACAAGGTGCACAGACATAAACTGCCAGGTCCCCTGTCCAACACACATCAGAAGAACAGATATTGGAAGGTTAGTGGTACATACAGTGCATGTCACCTGGCAAGGCTTCAGTATGTTCCTGGCCTTTGCTAAGTCCCAATCAATCAAGTATCCGTGGCCTTGAAAGATAATAATATTCCTGTACTAATGTCACGGTGGAGAAGGCCCAGTGTGTATGCCAATTGATGAGCTGGGAATCATGGCAATAGAGTGAGTCCAGTCAACAGAACGTCCTAAGGAAAGAAGGTAGAAATAATGCACCAATAAGTGCATCGTGTATGGCTTGCACCAACTCCCTAGAAGAAGTGAAATTGGTCAACCTTTCTCCGACAATGTCCAGGATAAGCTGGTAATGAGTGTGTGAAGTGATCAATAGCCCTTGTTGACAGGCCCAAGGAGACTCTGCATACTTCATCATCTGCATCTCTTGTTTGGGCCAACACTGTACGTCACCGCTTGCGAGGCAGGTGGGGACATGAGGAATGCCATTTCTATCGAGTTCCACATATATTTTGCCTTTTGGTATCATATCAGGGCCATTGACATGCCAGGAGTCTTTGAAGAATACCATGCAATCCCCTGAAGGGTCATACGTGGGGCAGGCACATGTTCCATGACAAGTGGGAGTTGAGGAGAGGATGTCCAGGATGGTAAAGATAACTGACAATGGTGAACCATCATCACTTCCTGGGATAGCAGTCTTGAACATAGGCACATCTGTGAGCAAGCCCAACTTGGCCCTTGCAGATGTAGCCTCATCCTTGGAAGGGCAGGATACCAAGGTGTCGATGCCACGTAATTCAGGTGGCGCCTTCAAATATCGAGAGATAAATTCAACAAGGGAAGGGTCGGTAGTATACGAAATGGGTTCGGTGATGATGGTTCCTTCCCTGTCCCATCAAATTATGCGGGCAGTATCACATAGAATATACCACAAGAATATGTGTGTGCAAAGCTGAGAGGCGAGCTGCATGGCAGTGTAGGCCCCGATTTGCCCTAATGTGTCTTGTTGGGTGTCAGAGCAGCCAAGAAATGCGACTTGGTCCCGATCGTTGTTGGAGGGGGCAAGGAATGGATCATCAAATCTGTGCCACTTAAACTTGATGTGCATATCGAGGTTGGAAATATCACAGCCTGCGGGAACAGGCCCATCAAGTGATTCATGATAGACACTGACATCAGGCTTGATCTCAAAATCATACCCATTCTTCTTGTCTCCCCAAGCATGGGAGTCGACGAAGTGGAGCTCTGGGGCAAATGGCTTGATCTCCTCGATCTAATGCAGTACAGTTCAGTAGCAGTACATTGGCGCATAACTGGAAATACTACTCACAAATGGCTCATACATATCCAACTTGCCCATGGCTTCAAGCGTCCATTCAAAAGAGACTTCCTTTTTGAACAGATTTGCCGTTGAATAGTATCCAGGAATATGAGAAGTGGGGAAAAAGCTTTCCAGGAAATCCTTGATAGGCATAGGACCAACCATGGAACCAATCATGTTTTTGCCAATGGAGTTCAATGTTGGGTGACAAAAACGAGTAAAGGTTGAAAAGAGCCTATCCACAGGGTTACTCGGTTTAATGGGGGTACTTGACGAGGTTGCGGGGGGCTGGGGATGAGATACTGGTGTCCCCTGCCACTGAGCATGGCTGCCTTCAGTGGCACGACCCATCCTGTCACGAAAATGGCAACTGGGTGATTGAATTGTTTGTGACTACGGTCCTATGGAGAGACTAAGTGTCAGAGACTCAAGTCTATGCAGAATACTGAGAAAAAAGGTGTGGCGAGAAAGATGCTTATGGATAATGGCAGCATGGACTCCTCAAGGAGCTGTGCCACTGCATGAGGACGGTGCTCACTGATCACTGCCCGGCCCTGGCAGTTGAGCTGAATCTACTTTGGCAAACAAGCACTGAGTCTTAAGAGGACTCACCAGCGACTGGATACTCTGGAGTCTGGAATCTCACATTGAAGAATCAAAGATCGTGACCACTGGTGAGTCTGGCAATGTTATGGGAAGAGTTCAAGTGGTAATGTACTACTACATAGTACAGACTTGGTAATTAGTACACGTTGTGACATTAATGGCAATAGGTCGGCTTCAGCCACGACTACCTGCTGGCTTCAGCTGAACCAATGGGTGATGCAAATTCCAATTTTGGAAAGTGAGCCGGTGGCAACCGAGCCACAGCTGAGCCACAGCCAAGCCAATTTGCCAAGCCATGGCAACACTAGTCATGGATGTGACATACACTCATCTTAGAGCTGTCTTCAAGTCTCTTGAGTTCATGCACAGCCATGCTGACCACAGCCTTTTTTATAAGGTTGAAGATGGTGTACTAATGTCACATCTGTGACACATGCCTACATTCCAAATCAAACTCCAGATAATAATAGTTGAGTTCTAGGTCTTCAGCACTCCATCCCTTGTCCTTTGTTCCATTTATGCTTTCCATATTTAGTATATGTTTCCCTCACTTTGATTCTAGTTACTGATCTGGCCTTTTATGACTAATCACCCTGCTCCCTGGTCAACCAGTGACTACTGGTTTACATTATGAATACCTTACTAATATCCCAAATCATCCACACAGCTCTCCAGTAGTCCATGCATCCCAGACATTGCCTCCTAACATTCTCTGTAGTATAAAAGTCCTGTACCTACTTTGTTACACCTCAGTTCAAATATCAACCAAGATACTCTTTGATCTCACTCAATTCCAGTACCTCTCTGGATTGTCCTGACTCTGGAACTCTGTAAGTTTAGTGTACAGAGTTGTATACTAATCTCCGACCATCTGGACTTTTGACATAGCCTCACCCAACAACTTCAGACTTACTTGGAGACCATAGAGAACTGGTCTTGACAACTAATCATAGTCATGGTCTATGTAGATGATAAACTTATCATCTTGAAGTCTCATCATGATGCCCTCAAATGACTCAAGACTCAGCTCTTGAAGGAATATGACCTGACAGATCTGGGTGAGGCTCACTGGATCCTAGGTATTGAAGTCATACAAGACCATGACAAGGGGACTATCAAACTGTCCCAGTGGAGGTATCTTGAGAATATTCTTGAGCATTTTGGTATGGGTGAGGGCCACTCTGTGTCCATGCCAATTGAAGCAAACTTGAAGCTCATCAAACTGGAGGATCCAGAGATTGATGTTGCAGGCTATCAGAGTGCTGTGGGTGCACTCATGTATGCCATGCTGGCTATGAGACCCAACCTAGGATTTGTGTTGGGGGTTCTGAGCCATCATACTGCCACCCCTGGAGTTGAGCATCAGACCACACTCAAGCAAGTGTTTAGGTACCTTCATAAAATTCTCAATTTATGCCTCACATGTTCAAAATCAGCCAAGGGCTCCCCTGTGGGCTACATTGATGCAGACTAGGCAGCCAACATCAATGACCAATGTTTGGTAACAGGCTATGTGTTTATTATGTCTGGTGGTGCTATTAGTTGGTCATCAAAACAGCAGACATCCATTGCCCTGTCAAGCATGGAAGCTGAGTATATGGCTGCATGTGCAGCCATGAAAGAAGCTATTTGGGTATGGACTCTCATTGATGAACTGGACCCCTCCTCTTCTCAACTACCCACCATACTACAAATTGACAATCAATCTGCCATATCCCTTGTGCAGAATACCATGTTCTGTCAGATACGAGTTCCAGGCTAATTCTGGGCTGGGGATATGAGTACTGGTCTACACTGGTGGGGGCTTTTAGGAGAGAGTCAAGATACTGAAGAAGGGACAACACCCATATTGACCTCAGCTTGTGTGCTGGGTCCTTGGACAAGTCCAGGTTTGCTGAGGGCAGATGGAGGTGAATCAGATCTGGAGATCTAGTTGATATTCTGACTGAGGTCTGTACCAAGTAACTACAGAGCTTATATACTTGAGTCCTGGGAATGTGACTACCAGTGTCAGTAGTCTTGGTGAGCTAAAGGAAGGCTATGTACAGAGTGACCAAGACACTACTGCAGTGTTGCCATGGTTTGCCAAACTGCCTCAAGCTGTTGGCATAGCTCACTTGATTTACTAGCTATTAATATAATTCTTTTTGATTTGGGGGTTTTGAATATGGGGCTACAATCATGGGTACTTTTTTCACTGACTAAGCTGCTCAATCCCCAATGGTTTGGGCCTCCAAACTGAACTGAGGCAACACTACACATCAGGGGAGGTTTGAAGTGCTGGTATTCCCAGATAATTATGTTAAGTAGTTATCTGTCTGATATGAATTGGATAATGGTGTATAAGGCATGATCATCCACAAATCATAATGATGACAGTCAGATAATGCATTAGATAACCTGGCAGACATTTTACTATCTGGTCAACTGCATATAGGCCTGATATAAGAATTACAATACTTTTATCATCATGATATCATGATGACAAGAGCTGATATGTCATATATAATAATGTCATGTAATTGACAGTACATTATAATTGCTCATCAGATAATATCATCATGATATGAATGACAATATTCTTTTCAGTCTGATTTCACTTTGATCATCAATATCTAGTCTTGCCATCTATATCATTTTATGATCATTTGAACAACTCTTCACCAGCCACAAGTGTGGGAATGTCTTTGTAATGACTGTATAGTACATGTTATATAAACTCATCCTCTCTCCCCTTCTCTCTCTTCTTCACTCTTGTCTCTGAGTTCTACCTCAGGGCAAGAGTCACTCTAAGACTCTAAGTCTTAGGGTTCATATCCAGGTAAGTGTACCCTTGTGTGAAGTCATCTGTGAGTGTCTTTCCCTGTTTAATTTTCGCTTTTTTGGAGGTTTAAGTAGTTCATACTTAGTAGGTAGTGTAGTGAGTAGGTACTGATTATGTAAACAATATGGAATGGAATTGCTTTCTGGTAATATCATGATTGATAAGTCCAATTGAAGGTTGCTATAGCAAATTTTATTTCTAAGCTGTTGGTGGTGTCAATGACAATTGTTGGTAATGTCTGATAATGAAAGACATATATGATCTACTGTTCACATTCTGATACATATGATCCACTCTACCTAAATGATAACTTTTGACCTATGCTGCCAAGGCTCCCAGAGAATATATAGCATTACCAATGTGTATATCATTATGATATACCTTATAGGGCTTTACAGGGTAGATAAAGTCTTATATAACATTATCATTTCATTAAAATTTTCCTGATGGCCACTACTGGGAGACCAATGACCAGTACAACCAGTGACAAGCACAGCATTAGTGAATGAAACCTAATCACTAAGCAAAAGGAAAGAAAGTCTAAACCAAAAACAAGACAAAGGAAATGCACCAGGGTGCTGGAGTCTAGCTACTAGTGAACCTAGTGTACCAGGATGACTAGTCCAGTGGAGAGTGAACATCATGGATGTGACAGTATCCCCCCCTTAGGGCTGAGCCCCTGAAGGCCCATCAGTATCACCATGAGGCTGTCATGAGGCCAGCTATCATCAGCAAAACAGACCCCTCTGTCCAGATCTGTGCAGGTCTGTACAGATCTGTACAGACCACAGACCCACAGACAGGTCCCCCTCTGTACAGATTCTAATTTCTGTACAGACCTGTACAGACTTACCCCTGACTGTTTCAGTATACAGATTCCCACACTCAACTTAACATGTAATTAGCTAATAATTGAATAATATTATTTTAAAATTATTTTAATTACAATGGTACAGGGCTACATATCTAATCTACAAGGACTACATATCTATGCTAATGGGCACAGCCTCACAGGGGGCCCACCCCCCTCCCTCTGCCACCCCCCCCCTCTGGTGGATCATCAGAGGGAGGGACAACAACAACAACAAGGGGAGATGGTGGTGGTAGAGGAAAGAGTTGTGTTGCCAGAGTGAGCAGGTTTATATACACCCCCACAAAAAATTCAATCGGAGTTTGAAATTGCCACAGTGCATTGGTGCAGACTCAGAAGTCGAAAAATCTACTATATGGAGTAATTGTACAACCATGATGTCATAACGAAAGTTGTAGCCTATGATCACAGGACCGTGGGAATATGCTTACCTTAGCAATATCTCCTTTTTTGGGCAAGATATTTGCAAAGTTCTGCTGGAGACCTGGTGTGTCAAAAAATAAAAGTGGCTGTACAGTTATGGTGTCATAACAAAAGTTGTAGTATGTGATGTCATGATCATGTCAGTATGATTATATTGTCAATATGTCCATTTTTGGATGAGATATGGGTGAATCAATTTTACAAATTTCAAACTCTGATTGAAATTGCTACAGCACATCAGTGCAGACTTGGAGAGTCATTGTACAGCCATGGTGTCATAACAAAAGTTGTAGCCTATGATCACAGGACCATGGGAATATGATTAACTCAGCAATATCTCCTTTTTTGGGTGCAATATGGGCAAATTAATGATTTCATTTGTGGGTCTGTGGGTCTGTAGGGTCTGTACTTGCTCTGTGGAAAATCTGTACCATCTGTGGGTCTGTACTGCTCTGTGCCTCTGTACCAAACCTACTGTTTTGCTGATGATCACCAACTGGGACACATGTACCTGAGTGCTTAAGACTGGTATCCAATTTCAAATCCATCAACAACTCTTGCCTCCCAACTTCCCATTATCTCCTAAGAGTTCTTCTACCACCACCAAGGTGTCTCAGAGTACTGCCAACCCTGGCCTGCCCCCTGCCTCCTCTACTCACAACTGGACTGCCATTCCAGATGAGGCCATCCAATCAGTGAGTGTGTCAAGACCGGTTCTCTACGGTCTCCAAGGGGGTCCGAGGTCAGGGAGTGATGTTAGGTCGAAAGTCTGGAATGTCGGAGTTTAGTACACAACTTTGTATACTATACTTGCAGAGTTCTGGGGGTTGGATCTATCCAGGAGGTTACTGGAATCAAGTGAGATCGAAGAGTATCTTTGTTGATATTCGAACTGAGGTGTAACGAAGTATGTACAGGACTTTTATACTACAGAGAACGTTCGAAGGCAATGTCCGGAACATACAGACTACCGGAGAGCAGTGTGGATGACTGAGGGTATTAGTAAGGTATTAGTAAGCTAAGCTGGTAGTCACCGGTCAACTGGAAAACAGGATGATTAGTCATAAAATGCTGGAATGGCAACTAAGAACGAAGTGAGGGAAACCATTACTAAACATAGAAACTATAAACGGAACAAAGGGCAAAAAGCAAGAATAGGACGGAGTGCTGTCACAGAACGGAGTACCGTAGATCTAGAACTTATCTAGTATTATCCGGAGTTCGACCTGGGCGGTAGTCACGTGTCACGGATGTGACAGTATCCCCCTCTTAGGGTCGAGCCCTTGAGGCGTTGAACCGATTATCATATGCATGGAGTTTTTGAAGTCTGTATTGTCTGAGTTTGAAAATTTTCACAGAGTGAAGACTCGATGGAAACTTCTCTAAGTCCAACCCATCATTACCCATCCACTATGTCGTTGTCAACCTCCTGTCTGCAAACTATTGTGCTGTGGGAGACGGCCCTCCCAGAGGAGTTGGAGGACAAACCCAGCAATAGTGCAGCCGTCAAAATGGCCAAGTTCGACGAAAGGCAACGTCGGCAACATCTAGCTCTCCAATGAGAGATCGAGGCTGAGGAATGGAGGAAGGCTGAGGAGGCCGAGCGAATTCATAGGGAGCAGGAGGCTGAGGCAAAAAGAATTAGGGAGTTAGAGGCTGAGCGTCAACGACTCGAAGAGGAGATGAGATGTGCACAACAGGCAGGGGGGTCTTCGGTGAGCAGTACAAAACATCACACGAAAATCCATATTGACACTTCAAAAAGTCCCAGCAGGTCCTGGCCTCGACTGGAAAGGCTGTCGAAAGGCCTAACGGGTGCAGTATGTGCATCAAAGCTGGCAAGGAGTGTAAACCTGGAACTGGACGCAGCAAATCGTGCATCCGGTGTCAAAAATTAAAGGCTAAGTGCAATTTGATTACTCGGACGACAGATACGGAGAAGAGACCAGTCGATACGACGTCCCCCTGAGGTGGTGAGAAACAGAAGCGCCATAGGAAATCAAAGGCATCGATGGAGATCATCGTAGACGTGGATGATGGGGACGATGAGGCGATGGAGGACACCCCAGATGTCGAGACGGTGAGTCGTCCTCGGGTTCTGAGGACACTGCCACCTCATAAGGATTCCATGGCCGAGGTACTCGATAGGAGACTAGGGGAGGTCGTGAAGTTGTTACAGAAGAACAACACCGCCATCACGACTCTGGCCGGGGATGTCTGGGATCTATCTGGAGTTCTGGAGGAATCGTTTGAGGCTCTTCGTTTTTAGCATGTCTTTTTCCCCCCCCCATCCGAATATATTTGTTTTTCTTTTCTGAGTCTTTTTCATGTTATGACGGAGTTGGTATGTGTGAACAGATAGTTTGAAGTCTTAATGAGACCGAGTGAGAGTTTCCAACGGACCGGGTTTTTCTGGGTAAGCGTTGTGAAAGTCCATGATGAGGTCGATGGCATGTTCTAGTTCTGTAGCTACTAGCTAGGACGTTTCTTCGTCTGTGCCTTCATAGCCTGCCCATTTGACCAAGTATAACAATGGACATTGACGCCTATGATGGTCCAACTTGGAATCTAGGATTTGTTCGATTTCATACTCGGGTTCTCCGTCAACTTTGACAGGTGGGGGTGGTGGCTGGGTACGGTTAGGAATGACGTTCAGAGTTGCTAACTCCAGTTGGGAAACATGGAAGACAGGGTGTACGGACTTCATAGAGTCGGGTAGATGGATTGTAAACGATAAGGAACCAATGTGTGCGATAATGGGATACGGGCCTAAGTTCTTTTCTGAGAGTTTCTTAGACAGTCTGGTAGATCTGAAGTACTTAGCCTTGACATAGACCAAATCTCCAATGTTAAAGTCTGGTGGTGGAGATCTCCTAGCATCAGCTGGACCTTGGTATCTCTTTTGGGCTTCTGCCATTTCTTCATGCAAGTATGCATGCAGCGAATCTAAGTCCACTGTATAGTCCCTTGCTCTAGAAGATGTGAGATCTTTCTCTGGATGAACGGTTACATTGGGGTGATATCCCTTGTTGGCAAAGAAAGGAGAAACTCTGGTAGTGGCACTCGGAGTGTTGTTGTATGAAAACTCCGTGAGTGGCAGCAGTTCGGACCAGTTGTCTTGCTGGTAGTTGCAATATACCCAGAGGTACTGCTCTAGTGTCTGGTTAGTCCATTCTGTTTGACCGTTGCCTTCAGGATGATATCCTGATGTGAAGTGGAGCTTCATGTCTAATGCCTTGCCTAGGGATCGGAAGAAATGTGACACAAACTCCGTGCCTCGATCTGAGGTCACATGGGATGGTACTCCGTGCTTGGAGAACACATGGAGCAGAAAGAGTTGTGCCAGCTGAGGGGAAGTGATGGTATCGTCGGTGGGGATGAATATAGCTTGCTTGGACAGACAATCCACTACAACCAGTATGGCAGTATAGGTTCCAGAGTTTGGTAGTTGGTCGATGAAGTCCATGGATATAGAGTTCCATGGTCTTTCCGGAACTGGTAACTGTTTTAACATACCATATGGTCTGTGTCTCAGAGTTTTAGCTTGTGTGCAAGCTGTGCAGGATTTGACATAGTCTTTGATGAAGGTACAGACACTTGGCCAGGTGTATTCACGATGGACAAGCTTGAGTGTACGATTTTGTCCGAAGTGACCAGCCAAAGGGTGGTCGTGTTTATACTGGAGTACTCGTAGATGTAGATCATTGATATCCAGGACATAGATGCGACCATCTAGACATAGTAGTCCATCTTCATCGACTTGCCAGCGAGGATTGGAACGGTCTGAGAGATGAAGTTTACTAATAAGGTCCAACTGTAGGGTGGACTTGATGTCAGCATGGAGTTGTTCAACATCCATGATCATGCTAGCGTGTAGTACTGGAGTTTCGAGATATGTGGCCCTTAGCAAATTCAAGAGTTGTTCAGAGGTGAAAACAGGGTGGAGATTCTGGGGATTAGCTCGGGTGAAGTCCTTATCCCCCTCTTTGGGGTAGACGTCCCATCATCTAGTCAAGGAGTCAGGCTTAGCTCTGAGTTTCCCAGGGCGGAAATGAATGATCATGTTGAATTGGGAAAGGTACTCAGACCAGCGTGCTTGACGCCTGGTCAAGACCTTGGAAGTGGAGAAATACTCGAGATTTTTGTGGTCCATGACAACGTCCACTGGGAATGCAGGTCCTTCAAGGTAGTGATGCCAAGTCCGGAAAGCTTCGTGAATTGCCAACAGCTCCTTGTCATGGGTATCGTAGTTTAACTCCGGAGCGGTCAGAGTCTGTGAATAGAAGGCCACTGGATGGATCTCTCCATCTGGGCATGTGAGGGACAAGATGCCAGCTACTGCATAGTCTGAAGCATCTGTTTCGACCGTGATTGGAACTCCGGGTTGGAAGTGGGTAAGGATAGGGGCTGTGGAGAAAGCTTCCTTGAGGCGATTGAAAGAGGTCTGACAAACATCGGAGAAGTCCCAAGGGGCATTCTTTCATGTGAGACGAGTGAGGGGCACCACTATATCTGAGTAATTACTGATAAAGCGACAGTAGAAGTTGGCAAAGCCCAAGAAGGACTGAATGTCCTTTACTTTATGAGGTTCAGGCCAGTCTCGGATGGACTTAACCTTATCCTCGGACATTGTTAAACCGTCTGGAGACAAGAAGAATCCAAGGTATTCGACGGACTTGGAGTGAAACTCGCACTTCTCTGGTTTGGCATAGAGACTGTGTTCCTGGAGTCTGCAAAGGACCTCGCGAACATGTTTTTTGTGGTTTTTTATATCATCGGAGTAGATTAGAATGTTGTCTAGGTAGACAACGACATATACATCCAATAAGTCCACAAAGATGGAGTTGACGAAGCGTTGAAATGCTGCAGGGGCATTGGTAAGTCCAAATGGCATCACAAGCCACTCATAGGATCCATAACGAGTCCGGAAAGCCATTTTCCATTCATCTCCATCGGCAATGCGCACTAGATGATAAGCATGGTGCAGGTCGATTTTAGTGTAGACTTTAGCACGGCTAGGAGAGTCGAGTAAGTCCGAGATAAGTGGGAGTGGGTAGCAATCCTTCTTCGTGATTTTATTAAGACCCCTGAAGTCAACACAGAGTTGGAGTGAACCATCCTTCTTTTTTACGAAAAGGACAGGTGCGGCATGGGAGGAAGATGTGGGGCGGATAAAGCCAGTAGTAAGGTTTTCATCGATAAAGGTCCAGAGAGCAGAAAGCTCGACCAGTGAAAGGGAATATAGGGTTCCCAGCGGTGGGGTAGTCCCTTCCTCTAGTTCTATCTTCAAATCGAATTCTTGGTGAGGCGCAAGGGTAGAAGCCTTGGCCTTGCTAAACATGTCAGTGAAGTTGTGATAGTCTGATGGAACCGATGATAAGTCCGGTGTGTCCTGCACAGAGGCAGCCCAGAGTTTAGGGGAGTCTTGTGGACAAACTTGGAGGGAGAACTGGATTGAGCCATCTAACTTACAAGCACAGACATAAGCCGCCGCATTGATCAGAGAGATGTGTGGTGCTCGAAGGCCAGGTGGAGTAGAGTAGTCAGCTGAGTCAAGGGGTGTGGATGAGATAGGTGGAGAGTCCGGAAGGGACTCTTCGGAGTTTCTTGGAGAAGACTCCATGTCAGAGGGTGACATCGGTGCTGGCAAACGAGGTGCAAGGTCTCAGAATTTAATACTGCTCAATACCCAATCAATCGACGGATTGTAGTGGGTGAGCCAGTTATGCCCAAGTACTATCTTGCACTCCAAATCCAACGGAGTTACATAGCAGGTTATCTTGGTGACATCTCTGGAGGGAAAGTGGGTGACGAGGTTGGAGGCTTTAGTGATTGAGGTCATAGTTGTACCGTCGAACAGACAGAGAGTGAGAGGTGGAACAGCATATGTGGAAAGATCGTGTTTATTGACAAAGTCCGAGTCTATGAAACAATGGGTAGAACCTGAGTCTATTAGGGCTGGAAATCTCGGAGTATCGTAGGAGTCAAGGGATATGAAAGACTTTAGGGAACTTGGATTCGAAAGAGCGGATGTGTTGAGGCATGCCTCCATGGGTGCACAGTTGGTGTCAATGCAACTCCCAGGCTGTGCAGAGTTCTGAGAGCTGCGCTCTATTTTTTTGCCTCAACAGAGACAGTCGGTTTGGCTTCCGACTCGGTTGCCATAGCTACATGGACTTTAGCTGCACGAGAAGTCGACCTAGGACACTCTCTAGCCTTATGTCCAGCGTTCCTGCAGAACATACAAAGGTTCTGGTCAAAACGTCTCTTTCTTTCGGCTGGAGTTAACTTTCCATCTTTTCCGAGTTTGTTGGAAAGGCCAGAGGGTTGTCCGGAAGACTGCTGATTCTGAGGTTTAGGAGTCGAGGTAGACAGAGTGGGGGTGTTGGGACTAGCTGGAGTATTCCCACCGGATTTCTGCTTGTCTCCTTTACTGGAGTTTCCTTTGCTACCAGTGTTGTTACTGGAACCTCCTCCAGAAGACTTGGTCTGTTGAGCGACCTTGTCCTTGCGTTCCCAATAGCGCGCATCAATCTCCTGGGCTAGTGCGTGTAGCCCATACAAGGTATTTGGTTTGCCGACCCTACTGATTTTGTCCTTAATACGATCTGGGAGTCCGGAGTAGAACAGGTGACGAAGGGCACCATCTCCATAGCCTCGGACTTGGGAGGCTAGACGATTGAAGTCCACCACATAGCGATTGACACGATGGGTTTCTTTCATGTGGAGGTGGTCAAGTTGGTGTTCGGCATCAGCAATGGGGTCATGAGGTCCGAAGGTGGTCTGGAGCTCTGCTATGAAGTCCAACCAACTGTCCATCCAGAGGGGACGGTCAGCTGGATCTCTGGTGTTTAGAAGGTCAGGCTCAAACCATTCAAGGGCCATGCCCTTGAGGTATGATTGTGCAAATGTGACCTTGTTCCTGTCTTGGCAGAAGGCTCTGGGACGATCTTGGAAACACAGTTCACATTGGACCAAGAAGGTCCGGAGTTTACGTGGTTCAGTGCCATCAAAGGTGTCAGGTTCTCGGACTTTGGCCCTAGAAGACGATGTATCGTCAGGGCGTCGAGTGGAGTGTGATAGACGATCGACTGCCATCACCAGATTCTGTAAGACTGCCAGCTGGGGGTCTAAGTCTTCTGGTGCATCGACAAAAGGGTCGTTGTCATCTTCGTCGTCTTCATCGTTGTTATGAGGGTCATCATCGCCGGGGTCATCACCTCCGGGATTATTACCGTCAGGTTTGTCTCCTCTGGGAAAGTCCAGGGTTCGGTGGATAGTTGTGGCAGAATGTCTGCTGGACGAACCAGCTCTAGGGGTAATTGGGGAAGGGGTTCCTCTGGCGGAGAAACTTTGGAATTGACTAACGGACAGTGGAGGTCATCAGTTACTAGCCAGCGTGATACGAGCGCTTGACTGGTGAAGGTCACTTACAGCGGCCTGCTCCGAAGCTTCCGCTGTGAGGGAACAAGAGTGAAGTCGAGTAGTCATGGTCATGGGGATATGAGTGGGTGAACTCATGCAAGTATGAGTTTGAATATACTGTCAAGACCAGTTCTCTACGGTCTCCGAGGGGGTCCAAGGTCAGGGAGTGATGTTAGGTCAAAAGTCCGGAATGTCGGAGTTTAGTACACAACTTTGTATACTATACTTGCAGAGTTCTGGGGGTTGGATCTATCCAGGAGGTTACTGGAATCAAGTGAGATCGAAGAGTATCTTTGTTGATATTCGAACTGAGGTGTAACGAAGTATGTACAGGACTTTTATACTACAGAGAACGTTCGAAGGCAATGTCCGGAACATACAGACTACCGGAGAGCAGTGCGGATGACTGAGGGTATTAGTAAGGTATTAGTAAGCTAAGCTGGTAGTCACCGGTCAACCGGAAAACAGGATGATTAGTCATAAAATGCTGGAATGGCAACTAAGAACGAAGTGAGGGAAACTATTACTAAACATAGAAACTATAAATGGAACAAAGGGCAAAAAGCAAGAATAGGACGGAGTGCTGTCACGGAACGGAGTACCATAGATCTAGAACTTATCTAGTATTATCCAGAGTTCGACCCAGGCGGTAGTCACGTGTCACAGATGTGACAGAGTGACAATGATCAAGAGGTCACTGATGCCAAGTTCATGGAGCACCAATGCCAGAAAAAGGTGTGGCAAGAACAAAGGGCAGCAGCCAAGGCTGCTGAGCACAAGCACCAGGAGAGGGAGGAAACCATGCATCATGAGAGAGAAGAAGCTGAGTGCCAAGAGAAGGAAGAAACTGAATGCTGGAAGAGAGAAGAGGTTGAACACTGGGAGAGAGAAGAGGCTGAATGCTGGCAGCAGGAGTTTGCCAAAAGGATGCAAGAGAGAGCAGAGTCATTGGTGGGTGGTAGGGCTAGGGGGAGTGCAGCATTGATCAAGGGTACTCAAGAGGTGGTCAAAAACTTGCAAGTGCCAGTTAGGGGGAAGGGTAAGGAACTGGCCCAGGTTGAGGCACCAGCAGGCCCCTGTACCCAGTGTGCTCATACCAATGCTGAGTGTACTTTTGAGCTGGCCAAGGTGAGTAGGCACTGAAGGAAGTCACATGACCAGTGTACTGGTCTCAAGGAACAATGCAAGTTGCTGGGAGGGTCAAAAGAGGTACAGGCTGTTAGTAAGGTGGGGAAAAGAATGCTGGAGGATCAGACATCACCAAGGGCTGGTGAGAAGAAGAAGCAGGTAAGGGCAAAAAGTCCTGAGGTGGAGGTGATTGGGGGTTCATCAGGGGGGTCCAGGGTTACCACTGGTGACAGTGGCATTGTGCAGGCACTGCACACCATTGCCAAGGCCATAGATGGGCAGACCTTGGAGCTGAAAGAGAACTGGCAGGTGGCAGAGGCTGCTCAAAGCACCTGACACTGGTTCAGTAACCACCTCTGGGAACTTCTGCAAGAGACCAAGTACTGTCAAGCAGATCCCAAGGGGCAGGAGGGAGAAGTGTCAGAAGAAGAGGGGAGTTTGGATACAGATGACAAGTGGGAGGATGATGTTGGAGAGGGGGAGATGACAGATACCAGGGACAAAGGGGTGGCAGAGTGAAGTCCAGGAATGTACCAGTATAAGCCTATCTACAGGATTTCTTTCTTTTGCTTTTCTTTTTTTTTGTTGTGCTTCTAGTATGTTGTTTTAGAACACTGAGAGTGATTAGTGGGAGATTACAACCTGTAACTACTGGTAGAGGGTGGGCTACCTGCCCAGGACAGAGCCAGGTCAAGCAATGACCAGACAATGACTGGTGTGGGTGCATGGGTATGAGCAACCATTAGAGTCCCAAACTATGGCATGTGTGGGTGTGTGGGTTTCAGGGAAATGGACAAGAAGGTGAAGGCCAGGTACTGGTGATTCCAGAGCTGTGAAGACCAGTACTACTGGAAGGTTGGGAGCAGACCTGGGGAGTTATATTTGGCACCCCAGTATCCACCAAAACTAAACACTGCTATTCCACACAAGAATAGAAGGATGATTTTTGAGGTGTACCAAGGATCTGCCTGGAATGCAAAGACCATCTTCTGCCACAGTGGTGGGTCTGGGGCTTCCCAATGGTACAGTCTTCTAGCAGGAGGTGATGTGGGGGGGTCTGATGATGGGGAATGATGTTGATGAATCCTGGCTGGGGCAGGATGAGCAGGGAGACAAGGAGTGAAACAGGGCTTGAACAGGGGCATTGGATATGCAAGCAGAAAAATGTGGTGTTATGTTTTTTTTTGAAACATGGAGGAGAAAGTTATTATCAACAAAGTGTTTTCACTTCTTTTGAAAAGGTAACTCTAAAAGGGGATATCAGAGTTCAGTTTTGAAATGTACACACTGGCATTCCCTAGTTCCATGGCTAACAGCCATGAAGTTTCTTCATCAGTGCCCTCATAACCAGTCCAACACACCAAGTAGAGTAGTTTACAGTACTTCCAGTGCTGGCCTACCCTCAAGTCCAAGATTTCAGCAATCTTGAACTCCAGCTTGCCATCCACTTCTACCAGTGGAGGTGGGGGTTGGACTTGATTAGGAATGTTGTTAGGGGTAGCTGGTTTGAGTCAGGAAACATGGAAAACTGGGTGTGCTGCTTTCATGGAGTCCAGCAAATGAAGGGTGTAGGAATGGGTGCTGGGTTGAGCAATGATTATGTATGGACCTAGATTCTTGTCTGAGAGCTTCTGTGAAGGTCTGGTGGTACAGAAATATTTGGCTTTGACATAGACCTGATCACCAGTCTTGAGCACCAGTGCCAGCAGTTTTTTAGCATTGGCTGGTCCTTGGTACTGGGCCTGTGCATGGGCCATTTCCTCTTTCAGGAGTTGGTGTAGTGAGTCTAGGTCTACTGCATATTCTCAAGCCCTGGCAGAGGTAAGGTCCCTTTCTGGGAAAATGGACAGGTTGGGGTGGTAGCCTTTGTTCACAAAGAAGGGTGATACACCAGTGGTGGCACTTGGTGCATTGTTATATGTGAACTCAGCTAAAGGCAGTAGTTCCAACCAGTTGTCTTGCTGGTAGTTGCAATAGATCCAGAGGTACTGTTTGAGGGTTTGATTAGTCCTCTTGGTCTGGCCATCACCTTCTGGGTGGTAACCAGAGGTGAAGTGTAGACACATATCTAAGGCTTTACCAAGGGACTGGAAGAAGTGCAAGATGAATTCTGTACCCTGGTCAGAAGTGACATGTGCTGGAACACCATGTTTGGAAAATACATGAATTAAGAAGAGTTGAGCAAGCTCTGGGGAGGTAATGGTGTCATGGGTGGGAATGAAGACTGCTTGCTTTGAAAGCTGGTTGACTACAACCAGTATGGCAGTGAAGCTGGAGGAGACCAGTAGTTGCTCAATGAAATCCATAGATATGGAATTCCATGGTTTCTCCAGTATGGGAAGCTGCTTTAGAGTGCCATAGGGTTTGTGACATGGGGCTTTAGCTCTAGCACAGAAAGTACAGGATTTCACATAATCTTTGACATAGGTGCAAACACCAGGCCAAGTGTACTTGCACTGGATGAGCTCTAAGGTTTGGTTCTGGCCAAAATGGCCAGACAACAGGTGGTCATGTTTGTACTGGAGTACCTTAAGGCATAAGTCATTGATGTCCAGGACATAGATTCAGTCATCTAGACATAGGAAGCCAGTACCATTGGTGGACCACCAGGGGTTAGAGGAGTCAGTGAGTTGGTGTTGAGCAACCAGGGTCTAGGAGTAAGGCAGAAAGGATTTCAGAGTGAAGTTGTTCAACATCCATTAGTAGGCTGGCACAAAGAACTGGGTAACTGAGGCAGGTAGCACATGGGGAGGTAATCAGTTGCTCTTGGGTGAACACCAGTCTGAGGTTGTGGGGGTTTGCTCAGGCATAGCCCCTACCCCCCTCCCTGGGATAGACATCCCATCATCTAGTTAGGGCATCAGGTTTAGCACTGAGCTTGCTGGGATGGAAGCAAATGACTAAATTGAATTGGGAGAGATATTCCAACCACTGGGCTTGGCACCAGGTGAGAACCTTGGAGGTAGAGAAGTACTCCAGGTTCTTGTGGTCAGTAACCACATCGATAGGGAGAGAAGCACCTTTGAGGTAGTGCTGCCATGCCCAAAATGCTTCAAAGATAGCTAGCAACTCCTTGTCATGCATATCATAGTTGAGCTCCAGTGCCAAGAGAGTCCAGGAGAAGAAGGCAACTGGGTGGATGTGTGAGTCATCACTGGTGATGGATAATATTCCAGCAATGGCATAGTTGGATGCATCAGTCTTGACCATGAGCTGGGCACCAGGCACAAAGTGGGTGAGGATGGGAGTGGTGGTAAAGGCCTGTTTGAGTTGCTCAAAGGCAGTATGGCATTCAGGAGTGAAAATCCAAGGGGTGTTCTTCTGGGTGAGGCAGGTTAAGGGAATGACAATGCCAGAGTAATTGTAAATGAACCAGTGTTAGAAGTTGGCAAAGCCAAGGAAAGATTGTATGTCTTTCACCCTTCACACTTCAGGCCAGTCACACATGGCCTGGATTTTAACCTGGGACATAGTTAAGCCAGCTGGGGAGAGGCAGTATCCCAGGTATTCCACCAAGTCCTGGTGGAATTTGCACTTCTCCAGTTTGGCATATAGACCATGCTGGTGAAGCCAGTGCAGCACTTCCTTTATGTGTTGCTGGTGTTGGGACTTGTTGTTTGAGTAGATTAGGATGTCATCTAAATAGACCACTACACACATGTCCAGCATGTCTGCAAAGACAGTGTTTATGAACCACTGGAAAGTGGCTGGTGCATTAGTAGGACCAAATGGCATGACCAGCCATTCAAAGGACCCATAGCAAGTGCAGAATGTGGTCTTCCACTTGTCACCTTCAGTGATCTGGACTAAGTGGTATGCATGCTGGAGATCAATTTTGGTATAGATTTTTGTGTGACTGGGCAAGTTGAGAAGATCAGAAATAAGGGGTAATGGGTACCAGTCTTTCTTAGTGATCTTGTTTAGGCCCCAGAAGTCAACACATAGTTGAAGGGAACCATCCTTCTTTTTGACAAAGAGGACCAGTGCTCCATGTGGGGAGTTAGTGGGGTGGACAAAACCAGTGCTAACATCGGGAGGGTTTGAAGTGCTGGTATTCCCAGTTAATTATGGTAAGTAGTTATCTGTCTGAGATGAATTGGATAATGGTGTATAAGGCATGATCATCTACAAATCATAATGATGATAGTCAGATAATGCAATAGATAACCTGGCAGACATTTTACTATCTGGTCAACTGCATATAGGCCTGATATAAGAATTACGATACTTTTGTCATCACAATATAATGATGGCAACAGCTGATATACCACATGTAATAATGCTATGAAGTTGACAATACATTATAATTGCTCATCAGATAATATCATCGTGATATGAATGACAATATTCTTTTCAGTCTGATTTCACTTTGATCATCAATATCTAGTCTTGTCATCTATGTCATTTTATGATCATTTGAACAACTCTTCCCCAGCCACAAGTGTGGGAATGTCTTTGTAATGACTGTATAGTACATGTTATATAAACTCATCCTCTCTCCCCTTCTCTCTCTTCTTCACTCTTGTCTCTGAGTTCTACCTCAGGGCAAGAGTCACTCTAAGACTCTAAGTCTTAGGGTTCATATGCAGGTAAGTGTACTCTTGTGTGAAGTCATCTGTAAGTGTCTTTCTCTGCTTTATTTTCGCTTTTTTGGAGGTTTAAGTAGTTCATCATACTTAGTAGTGCACTCAGTAGGTACTGATTATGTAAATGATATTGAATGAAATTTCTTTCTTGTAATAGCATGATTGATAAGTTCAATTGAAGGTTGCTATAGCAATTTTAATTTTAATTTTTAAGCTGTTGATGGTGTCAATGACAATTGTTGGTAATGTCTGATAATGAAAGACATATATGATCTACTGTTCACATTCTGATACATATGATCCACTCTACCAAAATGATAACTTTTGACCTATGCTGCCAAGGCTCCCAGAGAATATATAGCATTACCAATGTGTATGTCATTATGATATACCTTATAGGGCTTTACAGGGTAGATAAAGTCTTATATAACATTATCATTTCCTTAAAATTTTCCTGATGTATTCCTTTGAAAGTTGAGTCTTGAGTTGTTTGATGGCATCATGAGACTTTGAGACAATAAGCTTATCATCTACATAGACTGTGACTATGATTAGTACACCATCTTCAACCTTGTAAAAGAGGCTGTGGTCAGTGTGGCTGCACATGAACCTGAGAGACTCGAAGACAGCCCTAAGATGAGTATGCCATGACTTTGGAGCCTGCTTAAGCCCATAGAGAGCTTGGTAGAGAAGCCAGACCTTGTTGTCCTCATGAAAACCTGGGGGGGGCCTCAAATAAATTTCTTCATCCAGGGTTCCATTCAGGAAGGCTGATTTGACATCCATCTGATGTACTTCGAGGTTTACTTCACAGCAAGGGCAAGCAGAAAATGTATCATTGCAAACTTGGTCACTGGTGCAAAAGTCTTGGTGTAGTCCACTCTGTGGACCTGGGTAAAGCCTTTTGCCACCAAGTGTGCCTTGTACTTCTCAATTTCCCCAGTTGGCCCTTGTTTCACCTTGAAAACCCATTTTGAATCAATGACCTTGTGGCCAGGTGGTGGGTTGACCTCCTTGTATAGTCCAATAGACCTAAAAACCTTTAATTCCTCCAGCATTGCATTGCCTTGTTGAATGTGGCTGGTTCATTGTCATGTGTTGTGGTTGCTTTGTAAGCAGCCCCAACTTGACTTGTTGTGCATTCCTCTGTCTCACTGCTCTTGCCCACTGACTCCACAGCCCCCACACCATCTCACTGAGTGCTGGCAGCTGTCACCTCACTCATTTCCATGGATGTATCGTCAGAGAGAGTACCACGGAATAGCTTGCCTATCAGGTAGGCTATAGTCTGTTTTCCTCTTCCCTCATAGTGCCCACATAGTTTCTTCCAGACTTCAGCTGCTGTACTTGCATAGAGCACACCACTAAGTGGTTCATCTTTCAGAGTTAAGGTGATTTGTGCATGAGCTTCTTTGTCCCTAGCCAGCCAGTCTGCATGCCCATTTGGGTCCACAGACACATCAGGTGCAGTGGTTTGAGTTCCATCGACAAGTTCCCAGAGTCCTCGCACATCAAGTATCATGTTGATTCTGTACTTCCACATCTGAAAGTTGGAACCATCATTTTCTAGTGACAGAATGTCATAGAGTCGACTACTTGGTTCATCAGTAAAACAGTTTGTGACTGTGCAGTGCTGTACAGCCACCACAGAGTCCCACAGTGTGACAGGAAGGTCCCCCTCTGTACAGTGCTGCACAGTGGCTGCCAACTCATTAAGTACTACATTTCAGACATCAAATGTATTTTAGTATGAGTGTACATGTCCTAAATACATAATTCCATACATTGGAAGTGCAGAAAATGGTGTATTTAGAGCAGTATTTGCTCTGGAAAGTTGAACTGTGACACTGTAGTGACTGTGACTCTGTCCCAAAAAGACTGTTTTGCTGATGCTTGTGTGGACTTGGCAGATGTTGAGGCAGTGGATGTTGGGATGGATGTTGCCACTCTCAAAGGAGCAGCAGCAGATGCAGAAGGAGGATTCAACATATTGACAGTTCAGTAGAGACTGTATCCAGCTGAGTAGATCTAGAATCTGTGAGAGCTGGGGCTCATAACCTTTTGTGGGTTCAAGAATTGGCTAGTTCTTGGAACCCACACAGAGGAAGGAGTGAACTGTATTAAAAGAGTGAACTGGTAAAGTCAGAACATATAGTAAAACAAGTGTATCATAAATATCTCACCTCAGCTTGAGATTGTCAAGACTGAGGTGTGCTCGAAGGAGAAAAATGAACACAAGTACAGGCAAAATTATGTAAGCTGTATCACTGACTAACATAGTAAGAATGCACTACAACACCTGCATCTTCAGAGCCCTTACTTGGGCTGTCAAACTACTGGCTAGAAACTCTCACCAAAACTTGGACTCCAGCCCTTCTTGCACCAAGGTCCAAGAACTGGATGTCTTCAATGGCACTGACCCAAAGAAACTACACCAATTTCTAATCCAATGTGAACTTCATTTCCAAAGCTGCCCTGATTCTTACCATGAGGACTGCAGAAAGGTAGTCTTTGCACAATCTTACCTAAAGGGCATGGCCTTGGAATGGTTTGAACCTGACCTGCTCCCTACTGGTACCCTGGCCTGGCACCCTTTGTGGATGGACAACTGGGTTGAGTTTGTTCTAGAGCTTCAAACTAACTTCAGCCCCCATGACCCAGTGGCTGATGCCAAATCCCAGCTCAACCACCTAACCATGAAGGATGGTCAGCAGATCAACAAGTATGTTGTGGAATTCAACAGACTAGCTTCCCAGGTCTGGGGCTATGGCAATGGAGCCCTCCAGCACTTCTTCTATACCAGCCTCCCTGACCAAATCAAAGATGAAATCAGTAGAATCAGGAAACCCTGCACCTTAGAAGAATTACATTACCTGGCTCTGGACATTGATGCCTGCTACTGGGAGTGGTGTCAGGAAGTCCAATGCCAGATCCAGTCTACTGGTAACCAGACCACTTCATCATCCAAGCCCAAATCTGGCAAGGATGCCAGGACTAAGTACAAAGACAAGTCCTCAGCAAACCCATCTCAATCCAGCTCATTGGCACTGGCAAAGACTGGTGGACAGAACCCTGGTATTTCTAAACCAGATAACAGTACATCTAACAAGCTGGGCAAGGATGGCATGCTGACCACTGCAGAGTGTAAGCAGTGCTTCTGTTAAGTTCAAGCCTTCTCCGACAATCTTCAATGCTCACAGAGGCTGGGGGATGCAAGCAAAGATAGGCTGACAGTGGCTGAGGGTTGGCCAACACAGGCCAACAGAGAGCAACGATGGCTGATGGTGTCATGCACCAAAGGTGTTTGGCAACATGAGCATGGACCCAAAAGCTGAATGATGAAGAATGGAGAAGCCTAGCCCTAATGCACAGAATGACTGGAATGTCTAGCAGTCATCTGTTGCACAAGAGCCACCATTAATGTTAGGGAAGAAACCACTCAAGCACTGAATGGAAAGTTTTTGAGCACCAGTTTATGGCATTCCGATTTTTCGAATATCTCAGTCATTTCTGAAGATATTGACATCATTCCCACACTCACAGAAAGCTCTCGACCACGCCATTCTGCCTTCCAAATATGGTGATGATCCCTGCCCTCCACAATTTTCTGCACCATTTCTGCCAACGAATGCCCATTTCACCAATCCTCATCATAATGGCCACCTCTTCAACCATCTCTTCACTTGTGCCCTATGCTAGGGAGCATAACTACAAGTACTTGCCAGGAATCCCCACTAGCATTCACCCTGAAGCCTCCCGGTTCATCCCTCCCTCATCCATGACCTCCCATCCTATTGCTTTGGGACAGCGAGTTCTCCTTGTCAGTCTGACATTGAGGAGGACTTTCTTTGGTTGTCTCAGGTCTGTTATCAGGCTTGAAAAATCATATGTGGTTGTTTCAGTCTCTCCAGTTGAAGAAGCATATGGATCCTTCATCCCTGTGCCCTGCAACATCTATATCTCAATATTGTCCTTTGTTCTTCCAAAATTGCAACAGGTTTAATACCAATTACTGTCATCCAGTCTATCTGATCACATTCATGATGATTTTGAGACACTTCTCCCTGCTCTCATTGGAGAAGACAGCCCTTCCTCCTCCTCAAACCCTCCAGAACACTAGCTGCAGCTAATGCAGGTTGCTTTACAGAGAGGAGGAGAGGGGGAATGTTGCAAAATCCTATGCCCTGACTACCCTGGAGACCCCCAAAGTTGGCCCCTGGCAGAAATCCCCACCATTCTTCATTTGGATGTGCAGCAAATCACCCTAATCCATCTAGATCTCAGATCTAGGAGTCAACTTGACTCATTTGCAGTCATGTCCCTTAATCAGCAGTGACCAGTGCACTTACTCATTCCCCTTTCACATTATTCATCCATTCCTTTGATGATTCATCCCATTTCAAATAGATTAGTGATAATCTTTGTCATGCTTACTGATTTTGTTTACCAATTGCTTACTGTCCTTACTCATTCTTACCAAGCCTTACCATGCCTTACCAATCCTTCACCAATCCCTTTACCAATTGCTTATGAACCCATGACAAAGTATTGCTCTATGTTTACCACAGGCTATGCTACTCTTTTGTATATAAAGTACCAACACATCAACAGCAATCAAGCAAGCTACCAGCCTAGCTCACTTGCCTACTTATCAGCTCAGTATCACCATCATCAGCCTATTCATTGTCGCTTCTAAGCCCTTCATCATCATCTTCATTCTTGCAGTATTTGAGGCTCCATTGAGGGTCTAATTACTGTTATCTTCATCCTCCTGCATCACTTCTAGGCTCAGAGCAGCCTACTATCTTCACTTTTTTTCCATCTTCCCTTGCTCCCCCCCTTTGTCAGGAGCACCCATACCCTCTGCCCTAGCCCCTCTAGGTGCACAGAACCCCTCCCCATCTTTTTATTTTAACAGATCCCTTGAGCCAAAGCCCATGTAGGAAAACCACCAACTTGGCATTTGTCTTTGTGTTGGGTTTTTGGTGTTTTTGCCATGGATCCACATGTCGACTCACAATGGTCATGACAGAGGTATGGGAGAGGGTGTTGGGTTCAGCTCATGTGCTGCCCCCTTGTACAAGCCCAGCCCTCAGGTTTTGGAGGTATAGGGGAGCTGGTACGAAGTCAATGAGCTTAGAGGGAGGCTGGTCATAGACCACAGAGGGGTGAACTATGGTGATATTCATACTGAGGAATCGCCACCAAGTGCAGCAGGTTTATATATGGTACATGTGCCATCAAGGCAGTACAGTAATGGAATGGCAGAACTGACATAATGAACACTATAAGTTTTCAAGGGGGACAGATGTCAGAAAACTTCACACAGAATGCAGGCTAGACAGCAGAGGTGAGGGTTGGGATAAAGGGACTGAGTATAACAGGAAAGGTATGGGCAGTATGGCTTTGGGGTGCTCAACTGATAGCCAATCAGAGAGTGGGCCAAAAGCCTAAAGAGGCAATAACCCTGTGGTGTGCCATGTGGTATGACTGCTGCACTGTACCCAGATCAGCCTGTAGTACCCAAGAGGAAAGCTAACCCCTATGGGAAGGTCACCTGACCAAGGCATGCTAACAGGTACTGGTGGCAGTGGTCACATGCAAGGACCAATGGGTGCCAACCGATGCCGACTGATGGAAGACAGGTGGACATGTCAGCCACATGATGTGGGCAGTAACTGGTTGGGTGTAATAGGAAGAGGGTCTAGGGTTGTCAGGTGGCTTGGGGGGAATGGAGGAGGGCCAGAATGAGGCACAGGTATGACAGCTTCAATAACAAACTCTGCATGTTCTGTGGAGCAGAAGGGCACATGGCAAAGGACTACCCACAGAAGACTGCCAAGGCTCACACAGTCATGGCAACTCCAGAGGCTAACCCAGAGGCCTCTACTGGGGCAAAAAATTAGTCAGCAGTCCTCAAAGCCTGGCACACAATGAGGGCTGTGTTGAACCCAGCAGTGTGCCAAGGGTAGCTAAACTCAATGCTTCCACTCTTTCAGATCCTAATAGTCTCATGCCATCTGTCTCCCTTCCATCCTATGATATCCTGGCACTACTGGTACTCATAGACTCTGGCTCTACACATTGTTTCATAGATAAAAGTTTTGCAAATAATATCAATGCCCCCCTGTATTCAGTTGCACCAGTCCAACTCTGGCTCTTCGACAACTCATCCAACTCAGTTATTACCCAAGCAGTAGATCTTGACCTCTGCTTTCCAACTGGCGATGTCACATCTGTAACCCTTTATGCAACCCTGTTAGACTCTGAAAGCAAAATGGTACTAGGATACAACTGGCTCACCCTACACAATCTGTTGATTGATTGTGCCTTGAGCAGCATCACCTTCCAGCCTAAAGCACAAGGAATGCTAACCCCACTGATGTTACCCCCTGTACCAGAGTTCCCAAACTCCAACTCTCCTCATCAGGGGAGGTTTGAAGTGCTGGTATTCCCAGATAATTATGTTAAGTAGTTATCTGTCTGATATGAATTGGATAATGGTGTATAAGGCATGATCATCCACAAATCATAATGATAACAGTCAGATAATGCATTAGATAACCTGGCAGACATTTTACTATCTGGTCAACTGCATATAGGCCTGATATAAGAATTACAATACTTTTATCATCATGATATCATGATGGCAAGAGCTGATATGTCATATATAATAATGTCATGTAATTGACAGTACATTATAATTGCTCATCAGATAATATCATCGTGATATGAATGACAATATTCTTTTCAGTCTGATTTCACTTTGATCATCAATATCTAGTCTTGCCATCTATATCATTTTATGATCATTTGAACAACTCTTCCCCAGCCACAAGTGTGGGAATGTCTTTGTAATGACTGTATAGTACATGTTATATAAACTCATCCTCTCTCCCCTTCTCTCTCTTCTTCACTCTTGTCTCTGAGTTCTACCTCAGGGCAAGAGTCACTCTAAGACTCTAAGTCTTAGGGTTCATATCCAGGTAAGTGTACCCTTGTGTGAAGTCATCTGTGAGTGTCTTTCCCTGTTTAATTTTCGCTTTTTTGGAGGTTTAAGTAGTTCATACTTAGTAGGTAGTGTAGTGAGTAGGTACTGATTATGTAAACAATATGGAATGGAATTGCTTTCTGGTAATATCATGATTGATAAGTCCAATTGAAGGTTGCTATAGCAAATTTTATTTTTAAGCTGTTGGTGGTGTCAATGACAATTGTTGGTAATGTCTGATAATGAAAGACATATATGATCTACTGTTCACATTCTGATACATATGATCCACTCTACCTAAATGATTACTTTTGACCTATGCTGCCAAGGCTCCCAGAGAATATATAGCATTACCAATGTGTATATCATTATGATATACCTTATAGGGCTTTACAGGGTAGATAAAGTCTTATATAACATTATCATTTCATTAAAATTTTCCTGATGCTGGCTCCATGGAGCATCTGTCTTTGCATCCTGACCCACTGGTCTTCCCTGGTCTTACCAACCCCCATATCTCCTTCATCAATGCTGCAGCCTTCACCTGAGCCTGCAAGTTGGAAGGATCCATACAGTTCAACCTCCAGCTGCACCCCCAACCTTCTTTGGCCAGCTGGTTTTCACAACTTGAGAAACTGGATCTCACTGGCATTCCTGAAGAGTATCATGAGTTTGCAGATGTGTTCAGTAAATCCAAGGCCACAACATTGGCCCCTCATTGCAAACATGATCTCAAGATAGATCTGGAGGAAGGAACTTCCCTGCCCTATGGGTCCATCTACTCCCTTTCCACTGTAGAATTGGAGGCCCTTCAGACATTCCTTGATGAGCATCTTGAGCATCAGGAAAATTTTAATGAAATGATAATGTTATATAAGACTTTATCTACCCTGTAAAGCCCTATAAGGTATATCATAATGACATACACATTGGTAATGCTATATATTCTCTGGGAGCCTTGGCAGCATAGGTCAAAAGTTATCATTTTGGTAGAGTGGATCATATGTATCAGAATGTGAACAGTAGATCATATATGTCTTTCATTATCAGACATTACCAACAATTGTCATTGACACCATCAACAGCTTAAAAATTAAAATTAAAATTGCTATAGCAACCTTCAATTGAACTTATCAATCATGCTATTACAAGAAAGAAATTTCATTCAATATCATTTACATAATCAGTACCTACTGAGTGCACTACTAAGTATGATGAACTACTTAAACCTCCAAAAAAGCGAAAATAAAGCAGAGAAAGACACTTACAGATGACTTCACACAAGAGTACACTTACCTGCATATGAACCCTAAGACTTAGAGTCTTAGAGTGACTCTTGCCCTGAGGTAGAACTCAGAGACAAGAGTGAAGAAGAGAGAGAAGGGGAGAGAGGATGAGTTTATATAACATGTACTATACAGTCATTACAAAGACATTCCCACACTTGTGGCTGGGGAAGAGTTGTTCAAATGATCATAAAATGACATAGATGACAAGACTAGATATTGATGATCAAAGTGAAATCAGACTGAAAAGAATATTGTCATTCATATCACGATGATATTATCTGATGAGCAATTATAATGTATTGTCAACTTCATAGCATTATTACATGTGGTATATCAGCTGTTGCCATCATTATATTGTGATGACAAAAGTATCGTAATTCTTATATCAGGCCTATATGCAGTTGACCAGATAGTAAAATGTCTGCCAGGTTATCTATTGCATTATCTGACTATCATCATTATGATTTGTAGATGATCATGCCTTATACACCATTATCCAATTCATCTCAGACAGATAACTACTTACCATAATTAACTGGGAATACCAGCACTTCAAACCCCCCCTGATGTATGACCTGACAGATCTGGGTGAGGCTCGCTGGATCCTAGGTATTGAAATCATATGAGATCATGATAAGGGGACTATCAAATTGTCTCAGCAGAGGTATCTTGAGAATATTCTCAAGCACTTTGGTATGGGTGAGGGCCGCTCCATGTCCATGCCAATTGAAGCAAACTTGAAGCTCATCAAACTGGAGGATCCAGAGATTGATGCTGCAGGTTATCAGAGTGCTGTGGGTGCACTCATGTATGCCATGCTGGCTATGAGACCTGACCTAGGATTTGTGTTGGGGGTTCTGAGCTGTCATGCTGCCACCCCTGGAGTCAAGCATCAGACCACACTCAAGCAAGTGTTTAGGTATCTCTGTAAAACTCTCAATTCATGCCTCACATATTCGAAATCAGCCAAGGGCTCCCCTGTGGCCTACATTGATGTGGACTGGGCAGCCAACATCAATGACCGATGTTCGGTAACAGGCTATGTCTTTATTATGTCTGGTGTCATGCACCAAAGGTGTTTGGCAATGTGGGCATGGACCCAATGCTGAATGATGAAGAATGGAGAAGCCTAGCCCTAATGCACAGAATGACTGGAATGTCTAGCAGTCATCTGTTGCACAAGAACCACCCTTAACGTTAGGGAAGAAACCGCTCAAGTGCCAAATAAAAGTTTTCGAGCACCAGTTTACGGCATTCCAATTTTTCGAATATCTTGGTCATTTCTAAAGATATCGACATCATTCCCACGCTCACAGAAAGCTCTCGACCACGCCATCCTGCCTACCAAATTTGGTGACAATCCTCACCCTCCACGATTTTCTGCATCATTTCTGCCAACAAACGCCCATTTTGCCACTTTTTATCATAATGGCCACCTCTTCAACAATCTCTTCGCTCATCCCCTTTGCCAGGGAGAATAACTACGAGTACTTGCCAGGATCCCCACTAGCATTCGCCCTGAAGCTTCCTGGTTCATCCCTCCCTTGTCCATGACCTCCCATCCTATCGCTTTGGGATAGCAAGTTCTCCTTGTCAGTTTGACATCGAGGAGGACTTTCTTTGGTCGTCTCAGGTCTGTTGTCAGGCTTGAAAAATCATATGTGGTTGTTTCAGTTTCTCCAGTTGAAGAAGCATATGGATCCTTCGTCCCTGTGCCCCGCAACGTCTACCTCTCAATCTCATCCTTTGTTCTTCCAAAATTGCGACAGGTTCAATACCAATTACTGTCATCCAGTCTATCTGATCGCATCCATGATGAATTTGAGACACTTCTCCCTGCTCTTATGGGAGAAGACAGCCCTTCCTCCTCCTCAAACCCTCCAGAACACTAGCTGCAATTGATGCAGGTTGCTTTACAGAGAGGAGGAAAGGGGGAAAGTTGCAAAATCCTATGCCCTGACTACCCTGGAGACCCCCAAAGTTGGCCCCTGGCAGAAATCCCCACCATTCTTTGTTTGGATGCGCAGCAAGTTGCCCTAATCCATCTAGATCTCAGATCTAGGAGTCACCATGACTCATTTGCAGTCATATCCCTTAATCAGCAGTGACCAGTGTGCTTACTCATTCCCCTTTTCACATTATTCATCCATTCCTTGATGACTCATTCCATTTTCAAATTGATTAGTGATAATCTTTGTCATGCTTACTGATTTTGTTTACCAATTGCTTACTGTCCTTACTCATTCTTACCATGCCTTACCATGCCTTACCAATCCCTCACCAATCCCTTTACCAATTGCTTATGAACCCATGACAAAGTATTGCTCTATGTTTACCACAGGCTATGCTACTCTTTTGTATATAAAGTACCAATATGTCGACAGCAATAAAAGCAGCTACTAGCCAAGCTACCAAGTCCCCTGCATAGGAAGCAGTCCCCTGTGTAAAGACTGACCTGCTCACTCATCATCATCATCATTAGCCTCATTCATTGTCGCTTTTAAGCCCTCCATCATCATCTTTATTCTGGCAGTAATTGAGGCTCCATCAAGGGTCTATTTACTGTTATCTTCATCCTCCTGCATCGCTTCTAGGCTCAGAGCAGCCTACTCTCTTCGCTTTTTTTCCATCTTCCCTTGCTCCCCCTTTATCAGGAGCACCAATCCCCTCTGCCCTAGCCTCTCTAGGTGCACAGAACCCCTCCTCCATTTATTTTAAACAGATCCCTCAAGCCAAAGCCCACATAGGAAAACCACCAACTTGGCATTTGTCTTTGTGTTGGGTTTTTTGGTGTTTTTGCCATTGATCCACATGTTGACTCACACTGGTGGTGCTATTAGTTGGTCATCAAAAAAGCAGACATCTGTTGCCCTGTCAAGCACAGAAGCTGAATATATGGCTGCATGTGCAGCCATGAAAGAAGCTATTTGGGTATGGACTCTCATTGATGAACTGGACCCCTCCTCTTCTCAACTACCCACCATACTATGAATCAACAATCAATCCACCATATCCCTTGCACAGAATGCTATGTTCCATGATCAGATGAAGCATATCGCAATCTCTCACCACTTCATTTGTGGGAAAGTGGACTCAGGTGAAGTCTCTGTTGAGTTTGTGTCTACTACCAAGCAGACTGCAGATGTTCTTACTAAGGGCCTGTCTCGTGAGAGGCATATTTTGTGTTCTAGTGGCATGGGTCATGTTGTAGCGCATTCTTACTATGTTAGTCAGTGATACAGCTTACATAATTTTGCCTGTACTTGTGTTCATTTTTCTCCTTTGAGCACACCTCAGTCTTGACAATCTCAAGCTGAGTTCACTCTTTTAATACAGTTCACTCCTTCCTCTGTGTGGGTTCTGAGAACTAGCCAATTCTTGAACCTGCAAAACAAGTACAGCATATTATGTAAGTGGTGCTCACTGTACTCAGAAGTACAGAACCCCAACACCCTACCACCCCCTGGAGGTACCCACAGTGGATCCCATGATAATCTTCAACCTCAACTGTAGGCAGGCAGAGCATTGTAGGCATGGGATGAAGGGGAGACATAATTTCAAACTCCACTTGAATCTTGCCACATGACCTAAGAACTTAGCTAGGTGTTGCACCAGAAATTTGTTGACTGAGCCCAGGCTGAGCCAGCTTTGAATACCATTATTATCCAGATGGCTGAGTATTTCTGTTCTTAGACAAATACATATGTACTACAAAGGGGCAGTTCATATTACAATACCACCTGCTGAGTGAGCCTTGCAGGCAATAATCATTCAATAAGAGGGGGGTGCCTCAAACATGTCACCTTAGACACACATGTTTACAGCAACAACATATCATCTAATTAGATTTCAAGTAGGGGTATCAGGTGAACAGCCATTACAATAAGCCAAGAATGCACCCAAGAAGGAAAGATTCTCAGACGGAGCTCAGAGTCAGGTTCCCATGGAGATATAGCACAACAGAAACCTTGCAAGTTGAGAATAACTCTCCTACACAGCCAAGCCAAGTCAAAAAATGGAATCCTGAGTTATATGAAATGCTGCAGATGTGATAAAATCAACAGCTGGGAGGGTGCAAGATTAGGCAGGGACTGAGTATGCAACAAACAGCCCGATAAGAGTACAAAAGTAACAATGGTGTAGTGTGCAATGCCCAGTAACAACATACTGTCCTTTAGAGCCACTAACCGAACACAAAGAACAGACGATATCAAACCGAAGAACCGTGGTGCTGGCTAGATCGTGTATATTCTCAGCACCCTCTCGTGTATGCTAGCCACTCCGAATAAGATCGAAACAGCATAATCGTCGGCATCCGTTTATTTCTCGGGCCTGCATCGTCTTCGCCTATATAGCCCTGTCGTCCGAATTCCATGCTCGCTTCAGCGGAACGGACAAGCCATGGCTGACTATAGAAGACCAGTCGATAATACCGGACGCATGTGTGCGATGATGTTCCGAGGTCTGAGCCGCAGGACGTGATTGGCATAACGTACCAGGAGAAGAGTCAAGTGGGAAAAGCGAATGATAAGGCATCTCGGTGTGCAATTTGTTCAGGGATGAGGGTTGCGCTGGCGCGGCCAGCCCGCTCACAGACGTAGGAATGGAGGATACACCACTGGTTGAATTATCCGCAGTGACACACTCTGTGGCGAGAGCATCAGTGCTAATTCCTTCGAGGGTTTCCAGTTCCTCGTGCAACCTCTGGTTGGCGAACTTGAGTTGCTGCAATTCATACTGCCAACTGGAACCTCGTGCAGTGTCGAGCTCTTCGAAGAGAGCCGTATCACCTGGACGCATGAGCCATGGACCAGCCTCGCCACTGCTAACCGCTGCCTCTCTCGACGAAGTTGGACATGCGGTGCTTGATACGGAGATCATCCCGGTGAGTGCACCAGGTGCGAGAACGGACACCTGGCAAACAAGAGGACAAAGCGGATTACCTCGAGGGTTCGCCAGGCCGCCCGTTGGTAGATGGGTGTGTGCACGTGGCGTGCGATAGAAGACTATACGCACAGGTACTGTATGCCCGCTGCGAGTGACGAGCGTTACCGAAAGGACAGTCGGTTTTGGATTACCGGTTTCCGCGATCACCTGAGATGACAACAACATGGAAATGGGACCATCAAGTTCCGGTCAAAACACACGCACCTCTTCTTCAGACAGACGCGCAAGTTCCGTCTCGACCTGCGCTCGGATCGCGACACCAGGGACCATACCATCTGCTACCATTCCCCAGAGAGAACGACCAATGATCTCACCGACACCCCAACCGAGAACATCACGAACGCCCGCCGAGGCCACGAGAAAAGTGCCTGCAGGTGCTAGCAACGCCCAAAATTCCTGGTGTTCTGCCGGACTCCCTTTCATCCTGATCAACACACGATTTGAAAGATAAGTGCATCACGTACCTTCTTTGGAACTCTGACCAGCCGTCGCTGCTTGAGGATTTGGTTCTGAACTGGAACTAGAACCCAAACCGCCAACATCTACTCCGCCTACACGCTTGATGGTGTCCCATCGCACAATGGGCATCCAACGCGCGCGACCAGAAAGTATAATGGCCTTACGGCCCTTCCCAGGTTCAACGTGAAGGCGCCCGCGGCACTCCAGCCAGATGTAAGGCCGTGACGTACTCTCGGTGTCAGAAGCGCTCGACTCTGTTGGAATATCCGAGCAGGCAACAGGAGTGGCAGAATTAGTGGTCAAAGCAGGGGCTGAGGTCGTGGGTGAAAAAGGAGGGAGTGGGTGTACAGTGGTTTTAGGCGCGGCGCGAAACAAAAGGTCAACGGGCTTTGGCACGCCAAGCGGATGTGCACCATCCCCAGGCGACGCAGGAGGACAAGTAGCCGCTGACCCGGAACTCCCGAGTGTACCCCCCGCGCTGACGCTGCCCTCTTTTAGTTCCCGCATGAGGGGGACGAGATCAGCGGGGTGGCAGACATCGGCGATGCTGCGGCCAACGAGTTCATGCGGCTCGTAGCCGAGAACGAGACGGACAGATGGCGCGACATATAGAAAAGAACCTTTGAGGGAGAGCACTAGTAGAAAGTCGGGGAGGAGCTCCAATAACAGGAGTGAGAGTGCAGGAGAAATGGGTGCGAGAGGGGATGATAGAGCACCTGTTAGGATGGCAGAGGAAGAAGGCACGGTGATAGGGACTGAATTCGAGGCCGGCGCGGATAGAGAGGAGAGAGGGGTGGTTGTACCGCCAGGATCGGGTGCTACTGTTCCAGATATATTCACAGATGTGGAAATAGGTACGGCGTCGGCGAAGGTGTTGTCAGTGATGAGGTTTCGCAAGTCTCTGGAAACGGCACCGCCTATGAGGTGAGATGTCTTGGAACTACGAGGTGGTAATACGAGCGCTCCAACGCCGGTCATCTGTTCAGGAGTAGCAAGGCTGTCAGGGATCCCCGGAGAAGTCCATGTACCATAAGTCGTGCAGTAGGATCCGTTACGGAGTTGGTCGAGAATACGACGAGGCTGTTCGGTGAGGTCGACCTGAAAGCCAACGTGGTAGACGATGTCGTCGGCCTCATTGGATCTGCCATGGACACCGCCGCGGAGTGGAATGACGGTTACGAGATTGATGAAGGGCTGGCCACCTTTCCTGTAGTTGACAAGGCTCGCCTGGCACTCTTTCCCTGAGGCGAGTGCCTTGCGCATGTAGGCGACGGTATCGCGTAAGACAGGCTGGCGCACCTCGCCTCTGGCGACATGACCAGTTGGTGATTGGAGGAAACGGCAGTTACGGCCGATGACCTCTTGCTCGCTGTAACCGGTAAGACGATAGAAGGACGGAGAGGCGTATACGATGGGGGAATCGTGTCTTCGAACGTCTGCAATAGCAAATGAGCAAGAGAGATCAACTGGGCCGAGATTGACTATTGGATATGGGCGATTCGCAACGCGAGCCAGGATAGAAAGGAGGTCGAAACCTGACGTTGAATAAACGGGGAGGGCGAGAGCGGAGGACATAGGCAAAGGAGCAGTGGGAGGGGGGCTTATCTGCAGAGGAACCAAGAACGGGTGAGACAGAGCAGGTTGCGGATGGGAATGATAGGACGATGGAGGTGACACTTGATCAGACTCGGCGGGGACGGGATGGTGGTTCTCGGTAAAGAGGGGGGCGGGAGCGGGCGGGAATGGCGTGCGGAAGACATGGTCGTCGGGGGGGCTGTAGGGGAGCAGGTCGAAGGCTATGGAAGATGTAGGATCGCTGTCGGCCTGCTGGTGTCTGGCAGTCGAATTGAAACTACGGGGGAGAGATAAGCCCCACAGAGGGTGTGGGCGTGTGGTTACTCACGGTACAAAGCCGCTGTTGGTGAGCCAGGACGAGGCGAGGGAGTGTGGGTTGTCCAAGAGGCCAGCCGGGAGGACTTCGGCACCACCACCGGGGGCAAGGATGGGTGGGCCATTGAGCATGAAGTGGGGGATCTGAAACTGGATGGCATTCGAGGCTGCTGGATGGTTGAACTGACTGCAACTGCCATGGTCATAGGCGACGCCCTCGTCCTCGTCCGCTCGCAGGTATCTTTCGAATGGCATGCGTTTGGAGGTCGCAGAACAGAGAAAGTTTGGTGTCTCAGCTGAGTTACCGCGAGTTGAAGGTCTCCGCTTTATGAATTTTTTTCTTCCCTCCTCGGGCACTCGACGTATCCAACTCAAGCGTGCATGAGGTACACGGGCCCACTGCACTCCACCCTCTAATGAGTAAGATATACTGCTGCGCACGGACGTCTCACAGCTACGCTCCGCCAGCTAATAGAGACGTCCAGCTTCCAGCACCGTCGTATTACATAATACGAAACCCTAACCCGAGCACACGTGTTTTGCAAAAGTCACTTTTCGAGTTGGGTCGTCGAGTCGTCGTCGTCGTCGTCTTCTACGATGGCGGCTACTTCACTGCCATCGCCACCGCCGGGTATCCCAGAGGCATCGAGGATATCTACTGAGCAGTGGAAGCAGGACCTTTTTGAACTCTTCCGCAACGCCAAGGACCGCTTTCCAGATGTCGTCTGGGACATCCATCCTGACCAGGACGACGACGCCGTCGAGCATGTTTGGGGTCATAAAGGTTTGTCGTCGTCGTTCAGCAGTCCATCTCATACGCTCACGTCGGCCTCCTCGCAGCTGTCGTGTACGCACGCGCGCCACCCTCATTCCAGGCCAGGTACTTTTCTTTGCGCCCCGTGCCCGTCACGTCCCCGACACCTTATGCCCCGTCCCCCTCTCCCTCGCCCGCACCCGTCCAGTCGACCGTCTCTCTAAGTGCTACCCTAGATCTGCCACTTGATTCACCCTCGCCATTCCGCTCATCTTCTCCCTCCCCTTCGACCCCCACCAATGCTCCCGTCCTCCGCATTCCAATCAACGCCAATCCCGCTCTGTTCTCTAACGAGCTTGAATACCTCTACACAGGCGCAGGTCTAGGTGAGGCATTCGAATTCTTATTCGACACCTCCGAATCTCGCGACCTCCTTGCCAACGAAGACAATCGCGTCGACAAGCTTCGCAAAGATCTCGTGTACATGTGGAGATCTCGTCTCTACTCAGATGTACGCATCTCACTCACCGGCAACTTCTCATCCTCAAATCCAGAGCACACAACCGCCGTCTTCTCTACCCATCGGTTTATCCTCATCTCCAGATCTCCTTTCTTCAGAGCTCAACTTCTCACTTGGGCCAGTCCACAATCTGCCAAAACTCCAACCGTCACTGCCCCATCCAACTCTAACGATCCGTTCACCATCCATCTCCCATCCCCCCCATTCACACCCGCCTCCCTCCATTTCACCTTGGGCTACATCTATACCGGCACCCTCCACTTCTCCCATCGTACATTTGATCTCGATACCGCCTTCGCCATTCTTAGAGCTTCCCTCTACCTTTCCCTCCCAGCTCTCACCACCGAAATCCAGTCCCGCATCGTTTACGAAATGCTCCACGGCCTCTTCCACGCGTTCCTCGAATTCAATGCCTACGAGAGCATCACAGGTGCAAAGTGGGGTACCGGTGGATGTCGTTGTCGCCAATGCGCAAGACGTGTACCAAGGGTACTTGAGTTTTCCGTTGCAGAGGACGTGCGAAACACATATCTGGAAAGAGGTGCTCGGAGAGCACTCGTCGGACTCTTCGGTGAGGGTTGGTGCACCTCCGAATTTGCAGTTCTTCCACAGAAAACCCGTGAATCGGTCCTGAAAGGACTCCTGAAGCGCACCACACCAACTAACGTGTTCCCCCTACTTTTTGCTGCCCAACATGCCCTTCGCAAACTCGACAGCGCAATCGACGCTTGGGCAGATACGGTGCGTGAAATGGTTCTAGCCGCAAGAAAAAACGTCGACGAGTGCCTGGTGCGTGGATGCGAAACGTGCTTCGAGGATTCAGAGTGGGTATCTCTTCTGGAAAGCGACGGCGTGGGCTTTGGCGACACAGAGAGGATTGGATGGGTCATGGAGTCGTTGAAGAGGGGAATGAGCGAAAAGTACGCAGGAACCGTATACCAGGTATGACGCTCTGTGGCTCTATCGGCCTTGCCTCGGCGTTGACTCCACACGCTGTCTAGACCATAGTATCATCAATTCTCCTTCGACCTCATCCTACCTCACCTACTGCGACCTTACTTCCATCGACCTCACCTGTCCGAACCATCGTAGAGGATGCCCGTGTCGATCTCCTAAAATACATTCGCAAGCGCTGGACGAATATCAGGAATGAGGGAGGGTTCGATGCTCTGGAAGGCTGGAGTCTGAAGGAGATTTCACAAGGTTGGAAGGATTCGATGTTAGTCGTTTTGCTCAGCTGACATATCTGCCGCCGACAAAAATAAAAATAAAACAGAGATAGAGGTTGCCACTGAAGACCTTCTTTCCCCTCCCGCTCACTCATCTCATTCTCAAGGGGGCACCCTCCGCTCCCATCATTCAACCCATCTTTCCCGGGCCCTTCGTCCATCTCTCATGCGAGGGGCAGACGCAGATTCCGATACGTTGTCCGTTCATTCACTCCGTGCAAGCGTACTCTCCAAAACCGTCGGCACATCCGGTCGAGATTCAGGTGCCAGTTCGCGCACGTTGAGGGGAGACGCAGCTTCTATTCGGTCTACATCACGCACTGGCACACCAACAAGGACCCGAAACCAAAGTACTCCCACACCAGCCGGAGCCCTTACACGCGCCAATGTTGCAGCTCACATTCGAGCTCACTTGGGTGCAGATGCCGAACGCCCAGATATGACATTGTCCCCTGACGACGTCGCCAGTGTCAGGAGCATGCGGTCAAGTGCCACGGAAAAAGCACATGCACAAGGACGAGCTCACCGGAAGAGTTCGTCAGCATCTACCTTGCGCACCGCTGACCCACTCGAGGAAGCGGGTGATGATTCTGGCACTACACCCAGCGTCTGCGACGGTCCAGGATCTTTGCCACGGACGAATCCAGGTTCCGGCCCCAGCGGCCGTCCACACTTGACCAAAATTGTCACGACGAGTACCACATCGATGCGAACTACTACTTCGACTCAGAAGTCGCTTGCACCTTCCGTCCATAGCCGGGCGCGTCCCCATAGCGTTCGTCCCACGCATGGCACTTCTGGGATAACGCACCGCAGCCACGCGGGCTTGTCCACATTGAGAATTCCCGGCTCTTCTCGCCCATCCTCGACCGTGTCTTCTGCAACCAGTGACACGGGTACATTCCGCACGGCACAGTCTGAGGTCCTGACCCCAACGTCGACAGGCTCCGGTGGCTCAGGTGGCTCAGGTTCTGGTGTACGCTCACGCAAGGTATCCAGTGGTTCCACTGTGTCAACCGTATCCACGCGGACTGTGGGTACGACGTCACGGACTCCGAACCATGCACAAGGCTTGCGACAGCGGGAGAGGTCGCGAGTTTCGTCGGGCGCATCTATCAATTCTGCCGCAATGCGGCCCCCCGCACGTCGTACTGTAGATAAGGATGCGGGTAAACGTAGTCCCGCTGCAACTTCAAAACGGTTACCCTCTACCAGCTCTGCTATATCAATAAGCAGGGAAACGACATCTAAGAACAAGTCTTTAAGCAGGACAGTGTCTGACCAAGGGCCATCCAAGCTCTCCCCCCGGGCGGAAGCGAAACAACTGGAGAATCAGAAAGATAGCAGGGTTAAGAATAAAGTCAACGACAAAGAGAATCAAGCCCCAACAAATCCCAAGCAAAAGAACATCGCTGTCATCGATAGCGTAAATGAACTACCTGAAGGGCAAGACCAGGTCGAAATGCACGACAATCTCCTTGCAGACGATGACCCCGTCCCCGCTCGTCGTGGGAGCGGAGACACTATCACCGCCATCCACCCTCCCACAGCTCCAACTTCCAACTTCCAATCACTCACTTCGGAGAACCTTGCGCCACTATCCCCACCCGGCGCATCTCTTGAGATCGGCATCCCATGCATCATATCATCTAAACGCCGTCGATTCCGGGCATTCGCACGTTATATTGGTGAAGTTCTCGGGGAAAACGGACCTTGGGTTGGTGTCGAAGTGCCTGTAGGTGCAGGGGATGCCTGGGTTGGGGACGCGGGCGATGGCCGGGCATGGTGCGATGGAACGTGGGGTGGTGTTCGTTATTTCGATATAGGCGGATGTTCTTCCGAGTGGGAGTTTGGTGATAGTAATAATGGGAGAGGCAGAGATGGCACAAAGCGACGAGTGGATGGCATTAATGGTCTGTCGAAGTCCCGCAGCTCTGGTAACCTGAAGAGAGAGGGCGATCATTTATCGGGTGGCGCCGACCGCTCGAAAAGGCTCAGAAGCTCCTCTCCTGCCTCATCCGATATGTCAACCTCGGAGTCGCGAGGCTTGTTTGTGAGACCACAGCAGGTATTATATGTCGTGGACGCTGTGGGCGCTGATCTCTAGTGTGTTGGACCGGAAGGTCATCGTGGGTGGCTGAGTCAATTCCATTCACTCCCTCACCACCAGGTGAGCATGGCTACGTATGCTTAGTCCTATTCTTTACCACTCCTTGGCTGTTAGGCGCCCTGCATTACCATTCATACTTTTGAGTCGTTTCTCTCTAGTTGATCAACAACTGAACCGGCATTTGTTATGCACAGGATACCACATTCGTTAATTGCATTGTCCTTTCATTTATCCCACAATTTGGAACTTCAAATGATTGTTGCTGTATACGCTCGCTCCTTGACAATTTCTTTGTATCTACTAACATTCATTGAAGATTGTTGGGCGGAGCAAGTCACCCACATTAACATCGATGCATAGCATCACGTAAGGAGTTCAAAAGAATCACATTGAACCACGTTCTTGATAATCATCCGTGAGCAAGAGGCTCTATACATTGGACGATGGCACCATAACCGCAGGTTCACCCGTCGCGCAGATGACTGTCTTAAGCAATGGTTTGACTCAGCAAGCAGAACTCCTAACGTCACAGTCGTAAGGGTATTCCAATACACCACAATGTTCACTTGTTCATGTTGACCAGCGCGCGGGACAGGTATAACAGTCACTACCTACCGGCTGGGTCACGATACGAACACCACGGAGTGAATGTTATGCTGTTTCATCCGCTTACGGTCAATTAGATCTCGCCACTCCTTGCTGATTCGCGAGTCTATCTACCAAGTACTCGATTCAAGTACACAGTGCCAAGGTCCCTAAACTACACAGATAAAGTCTGCAAATGCAGACGACAGTCAAGCCACAGACAAGCTCACCCTGATCACGATAATCATCCTTCTGGAAAACACGGCTGTCATGGTGGTGGCGGCGGGCTGACCAGTGACTTTTTTTGATTTTCCAGATGTCAGCGACGGTATGAGACGGTGTTACAGGGAGTCTACTTGTGTCGCTGGTACACTGCTGTAACAAGGAGTCGGACACAGCGGAGTGTCGAGGGACGTTGTACTCACCAGTGACCATAGCATGGTCCCGCTCATACGGTTCAAGCGTAATTTGTGCGATAGGCTTTAATTTGTTTTCCCGTAAATTCTGCACTTCCTGCACGAAGACTGCCGATGGTGCTGCCGTGGAATCGACACAGCTCGCTTTTATTGAAATAACGACATGACCCCCCTCCTTGAGGAAATACTGGGCATTGCGGGCCACAATACGAGCCTGATCGGGTTGTGCAATGTCCGCAAATATCACATCGACAGTAGTGATGAGCATGCGATATCTGTTAGGCAGACGAGCATCTTCGATAATCGCTGGAATTCATAACATGAGAAAAAGAATTCCCCGATGACAAGAAACGCACGGATGACGTTCGTTCGCTTCTTCGCCATATTGATTAGGTCTCGACCGGAGCGAAGTGAGAACTCAACGGCGTACACGACTCCCTCCTGTGAGAACCTGTAAATACGACCTTGACACCAAGAATACAAATGCTTACAGGACCAACAATGTCTGCGACGTGACTGACGCTTGTGCCGCTTGCAGCACCAAGGTACAACACCTTTTTACTCGGTCCGATGTATATGTCATCCATACCACCAAGCACGCCTGCAGCTAGCTTACTCCGGAAAGGATTCCATACTCGATATTCGACTTTCGTGTCGTCGACCCCGCCCTCGATGGTGATCCGTTTCTCGCCATAAACACTTTCTCCTGGTACGAGGTTCTTGGTGACAAGTAAATGGTCCTTGCCCTTTGCGATAAATATCCCTGGGTGCCTATGAGGTTCAAGAATGACTTTGGCACCACCCTTGGGTCCACCCCTCGCTCCGCCGCGACCACCCCTCGCCCCACGACCTCCTCTGGCAGCACCACGACCCCCTGCTCCTCGACCTCCACGACCTGGGACACCTCCTCTTCCTCCTCCGCCTCTTGGGGCACCTCGACCAAACCCTCCACCTCGGGGAGGACCACCCCTACCACCACCACCTCGTGCACCTCTGAATGATCCGGGAGGCATGGAAATTCGGGTCTGAACTCTACAAGTGTTAGTTGTGCACGGACGTCGGAAATTTTCTTTGCAGCAACATTCTGTCGGAAAGTCACGCACCGGTCACGCGTGACTCGTGACCGCAATGTAACGTGTTTGTGTATTACTTTAAGTTCAAGTCACCAGCGACGGACTGGCATAACCATGGGTTACACGTATTACTACTCCCTTAGTCTCCCTTCATTCGTCGTGATCGTTGTTGCGTTGTATCTCTTGTTCACTAATTCGGGGGAAGTCTTTAACGTTGGACGTTTCCTCGAAGAAACAAGTCCTTTCGTATGGGGTGGACTTGGTGTCGGGCTCTGCATAGGTTTGAGTGTTCTGGGTGCTGCATGGTGGGTATGAGAGTTTTCCGTCTCGATTATCTGACCAGTGCACAGGGGCATCTTTCTGACAGGACCGTCCATACTGGGTGGAGGCGTCAGAGCACCGAGGATTAGCACGAAGAACCTGATCAGGTATTTGGCGTATCCTCTGATGGTATCCGTCGTAATTATTTGTTCTCCTAAGTATTATCTTCTGCGAAGTCGTCGCAATTTACGGTGTGGTGCGTCTTGTACGTGATTGTTATAAGCACGCGACTGAACGTTCCCCTCAGATCATGGGCATTGTTTACTCTGCTAAGTTGCAGAGCGTCCCTGAAGCACAATTATACACTCGTAACAACTTTTACACTGGTATGTCAGTATGGTCATGCTTGCGTAAAAGTCGCCAACGCTGTTCTTGGAGGCTACGCGCTATTCTTTGGTGGCCTCACAGTGGGTCTGTGCAATTTGTTTTGCGGCCTTTGTGTTGGCATCGCGGGCAGTTCAGCGGCCCTAGCTGACGCTGCAGATCCCGGGCTTTTCGTCAAGGTCCTTGTGATAGAGGTCTTCGGCAGTGTGTTGGGTTTGTTTGGCCTCATCGGTGAGTACTAGCGTTTCTGCACCACAATCTGCTCAAGCCATTTTGACAGTGGGTTTACTGATGATCGGAAATGCAAATGAGTTCGCTGCAGGTACCCCGACTACTTCGCCTCTTGCACAGGCCCTCACATTCTCATACGTACATTAATTGTCTGTCAAGTTCTTGGCGCATGGATAGAATGGATTTCTCGTGATCTCTCTTGTATCATACCCTTGTGTTCGGGACCTTCGGACCCCACTATTAGCAGGGGAAGCTTAGATCTTGAGACCAACGATACAGTCACCTGGGTGGTCACCCCCTAAGTCGATGACCGCAGGTCTGCAAACGACAGAACAGTAGTGACTGCGAGCCCACTTTCGTCCGACTCATAAACCTTCCAGCTTCTTATCGCACCGATCATTTGTGTGCGACATCGCCAAAGCCAAGCTGCCTAAAAACCCTCGGGATGAGAGATGAGCCCATTACGCGTGGACACTTGAGCTGCACCGTTGGGGAGCCTGTGGACTAGCTAGGGGCTGAATTCAGACGTTCAGCACTGGATCTTAGATTTCACACGGCCTCGATATGTGTGTCGATGACTGGCTGGGTACATAAATTTTATATCTCTTGGACCATCACATACACATGATCAACACGATAGCATGGTTCAAGCAGTTCACCATCACAGACCCACTCTCAAGCAGGTTTGTTATCGTCGCACGCATTTTGTTCTCTGTTCTCTGTCTGAAGCGATCCAACGTAGCAAAACAAGCCCTTCAAGTCAAAACATGCAACAAAGTCTGCACTGAAAGACATTGCCAAGGGTAGGGACGTCTGCTCACACATCGAGACAATCGTAACGTACTCTAGGGCGTACTCAGCGTCCTTCTCCAAAATCCACTGCAGTCAACACTGCCGCTCAGCTCCGATTTAACAGGAGAAACACCCAGAAACAGATACAGGCTGCCAAGCGTGCTGCTCTCGTAGCCGCCACTCGAATCTTCAATGGTACGGATGGAGCACCAAGAATTATTGCTGTCATACCTCTATGTGAAGGAACTCACACAGAGGACGCCATTCGTGCACTTTCTTCTGCAGTGGGAGAAGAGCTGGAAGGCGTGGAAGGTCACAAAGTATGGAAGATGAAGTGCGGTGTACTGCTACTGGATGTTCTTTGTCCATCACGCTGATATTTCCCGTTTTGCAAGGGCACATCGTTTCAAAACATCGCTTATGTTTCTTCCCGTTCAGTATGGACGCTACTGGGATGCCCTCGACGCCGCGAAAGTTGCGGATTATGTTCTCTTTTTGTTCAGTCCGACTGTAGAAGTTGACCGGAAGGGCGATACCCTCCTTCGCACACTGCAAGCTCAGGGTTTACCTACCGTCGTATCTGTCATTCCCCCTGACCCACTAGCCCACTCCCTCGATCAAAAGTCTCGCTCGGCCATTTTGAAGTCACTTCTTTCTTTTATCCAATACTTTGAGCCTTCTCAGACTCGAGTGTACGATTTGTTCAACTCATCAGACTCATTAATTGCGCTGCGCTCTTTGGCGGAAGGCCATCCTCGAGAAGTAAAATGGAGATCGGGACGACCTTGGGTCATTGGTGAGGAAGTAGATTGGGAGGATGGAGTTCTCAAAGTTACAGGAATCGTTCGGGGCGTACGTCTTAGCGCGAATAGGCTGGTTCATGTCCCGGACTTTGGTGACTATGCAGTGTCCAAGGCATGTCCATGCCCTCACTGTGTGGTCATCGCTGTTTCTGAACCCGAAATCCTAGATAATGTCTGCTCCCTCGTCTCCCAACGACTCCCATAAACGGGTACCAATGGACATTGAGCCTCAAGTTCTGTCAGAACGAGTTCCGTCGTCTGCTGACAGCCTCTCATCGACTAATATTCCGGATGATATGGCCAACGAACAAACATGGCCCACCGAAGAAGAGTTAAATGGTGCAAAAGCACAGGGGCATTACACTCCCGAGGCCATACCAGACGCTGGCAAAGGCATCACCCCAAAGCGAATCAAGCGCATACCGAGGGGAATGAGCGAATATCAAGCATCATGGATCGTCGACGACAACGATGAAGACCAGGAGTCTGAAGAGGGCGTCCACGATGATCCAAGTGACCAGGAGGATGACACTGAAGAGCAAGATCACGAAATGGTACCGCTAGATTCGGTGACGGACGTTGAAACAGACCGGAAGAGCGTCGCCGCATTCCACGATCTTGATGCGGAGGAGGAACAAAAGCAGTGTGTATATCATCCCGAGATTCTCTTTCCCCGGTAACTCATCGAAGTCAGACTGAAGGAGTGGCGGAACCGCGTGCAGGAGGAACGCGACGCGCAACAATTTCCTGATGAACTTGACACTCCTCAAGACATTCCTGCACGCACAAGATTCGCTCGCTATCGCGGCATGCGCTCTTTCCGCACTAGTCCATGGGACCCTTATGAGAATCTGCCTAGGGATTACGCACGGATTTTCGAATTCGATAACTTCAAGCGCACCGAACGTGACGTACAGAAAGCCGCTGAAACAGAAGGCGTCGAGGTGGGCTCTTTCCCCTCCACTTGATACCCAAGGCTGATGTCACCCGTAGCCAGGAACGAGAGTCACTGTTTATGTCGATGGTGTCCCTGAAGGCGCCAGCGTCACCCGTGGCCTTCCCCTCGTAATCTATGGATTGCTTGAGCATGAGCATAAGAAAACGGTTCTCCACTTTACATTGCAACGCAACACGGAGTATGATGGTTCTGTCAGGTCGAAGGTATGTCTTTAAACGGATCTCTTGTCACCGCGACGAACCATTTCCAGGATCCTCTCACCCTTTGCTATGGACCGCGCCGTCTGCGTGTGAATCCAGTGTACAGTCAGCACACGCGTGGGGGCGGAAAAGGCGTGAACAACGTTCACAAGTTTGAACGATTTCTCTGGCATGGAACTACCGTAGTCGCCAGCGTCTATGCACCTGTCATTTTCGGTAGGCAGTCGTGTACGCTCCTGCGAGAGACAGAAGGTGTCGAAGGTAGCGTGGTTTATGTCCGTCGTCGCTATCTTCAGTTGATTCCGAGCGCAGTGCCTGAACTTGTCGCGATGGGCTCCTTCATGAACCCTGACACGACAAGGATCATATCCAAGAGGATTATCTTGACAGGACATCCCTTCAAGGTTCACAGAAAATCGGCGACCGTACGATACATGTTCTTCAACCCTGGTAAAAACTGTAGTATTCCATGAATCCGTTCTCTGCGTCTGACGTGAATTGCTAGATGATGTGCAGTATTTCAAACCCATCCAGCTGCATACGAAACATGGGCGAAGTGGACACATTCGGGAGTCGTTGGGGACCCACGGGTACTTCAAGGCACACTTTGATGGGCCTATCAGCCAAATGGACACGGTGTGTATGGCATTGTACAAACGCGTGTACCCTCGCTGGAGCGAGCCGTGGAGACCGAAGCCCCTTGGATCGTTGGATGGTCCTACCGGCGAGGATGAAGATGTTGTAATGGGTTGAAGAAACGAGCTATTGTTCATATACAGAGTGCATGCTACCGTACCCTAAGTTCCGCGCGGCTTTCCACCTGGCGCACAGTATTATGCACGACTGCACAAATACATCATGCAATACTTTTTTCGAGCGCTCCTGTCGTGCAGATAGAGAGACTATGTAGCGACTCGATGCTCCCCGCGACCGACATCCTCGTATTGCATTCAGTTACTGCTCGAAGTCACTTTCAGGCGTGAGTATGCACCGCTGACATAATCAACTCCGCGCCACCGATTCAAACTCTGTCTGTCCACGCAGCTCACAAGACCCCCCACTGGCGTATTCTTCAAGATCATGAGTGTAAGTATATCCTTTTTCGCTGCCGGTGTGCTGTCAGGTCCGTAATTCAGTGGTTTGGTGAACTTGGGCGTTGGGAAGTCGATACCTTTGGGTGGATGGCGGTCGGTTGGACGAGATGGCATCAGGACGAACGGGCCAACCACTTTACCGACACGGCAGACAGCAAGACGGGCCATGCATGCTAGCAAATTCTGGTGTTGACGCTTTTTGCAGGTACAAGAATCCAACTTTAAACGTTTTGTCGAGGTCGGACGAGGTGAGCAGGTTTATCTCCAAACGTCGAACAGTCATTTCCCTGATAATATCTTCACAAGTCGTCCTTCTTCAGTCCGGTCCTTTGGCTGGCAAAATCGCTGTCATTGTAGAAATTATCGACCACAACCGGGTAAGCGAATATGGTGGACTGTCGTTTGTGACTTTGTCCTCAATGTTTCGAACGCAGGCTATTATCGACGGCCCCCTCACATCCGTACCCCGACAAGCGTTTTCGTACCGCCACCTCTCGTTAACGCCGTTCCGCCTAACCAAGCTTCCACGCGGTGCAGGCTCAGGTTGCGTTCGCCGTCAGCTCGAAAAGGAGGGCATCGTCGCCAAGTGGGAAAACTCGTCGTGGGCGAAGAAGCGTGCTGCTATAGAGAAGCGGAGATCACTGAATGACTTCCAACGGTTCGAGGTCATGCTTGCTAAGAAAGCCAGAAGGGATGCTGTACGGAAGGCCGTAGCAAAGGCATAACTCGTACTAGTTAGCTGCGGACAGGAGAGGCGGGGACCATCGACATAAAATGAGGGCAATACTGACTTCCCTACATCACCCATACTTGCCATCTGCTTACTCTCGTGGATATGGTCATGCTCTGTCGCTCAATAACCATGCAGTTTTTCGATGGTTGTTTTTGAATCTGTCGTTTACGTCTGCGGTGGAACGCGAACATGACTGACCACGAGCCCGCTGCAAAGCCACGCCGTGGAACGAACTGGTAAACTCATGCATTGCAAGATTAAAAGTCATCAAGCTCGGGGTGTCTCAAGCGCAGGACAAAGGATAGTCTATCTCTATACCGTTTTCTCTTTTCTGCTCGTGATTCCTTTGAACCATTGCAGAACGCCACCTTTGGCCCCGTCTTCTGGCAGCGCGGTTGGCACCTCCTTTCCTTTGCTGGCCGCGGAGACAAGACGGTTTGTAACGCGCGTTTCACGCCAGCGTGGAGATGGTGCGCCGGGTGCGAGCGGCATCAAGGAGTACAGGTCCTTTCTTTGCGAGGAAGTGACGTGGGTTTCTGTGTGCACGTAAGGTTTGAGCTGTATCGGCATGAGAGACCATTTTGCAACAGGAAGATTGGGGAGAAGATACCTCGCATTGGTTGATTTCGGAGATGTGAGGTGCAACGAACACGCGCACTTTTTCGTCGAGAAGACGGTATTTTCCTGATCCGCGGACGATGAAACGACCAGGAGCACCTGTCCTGAGTCCACCTGGTAGGACAGCCTGGCGAGTGCCCTTGTAGAAATCCTTGTTGCCTCGCTTTGGAGTGAGAGGCCGGCGCGAGGCTTTGGACAGACGAGCGGCAGTGGGGAACATGACTGATTCCTAATTTGGACGACACCCCGGATCTCCGTTTTCCGGAAATGAGATAATCAGGTGCGTGAGAAAATCACATGGCCCCCCGAGTCACATAAATAACAGGACAGTCGACGACGTCACCGGGGCAAGAGGGCGATGGTGACAAGCCGATACTCATCGCTCCAATCGACGATCACTAAAAAACCATGATGAGTGCTGGGTTTCGCATCTCCCCAGCCCTCTGGGAGAGGATACACTACTTTGCATCCTTTCCCCAGACCGGAGGTGTGTTTTCACTTCAACGGCTCTTCCTTTCTGATCCTCTCCCCCAAGTTTCTCTCCAGCAGATGGTCCTGTTCGGACAGCATCCAAGCCAGGGAACACTCCTCAAAGCAAGCCAGTTCCTGTCCGGTAACTCGGTCGTCCTCTGCTCCACTCATTGCCACTAACCATTCTATCCCTCCGCTCTTACTCCATCGGTCTATAACAGAGGAGCTTCCCGTCCGTCTCGCACATCGCGTAAAGGAACTTGACGCCTTGCCTTGCAATCTGAGTGACATGCCCTCCATTCGCAAGGTCAAGGACTGGTATGCTCACAGCTTCGAGGTGCGCTCGTCTTCTTTCTTTCTCGCTCTCCAATTCACTTATCCCTTTTGTCAGGAACTCATCAACTTTCCACCGCTCGCTCTCTCCCCGTCAGCGCGGCATTCTCTAAACGCCCTCTTAAGCTCTTCCCCATCTACCTCCGAGGCGGCTGCAATTGGTCAGTCCCGTGACCCGTTCCTCCCTCCCAGCATTCCAAACCCTGCGCTTTCACACGAGCAGATGGACGCCGATGATATGGGCGAGTGGGCTTTCGGTGGCGGTGGCGCCAATGGGCCTTACGGCGAGGGCGTCCCTTATAGAGCCACAGACAGGGAAGATGGATCTGGAAAGGACAAGGGAGCCACAGGCGGCTGGAAAAATGGAGGCGGCTTTACCAGCGTTAGAAACGGTGGCATCAGACTGAGGGCGCCAATCGAAAGAAGGTGGGTTGCTTCTCGTGATTCCACAGGCGATATTCCCGACTGCAGTTAGATATTATGCACACGCTCCTTCCCACCTCTACCCTCCAGAGGTTCACGATTATAATGCCCGGTTCACGCGAGTACTCGAAGCCATCAAACGTAGGCATGATCCGACAGTCGCGACCATTGCGCAAGGCGTGCTAGAGTGGCAACGCACAAGGGGAATCAAGCCAGGATCAGGAGTAGGCATTGGCGGGTCAGGCGCTATGAATGGAGGCGGAGAGGTCCAGGCGTGGTTGGATAGATTCTACATGTCTAGAATCGGCATTCGTTTCTTGATTGGGCAGCGTGAGTCTCTCAGGGATACCCTCCCCGTAGCATCTGGTTCTGACCGATCGCGCAGACGTTGCACTTAACTCGCAGCAACCCCATAAGGATTATGTCGGGATCATATGCACACAGGCGGTGAGTTTTCGTTCATATCGTTCATCCCTAGCTCCAACCATCATCACAGAACGTCCATGATATCGTGCAGGAAGCGATCGAAAACGCACGATTCGTCTGTGAGGAACATTATGCTCTCCTGCGGGGACCACCCGTACAACTCATATGTCCGCACAACCTCACGTTCGCATACATCCCCGGTCATTTGTCCCATATTGTTTTCGAGCTCCTCAAGAACTCCCTGCGTGCCGTAGTGGAGAGGTTCGGGGCAGATGCTGAAGACAGAGGAGGTGTGTGACTCGTCTTCTAGCGCTACTGCTTCTTTCAGGAGACTGACCGATTGTCATCGCAGTTGGATATCCCCCCATCAAGGTAATCGTTGTTGAGGGTAGTGAGGACATCACCATCAAGATCTCGGACGAGGGTGGTGGAATACCCAGAAGAGCCGTGCCACTCGTGTGGACTTACATGTACACGACCATGGGAGGGCAGAGTATCGACCAAGATTATCACGTATGTTGTTTTCTCTTCCCTGCTGATTCCTCTCCTTCGAACACTCACGCGTGCAATGGTGACAGGCTGGCGACTTCCAGGCACCAATGGCTGGGTTCGGTTACGGACTGCCACTTTCGAGATTGGTGCGTCGTTCCTAGGTTTGAACTCTGTCTTTGGTCCTAACAAGGGCTGAGATAGTATGCGCGTTACTTCGGTGGCGACTTACGCCTGATCTCGATGGATGGGTTTGGGACGGATGTTTACATTCACCTGAACAAACTATCGAGCAGTTGTGAACCCTTGCCATAAGGTTAAGGTTCGCCAGTACTTTACCTCGCCCCACTCCCAACCACCGCAAGGATCCTGCATTTTACCCGAACTCGTGTATTCCTTCCCCCACTCGAGCAGTTGTACCTCCAATGAGTTCGACGTTTCCTCTCGTCTGTGCGGCTATGATGGGGGAAGGGATGTAAGTTCCGCGACCATCAAGCATTCGTATATATGAGCTATTGTATGGTAGTTGTCCTAACACTCTCGTGTAATACCTTTTGTTAATTGGATGTACGGCTAGCTGTGCGGAATATAAACATGTTTCAAAGAAGTTCCGTGAATAAACGGGGTGGGGCGGCGTTCGACCCAGCTACTATACCACATTCGTTGATCAATGCTGTGATAAACGCCGTATACAATAACACATTCATGCAGAGAAGGAAGGGCAACTGACTCACTCGAATGTGCTGTTATCAAGGTTAGCGTTGCTGTGGGGAAACATATGTATAACCTGTACAACAATCACATAGGATCACAGCGAAGTTAACTATAGCAAGCTGTTCGGAACCTTACGCTTTCAATACGGGCGCTAAGTTTGAAGATGGACATGTGTCCAGGACGGAAAACGACGGAGACTCCTCGAACCAGGTTCCATTGCTTCCGAGCACCCTCGAGCACTACTTCTTCTCACCCGCCGCTGGGCCTTGACTTGCCGTTTCATCCGCCCTGGCGTAATGTTCTTTCACCTTCCATTCATTCCAGTCAAGACAGATGAAAAGGAACCCTATACCACCCTTACTCACAGCATCACTGAAATATCCTATTTGTCATAGAAGCCCATCTCGCGTCAACTGGAACGAAGAGCGGTACTTCGGAAGGCTCCTGGCTTACCTTCTCTTTGGTGAATATCTTTGGTAGGCTTAGAGCAACTCCCGTCGATGGACGATACTCCCATCGGAAAGTGAGAGCCAGTTGCTTCGAGTGGGGGTGACTGGGTTCCAGAGGACATGATGCTTAGGGTCAGAAACGTACGCAGCCGCATGCTCGCCTTAAACTCGATGACATCATGGGTAAGTCGGATTTTACCGAAAACGCACCGCCGTACTATCACACCGCCGTCGCGTCGTATATCCGTAGTTCTATATCGCCTTTAGATTGTGTGACAGATTCGAAGTACCGCGTCCATTTCCGTGTTGACATTACTCTGTCGCATGGACAGATCTCTTATCCTCGTACCCCGACTCATCCACCTCCTCGAAGTTGTCCGCGGCACCAATGACCGGAAACACACGATTGAGCACATAATATACGACGGACGGCACGCCAGACCCTATGAAGAAGGATAACTCGTATATCCTCGTAGCAACCAGAGGCACTGTGCGGCCAGCTATCCAGAGATCATTCATCAGTACAGCGGCGAAGCGACGCCATCGGCGGTCATTTGAAGATAGGAATGAAATACGTACTCGCGCCTGCGAAGCCAACAACGTTGATGAGGATTCCTGTGACGTACGCTGCGTATGCGCTATGCATACGGGAGGAGGGGATGGTGAATTATCGGTCGAGTCAAGAGGGACTTTAACGCAGTGTTACCGCAGATTCAATCCATACGTGTACCAATACCACGTATCGCCACCAGTGGCATATAGGTCTGCGACGTTGTAGTGACCCTTCCTGATCACATAGTATTCTGTGACCTGTTCATCGATCGTATGTGAGTGCATACAACGGTATACTTTTCCGGTTCTTATCTACCATGACGCCCGCTATAGAGCTCAGAAAGACGAAGTAGGCGGACGGGTATGATGTGAAGCCGTTGCTGCTCTTCAGCAGAATCCACGGACACATGCAGAGCCCAACTAAGGCCGCGATACACCCGCCTCGTCGGATGTTCTGTTCCAAGAGGCGGCGCACATCAAATTATGTACGGAATGTTAAGGGGAGGCTGTGAAGAGTGGGCAGATTTGCGACGCACAATGAAACGAGTGAACGATGCTGTCAGACCACACCCAGCCGACACCGAGTTGGCTGAAATGTTCGTCCTGCGAGGCTTATTAAGTATTTCAACCACACGAGAAACTCAATCGCCGTCTATCTGGACAGTACATACCCGATCTAGACCACGATCGATGAGTGCTGCTTCTAATCAGAACATTAACAATAAGCCACGCACTTGTGCAATAGTGAAAGGAGCGGAGATGAACCAAACCTAGACATTCGGGGGCAGTCAGGATGACACCTGCAGTTTCGGGAAAGCAGCTACCCTACGTACCCCGAACTTAGTCGCGTGAGATGGGCTATCATCTAGGAAGCTACCTAACAAGTCGACAGGCGACCAAATGGCTTCTCCGAATGTCGCCTGTGAAAAGGAACTGAATAGAATACCCATTAAGCACACGATAGAACAAGTCAAAGGAATCGCGAAAAATTGTGGATACAGTGCAGCACCGGGTGTTCTCGCTCTGGATGCAAAATCGGGCGAATTTCCTGCAAGAAGTTGGTCTGAGATGTGAGGCTAGGCCGTGAATGTAGGGTGGCGAAGATGTCCTACGTGACGAGTGTGGCTGAGTTACTGGCGCAGGAGTCATCAGGCTCATGACCATTGCCCAGGCCAAGCTGGACCCATGAATGCTCGCAGGCTGGTGAACGATGGGACCGATGTCTCTTGCCTTCACACCAAGAACACTGTCGCGGCAACGGTGACGGCTAACACTGCGAGTGGAGTCATCAATCAAATGCAAGCTCTCCGTAAAAGATAAAACCCGCACGGACATTTGGTGAGCAGGGAACCATATCAAAGGGAGATATATAAACCAAAACAGGAAGAAACACATGAAGTCCCGAGTGGTCGTACGCGAAGAGGCCGGCATTGAATTAGCTGCGAGTAAAATCAGGACAGGGTGTGTCTTCGGTTAGAGGCGCTGCAGTAACGCACGTATATCATTCACTCTGGGTCATATAGCTCGCAACATAACGAGGACACAGGTTCCTCCTAAGCTTGCCTGCACACTGTACCATATGCTGGAGTGGATCCAATCAGCCATGAATTATTAGTACGCAGAACACGCCTTACGAGTAAGTACCACATACCGCGCCATTGCGCTGCGGTTAAAGACGCGCCACAAACTTCCAAAGATGTCGAACCTCGTGCGGTTAACGACAGGGAATGTAACATGGAATATGGCACCTGGATTCAAAACAAGAAAATGCGTGACTATTCCAGATCCCAGCCAGACGCAAATCCAGGCTTGCCACCACGACACGGATCATGGACGGTACGATCATCCATCTATGAATGACACTTAAGGGGCCCGGAACAAAGGGGCAGAAGACTTGAACTCAGGTATTGAACATGTCTGCGATCTAGCTGCCAGAATTTCATGGTGTCGAGAAAGGATAGTTCAGGCGCGAACACAAGTAGCGGTATACGCACAATGCAACGTAATTGGAGCCACGCCAGGTCCAGTGTTCCATGATAACAGGCAAGAGGTCCTCATTTTGCCTGACAGCAATTGGTCTGTTGACGAGCTGTGATGATCATGATTTGACCACTCACGGTAATTAGCTGTTAAGAAAAGCTAAGCTTGGGATCATGGGGCGCTTTAAGAGTCTTCTAGCGGTGTCCATGGAGTAAATCCTTGGTCAGTGACGGGTCCTTCTGAGATATGGCAACCAACAAGGTGCCAGCGGCAGGACCAATCCCATGGACCTACCTGAAGGTTTGCATATCTTTCGATAGGCAAACGTCGCTGATAAGGCCTAAGAGTCGGTGACCAAACCCGGCAAGCGTCACCATCATAGCTTGATACTCTCTGTCAATCATTGACTTTGTTCATTCCTCGGGCCACGGGCCTCAGGAGTGGTGGGTGCACAAACAAAAGCAATACCTGTTGACCAGTTTCGAGTTCACAAAGAAACGTGTGCGTAGCACACATTGTTTCGCGGGTCGGGAGGTACGCGTTCGCGCAGCAGTGGAGCATTAACTTGGGGGATCAATGTAAGCAGCCATTCGACGAAAGCGTGTCGAGCAGAAATGAGCTTCCCGTTACGGAAACCACGGATCGGACACGAGCGCGAGCGCTTGAGCGTGTATCACGTGGGTCATCGTAAAGCTGGAGACGGATAGAGAAGAGCAAATGGATATCATGAACTGAGGCATATGCAGAGTTGCGTGGAGATGCTCGATGTAAATGTAAATAGAAATGTCGATATACATATAAAAAAATGTAGCGCAGCAATGGTATCTTGGGGAGGCAGATGCAAATAGTATGCGATGAAAATCAGGGCACTCGAGTGAGACAGATTTGCATTAGTCCGATGGTGAGTCCAAGTCTTTGTGATGTGTTGGCGAGGGCTGGGCTTTTCTGAAACGCTCAGTGGTGGGCGATGGGGACGAGAACGTGAATTCGGAGGACATGTGTTTGCGTTCGCGAGTCGTTGAGTGATGTCGTGGGGAACTATGATTAGTCTTGGGCTTTTCTTCACATAATTCATGCAAGTGGCCATTGGTTGACGGTTCGGTTGGTGGTTCCTGAAATATTTCCTATCAGAGGCATGAAAGCATGGAGCATGTCGTAAGGACATACTTCATCTGTGTGGGAATCCAATGAGACGAGGTCGTATGCCTCTGATACGTCCGCTAACGGCGAAACGGTGAGTTCGTAACATCTCGAATCGATGTTAGCTTGGAGTGAGGGGAAAGTAGCAGGTTCACGTGGAGCATCCAGTTCTTCCTGCACAGAAGGGAGCGGAGATGTCCTCCGGGATAAGTGATGTTTCTTGCTCGAACCAGTCTTTTTTCCACCGGAAGTTTGCGACTTCTCAGAAGTACCCAGTACTTTGCGTTGCTTCTTCGTAGACTCGGCTTTGAGTTCCTTCTTCTTTTTGGATGATGGTACTACCACGAGCTTCGTCGAAAGGACAGCTGTCTTTCTCTTTTTGGATTCGGAGCACGCGGCGGGACCTGCGCGTTCCCCAGTAAGAGGGTGAAGATTCTCTTTCTCGACAGCGGCCAGAGTGGACACAAGTAGTGAGGCAGTGGCATCCGTGGCAAGGGTAGATTGAAGCCCTTCACCAGGACCATCCGACTTGGGGATCTCGGCAGGAGAATCCAGGAAGACGGTAAAGGAACGAACGGACATGTAGATGAGCAGTGAATTCGTGCTGGAGCAACGCGGATGGCTACGGAGAAGGGTGAGGTGGTCGTGGCTGCGTCGGCTAGCACAAGTCGCGTGAAGAAGAGGGTACCTCGTCGTGCAACACGTTGAACAAGATGAACTCGTCGTTGTGGCTCGCTTAAAGCCTTAAAACGCGCTGCCCTGCCATTTGAAATCCCGCCCGCTCCGAAACTCTAATCTGGACGCGTCCACACACGCTGATCACGTGACGCACTCCCGTCCACGCTGAGCACGGGCAGGCAGAGGCAAGCACTCACGCACGCGCAGATTCGTCCGGTCGTCGTGCGCACCGTAGCAGCGAGTCGTGCACTTCTACAGACGGACCCGATAACTGGATAACCCGACACGTTGCCGCCCAGCCTCACAATACTGCCTTGTTTCGGAAAAACTCTGGTCCCGGCTTACACACCCTCACTTCAAATTCTCGAAGCACTTGCTTACTGTAGCGGTGTCCCGACGCACCAGACCTGTATAGCAGACCATGGGTGAGAAACCGAGGCACAGGATATCATTATTTGCAGCCACCCTCGCATCGGTCTCGCCTCACCCCGTAGACATCCTGCGCCCTTAAAGTTATTGCGATACTCTGCGATTTTTGGTCATATTTCCACTGTGCTGCTGTCGATCGCCGGATCGCGGTGGCTTCCTGACACCGGAATATTCCCTAATACTGGTGTGCCGCTATCTTTGCACTCATGCTCGTTCTGGCTTATTTCGAAATACGTCGCTGCATCTCGGCTGGGCACCTTTTATCTAGGTTGTAATCGAGGAACCCATCTTTACACGTAAGAACGGAGCGTTGCCCTGATCATACCCGTCCGGTCAGTTTGCCTTTTAGGGGGTTACTGAAACGACTCCATAAATGAAATAGCTGAGTGATCAACACCAAAGCTCGTGTTTTGGCTTTCGTGGTGAAGATACAAAAAGCAAGTATGACATACGCACAGAATGGCTACCCTGCGGCGTGTTCTTCCTGTTCGTCTATCACCAACAGCCGCCACCATTCTGGAGCCTGGCAGCCTCATGCTAGCCACGCCGCAACGGGACGCCAGTCATTTATATTGCCGGGCTGGTCTGTTAGCTCTTCGTTTCCTCCTCCACAGCTCTAGCACAACAACTCTCGCGTCCGCGGGCGCATTATACGACCCCCAGGGTCCCTCTCCCCTCCGCCTGCACCAGGACTACTGCACACCAGGATGCCGTCCAAACAGTCCTCTGCCAAGACTACCCCTCCCCCTCCTGTCGGCACCCTTATCGACAACAATACTCTCGAACTCATAGAGGTGCTTGGTGTGGGAGGATACGGTGTCGTGTACCGCGCGGTCGACACTCGCGACCCCATCGCCCGTTTCTACGCCGTCAAGTGTCTCATTACATCCCAAGTCCACAGCAGCTCCCGCCAGCGTCAGCTTCATATTCGCGAAATAGCCCTTCATCGGCTGGCATCGGCCCACCCTAACGTCGTCACCCTCCATCGAGTGGTCGAGGAACATAACTATATCTACCTCATCATGGACTACGCTTCTGACGGTGACCTCTTCTCACAAATATTGCACAATTGCCGATATCTTGGGCAGGATCGCCTCATCAAGCACATCTTCTTACAGTTACTTGATGCGGTCGATTACTGTCATTCTTTGGGGATCTACCATCGCGACCTCAAGCCCGAAAACGTGTTATGCTTTGAAGGCGGATTGCAGATCGCCATTACGGACTTTGGTCTAGCCACCACAGAGCGGTTCAGCGAGGAATTTCGCACCGGCAGTGTCTATCACATGAGCCCAGGTTCGTCACATCGTCCCGTTTCAGAGACAGCTTCCCTAATGTCTGCGGCGTAGAGTGTCAAGGGGGAGAGTTCGCACCAACAGGGTCTTACTCGCCCCTCTTCAATGACATCTGGTCACTTGCCATCATCCTGCTCAATCTAGCAACGGGTCGGAATCCTTGGAAGTCAGCCTCCTCATCCGATCCGACCTTCCAGGCATATTTGCAGGATCCGTTGAACTTTCTTCCCACCGTTCTCCCTATTTCAGCCGAAGTGAACAGCATTCTTGTACGTATGCTGGAGGTCGACTGGCGACATCGGATAACCCTAGCGGAAGTCAGGGCTGCGATCCAGGAAGTGGAAAACTTTTATGCAGAGGGTGTGATATTCGACGGCAGTATGGCACGCTGTGCATGGGAAGTCGATGTGGATCTGGGGAGCGACAGCGACTCTTCCATCCACGAGGAGCCTGTGGAACAGTCTGATGGGCTGCGGTCGCACTGGAGCAAAGACAGTGATTCCGAGATGGAGTACGCCAACCACTCTCTGCCCTGGAATGAAGAGTACTCTTCCTGCAATGCCACGTGGGCGATCGAGTCTTCGATGCATACTCATTCATCCACAACGATGGAGCCACTCAAAATATACGAGGCCCCTCGTACGCCAGCTGCGACGTACTCCCCACTGTCGCCAGTCGCTTCTGGTTCGCTACCATCTTCTCCACCTACTCCTGAGGGTGTTAACGTTCCTCGAGCCAAACCCAACCAGACGGCGTCCAAAGTTCTCAAAATTAACACGGACTGTGGTCGCCGTGTCTTCTTCACCGGTAGCAACGGTTCCTACACCACTGTTTCATCGATGCACACTGCGGTCGAAAACACCACCCCGTTCTCTTCTTGCTTCTTACTTCCGACACCTCCCTCCGTTTCCAAGATCTCCCTCCCGTGGACTTCGTCCCCCTCCCCTATGCCATCTTCCGTTGATCTGGGGGTCTACGCCACACCAGGCAGTCAACATGTGGAGTCGTCATGGGAATACACGGATACAGATGTCCCTTCATCATACCTTTCCACATCGACTGATAGCGTCGTCGGCCTGGATCTAGACGTTTCTTCGAAATGTACTCTCGAAGATACCTCTACCCCCCACCTCGCTGTCTGGCGACGCGAGACTTTTTCCAAAGTTGTTAATCCCATGGCACCCGAAACCAACGTTCTTTTACCCGCCCGAGGTGACACTGTCACCCCTCCTACCCCCTCTGCTCCAATCGACATCCCAAGACCCTCGAACGGGGATGGGTCGGAAAAGCGCTGGTCTACCAGTCTATGGCGCTTCTCTTTTCCTCGTTCGTCTTCGCCATCGCGCACCACAAACCAGAATGAAGAGCCACGCTCAAGACGGGGGTCCCTTACCGACGCCTTTCCTTTCCATTCGTTCTTTTCCTCAAGCCCGACGTCCGGCTGGCGACGGTCGCCTTCACCTCCAAACACAGAACGTTCGCCCCCTGCGACGACGAATAGCACACACGAGCAATGTCGTCAAGCAGCGCGGCCGCGCACGAAACGCCATTGGTTTTCACCTGGAAAATTGTTTGCCACTGCGGGCGCATCGTAAGGAGCCCCGTCGTGTCGCATTAAGACTTGCTTGCCGTTCTTGACTACGACCCCACTTTAGCATGGTTACTAGGCATATACTACCATTTCACGAACTCGTCACGAAAAATCGTCATTGTATACTCCGCATCCATCAACCTTCGAATTCCTCAGAAACCTTTCCCCTTCTTGTAAAGCCGTGACTGTGTGCGAGCACTTATATATGGGTACCAGGTGTACACGCTCCCTCATATGTATCGATTTACGCAGTCGTTCAGACATTCGGGCGCTGGCGTCACTTTGACATGGTCGAGGCGCCGGGGCTAGACCACAGGTGCGACGGGAATTGAAACCTGTTTCTAGTGAAACACTCACGGACACGGGTGCCCTGGTCCTGACGAGACCGTGTGACGACGGCTAGGGGTATTGGCTTCCAGAAAATTCCAAGGCCATGCTTCACAAGAACATCCTCAATGGAAGCTGCCACTTGCCAAAGCCAAAATAGCAGGTGAGACTGCCACTGTCACCATAAGCGGTCATGCGTCCGTTTGTTGTTTCAGATTCTTGCTAACCAGCATGTCAACTGAGGATAATTTTTATGCGCTGGGTAGCTACCGTACTCCCGAGCGGATATCCGAAACGAACGTGGCCAAGCTGAAATGACCGAAACTGTGAGACAAAGCGAATTAGCAAGTGAGTAAGACGGATGCTGCGTGTTACGGATAATGATGATATTGATTAATGGACGCGTTGCTGAACAGCCTCGTCAATATGTCCTCAAATCCACTAGCTTCCTGCCGCGATCGCGTTCGACGGCATCTTTACCGCGCAACCCAGAACCCTTATCCAGTCGCCTAGCCCCGCCACCAACTCCGTCACCCATTGCGATGGGAGCATTTCCTGCGTGAAGCATGCGGAACAGCGTCTTGATGACACTCAACGGATTGCGGCTCCCCCACACTTTGGCACTCGCATCCTTAATACCGGCAGCCTTGAGTACCTGGTGGACGTTGGGATTGCAATGTAACCCAAACCCGACTGGACGCGGGCGCAAGATGATACGCGTTGCACCAAACTTGGCTTCGACGTCCGTCCATAAGGTTCGACTCTCGAAGCGCTCGACGTAATCGAGGTTGCGGAGTGCCTTCGCATACGCTTTGTCACGAGCAACAGGCATCTCGTCGTCCTTGGCCTCGCCATACCCTACAAGTCCGTCGCCATTGCCGACGACAACGAGGACATACATGGAATGGATTTTTCCCTTTCCGGTCTGTTGTGTGACACGGCGCACGATGAGGGGATAGACGTGTAGATTACGAAGTTCTTGGGGGGAGAAACGTGCGGCAGACGCCATCGCGATGACGTTACGCGCTTCGTCCTGATGTCCATCCTCCTCTCCCGCTGCGACACCCTCAACCTCTAAGTTTCCGCCGTTCTTCTCTACCTCTTCTATAGCGTCCATCATTTTTGCCCACTCGAAGATAGAGGGATCATTCCGAGCAACGAGGCGGTTTCTAAAACCGCGCTTGGTAGGTTTCCAATTTCTGACGTCGGCAGTGTCGAGGAGGGCGTCGGGTTTCATGAGATCTGGGAAGGGGTTGCCATACTTTGCGCCGCCGGAGAGAGCTACTGCTCGTTCTAGCGGTACCTGTTGTCTGCTGGAGGAGGGCTGCTGAGAGTCTACTGAGACGGGTGACGAGGACAGAGTTGTGTAGGGCGGAGGAGCCGTAGCATAACCCCTGTAAATGTTACACGTCGACGTACAACAACGAAGCGTGGACGACAATCCGACGCTGGACAGTCTCGCGTGCATCGCTGCACTCGACGCAGTTGCTGTAATTTTTGGGACGAGAGACCGAGTTTGTGTACGACTGTTTGCCGCATGCCTATACCAGAAACCCCTCAGGCTGAGCCTAAGGGGTGTTGACCAAGACAGGTGCGATGGCGAGCACGGACCAAGGCTCCAACTCGACTATCGAAGAACAGAGCGACTCAGAGCAGTCAAACTTGTTCCAGTACATTGATAGAGATAAGTGAGCACCCCTTGCTTAGCCTCGCAAATTGCCCCTAGACAACCCGCGCTTAAACCCGTCTTTCTCTCGCCCACATCCACATCAGCGTGCATGGGCTAAATCTGAATGTTCCGGAGCGTGCAAAGGACACAATTAAACCCTGGGCGGACCGCGAGGATACAACGCTGTTTGCTGATTCGGGCGTCGATGACCAGGTGTGGCAGGGGCTCACGTCATCCCTCGACGCTGCCGTCCACTAATCGCGTGTAGATGATAATACACGTCCCATTCTCAGAGACGGTTCGAATTAGATCCGTAGTTCTCAAGCTCGGTAAAGCATCCCTACTCTTACACGACCTCCGCTTGATGATGCAACTGACACAATTGCCGCCTCCGCAATGATGCGTTCCTGTGTGATGTAGGCAGGGGCGAATACACGCCGCGTCATCTTAAAATATACGCCAATTACCCGAATATCATCGATTTCACCGACGCGGAAAACACGAAGCCTCACTTCAATATCAGTCTTCTAGAAGGAGAGACCAGCGCAGTAGAATACCCCGTACGAGTGGCGGTCTTTAGGAGCGTGCATTCTTTGAGCTTATATGTCGTGAGTTCTTATATGTTCCTTCGGTAGACTGGACTCCATCTCCTTTGCAGGGAGACTCTGTTGGTGGGGATCAGTCGCGGATTTACTTCATAGGATTCAAAGGTGACTGCCAATCACCCAGAAAGGAAGGTACCAAGGGGATCGAAGTACCCGCCTCCGATGCTGCAGATGCTTCCTTGGTAGAGAGACTGCTGCAGAGAGCGAGAGGGCAGCAAACGACAGCTCGTTGATTCCAAGTAGTTGAGCTTGTGAAACAGGGGCTATCTTCCCTAATAGTACGATTGATTACATCAGCGACTCGTGGTTGTTGAGAATGCGAGAGCAACGTGTGCCCCGACGCCGCCATGGACGTTGTGAGTCTTCAGGCCAGTAGGTTGCCAGCTCTGCCACATCTGACGCGGTCTTCGTTAGGATGATTCCGATGCAGTCGTCTACTGGTTCGCCTTCTTTGCTGGAGGCGAGTTTCCATGGAACGAGCACAAAGTCTCAGAAATCGAATCTCGCAGGGCGCGCATGGCAGACCTGCTTCTATTCGACGTCCTGCTCATCCGGGGTGGCATTCGTCAGCCAGACATGTATTACCCCCCCGTAGACATGTCTTCCCTGCGTCGCTTGCTTCGTGCCATTGACACTTCCACTTACGATACCTTGAAGAAGGACTGTCTCGTTTATATTCTACTCAAGTGGTACCAGGACAACCGGGTAGCGCGTTTTCTGGAGGATAGATGCATACCACCACAGTTCGCAGCCCTCGCAGATGCATACTGGCATCTCGATACCGGCTGTCACGTCGCAGTATGCAATTTCTTCTGTTACATTGTGCACTCATCGAACTTCCAGCAGAAAGCCGTGTCCATTCTCTCCGACGCTCGCCTCAACAGAGATTATGTTTCCAAAATCTTACAGGCCCTGGCTCTGGACGATCATCCTTCAGCACTGGTCGTGAAGTACGTCCGTACCGCAAAACCGCTCCTGACGGAACCACAAGACATCGATCTATACACGCTTTCACTTGCGGATCTGAGTTTCCTAGATGCTTGGCAATACCAACGCACTTTTCCCGAGTCCTCGTCAACTAGGACGCGCCTTCTCCATAAACTGCTCGAATGGTGTCTATCTCGTGAGTGTCTAGCCACCTGCATTTCCCTACATGACCCCCTCATTGTCGGAATGCTAGCTATTCCACGGTCCGGCCCGCTTGCACAACTTATTGGTTTCCCGCTAAATTCCTTCGAACAATCGCAGCTCACGTCCTATGCTCTAAGTCCTCCACCGTCTCTACCCCCTCACTCTGTGACTGTACTGCAAGAACTTGTTTGTGTCCGACTAATCCAATCCGCTGATTATGTTGAAGCAATCAAACTTGACCGTCGGTTTGTCGCGGTGTCTGGATCTTCCAGCAAGGAGCGCAAACAGCTCATGGATGAGATTATATCTACACTCTCTCCTGCGGAATGCTGGTCACTTGAAGCTGAGGTAGGCCAGATTGCGACTGGTGTACGCGTACCCCTTGCGCCCAGTTCCGCGATTGTCCAACGGGATCGAAGGCTTTCCGGGAGACCCCGAGTGCCCCTTGAGGAGCTGAGCATGTCCTGGGAGGAAATACAGCTCAATCGTCCTTCACCATCCCTCTCTGCTTCGATCACTAGTGATCACAGGACTGTAGGTACACCTACTCCGGCGGCCCTCGGCCCTGGTCGTTTCGACTTTGGGACCACGATGTCCCCTCTGTCAACTAGTCAGAGCTCTTTGATATCAGCACCACTCATGAGCAGGTCTTCCCAGCAGACCGCGCAGCCATTCGCAGTTCTCCCACCCCGCCAATCGGCATCCGTGACCCCTGATGTTCACCCTTCAGGGTTTGCGCTCTCCGCTGCTCATCACATCGGTTCATCAGCTCGTGCCATACCTTCGCAGGTGTCGTTGTTCGAAAAGATGGGTAGTGCGAAGCATATCCCGAATGCATTCTATAAACCACCTCCCAAAACCAGGCCATCCGTCGGAACTATGTCGCCCATCCCAGCCCCACCGTCGAAACCTGTAAAAATGGATTCGGCCACGCCTAAACTAGTGGATGAAGACGTTGGCATGAGTTCCGAGGGTGTCCCAAGTGAAGACGAGACTGAACGTGAAAAAGGCAGTGGCAACCTCGCTGAGTTCTTGACCCATACAAAAGAAGCCGATATGACTATCCTCTCGGCCGACACTGAAGACGTCCCGAGTCCCGGTTTTTCCGTGTTTGGGGGTACCACGACTCAGAGGCAAGCAGAGAGGCCAAGCGGGACAGGCTCGTCGCGCGGCCAGGACAATCATGCCTTGCTACCCTCTCCCGCGCATCAATTGGTTCAGGAAGACAAGCGTCGTGTTCCTCCTGGTGCATTCCACGATGCGGAAGACGAGAGTGACAGAGAACCCCCGTCTCCACAGTATATTCCTCGCACCCGATCGAATCTCCCTGCTACTCGACCTCCAGCGCGGAGTCCGCCACACCAAAGCACTCATGGGAGGCAGAAACCCAAAAATGGGATGCTATCGCAGAGTATTCCAGGGTCTCTAATTGATGAGGATGAAGAGCACGAGACCAATGTCAAAGAAGAAGAAGACAACGTAATGCCTCTGCCATCTTCCCGTCCGGCTCGCAAGTCCCGTACCTCTTCCAAGCCAGATTCATCCAAGCCGGCACCCCAGCCCAAGACTCCTAGGCGGTCGTCGAGACTCTCGACGGCATCTTTGTCCCCTGAGGGCCCTGACTTGTCGCCGCCTGGGCCGGCTAAAGGTAGTCGACGGAAGAGCTCGAGAACCACCGCCGCGGCACCGACTGTTGTAACCAGAAGCAGCACAAGACGGAAACGATGATAATCTGTATGGTAATAAGCAGGTTTTGCAAAATCTTTGAATAATAATTTTGGGAGAATTCACCGAATATTCGAGCCTGACAACGGGAATGACAATTTCCTAAGTGCCGTCCACTGTACGACCGAAGAGCGGTATCTCACGTTACTGTCGACCTGCCCGCCCATATACGAAACTTACGAGATCTAGTGTCGTCGCACGGCCCTAGTACGATGCAACTGTCGGGAGGTGATGATACATCCGCAGTGAACAGACACATGTAACTGGCATGAGAGCAACCGTCATTGAAGTTCTGTTTATGTAGCGATGAAGGTGGTGCCTCGTCGTGCTTTCAGGCCGATAGACCTGCTCATAGTGCTTGAAACCGAGGGCGCCTGCTAAAATGTGTAACTCATCCTGAGACTCGTACAGTTATCACTGGCAGAGTATGCGTACTTACATTCATGCGGGTCATAGTCAAGTCATGATTGCATGATCATTGGTTAGGTGCCGAGTTACAAGCCGGACTTCCGAAACCGGCATCGTATTTATCTAGCTACACATACCCTTTGAAAGTACCATCCATCTGTCCATGTCTTACACTGACCTTAGGCTCGACAGTTTCTGCGTAGATGGCACGTATCAAGTGCTCGACGTCATTGGCGAAGGCGCATATGGTACCGTCTGGTTAGCATTCGATCCGTTCTGCGATTCCGTTTGTCTCGTGCCGCCTTGCTTACTCCTTGTTCTGCGTGTACAGTTCAGCCATTCATATACCCTCTCAACGAAAAGTAGCTATTAAACGCATCACTCCTTTCGATCATGCCTTGTTTTGTCTCCGTACCCTTCGCGAAATCAAGCTCCTACGGCACTTCTGTCACGAAAACATCATCTCCATCCTTGATATACTCCAACCACTTTCTTTCGAGACGTTCAAGGAGGTATATCTCGTCCAGGAACTGATGGAGACGGATCTGCATCGCGTCATCAGGACTCAGAAACTCAGCGATGATCATTGCCAGTACTTCATATACCAGGTGAGCAATTCCGTCGAATGGCACAATTAGCGAACTCGAATTGGTGTGGACGACAAGACGCTCCGCGCTCTGAAAGCACTACACTCGGCAGACGTGCTTCACCGAGACTTGAAACCTTCCAACCTTCTTCTCAATGCGAACTGCGATCTTAAGGTGAGCCACTTGCACGACCTTCTTTTGTGACCCTCATTTGGGTACGCCCCTGTTTCATTCCAGCTCTGTGACTTCGGTCTCGCACGATCAGCGCGGCCGCCACCAAACGTAGCAAACGACAGCAGCACGTTCATGACAGAGTATGTTGCAACAAGGTACTTCACACTCCCCCATCTTGCGATCTATTTCCCAATCCACGAATTTTTTGATTTGTAGGTGGTATAGAGCCCCTGAAGTAATGCTGACCTTCAAGGAGTACACTCGCGCTATTGACATGTGGAGTGTCGGGTGTGTGCTGGCGGAGATGCTGAGTGGGAAGCCATTATTTCCTGGCCGCGACTGTGAGTCATGACTTCAGGTTGGATCCCATTCGTGGCGTATGTTCTTGATAGTGCGGACGATTTAATATCCTTCAGACGCGATTTCCATTCATGTCTTCATGACACAGATTGACACGCGTTCCAGACCACGACCAACTTTCGCTCATTCTTGACGTTCTCGGGACCCCATCCATTGACGATTTCTATGCGATTTCGTCGCCGAGATCTCGCGAATACATCCGTGCGTTACCATTCCGGAAGGGAAGGGACTTTGGTTCCATGTTTGCTGGTGCGAATCCGCTGGTAGGTCCCGGCTTTCCATTCTTATCTGAGCTAACATTCACGTCACTTCTCTTCTCTGCGTTCTCCGTGGGCCAACTCTCGTGTTTATGGGCTGTGATTGGCTTAGGCAATCGACTTTTTAGAAAAGTGCCTGACGTTCAGCCCGCGGCGACGTATTACCGTGGAAGAAGCCCTCCAGCATCCCTATTTCGAGGTGAGGGCGCCGATGTTCAACGCGTGCTAAGTGTGCCACTTACTCCCCTGCCTTTTTCCTGTTGTGTCTGGCCCGTGCCTACCTAAAATTACTTGCCACGCGACGATTCACGACCCAACCCCCATTTCGATCTCCAGCCATACCACGACCCGGACGACGAACCCGTGGCAAACCCGATCGATCCGTCTTTTTTCGACTTCGAGAATGGTGACGAGCCACTGGAGAAGGAAGAACTCAAGGGTAAGTTTGACGTATGCATTCTGGTACTGGGTTACGTCTAGCCCGGCACATCGTCACCGTTCTTACACCAATGCGAGCGGATATGTCGAAGGAAATCATGAGTGTAACGTGCTAGGATTTGCGGAGACTGATTTTTTTATTTTGTTTCTGGGAACAGTGCTTATATATAAGGAGATTACCTCTCCGCGACCCCAACGTGCATACCCATCGATGAGCGAGGACGAACGATGAGACGGTTGACTGTGTCAAGCCTTACATATCTGTAGCATTCACGAGACAAGAGCTGGGCACCCCTGAATGGACAAAAGTGGTGGTACATGTTTTGGTCCCAAGCAATTAGGTTGTTTCTTTGGGTATTGCCAGAGTTCCGGATGGGTTTTACCCCCTTTATACCAATACTTTTGTGTAGCAATGGTGTACTCATATAAGTATACGCACAAGTGCGCTTGATATACTTATTGACGGACTGGTTTCTCGGAATTGAAGTGATTTTTTTTTCTATTTCGTATTTATCATTATTTTGTCCGATTCGGACGCGATGTACATCGCAGAGAATGTCGAAAAGGAGGCAATGCGTTGGTCGCATCATCCCGCCATTCGCAGGTGAGGCTGTGGAATTTGCACCCGGTTCCGTCTTGCATAGCAAAATTACCCAGCTACGACGTCAATAACTTCATTGCGTCGGGACACTCATCGATAGAACGTTGTTGTTGGCGACGTTCAGTCCACGATTGCCCATCTTCGCGGCTCTTTGGGAAGAGATAAGATCATAGATTCCCACTGACGCATAGTAAGGGGCCAGAGTTCATGTAGACGGCCTCGGGAACTCGAAAACCTCGGCCACATTATGATGACCCTAGCTGTAGTTACGATCCTTCACGTATGGCAGGCGCTGCGGTTCAGTGAGGTGGCTAAGCCATTAGCCATCAAATAATTTTGACGGGGGAGCAGCGGTGCGACGACGCTTGTACAGCTTCCAACGACGTCTTGCAAAGCGCGGTTGCTTTGGTTTCCTACACAGATTTCATTCCCCCTGGTCGGATTACGGTCGATCGTGGCTGGAATAGAGACGTTCAGAGATCAAAACGTATCGCTAAGGAGAAACATAATACCATAATAAAAAGGCACGTTCGCACTAGCATCATCATCATCAGGGCGAGTCACAGATCGTTTATATAACACGCAACAGAGATTTGGGTTACGATGAACCAGCCTCCTCGCCCATCGTCCGCTCATCAGCAACAAACCACTACTGCTAGACGCGCAGACCAACCGCCGCCCATTCCGCCTCTTCCTCCCGAGCTTCTCGCTCAGTCAAGATCGCTGTCATCACCTCAGCCACCACCTTCGCTGCCGCATTTCGAACCACCCTTGGCCGCACCGCGACCACATCGCCTGGACCCTAATCTGCCTGCTAATGTACGTGTCGTGTCTATACTTGTTGTTCACTTAGCGATCGTGTAGCTAAAATTTATCCGTCGATGCCGTCTTATTATATAAACAGATGGCCAGGAACCTGGACGACCAGGCAGCCGGTCTCAACGCCGGTCCGTTTCCTAGTCCTTACCGTGTTTCTTCACCTTCCGGTCCTTTACCTTCACCTCTACCATACCCCGTCGACTACAACCCGGGTGGATTTACCCACCCGCAGCAACTCCAAGGCCGCCGCACTTCAGCCCAGCCTCCACCGCCGAATCCGAACGATTGGTCTCCTTGGGGCGCCCCACCTTCACAACCTGGTCCTCCCCCTCCTTCCAGACAGTCATACCCCTGCTCACCGCCGAATCTCCAACGACTTTCCCATTCACCTCCCATGGCGACCATGGCATACCACCAACCTCCACAACAACCCCATGTTCACCCTAGGGCTTCGTCTGTTCCTTCCTATGCTCCTCCAAAAGTTCCATCTCCACCCCGACAAGCAGATGGTTCACCTGCACTCACTGCTCCTCTTCCAAGTATCCAATCTCTAACCAATGCTTTACCCACCATCCAACAGCCAAATCATGACCCTGTTCACAAAATGAACTGGGCAAGAGACGTCTTATTGCTCGTCGATCGCGCACAGCAAAACCCGTCAGGCGACACTACCGTCGTTGGACCTGCCACGATCCGCGATCCCCAACTACAGCGTCTCGTACAAGTAGCTGTGCCTATGATCCTCCAAATCGCATCTGTGCAGACACACGCACCACCACCGGCGTATGTTGCAGAGGCCCTCTTCTTCCGTGCATCATTTGCAGCGTCTGGCGCTTTCCCCGACCACGTCCAACACAATCCTCGTCTTGCCTTCCGCGATTTCGAAGCAGCCGCAAGATTTGGATATGCTCAGGCGTGGTTCAGACTCGGCCGCGACTATGAAAGTTTCAATGATCTCCAGCACGCTCGCGAATGTTTTGAACGAGGTGCCAAACGCAACGTCGAGAGCTGTCTTTATGTAAGTCACTGCACCACGTGATCCACTCTGTTTTTCTCACGCTATCTAGCGAATGGGCATGGCCCATCTGATGGGTCAGCTGGGACTGCCTGCTCAGCCCGAGGTCGGGGTACCTCTCCTCCATCGCGCGGCTACTCTTGCAACTATACAAGTGCCGAATCCTGCATATGTGTATGGACTACTACTTCTGAACGAGTTCACTCATACCTCTGTTCCCCAACATTTTTTCGCACCATTCATTCCACCACAGTCAACTACCCAACAAGAAGCACGCCTCCATTTAGAGCGCGCTGCCTTCTTGCACTTTGCGCCTGCACAGTACAAGCTTGGACATGCATATGAGTTTGCAATTCCACCTTTCCCCTTCGATCCCCTCCTCAGCGTGCAGTATTACTCGCTCGCAAGCCAACAAGGCGAGGTTGAGGCCGATATGGCTCTTAGTAAATGGTTCTTGTGTGGTGCTGAAGGTGCATTCGAGAAGGACGAAAACCTTGCATACACTTTCGCTGAGAAGGCGGCACGCAAGGGTTTGCCAAGTGCTGAATTTGCGATGGGTTATTACAAGGAAGTTGGTGTAGGAGGTCCAAAGGATGTCAACACTGCTATCGGCTGGTATCAATTGGTACGCTTTTCATCCAACTCAAATTAATACAATCTAAGTTGTAACTTCTGACGAATGTTGATTGCACTGAAAGGCGTCAGAGCACGGCAATGCTGACGCTACGGAACGTCTCGCGGCATTACAACAGCCCTCACCACACGTATTGTCGCGGCAGGAGCATGATCACATCACCGAGGACAAACTCGTTCGGAAGCGCACGCAAGCTAAGCAGCGCTCTGAACGTGCAAGCGCGGATGGTGGTCCCAGTAACCCGCGGCCATCGCTAGAAGACAGTCAACGTGTCGTCGACTTGATCAGGAAGGACTCGATCGCTCGCCCTGCCGCACAGGATCCACAATCTCCCCCCGCCTCTACCCAAGGGATGCCTGGAATTCTGCAGAATATCCCTCCCGCAGATGTGAACGCGAATGCTCACCCGTCGCAGGGTTCTAAACACTTCCCGAATCAACACCGATATACGCTCGTGGATCCTGGTTTGGCATTACCAGGCGCTATGTCACCTCCGAGGACACAGTCACCAGCTTATGCGCGTCCGGCAGGACGGCCTCCCGCCCAACGTACAGCAAGTGCTCCTTCCCCGGGTGGGATGCCTACTCAAAGTGGGCCGGAGGGTAGTGGTGTACAACCGCCGTCCAAGCAACGTCCGGCTGCGAAGGGACCCTCAACGTTCGCAGAGATGGGTATTCAGGGCGCGAGGCTTGAAGAGAAGGAGTGCGTGATCATGTGAGGCGTTCGTGCATGCTAACTCGGTGAGTATATTGGACACCACGGCATGGCTTCGGTTTGGTTTAAGTTTGTTCTGGTCTCCACCGTTCGTCAGCCACGCACATTCCACGTACTAAACATACGCGAAAAAGATACATCATTCGTTGGGTTGTGTTTTATGCTCGCCCTCGTCGATGCATCTGTCCCTACGTATGCTATCTATACCCAAGCATCAAGATATAGATAACCACCTGTTTTGTTACATACGAACCGGATGCAGTAATTGCCACCAGATGATGAAAATTGCCGCCAAGTCCAACTGCTCCATCTTCTCCAGTTGTAGCTGTCTAATCCTAATTTCAGCTTGAGGTTTGCACGGTAGCTCCTGAGTAGTCGCAGACTTGTCACAAAATGGGAGGACACCTTGTAGAAAACCCTCTTGGTATCCGTTAGGAATAGGGACCACACAAACCGACCCGTCGTAACTTAGATTCGGTCACCACGCGTTGCATGCAATGTTGTACAAGACAGATGCTTCGAACATGAGACATATACGTCTCCAAACCGATCGGAGTAAGGAGTATTATACATTTGACGTCTGGTCAGTTCACCAATCCAAGGTGGAGTCGCCACAAGGACTTCCTTTACATCCTACACCAGTGACAGCAGTTGGTGACCCGTCGAAGTGCTCTGCTGTGATCTCGATACCTTGGCCACCACCACGAGATATAACCTCGGCCGTCGCCTGCTTGACCATCCATTTGCTAGTGCCGATGACAGCATCTAGTTCTTCAGGTTCAGGGAGTAGAATCTGCAGATCGTCCTCCTCTCGTTTGATGTCGAACGAAATAATTGAATATTGTACGTCATTCAGACAGGTGCCGTCGTCGAGGCGGAAGTTACGTTTATGTAGTGGGCCTATTAGAAATAGTTTCTCAGTGTAACCCAACAAGCCACGAAAGACACATACAAGAAACATAGGCGTTGCCTTGCATATCATCACCGACAATACCATGGTCAAGCACGAACGCGCGTTTGTGAGGGCACATCTCGGTTCAATGTCAGAAGATATCATCGACCCCAAAACGGGTTGCTCTACCTGCTGAGTAGCGAAGAAACCCTTTCTGGGCACGTGGAAAATGGCCAGTTGAGAGTCACCGTATTTGACAGCTACAGAACTGTTCACCCATTCAGTGCAGCACATGGAAATACAGTTAAGAAAAAGGAAACTCACGAGGTGATCTCAGAGGGCTCCAGGTCTTGGACTGTGGCTAACTTGCGCCATTTCCACTCGGACTTAGGCGTTCCGATAGCAGAAGTATGGAACTTCGCCTGGGAAGGTTGCTTTGGCCAATCGGCGGGGCGTTGTTGTTCGCGTTCCCTTATAACTTCCGCCTGCTGTTGGCGCTCGTCCTAGGCAACCTAAGAAAACGTTGAGAAGAAAGGGAAGACGAGGCTCACTGTGTTTACAAATTGACGGAACTGCCGCCGCCTGGCAGGATCTTTCACTACCGCCTTCCATTCGTCATGGTATGTGTCTACCAATGTAGCCATCTCTGCTTCAAGCTCGTTGCAAATCCCGAGTTCGTCATCCAGCAGAATTTTTTGAAGTCTCTGGAGCCAGGATTAGTGACGTCAGGTACAAATTGTCGCCACAATGCCAATGTGCAAACCTCGATTCCTCCTTCGAATTGTTCAACCCAACGCGCGGTGCGCATGAGTTTGTCCGCTGTCCGGATGTAATACATGAGAAAACGGTCAAGAATCCGTATGACTTTCGAAGGTGGTACATCCTTCGCGAACAGTGTAGCATGCCGCGGGTTCGTGCCACCATTCCCAGCCAAGAAGACTTGCCAACGATGGTCAGAGACGAAGGGAAGTATTGTGAATTATCTTACTGTTCCACCCCTTGTCGGTGGCGATCAAGCCGAAATCCTTTGACTGCGCTTCTGCGCACTCTCTAGTGCAACCACTCACTCCGCCTTTAAGTTTATGAGGAGAGCGTATACCCTTGTAACGTTCCTCGAGATGGATTGCCACTGAAAAGTTATTAGGCAGGCACAGCAGGGAAAGGAATGCGAGGTGACCTACTTCCAACCGAATCTCCGACACCATACCTGCACCAAGTCGTGCCCACACATGATTTAACGGTACGCAACGCTTTGCCTGCGAGTTGACTCAGTATCAAGGGAACCAAACTCGTCTGGATTACCTACCATACGCGTGACCGCTCTCAAAACCAGCGTTGACTAGCTCCTCCCATATGTCCGGGAGGTCTTGCTTGGGCGCACCAAACAAATCAATGCGTTGCCTATCAGAAGTTCGGTGTCAAATACAACTTCATAAACGTACCGCAATGCGCCTTACCCTCCCGTTATCTTCGTGTATAATTTATCTGCCAGCTGTTTGAGACGACTGGGTGTAGTGATGTAATTGGGAAAGCCTACATACATTTCTTTGCGACTTGTCCAAGAACAATCAGCTTGTCCGGAGTAATCTGCGAGATAAGTTTGGTTGAGATTGGAAAGGGGAAATAGTGGCTCCCAGAAATACCTCGCCCCCAGCAATTCGCGGCACCACGGAGAATGTACCTGGAGATATGAGGTTAGGAAGACGAAAGAAGAATTACTGGAGAATTACCATCTCTTTGCATATTCGCCAGGCATCTACACGGCTTAGCCCTATCCACCGAGCAGGGTTTATTAACTGGAAGACCCACCTGTCATTGGTGTCTTGGTTGGAATGATGTGACGGAGAGACAACAAGCTCGTTGTACATTGACGAGAGGATAGATGCTGTATGTATCCTAAGCAAGGGAGTAAATTTAGGGTAACAGAATACGTACCAACTGCAGGCCTGCACAACTCGCAGCCAATTGAATCTGGCTTAACTCCCGCAGATAGCATGACATCAGGAAACGTTTTCAGCTTCCGTAGTCTGAATTACAATACGTCAGACATAGACAGGGACTAGATACCAGTCTTACTTGATGATGGTGAAGAGTTCCTGGCGGGACATGGCAAAATGCGTGCAAAGGTTGTTGGACATAGAGTGGCCAGCTTTCTTCATTTCAGCCTGCAGCACACGAGTAAGCTCGGGGGCCTGGAGAGAATGATAACTGCCGACCTTGAAAATATTGGTGACCAACGGCATGCAACCGCCGCAGCCAGTGCCGGCTTTGGTTTTGGTCTTCAAGTTTTCGATGTCGTCGACGCCTTCTTTGACACATGCTACAATGGCACTCTTCGTCACGTTCTACAGGGGGGTGTCGTCAGACGGACACTGGTAGATATGTACTAACTCACATGACAGCTGCAAACTTGGGTGTCATCATCCAGGTCGACCCCATCGTCTTCGCCTTTCCTTCCAGCTCCGACAATGAATTGTGATGGCGGCACATCAATAGCTTTCTGATATGATTGAGAAAAGGTGGGTCAAATGGACTTCATACAACGTTACCTTTTTTTTTACCAAGCTAATAAGTTTGACATAATCGGAGGTGTCCCCAACCATCATCCCACCTAGTAGGTACTTGCCATCCGCAGTGAAGATGTACCTAGAAGCACACTGAATTCACACATAGCAGTCAACCAAGATGGACGTACTTTTTATAAACGGAAGAAAAAGGATCCCTGTAGGTAAGACATTCTATAGACTCATTGGAACTGGGGCTGCGTTTCTTTGACGTTGTCGTTGTAATTGCGGAAACCTTCTGCGGAAAGACACCATCCGATTTCAAGGTATGCTGTTTGCTAGACGCTAGAGCTGTCGGGATATCGGAGTCGTCAATCTTAACCTCCCAAGCCGGTTTTCCGTCTTGACCAGATCCGGAATGTGAAGACTTGACAGCCTGTGTATCTTCGACCTTCCGACTTCGGGTAGCCGTGCCTCGAGGAATTCGCTTGTCTAGAAAGTAGTCGCCAAAAGAAGCAACCTATAGACTAGTCTCAGTTTTAACCCGCATCAGACGTTAATCTGGCACGAACATCAACACCCATGAGCTTCAGTTTCGTTGACAAATCAGGCATATTCTGTCAGCCAACTCAGTTAGGCTAATAGGTTATCGGAACCGGTAAAGACACACCATTTGTCTATGTTTAAAACCTCCGACGTCAGCTTGCACTTGAGTGAGGTTGAAGGTCAGGATATCGGCCATTTCGACTATGAGAGATGAGTATACAATTTGAGGGAACAGTTTGAAATAGTGCACCTCCTGGGCCAATAAGACCGAAGGTATTCTCTTGCCAGCTGGCACACTCTCCGATCGCGAAGATATCGGGAGCACTTGTCCTTAGGTAATCGTCTACTGTGATTCCGCCTCTCACACCGCATTTCAACCCGGCCTTCCGTGCTAAATCATCGCGAGGGGTAATGCCGATTGCATAAATAACCATCTCAGCGTCCAGTTGTTCATCGTTTGACAAAACAAGCCCGGTCAAAACACCCTCGGGAGTGCTAACGAGACCCGTCACAGATGTCTTGGTTCGAACTTCGACACCCATTGCTTCGATGCAACGCAGGATGATCTCGCCGCCCTCGTCATCAAGCTGGCGAGACAAAGGATATGCTTGACGGTTGATTATGGTGACGTTCCCGATGGTTTCTCTGGAATACTCAGTGAATCAGCTCGTCCGAAATCCGACAGGAAAAATACGCACAGATCAAAGACGGCTTTGGCAGCCTCAAGACCCAATAAACCACCGCCAACCACCACGGCCTGATGAAATGAAATAACGAGGCTCGATATATTTCTTTCAAAGAAATTGAAGTTCACGAACCCGGCCGCCTCTGACATGACCTTCTTCGGAGTAGCTTAGGATCCTATCGAGATCCGCAATGTTCCGATAGACGAAGACACCCTTCGTCTGCGCGACACGTTCCGGAGGGATGTAAGGCGGTAGTGTGCTCTCAGAGCCTGTGGCAAGTACGCAATAATCATAGTTGATTAGACGGCCTTTGCTCGTCGTCACGTAATGCGCATCGGTGTTTAAAGAGGTGACTTGTTCGCCGGTATAGAATACGAAATGCTCGGGGTCCTGCTGAGCATACCATTCCACTATCATTATTTTTAAAGAAGGAATGAGGGATCAGCAGGGGCAGCGCACGCTCGCAAGGTGGCTTACCTTGATTGAGGTAAAGTTTCTCGACGGAGCGGTGTTGAAAATATTCCGTAAGAGCCACGCGGTTGTATGCCAAGTGCGCTTCTGCCGTGCGAGAGAACCGAAATACCCAAGGTGAGCTGCACACCCAAAAGATAAGGGAGATAAACCGTATAGCCCACCCTCGCCACAAGTTACCACCCGATAGTGTCTGGCATCATCTAAGTTGAGCATCTTCTCGATAAAGGCTTTAGATTGAGAGATATCAGGATACGTATATATAGTTCACGAATTCCTTCCTCACCGATGCCCACCATGCCCAGTCCAACGACGAGAATGGTCTTAGGAGTTCGACATGCTTTTGGGACGTTGGCTGCTGGCACGTCAACGCAGTCTCTCTGGTCCGGTGTACTACTCGTCATGAGGCGTTCGACTTCCATCCACACAGTCCTCAGTGTGATGGGGGTGCAAGGGAAGGAAGGCGGTTGAGGTCAGTGTAATCGAGAGCAGCCTTTCGACTTTACTGATAACGTTTCGGCTATGACAGGGCTCCAGCGGAGTTGCAAGAATGACGAGACGGTATTTCCTGCTCCCATGTCCAAGAAGAGAGAGCAGATATCAGCGCAGCCAACTCCCATTTTCTGTTCAGTGCCTGGCCCATTCCGAGGTGGGTCAAATGTTTTATCTCCGAGTATCGCCTAGTCACTGCGAGCGCAGGCACGATGCAGAGATAACGAAGACAAGAGGCTGACGACCAACAATTTTGTTCTTGGTCACCTTCCGCATTTGGGTTCGAGGACCTCTGACACCTCGTTTGTTGCACCAACACGTTCGCGGACCCTGCTTGGCCATCCAAATACGGGTAAGTCCACGATACGAGGGTGGAAATGATATCGTGCATCAACTAATGTCGATAAGTGCCTCGTCAGAGGAAGTCCGGATACGATCGTATCAGCGACATGCCATGCCACTTCAAGTTTCATTTATTGCGACCCTGGTTACTGCGGTATTTCCCGTCGCAGGAAGACGAAGAAAACTATCGTCGGGGAAGAACATAATAACCCCTCTGCGTGGTTATTCTGAACCGAGGCATGGGGGAACCAATGCACTGAGTCTTCGCATTTATGCAAAGCGCAATTTTTGCCAACTTGACCAGGCTGACCATGATCTGTTCAGAACCAAGTCTCACACTCGAAATTTTTTTTCTTGTCTCACGACCTTATCTTCGGTCATTGTCCTCCTCTTATCGCTGTCATGCCCTCAAATTCTGACAGTGCCTGCGTAAGGCATGCATCTCTGAGGCCGTGCCGTAAGTGCACGACGCCACGACATGATACCCTGTTGGCTTCTTCGATATAAGGTGTCGACAAATAGAAATCAGGATAGCGCAGGCCTGACGACCTTTCTCCAAGTCACAGAGCCTTGGCCGAGATGGCGACCTCGACTTCCACCGGAATCAGAATCAACTTCAAGGATGTCGTTGTTAATCCCGCCAACCGAAAGTGTTCGTCTTTACCGTTGTTCTCTCTGCGAAACCAATATTCCGTCAACTTCCATCTGTACGTTCCCGATGACTTTCATCTAGCACGAATACCAACCGTGACATATATCATAGTTCTTGGCTAGGATTTTTCGTTGCTTTGTACGTCCCATCAATGTCCATCATTCTCTCCGAATGACGAATCACTCGCATGCAGCCTTTCTTGGTTTGCCTTTTCCCCCCTCATTCCGGACGTAATCAAGAAAGACCTTCATCTGACTTCTGCACAAGTCGGTAAGTCCGCACTAGGGCCGTCGACGTCCTAGACACTGACTTGACGCATCAGGAAACTCCAACGTGGTCTCTCTATGTGCCACACTTCTTGTGCGGCTTGTCGCCGGGCCACTGGTTGACCGTTCGTAGTCTCTTGTATCGTGCAACTCAGACCTTTTTCATCGCCACCCGCAGGGTTTGGCCCACGCAAGGTCATGGCAGGATTGCTTATATGCGGCGCCATTCCTTCCGGCTTAGCTGGAACTGCACACACAGCCACCGGGCTCTACATTGTCCGCTTCTTTATCGGCATTCTAGGGGGCACTTTCGTGGCATGCCAGGCCTGGACTACGGCCTTCTTCGATAAAAATGTAGTTGGAACTGGTATCCGGAGTCCGTATCATGCAGATGACGTTTAAACTTACATGATATTCCAGCAAACGCTCTTGCAGGCGGGTGGGGCAATGCAGGCGGTGGATTCACGTTCATCGCTATGATCGCTTTATATAACTCCTTGCTCTCGGACGGGCTCACGCCACACGTGGCGTGGCGTGCAGCGTTTGCAATTGTGCCTGTACCTTTCCTCCTCACTGTTGCAGCCGCAACTCTAGCATTGGGGACGGATCACCCTGCCGGCAGGTGGAGTGACCGACACAGAGCCATCGCATATGGAGTTAAGAATGAAGATACGCTTCCCGCTTCTCACAAGGATAAAGAAGTTGCGATCACGAACAAAGGTTCCGGTGACATCCAAGTTACCATATCCGCAGCTCCAGGTTTGTGTCCGTAGCCACTACATAACGCATACTCATGCGGTTGACAGCGTTGGAATCTGAACTGGACTTCGCTGTGAACGAGCCAGTCACATGGGCACTTGCAGCGAAGGTCATCACTAGACCTCTGACTTGGTTGCCTGCTCTAGCGTACCTCACGACTTTTGGCTACGAACTAGCCATTGACGCTAACCTGGCGAATGTGTTGTTTACCCTCTACAACTCGCCTACTTTTGGACAAACTAAAGCTGGATATGTCAGTTGCAGCAACTGGACATTGCTCATTTTTGACCTCCTTGTAGATCGCATCTATCTTCGGTTTCTTGAATGTCCTCACCCGCCCCTTAGGCGAGTTCACTTTAGGACTGAGCCCACTGGCATTGACTTGAAGCGCAGGTGGATACTTTGGTGATTTGATATACAAGAAATTTGGCGTTCCCGGAAAGAAGTACCTCTTGATAAGTCTAGGCATCGCGCAAGGATTGTTATCCGTTGGTCTTGGGTTGTATATCGACAACAATCAACACCCGTCGTGTAAGTGTTCCCTCATTTGAGGCCCTTGAATGAACTGATTGTAAACGCAGTGATAATCATAATTGTTTTCCTCATCTTGGGCGCTTTCGCTTGCGAGGCTGCTAACGGCGTCAACTTCTCCCTGGTTCCCCACTGTAACCCTTGTAAATGCACCTGCTTCATCGAGATAAATACATGCTCACTCCTTTGTTCCCCTGCAGGCTCCAACGGTCTCATGGTGAGTACTGAAGTCAAAGCTGTGACACGTGCGGCTGACCGCCTACAGAGTGGCATTGTGGGGGGTATGGGAAACTTTGGAGGCATTATGTTTGCTATGATTTTTCGGTTCCAACCGGCCCCCCTTGGCAAGGCCTTCTGGATATCTGGGGCCATCGCCGTGGTGTGTGCCATCCAATTCTTCTGGTAATCTTCTTTAATCTTTCTTTTTTTGTGCGTCAGGGTATCAACCTGTTACTCACCGTTATTCGTGTGCCACGTGTCTGATAAGTGGTAAGCAGTCCGTACTACGTAGTGGTTAAAAAAAAAAAGTCATGCATTCCTGGTATAACGACATCAAATGTGTATCGTAGATAACGCAAATGACACAGGGCTAGAATCTTGAGTTGTGTCAATCGGCCGAGCTACAGTGTACATTACAACTTTGTACTTATCGTCCAACCACGACCACTGCAGAAGTAATGGACACGGAATCAACATCAGCCTGTCAACCACGATGATTATAGATCTGTGATCGAGATCGGCTGCTATAAAAGCGCGACATCGACATCTTCGGGTCAAGACCCCAGAAACCCGGCTGTCTTTTCAAGGAGATAACGGGTATGGCTTAGGATGGCTCTGGTTTATTAGTTTCAGTTTGCAAGGTGCGGAAGTGAGTACTCGAGTCCCAATTTCCCTACTGCAGGATATCTTGAGAATGGCTGACGAATGCGTCGATTCACCAATCTCCGAACAGTCTTCGGCGAGCAGAACCAGCAGCTCGCCGGAATCAACCCTACTCTCCACCCCCCACACATCCCCGTCTGCTTCGCCCAAACCCTTTTCAGCAAAATTCTTACCAGCGTCTCTCCACGATGGAGTTGTAAAAGACGGCCCCCCCTTGCCCGAGGCCCTTCCCCAACTGCCACTTAATGTGACACCGGAGGAGGTTGCTGAGCTGGTACGCTATCTGTCGACCCGATTATCGAGGACACTTACGATGTCAGACGTAGGATCGCGAGACTCCTGACAACTGGGTCAAGAGAGTGAGTACCCTAAACTAGCTCGTTGGCCAAATCCAGTCACTCACTGTCAAACCTCTTGCAGAACCCAGACCTTGTCCGTTTGACTGGGAAACACCCATTCAACTGTGAAGCGCGGCTCTCGTCGCTCTTTGACGCGGTAAGGACGTCTCAGATCTCTGACCGAGAAGTGAGTGACATGTCCGGTGCACAGGGATTCCTGACACCAGCCCATTTGCACTACGTTCGGAATCATGGAGCAGTGCCTCGAGTCAGCGAGGAAACGGCGACCGAATGGACTTTGCGCATCCACGGCCTTGTACAGCGCGAGGCGACGTTCACCTTGCAACAATTGAGCAAGTCTTTTCCTGTCGTGACACTACCAGTGACGTTCGTGTGTGCCGGAAACAGAAGGAAGGAGCAGAACGTCGTCAGGAAAACCCTTGGATTCAGCTGGGGAGCAGCAGGATGTATGGTATGCTTGTGAGAACTTGTGGATCACACTGACGTTTCCGTTTCAGTATCCACCGCCTTGTGGACAGGCGTCTATCTGGCAGATGTCTTGGCACATGTTAAACCGATACGTAGAGAGGCGAAGCATGTAATCTTCGAAGGAGCAGACAACCTTCCCAACGGCCCTTACGGAACTTCTCAACTCTTATCTTGGGCAGCGGACAAGAACAAGGGGATGCTCTTAGGTGACGACGCCCGCCAGTCGTGCTGTCTACTTGAAGCTTACATGAAGTCGTTAGCATGGGCCATGAACGGCTTGCCTCTCGAGCCTGACCACGGTTTTCCATTAAGGCTTGTTGTCCCCGGACAGATCGGAGGTCGGTCCGTTAAGGTACTGTCCTCGGTGACCGCTGAATGGGGACTTGTGGTCTGACGGTTTCCGTAAGTGGCTGAAGCGAGTCGAGATCAGTGACCTTGAAAGTCAACACCACGTAAGTTTGCAAATATATATCTTGCATTGTATTGGCTGATCCCGATCGTAGCTACATTACTGGGTAAGGCCGGAGACTATCGTAGAAAGTGGTGTGCTTACGACTTGTAGGATAACAAATTGCTCCCGGGCCAACTGATGCCTGAACAGGCACGTGCTGAGAAGCATTGGTGGTATGATCCTAGGTTCGTTCTATGAGATTGCCTCCGCAGATGAAGATGAAATAATGAAATGTGATCGCAGATATATCATTACGTATGCCGAGGATACAAGTCCTCATCAGCTGGAGGCTGACTATTCGACAGAGAGCTAAACGTGAACAGCGCAATCGCTAAACCCGAACACAACGAGACGTTAGTTGTGGTCAAGCACTTACCGTCGGGCAACAACGTCCCTTCGTACTCTATCCGCGGATACGCGTACGCTGGCGGCGGACGGCGTGTGACTCGGGTGGAAGTATCGTTGGACGAGGGAACATCATGGGCATTAGCGGATGTGTGCGTCGGGGTCTCACTCTGCTTTATTAATTCTCACCAAGCCACACAGCGAATACCCTGAAGATCGTTTCCGTCAGTTTTGCCACGAAGACCCAACATATGGTATCCTTGACTTTTCTGAGAGAGATACATCATTGTAAGTGAAGACGATCGTTACAATATAAGCTTACCGACGCATACATCAGCTGCTGGTGTTTCTGGTCCTTCGACGTGAAGTACGATGCTTTGGCACAGTGTAATGCGCTGGCTGTCAGGGCGTCAGACGAAAGCAGCACACTTCAGCCACGGGATATGTAAGGGACCATCATCTCACCACAACTTCGCGTTTCTGAATCTGGCAGGTATTGGCATTCATTAGGCATGATGAACAATTGGTGTGCACGCAAATAGTGGAAACTGCCCGCCTACGTATTGACGGACCTTCTGGGCAGGTGGTTCAGAGTTGCCGTAAACAAGACTGAGAACGAAAACGAGATCGTTCTGCATTTTGAGCACCCGACCCTCGCTGGGACGGCAAGTGGAGGCTGGATGGAAGTATGTCAATGGTATGATTGAATACATCGCACCGCAGCTTATACTACTTCAGCGATTGAAAGCGTTGGGTCAGGACATCACGAAACCAGTATTCGGAAAGATAAGCCCTAGGGAGACACTCGACGAAGTCAAACCAAAAGCGGAAGTGTCCTTGACCAAGCCAGGGGTCACCCGGAAAATCACCGTTGAAGAGTTGAAGAGACAAGACCGGGCACAGCCCTGGTTTGTCATTAACGGTGAGGTTTACGACGGAACGCCTTTCTTGAACGAGCATCCCGGCGGCAGCGATTCGATCACTCTTGTGGCAGGGGAGGATGCCTCTGAGGACTTCTTTGCCATCCATTCAGCGGAAGGAAAGGCAAAATTGGCTCAGGTATGTGACTTGTGGCAATGGGGACCCAGCTAACACGCACCAGTTTCACATTGGAACGCTCGTGAAGTCGGGAGCAGACAACGCAGATCCTGGTGACAAGACATTAGACGGCCAATTCCTCGAGCGTACGAAGTGGAAAGATGCCAAGTTGACAAGAATAGCGCAAGTAAACCATGACTCCTTTCTTTATCGATTCGAACTACCACGGCCGGATCAGCCACTTGGACTTCCTGTGGGGCAGCACGTATTCGTTCGTCTCAAGAGAAAAGACACCGGCGAACTTGTGCAAAGGGCGTACACCCCGGTGTCACTAGAAGGAGCTGTCGGGTTCATCGAGTTCCTGATCAAGTTGGGCTCACTCCAGCTCGTCATGAGAAATGATTCTGAAAATGATGTGGCAGGTTGTACTTACCGTCCGCAGAATTCCCGACCGGTGGCAAGATGACGACAGGATTCCATCAACTTGAACTAGGCGATACTGTGCAATTGAAGGGCCCCTTGGGATCCTTCATTTGGAACGGAGTGGGCGCTGCAAATTGGAAAGGTTCCGAGAGGAAAGTAAGGGAAGTGGGAATGATATGTGGCGGAAGCGGTATGTGTCAAAAACCACAAAATCCTTCGGCTGACCACCGAAAATGGAACAGGAATCACGCCAATTCTCCAAGTCTTACGCAGCATCTTCCATAACGCGGGCGACACGGAGACAAGGGTATGGCTAATAAGCGCGAATAGGACCGAAGAAGACATTCTCTGTCGTGCCGAACTTGACTCACTGTTTGCACAACACGGTCCACATCGTTTCAAGCTGCACTATGTCCTTAGTAAGGCACCAGCCACGTGGAAATGGAGCACAGGGAGAATCAACGAGAAGCTGCTGAGAGCACACATGCCTGGTCAGTCCGACCACGGTATAATCCTAGTGTGCGGGCCCGATGCCATGATCAACCAAGCTGTGAAGCCAGGGCTGAAAGCGGCTGGGTGGGATATCGAGAACCATCTCGTAGTATTCTGAAACCAAGTTTATAAGTACATGCTGCAGCACGGATATGCACTGTTTGATTGTGTCTACTACATGGGAGCTGTCAGCGCCATGCACGCTTTCATCTGTCTACGTACCATTGCCGCTGAATGACTCCGATACGTTTTGCATTGAACATTTAGTGACCTTCTGCCGCGCCGTCGTTCTATTGAACTGCATTCAAATAACTGATCCACCACTCCTCGAAATTGCGACAACCCAAACCACCCTCTACACCCAACTCTTCCGTCTCTTTGGTGGATAGACGGCAGTCCCGAGGGCGTGGAGTTGCATCACTTGGCGGCGAGTCGTCGGACACGATATGCTGATGAGGAAGGCCCAGAATTTTGGCAAATATTAGGCACATCTCGTATTTGGTGAATGCTTCTGGCGCGGAGTAGTGAATGATACGAGGAAGCGGCTTGTTCAGGTCTGGGGAAAAGTAAGCAATCCGTCGCATATCGAGAGTCATGGACTGACCCGACAAACGAACCAGAAAAGACGCGATGTCCAGGACATTCGTAGGGTATCTGGTAGCATAGTGGTCCATTTTGTATTTCTTTCCAGATTGATCCTCCACAACATCGAGGAGAATATTGACAGCAGAATCAGAGTTTTTCGGTGCTGGCCCGTACCTGAGGAGATGTAAGATTGGATTTCTCTTAGGATTTCAGTGAGACTTGCAGTACGGGGACTCGGAGAACAATGACTGTTGCAGAATCAACAGAGAGGACGGCAATTTCGCCGTCTCGCTTGCTCTTTCCATAGAGCTGCAGTGGGTTTGGCTCTGACCATGGGTGATATGGAGGTGAACCGCCATCGAAAACGTAATCTACGCATCACGCATGAAGATAACGTGGCATCCAAGTTTCTGGAGATGATCGCTCACCGGTAGATATGTATACCAAAGTAAAGCGGAGGTCCTTGGCTAGAATGGCAAGTTGTCGAGGTACGTCCACATTGAGCTACAATTGGGTTATTGTTGAGGTGTACCATCATGCATCAAGCACCATCACAGACGAACCCTGGCAACACCTTCAGGATCCTACGCAATGATGTACCGGATAAACATCATGGGACCTTATCGGTGATTCGGACTCACCCTCTCAGCAACGTCTGGTCTCCTCTCGGCTGCGCAGTGAACGACCCCTTCAGAGACGTTCAATGATTTCGTCCCAACCGTCAAGACAATTCACGCACAGTCTGGCTTGAACTCTTCGAAAACCCGCCTGGTATCGTCTACGTTGGTAAGATCGACTTGTAGCAGGTTTCCCGTGGCTCGGGAGTGGGCAAGACCAAGAACAGCATGAGGACCAGCGCGGAAAGCGTCATACACAGCACTACCGAGAACTCCTGAGGCACCTTTAAACCGGATGAGATGACTGAACCGAGCCAGTGATGACTGGTGCAGCACCTGTTATCAAAACTCTTTTCGCCATGTTCGATGTCTGTCTCTTGCCAAGGGGCTTAGCCGCTTATCGCACTGGGGCATCGTCACCGTACGATTATGTAATTGACGAGATATTAGCGTGCCATAACGATAAAATGAACCGATAACGATTATTCTTGCATTAATGTGGTAAACACACCAGCCCACCACTGTGACACTACATGAATTTTCATTTCGTCCGGACATCCTATAAATCTACCACTGGCTTTGACCCATCTGCACGATGAAAACTACACTGTGCAACCCATGGTACCGAGTTATTCTCGCTAGCGCCGCGGTCGGTTCCGTGTCGGGTGAATTACTTGTGAGAATCGAGAGCACGCCAACTCTGTTACTTAAATTGACTTAGCCTTCATCAATTCTCGCTGTCGGATCATGTACTCGTGTCACTTCTTACCCTTCAGACGATTGGGTCACTGGCTGTTGTACACCTTTCATCCGTCCTTGAATCCAACCGACGAACGAAATATCGTGGTTTCGCAGATTTTGTACGCCTGGAGTGCTATGACAACGATGGGTTGTACACGAAGGGATGTCTTTCTATGGTGCGAAAATATGCATGGCAGGCGCCCGTAATGAGGCAGCAATCTGCGTACCTAGGCTAGAACCTTGCAACCTGACATATGTTACTGACAGCGCGAACTCAACTTAGGCCTTTCAACCTGAAGTAGAAAATCCTCGGACACACGTTTTCACGCACCGCTACTGGTGTGTATGAACTGGCCTTGCAGGCAAGAGCGCTACTTGTCATCGTGGTCGCATGTCGGAGCAGCACTCGGCTGAAGAGGACTTGGAAAAGCAAGGAAAGCGGGGACAAAGACACCGATTACGTCAGTTCATGTCAGGGCCACGTGCTGCTCCGGCTCTAATAATGACGTCGGAAAACGACCTGCCGTGTTTAGCTGCAGAGTGGTTTTGGTATCGTTTGGCTGCCTCGAGTATTTCATGACACCACCTGCTTCTCACATTCCTTTCTGTCCTCTCCTCGCCAGCCATGTAGGCGGTCTCTTTCTGTCTGTCTCCAAGTCCGTTGCTGACTTGATTCTAGGTCTACCGTCTCGCAGCAGGCGGCGACGTCGGCCACGACGACGACCTTCATCACTGCATTAGTGTTCAACGCTGCCGTCTTTGCCGCCGAGATCACCGCCTTTACCCTGTTACGCCCACATTTCAAGCCAATTTATGAGCCCCGCACAGTTCACCCGATTGAAAAGTACGTCGTGCCTTCGCTACCACTTTGCCTCCTGTTTCGATTCTAAACCTCTTTTGCAGCCAACGCGTCAAGCATTTCGATGGTGGATTATTCTCCTGGCCTATTGCCCTCTTGAGAGCCGATTATCGCGATGTCGAACGTGCTAACGGTCCGGATGCTTATCTTTTTGTACGATTCCTCCGGATGATGATCCGCGTCCTGTTGCCTATATGGATCATATCTTGGGCTGTCCTTCTGCCTCTCACCTCGGTCAACAACTCTATTGCTGGGAAAACCGGTCTCGACCGGTTTACGTTCGGTAATGTATCTCCATACAATCAACCGCGATACGCTGGGCACCTCGTCTGCGCCTACCTGTTTACTTGTGAGTGTTCATCGTTTGGCTCGCGGAAACTCGTCTTGATTTGCTATTTTCCTTGTTTAGTTTGGATCTATTGGAATATCAAGCGGGAAATGAGCCACTTTGTGACCATTCGCCAGCTGCACCTCGTCGACTCCAAACACTCTCGCTCTTCCCAGGCCAATACGATTTTGGTCACTGGCATCCCCGCCAAATTTCTCTCAGAGAGAGCTCTAGAACAGTTATATTCACATCTCCCAGGTGGGGTCAAGAAGGTTTGGCTGAACCGGTGAGTCTGAGCGTACCGGAGACGCATCTGTTACAAGTTAGTCAATTTCATAAGAACTTAACTGACTTTTTTCTGTCTTCGCAGGAATTTAAAGGATCTTCCTGCTGTCTACAACCGTCGTCTCTCGGCCAGCAATAAACTGGAATCTGCAGAAACGAGCTTGATTCGTACCGCCCTTAAGATCCGCAATAAGAAATTGAAGGACGGGGAGAAGGTTGACGACGCATACAATGATAATCCGGACCAGGCTGAACGTGACGTTGCACTAGCAGAAAGGCTCGTTCCAAAAGACAAGCGTCCCACCCACCGTCTTCCTCCTGGTTTTCTTCCATTTTCGCTTCCCTTCGTTGGCGAAAAGGTCGACACTATAGAATGGGCTCGCAATGAGATTGTTACCTGCACAACTCTGCTTCGCGAAGCTCGTCAGGCTCTCGCGGAACAATCGAACCTGCCTGCACAAAATGATGTTGACGGAGATGGCGGGGTCAGCCACGAAGATCTACCTGTTCAAACTTACCCTCCTCTCAGCTCTGCCTTCATCACTTTCAAGAAACAAATTGCCGCACACATGGCGTATCGCATGTTGACGCATCACGACCCTTATCGAATGGCGGATCGCTACCTCGAGGTCTCTCCGCAGGACGTCATCTGGGGTAACCTTGCAATGAATCCATACGAGAAACGCATCCGAAAGGTGATCAGCTATGCAGCTACGGCTGCCTTAATCATATTCTGGGCGATTCCCGTTGCCTTTGTTGGTATCGTATCCAATATCCAGGGACTTTGCGTTCGTGAGAGTTGGCTCGCATGGCTGTGCAAGATTCCTTCTCCAGTCATCGGGATTATCCAGGGTATCCTGCCTGCGGTGCTGCTCGCCGTCCTAAACATGCTACTTCCTATAGTTCTTCGCATGTTAGGGAGTTTCGAGGGCATTCCCACACGTACTGGCCTTGAGCTTAGTTTGATGACGCGGTTTTTCATTTTCCAAGTTATTGTAAGTTTTCCGCTTCTTGGCTTAGTCATCTATGATATTGACGGTCCTGGTTTCCAGCACTCATTCCTCATTGTAACCTTGAGTTCCGGTATTATCTCTGCACTCCCTTCGATTTTGAACAACCCGAGTTCTATAGCAACTTTGCTAGCCAGCTATCTTCCTCAGGCGTCCACATTTTTCCTTACGTATGTCAAACCGCTACCTCTGCGTCGCTTTGTGGTACCTAACATCTTTACTCTCTGACAGGTATATAGTTCTACAGGGATTGTCCGGAGTGGCGGGCGGCTTTCTGTCTATCGTACAACTCGTGCTGTACTATGTCAAGCTGTTCATTTTAGGAAGCACCCCTCGTTCCGTATACGACATCAAGTTTGGGCCGAGGACCGTAGCGTGGGGCACGCTGTTCCCAACGATTACGTTGTTAACTGTCATTAGTGGGTTATTTTGATTCCTCGTTTCGAGCGCAGACTAACGTTATGGCCTTTTCCTCCACAACCCTTCGTGTACCTGATGATTGTTACTATCAGCTTTTGGTTACTCCATCATCTCCCCGATCATCAACGGACTTGCTGTAGCCGCCTTCTTCCTCTTCTACCTCCTCTATAAGTATTTGTTCCTGTATCAGTACACTCAACCTCCCGAGCTGGATACGGGTGGACTCTTCTTCCCCCGAGCCATCCAGCACGTATTTGTGGGCTTGTATGTGCAGCAGGTCCGTCTTTCCGTCTTGAACTCCTGTTTCGAATCAGACTTTATGCAATCCATGTTAGATTTGCCTTTGCGCGTTGTTCTTCCTTGCACAGGATGCGTCCGGGAAGCAAGCCGCCGTTCCGGAGGGTGCGCTTATGGTGGTCCTTATCGCGCTGACAGTGGGTTTTTGGTTGTCTGGTGGCCGTTTTATTGACGTCCGTGTCAGGCTGGCTACCACATGATTATCAATGAATCCTACGGGCCGCTTATCAGCGCTCTGCCTCTAAGCATCGCTGACAAGACAGCCGCCGATCTTGACGAGCCATCCTCCAGTGACGCACACGCATCCACCTCTGCGGATGCTTCCAATGGCCAGAAATGGAAGGCTACCAAGGGTGATACTGTCACCGATCCCGATAGGGAAGGCGAGGAGCAAGAGCTGGACGACTACTACTTCCAGAAACTGTCTGATGGTGCTCCTGACTATGGCTTTGCTCACCCTGCGATGACAAGGCCCCAGCGTGTTGTGTGGATCCCAGACGATTCGGATGCATGGGTGAATGCTGGCGATGACGGCACAGGGGAGGTTGAGGGAGTCGCACGCCGGAGGGGCCTCGGTCCTGCGGAAGTGGAAGTCAACTCCTCACAGGGTGTCTTAGCAACGACTGAGGGCACTAGGATGGACGGCAAAGGACATTTGGAAGTCTTCGAAGCCCCAGTAGACGTGGATAAGTTTTAAGGGTTGCAACGAGTACTGAGAGCTTACGACAGAAGTGTGTTTTCATTAAGTTGTTACATGGTACTGATTTTTCTTGAATTCACGGCCTTGTCACGAAAGTTAGGTCAGTTTTTTATCTGGATGTGTCGCAATTCGTAGTTTACTTTACGAATGCATTTCGCTGTGCTTCCGAAGCTAGCCGAGGCTTTGCATGAAGGGCTATCCGATAAAAACAAAAGAGACAACTACAACTCGTCACGAGCAGAGTCCACAACACCAGTGGCTCGTACTCGAGGCTCACTAACCGCGGACCCAGATTCAGGAGAGATGTCTGTTGCGCTTGTGACCGCATAGTAGGTAGTAGCCGGTATCGACCCGTCTACCGGTATCGGAGCGCCAGCTAAAGTTGCCCCCGTAGAACTCATCAATGTTGCAGGAAGCGCCAGAGACGTCCCAGAAGCAGCGATGATCGCTGAAGTCGTAGTGACTGCGAGGACAGATTCGATGCTTGTAGCAGTTGCACTAGCGATTGTAGTTGCTTTCCCCGCGGCCGATATATGATCCCCTTCCCGAACCCACCGTGGCAAGCCCACGAACCTGGTCCACCAAAATGCAATTCGGAAGCCTTTCTGTAGCACTCGTTGCTCCAAGATAAAGAGTACGACAAGGCAGAAGAAGACGAGTGCCGCCATGATGAGCAGACGATCCAGCGTGTCGGTCTTCTCGAGGGCGCTGACGAGCTGACGGGAGGAGCCAAGCAGGAGCGACAGACTGTCATGGGTCTGAGCAGTCGACTGCAGACTCACGGTGGACGATTCTTGATGACGTTTTTCGTTAGAGAACCCGAATTGTATAATAAAACACGGGCAACAATGTCTACTACCCACCGATGAGCTGTGTGGAAAGAACACTGCGCTCCAGTTCCTTTTGCATCAAACCCATCGTCCTCTGTAGGGTCTCGGTGACATTGTTCGTGGCGGTCATAAGTGCATCTTCCCTGTCGTGGGGAGAAAACAAGGAGACGGGCCGGAAAGTACCACATCCATCGTTAAGCATGATTGTCACTGGTTCAATATCAAAACATATCGGTACGAACTTGGTTTTCCCATTCCCAGACGACGCTTTCTCGGACGGTGTGGAGGCTGATCCAAGTAAATCCTCTCGTTGAGACTGCCGCTGCGCGTCTACGGCGCGTTTCGACACCAATATTGCGCCTCGGGCATCCTTGCGGAGACTGCAAGCATCCAACTGTTGGCAGGTAACAAACGGAGGAGGGCACCGTGGATACGCACCTGTCCAGGGTATCCCGAAATGTATCGACCCGTACCCTGAGCTGCCTCCGCGCCCGTTCAGTTCTCTGGTCATCGACTAGGACGTCCAACTCCTGCACTGAGTCATATGGCCCGTAAGCACCAGATATGAGGTGAATGCAGCTAATACCGGACCTCGATTTGCCTCCCGACCCTCTCAACATCTTCTCGGATCTCAGCTGCCCACCTCTGTTGAATAGCAAGCGGTCCCATGCACGCCTTTAAACGTGGAATTTGGAAGGTCGACAAATCGTTCAGGCGTCGCTCGATGAGCTCAATGAGAGCCAGGCTTTCGGCATCAAGAAGAGTAGGGACCGGTGGCATCGTCGAAGTCAAACAGTAGCGAGTGAATGAAACGTAGTGAATGCCGTCCAGCCCGTCTCCACAACACCAACTGTACTTAGTTGGCCCGAATGCGAGGATAACACGTGGACAGTCTTCACTTGGGACGTTACGCCGTTGTACAACAGTGCAGCGTAAACTACAGAAAAATACTGGAGAGCTTGCGGATTAGAAGACATGGCACAGACGGTGTGTTCAGAAGTGTATGTATGACATGTAAAAATATGTGACTGCGTCGGATGGCCAGTGGAGGATTTAACAAGTCCACCCAGCTGCCGTTGCCTCATCGAGAATTACAACCTTTTCACTCAAGTCCATTCCTTCGCGGACTGCATCCAGCTCGAATTGTTTGAGCAACTTGTCCGCTTCTCCGGTGAGATTGCCCTGCGGAATCCAGCTCGCTTCACTCATCGGATAACTGTAGTCAGAGGTAAACAGTCACGAAAGAGGAATGGTCGTGTCAAAATTTGGCTTACCCGTCCCATTTTGCCAACCAGCGGTAGCCTGCTTGCCCCGCCGCTTCTCGCCCCACGAGACGTTCGACAAAGTACAAATCATCTGGCGCATCTGCTGCATGTGGGCAGTCAGGTCGCGCGCAGGTCCCCGCACGGTGTCTGAGGGTCTGTCGCCTGGCAACTATAAAAGTCGTTATGAGCAACAAGAATTGCATTATGCAGCGAGTAGTTACTTTGAACGCTGGAGTGTAGCCATATCAACAAGATGTTATGTACCCTTTCAAGAAGTTTGACTTACAAGCATAAGGGACATATGAATGCGGCTTCCGAGTCCAATCGTGGGTCGTGCTTTCCCACACCAACACACCCATAGTGATACCACATGTCACAGCTGGGCCAAAAATATCAAGTAAAATCCGATTTTTACTCTTGGCACGCACTTGTCACATTGGATGAGCTGATCGTATGGCGGAGATATCAAGTTGGGTTCAATCCCAAAGGAGGGCCAGCGCACCTGTCGTTCCCAACTGCTTGAAAATGCTTTGAGATCTGGCCAAGACTGCAAAATGACCGTCCTCTGATGGGAAGACGTATCAGGCAGCGCGACCGCTGCCATCATATCGGACTGCCTCCGACGAACTCTCGATGACCCTTCTTTCGTACGATTTGTCGGCTTCCGCTTGCCTCTGGGCCTACCACGCTCACCGGCCGGATGAGACTTCACTTTGAAAGTGGGCTGTAGGTCAAAGTCACCGCCGTCCCAGGACAAATCAGTATCCATTTTGACTACTTTCCCACTCAAAACGACGTGTCGTTGGCGTACGCCTCTGTTGCAGTCACCGTCAAGGGTGGTCTTTTGGTATAGATCCTCCACCGGCGTCTGAGAAGCTTCCAACTCAGTCACTGGTAGTTCCCCAGTCCTGAATCTCTTTTTGGCAGGGATGACAATTTTCAACGAGTTTGCCCCTTTGGAAATAAGTTCTTTATCGTGCTTCGTTAGAGATATAGCGTTTTCCCCGGGTCCAGAGCTCGCCCCGCCACGATCTGTGGTGTTGGTCACACCAGCCTCCATCCTAGGACTCACGCCGGGCTCGTATGAAGACAGGTGAGAGGTGTCAGTGACGTATGCTTCCTTTATGTCCTCCGGGTCACCCCGTTTTCGTTTCCTCGTCTTGGAAACTTTCATCCCTTTCGCCGGAAGCGGCTGCGATTCACGCCGCGCCAACTTCATCAGCTCCGGTAGTGAAGCTGACGGGCCACCGTGCTTTCCGCCCGAGCCTTTGATCAAACCCCGGGATTGCTTAACAACGTACGTTGCAAATGGCGCGTCATCTTGTAGATTTTCGGGATCAAGTGGTTCTACGCTGGACCTAATAGACGTCAAAGGTGAAGGAGGCGTAGAAAGTCGGGCATGTAGTGAAGAAATGGAAGACAGCAATGTCGATGACGATAGTTTCTCGTTCGCCGGTGCTGAATGAAACACTGAATGAGGATCGAGAAATACAACTGCGTCCAGAGCTGGATTATTGGAAAGCACAGTACCACCACGTGGAACCACGGATGAGCACCTCGACCCTGTCATCGATGGCAATATGAGGGAGGGGACCGACACAGGGGATGTCGTTCCCGTAAGTGGTGTTGTTGGAACGAGTGCTCGGAGAACATCTTGTTCCTCCTGCATATGCTGGTTGTCAGTCAGAGTGCTTTCACGACCGCCGTCAGACGAAGAAAGTAGTAACTGATGCGCTGACACTGCACGGGAGGGATTCACATAGGAAAGTGAGGGGAGTGTCAGTGGTAAGTGAAGTTTCTCTTGGCTAACAGCGCACCTGTTCTCTCCGATTGGCCGTTATGTGGCGGTTCAGAAACCACCACGGCCTCAGACGTGCCGGCACCTGCACCGTGGTTACATTGAGCTTTACGGGGATCGCCATCATCCTGAGAAGCACTCGTAAAGCCCTCTTCCTCCATACATACGTTACTGTTACGGTTTACAGCACAACTACCCGCTTCTGTCGTTGTCTGCGTCGATGCAGCAAGCGTGGTCTCCGTTGGCAGGGAAGGAACAAGCGATGTCAAGTTAAGACCCGGACACACGATATCCTCGTCCTCTCCGCCGGTCCGCGAATCTACGGGACGAACAGATGGACTGGTGGTGTTGATTGACTCTTGCATGGAGCCTGCCCTGGTGTCCAACAACAGTCCCGCAAGTGGACTGGCAGAGACGGAAGAGGCGATTTGGCGCAACGCTATCGAAAGAGGGTCGGAAGACACAGAAGGGTTAGAGGGTAGAGTTGCCTGTGGCTGCAGTCTATTCGAACACTCAGAGGACTGCACCGAAGTATCACTGATAACACCGTTGTCAATCACGTCGTTCGGGGAATGATCCATGAAGGAGCGATGGCGAACAGAAGGAAGATCTGGGGCGGTCACGCGCGCTGTGGAGGATGCACCAGCTAAGGCACCCCCACCAAGTGCGGAAGGTGCTATACAAGAACCTACAGAAACAGGAATATTTACAGCAGGAGCGGCATCCACGGGAGTGGACCGGGTTCTGGAATCAAGCGGAGAAAGGTCATCAGATCCTGCCGGTAATGAAGAAGGCGCAGCGGGTAGAGTAGACTTGGCAACACCAGGTATAGGTGCGAATGGTGGAGGCTGTTGAAGAGACAAGAGCGGAAGTACCGGCGACGCAGTTGCTGCTTCAGCTGCTGGATGTAGTCTATCAGGGGCACACACCGGGTCGCGTGCGAGAGATCGCGGCCCAACTGGGTCGACGGAGTATTCGCTACCTTGCACCGAGGATACTGGGTTAAATGGTAATTAGCGTGTGTAGTAGAAATCAATTATAGACACTGCCACCGGTCATGGGTGGCTTGTTACAGACGGGTGAGAATTTCAACTTACTGGAGCCACTCTCGGCATTCCAAATTGCAGGTACGAAAGAAAAATGACACTGCTCACCATGTGATAGCGCAGGATGTGCAGAAGACGGATCGCAGGCTTGAACGGAAACGTCTATATGCGATAAGTTCATGGTTGGGCCCCATGTGCAATTGCAAGTAGAGGGTCACGATGTGAGACAATACATGAGTTTGCCTGCGAGAAGCGACAGCATACGAGACATACGTTTAACAGAGGATTGGCTTGCGGTTGCCGAAGTATATGCGGGGATGGATCGACACGACAGCGTTTCAGAAGCCGATGTCATTTGAAGAGGAATAACTTGTGCTGGGTTCAGCTGAGCAACTTCTGCGACACTAGTATCGAGTGGGAATAATGCAAGTGGTGGTGAAGTTGCTGCGTGACAGTAAATGGCTAGATGCCAGCAGGACACTTAGCCTTAGACCAGTAATGTAAGAAGTACGAGGTCAGACGCACATCTCTCGCAACTCCTACTCTCAGTATGATCGAGTAGCTTCTGTACGGCGACCTCAATCGCACCGAGTCTGTCGAGGAGGTTGGCGACGGGTGGCTGGGACGTCGAATTTCCCTCCTCGAATACTTGGCCGGATGTCTTATCTTTCGCCTTTCCCTTGCTGCCCTTAGCGTGTTTTTGTCCGGTCTTGTTATGGCTGACCCCAAGAGCTTCATCCAACGAGTCAACTCTTTCCACCAAGTTCTTTTGCGTGTTTTTGAGGGTGCGCAACTCCTTGAGCACGTTTCGTACGTCTGTCTGCACGCCCGACATATGTGCCTGCATAGTATTTGATGATGCGAGAAGCGATGAAAGATCGGGAACGGTGGCACCCGGGGAGGGAGCATGGGCTAGTTGCGACTCGTTGCCTTGAGCTAACTGAGCGTGCGAGTCGCGACACACATAGGTCAACGAGGGAGGGCGAGGTACGCAAGGGATCCACGGGGAAACCTGCCTGAAGTTCGAATGGTCGGGAGGGGCGCAGGCTGTAGGCAACCTTACAAGCGACTCAGAAGTGGACCTGCCATGCTCATCGTAGAATGAACTGCTGCTAGGCTCGCCCGAGTGAAAGCGACTGGACGGGTAGTTCCAATGCAGTCCATAGTATGGACCAGCAGGGGGGATTGCATACCGGTGGCTGCTACTCTGGAGGGGTGGCAAATAGTGTCGCACCGGGAGATGCGATTCTGAAGGATGGGACATTTTGGTCAACGCACAGGCTCACAAAGAACTCAAAGCACGCACAACGAAAAGGCAGTCCGCACCGGAAGGAAACTCGATTCGAATTGAATTTCGGAAGTTTCCTCTCCCTCGCGTCTCTAATTAGGTCATCTTATGTATCTCGGTGTCTTTCGACTCGTCACTCGACTTCCACTCGTCCACTCGCTACCAACAAGCAAGTGTCAGCGGCACTCGGCTTGAAAGCGTAGAACTTCTCGGGTTGTAGATACATAATTCGACGCTGAAATGTGAGGGAAAGTTTGTCATGTCGATACGTACATACTAACCTCGTTTACCTTCAAGCGGATGTCCGACTTGACGTGCGTCGTCACCTCTCAGACTTCAGTTAGTTCTGAACGCGGACTCGTCAAGTCGAGTATCTTCTCGCCGCTCACTCTACCATGCGGGCGTACCGTGGACAACCGACTCGTTAAAGTGCGTCGCGGACCGTTCCTTTCTACAACCCAACACTAAACCGCATTTCCGGAAGGTTGCCATGTATGAGCACCTGTCTGATTTTTCAGGAGGTCCTCCAAATACCTACCACTTCGCACTCTACTCTGAGTGGGCAAGGCATGGGTGGGCAATGATCATCACGGGCAATGTCCAAGTTGATAAGCATCATTTGACATTGGGGCGTGATATGGCGATACCTAGCGCGTTGACCGATGAGACGTTGGCGCCATTTCAACGACTAGCGCAGGTCATCCATGGTGATACTATTGTGAAGGATGGAAGCTGCAGTCACAACTCTCGCCATTCTCCAGGCAAAGTTCGTCCCTTGGCCATAATGCAAATCTCGCATGCTGGCCGACAGTCACCTATCGTGCTTGGCGGTCGTTCACCCTTTGTGCCGCCCAAAGCTCCGAGTTCCATCAGAGTTGGATCAGTCGTGCAGAGAAGCGGCGAAGTCGAAATTACCTCGTCATTACGGTCCACCGAAGAAAAATCTGCAAAGGATGTGCGAAGGACAAATGACTTGTTTCTTCGCGTCTTATTTCAAGTTCCACGAGAAATGACCATCGATGACATTCGTGACGTACAACGTGGTTTTCTCAAAGCCGCCTTGGCGGCCTCAGAAGCTGGTTTTGACGGTATCCAGCTGCATTGTGCGCATGGTTGTCAGTATTCAGACTACATCTGCTTTTATAGATATTGTGCTCATTTTTGAAACCGCATCCACGCTTAGATCTCCTTGCCCAGTTCATGAATCCCAAGGTAGGTGTAAGTTTAGGCGTGCCCATGTACCGACCTTTTCCCAGACAAATCTACGTCAAGACCAATATTCCATCCACCCGTCTGTCAACTCACTCCGCATGCTCCGTGAGACTGTTGAGGCGATACGCACGATGACGCGTCGGGATTTTGTGGTAGGCGTCAAGATCAACTCAGGCGACTACGTCCAGGCAGGCGAACATCCGTCAGATGCGCGCATTCAGGCTGAATCCAGCCGCGTACTGGACCACGTCCGCACGATGGCTCATTGGGGTATGGTCGATTTCATTGAAATCAGCGGTGGCGATTACGAGTCTCCAGGCAAGCATGTTCTCTCCCACAAGTATTCTATGTGTTTCATTGTGTTGCGTTTAGATTTCATGTCATCCAAGCCAACTTCTCTGCGTCAGGCATTTTTCTCTCGCTTCTCTAGGGCTGTCATAGAACACATTAACCGCGAACCTACCCCGTCCAACGCATCACTAGTTCCTGTTATCCTCCTAACTGGTGGTCTGCGCTCACCAGCACACCTTCAAACTGCACTCGACGCGGGTCACGCGGACCTTCTTGGCATAGGCCGAGGATCGATTATATGCCCAGATTTACCTGTTGTGCTGCAGGAACGGTTAACGGAAAATCGGTTAGGATATCAGTTCAAGGAAGATACCAGGCCGTTCGCACGCGAACCTAGTGATGATCTCAAGCCTCCTTTCAGGCTCCCAAAAGCCGGGCTGATCGGTGCATCCTTCGAAATGGCATGGTACACTGTCCGAATGAGAGGTATCGCAGAGTCGCATATCCAACATGACGCCCGAAACGGAAAGCCACAATCTCACTCTTACCCACACGGCATGGGAACAACGGAAGCAATGTTGAGGATGTGGATATGGGTCAACCACGTAGAAGGCTGGTGGATTTTGGCTTTCGTTCTGATGACAATTTCCGTCGTGGTCACACTGCCAACTCAACTAATCACGTCGAGACAATGAGATTTTCATGCCAGAGACATTTGAGCAACACAATACACATGGATCACAGATCTACAGCCAACCCTCGACATTCATTTCAACTCTGGAGTGTCTCCGTACAGTGACTTCATGCTGGCGGGCGGATACCGGTCCCCGACTGTCCAATCAGCTTTCTCCACGAACCTACGGATCTCCTGGACCTCTACTGGGGAGAGGTGGACATGGATGCTGTCCAGATTTTCCTTCAAGTACTGCAACATACATAAGGCAATTGCTGAGCTCTACAGGTTGGAGCGGGCGACGAAAGACACTACCTTGACCCTTTTGGTTCCAGGAATAGGAATGATGTCGTTACCCTGGGCAAGAAGCCACGCTAGAGCCACTTGCGCGGCCGTAGCATTGTGACGTTGACCAAACTCTTTTAGCTCGTCTGCCAACTTCAAGATATTTGGGAAGTTTTCCTCTGAATACCTATATTACGCCGTGTCAATACCGAAAGGGCGCATCCACAAAAATAATCCCCACCTAGGAATCAGTCGCCGAAAATCATCTTCGGCAAAGTCATTGGGAGATTTCTGCCATTGCCCTTCAGTGGCCTCGTTCATCCTTGACGGATAGAACTCACATATTGCCCCGTAATTAACCCTCTTCCGACAGGGGAATACGCGACGATTGTAATACCAAGCTCGCGCGCTGTCTGCAAGAGACCTATCTTGGGGTCTTCGATGTCCAGCGTGAATGCCGAGTACTCCACTTGGAGGGCTGCAATCGGATGTACGGCGTGTGCCCGACGGAGGGTACTCGCGCTGCACTCAGAGATACCAAGGTATTTCACCTTCCCGGCCCTAGGAAGGAAAAAAGGTTACTTCCGTAGGTAAAGATTGGGGCATTCCAACTTACTTGACAAATTCTGCCATAGCCCCGATTGTCAGCTAGGTAAGAGAGTAATTAATACCCCCGCACGACCAACATTCATATGCGCACCTCGATCGGCACCTCAGAGTCGGGGCTATAAGTTGTGGGGTCAGTGAGTCACTCTTCCATCACCACCAAGAGAGTTACTGACCGATGCAAGTAATACAAGTCAATTGTCTCCACACCGAGACGTTCCAGTGACCTTTTCAAAGAGGTTTCGGCACCCTCAGGAGACCCATCAATCCCGGAGGGCTTAGCCCGATCAACTCCGAACTTGGTAGCCAGGAAAATGCTATCGCGCTTTCCTGTACGCTTGAACCTGACCAAACGTTATATACGAAGTAAATCGTAATGGAAAGAGCAAAACCCTACCATTTTCCGATGAGTTCTTCGCTATCACCGTATACGTTTGCTGTATCCCAGAAGGTGCAACCGTGTTCGAGGGCGGCGTCTAAGACCTGCGGAATGGTTAAAGGCAACATCCGCTGCCGGCCGTAGAGATGGGCCAGGAATGTTAGGCTCACCTTCAAGCGCTCTTCGTCTGGCTCAGTCGGACCATAGTACGCTGATAAACCCATTGCGCCGAAACCGATGGCAGAGACGTCAGCGTCGCCGATTTTGCGTGTTGGACAAGACGGAAAGGACATGTCAAATTTTCGGTACAAGGCAGGTTAAGCAACACTCGACTTTAGGACAGTCTGGAGGAATAAAGGACGAGACGATGAGATAGATAGCTGATCTTCATTTATACTTACCACTGGCGACGCCTATGAATAAGAGAACAGTTGATGACGTCTTGCGAAACTGATACGGTGGACCCGCTCAGTCGTGCAACATGCAGAATTACGCGTTAGTCTCGGTTTATCTGTAAGCATTCTACGGCAAACCCCTACGTGTCTCTTCGGCATATGTGTAATGTCTGTGGGGACCGTGGTCCTCATTGATCATGACTCGACCGGTGTTGTAATGACAACAATGAAACACTAACTATATCATGCTACGTTTCGGTTCAAGCTAGGTCAAAGCACAGAGATCATATCTGCAACTGAGTCCACTCTGACTCACCTGTCTAGTATCTGTTACGAAGACGACCAAGGCCGTAAATGTCCTACGTTGAGAGTGAGTAAGCAAGCAGACGTAAGTCAAGGTAGCTCTCTCTGGGCGGTTGAGTCGGCAACAGGGACATACCTTGGACCCGTAAAAGTGGAGGACATACTTACATTGTCACCAAACAGCAAATGCCGGGCGTCACCGAAACTCATGCCGGATTTTGTTCGGCGCAATCTCCCGCGCTGCGAACCCCGTTTCCTCTTCACAATTCTTCACCTGCTATTGAAGTCCGCTGCGCGATAACGCTTTCAAAGGGAAACATCCGCAGCATCGCGGGTCATGCCTACCGCAACCATCAAATCCAACGGACCATCCTTATCATCATGCAGCCTTCTGTCCACCGTTATAGTTTACTGTGACATACCGTGGTGCATGGCACTTTCCCTGCGTACTTCCGGTGGATGGATCAGTGCACGTTCAGAGTCACACCATTAGATGACAACCTACCCATGATAGATAGCCAGTCCATGGGAGACATATTTCCCTTACCACGGACAAGTTGGGACGACAACCGCATCACAACCAAAAGAAAAGCCATATAGTAAGCAGGGCTCAGGCGGTAAACCGCACCCGGGCAGAACTTACTGCACTTCTGCACAATTCTCCGGTTCCCAGAAACCTTTACCAAGCGAGATAAGATTTGTACAGGAGCGGGAACCAATAAAGCCTCGAAGAGGTTAGTTGCAGCTTAGCTGAAATCAAATCACACCGGATTTGTAAATGTGCAATGCTACCACAACATTCAATTCAGACGCTTTCTCTGCCTTCGTTCTTACGATAACTAACCATGTCATATCATTGGATAACAGACCTGCGGCCGCTCATCGACACTCATTTCAACTCCGGTGTAGTTGCGTACAGTGCCTTCATGTCTGCGGGCGGGTACCGGTCGCCAACTATCCAGTCAGCTTTCTCGACGAATTTACGAATCTCCAGAACCTCTTCCGGACTGAGGTGCACATGAACGCTGTCCAAGTTCTCCTTCAAGTACTACAACGGGTACAAAGTGATCGCTGAGTTCTACGGGTCTGAATGAGTAATGATAGAACACTACCTTGATCTTTTTTGTCCCCGGAATAGGGATGATGTCGTCACCTTGAGCAAGAAGCCATGCGAGAGCTACCTGTGCTGCCGTAGCGTTGTGACGCTGACCGATTTCCTTCATCTTGTCTGCTAACTTCAAGATATTTGGGAAGTTTTCCCTCGAATACCTACGATACCGCGAGTGTCATCGCCACGGAGACGCAAATCCCTGAAAACAATCCTTTACCTAGGAATGTGTCGCCTATAATCATCTTCAGCGAAGTCATCGGGGGATTTCTAGTTGTCATTCAGCATCCTCGCTCATGTCTAATTAAAATAGCCCACGTATTGCCCTGTAAGCAACCCTCTTCCGATAGGGGAATACGCAACAATTGCAATACCAAGTTCACGCGCGGTCTGTAAGAGACCTATCTTGGGGTCCTCGATGTCCAAGGTAAATGGCGAGTACTCCACTTGGAGGGCTGCAATCGGATATACAGCATGCGCCCGACGGAGGGTGTCCGCGCTACACTCGGAGATACCGAGATATCTCACCTTCCCAGCCCTAGGGTGAGGGAAAGGTTATTTCTGTAGGTAGAGACTGGGTTATTCCAACTTACTTGACAAATTCTGCCATAGCTCCGATTGTTAACTACGCCCGGGACAAGTTAATAACCCATCGTAACCAGCACTTATATGCGCACCTCAATTGGTACCTTGGGATCGGGTCTACGAGTAAAAGGATTGGTAAGCCACCCTTCCATCGTCACGGAGGACCACTGACCGATGCAAGTAGTACAAATCGATCGTTTCAATGCCGAGCCGACCCAGTGACCTCTTCAGACAAGTTTTAGCATTCTCCGGCGATCCATCGACGCCAAACGGCTTGCTACGATCAATCCCAAATTTAGTGGCAAGGAAGATGCTACCTCGCTTGCCGGTTTGCTTGAACCTGACCGAGTGTTACATGCAAGCGAAGTCGTCGCGGAAGGATATGAGAGTACCATTTTCCGATGAGTTCCTCGCTATCACCGTATATGTTCGCTGTGTCCCAGAAGGTGCAGCCGTAGTTGAATGCCGCATCTAGGACCTGCGCAATAGTCAAATAACGTTTTCGCCGATAAGAGCAGATGGTCAAGGGGCATGAGACTCACCTTAAAGCGTTCTTCGTCTGGCTCAGTCGGCCCATAGAACGCAGACATGCCCATGGCACCGAAACCGATGGCAGAGACGTTGTCACCACCGATTTTGCGTGTTGGATAAGATGAATGAGACATGTCGACGTTTCTGTATCAGGTCAAGCAACGCGTCGACTACCAGGGCAGTGCTCAAGAGAAAGAAAGAACGATGCAACAGAAAAAAAAGTTGGGGCATATCTACCGTGAACGGTGTGCATTACTAAGGATGACGTTGCCCAGCTTGAAATTGGCAAACCTGTTCGGTCATGCGAGATGCAGAAAATAGGACACGCGGGAAACTGCTCGACGGACACGCATGGTTACACGTGAAAAAGTATGTGTATTTGCTTGAAGGTCTGTTTATCTGTGAACCGGGTAGAATACACGTTCCCAAATCCCACAAAGGAGGGGGCCCCCTGTGGGTCCAGACCTACAAGAGATAAGTGGGCGTACTTCATGAATCCTCCGGAGACGACCCGAATACCTTCCACAGAAGCACCGTCATTACCGTGTGCAATCAAGGATAGACTGCGCACCTACACATACGCCGGTCGTCGGCAGAGACAACAGACTTCTCGAAGCCCTACAACATCTAGACTGTGTTCCAGCTCGAGGCTCCTCAGAGGCTACGAGTGCAACTGGAAAACCTCGAAGTATGCGGTATACTCGTCGGGTGTCATCGACTCTTGGTCCTCCTCAGTGACTTGAGAAAACGGCTTCGGTACACCGTTTACTAGGGTTTGGTTAATTCTAAAACCCCGAGTACCCACAAGATACCGCCGACACATACCAAAGACGAGAGGATCACGCTCAGTGTTACTCATGCTGAAAGTCTCCTGCTCCACGGTAATATGTTCTTGTACCTTCGCTAGCTTCGTCGCAGGAATGCCTTCATCCTCGACAGAACGCGACCGCTTGCGAAACTCATTTAGCAAGTCTAGTTGTCGAATGGTAGGTTTGATGTCCTCTTCCCCTCCAAGCTCCTCATTCGCAAATGCAGGCGGAGTGGCTTGAGCAGATGCTGCATTCGACGCTGCCAACGAAGCGTAGTATTGCTCGTAATCTGCCCAACTTCCGAGTCTAACTATCGCCACATCAGTTGGACGGAAACTCACAATCGAATTCGACGTCGACGACCGGTTTTACATCTTCAACCGCCGCCGGAGATGCCTGTGGGGCTCTGGGCGGCCCAATGGTTCCTAGACCCTTTAGCGTGTCGTCAGTGGATATGTCAACAGCGTTTCCACTCGTATTCGTAGAACGAGCGGTCTCCTGTACTCCGAGCGCGGTAAGGTCGCCAGTAATGGTACTCTTCAGGTGCCACGAGGGCATGATATTTTGCTGCCGCTTAGCCGCGGCCTCCGCGTCCCGTTCTTGCTGTCTCGTTGCTTCATCCTTGTCCAGCGACATAATGATGCCAACTCCTTCGTCTTGCTTCGGCCCGGACGAGGACCCAGCAATCTTAAGTCCGAGATGTTGGCCAATCTTCTGTTTATCGGTATCCACAGTATTATTCTTAATCCACGCAGGCACATCCAGTCTAGAAGACGCGTGAGCCTGCCTGCATGAAGGAGTGCCAAACGTACGCGGGAATGACCATGGACTCGGTCTTGCGTAAACCTTCGATTATAAACCTCATTTGTTGGTTGAAACGTTGCATCCTATCCTGGCTCCCCTTGACACTCTCAGCATTCTCGTTATCCACAACTTCGGCGCCGCATATCTCGCAAACGAAAACACCGAGACTGAAGTTCATGAGTTTGTCCACTTCTAGGGGCGTATAGGACTTTCCGCATCGAGGACAGAGATAACCCTTGTTGTCGAGCTCCTATAGCCAGAAAATAATGTGGACTTGTCGAGGATGATCAAAGGGTTCGCAACTGACGTTTCGCAGGCCCGAATCGATTATCCTTCGCATCTCCGCGATGCGCCACTTGACTACGTCACAGAAATGCTTGTAGTCTATGTAATAATATTGCCTGCCCACTGATCTTTGAGCACCTTCTTTGAGTTCGTTTTGGCGATACCTAACATTCAATCCATACCGAAGCGCATCAGAGACATTGTAGACTCACACATGTATGAGGCGATCGTTTCCGAGTACCGCCATTAGTTTGTTAAGCTCTTTTGCTTGAAGACCCATTCGACTAGCCAGGTCATCGTCCTTAAGGCTGGAGGTATGCAATATCAGCCCGTAAGGGCTTGTCAACACGCAGGAGACACTCACACCGGATGACGAGCCAGTTGGTCCAAAATTATTACATACTTGGGTTCATAGAACGCCCGGGCGACGTGTTGAACGAGTAGACGGAGGATGTCTCGTTCTTCCTTGGTCGCCATCCAAGAGAAGACTGGAATGTGTTTGATTACTAAGCAAAGACGGATGATATACGCTTTTTTAGGGGCGTCACCGAGCGATTTTTGAGCAAACCACTGAAAATGTCACATAGATACGGCTACTGCGCTGTGCTACACGGCCCAAGGTGTAAGGTGGGATGGCGGTGTATTCATAGATTTCGAATCAGACGTGGTAGATATAAAAAAATGTCATCGAAAAACCCATAATGGCGTGTACATAGCAAAAGGCCATACATCGTAGAGCGGCGTTTTCCGTACATAACTGTACTTTTCACCGGTTGGACTTGGCGACACGCTCAAGTTCATCCTTTTTCTGAAGAAGGGGAAGAGGCGTCAATAGGGAAACATGTGTGAGGGTAGCCAATCTACCTTGATAGCGTACGAGTTCGAAGAACCCTTTGCAGCATTAATGAGTTCATCAGCAAGGCACTCCGCAATAGATTTCACGTTGCGGAAAGCAGATTCGCGAGTCTAGACACACGAAAAAACAAGATTGAAGCCTCTGGACTAAACGGTAAGGACTCGACATACACCGATGGTAAGAAGAGCAACGGCCTGGTTCACTCTTCGCAGGGGTGACACATCAACGGCTTGACGACGAACGGTACCTTGTGAACCAATACGGGTAGAATCTTCCCGAGGACCAGTGTTTACGATAGCGTCGACAAGGACCTTTTGCGGCACAAACACGGTTCATCAATATGGCGCTTGCCTGGCGAAATAGGAAACACACCTGAATAGGGTTCTGGTCCGTAAGAAGGTGGATGATCTCAAAAGCGTGTGCGACGATGCGAACGGCCATGAGCTTCTTTCCGTTATTCCGACCCTTCATCATCAAGCTGAACCACATCCAAGCATTGAGGGGCCCTGTCCTTAACAACCTAGGCACTTGCAACATACCTGTCGACGAGACGCTCGACGATTGGCATCTGGGCTTTCTTGAATTGCTTCTTGGCGTACCGACCCGCTGTGTGCGGGAGGTAAACAGCATGTCGGACCTGGATGTAGTCCGTCAAAGATATATCCTTGACCTCGACACTGCAATCCAATTTGTCAGTACACCACAGTCCTTCTCATGGTGAGCACATGATGAAAAGAGACATCATCAAACGGAGTGCAAAGAGAACATGAGACATACTCCTGGGTGTCCCACTTGCCGAATAACTTGATCTCTTGACCAAGTCTCGAAACGTCTTTGGGGAGAGTCTGAACCTCGGCGGCCATGGTTTGTCGTTGTCCTAATCTTGCGCAAGGCCGGAACGATCCTTGGACGGAGGGTGCTTGTATTTGTGGCTGTTATTCTATCGCTGCCTAGGTTGCCACCGTGCAGTTAAGGTTTCACTCCAGCACGGAAGTAGCCGAGAACTACTATATAGGTCTTCGGCTACCTCCGGGTCACGGTAAAGATGACCGATGCTTGCCTAATTGAGAGTTTCTCCTTATCTCTTAACCTCGTTGACTGGTCTGTTAATACTGCGCCTGCACAGCATCTTTGGTCGACTATCGATATTCGAAGCTCCGATTCAAGGTGGGGTCTGTAGGCGTGCCCACAGGTGGACCCCCTGTTTCCTTGTGGTCACATCAACCAGGGAGTTCATCGAGTTTTCCAACTCATGTGCATAATAACGTAGGTCGCTGTTGCTACGTGGTACCTTGTGGCGTGCTTGTGAACCAGGGGGTTGTGGCGACGACGGATTTCCTTGGTAGTCTTGTGAGGCCTGGGAATGTGTAAGCGTGATGCGTACCGTCGCGAAGTCTATGCCTGTAACCTCATTGCCGAAACACCGAAAGCGAGATGCCACCAACCTCTTTGAACCGGGTCCGCCATGAATTCGATTGGCAGACTCCAGGCCGTGGAAAATTCCCTGGTGAATGGAACTATGTAATGGCACTTTCCTCGACAGGTACTTACCGGTTCTAACCCTTGGCGCTTGTCTCGTAGGTCACCTCTTTATTCCAAAAGCTACTGAGATTTGCGCGTAAGCACTGGTTATTGGGCGTTCTTTTTAACTTGTTCTCGTCCCTTCGTCGCCGACTACTCAGGGCTGTTGCAAGAGATGGCCCCCGGAGAGACGAGATCCCTCCAAAGCAGCATCGTTCAGCAGGGCCATTTCCGTTGCTTGAGTGTACTGCCCGTACCCAGCTTGTTTCTGCGTCTCGTGTTCCTACAAACAATGTAGTGTCTGGGGATGGGTTACCTTTACCTACGGACACGCCCTACCGGGAAAACCCGCACACCAGATCCCTGCACTTGTCAGCACAAGACGGGGAGTCGGCACTGGCGCGGGCGGACCAACACAATGGCTTCCGAGACGATGAAACTGGTAGAGGCCTTCTAGACAATCCGCATGAAGCCCTCCACCCAGGAGGAATCAGTGCCTTTGAAGGATCTCTGCATGACCCTCCGGACTTGGGCCCCGGCTTTAAGGACGAAGATGCATCCGGGGGCCTACCACGGACACCCTCCGTTGACCTGCCTGTACCCAACTCTGGTTCACCTCCCGAACATCCCGACTACTCCGCGTCAGCCCAAGGTGTTAACCATGGTCTACCTGGCACACCGTACGTGCTCGACCCGTTGACGCATCGTGGATCTCAAATGCTTGTGTCACCCAAGAGTGAGAGATCCAATAGAAGTGCCAAGTCCATCAGAAGCCTAGCATCTGTAGGGCGTGCATCGTATCGTCCGCATACAGGACCTGAGCCTCGCACTCGGTCACATAGCATTCGCAGTTCCCGTTCTGCCGCTCATTCTACCGCCGCCCCGGGACCCCACAGAGCACTGGAGACCGAGGCAACGTTAGTTCCACCCGGTGCTCAACTTACAAGCTACACCACCCATGCCGTTCCTGTAGAACCGTGTGGTACTGTTGAAGACGAACACCCACGGTTCGCCCAAATAACGAGTGCGGACGTAAGACGGTACCAGCGTAATGATTTCAAGTGAGTATCTCAACCTACGTACCCACCCGGTATTTTTTTTTCTTGGAACGTCTGACATGCTGGTTACCAGGTCTGACGCTGTGAGTGACCACGAGATAAGTGCCATGCAGTACAAGTACCCACTCTATGGGTGAGTTTGGATGTTGTCATACATGCATTATCTAACAATGTCGATACCCGAACTTTGTTGGAACAGTGGTGACCTCCCCGATGGGTGGAAGGCCCATAGGCATCCCGAAGGGGCTCTTTTCTACTTGCTTGATCGGACTGTAAGTGGAATGTCTCACGTGAGACGGAGTGAAATCAACAGATTACTCATACTCATGAGCACCAGGGACAGCCAACGTTCACTGAGGTTAATGTGAATGATGGGGACATTCGTAGGGACGTGGAATATTTTAGCACTATCCTTTGGGGCGAACTAAGCCACGAGAAGGAGGAGAGAGAGCTCGAAGACCTCAAACTCGAAGAAGTGCAATTGGTAGTAGAGCCCCGTTCCGACGAGAATGGCGTTCTGTGCTGTTACTACTTCGTGGACTGCGCAAACCGGTCTCTGTTTTGGCTGGATGAATGGGATGCACATGACGTCTTTTCCCCCTGCAAGGGTGTTGATACGCTCTCCCATAAAGGTGAGTCACCCTTTCTGCTATCCGTACATCGCACCACATATCGCCTTTTGTGGTGTCAGGACTCGCAGTTGAAGCTCACTACTGGTAAATCGAAATGGTAATCTGTATTTGAAGTACTCAACAAACCACCGTTTAATCGACGTTTTTCTCCCAGATCTATCGCACGAATTGATCAGTGCAGAGTATTTACAGGGGGCACTGGGATCTATACCCCACACGATGCAAGGTTACTGAGCAGTTGAAGCAGGAGGCAGAAGCTATGATTTTGCATGCTATCTGTGGTAAGTGGATCTGCTGAAAACTACTCTCAGTTGCGTGCTCAGTCACCCAGACCATCTCACTTCCAACGTATCACCGGCCCCTCTTAATGCGGGAGAACTGAGAGGTTTTCTTGATTTACTCGATCATGTGAAGCGTATGTGAAGTAGTTTTGCACTCTTTTGTGCTTAGCCCTGATTGCATAGTTACAGCTGACCGACTACGCAATCGAGGACATGATGCAGTGGTTTTCGGTAATTCATGTCTTATCCATTGCAGTCGACGGTAACCGCTACTCCTCCTAGGTCGCATCATGAAAATATTCTGTGAGAAATGTACTCATGGCAGATCATCCAGCTGATTGATTTATAGACCTCAACTACTACCTGAACTTTCATGGTGAGCCATGCGCTCGACTCAATTTCGACCAGAGTGTACATGGTTGGAAGTACCGTCCTTCGAGAATAATGACCATCTGTACCCCACTACTGTTCTTTTCGCCGATGACCAGCATTGGGAACCTTAACTCAATATTCGTGGATGGCATTGTCAGCAAGGAAAAGTGGAATGCATTTATAAATCGGATGAACACATATTTGACAAATACTAATCTTCTGGTACGTCTTCTGTATCATCTCCCTCCTCGACCGCATCTTATATCATCGACCAATGATGATAACAGGCAACAGTGCTGTTGAATGCGAACGTTGGGTTTTTGTCCGTCCACACAGTGGATGACGGTAATGGGACTAGCTTGAGGCAGATCTCCAGCTACCTGTCCCTCATGGCTAGCTTTTCCAGTATCCTAGTCGGCTTAATCTTGGTCCGTCACAATCGTACGGAAAGTCAGAACTTTGTATTCGCTGCCGTAAGCTCAACGTTCAACTATGGCGATCTTGTATTGATGACTGACGATGGGGGATAGGCCAAGTTCTTGGCCTCACTGTGGCATCCGAAGCATGGGCTGGAAGTGTTGGCCATTCTATACGGCTTGCCACACGGATTCTTGCTTTGGGGGTAAGGCCTTGATATCTTGGATTTTTCTTCAACTGACCTATGACATCCTCTACTCGGTAACTAAAATTCGATACTCCGATCTCAATCACACAACCACCTCGCTATGTCCCAGCATGTTACTCTTCCTTATCGCCCTCTCTGCTGAATGGTGGAACCCAGGTGATCTCTTGTCCCGAGTGATTATTGGCATGGCGATGTTTGTCACATCTTTACTCATGGGGTGGTGTATGTGGACCGCCCGAAATAGAGTGGAATATTGGTGGTTCCAAGTTGATCCAAATCAGCCCCGCTCTAACAATAACCATGAAGGAGGTCGTGACGCGCAGAGAGGTCGGGGGCGCAGACCAAGGTGGATGAGGACCGCCGTTGAAGGGATCCTGCGCTTATGAGTATAAGCCGTCAGTTTCGATCCGAACTCTTTCCTTTTCACCTTTCTTAGCGGGTTGTAATACCCCGAGGTATGCATTCATACCACATACATGTACATTGTACCTTTTACACCTGATCCACGTCGAGTCAACTTTCTGGGACGTTGAGAATTCGAATGTCCCTGATTTTCATGCATACCTCAACCGATACAATCAAGCACCTTGCATACAGGATTCCAACGTCTGCATAAACTACTTGACCTGTGCCCAGTGAGCGGGAGAAGACTAAAAAAAGCGAAGATGATTTCGCTTACCCATGTTCGACAGACAGACACTTGAAGACTACACCGGATGCGGACTAATGCGGTCTTCGATCCCAAGCATCTTGCAGAATGCAACGGTTTGTGGATTGGTATAAGGCGTTGCTATAGAATTTGAGCGTTCAAGTACGTGGGAAAATAACGTAGTGAGTGCAAGGTCGGATGAAAACAAGTCGAATGAGAATGGTATAAAACAAGAAATGGTGAGAGCGCAACGAAAACTTACGCTGCCCTCCTCCCCTCCCTTGTCCTTCTGAGCCAGGCCCGGGGGCTGTGCGCACAAATGCTTGATGTTCGCTTATCGCCAGTCCACGTGTTGTTCCCGAGACTTCTCCCGTACCCTCTTCGGTCCCCGTGTGCTTCTGCACTAGGTTCTTCCGGACCCAGTCCACCTCCTGCGTTACCCTCGACTTAGCAGTCTCCTCGTCCGGAAACGACGCCTGGTGTTGCGACCTCGAGAAATACTCATCGAAGGCACGGGTTATGGCAAGCCACTCCGGGTCATACATTAATCTCGGTGAAGGGTTTTCTGCATGCGAAGATGTGGAGAGAGGGCTGGAGGCGGTCTCAGAGGAATGGGAGGGGAAATCGAGAGGTGTAGGTATATCTAGCACCTGTGTGTGATGGTCAAGTTAGCATTGCAACAGGACGAGAGTACAGAAGACAGACCTCCAAGAAGTCCCTCCGGGGAAGGCACTTATCTAATGCAAGGAATCGCGTTTCGGACCTGTTTATCTGTTGCGTGGGGATAGGTGCTGGCGAGGTAGGTGCAACGTCGGAGAAATCTGTTCCACTATGCACGGCTGATTCGCTTGGATTGGGGACCGTATCCTGCGCGACTACCGTTGAAGGGTTCTCATCATCAAAGTCTATCTCAATCTCATCTGGATTCGCCTCCTTCTGGGTAGCTTCCCATAATCTAGTCCTACTCTCATGTCGAAAGACGCCCTCGAATTTGACATGTAAGTGTGCGGCAAACCACCACTCAGGCCTTAGCGTCATCAGTAAACCCATGAGTGGCGGTGAGCCCAACCTCCCACTTTCGATGTCACCTCTGAAGAAGGGTTTACGGCGAAGAAGGCCGCGCAAGTCGCCGTGTTGTTCAATTGCGCAGGGCCAGTCATGAGAAAGAAAGACGTCGGGCGACGACAACTATCAAGACATGAATTCGTCAGAACTGGATACCACAGTGCGAAGGGAACTGAAAACGAAGAATGGTATAACATACCAGGGATAACCGACGGATGTTATACTCTCTGATGTGATATATACTCCTCATAGAGCTGTGATCATATGGCATGCGTTCGTGATGCCCTACCATTAAATGCGTCAGCAGAGGACATAGAAACAGCCACTGAAAAGCAGAAAATAAAAGGAACGCGTGTCTGCGGAATCTACACGACTGTGGCACTCGATGTATAATGTGGCTACAGGTAGTGTGAATGATTAAAATATGAAATCAAGCATACCTAGTCTAAAATCGTGACTTTTGTATATCCCCGAGGCGCCTGCGATGCGAAGGCCATCTACCTGGACACAGCCTGCATGACCCAGAAAGTAGATGTTGGGAGCGAGCCATCCGCCGTGGTATCTATGCAGAGGTATCGTTTTTTTATTCGTGGCCGTCAAATACGCGTCATGTCAGGAATGAATGCTAGGCCCCCAGCAAGAGAATCAATAATAGTAGAAATGAGAACTTACAGTTCCCAGAAGTAATTCGAGGCTTCATGATTACCCCCGATGACAATGGTCAATACTGGAGCCGTTTTCTCGCCGGTATAATATCTGCACGAAACAGGTACCGATTCAACGCCATGATCCTTGTCAGGGCCTATCAAAGCAACTATGCCTACCTCCAAAAATCCCCCAGCTGTCTATACTTCTGTGGAACTGCCATGCACAACAGATCGGATTGATTGCGAACGGCTTGAAAGTCCCCACACATGAGGAGGAGGCCGACTTTGTAATTGTGACGCGTTTCGAGGCTGCGGATGTGAGTGTAGACTGCATCGAGTGCGCCATGGCAGCAACCCTGGACGGCGATCTGTTCGTGACATGTGAGCCTAGTGCGAGAGCAATTGAACTCTGGGAATGCCTTACCTTCATGGTGAACGTCCTCCACTGCGATCTGGGGTGGCTGTGCAACCATTACCCAACTCCAGTGAGCGACTCGAGTGACGTCATGGTTGCCGCGGCCTTGCTCTCCGTGAAACAGACAGCCAATAGTTCTAACCACACACAACATGAGCGGTTCTATGAACAGTCCTTACAGCAGGGCTTTAGTACGTTGTATAGTCCCACATCCCTCGTCAAGCCGGCAAAGAGCTTAGGGTTCATGCGCACAGGCTTTGGTATGCATCGGTGGGGTCGCCCTGGCCGTAGGCTCTGTGTATTTTGCTGCGGATGACGGCAAAAAGGAAGAAGGCCCGGACTCACTCTACCGTAAGCTCCGCTGCTGTAAATTCTTAGATTACTTACGATTCCTCATACAAGGCGAAAAACCCCATCCAGGCCAGGATGACGCAAAGTACCACTCATCGGACGTGGTCGAGAAGCTACAGGCACCACCGATGGCGAAGAAATGATACATCGGTTTGGCCGACTCAATTTCGATGGCATGAATTCTGTATATTTGGTCTCGTGGTGCTCGTGTCCGTACATTAACTAGCAAAGGGAATAATTGGTGTGTTTAAAGGGGTCACGGTAGCCTGTGCTGTGCCACCTTTCAACTAAGTTGCCTTCCTTACCATGGAAACATATCCTAGTGTACCCTGCCACCATACAACCATTGCGAGTCCAAGCAAACCGTGCACTGTGCCCCACACAACCTCGGGAGTGACCTTGAACCTACAACTCGCTGGTGAGCACGTGTATTGCCATCCCAGAGACCTGAAAGCTGGAAAAAGGTGAGGGCGACGCACGACTCAAATAGTGGACCAAAGCTATGCGGTATGAACCGGGGGGCCTGGAATAAGACCGTAGATGCGACGCTGTGGTAGATGCAAAGGCCGATAGCCAAGGCGCGTTTCCCCGGAAGAAACTCTGGTTTTTGTTATTAAGTGTCCCGCCAAAGAAGGATGCGGCCAGGGGCGCACCAGGAAGGGGGTGTACTAGGAAAGTCGTCACGCATGTCGCGGCGGTAAATGCAGTGTATAGCTGCGTACTGCATCGTTAGCACAACGCGGACGCTATGAATCGAGGGGACTGACCTTGAGCAAAACCAGCGTTGTGTTGGTCATCTGCAAGAATGGGAGCGAGATGGAGGACCAGAATGCTGAGATCGCCAAGGGGGCTTCGAGAGCGATGTGGAGGAGAAACACAACGGATCTGTCGTGCCGAGCGTGCACAGACCTGGACTGTCAGTGCCAACACACGGTAGCAGAGAGCACCCACAGGGGACTACGAGCAGACATTTTCGACCTATCGAGCAGTTAGGAAGAAGACGTGTGGTGTGAAATCCGCTGTCAGCACCGATGACGAAGCCGTTCAGTGTCTACGCATGTATCGCCTGCGAAGGCCAACGTTCGCCAGCTTCACGCATTCTGTTCATTCATTTGGAGTCTCTAACAGTGTCTTGTGCGAGACAGCTAGCGTTTGAACGAGTTACATGTATGTACAGCAAGTACACAGTCCCGCCCAACATTTCGATGCCCAGAAAGTGACCAGGTAAACTGTAGTGATCAAAGGGACGGCAATTACATCAAACGATAAAAGTGCGGGGACCGGGATGCACTGGTACATGACATTAATGGCCATGGCAGAGTGTGGAGTCAAGATCAACGTCGACTCGCCCCCCGAGGCACAAAGTAGAGCAAGATCAGCGAGCTCCGCCGTGGACAAGCCCCATCTTTGAAGCCTCAGGGTAGAGGACATGCGGAAACAGCATAGTGTGGGTGCCAGGCATGCGCTGTACAATAGACACTGCAAATGAAACAAATGATAACAACCCCCGCGATACCCAGAAAGTTGGAACGGCCAAGCACACGAGAGGTCATCGGTTGAGGTTGCTGTTCCCATTCACCTTTACAGATGCTGCAACTGCCCTATACTCCTCCATCTCGTTATCCAGCTGAGCGACAGACTTCTGCACACGTTTTGGACCTTTTTTCTTGCGACGTCGTGGTACTAGCGCGGCGGTTGGAGGGCGTGAAGCCACACGGGCAGTTAGCGGCTTGGGTGGACTGTTGGCATAGGGCTCAGCTTGGCCTTCTGGGCATCGGCAGGACCTACGCTTTCACTTGCATATTGTTTGACGTGAGTTTAGGTGTTGGAGTTGCGAAAATTGCAGTGCCGGGGGTAGTAATAGGAGGAACGAGGCCGAGCCGCTGCAGGAGAGATGGTGGGCTTGGGGCCGCAGGTTTTGGTATAACCTCATCTGAGTCGACGATAACCTCGATTTTTATTTGTCGTCCTAGCCATAGCGTGTCAGATTGGGCAAGAGTCTACAGGCTCTGCCGGGCTTACTTCCATCTACAAATTTTCCATCATACTTGGCTCGAGCAGCCGCAGCGTCTCCAGGACGTTGGAAGGAAATGACAGCCATCCCTTTTGATCGGCCTTGGGAGTTGTACACCAGAAAGACCTCTCTAAGTGGCCCAACGGTTTTCCTGAACAATTCCTAAGAAGAAAGTGTTCCAAAGCGCATTTCCTGGACATAAGACCGCACACACACACACCTCGACCTCTGTCTCAGAGACATCTAGTGGGAGACGACTCAGGAGGATTTTGCTACCTGGTTCGACGTCTGGTTTCTGGTCGCGCCATGCGGGTTGTATCTGGCCTGCAGGAGAGCCCAGCAGGCTGCGTTTCTGGCTGTGGTACGCGTTTATGCGAGTCGCTCTGCTGTGGTTGTACATTACAGGAGGCCGTCGAACGCCGCCTTTTGAATAAATCACACAGGCAGACTCACCGGCACCAGCGCCGGTAGATCCGGACTCGGCCGGACCGGCCACGTGACTCGAGCTGTGATTGACTCCAGGCACCGACCAGGCCATATCTAATATCACGCTGCCAAACTTCACCGCCTATTGAGCAGCAGTCCTTTTTTTTTCTTCTCTTTCTTACTGCTTTCTTTACTTCTCTTTTTTTTTAAATGCGTATCTCTCGCTAATGGAACCGATTCGACAGCAGGAAAACTCGCAGAAGGATCTGCTTGCCTCGTTGTTTCCTGAGCTCAATGGGGACTCTCATCGTCCTGCACTGGATGCCCACCTCAGCAACGGGCTGATACAAGGACAGCGCACCCCCAACCTCCAAGTGTCGAGTAGTGTACCCTTCAACCCTCCAATGGACCTTCTCGCCATGAGCAACCTCATGTCTGTGCACAGTATGGATCCCAACCATCAGAACCTACCCTCTACGTCGACTTTCACACCCCAATTACTTCTCGAGCAACAGTACAAACTCACCCAGCTACATCAATTGCAACAGCTCCAGAGCCAGATACAGAACCAGATATTCCAGCAGCAAGTAAGTAACTCTCCCCCTAATACTCCCGCGATACCCCTCTCCCTCCGCATGGGTCATACTCAACCGTCGCCCGTTTCCCCAGCTTGCGCTTATCAGCGGACAGACGACGCTTGCTACTCACGATGCCAACGCAGAAGTTCAGCGTGAACAAGTCCCATCGGCTGCATATAACGGCCTTCCCACTCCTCGTAAATACTCTACTCTATTTTTGTTTGTTTCTGGCTTCTCAGAGATGACATGTGGCAGTATCATCCACCGAGCTTCGTCCTCTTCCTGATTCCGATTTCCTTAACCGTCTGAATACGTCGTATACCAATTCTCAGCAAGACATGTACGATTCTCAGACGCTGGACAATATGCCTTTGCCTTCCCCACAGGAACCTGTAGGAACGAGTCACTACATGAGGCACCCAGGATCCGCATCCGCTCCTGCAAATATAGTTTTCCGCACGAGCCCTCCATTTCCCCTTCCATCTCCCTCCGACCTTGACATTGATGTTTCCCCGCTTACCAGTCCATGGTTGGCAGCCTCTCAGCAGCAACCCGTCAGACCCACGGCTAAGCGTGCCGCCTCTCCGAGTGCCGAAGATTATGCTCAAACGAGCAGGAAACGTCTAACCCCTGCATCCACTGCCACGAAAAAGGCAGCTCGGAATGCCAAGTCGGCAACGTCAACCCCACTTTTACGCTCCGTCAGGGGAAGACGGAACAGCACTATTGCAGAAAATGACTCCCCTTCACCCGTTGACCTATCGATGCCGCCCCCTGCACCACCAGGCACGAATTCTTCACCCCCCTTGCCAACCCCTGTAGGTAGTTCGACCGTGCCCTCGCAGGAGGATACCCGCATCACACCAGTTACACCAGCAAGCATCATGAACCTGGGTCGATTGGGTATCAGTAGCAGCCTTGCACCTGCCTCGCAAGCTTCCCGCAGTGTCAGATCCGACAAGGGCAAGGAGCTCGCCAAACCCAAGCCTCCCGTGGAAACAACCTCGGCCAAGGGCTCTCGCAGAGCTACACTACCATTAATTAGCCCTGGACCGAAACCCATCCTTCCAGGTGTGTCCCATGCCTCCGCGATCGTCGTTAATCTCTGATACCTTTAAGCCGGATCTCCAGCGACAGTCAGTCTCGGCTCGTCAACGGTGCCCCAACCGGTGCCGCAGACGCGCAAGTCGCATAAGGACGCAGAGCAAAAGCGGCGCGACTCTCTCAAGACGGCTTACGATGACCTGCGCACTCTCCTTCCGCCGATCCCCCTTCCTTCGGACGAAAATTTCCCGGACGAGCCGATCTTACCTGGCGCACTACCGCCTCGGGGCCCACCCAAGGCTGGTGGGGACGGTCCCAATAAGGGAGTGAGCAAGCTGCAGCTTCTGCGATGTGGGAATGACTACATAAGACGTCTCAAAGACCGAGTGGACAGGCGTGACAAAGAGATCGCGAACCTAAGGAAAGAGGTACTGAGGCTACGCATCTATGCTGGAGACGACGCGCTCGATGGCGGGGAAAGCATTGATTTGGATAAAGACTTGGATGCTGTCGAGGCGGGGAACAAGCCACTTGGGCAGTCCTTCTCCCTAGGTGAAGACGACGGGGATGATGGGGATGAGTGAAAGCTACAGATGAAAGAATGAAATATGAATGTATTTATTCTGCTTTCATCTTCTTTGCAGTGAATACTTAATATGTACGCTTCGGGCCTTAACATCGCACTGGTTGTACTACCATCCGGCAGGATTTCCGCTACTTGCATCCTTGTTGAATTTTATAACACGACGTGAACGAATTGGCGGGGTGCTGGTCCCCGATACCCGCATGGTTGACCACGTGATACTTCTAGCCATACCTGTGACAGGGGGGCATCTACAATAGCAGATACCTTCATACTTCACTAATGGCAGCCCCTCTGTATACCACCGCGTCTGGTCTCCTGTTTCATGCAGGTAAAATCCTGATCTTGACTGTGGGGCTTCCAGCACGAGGGAAGACTCACATATCTCGCGCACTCGAGCGATATCTGCGGTGGATGGGCGTGAAGACGCATGTCGTCTCTCTGGGCGATTATCGCCGTAAAACCCTCGGAGGCGCGCAGAAGCTTCCGCCAGATTACTTCAGTATAGGTGAGTTACGTTGCGGCCACGATGTGTGTAGATCTGATATCATTAAACTCCCTTTGCCTTGGTTTTCACTCAGGAGAAAAAAGTCCAGAAACACTGGCGCTTCGGAAGAAGGTTTCGGATGGATGTGAAAATATCATATGGGAGTTTTTCGAAGGGGGTGGCCAGGTCGTCATCTATGACGCGAACAACGGACTGCGCAAGAATCGTCAAGCCCTTGCTGAAAAGTTTGACAAGCTCGGGATCCATGTTATCATGCTAGGTATGTTTTCCAAGGATGGCCCGATGTTTTCATGGAGAGGCTGACCGCGGGGCACAGAATCGATCTGCGATAACAAAGAAATAATCGAGACTAATATCCGAAACGTCAAAATCTCATCCCCCGACGTGAGTATCGTCATCCGTTGTTTCACATTCGACATTTTCTGAACCCCAGGTAGTATCGTGGCTGGGATCAAGACCAGGCCGTTGAGGATTATTATGGTCGCATTCGTCTCCGGGAGCAAGCTTATGAAACTATCGAGGAAACTGAGTGGCCATATATCCGCATATTCAACGTAGGTTGCAACGCGACAACTAAGTAAATAAAAGTCAGCACTCTCACCGTCATCCAGGTGGGTGAAAAGATTATGGTGAACGTGCGTTTCTTTCACCAACTTCATATATTTTGTGAATTTCACTTCCTCCAGAAAATCCGTGGCTATCTACAAGTCAGTGCTTTCACTCTGGCATTTTCCTGGAATGATGACGATATGGTCTCAACAGTCACGCGTAGTTTTTTTCCTTATGAATATTCACAATCGTTTCCGGATGATATACTTTGCTCGTGTAAGGGCTCTAGTCTGGCCTTGTCGATGATTTTTGATCTTAATCCCGAACAGTCCGGTCAATCGTTGATCGAGCATTCGTATAAGGCAGACTCCGACCTCTCGCCTGCTGGATGGGAATATTCTGAAAGACTGAAAGAGTCTGTTCTTGAGAGGCGCGCTAAATCTCTTGAACAACGCGGCTACGATCCAAAGGAGCGCAGGCTTGTGGTGCGCAAGTTTGATCTCTGGCATGACTTGAGTGTCTGACCCAGGAGCAGATTTGGACGTCGACCCGGCGCCGTGCTCACCACACGGCATGGCCATTCCTCACATCTGCTGGGGAGTCGAGTCCTAGAGTCAAAGTGATCGAGAAGCCACAAATGTGCGAAATCAACCCAGGCGTATGGGATGGCCTCACTCCGGACCAAGCCCGTAAGTTTTACCCTGAAGAGTGGGCTAGATTCGTAAAGGATCCGTATGCATTCCGTGCACCACGAGCAGAAAGTTACCATGATTTGTCAGGTGAGTCCCTGCACAAGTCTTCATGTACGATGAGTCTGGAGCAGCATTGGTACAAGTGCGTTTGGAGCCGATCCTGATCGAACTGGAGCGAGAGAAGGAAGACCTATTGATTATTGGACATTCGTCCGTCATTCGCTGCCTTTTGGCCTACTTGATTGGTCTTCCCGCGTCGGAGATTCCTGCGATCGAGGTTGCTCGAGGGGATTTACTTGAGGTTGTGCCCACCTCCTATGGCGTACACAGCCAGGCGTTTCACTTCTGGGACGGACCCGGAAGACGCGTAGATGCAGCAGACGGGGAGGTAGAGCTTGGTCATCTCTCGAACAGGGACGAGAACAACTTTTATGAGAACTATGCGGAAGACACGAAGGGGAAAAAGATCACACCTTCCGACCTGGCCACCCATCGCAACGGTGTTGAACAGACGGTGGTAGCTGAAACGTGATTCTTGTTGTAAATTGTTAGTAGGAGCGTCGATCGATGCTGGACTTGACAAATTTCTCCACGTCTATGTAAATACCCCGACAATCTCCATTTACTTGCCATTTTGGGAAATATCGATTGGTTGCCGTCGTCGTCTGGCCTGGAGTGGCCGCGACATGTTCTGAAGTACTACATCCACGTCTTTCCCTTTGGTTGTAATGGCTTGGTATTCGCTGCCTACTCGCAGGGAACTATCGATAGTTCTCTTCTCACTCACAATTTTCGTCTTCTTCTATAATCTAGAGTCTTCGTTTCGGCAGTTACGAACTCTCCAGGACTGGGTGGCTCAAGGTGTCTCAAAACAATCTGGTGTTGCAGGGAGTGTAAACTGGGAAGAGGAATTATATGGAGACTGGACGCTGGAGGAACTACAAGTCGCAAAGAATGCTGAATCGCGGCATCAGGAATCTGCGAAGAACCGCACGTCGTTGTGGGGGTCCCGGGAACGGGCCTCGGCAAGTTTTCACCCAGAAATATATGGGACCGTAGGAGTAAACGATGGCTACATCCACTGGAACGAAGAGCTGCCGACGACTACGGTCATAAAGCACGTACCAGGCAAGTACGACGGCTGGTAATTGAATATGTGCTCATTCGCGCAGGCTCTACCATCCTGGACCATGTGTTTTTGTTCAACGGTACTGTTTACCTTGTGACTGACGATCCGTCTTTCCCTCCCGTCGGTGCCATTGCATCATCCACGGAGAAGCCCGCCGAAGTGCCACTATCTTCTGACTGGCAAGTGCTTTCCACAGAAAAAGGACGAGAAATACTGGGACAATATGGTGGATTGTAAGTTAGCACAACATTTTCCTCCAGGACAATCGGGCTGACAGTCGATCGTCGTAGAATTCACGGCGTAACTTGGCTATGTACCGATGTGCAACCGAGTCCGTTCCCTCCATGTATGCTTGCGTTGTACTGATGCAGCAACCAGGCAATTACACTCTGTTTTCCCTCTGGCGCACATACAGCTCCCTTAATACATCTCTCGATCCCACGGACCCGCTCATCCTCTCACCTCCTCGACGTATATTCTACCCGAATATACCCACTCTTATCGGGGCCAGACCTGAGATGAATGCGCCTGTCTTGCCGCGTCAGCGTTCTCCGAGCGGGTTTCATCCATACCTCCCTAAAGCAGCGTTCCCCACACTTGGATTGATGTTCCAGGAAGACTGGCAAGATTTCGCGTCCATGCAAGCGCCGTTCCTCTTGAGGCGGGTAGTCGTTTCGGATTCTGGAGCTGCACGACGTTACAAGGACGACGTTCCTCCATTCGCGCTGCCGCTTGCTCAGTTGTCTGCCTCGGAGTATTGGTGGGAGCCCATCCGCCGTAATTTGGCAGCTTTCCTCGGGGTCGAACTTGAGGTGAAGAAGAACTGGATAGGATCACAAAAGATGGTCATTACCTATCTATCCCGTCAAGATGATCCGAACGGCCCGAAGCTGAGGGAATCAGATCACGAAGCACTAGTCGATATGCTTGACAAGTTGGGTAAGAACTATGCGGTGAACGTGGTTCATGCCAGTGCACCGTGGAAAGAACGTATGACTGCTATTTTACGGTCGACGGTAAGAGTCATGCCCGTGTTCTATTATGTTTCCATATTTCGATCGCGTTTTCCTTTAGGTCGTCGTCAGTGCGCATGGAAACCACCTGGCGGACAGCGTGTTCATGACGCCTTCGGCGCGCTCGACGCTCCTGGAGTTATTTCCTCCCGGCAGAGTGACGCGTGATGCAGAGCTCTCCGTGAAATCCCTAGGCATTAGTTACGTGGCTTGGTGGCATGACAAGTGCGTATTTACCCTTGCTGGGATACACGTCTGTGACAGTTCACATGCAGGCCCTACAATGCGAAATCAGTTATTACCCGGCCTACGGGGTCAAATTCCAGCGAGATACCCGTCGATGTTACCGCCCTCGTGAAAGCAATCCGTAAAATTTGACAGATATCACTACTCAATGATACCTCCAGTGTGGTTGCTTTGTTACCCTTCCTATTTCTCTGTGACCTTCCCCCATCGATGGGCGGATTACTGCTCTCATTATAGACCTATTTTCTTTCTCGCAGACTACTTGAAGTGCTTTGTGCTATCTCGCATGTATACTTTCCCCACAATGTCTCACATCGCCGTAGGTGAAAGCCAATCGCAATCTGGTACAATCGCGCGATTGGGAGGTGCGACAAATCACTCTTAAAAGCGCATGGAATCCAGTCATCGTGTATGCGAGTAGTATGTAACATGATATAACAACGCCTTCAAAGAACGAACGAAAAGTTGCCACTACTATCCCCTGGCCAAGACTGACTACACCGAGTCACGAACATTAGATGAGCGGTTTCGAGAGTACTCCGCGCCCGAACAAGATCAATTTGAATCCCACGATTTCGTACATATCTGGCACGTCTCGTGTAAACGCTCGTATTATGTCTTCGCGTCAACTTAGCGGAAACCAAGAACATTAGAAGAGTGCAAAACACACGTTATCATTCTTCTCGCCGTGCACTACTGGGGACGAGAATCCATATGGACATCATGAAAGCCATCATAGAGACTAGTCTACGGGAGCGTGGTGAGAGAGGACCTCAGCAGGAGACTGCACACCTACAGTGGCTGTAAGATTACTATCCCGGATTTGGAGGCAATGGCCCCTGTCATGAATGGTAGTAAAGCAGAACCTGCTTGTCCGCATCCTGCTATCCATCCGATTGATCCTGCGAACGAATATGTAGCTTGGCGATCTAAAGTAAACGGGGCAAGCATACCTGTCAGAAGCCAGCGCGGTAGCACCCGTCCAGCATGGTTCATGGCAATAGGGTACATCGGTCCCAAGAGGATACCAACCACGGAAACGGCGACCGCCCCGCCAACGAGTGACGGCACGAACCACACCACCAATTCTAAACCTATAGCGAGGAACGCGTAGATGAACAATACACGTCGCTCTCCAACCTGCCAAGTGTCACGACTTCGCAAGGGACCTGCACATCAATGCTCACTTACCTTACGGTTCACCCATAGCAGACAAAGCCGACCAATCATGAGACCTATCGCAGTGATCGTTGTGAGATTTGTGAGTATATCATGAATATACTGCACCTCCAAAGAATCCCGACGATATGTAACCGGACGACGGCCCCCCACCTCGAATGTCTATGATGTATGTGACGATCCAGCCTGTTCTAATGAGGAACTCAAACCACAAAGAAGGTTTCTGACAGACATACCTCCCACAGTAACCTCTACGCCAACGTACACGAGTATGAAGAATGCCAAGAGATGAACCGCCCTAAGTGCAAATACCTGTCGGAGCTGGCTGCGTTCGCTGTTACCCTTCTCGCAGGGCGGTAGCCCTATCTGCGCGAGACATTCTTGCCCAAACGTGAAGATAGTTCATACGTTATGGGAGGGATATCGGAAATCTCACCATCCTGGGTCTTCAATCCGAAGACCGTGATTAGTAGAATGGTGTTCACCAATGCCAGGCCGAGCGAGCAAAGATAATGGAACGACCAGTGCGGTTGCTGGGCGAACTGCGTAGCCACGAGTGGAGACGAGAATGCGCCTGCGCCTACGTGGTAATCAGGAGATGCAGATGATTAGCCAAAAACGTATCTACCGTAAGCCTGGAGTTATCTAGTAGGTGAAGTCACTCGCAGAAAATACGGAACCGTACCGCATGTAAGATCCCCATTTTCATTTCTGGATTATCCCGAAGGCTGGCGACAAAGCCGTTTGCTTGGGCATCCTGTTGGTAACGAGAGATTCAGTTCATGTGAAATGACCACTCAAGCGTGAACCGACCTGCAGGGCCAATCCAACCCCATTGATAGCATAACCTAGTGCGAAGAGAGGAAAGGGGGGCGCAGCGGACTCAAAACAATACGCGACAACTTGAAACAGCGAGCCTGTATGGAAGAGTCGTTCAAGATGCTGCACGTTGCAGCCACAGAACGATGCGACACACCTAATACAATAACCTATCAGGTGGCGTCAACTCACCAGTGAACGAAGAAAAGAATCCACAGTAACCTTTCCAAAGCCATAGCGACCATCAAGCACTAGATTAGAGAGCGCGCCAGTTATAAAGCCCTAAGGATCGTGTCAAGTCTCATGCATGTTTAGGATAACGCATCGACAAACAATGCACGCGAACACGAAAAGAAGAGATACGATGGTAAAGTTAACCTGCAGGGATCAACGACGCGGAATTCCTTGACCAACAAAATACTTACATTATATACCCTTTGTATCCGAGGCAAGAGAGGACCGGTCGTACCATCATTCCATCCCATAAGGTACAACGTCCAACAGAGCGTCGCAAATTGGATGTGGGCCCTTCTGCGCCGTCCCCTTTCATGGCTCTTCGAGTCTACGGATATAACGTCCCTTGCAGGACTTGAGCTTGAGACATCACCAGGAGGCTCCCGCGGCCGAATCGACCTCATTTCAACTTCCATGTTGTCCTCCACGTTCCCCATGGCCCTCGAGATGAATATGGCGAAGGGTTGAGTTCAGGCCTGATAAACACTGGCTTATCTCATTCGAAGCCTGGACAGAAGAGAGTTCGTTTACCCCCGGGCGCATAGCCCCACGAACGTAACTCGTAATTCGCGATGAGATAGTGACTGTTTTCCCTGAGGGGCGTGGGTGGAGAGAAGTACCGACTTTGGGGTTTCCGGCAAGGATGATGAAATGATGACCGATGATCGATTCAATATCAGTACTCGTCTACGGTTTGACGGGAAGCAGGGCCCCGAATCTTACAGCGGTACCCTCCAAGCTGCAATCCCGTGACGGTCGATGCACAAGCGAATGTATAGCGATGAAGTCGTGGTAGTAATAGAGGTCTCTGTCCTTCTCGCCACGACTTGAACCTCACTGTTCCCAGGGACTTTCAAGTCGAAATCGATACCCCCACTGCATTACACATCGTCAGCGGTGAACCGGCAGAATGAACAGTGCGAATGAAGGTTACGTCCCACCGGACGAACGATATTTGGCGTTCTCATGCTCGCTCACCCGAGGCACCGTAGAGCGGCTCTTCATGGTACTACTGCCTTTTGGCGTAACGGTTAAGCGGACAGCAGCTTACACACGGCATGTGACGTTGCCCGCCTGTTCAATCGTAACCCCGCCGAGTGCATGATTAGGAGTCCAAGCAATAAACCCCTCAAGAAAATGTTGCGGAAATGTAATTCGATAAAGTTGAAGGCTGTTTGCTGGGCGTGGACGGTACTTGCGACACTCCAACTAAGTGATGGACCGCGCGGCCTGTGCTGAGAGGCCTCGTGTCGGAATTCGCCTAACATCATCACTTGGGTGGGCTACACGATCAAGCTTCCGTTTCTCATCGTCACAAGAATCCGAACCACAACATCAATATTGCTGAGATTCTGGGGTAAATCCCTTGCGCTGCATATACGTTCATGACGCTCCAACTGTGGGGTATACTGCAGTATGGAAAGTCAAACTCTTCCATGGTCTGCCAGCGGGGGAACTTGAAAATGAGCTTCAGGACGACCCAGAAGTTCGGTGGAGCTGCAAAACGCCGGAATACAATCGGCCAGGCTTTCGCAGCTGAGAGATTGGGAATTTGGGTTGCAGAGTGCCACTGTGAGCACTAGATGTTCATACTGTTGACATACCTGGTCAAGTTGCGGGTACTTTCCAAGAGAAAACGAGGTCGCTGAGATGAAGTATTTATCGAGGGGCCTCATATTCGCGTCACAAGAGGGTGGGGAAGTTAGCTCGTTGCATTCACGGTTTATCGAGTAGGTCATCACCAGAATAACATAAACGGTTAAGGAAAAAACAAGTTGAAGTATATCAATCCCATCTGCCACAGCAAGCGACGCCCTCGTACAAAATGGTTACTGAGGTTCCGTTAATAAGTGCCCGCTCCATTAACCTTATCCCTGACTTGTCCGATAAACTGTTGATAGCTCGGTAAAACGTCGGCACGATCTTGAATGAGACAGCTAAGGGCCCAGAGGCGTAGTGGAGGCTCGCCATCTTCCTTGACCACGTAGAGATGCGGGTAATAAACCCCGCGGCGCATCTCGCGTACTTTTTGGATAATTGCGTTTACTCGCTGTGAGAACTCATTGGCGAGGACCGGAAGGGTTGTCTGTAGGAGAGAAGGTGAGGGCTGATCGGAAAAGCTTGGATGATCGCTGATGCTGACCTTGCCACTACGCAATACTTCGTAACTGGGAAGGTTGAACACGTCCTCTACGAGGCCAGGTACGGCATCCCGGCCAATCCAAAGGAACATATTTTGCGAATCTTCTATCAGATAGAGGCCATGTCGTTCAAGCCGTTCGGAGGTCAAAGGTAACGGAGCCGGCAAGATGACTCCGTGTTCGCCCACCGTCCCGGCCTTGTAGGTGTCAAAAACGCTCCATGAGAGAAACAAAGTACACAAACCTCGGGTGGCATATTATGCAATGAGTAGAAGTTAGGGTGTATATATGGGATAAGAAGCTGTGACGGAAGCGAGGTCAGCAGACACTGTGCGTAAGCCCTCAAGTCTGGAGGAATTTGAGCGCTTTGGCGTATCCCAACCTGGTGGAAGTCGTATGGTTACTCGAGATTCGAAGAAGCCAACATATTTTGAATTTAATGACTTACATTTTTTAGAAGCCCAAGGGTCAAGAGCGGTAACATCTTGAGATTTTCCGAAATTGCCAACTGAGCACTCGCACCGGCGCCCGCGGCCGTCATGCTGCTCTTGTAGGACATTAAAATATCAACCAGCTTCTGCATGATTGCATCCCTGCTATCTTCTAGTTTGTGCGTAATTGAGCGCTCGACCGCTTTATTGGCCAACAAGGTTGCGATTGCCACCTGGTCAGCAGAGGCGAAAAGTTCCGACAAGTTGCTCGTCGTGGGCAGTGCGAGCGTAATAACGCGGATTCGGCGCTCTCCGTAACATGTCGTATGGAGTACCGCGGTTTGGAATACAACAAATGGTGCAGTGATGGTATCCTCAATTTGAACTTCAATCGCATATGATTGGTCCATAGGGACTGCTGGCATTGCGAGGAGGTCGGTAGACCTGACGAAGAAATTTCCATGGAAGGATGCCATGCGTAGACCTATGACTCATCAATAAGAATGTCTATTTCCTTGAGGTGACACAGTTACAACCTTTCGAAGCGCGGACCCTCATCACCGCCTCTAGCATGATTGGCATGGCTAGGATCTCACCAAACTCGTGAGCAAACTTGATTGCATCCTCAGAGCGCGAGGCGCTGAACGCAGGATAGAAGAACGTTTGACCCGACGTATAGTGAGGGAGGCATGCTGCAACACGGTAAGGCAAGAACCTCAGAATGCGCGGGCATACGAACCAAGACTGGCGACATCTTGGTATGAGGCACTAAACAAGAACATGTCAACCGATACCTGCGCACGCGAGCATTCAATCGCAAAGGTTTTGTAGAACGGCGAAGCGGGTTGAAGTAACCCTGACTCCTAAAGAACAAGTCAGAAAAAAAGTAGACCATGGTGTGTACTGTACCCGCTACCTTGGATGTTCCCAAAATCTTGGGATCTTCGCGGTTTTTAAGGGCTCCTGCGCCCACATTGGGCAACGAAGCAGATAAAACGATGATCTTGCCACCAATTGGTGCCTTCCCGCACCATTCAGCATCAGCACAGTCAACCAAGATTTTTACGTACCATCAACTTAAAACCAGCTTGAAGGGCTGGCCCCATCGCACTACCGACAGTGTGATTGTCCTGGAACATATCATTGATCCTCGTCAGAAGAGACTCTAGGGACGCTTTAGCCTCCGACAAGTTGACTAGAAGATCAGTGGGCTTGGGTAGAAAAACATCATCGACGTCCGAAACGACCAGCATCGTAGACTCGGTAGTGCCAGGCTATGCACCATTAGTAACAGCGTCGTGTATGCTGATTTAAAGACCCTACCGGCATTGAGAAGAAGTATAGTGACGTGTCGTATGCGATAATAGCGATCTTCGTACGTTCATCTTCGTTGGGAATGCGGTCAAGACTTTCCAAGATTGTTCGTGTTGCAGTGGCAACCATGCCTGTGAAATGCGCGTTGAGTAAACGCATTGCATTGACTCTACGAAAAATGCTCACCAGACTGGATAGCGGTGTGACTGACATCAATCAAAATGACATAAACCGCTGGTTGAGGAGGCCGGACCATATACTCTGTCGGAGCCACGAACTCAACGACGGAATGGTTGAGCTCATCGCGGGTCCATCTTTCGCCAGGTTGATTACGCACTTGGTCCCAATCGAATAACTGTGGGACCTCGTTTGACATATTACACATGCAGCATCGCCAACTATTTCATGCTCAAATCCAGCTTACATGGGGGAGGGAACGAAACCTTACCGACTGCCTCCATCAATAAACTGAACGTACGGGTTTATGTAAGTCCTGCACCGTCTACACCGGGCGATGACGGTGTCAGTGACCAGCGGTACTGGGGAGTCACCATCTTTTACGGCGCGGTACGGCGTAATCACAAGCGCAAGTGGTATCTTGGCCTTGTTCAATAGCGATGATGTCGTGGGTATCGCATTCAAGGTGCTGCGCTGGTAGGTGTAGTCGGCGTTAGCGTAAGGAGATGCGGTGATGCACGAATTGGGAGGCAACCGAATCTCCGGGGGTGGTTGAGACAGCTCGCGAGGGTCCGGGGGTGAAGTGAGAAGGTTAGTGGTGTAAAGCTGCAGGGGCTTCTGTGCGAGGCCCATCTGGCCAAATTGGTCCGCAAGTTGGTTGACTGGCGCAGATGACGGATAGTAGACGGGTTCTTGGCCAAATCCGGGAGCATTGATGTACTGGGGTTCGTGGGAGGGCGGTGCTTGGTATAGTGCTTGCTGTTGCTGGGCTGCGAACTGCTGCTCGGCAGCCAACCCGGGAGTGAAGAGAGGTCCTGAAGCTGCCGGCTGCTGGGTTTGCGGGCCTACAACTCCTGCCGCACCGTAGGATGGGTCCGCAAAACCATCTGTGGTGCCATAGTATGCTTGGGTCTGTCCCGCAGCATACTGACGACGCCTTGGATGGTGGTGTGACGGGGGCGGTGAAACTGAAGGACCATGTTCATCCATGGGAGCAGTCGGGACATGTAAGGGCGGTTCCCACTGCGTCCTCCCTGTCGCGGTTTCTGCACGATGGGTCAGCATTACCGATGGTGAAAGCATAGGACCCAATGACCGACCTATGAAAAGATATCTCTGGTTAGCTGCATCCCTGTAAGTTCTTGTGTCAGTAAACCTGTTATATGGTATCAGATGGGTGAGATCGTACCACTCTGCTGCCCAACCTGGAGGCAATTGCTGCGTTGATGAAGCCATTCAGACAGATGCACACACAAATGAGAGGGACAGTTTTCTACTTGGGTGAAGCCGTTGTTACACGTAGGTGGCAACACGCACAAATAAGGCGATGTAGTGGGGGACAACGTAATAAAAAAAAAACGCAAGCTATACACAATGTTAAGACTTGATTTTCTTCCCGAGTCTACTGATCAAGACGCCAGTGCATTGCTCGAGCGCACGCGTCTCTTCTACCTTAGCATCAGCGCACCCTGCCCACCGGACCTTCAGGTTCTCATCTACGAGGTAGACATAGCCAACATGTTTGTTTGTCATTCCGAGAGCCTCGCGTACATATTCCATGTTCTGACTTGATACGAGGTACGTTGGATGCAGCTCGCGAGGTATGCTTCTCGCTATTGAGGCAAGGAATAGAGAAACGAGCCATGACTTGAGCAGGTTTTCCTGCAAGTTGATTTGGATGTATTGATATCGTGGATTCGACAAAAATCGCGCATTGGTCGGTGCCACGAATCCTTTGACATGAATCTAGATGTCAGGTCGAATAAGTACAGGACGCGAGGAGAAACAAAAGAATCAACCTCCGACATTCTCGTAGATAGCATGGCTATGACGGACACGCGTCCCTGGCACATGTCCGTTGTATGAGCCTGTTCTCTGGTATCCAATCTGGAACCAGTCACGTTGGGGAAATACAGAGCTTTCTGTCAAGAGCACTCAGCCCGCAAACGGGGAAACACAGAGAAAACTCACATCCTCCCTGATCATTACGCTTGGTGCTATCCATGATTTTCCGCCGTGGCGCCTGGTCGCATTCAAATCCGTGAAGTAGCCTTTGGAGGCCTCCTTCAACCTGTCTCCGTGAAAGGTGAGTTGTATATAGGGCCACACGACTTACAGATGTTCACGCTGTCGCAATCGCATTTCCTCGTCCACGAGCTCCTTTCGAGTGTCCTCCCATGACTTTATATGAGCCTGCGGCCGTTCCGTCACTCCCAGCGGTCTTTGAAGCAGTGGGAGTGGTGGCTCTGCAGGACCCGATGTGCCCTCTGCGCCTGAAGCCGAGCGCCATCGACGAGCCACGACTCGTTGTCCGAAAGGACGTAGAGGAACGCGACATCTGCTGCCAGCCCCGACCAGAGCAGACATTTTCCTATGCAGTCCGGAGCTGTTTCTCGGCCAAATCGGGAACGTCATGCCGAGGTCACGTGAACATTATATATATGACGCGGGTCGTGTGGGTTTGTTGGTCAAACTCTTTTGATCACGAACCACCACCACACCTCCTGTACAATATCGAAGAGACCGGTGCACCTGTAGCATTTCGAAAATGGTTCGCATTTCCCTCTTTGTGGTGGGTTCTGGCATCTCATTTTGATCTTCTCTAGAGCGGAAAAGGCGCGAGCCGGCCACTTTGTTAACTTGGTTGTCGCTGATAGCATGATCCCGCAGGCAAAGCTGGAAAATCTGGTGGCAAGGCTGGTACTGAGGGAAAGGCACAGTCCCGCTCTGCGAAGGCGGGTCTCCAGTTTCCTGTTGGCCGTGTACACCGTCTTTTGAAAAAGGGCAACTACGCCCAGCGGGTCGGTGCCGGTGCACCAGGTGGGCCATTTCTTGCATTCATTCTTATGGGTTCCTTATGGTGGTTCTAGTGTACCTTGCGGCTGTCCTCGAGTACCTCGCCGCCGAGATTCTTGAGCTCGCCGGAAATGCTGCTCGTGACAACAAGGTGAGGCGCCGAAGTGGTACAATGAAGCACCTCTGATCCGACTCTTTGTAGAAACAACGCATTGTCCCCCGCCATCTGCAACTCGCTATCCGTAATGATGAGGAGTGAGTAATGTGACCCTGGCACATCCTCCTATTTCTCACTGTGACGCAGGTTGAACAAGCTACTTGGAGATGTAGTGATCTCTCAGGGTGGAGTCGTTCCATTCATTAACCCTGAACTTTTGCCCAGTAAGACGAGGTTCGTTTCGTCCATCGTGCTGGCTGTCGAGTAAGCTAACTGTGCCACAGCAAAGGGAAGAAGGAGGGCGTCAGCCAGGAAGTCTGAACGGTACGATACGGTCATATATTGGTTTGGCATCGTTATTATTTGCGCCTTTCTGTATTTCAAGCATAGCATTGTAAGACTATTGTTGACGGTCACCGGTCCAAATTTTTCGCAAAGTCTTGATGCACTGAGCCTACCCTACTTTCACTTTTCACACCGAGTCAGGCACCCAGCGAACTCTAAACTCCAGATACTGCTACAGCAATCCCGTTGCGGTACCCGTCCAAAGTCTTTGCGACTTTGTCCTACCCACCTAAGACAGCCGATGCCGGTCCTCTGACGCCTGCCGTACTTATCTGTGCTTGATGTCATGTAAAAAGGTCTACAATGACACCAGTTCAGCGTTCCTTGCTTGCAGTAGCCTTCAGCTGTGAAATGGAAAGTAAATTGACACATACAACTGCTCGTCCACTATTTAGTCCAGATGCATGCAACGTAGAGCGTAGAGGAATGTGGGAACAGCAGTCTTAGTCTATGGGGAGTGTACATAGCTGCTCGTCAAGTCTGTAGCCTATGAATGCAGATTCGAGTCGACGATGAATTGATCGTGGTGACATGATCCCACAACACGAGCGGAAGCAAATAGCAGGAGAGGGAGTCAGCAATTCTTAATACCCAGGAACCACCACCCACAGGGGTAAAACGATATCGGTGCCACGTAGTAACGGAGACGGGAGAAAGGCGAACGCCGACACCCCAACAACTGTCTATTGACAGAAAGCAGATGAGATATAACTGCAGAAACGGATATAAGACACTGCCAACTCGAATGAATGTTCGTACGGCTGCCACCCCCCGAAGGTAAGTCTACTTTCCGCCCGACATTTTGAACAGAATGAGACCGCACAAGGCGACAGAGTAACCTAGATGGCGATGGTGATCAACAGCCAGCAGACCCAGGTGTGGCAAGTCACATACCAAAGATTTGCAGAGGCGTAATTGGGGCCCTGTAGAGGAGCACGGAGCCACTGATGAGGAGAATGTCCTATTAGCACGTTAGTTGAATGTAAGCATATAATTCAAATAATGACTGACCTTGAAGACACCAGCGAGGGTGAGCACGAGTCCACTACCTGCACCTACGAGGAAGACGGCAGCAACATTGAGCAGGAACGCAACTGATGCATTCGAGAAAAGAATAAGAGGTCCAATACGTGGGAGATCGTAGAATGGTGCAAGGCCTTCCGTAAAAGGTAGTACAGCAAGATTAATCAAGGCACAGACAGGGGCGTAGTAGTGCAGCGAGACGAGGGGATCCATTTTCAAACCATGCAGTAGAATTTGAATCATCACCAGGCGGGAAGCCTCAAACTACACGGGGGGTCAGTCATCACCACCTACGCTGCACACATTTCAACGTACTGCGACTGCAGCGGCCTGCACTGCAAAGCCGTAGATGTTGAAGTGTAGTTCCCCGTGTGATGCCAGTGCCACTCCGCAGGAGATCATGAGAACGATGACCATGAGTTTACGGTTAGGGTCCTGTATTCTAGAGGCCCAGGAGATAAGCAGAATGGCAACGGGGGTGAAGGCCTGCAGACGGAAATTATCAGGGTAATGAAAGTGGGTGTAAGGAGGAAATCGGCGCACCTTGAGCATCTGAATGTAAGCTACACTGAGGTACAGATAAGCCGTGTTGCTGAGGATGAGGCTTCCACTGAACAGCAGTCCGATAGGAAGTATTGAGCGTAGGAACATGTGTTTGGATACGTGAACGTCCTTGCTGCCATCAAGCAGGTTGGTAGTGCGTTGGAGAATGCGAGTACCCACGGCCTGCCGAAAGGTATCTAGGAGAATTGTGCACAAGATAAAGATGACTCACGGCGAAGGTCAGATGCCATGTGACAAGGAAGACGGGATAGCGGAATTGTAGGGCGTTGTACAGATGGTTGTTGTATATGATGACACCGGAGCTGAGGATAATCCATACAGGGATGATAGCAGTGGCGGAGAGCTTGGCTCTAGGATTCGGGGACGAAGACGTGGCGGGAGGTGGTAATGCAGCTTCTTGCGTATCCGTTCCATCCTCTATCTGTAGTTCAGCGTACGGAGGCTTTTCGACGACGGGCTGTTGTTGTTCTTGACGTGCCTCCTCCACCTGAGACATGGCGAACGTGCAAAGGCTGTAGGGGAGTGGTCAATCATCGTGCTCGCCGAACTTGACGACAGACTCACAGTGAACTGGGTGAGTTGGCAGGATTGACTATGTAGCTTGGCCTTCTCGAAGCTTTTATTCGTTTGAGGCGGCCATACGGGGCCGTAGATGCCACGCGGGACGGGAAGACCCCCAACAATAACCCAACCCAGAGATAAAGCGGAGACCCCAGACACTTGCTTGATCAGACTCGCGTCCGTCCAAAAGTGCCAGGCAGTCGAGCGAGCAGGCTGTTGACCAGCTCTACCGAAAGACGACGTAGCGGCGTGTCGACAACACAAAATGTCCAGCTTACAGGGATACATAGATCGTGCGTCCTTTTCAGCTTTCCGTTTGTCGTATCACGCTCAACTCGGGTGGCCGCGTTCTATTGTAGGTCGCGTTTTACTCGTGCTACAGGATGGTCGCGCTATCGTGGTATGGATGACACTCTCACTCTGACTCTCCTTTCTTAGGTTTTTAAGTACAGGGCGTTCTTGCAGGCTTCGATCAGAAGTCCAACGTCGTGGTTTCGGATTGCAAGGAGCGAGTCTACAGCTTGGATGAAGGCGTGGAGGAGATACCACTCGGGCTCTACCTCGTCAAGGGTGACATGATGTAGGTGCTATCGTCGTACCTCAAATACGTCACCCCCATACCGATGTTCTTTTATTATAGTGCGCTCATCGGAGAAATAGACGATGCGATTGACCAGGCTGTCGATTTGTCCACCATTCGCGCGGAACCAATCACCCCCATCAGATATTAAAGCTACGCTGAACGAATCTTCACGATCCAGCGACGAACGACCACTGATTGACGTCGTAACCTTGCTTTGGCTGTGGTTTCTTTATACGGTACCTACCATGGCCAGGCGAGTAGGAGGGGGCACGTCGAGCGCTACAAAATGTACGCTACATCTCCATCATAGAGGTAGACTTCCCACATGCACGTTGTTATCCCGCCAACATTCCGGCACGCACAAGGTCGATCAGTCGCTTCTCGCTAGGTAGTCGACGCGAGGCGTCACCATTTCCTTGCCCTCACTTTCGATACTCATACAGGCGCTGTAAAATGATTATTGGTCAGGCTAACTAAAATCACTGCAACAAAAGCCCTCTGAAAGGAATCTAACCCTTCAATACCGTCCGGATCCAGAACGCAGGTCCAACCCGCATAGCTACCTTACCTGCACCCTCGCTAGTAGCTGGTGTATGCACTACCAGACGAGCAAAGACCTCACCCTGCATCCTTCCGTGAGCTAAATTCGCACGACTACTTTGGAGGACGACTCACCACTTCGACAAATATGACTAGAATGATGAGCCTAGAAATGACCAGCACATCAGATACAGTCTCTCTGACCAGACGGAAGGCAGAACCATATTACAATCCAAGTGATCCTCTCCATTGCATTATTGTTTAAGTGATCGTGAATGGCATCCAACTGGCCGTTACATACTCATTAACCCCAGGTCGTGCAGGAAAGTGAGGACTCACGAAGTCACTTGCAATGCCCAGTTTCTCATTCAACACCTTCACCCGTTCATCGATCTCCATATAATCCCTCACCGCACCATACAACTCCTTCAAGCTCGCCTCACTCCAGAACAACTCCGGCACATCCAAAACATTCGAAACCAGATTGATGTCCCGCCGCAACTTGAAGAGACGGCCAGTCAGCCGGAGTGCATCTCGCCGTTTCAGTTGAAGCTTCCCTGAGAAAGCTAGTTGCTTCGGAATGGCGACTGTACGGGGATCAGAGAGTACCCGTTGGGCAGTGGCCTCGTATGCTGCGAGAAGCGTGGATTGCGCGAGTGCGTGAGCTACGGAGAGCTTTAAGAGATGAGAAGGTGATTTAAATGCTATAGAACGTGTTGTGAGACGAGGTAAAGTTACTGAAAAGAAGTACCAACTAAAAAAATCATTGTAAATGCGCGGGTACGCTATTGACGGGTCGTGCTGCCTGATGGTCAGCATGCCAGATGCCGCAGAGATCAAGTTTCACCCACTGTGAAATGACATTCTTCGATCTCCCAATCTTCCTCCTTGAGTTGTCGTTTGAGGATTCCAGCACTAGCAACATCTTCCAGGATGCTCCGTTCCTGGGATTCGCTAAACCCGTAGAAAACAGCGACGCCGTATGCAAAGAACACGACTTCGGCAACATCGTCCTCCGGGATATGCTCTACATGTATGGTTTCTTCCGATTGCTCACCTCGCAAGTTGTGGTCATCGACGTCTGCTTCAGTATACGTTTCTGCTTCTGCATCGGACTCATGCGGGGGTTCTGGGACATGCTGGGAGCGCTCCACCGAAGCTGAGGTCACGTAGCCGTCTTCTTGTGCTTCATCCGTAGTTGGCGACGCAAAATAGGACCCTTGGTACCCATTCTCCTCAGCCTCGTGCAGGCGAGTAAGAAAAGCCTTGGCTCCGGGTGTGCTCGGAGGTACGGACGAGCGCACATTTGAATGAGGTCCATACCCGGGCAGGAGCGGTAAATGGTACATCTAGAGTAAACATAGAACATCCACCCTCATGAACCGAACGAGTGTAAAAAGAAATGACTCACCACGTACATGGCTTCATCAAATACCCTTGGCTGTACATTATGTTCCCTCTTGAGGAACTGAGCCAGTAGCTTCATCTTCATAGCCTCGCATACACAGTACACGGTAATGCGCTTGTAGCCTGCCCGCTCTCTCTGCTCTCTATTCATGCGCTCTGCGGGACTCTTGTACTCCCGGACTCGTACTCCTGCATCGGTTTCGTACCCGAGCAAACGGTCATCTTCGAGGTCCTCCGGCAGTGGCTTGGTCTGGGGAGCGGAAGGGAGGAGAACGAGTTTTTGAGTCGTTTTGGACGTGCGCTGTGCTTTCTGACCTGCTGCAGTTGCGAGGCCTGTCATCGACGCCCGGCGGGCACCGGCTGACCCAGGGGAGAGCCCAGGGTGCGATGGCCGGGGGCGATAGCGAGACGAGGGTTGTTGGGATGTCCGCAGAGTCTTGCTGGGTCGTGACATCATGGGGCTGAAGGAAGGAGACTCGAAGCCATACACACGCTAGCTACGCCCCACATCCCTCGCTCAAATCAAAGCCACCCACCGATGAATCGATGATGATTGACAACTGGTTGTACGATTGTCGAGGAATCTAATCAGAATGCTCATATCACCCGGAATTCGAAGCCTTCATTTTGATCGACACTTCACATCAAAGAACTACGCCAGCGGACATACTAGAGCTATTCAGATGTTTGACAGTCACTCTGCTGAGAAGAACAGAAGCTGATAGTGTCTGGAGACACGCCAGGGACCATTTGAAAGGTGCTTCGACAGCATGCAAATACATTGCTCCCCCGTGACGAGGGGGGAGGGGACCGAGTCGGAGGCTGGGACACACTCCGTGTCATTCGCCGACTGATGCTGGACAGTGAACGGAGAATGTAGAATCGCGACCGAACGCTAGCATCGGCAAAGGAGGGCTTCATGACTCACCCTCAGAAAGGTGAGAGTCGCTATTCGCCTGCAGGGTCAAACAATCTTCGTGGGGACGTTGGCTTGCCTCGCTTACTCGATAGTACCTCCAAAGTCCTTTAGTTTTTCTGTCGTACCAGCAGCTCACTATATACAATGTCTCCTTACAACTCATCGCGTGTTCTCGGTTGGTCACCTATATCTGTCTGCTCCGAACTCTTGACCGGTACGGGCGCCGATGCACCAACGCCAGCCAGAATCTTGCTATCTGCGGTTGATGCGCCCCCACGAATCTTTCCTTCCGCAGCGAGTCTTCGAACGAACCGCGCAATCTCGGCGTCGTATTGCTCCCATTCGGGAATTTGGCGGGCGCGTGAAAGCTTGGGTTCTTTCTGTGGTGTAGAAGCCGGATTGGTCAGAAATCTTCATAAATATGGATAACGGAAGAGACGGACTGTCAGTGGATTTTGGCAGAGGTCTATGGTTTTGGCTCGGTGCAGTCTATCCTTGCTACCTAAGATGACAGGTGGAGTTAGCCTTACCGAGCCCTCATCAGAGGAAGGATATTACACCATGTTTCACACTGTAAACGAAGAGTTCAAGAGACATGCAAATTATTGTGAGCAGATTTTACTCACCCACAACCAATCTTCATGTAGGGAGTACTATCAAAACGTTTATGCGTGGTCCGCAGCCGCATGCAAAAACTCAACGACTTACAATCGGTACTTCTCGTTGCAAGTTATTTGGAAGGTCTTCGCTATTGCTCAGCTGCTGTAGCGCTTCATAGAAGAGGAGCGGCTTACCTTGATCCAGGTTCGCAAGAGAGTTGGGGTCTGCAGATAATAACTGGTACTGCCCGCGAAGTATATCCTATAGTAGTCGTGAGCATCGCAATAGCATAGGTCGAGACTGTACCTACCCCTGCGGCCATCTACGCCACAGTCAGCGGAGTCAGCTGCCAGTTCAAAGAGTACTTACTTGTCTGAACCGAGAGAGATCCACGACGTATAGCGCGCTGGTAACAGTGAAAATCCACTAACAACGATAGATACGCGTCTCATACCTGATATGATACGGCCGGCCTCTCAAAAAGTCACGCCAATACCCCGTCTTCCAGAAGCGAAAGCCTTCCATCTCATGATTGTCGTCTCCCATTGGTACGTAGGCATACGGAGCCCCATGAAGATCGAGTTCAACGAGCTCCTTCAAGTCCGCACGTACGATCTGATCCGCGTCGACAAAGATGACTTTCTTCAAGTCCATTGGGAAAAGAACGTCTAGGAAAAGGATCTTGTAAGCCCATATAATACGTTGCTTCTCTTTTTGGGGCCGAAGCCAGGAAGGCCACTTGTAGGTTACCAGTTCGTACTGGAACCCGTACTCTTTCGCCATATGAGGTATGAACTCCTGTACCGATGTTGATCAATCACCACAGGCGTACTCAGATATAAATGGTGCGGACCAAAAAGGAGGGCGATAAGAAATTCTCTATGAACCAGAACTTGACGGTACTCTTCGTGTTACGCAACACGCTTAGAATCATGATCGATGCAAAGCGCTAAGCAAACACCCTTCAGCTGCTGACCAATGTCGGTGGAAGCTTGCTTACTTCGTAAAGCAGGCCTGAAGCCACAGTAAATATATTGATTTCTGCGTTTTCGCCAGGCATCTTTGCCAGTGCCTTGTCCTCGTCGCTTGTAGGCTTGAAGAGAGATAAAAGTCTGCGGCGAACTTCAGCTATGATGACACTGGTGGGTTATCTGTAACACTAACTTGGATAACAGATTGTCGACAACGCCTGGCTCGTCTTCCACACGTTCCAGATCATCGAGGACGTCCATGCCCTCCATGCCGGGCCGACGTGCCAGTCGGGGATATAATGTGAGTCTGTCGAAATCCATAACAGTGAATTCATCACCCGCTTCAGCCACCGATGGACTGTTCCAACCCTCGGCCCCCACACTGTCTAGGCTATACAACGTCCTTCCCCGGCCCTGCCGAATCTCGAGGCGGAATGTCCCTGGACGAGCCTTGAACTGTGTATAACCCAGGTTCGCGACAACCTGAGTGTCGTCTACCACAGACTGATCAGTAATGTCAATGAGCTGCAGCTGCACGCCGCGCGGTGGATTGTTAGTTTGCAATTCATAAACATGGCCCTCCACGACAAGGTAATCCAGCGCATAAAGAGCCTGCACACCGCGCGCGCGTTCTTCTCCTTGGAGTAGTCCTAGTTGAATGTTGTCAAGATCGTACAGGGCACTTCGGGGGCGCACAAGCCACGAGTGTGGCACGTCCATTGCGAGGGTATAGATTGGCTCCTCCGGTAATGCGGTAAACATCGCTCGACAGGGGATTTCCTGGCTGAAAGCAGATAAATGGGACACCATAGACAATCTCTGCAACTTACCCATTTTCATCATACTGTAGGGACGGCATGACATTGTACCGATAGAAGCGTTTCAGAGGTATCTGATAAATTACACGTCGAATCTTCGTTTTTCCCGAAAGAGCAACCAACCAACCTCTGAAAGTTGTGAAGGATTGAGATAAAGCTCGATGAAGATTTCCGGGAACAATCTGGCATGATACTTCGAGCCCGACGGTGAACTCTGGGTCAAATTTTTGGCAAAATTCACTCACTTCCAAGATGGACGACCACTTCTGCGCTGCATCGCTTAAAGGGTCCAGTAGCAGTGCAACTTGGGTTAGTGCAGTGGACTTGTCGCCGAACGTAAACTTTCTGCGAGTAGGATTGACAGTGTCAGTCGTAAATCATAGCATCAGGTCGAACGCCCACGTGTAATTCCCCGACAGCAGTCGATAATTTTGTGTTCGTGGTCTCGGCGCAGTATCGAACGGCCCAACTTCGCCGGGATCAGGCTGTTGGTCAGCGTAGATTATCGACGATGCAACAGCGATCAGGTCTGAGCGTTTAGATCTAACAAGCACAAGCGTGAGTGATCCCCGGACACTGACAAGAGATATGCAACCCACGGTTCAAGGTTGCCTATTCCGTGAAACACATCATCAAGAGCATCCATGATCTGACCCACGCGTTTCTTTTTCTCGAACACTTCCAGCGTTTCGAAATCTTCTTCTAAGAACTCCGAATTCGAGTCGAATGGGCCAACAAGCTGCACGGCAAAACTAGGTCACATAAAAGAAAATCAGCTGACACTGGCAAACCCACCCGCCCATTGACCAGGATGGCGCGTTCACCAGGCCGAAGGCCCAGGTGTCGTGCAACAGCGCGCATTGCTTGCTTGAGGCGGGAGACCTCTGCTTCAGCTGCGGCATTACTGGCCAACCGTTCATTCCGCAAGAATTCGTAGGTAGAGTCTTGGTTATCCCCCGCTAATGCTGCAACGAGGTCGGTGGAGGAAAAATGTGACAAAGCTCGTGCTTGAATAAGGGTAATCAAAAGGCTCGAAGCTTGACCTCCCGAAGTCGCTACTTCTGGGTTGTGCACGAACGTAATGCGAGTGTCAGCGGCGGTTTCCTTGTTAACTTATGAATGTCAAACCAACACAAGTTGAAATGATAGACACACGATGAACTTCAATGCTTCCGTTGCCAGCTTGATACCTTGAGGTGTATCCAAGTCAGCGATAATGTACATAGTCATTGGGACAACGTGATCGTTGGCTATTCGCCTCTATGAGAAACTGCAGACAGAGAATAACGGCAGACACACTAGGCAGAACGAAAAAACCCTCTTCCGGTGCAAAACCCGTACTCCAGAACAACTCTGTCAGATCGAAAATTTCCAAACCTCTGCTATCCGAGTTTTGCCCCGCTTTGACGTCCACTGAGATGTAGGGGTTGCGGCGCGTCACGGTAGAAGGGAGGTCATAGAAGAACGTAGACAAAGACGGTGCATCAGCATCAGTGATCTCGCCAATATATACCTGCGAAGCAATAGTCAGAGATCGGATTAGTGTTCAAACCGAGGACATAGCACCATCTCCTGCAGAATTTGCAGCTGTACTGTTGCTTCACTTGCGATTTGACGCATAACGTTCTACAGGGGTACGATATCAAAGATTTGGTACGGCGCTGGACATTACCACCTACGTCATTCAAAGATGAGTACCTTCCATTCACGAAGACGTGACCCTTTCCGGCTGTCCCTTGAGCAGCCACCCCCACCCGCTTAGCATACTTCTGTGCACGGAACAAGAGGTTATCCGCAGCAGGTTCATCGAGGAGGGGCACGACGCCGCCAGTTACCGTCCCCAAATCATCGACTGCGTTAAATGTGACGAACAACTCGTTTACTACGTCCCAAGAGAACGCCGTAAGTCTACGTTGACTGTGCATGGCCAGGAGCTAGGAAACAATCCATCAGGAAAACCCACCAATGTTACCAAAGACCAACATACCCTCTGGATGAAATTCATCATCGTGTCCTTTCCATAAATACGTTCAATGTAATACAAGAGCCGGGCAATCTTCAAGCCTAGTCTTGTCAACGACACATTGGCATGTTGTAAATGCAAGTCATACCTTCTCCTCTGGTTTCAGGGACAAAGCCCCACCGGACAGGGTATCCACGCATGACAAAATTGTCATGAATAGTGGATAGAATGGAGAAAGAGCGCAATTGCGACATGTCAAGAACGAATACCACGTTCACCAAGTTGTATCGAATGTGCAGGGCTGGTGAGAAGAGTGACATGGTGTGGACACGGAGAAGCTGTGAGTTGCCAATCGCAAATAAAGCCGCACGTTGAGCAAGTAAATCAGTGTCGTCAATTGGACATAAGATACATACCCCTATGAGCGATGGACTGATCCTCGAATTTCTCGGATCTTTCTCCAAGTCGTTAAGCCATATAATAACGTCTCCACCTTCTCGTCTATCGCTTGCATCGACAAGTCCTTCGACAAACTCTGCAAACTTTGGAGAGATAGTGAAAGTTCTCTTGCGTTCCTCGTCTTCCTCCACCACAGGCCGTCGGCGAGACCCTAGGTGAGACCCCGTAGATTGAGCCGACGAATGCACCGGGTGCATGAGTAGCTCAATCGCCTGTTCACGTGTCATACCCAGGGCAACTAGTGATTTGACGAGCCTTCTCTCGCGCCGGACGGTACGCAAAATGCTACCGGACATCAGCCGTCCAAGAAACCGGTCGACTGTTTGTTGTCACAAACTTACCCGAATATATTCCCGGAAGCACCTTGATCCTCGTTTAGAGCCCTACCGTTTACCCATACCATGTTTGCTCCAGGTGCAGACCTGGCCCAATTCTCGTGTACCTCGTCCTTCAACTCACCTGACACAGTTATTTTCCGGGCCAGGGAAGTTGCATAGAGCGGGAAAGAAGTCGAGAGAGTCCGGAGGAAAACTTCAACTGAAGGGGGATGATCCCAGCATCGATGCGCGTGAACTGAGCCTATGTAGGGTTGAGAAGAGACAGATGTGAGAAACTGGGCGGCTTTTACGCCTAGGTCTGCATTATGAGGGTTAGGCAACTCCAACCTCGACACGGAAACGTCACAAACCAGTTATTTCTTGCATTGACAAGGGTTCTCCAGCTTTGGCTCTCGCTTCTGCGAGCTCGTCAACGTACGGCAACGACTCAAAGACACAACTGAGGGCTTCCTCAGAGAAGTTCTTATCTTTTGTGTTTGCATGGCTACTTGGTGACGCGCTACTACCAGAAGAATCCGATACACCGGCACTCCAATGCCTGTCGTCGATCACGAGGTAATCCATCTTTTTCAAATCCAGAGCGACGCCATATCCCGAAAGATAGCTCGAGAGCTCGTTGGTGTTCTTCTCACCGGCTCCTCTAGCCCACCTGAGAACATACTCCACTTTGGGTTCCAAACCAAGAAGCGCGGAATGGAGCGAAGCAAACGAAGGTGCCGTAGGGTCTGCATAATGAACGGCTGTATAATGAGGCTCATCCTGTAAATGCTGTACGGAATGCACGTGGTCAAATGGAAACCTCGCAGGCCTGGGCATTGCGTTGCCTGTACTCTCGTTGACCAACTGAAGGAGACGGTCTGCATCACAAACAACTCGACCGTACCAGTCTACCCAGGATGCACACTCCGCGCTGAACAATCTGGCGTCGTCAGGAACGTTGGACAGGCGTAGGTCATAATGTTCCGCCGAAGCTGCCAGACGTGGGCTTGCCGCGTGCAAGGCCAGCCGCGCTCGAACGGAAGCAAGTGCAGACGCGTCCATTAGGGCGGAAGCAAGGTCCACGACGGATGTGTGAGCGTCACGTGGGGTGCTTGGCTGATCCCGTAGGGGGAATGACAAGAGAAGAGGGAAGAGAGAGGCGTCGTCCTCCATGGCTACTGTCTCGCTGGATGCAGAGTTCAGTCAAGGTAATCTGGAGGGAGTAAATAAACCGCACAGAGCCTCTATTAGCGGGTCGGTCGCCCTGAAAGACGACTGGAGGGTAACGGTGACCGGCGGAGACGCGCCATGGGCTCCGACGACGAGGCCGAGAGCGAGAAATGCGAGGAGTGGACGGACGGTCATCCAGCCAACACACAACACTAATGGTATTAGAAATACGTACTTGTACCGAGGCTCGACTCGTATAAGCGCGTGGGAAAATGTCGGAGTCCGAAAGCATACCAGAGCTGCGATCGCGATCTGCTGTGGTCCTTATCGACCACTCCAAGTGACAACACAACCATGGTGAGCGAGCATCGAGATCGACGAGCGCGATGCTCGTCTGACCGTCTTACAGGCGTCCGGCGTTTCTGTCTCAAGCGAATGCATGGAGGCTTTTAGGAGCCTGAAGCTAAGCCGCAAACACAAGTATATCATTTTCTCCCTTTCCGCCGACCTCAAGACTATCGTACCTGTAAAGACCTCCGCGGAACAGGACTACGACAAGTTCGTAGGAGACTTACCAGAGGATGAATGTCGATGGGCAGTGTACGACTTCGAGTTCGAAAAGGACAGTGCGAAGAGGAACAAGATCTGTTTCATCTCTTGGTTCGTCGCTCATAATCATTGCCTCCAACTAATTGGGATTCAACCCTTTATCGTCCGTATTGACTACAACGGTTTCTCAGGTCCCCAGACTCTGCCAAGATCAAGCAGAAAATGCTGTTTGCTTCCTCTCGAGATGCACTGAGGCGTAGCTTTGATGGCATTGCGGTTGAAATCCAAGGAACAGACTACAGCGAGATTGCGCATGAAGCTGGTGAGCCACACACACCCAGCCACATATCTCGATATCCATAACCGATGGACCCCCTCCAGTACTTTTCAAGGCAAATTCTTCATCGCGCTGATATAGCACCGCGGACCAACGTGACCAGAAATTCGGGAGTGTAGATATCAAGTGGCGAGTTTACAGTTGTGATTGTAGCGATTTGGAGAGGAAGTGGGGGCCCCCGACAATTTATGTAACCACACAGGTTCTTTTCGACATTCACTAGCCCATACTGTAGAAAGAGGCGGGACGAAAGCCTCCTCAGAGAGGTAATGAAGACTCATCGGACGGTCTGGCCGACTTGGCAGCTGCCGCTCGTCTCCTAAACGACCCCGCTGCCTTGCGGGCTGCAGTGATGTCCGCCTGCCTTTACCATTCAAGTCAAGTCATCGACTGCGCTTCGGACAAAGGAACGGATTTTGTACGAGCATACCTGTGCGATGCACACGATCCTGGGTCTCGAAAACCACTGCGAATGTCACTGTCCCTGATATCTGTCGAGACAAACCCTTTATTCCAGTCCTACATACTCATCAAGTATATAACTGAGTGTACCCAAGTTACCCTATTTGCAGAATATCTTTAGTATTCGTCACGTCGGCAGGCTTCATGTAGGCAAGATCTGAGTGTGCCTATAAGCCCTCCTCGAAGTTCCTTCCAATGAGGACACAACATGTGCATTGTGCAGCATCTCAGAAGCCATTACGCGAGGAAATGCACGCGTCACTGTAGGAACTGCCAAGTATGCAAACATCTTCCAAGACGAAATAAAGGAGAGTAACCACTCGGAATGCTTCGCAGGAAGAATACATCTTCCTGACGCAAACTAATATTTCGCAAATATGAGGTCATCACTGATCTGATGCGTTTGCAAGATCGAGTCGAGTTATTCCAGCGAATGGTCTTATCGCACCTTTGACATGAAGTTGATATGATGGCGAATGCCGTATAGCATCTCCTGTGCCATTTGGTTAAGGAGATTTAGAGGACATACAAATTGTTCGCTAGTAGTGCAATACGTTCACGATCCCAGAGTGCGAGGATCAGAAGAGCTTCAGGAGATCGCTCATGACACCCATAGCAGTAACTGCCGCGCCAGCACCAGCACCTTGCACAATCAGAGGCCTTGGACTGTACCGTTCGGTATGGAACATGATGATGTTGTCCGATCCGCCTAGCGACGACGCAAATGCGTGTGTTGTTGGGTATCTTGCAGCTCGCACGTCACTTATACCGTAAAAGAAAGATAGCGAGTAGGACTCACTTTTCCAGCCCTGCTTTGACGACCTTGTTCTCGACGTCTATAATACCGACGTACCGCGAAACACACCCCTCCGCTGCAGCCTCCTCTCGCAGCTTCGCGATCTTGGTATCGAACGCTGGGAGGCGCTGCATAAACGTGTCTCCGTCGTTCACAGACTCGAGCTCGGGTGGAATCAAGGATTGTGTTTCGACGGATTTATAACCGTGCGGTAGGAGAGCAAGCATCGAAGGGTCTATCATCCTTGAAAGGATGCTAAGCTTGCGGGCAACGTCTGCCCCATTCAAGTCGTCCATTGGGTTCGGTTCCTGCAGATCGGGGGTTACCCTACAAATCACCATGGGAGTCGTAGTGGACGTACGGTGTAGCCGTTCTGCTTTGCCTGAGCTACTACATCAGAGAAGCTGATACCACCAGACCCTCCAGTGGAGAAATTATTGAAAATGTAGCTCATCGTTCCGGAGAATACGCCTTCGATCTTCTTGATCTGAGCCGACATGTAGTAGTAGAGAATAACAAAAATGTCTTCAGAACGTTGGGACGTTCCATGAGGAAGAAGCAAGAACGTACCTTATCGCCCGTCTCGACCAGGTCCCTCAAGGTCGAGACGATCGGCAAACCCGCGCCAACCGTCGCTTCGTTCAAAAACCGGCCCCTTTCAAGTACTCCTCCCTCTGCTCTCGCTTCGTCACCACTACCGCCAATTAAACGAAGGTAGTAATCTCCCTCTCCAGAGAAAGCCTTCTTGTTTGGTGTTACGACGTGGACGCCCGCATTCAAAAACTGCGGGTAGGTCGATGCGATTTCCTCGCTTGCAGTATTGTCCACCAACACGGCCCGCTTTCCATCCTTTACGAGCTGGGCCAGTGCGTTCTGGAGGACGGGCAGATCAGCAGGAGTGCTTGATGCTGCGAGAACGTCTTCCCAACGGGAAGGGTTGAAGCATGGAGGACTCGACCCCGGACCAGAAGTAAGGATCATGCGCTTCGAATTGCACAGGGCAACGAGCGCGAAAGGGTGTCGGCTCGCGAGGATCTGGCTTATGACCTCTTTGCCGACGAGCCCAACACCCACGATGGCGACGTGCAAAGCCTTGCGACGGGATATGGCAGGGCAGCTCATGGATATTCAGTGGAACACTTAAGCGTGCGGTTCGATCGATTCCTCGCTAAGATAACAGGGACATCCCACCCTGACTTGATTGTGTCTTCACAAGAACACAAGCAGACGCGGGCACATCAAGCCAAAATCATCTATATTCATGCAGAGCTACCGTAACGCCTTCGAGTGACAAGCTAGCGCACGACAAGGTCAAGTGTATCTTACTCCGTCGAAACAAAGAATCGGAAACAGGAAAAAAGAGTGGGTTGATCGTACGTATGTGTACGCGTTGGGAAGATAATATAAACCCCGGTGAAAGGGGTGAAAGGTAGTGGGTGTTCTGCTCAGCCCAGAATCAGTGAGAAAGGCATGACTATAAGAAGGATTACTTACACTTACAGAAGGCAGGAGCATCATAAATACGGGAGGGAAGATAAAAAACGGGCGGAGACGATAAGGAGGATGGTAGGGAAGGAGTTGGGGAAATAATGAGTCCATATCGATACACAATGCACGAACCAAAGGACAAAAGCCCGACTGATAGAAACGGAGGGCAAAGTCGACGCCACAAGGAACAGGACACCCAAGGAGAAAAAATCAATAACGCAAATTTGAACGTCGGGGAGGTGAAAAAAAGGCATAGAAAGACATCAACAGTTTTAACAGTAGGGAAAAAACAAAGGGAAACTCATCCTCCCGAGCATCGAAGGGAGTAGGCCAACGAGTGAGGAGTATATATGTATGTTATTTGTCTTGTAAAAAGGTTAGAAGACGTAAACTGGACTAGAAAGTCACGTACATTATTAAGGAAGAAGGGGGGAAAAGGGAACGTTAACCAAAGATATATGGCCGGTGACAGAAGGGTGGATTCGAATGGGTGAACACCGTATCGTCACTGCGCCTCCTTTTCACGAATCGGTAGAGAAACACCAACAGGAGGCGGGATGGAGTGAACCGAGGAGAGAAGATAGTTGTATAGACAACAGTCGACAAGGTAACCCCTTTACTTTGATATATATATAGTTTTCTTTGTAACGTTGCGAACCCAGTGCGTTCTCGTCTTTTCGTACAACCCGCACCACGTGGGTGCGGATGAATCCAGAAGGAGAATGCCGATGCGATGAGCGCGAAAGCACGCAAGTAGAATGCGAGAAAAAGTGTGGAACCGATGGGATACTGACACATTGATCTGAAGAAAAAGGAGGAGGGTGGTATAGGCGGGAGCGAAGGTAATATAGTTGAGAAGAGACGCGATATGCAGAAGAACGCATCCACGTATCTGCCGCCAGCGAGGATGCACAAAATGTCGACGCTAGGTCGGCACCCAGAATTTATTGTATCTGGGATAAAGGTTGATTGAAGAGCCGTAAGCGAGGTTGACCATGACCGGGGAGATGAACCGAAAGAAAGACCAGTGGAGAGCTAGAACCACGCGACCGGGGGCGCTTACGACCGTAAACGCCAACTGCCCCAACAGAAAGAAAACCACTTGTATAACCAATCGAGCCGAGAAGATGTCGAAGTGATAATGATATCAGTAAAGCATGATATAAGACATGGAGCGCGCCGGAAGATCGAGGTCGACGAGCGTGTGAGATATCCGCATTTTGGCAACGATGTCACTGCAGTTCGAAAAACTTCCGGCAGCGGAGAGAATTAACGTCGGGATATTAATTTAAGGGGGCAGTCTGTCAATGCGAATAGTCTATGCTGTTGAACGTTTAGTGGGTGTTACGGGTAGGTGGTGACCAATCAACCAACCTCTACACGGGTAAAAACGACCGCTCAAAAAGCGGGTGGGGGAAGCTCGTCCGGGCTCGGGGCGTTCTGAAAAACAGAACTGGCGAAGAACCCAGATTTGTCTTTGGCAGCTCGGATGAAGTTGGGCCCAACTGATGCAAACTGCCCGGCATCTGAGATCTGTTTAAGCCCTTCGGAAGTATCCCACAGAGGCATTTCCTCATCGAAAGACATATTGAAGACACCTTCGCTCGGTACTCGACGGTGGCGGGTCGGGGAAGGCGGTGAAGCACCCATGAGGCCACTGAAATGGGTACGGTGTGATGTCACCAGCGGTGCCGTGCGAGGACCGCCGAACCCCCCTTGCCACGTACTCTCCCTAGTCGGCGTTGTAGGGAGAGAAGTATCCTCCACGTCGGTGGTGTCGTCGCAAACCGGGAATTCAGCAGCAGCACCGGCGGGAGCAAGCCTTGTCTGGCGCAACGATGCACTCGAATGACTAGGGGCTGAGCGGGAGAGGGAGGGGCGATTATGCGAGGCATCGGACCGTGGCACTGGGACAGGTCTTGCAGCTGGTGTGGGGGTGGTTGGATTCCTACGACGAGCAAGTTTTCCAGAGGGATGGGCAGATATCAATTTGAGTGGGGTGACTTTGGCCGGCGAAGACACAGTGAAGGCGCGAGAGTGGTCCGAATCCGAGTCTGAACTCGTGAGAAAAGGGTCGAAAGAGTTTGAGGTGAAGTTCTTAGCGTGGCGGGCGAAAGACTGGGAGGGATCGCGATTTGTGCCCTCTGCCTGCGAGGAGGGTAGTAGTGGGGGTGACGGCTGTCTGACGTTGTTTCGTCGTCCAGGAGTGTCCAAAGCACTTCTGATAGAGCAGGACAATGAGCGACTGCTCCATACGTCAAAAGAAAGCAGAGACCTAGCAGTCGCCTTATCTTTAGGAGATTTGGTTTGTCTACCACGCGGGGACTTGTCCGCGGCAGGGGTACGGGGTTGTGCCGTGGTCGTCTTCTCGACTGTTGGTACTGTAGCGGGCTCTGCTGATGATTGCTTTACGGGTGCGGACTTGGACGAGTCCGTTGCAGAGCGTGGATCCTGTTGTTGTGGCTGTGTTTTGCCTGCGGGCGATTTCGGTTTCGGTGAGCGGTGCTGCCTAGGATGACTGGGAGGGTGCTGTGGACGGGCAGGCCTGCTCTGCTTTGATATCGACAGGATGCCTGGTACTTTGGTTGGTTGTACGACGACGGCTGGGGGTGCGGATGGGTGACGACGGTGGGACGATGGGGGCGACATGGGGAAGGACACTGGCGACTGTGCGAGTATCATGGGGAGACAAGATGAAGCGTAAGTATTGCGCAGAATTGGATGCGAGGGGCGAGAGGAAAGAGGAGAAAAGGGAGAGGGCAACGTGGCAGACGACGAGGACGATATCGAGTAAAATATCACGGATGGAAGTGGAAAATAAAAAGAAATAGAAAAATAAACCCCGTCAACCCCTCTAATTGTCAGCCGTGCCATCATTTTGAAACTCAGATCACGGCATAGTGTGCGCTGGCGTAAGGCTTTCCTGTTATGGGAGTTCCCATGATCAGGCGGAGATTAGAATCCTGTCATCTCGGGTGACTTGATCGTTAAACCCTAGCATCGGGTTTAGCTGTCGTCGACGCCTGCGATGTTGCGTCACCGCGGACCATGGCCTTGACAACAGTCACGGCGTGCTACAGTTGTTCTAGCGTTCAACAAGAACGACAACGTTGTTGTCTTGAGGTTCACTGCAACGCTCAACCCGTTCCTTATCGGACGCTCTAGAGTTTCATTACAATCAACCCGTCTACCTCCATCAAGCTCAGATCTCTCCACACAATTTGACTTCCACAACAAGCAGTCTGCCTCGTTGCACCCACGAAGGGGCCGGACCAATCATCTCGGTTCCTAGCTCGATAGCTGTGGCGTCTCTCCGCTTGTGTCTACTCTGAATAGCAAGTCTATACATACCGCTCCATGGGAAACGGGCCCCCAGGTACTTATCAGAATCAGGAAGCGAAGTCTGCGCAGCCTCGTTGTACACATGATCACTATTCCCTCCCCACACAGGATCCTGCCTTCCCATCAAGGGACGTGCGCACCAAGTCCCCCATGGAAAAACGTACCTGGCCTCTTAAATCGATCACTGGTAAGTAATACAATGCTTCTCCCACATATATACCCGAAATCGCGTCATCAGAAGTTTCTCGATATCACAATAACCGCCCTGCGTTCGCCCACAGCAGTCCTCGAGGTTTCGTGCCGTCTCCCTAATTGTGAGATCGCGAAGTGTCTGTGTCCAAGTTACCTCATACTTACAATTGTGCAAAGTCACCTCTACAGTCCCACAGCATTGTCAAACACTAGGTAAAACCTTCTGTTCGATGTGATCCGAGTTAACCGCTTCCATGGTGATAGGCATCTTCTGCAACACGGTGGCCTCATTGTAGATGTAATACGTTCCCTAGCACACCCGGTTGTTATTCACCATCCGACCACCTTCACCCGACCACAGCAACCTCGCAACGACCTTCAACATGTAAACACAGGTCAGGAGCCACCCTAAGCAGTAGACAATAGCAATATACGGAATAAGAATACGACCGACTATTACGCTATTACAAGCTCAGGTGGTAAACAAAACAGACGGCCACAGGAGCACGACGAGAGAAGAACACAGTGGGCTATCATAACAAAGTTACAAGAAGCAAGAGATATGATCTAGTACGGAAATGTCCTATCACGAATCTGTGAAAGTAATACAGAAAGACTGAGATCGCAACAGCCGCCTGAACTCGCTCTTGCAGATGCGAGCCGCTACACGGATAGAATGTGTATGCCACATCGAGTGACTCGGACCAGCACCGGAATCGCGCATACGAAGCCGTGTTAGGAGTGACGTCACGTGATACGCCCTCCGACGCCCCCGAAGGCCGACTGTCTGTGTAACTTCCGGATCCTTCCTTGTAGACTTGCTATTTTTTTTTCTTATCCCCTTCATTGTACTGCAAGGACATGCTTCGCAACGCTCTGTCGGTGGCGACGCGCTCTGTAGTGCGGTCGGTGAGTATATCTCGTTCGCCCATCTTCATTCAGATGACGTTACCAAACGCCTCAGAGAACTGCGACGACCCTTTCGGCAGGCTTTCCAAGGCTCACACAGCGAGTGCGTAACTCACTATACAGAGGGTATGAACCCCCAGCAATTTGAAATCGTTTTTCATTAGGCGCCAACAAAATACGGAGGCGTATACACCGTACGTGTTCGCTCAATATTTCCCCCTCTCCCCGCTCATAACGTACGCGACACATACGCGATGCAATCAGGTCACTCTGATCCCTGGCGACGGCGTCGGCTCCGAGATCACTGACTCTGTGAAAGAAATATTCGACTACGTGAACGCGCCAATCGAATGGGAGCAATACAACGTGTCGGGCGTATCCTCCGCCGGTCAGGATCTCTTCAAGCAGGCCATGGAGAGTCTCCAGCGCAACCGTGTCGGTTTAAAGGGTAGGCTTCCGTCAACACCTTTCCCCCCAGCCCTTGATGCGCTTCCACCTCCCATCACGCAGGGATCCTCTTCACTCCCATATCCCAGTCGGGTCACATATCATGGAATGTCGCGATGCGGCAGCAGCTCGATATCTACGCTTCTGTAGTGCTCTGCAAGTCTCTACCAGGTTACCCCACTCGTCACAAAGACGTCGACTTTGTCATCGTTCGTGAAAACACCGAGGGTGAGTACTCGGGTCTCGAGCACCAGTCATACCCCGGTGTCGTCGAAAGTCTCAAGGTCATGACGCGTGCCAAGGCGGAACGTATCTCGCGATTTGCATTTGATTTTGCTCTTAAAAATGGCAGGAAGGTATGCGCGTTTCCTCCCCTGGTCGTAATGTGTGCATCCCAACACTGCACACATCTTGGTATGAGTGAAATTAACACTTTTCGCGCGTGAAATAAGAAAGTTACCTGCATACACAAAGCCAATATCATGAAACTTGGTGACGGCTTGTTCCTGAACACCTTCCGCAAGGTTGCGGAAGATTACAAGTCAGTCGGTATTGTTGCCAACGATATGATTGTCGATAACACGTACGTTCTCTATCTCTCTTCCCTCCATCCGAGTCGTTTTTACTTCTTACCCCGTGCAAGGCCTAGAATGCGACTGACATGCTGGTGTATTGTATAGGTCGATGCAACTCGTCGCCAAGCCTGGCCAATTTGACGTGATGGTCATGCCAAACTTGTACGGTGCTATCATTTCCAACATAGGCGCGGCACTCGTCGGTGGCCCGGGTGTAGTTCCTGGATGCAATGTTGGAACTGTACGCTGTCTTGATTCACCACATCTGCGCTGCTGCTCATTTACGTCCGTGTGGTCGTGTGACTTGCTTGGGGGCGGCAACAGGACTATGCGCTATTCGAGCCTGGATGCAGACATGTCGCATCAGACATCATGGGTACTAACCGTGCCAATCCCACCGCAATGATCCTCAGCGCGACCATGATGCTGAGGCACCTAGGGTAAGGATTTCTCTCCTTTTACTCCCCTTCGGACTACCATATTCAATCTCGATAGCCTCGATTCGATTGCGAACAACATCGCCAGTGCTACGTTTGATGTCATCAACGCTGGGGAAGTACGGACGGCGGATATGGGCGGTGAGTCCCAGCTGACCGTGGGTGTCTCCGATTGGTTTTACTAACTTGTTTTGCATAGGTTCCGCCACAACTTCGGAATTCACTCAAGCCATCATCAAGAAGCTCTAACTGGACTCCATGTGTCGTCCTCCGGTCGCTTTTAGTAGAAAGAGCTCCGATGTTACCCGCGTTCATATTACTGGTTACCCAACACTAGAATGGAGGACGGTGGTATTTAGTAGATTTAGCTTCTTGCGTGTAGTGCCAGAGGTACGACTCGTCGTGTTCCAGGCTTGCGTAGGGCAAACGCATTTGCTTAATGGATCCCGCATGAACCAGCGTCGCTGTATGTGATCGTGACACCTGTCCTCCACCAGTACATACATCCCATTGCTATTCCTGCAGGACTCAGTCCACATTCACTCCATCCAACTGGATTCTACAGTAGCATTCTGAAACCGGCCGCCCGTTGGTATGACAATTGCACCAGAGAATGTCGATCTTTGCAATGTCCGGGCACCGCAAATTATCAAATCCTCAAGGCCACAAGGCTTCACACACGATAATCATGAGACATACCATTTGATACCATTGCACTTTTGCCCACGAGTACACTTGGTACGTCAGACAGCCTCTGCCGTGGGCTTCCGGCGTACTAGACGTTACCCTCGGTAGGCTGACGACCTGTCCGAGTAAGAACACGTTTCCGGATGAAAAAAATGCTCACCGGGTGCATGCATAGGAACGTGCTCGCCTCCTGCTCTGGGTCCTCGTCAACGTCATTGTCGGGTATACGCAACACGTGTCTGCTTGCTGGAATCCTTGGAGTATATGATGAATCCACCTCGCACCCGCACTGGATATTAGATATTAAGGTACAAACACGATCCAGTAGGTCATCCTGCTATTCAACTTGCACGGTCCACATTAATCTTCTCTTGGCTTGGCTTGCCAAGTGACACGCCTAAGAAAATGGCTTTCTGAGAATGATCCCAATGCATGTTATCCACATAAACGAGACGGCATAAAAGGGTGACCGCGTAGAAGAGTTCTAGTTGCCGAGTGCAGACATTCCGGAAGCTCGTGTTGCTGATTTCCAGGTGACAGGTGACCGGGCATGATTCTGCTGGGGCTTAGCGGGTATCTTTCAAAGAAGTTCACTCACACACTCAAAACTCCCGGTGGGCATTTGCCGTCAGCTGTTCAGAACCAAGTCCACTTCACGCACACCAAAAGTTCCCTTAACAACTCGGCTGCACGTTTGAGCTCTTAATTTTTCTCCGCACCTCCACCCTATTCAGACGTCATGGCATTGGTCCTCAACTGTGCCACAGCATATGGAAGGTCAGGACCCAGGGACATTGGTAAGGGTTTTTGGACAGGAACGTAGGACGGCGGAGGGAGCTGCGAAACTGCGGTTGAACGCAACGCCCAGAGGCTAAGGGGAAGAGTACTCCATAGCATGGTCATTTAGAACCACACGAGACACTCCGGTGCGTGGACTGTAACAAGTGGTCAAGACACCAGGGGAAAAGCAGCAGTGGGCGCAATCAAAGAGAGTAGTCGAGGACTGTTTCACCCGTAGGTGTCATTACCGCTGCTGTGTGAATATTATCGATAAATACAGGATGACTATTGACCGCGAGGCATACCATGTTGTACTAGGCATGCGACACCATTTCTCCGTAAGGGGTGTTAGTATAAGAAGCAGAAATCAATCCCAGTCGCCTATCATATCGTTAGTTCAGACGGAATCGGTAGAACTGGTGACGAATCACCTCCCCCTCCATCATCTCCCCCTCCCCCGCCTACCATGTCATCTAGATCCTCACCCTCGCCGTTGTCAAAGTAGTTGTCGGCGTAGTCATTATCATACTCTTCGTCAACGTCATAATCGGACTCAGCTTGCTGTGAACCGGGGTTGGACCCTTCGTCACCGCTCTTTTCCTGTGATGTTGTCGGACTTAAGTGCGAATGTATAGCTTTTTCCAGTCCCTTACCTGCTCCTCCGCATCTTCATCGACGAATTCGTCAAGATGCAGACGGGAAACTTTAAGTTTCTTCTCCGCTGTATCAGGGCATTCTCAGCCACTAGTTCTAGAAGCGAAAAATAGCAACCTACTTTTCCGCTTTTTCCTGGGGTTGAAGTAACCCTCGAAGATTTCCTGAGGGAAGAATGGGGCGTGAAGGTCTCCCCTTCTCAGGGTTGGTTGTGACGCCGGTGACTGGCGGTACTTATCCGAGAAACGTTCAAGCTCTGGAAGATAAGGTCAGACACCGGCTCAGAGTCGCCAGTAGTTGCATTGACCGTTGGACTTCACGGTCTCCACGACGTAGTACGCAGACTTGCGCAATCGAGTTGCAAAGCCATTCTGCAGTTCACATATACGTTTCTCCTCGTCGGAGTAGTCGAGGAGGACGGGAAGAGGATCGAGAGGCTGCACGTATAAAATTCATGAGACATCCCATCGAGTAACACAAAAATAGTTAAATGCCGTCCAACCGTACGGGGTAGAGTGCATCTGCCTCCCTCGACATCGCCTGCACATCGGCGAAGGTTAAACCCATCGGCGGCATCGTTCCAGCACCGAAAGCGCTTCCACCGCCTCGAAAACCACCACGCCCACCACGTCCTCCTCCTCGGCCACCTCTTGACATTTTTTTTTCTGATTGACACTTCGGGGCGTCTCACACAGGATCTTGGAGATCAGATTGGGAGAACGATGACTTGCACCGTGATACAATTTCAAACTCAGATGAATCTCCGACGGAATATATCTGTTGAGCGTATCGGTCGTCTTTCTTCGCGTCGCCCCTTTGTCATTGCCACTCACCTTCCCCAACACCTGTCGTCGTCGTCGTCGTCTTAGCTTGTTCCATCAGACTCGCAGTATTCTAGTCTCGTTTCTTACGCAACATCAAGTACAATGGACAAGTCTCTTGACGAGGTGTGCTTTAATTTTTTTTTTGGCCGCCACGCGTACGCGACTCTGACAAGCGCCGTTTTACGAAGGTCATCGCTGCTCGCAAGACCCAACGCCGTCGCCGCCCCTCTGCAAAAGCCCAATTGTTGGGCAACACTACCAGCCCCGCCACCCGCGTTGCTGCTGCTAATGCCGCTGGTACTAAGGTTGCGGCCCCCGCCACCTCTGCTCAACCTGCGGATAAGATCATTGTCTCCAACCTCCCAAGCGACGTCAACGAAGTTCAAATAAAGGTAATTATGCGTGTGCTTTACCTCAGACTTGGCGCTTAACGACTTGTGTGGTAGGAACTCTTCCACAGCACTATTGGTCCACTTCGGGAAGTTACCCTGCACTACGACAGCACTGGCAGGTCGAAGGGTGTTGCTGCCGTTCATTTCCAAAGGAAGGGAGATGGCACGAAGGCTTACCAACAGTACAACAATCGACTGATCGATGGCAGTTAGTATCGCCACTTTCTCTTCTCGTTTACTGTTTCTGGGGAGGGATAACCTGCCCTTACGGAAGCGCTTGCTGCCACTGGGGCTTTGGGCATGGCATGGCATGGCACTACGCATGTTCCACACGCGAGTTAACGGTTTGATGGCGACTTCGGCCTGTCCTCGCCGCACAGCGTGGCGCTGCACGCGGTCAAGTTTTGCAGTGGATCTTTGATGATGAAAGTGTTGAAACGCAGTCGCCCGCTCCGAATCGATACGGTACAGTCCTCGGAATCGAATCGAAGCTGGTGCAAGTTAACTCAGCGTTCACGGTTGGGTCCACCTGAACAGCTGTCATCGCTTCATCGATCTTGGGATAGGACTGTAACGACAGGATGGACGTTTCGGCGTTATCGTGAATTGTGCAAGCACTCCGTTGAAGATGGTGTCGAGACCTTGCATGAACAGATGGGTCGCCGCCCATGCCTCGTATCTGTCCCCTTTTTACTTGCCTCTCTTGCATCGGAGACTCAGCCCACTAATGAATGTCTTCACCTCGCACTTCATCTCTCGTGATACAGAACGACCTATGAAAATCGAGATTGTCATCGACCCCGCTCGTCCGGCGCCGCAGTCGCTCGCATCGCGTGTTGCACCTGCCACTGCTACTACCGTCGCCCCTACTCGTGCGGCAAGGTTTGTGTAGTAGAGCCGTCGTGGAAGCCACCATTTAACGTTGTCATCAGACCTGCAACGCGTGGACGTCGTGGGCTCAAGAGCCGCCGGAAGACTACTGAACGCCCGCAGAAATCCGTGGCTGACTTGGACGCAGAGATGGAGGTAGGAATACTTTTCTTTTGCCGTCTATCTCACGTCTTACGTTGGCAATAGGATTACACTGCTGCGAATGGCTCCACTGTAGCACCTGCTGTGGCTGCTGCCTAAACTCTCGGATGTTGGGTTCCACGCGTTGCCTCCTCTCTTATCTAAGTAGATACCTGGTTTCGTCTCCTTACTATGCTCCTTTTGCCTCTTACCGTAGTCCTCTTGTACTGTGTAGGCTTTGTCGCGTTTCGATGTGATCGTGTGCCTGTCCTGATTTGAAGCGGCGTCTCTCGAGATAATAAGATAATCCTGATCGTGGTGTTTTACTTTTTGTCATTCATCACTACCATGGCCAACGTGCAGAACCAGTCAGTATTCTATGCTGAACGGCCAGAGTGGGAGGATGTGATCCCTCTACCTCAATACGAGAGCGTGAAGCCATTGGCTCCGATATTCTACACCCCCGAATGTGCGTGGGCATGTTCCTCGCGTAGATTAGCATCTCAACCGCGTCACCGTCAGACAAGGATGCCACAGATTATTTCAGAGGGATCGTCAGGATGGGAGAGAAAAGTCCCCGCGTACTCGATCTCACCGAAAACATCATCCGGCAGAACCCTGCCCACTATTCCGCATGGTGAGCATTCTCGCCCGGATGCCCGTCGAATGACTACCACCGTACCATTTACCGTTCAGGCAATACAGATACAAGACGCTGATGGCGCTCGGTGTCCCTCTGGAAGAGGAGCTCCGCCTTATGGACGAACTCGCAGTCAAGTACCTCAAGACGTACCAAGTGTGGCATCACCGCAGGCTGCTCGTGCAGCAGACGCGGAACCCAGCACCAGAGCTTGCGTTTATCGCAGGCTGTCTTCAAGAAGACGCGAAGAACTACCACACGTGGTCGTACCGCCAGTGGCTGCTTGCGCACTTCAACGACGAGGCGCTCTGGGCAAACGAACTCGATTTCGTAGATGGTATGCTTGACATTGACGTGAGGAACAATTCCGCATGGCACCACCGCTTCTTCGTGGTTTTCCAGAGCGGGGTGAGGAAGGGGGAGGAGGATCGAAGCGAGGTTTTGCACAGGGAGTTGACGTAGGAGATCCTGAATTTTCCTTATCGACCAGAGCTTCGATATATTGACCGGATGCAGGTACGTGAAGATGAAGATATCGGTCGTCCCTAACAATATGTCCGCATGGAACTACTTGCGAGGCATCCTCGATCACTCCAAGACGCCATACTCGACGCTCGCGTCGTTCGTGGCACCCTACTGCGAAGCGGAACCCACGCGGCCGGATGACTCCTCAAAGGACATTGTTGACCTGGAGGATCCATTTCCGTCGCAGGACGCTCACCTCCCATGCGCGGCGGCTATCGAGTTCATGGCCGACGTACATGAAAGCCTTGGTGGTGACAACCTGAAGGTGGCTACTGAGGTGGGTTTTCATGCAAGACCTGGTTTCTGTTGGTGGCTGACCGATCTGCGCCGTAGTTGTGGAGTTCTCTTGCTAGCACTCACGACGCTTTTAGAAAGAAGTGCGTAAAACTGCCCTTCTCTCACGTCAAAGTCAGATATTAAACTTGTTCTGGACAGATACTGGGAGTATAGAATTAGAGAAGCGCAGTCAAGGGCCCACTGAATGCCGAATCAGAATGTTGTATGATAAGCAAGGAACTATTGTTCAATCTTGCGCCAAGGTACAGAGAGCCTCATGCGTCAAGGAATGAAAATAGCACACAGACTACTGATACACGATGACGCTATACGGGAAGAATCACAAGTTCGCCTTACCCTGCACGCCTTCGTCCTCCAGTCGAATGACGATCTTGCCGAAACTGCTCCCCACGTCGCAGGAGTGAGAATCCATCTTCAGCTGCCTCCAACCCGTGCAAAACATGAGACACGACTGGCACGATCTGACGTTCGGCTATAAAGGCGGTCGCGTCTTTGAGGTCTTCGAGGGAACCCATCGTAGGACCCTGCGAGTGCAGCAATCGTTCATAATGCTCCGGATCCACTGAACGAAGCGTACCGATCAGACGGTGATGTTTGAGTACCTCTCGCATGGTGAAACTGATCTTGGGGTTTGCGGTCCTGGATGATCGATCAACGAGCCCGAAAAAGAAGTGAACAACGACAGTGTATGCTCACATTCCATACACGACCACTCTGCCACCGGGCTTTAGGATCCTATTCACTTGCACCATGATATCTCCCCCTCCAGAGTCAATGACCGAGTCGAGTTGCACAGGAGCACCGCTGCAAATGGTACTGTGTTGTCCGATCAGTTTGGCAAGCTGGGTAGGCCAGTCCTCTATAGACCATTCGAAAACGCCGAATGAGAGCTCTGCTGATTATTAGATGCTGTGGTGAAACGTACTGGACTTGTAAATTACCCCTCCTCTCGCTCCAAGCGCAACTGGCCCTTTGGATCTTGTCCTCGCTACCAGCTTGTCACGTAGACGTTTGCGCCCTTCGCTACGCAGATCTGGAGGGCAGTAAGGGCTACGCCGCCACCTATACCAGTGATGAGCACATTTTGGCCTTCGGTCACTTGAGCATGGACGACAGCTGCCCTGCATATGATTTGGTCAAGGGCATGAGTTCGACGAGACGTTACGATCTACCTCCATGCTGTCAGACCACCAACTGGCCAAGCAGCCATATGTACGTCGTCAAGATGTTCGGGCGTCTGGAGGACCTGATCCCTTTCCACGACAACGTACTCGGCGAAGGTACCAAGAGGGGGTATAGTCCCCCCGCCTACGACCCCAAAATCGGACCTGTGACTGTGAGTTAGGCTATAGTGTCGATCGAGCTACGAACTGCAAGACACGTCGGAATTCCACACGCACATCTTTTCAGGGGCATCTGGGCTGCTCTCCCAACCCCTCATCGGAGTGAGGAACACACGTTCATGCAGCAAGGGATCGTTGGGGTCTGCAGAGGCAACGACCCTGCCTCGATTTGCAAAAGATTTTTTAACTAGTGTTACTTGGGAAGATACACGCTCGTAGTCACTTGCCTGCACCGTCCGAGCCAAACGTTGCCCCGAACGTTATTCCTGGGTACTGTCCCAGTCGGATCCAGAGCTACGTGGGGACCAGGCAGGAAATTTGATTCAGTCCACGGCCCAGTTCATTGGATTCAGATCGTACAGACATCTTTGCGATTGAATGCCACGGCACCCATCTTCACGACAACCTGGCCTTCCTTCAAGGGGGTCGGTATGGCCCGCTCTTCGATAGCAGCATCATGGTAAAGCGGGTTTCTTTCAGGGGGAGATTGCTTCACGACCAGAGCCCGCGTAGGTCCTCGGGAAGTGAGGTCATAGTGCCAAGTGAGTGGTGTAAGTGTAAGTACTAGACACGCAAGGTGGGAGTCAACATGTACCGGTGCTTGGGAAAGCCCACCCACGACACCAACATTCGTTGGTCGTAGAAGGGACACTCGATCCCACGTCCCACAAGTCCATCGACGTTGACTGGGTAATTAATGCAAGATAGTACTTAACCACACGACAGTAAATACTACGGCTAGAAGGGTGCTAAGAGCATCTTCCTCGGGTCCTCGATATACTCCTTCACTTTCACTGAGAAAACAGTCAGCAAGGTAAAATGGCATCAAGACAGATTTCTGACCGAGGAAAGTCACAGCGTCCCGACCATCCAGTAGACGGTGGTCGTAGGTGAGGGCGACGATCATGATAGGGTCGGATGACGATCTGGCCATTGACAACGACTGGCCTTTCCTTGATGGTATGCATGCCAAGGACAGCAGACTGAGGAAGATTGATGATAGGCGTCCCAAACAGGGAACCGAACACTCCACCATTAGAACTGGTAGACCCAGGAGTCAGTGAAGTCGTGGACGCCGAGGCACGAACTTACATCGTGAAAGTGCCTCCCGTCATGTCTTCAAGGGATAGTTTCCCGTCTTTAGCCTAGATGTCGCATTTGAGACCGGAACACACCAGAAGTGATAAGCTCGACAGACGGAGTAGCTACCTTTTTGCCCCATGGCATGCAATCTCCTTCTCGATCTGCAGGAAGCCCATGCTCTCTGCATTCCTCACGACGGGCTGTAACTAGACCCTTGGGGGTGGCGACGGCGACGCTAAGGTCGACGAAGTCGCGGTACACAATTTCGTCGCCCTCGATAGAGGCGTTGACTGCAGGCAGCTCTTGTAAAGCCAACGTACATGCGCGGGCGAACGCGCTCATGAAGCCGAGTTTGACGTCATGCTTCCTTCAGCTACTTCATCCTTGTATTTCTTGCGCATGTCCATGAGAGCCGACATGTCGATTTCATTAAAGGTCGTGAGCGATGCAGCCGCGTTCTGGGATTCTTTGAGTCGCTCAGCGATACGCAGGCGCATACGGCTCATTTTCACCTAGATCCGGTTATGGTGGAATGAAGGCAGAGAAGTGGAGAACAAAAGAAGTGAGCTCACTCTTGTCTCAGTTGCGGCCTCCAGGTGGTTTTGAAGGTGCGGCAGGCGCTTCCTCTCTCTTAGCGGAGGTTTTGGCGTCTTCCTTGAGTTCCTTCTTCTCCTCTTTGGGTCCAGTCGGAAGGAACGCACCGCCGCCTTGTTTATCGACTGCAGAGGGTTGGGGTGGTGGAGGAGTGCTTTTGTCGACCTTGTTGGTCGACGGGCTCTTCGGAATCCCCCTTCTTTGACGATGGAGGTAACTCTTCCGGGCTCTCGCTTGGTTTGGTGCGAGCTTTTGTGATCCATAAGCTCGAGTGAACGTGTTATGTCGAGCTAAGATAAATGACATACCTGCACCAGCCTCTATCTTGAGGCAGGTCTTGGCCAACGACGACAGGTGTCTTCCTCATTTGCAAGGAGTTCGACGATGGTGCCAGACACAGGGGCATTGACGGTGACATCGATCTGCGTTCGAGTCATTTCCCACCCGATGCGGAGTATATAGGGAGGCCCAAAGGATAGGGGTGAGCTTATCCCATACAAGTACACATACCTTATCCGTCTCGATGGTGGCGACCTCTTCGTCTGCCTCGACGGCATCGCCGACCTTTTTCGACCAAGACTTGAGGGTACCCTCGGATATTGACTCCGCCATCTGGGGCACCTTGACGACTTCGGCTGAAGAGTGTTTGCAGTGTGAGACATGCGACCTGCCAAAGACCGTTCGCACGAGTGACTACGTCATAGTACACACCTTGGATGAGACGCGAACTGTGAAACTGAGAGCGAACGAGCTTGTGTTCCGACGACGTTCCTGGTGAAACGTGAGTTGGCATGTGTGCAGGAGGTCCTCGTAGACAGACTGGACAGACCATGCTTTCGAGAGAGGCGTGGCGGTGTTCTGTGAGTGAATGCGAGCAGACAAAGCACGGCGGCGTGCAACTGCCACGATACGTTTCGAAAGCATGTCGAGTGTTTGGGTTGCTAAGACACCTGTGGATATATGACGAAGTGTGTTCTGAGAGGACAAAACCGGGACTCCATTCGATTCGGCAAATGCTCCCGGGGCACAGCCACAGCGGCGACGATCCGCACACACACTAGTATTTGGGATTCTCATCGCTCTTTGCTTTTCTCATATAAAAAGGATTCGAGTTCCCTCAAGACGACCCAGCGCGATCCTACTCACCACACACCGGCCTATCACTGCCAACGCCCCAGTAGTTCTGGTCAAGCCTACTTTTTGTGCATTCAAACCTCCTGGGCCCCAACAGACGCTTCCAGGACACTCAGGTCGTCCAACGACGGCAGACTCAGGCGAACATGGTCGAAATTGGACGATCAGCTCAGACAGGAGAGTCATGTCGAAAACTGAATCCCTGCAGAGCACTGGAATTCCGCAACAAATACGTTTCCGTGCTGCAACACCCGTCCCCTACAGGAGTTAACAGTGACACAGTCAGAGCAGGCCTGAAGGCCTCTAACTGTATGCAACTAGACGGACTCCCGGACAAGTTAAGAGAGCGGGCGTCAGAATATTATAGTAGATCGTAATACTCGTAACTGATAATCAGCCGAGTCTCGTTGAATTTCCTTCATATCCCTCCCATTTGTCCTAACCCGTCCTCGATGTCCATCACTCGTGTCCCATAAAACTGGTGGGCGGTGGGCTTGATTATCTCCCAGTTGAGTATCTTCCCATCTGCATCTCTCTTCACCGCACCAGCATAGACACTAAATCGCTTCGTGATCTTGTTGTACGACACAGAACATACACCACACGTCTTGCATCTGTAACGACGCTTGTGTGGCTTCCGCGGGTTGTCGTAGGTGTCGAGGGCAGTTTCCAGAGGATCTCCCGTAGTCGTCCACCGGAAATCTGTGTCCACGAAGTGCATGGTGTGGACGAGGGGACATGCTAAATATACCCAACGTTGGCTCGAAATATATCGAGGGTAAGAATGCTCGCCTGTAAGCTTCTGACACTGTGTACAGTGGCAGTATGCACTAAGCACCGGAGGGGACAATTACCCCGAACGTCACTTGGCCGCAAAAACAGCTGCCCTGGACGAGGAAGCAGGTGGCATCTTGGGTGTTGGCCATGGCCCAGCGGTGTTCGTGCAGTCCTGCCAACTGACTTTCCGATCTGGGGTCCTCCTTATTTGGTAGGTGCGAAGGCTTTCTACTTCAACTCCAGGATCGAAGGTAAAAACGATCATCATCAGTTCGGGCCCTCAGACCGCAAGTGTGTACGGACATAAATCGGTCAAGGGATCATGTACGTTCAGTCAATCCGATCTTTCTACATGTCCCACGAACTTTGAAGTTATTTTTATTTTCCTGTCTTCCACTGATCTCTCATCCAAGGTCAGGTCTGATCATGGAGCGCTGAAGCATTCTAAATATAGCGAGGCCAAATTTGATGGAACCCGAGTTTTGGAACGTATTTCGTTACTGCTCCACCGGAAGCCACCCGTACACAAGCATTACATGACCATTGCGGGAATGCCCAGCAGGACTTTTTCTTTCTCTTTTCCATGCCACTGCGGGGGGAACGGCCCGCAGTTATGCCCATCGGCGAGCTGTCTTGTCCCCAGCTGAAGAAACCACGCGGTACGTCTGTCAACATTTCCAAGTATCAGCATAGCCGTATCCCACCCCTGTTGATGTGTCCAATACATTCCATGTCCCAGTGACACGTATCGCTAGGGCACAGAGTAGTAGCCCCGCGTCAGAAGTACGCTTTTCTGGCACTCGCGATCCCCCTGAACCATACATAAGAGAGACGGTGTAAGGCCATCCTTCAACATTCGATACTCAAATCGATCCCTCGTTCTTCATACGCTCAAATATGTCGTTCCTTGATTTTAGCAGCCTTTTTCACCCTCGTGCCTAGCGCACTGGCGCGTACTATGACGGTGTATAATCACTGCCCCTTTACTATGTGGTGAGTTGCGTCCCGAGACCCTCCGCGACTCACTGTTGACAGCTTTGCATACAGGCCTGCAGTATGTTGTTGTCATGCCACGGGCGTGTGTGCCACTTATTGCTTGAATAGATGTTTACGGGTACTGGAACCCTTCCATCCTATTCGACAGGGTTCGTAATACTCTTTCACGGACTTTCAGTAACGTCTTATTTGCGGTTTGTTAGATGGGAAGCTGCCCCGTACACATCTGTGACCTTTTCTGTGAATACAATTCCTCCGCCGCTTTCCTCCATTTCTTTACCATTTTTTACAGGTCCCTGATAGCTGGACAGCAGGAAGGATTTGGGTTCGTGCACAACCTCTCCTCAGTTCGATGACTGTAAACTGACCTACTTATCAGGGGCGCCGCGACTGCGACTTTAGCACTAACCCAGGTCCGAACTCGTGTCTCGACGGTGGGTGTAACGGCGGCTTGGAATGTGACCCAAACACCGGTACAGTGAGGAGCCCTGTGTTCCCCTTTCCATGACGAACCCTTTCTTACCTTAACCCACTAGGGGGTACCGCCTGCCACCCTTGCAGAGTTTAGCCTCGACCAGAACGGCGGTTTGGACTACTACGACGGTCGGTATTTCCTTATCTCATATACGATCCAATGAACGAGTTTCAAATATTCTCTGTTCAGTATCCCTTGTGGATGGCTATAATCTACCAGTGAGCATCACCAACAACGTCGGCTGTCCAGTCGCAGACTGCCCGGTTGATCTCGGACCAAACTGTTCGTAACTGCATGATGCTTTTGCAAATGCGAAATGCTGAAACTGTTGTATAGGTCCTGCAGCCCTCATAGGCCCGTTCGATTCGACTGGTTTCCCTGTTGGCTGTAAAAGTGCTTGTGAGGCGAACCTTGACGGAGACCCCTCGTAAGTGCTGCTGGAACGCTTCCAGCTGCTGCACCGTCTGAATCCAAACTGAATTTATACCTACCACACAGCCAACTCGCCCAACTGCTGTTCGGGACAGTACGACACTCCTCAAACCTGTCCCTCTTCTGGCGTGGCCTATTACAGCTATTTCAGTGTGTAATGGTTTTTTAATACGTTTTCCTAGGTAAACTGACTTCTCAGCAGAGTCGAACTGCCCAAATGCATATTGTTACCCTTATGATGATAGCACGGCCTTGTTTACATGCTGCTGCAAGCGAGAATGCAGTGTATACGGTCACTTTTTGCCCCTGAGTAGTTAAACGTATATCTCCATGCCATTTGTTTGTAACAAAGAAAGAACGGTCGCTACTCTTTTACGGGTCGTTGAAAGTGCTAAGGTGTAGGTTGGTAATTCGTAGCGAAGCAAGACACATCTTGGAAAAAGCAATTGGTTCACCTTTCAAGATCTACAGAACTGTCTCTCCCGAAGCTACTTATGAGTGCTACTGCCTGCGTTGCTAAACACTTTCATCGGAATTTCATGTCGGAAATCGTGCTGACAAAACAGACAATGGAGATGGAGAGCCCCGGGACATCATAGAATTCCTCTCCAGTTTTACAAAAGGCACTATTCACCTTGACCCTTGAAGCCGACGGTAGCGGTAGCACGACCAGTTCAGTTCATGTAGCCGGGGATGACTGCCACAATAGCAATATCATCGTTGAACCGGGTTCTGGATCGGCATCACTCGAGCATCCTATGCCACTACGAAAATAGGAGCTCTGTTCATCTATAAGTTCTCTTCTTTCGAGCGGTCTGACTTCAGAGTATTCTCCCTGACCAGAGATAATAAGAAGTCTGATTCGTACCGACTGGGAAGCTGCGGTCGAAGCCAACATTGTGCAGAGAAGAGTACTTCAACAACAGCACATACACCGTCTCTCCCGGCAGCACGTACCTGAACTTCAGGAGATGTTAGACTCTATGTATTGGAAAGCCTCCACTGTGCGCTTACTGCACGGCGAAGGCCTGGCTGCATTTCACAGCAAAACGATCTTACCTGACCGAATACACTTACAATGGGCATGGATGGCGGGGCAATGGTGATCCGCGTACTAGGAGGCATGCATTTCTATCGCAGCCAGGCGTCATCTCGCAGTGCCGTGATCTACGAACACCATTACAGTGTCGGACAAAGGACTCACGTTGCGTCGAGGAACAACAGCCAACATATGTATTGTCTACATTCTATCAACTGGTGGCATTTCTGCTTAGACGGAACAGGTAACGATCCACAACCAATTGTAGGCTACGAGTGGTTGTGGATCGATACTTGCCAAATCCCAAGCCGGGCCCCGAACCCCCACAAGCCCACCTGGGGGTTCGGCCTGGCGAAGGCCAAAAACCCGTACACAATAGTGGCAGACATGTGGAAAAATGAGGAAAGGCGTGTGAGAAAACACCAATCATATACCCAATGTTGCAGTCCTTGCAAACAACCTTGGGGACGTTGGACCCGAAACAACGCCACAGCAGGTGTGGCCAGAGACAAAACATGCCAGCGTACGTCGTGTGCAAGCCACAGCGATTACAGCTTCGAACAGGAAAGCCAAACAACAACAAATGAGATCACGGGATAATACGGATAATATAAAGCTGGTATTCCGGATTGAGGTAGCCTATGAAGCCAATCTTGGTAGTAGGTTCTTGTATTTGTCTACCCAAAGTTGGATGCGCTGGTGGTTTAGTTGTGTATCCTGCGGCCAACCGAGCATAGGTCGGACCCACGAAGATTATCACGACGGGCAGCCGCTCAGCAGGTTCGAAAGGGGCACAACGTTACTCAAACACGGGTAGAGTTGACATTTACAGCGTATGATGACCCCGCGTTAGCAGGTGGCGCAAGTGAAACGTCCTGATACAAGGCCACCCGGTTTTTGCGCGGTTCTACTGATGACGACTTGCAACGCATGAGTGCGTGGCTCAAGACGGCGAGCATGAGCTTTTGAGCATTGTTTACATCAACCAGGCTCCGGTGGACGATGACGAGACTACGTGCGATGGGTTAGATTGGAGTATTGGCAGCCTTCCCCTGATATTAACTAACACAATCTCGTTCTCATCGCCAGAATCGTTCACGGAGAGGATTCATATACCTGCACGTGAATCGAGTGCCGACTCTAACACTGCCTGTCACTCCATGCCTGTACTGTATTCTCCTCGAGCAGTTATGTAGACGAGGGGCCGGTAAGGACAACGTCTAGAAGAGGTAGGAGTGCACTCGGATGTTCCCCTGTGAGGACAGAAACGATAGTATTCAGGCTCCAGAAGGAACGTTCCTGATTATGCAAAGAGTGGATGTAACGCTGTAACATCCTTGTCAGTATGTTCAAACGTTGTCCATCAGCCATAGGTTCGAGGGTCGAAGTACACCAGGTTGTATTGATTTGATGGACGCCACAGACACGAAGGGGAAGAACACAGTACTCAGTCATGTTCTGGAATGTGAAGACGCCGAGACGGGTCGTACAGCGTACCGTTGGAAATCCTAACTATAAATGTTCAAGGTCACCGTTGCCCGCGACCCTGCAGTTCCGCAGTCAGTCGGTGTGGGCTGTCAGACAGGCGTCCGGATGCACACTGCGTGAAAGGACTTACGCGACACTGATTTCACCAGGGTACTTGGATGGTGTGGTCATGCCCATCAGGACCTAACACTATGTTGCACAGGGATTCGGACATCACAATCATGAGATTATATTCCTATGCATTGCGCCCGACTGATGCAGGGTAGGATGGTCTACTACTTCAGAAGAGCATTTTCGTTAAACATATGACACACCTCACCAGTAAAATGCCCCCACCATCTGTAAAATTGCCCCGTCAGTTTCTGGCCATCGTCTGTAGTTCCAGCCGTCCAGAGGGCTCTTGTTGATCCGTTTCCCAGTGGGAAAGTGGATTTCCTACTTTCAACTGGTGGGAGATCTCCGCCAAGCGATGAATATAGAACTACAAATTACGTACATGACACGATCCAAAACCAAGCAAGAACAAAGCCAAATAAGCAGTAACAGCATCGCATCACCGTCGCTAGTAAAACACTACGGCTTCCTGAAGTAAAGGACTGGAGTGGTAAACGACGACCTAAATGGCCGCCACGCTTTCATGACATGAGCTGTTGATCACTTCCCACCCTTCCCACCCTCCTCGATCGCCAATACGAGGGCCTGCGATCAGCCCATACGTTCCCCCTTTCAATTGCTGCGCAACTTTGGCTACGATCAGAGCCGCACCGATGGGTGCCCACAATGCTGCAGGGACAGCTCAGTCTCCCGTACCCGAATGGGAATAACTCGGGTTGTTCCAACCCTCGTGACGGGTGAAACCTCATGGGGTCGAACTTGGCCGGGTTGTGCCCATACTGGGGCGATTGGTGGACAGGCCTGTATGTCAGCTACTTCCAACGTCGGTTTAAAGAATCTTGTCCATCCCAGAGTCGCTCCAGCTCGAGAAATGCGTTTGGTGGGAGGGTGGAGTCGAAGAGTCTCCATGATGATCATTTTCATGCTGGGTTCCATACTCTCCTCCCTGAAGAATTGGAACTGCTTCCTCTGTGGGGTGGTCCGCAAATCTAAGGACAATGTCAAGCAAATTGTCGCCGTCATGGCAGCAGACATGAGCTACCGTGACGGCGACAACACGCCACATTGTTTCGTATGCGGGGATGATGAGATCCAATGGATTGGGGTAACCGTCACGGTCACGGACCCATCTGTCAAGACATGCGTTTGCCTCGCTCAGCGAGTTGTCTTGGTTCAACGCAGTGCGATCAGTTTTCTTCGAGTATGCCCAACGCCGGTTAATCATGTCGGTTACGAAGCACAAGTCTTTCGCATGGAGGGATTCCGGGTCGGCTTTGAAGAGAGCTACGAGGAATATCCTGAGGGTAAGGCATTGGATGAGCGTTGCATAGTGAATTTCATCGACAGGGAACAGTCGAGCAATGGCATCATCCACCGTTTGTCCAAGCATCCTCCAACCCTCCCCCTTGGTCGAAAGTCCAGAGATGGTAAACTTTGCTTTGTTGAGGAAATCACGATGTACTTTGGCGTCACCGCTGACGAAGGTGTTCGTGATCCCAAACGCATGAACGAGACGCTGGTTTGGAATAGCACGGCGGCGCAGAAGGTCAACCAAAGACGCATCTGCGGGTTTCAAGAGTCTTTTGATCCCTGAAGAGCTACTGTATACTCGTTTACGGCGCACTGTGGAGTATACAGCGTACGCAACGAGCAACAAGACGGCAAGGAAGGAAACAAGAAGCTTCATGGTGGGGACTTTTGACGATTCGTACTTGCAAGGTTTCTGTTATTTATCCATACTCTCAACGCCATTCACCTTGCGGGGATACCAGGTTCTTGGGCAAGTCAATCGAAGTTCAGAATCTTATCTTCGGAAAGGGGGAATTTCGTTCACACAATTGAGTTCGAGAAGTTGTGATATCTCAAAGTAGACCAAAGTGAACGGAGGTGGTACACCAGCAGGCTTTCATATGTAGACTGAGACCCCATGCGTTGGTAGCAACGAGTCGTGTTTCCTGTACATAGACTTCCCAGCCAAATTCTTACATTATTGCAAAAATATCGCATACGATTGTTGGTGGCTGCCAGCTCTTCCTTCTTCTATCACTATACCACATCAGCACATAGCTAGCCTACCATTTACAGGCCAAAGGGAATTTTTATATCATCCCTTGCGGTTCGGGGCTCACACAGAACTGGTCGAGCCGTGATGCTGTCAATTCTGCCATTGTTTGAGCTCCCTTCTCCTTGCTGCTCAGGGCCGGAGTCCAATTTCAACAGCGATGGGGCCCTTGTCAAGACGGGTGGCGTAGACATCGCTGTATGAGTACGACTGCGCTCGGATAGCGTGGTCCATACACGCACGGCCCCGTCGTGACTGCCGGTGGCGAACATGAAGACGTCCTCGACCGCTTGATTCCAAGCGAGACAGGTGAGATCGCCACCAAGTGCTTGAGCATTGATAGTATGAAGCAGGATTGCGGAGTCCCTGTCCCATATGTAGGATATCTCCCGCTGTGCAACGATACGTGAGAGGGTTAACGGAAGGATGATGGATACGCACATACCTTTACCAGCACACAGCACGAGTTGATCGTCCTTCCCCCCAAAATAGCCATGACCTGCGAAGTCAACCGGCACCTTTGGTACGTAGGCGTGCCGAAGCACTAGGCGTGCGATCGTAGGTCATATTGACAGTCCGGTCCTTCACCATTTCTAGTGTCCATAGTTGTGGAGACGCCTGTTACACAACCCCGTGATTCACACACGTAAGATGCAATTAACATCAAGAACAGTTGCAGCAAGGCAGCGGCGACGGACCTTTTCGTATGAAATCAATACAAACCGGCCGTCCCGGGACAACGTGATATCCTTCACATCATGTAATACAGGGGTTTGACTGCCAAAATGGGTTGACATTCAAAGCAATCTAAACAAGTCAAACATCACGCGCACTTTTCAACTTGTTTCGTGTGCATATTGAAGACTGCAAATGATTCTCAGTTTCAGTTCGATATCGAAAAGAAGTTGTGCCCAACCTAGTAGTTGCTTCTCTACCCTCGATTTGCTTGGTTGTAGTCCTTCGGGTGACGACAGGATTGGCCCAACACACAGAAGGCGACGGGAATCAGGTGTGACGGCAAAGTCGTGAATCAGAACACGGTTGAACGTGTATTTGTCCAATACCTAGTTAAAACCCAGTCAGCCTTCGAGGGAAGCTACCAGACGGAAATTCACTTTTCCATTGAGGTCCTAGATAAGAGATTTGCTCAGAGAAGGATGAGTATGAGACGATATTCGCCACCTACAAGTTTGACGATTCTACTACCTTCTACAGTCATGAATGCTGTGTGCAAGATAAAGTAAACGCACGCAACGGCCATGTCTGTGCTTACCGTCACCGCTGGGCAACCATGTGACAGCTTGTATTGACGCTTTCCTGTTGATTGACCTACGAAAAACTCCTTCCTGCACAACTAGTTAACGACATGCCGCTAATGATCGCTCAGGGAATCACCTCGGTCCACACTTTGACAACTCGATTAAGTTTCGTTAACAGAAGATCGCCGGAAGGTGACCTGATCATGAATGATCAGCAAATATTGAAAGGCTTTCGATCGAGCACAGTAGATTTACCAAGCAACTTGGCTGACAAAACCTTGCACATGGGCAAGTACTCGATGACCCTCGAACTGCGGCTATGGTGGAGAGTCAGCAACTAAGCCAACGCGTTCGTGGAGAACCTCGTACCCAAACTCTAAATATGGCCGATGTCCGATCCCAGCTGGTGGTAGCCAAGAATTTCCCATTGGGCGAAAACTGAAGGCAACGAACGAGTCCTGAGTGGGCCAACAGGTCTTCTGTCAGCTGAAGAGTCTTGAGCTTCGGGATCAAATTGGTAGGACGAGAGCCTCTGATCTCGCTAACACCACATTCCGAGCCCTGTCTACTTGACCTGGCGTGGTATGCGGCATTTATCTCAGTTGACTGTACCCTCTGCACAAGCCGGGGATGACAACGCCTCCGTCAAGGCAGCGGATGCGATCGGGTCCAGGGAAGTCGTGCGCTCTCGTCTCGGAAAAAAGGGAGATCTTTGGAGCATTATCACGTAGCGAACCGCCTGCACGAAACGCTCACGGGGAGTAATGGGAGTATCTGGTGGTATTCTGCTGGAATTGGGCAACTAGATTCGTGCCAACATTGGACGGAGCGTGTCCCATGAGAGGAGCCAATCGACGAGATGGCGTCAGCAGCGTCCAATGAGTATCGCATGTCAATGCGATTGATCTTCGAAGAGCTTGGAGGTCCGGACCGTAGCAGAAGTGGGGCCGAACTGGACGGCGCAGAAGTACTGGAATCACTTGTTTCCGCTACCATGCCAAACGTGGGGATGGAAACCGGAAGGCTCGCGGCTCTGTCGTTGTGGCTCGTTTGTTGGACCTCCGGGTCCGTCTTGCATTCTGCTGTGGTCCAGTCAGTACTCTTCCCCACTAGCCTGTTTCGGATGCTGATAACCACTGCTCCCACCCAATGACAGCCTCGCCATGCCCATTCCTTAGTGGCTTCGAGGATGTTGCGTGTTCGGCTAATTCCCTTCCAAAGCCAAGAAAACAAGCTGACCACCCATAGGAAAGGTGGCGTTTCTATCACTCCTGCACAGAATTCCACCACGTCTTCCCAGGCCTCTCCTAGAACATCGGCGAGCCACTTTTGTCCTCTGTACTTTAAAAATGTCCATCTTTCGCTCGCAAACCATGCGGAAACAGCAGCTAGCCCGAATGATGTAAACGCAGTAAAAACTGTCGTTATTATGGATGTAATTCTTCCCTGGCGGTCAAGCAGGTGAAGGGAGATGATGAGTGTATAGCGAACAAATCAACTTACCTGACCAGTTGCGTACGTGAAAAGCACCAGTCCCAACCGAGAAGCACGCGACAGACATGACAAGAAAGACCAGCGGCGATCGATGAATCCATATCAGGACCCACCATGGCACACGATGGCCAGGCGAACGACTGTGATCGAATCCTATCAGCGGACGGTTTCGGGGTAAGGGCAATCTACCTTACTACATCGCCATCCTCCAACTCAGACCTACAAGGCTGTTAACAGCCGCTGCAATGCTAAATACAAGGCTTGAGAACCAAAACGCGTTCACACCCCTTCCTAGTACCGTCGCGGTGGAATGATAGGAATTTTGGAGAGTAGTAGCAGTGACACCACTGAAGAAGGTTGCAACAGTGGAGAGGGTCAAAAGATTAGATGCCGCATGCTGTTGAGCACAACGAATGGTAGGGACGCCTTCAAGGTACGGTCCGGGATGAGCCCTAATGCACACCAGGATTGTCACGGCGATAGAGAAAGCAGAACAACTCACCAACTTCGATGAACATGCGGAGCGTGTTCGTGATCCTATCTATATGACCTCCCATTTCGGAAGCTAGATCGTGGATATATCGCTGGACGGCCGGATACTTGAATTGGCCTGCGAAGCTGAGCAACAGGGCGACTGCGCGATGTTTCCTCACTTACCATCGGTATGTTCGGAGACAGCACGCCCAATACTTGATATCATATGTTAGCCACTATTCCATAGAACTTGACTTTGATATGTCACCTTCAGATCACTTTCGAACGCTTTGATCGAAGTGCTCACGGCTTCGTCCGTAAACTCAGGAAATTCGTTTAGACGGTTAAGGAACGCAATCACGTCAATTGCGAAGACTTCCAGGTGCTCCGGGAAAAACTGGGCGTCGAGAGTGGAATCCGATAATGGGGGTGCGGTAATTTTATCGTGGCGCACGTATGGTGTTGGGGACGTCCAGGCAACGCTAGGATGCTCGCGTTCGCCCTGCCTCAGACGTAGTCCAGTTTCTGCCCTTTCTCCGCTTTCTTCTCTTCTCCATTACATTCGGATTTACAAGCGTTTCCTTCGGCTGCCTTGGAACCTTTCTTCGGAAACAGATCTGCAGCGTTTTCTCGAAAGAGGAATAGTATATTGGCGAGGCATTCACGGAGGCGAAAAGCGGTAGAAAGGATACCAACGGAGGATCCGAGCTGACGAGCAGCATTGGCAAAGTTACGCAGCTACGAGAAGGGACGAAACGGTGCAGAGAAGATATAGAAGAAGACCACATTAGCTGCACGTGACAGAAACAAGACAACTAAACCAACCTCTTGATCGAGATTGTTGATCCGTCTGAGAGGTAAGTAGTCCATAAGTATTCATAAAGGCAGGTAAAAGATCAAAAGACCAAAGCTAAGCACTCACCTCTGGAATTTGTTGAATGATTCAGCGCCTTTGTTTTGGATCTGCTCGTCTAAAGTGGCTTTTACGGACACATATTTGAGACGATTGCCTGAAAGTAGACACGGACAACTCACGAGCACCCTTGTCATCCTCCAAGTTTGAATTTTCGTTGAAATCTGGATAATCTCATTACAGATCTGGTCAACTCGCAACGAAAACATCCTGACCTTGCGTGCGGAATTCCGACTGTTTGAGCTCATTGAGAGCATTTAGGAGATAGGCTAAGTTTTGCCTTTGCCTGTTTCTGACTTTCTCGTACGGATAGTCGTGCGTGTGTTGATCCTGTAAGCGAGGAAGTAGTCTTTCGGGGCTATGATTGTACCGGGTCCCTGAATCTAATCGAGCATTGGGCTTAAGAGTCCATGTCAACGAGCAACAACAGGAATATTGCTCACCGTGGTGTAACATATTTTTCCTCCTCGTAGTCGGGGAGATTCACAGATAAACCAGGGGATTCGAGCAGCAACAATAGATGCAATTTGGTGTCCCGTCAGGGTAACTAATAAAGGGAGGAATTGAGGCAGGGATGCACGGCGGAAGGCCCCACCTTACCATGGAGCTCTCGCATCTACCCGGTCTGGGTGATCTCCGCTGCACGACCGGATCACTGCATGACGCGAACGAAACATTACGGCGAGTGAGCCGAGCTAGTACGTGCCAGGATTTCTGTGATGCTCGGGGAGCGGATGACATGAGGCGTAATGGACTCATCCAGATTTGCACTGGAATGGTCCATAGCAAACACGACTCAGTCGCGTGCGTGTCGCTGGAGCTGAAGATTTCACAACCAAAGTGCTCGAGATTAGATTCGTGCGTACTAATAATATGTAAGTCCCACCCCAGAATGCAGAGTCGGCACAAGTCGAAGACACTGAATAGGGCGCCAGTTCACACCCTGGAACCAGACCATCAGTATCATTTGTTCACCGCTCTCATCTTCACAAACCTGGTGCGGAGATCTCTTAAGGTTATGTAAATCAATGCACGTACACCGCGTTGCCATTTATCCCCTCCCCGTTTCAATCAACCCCGGACCCGGCGCTCTTGCTCTTACGTCTAGAACCACATCCATCGTCGCTTCAAACGACTTCCACGATGTTCTCAACCGTCTGACAAGCTGGCTAAAGTACTATGCATGTTCTGGAGCATGGCTTTCTGCCACGGCCACAGTTCATGCTAAATTCGCCGAGCCACTGAGCGCTGAATTCACAGTAATGCTCAATGCCATCGTGAGATCTGGGAAGTGACCCTAACACACTGCCTAAGCTAAAACGGTTGAACTGCTGGTCCCGTGGCCAGCAAGACCTACCCGTTTCGAGAACGTGTAGCACTGCAGAATTACCGTCATAGAGTAGTTCGGGCCAAATGGGACGTTTGCTATTCACCACATGCGCAGTGCAGCACGGCCTGCCTCTTTCGCACAGTCCCTTTGATCCCTGAGCAGAGTTGCTTGTTATCGACAGCTAGCTCTCACGCCGTGAACACGCTATGATCCAAGTATCAGGCAGTATCATAGGCCTGTCGCATACACGACTAGCACTGTTCCATTGCGTGGAGTGTTCCGGGCAGATGAAGCCGATTCATGTCTGACTAGTTTGTCCCACCATAATCGGGCCCTTACTGTAAGGCATAACCTGTGATATTTTGGACCAATGATCAGCCTCCAAACAAAACAGAAGTATCAACAGTACTGACTCAAACTGTTGGATGCATTACGGAGCGTTGCACACCAACGGACTCCCGAGCCAGCAGCACTAGATGGTTTCGTCTGCATACTGTTCGGATATGTCGGTGGCTGGTTGCTCGTTAATAACACCCCAGACGGAAGCCTTGAACTGCGACAGGACGGGTCAGATCATTTTTCAGCTGAGCAAGATAAGGCAGCCACCAGAATCGACACAAGACCCATCTTCCTTTCCAGAACTCTCAGGCGTGCGACCAAGTTCTGATCCGGCTGTTCGCTTAGTTCTTTGGTCTTTGCTGTCAACTGCAGCTCGTGTCAGAAAACGTTGATGCGCGGCTCTGTGCCAGAGAAGATCGTTACATACGAGTCTTACATGCTGGGCCAACTTCGCATACTCCCATAGTACCTCCGATTCAAGGGTTGAGAGACTTGCATGAGCCTCGTACGGGTTCACGTTGAAGATATCACCATGGTTGGTAGACATGGTTGCATGTCAAGGAAGTGAGGAGAGGCTAAGAGAAAGCCAAAAAAAGTACTACTTCAACCTTGTGATAGTACAACTATTACACCATTTGGTCAAGCCAACCGAAGGTACCCCGTGGCTCTTCTTGCACAACGTTTGCAGTCTACAGTACTCGGTGGACGCGTCGTCCCCGTTCCACCTTCAAGTTGCGAACGGCGGCATGCGCTGGGGAACGATTTTCTTCGCATTGTGCCTCTCAGCATCTTCGGTGACCTCCTATACCAACAATGTACCTCCTGGGGAATCGGGGGAGCGTTATGACGAGGACCTGTTCATCCGACCACTGTTAGATGGCAGAGTGGCTACCACCTTCACAGTTCACGACAGACCTTTTGGGAAATGTATCGCGACAATCAGAGAGCTCTGGTAGATGACAGTGTTGTCTACCTCTGCTCAGTGCTCACATCACTACTCTTCGGATAGGACAACATTATACGCTTTTCCCCCTTACCCTCGGACAAATTCTCAGGGAATACTCGATTGCCGAACTTCATTTGACCTCTGAACTCCGGAAAGTGGAATTACGACCATTGGGGCTATCCCGATGACCCAAGCGTAGGGACTGGCGCAGAGCTCTGGGCCTGGATGGCCGATGGTCCATCATCAACGTAAGTTAAGCTGTCATGCTCTGTATCGTTGCACTCCTTGATGTGGTACGTAGAATAGACGAGCGCTGGACGGGCCTCAGAAACGCCCTTGCAGGGCTTTTCTGCGCTTCCCTGGGTTCTCTTGACACGCGGCATACATCCTCACCATCCACCTGTTTTCCCTATCTCTTTCTCGTCATCGATCCCACACGACCTGCGATATGCTAACCTACCGTCTGAGAACGTCTGCACGGAGAATTTGACGCCAGTTCGTGAAGCTCTTGCCATGTAAATCCCGTGCAGGGCTGGCAACGCTCCTCAATCCTCAGCGTATTTTCGATGCGGACTGGCACGGGCTTAGTATCCACTTGCGGTCCACGGAGAGTGGGTACGGAGCTGAAACTCGGCGTACAAGCCGTGTTCGACCCCGTTAGACTAAGCGGGGGAAGGCGACGAGGTTCGTGTCGTGGAATTCATGACATCAGTCAGTTTATCAAGCCGGATCAGATTGGTCTTTCAGGTTACTTTTCGATCGCATCAGTTCATGACTCGTGTTTGGTGGCAACCTCGAGCGTGGTTCGCGTACAAATACCCGACAGCGGGTCGCATACACTATCGCCGGCGTCCGTCGTGGATGATAATCTCACGGCTATGTACAATCTGATGACTCGTATGAAGGATGTATCCTTGCTCTCTGATATACTGACTCAGTGTCCTCTTTTCAGAAGCTCCGCTCGATGTGTCTATGTCATGGCCGCATGAAGCATACGTTCCAATATCGTACGCACATTAATATTTCAGCCGAGGCAATATGTTAACTGTCAACAGCACACGTTCACGAGAGTCGCCTTACGCCACTTTCGATCCAGCGCACGCTTCATGGGTCTTCTCAGATTCACGGACATCTGTTTATCGCACTCACCAATAATGGGCATCACGACATCGTCGTCGGGTATTTTGAGAATCTCCCTGCTCTGGTAACTCTTTGGATGCACACCATGGAAGATTAAAGTGGATGGTACAGGAGCGGAGTATGTTCGTACTGTGTGTTGCCGAGGGATTCCGCTCATAGTTTTTTTTCGCAGACGAACTGATCTCGAATGTGTCATACCACCCACACCAGATGCTCGCAAATGGACAAAAAAGTCCATCGACACTTCCAAGCGATACTGACCGTTCCCTGCTTCAAGCACTCTTCATCTTTCCATGGAGATTAGCAGAGCATTCTTGAAGTATACCGAACACCCTCCCGATGCGATGAGAGGATGGGACTTGCCACCGGCTATTCTCTTCCCGGTTTGTGAACCTGCTATGGGCATATGCGGCATGCAAAACACAAGTGCGGGCATGCGGGACAGAATGTACACTCCCACATTGCTCATCGACCTGCCAACGCCCGACTTCAGCATGCCTTACAATGTCATCATCTTCAGCTGCACGTTGATCACGCTCATTTTTGGGAGTATATTCAACCTGTTAACTGAGGACATGGGTTATTGTCCGCAGTGGAAGATTAATGCTCTGATGTTCCCTTGAATAGAAAATATGCCTTCTCGTCAGCCATCATACGGTCCATAAAAATCCGAGGGGCGTTGGATAAGTGTGATCGCTTATAGTAAATGGCGCGAGGACGGCTCAGCTTCGAATATCCGGGCGGATGCCCGGTGCCGTATGGTCGACAACGTTAATACGGGGGTTGCATCCCAATTGGATAGTTGTGGTTGTTCCGCCTGGTTTTCATCCGAGCAGCTTAGCGTTCACAACATGTACAGAGAAACTTTGAGTCTGACAAGATCACGAGTAGGTGGAATTATGGCCCTGCACGACGGAAAACTACTGAAGGAACAAATCAGCTGGAAAGTAGTCGACACGACTCATTGCGGTGACCTCCTGCAGGTAGCATTTGAAACAGTCCAAGAAAGACGATCGTGACGTTGGACTCTCCACTCATGCTGTGGATTCACTGGGACACATCCAAAACGATTCTTCCGGCAATTTTTCCTTCTGCTAAGCCGTCGTAGACTCTGCAGATGCGGTGATTAGACACAAAGTACGGCCAGAAGAAAGGTATCTTACTCCTGCAGTTGCGAAAGGCTTTTCAACCTGTACTTCACCACAACTTTACCTGCTGCAGCGAATTTCGAGCGCTTCAACCGTGTCCTGTCGGTTCCCGACATAGGAGCCCAGTATCGAGATGCTCTGTGGTTCGGAAGAAGCGAATCCTTCCTATTCGAATATGCAGGACTGACCTACCTTCAATACTGTCCAGAAGATGGAGCTTTCTAGTTTCGCGGACCCAGGAAGTCCCACAACCATCAACGAACCTCCGGGTCGCAGGTAATCGATAGCTTGCGCATAGCCAGCGCTCGTAGCAGTTGTCACAACGGCACAATGCGCCCCTTGCCCATCACAAGCCTCTTTTATCGCACTTACGATATCTTGTGTCTCTTTGAAGTCAATCCACTTTTCGGCCCCAAGTTCCAGGCACAAGTCCCTCTTATCAGCACCAGTGTCTGGTTGGACTTTATTAGGGACAATGACAATGACGAGGAACTCCGTACCAATCGCAACTACTCGCATACCCATGGCAACTGCATACTGCACCGCTGAACGAACGCATGTTTGTCGTGTCAGGCGAACTGCCCCATGAAGAGGGTTTGAACTTACCGAGGATGGCCTAATCCCCCACCTGCCCCCGGAAGGACAACCCAATTGCCAATCCGGGCACCACTGTACTTGAGGGCTCGATACACCGTCAAGCCCTACATTCTTGGTTAACAGCATCATCCCAAGCATAGCTGCCCACATACAGCGCAGAGGACGGACGCGGCGGCCTGGCTGTCAAGAGACTCGGGAATGGGAGTGACATGTTGGACCCAAGATACCTGACGTTTACAAACCTCCGTCTTTGGCGTCTTCCATGTAAACGCACAGTACGTACCACATATTGAGCGAAAGTCCCGTCAACATTTAAACCGCTGTTTCTTGCCTGAGGACAACCTGCGAAATTTCCAAGTGAGTTATCTTGTACGTCACAAGCATCACTGTTAACTTCACATTGTTCAAGTCCTGTACGACATTGCTCGCAGTTGAGGCACGAATAAGCCAGCCATTTTATTCCTACTCGCTGACCGACTTGTACTGGAGAGTTCTCGGTATGGGCGCCAATCGCGACGATGGTGCCGACTCCTTCGTGGCCTCCTATGAGGGGCGTCACAGCAGTAACCGGCCAGTCACCGCGGCTCGTGTGCAGGTCTGAGTGGCAGACGCCCGTGCAGATGATCTTTATGAGGCACTCCCCAGGAGCAAGCTGTGAAGGCTGCTTCACGGGAACGTCTTTGCGGATTTCTGGCTTTGCTCCCAGTGTAGGCACGAACGGCAGCAACTTGCGTCTGTGGAATCTTGATGGGAGTCATTGCAAACCAAAGTGTGCGGCTGGATGTGAAAAGCACTTTGTCCCGAACCTATTGTGAATTTATAGGACTAGCTTCCAGGGCGCATAGGAGTCGTCGTAAGACTCCGTATGAGGTCAAAGATGACGTCGGCGTAGGTCCGACGCAGATTTGTGCATGCCTCTTCCGAGAAGACGATGGTCTATGAGGGCCCCGCCAGATCCCAGATCCAGTCCAGCCTAGGCTTTAATTTCTTTGTATGTAGGCCAGAGAGCTGAGACTGGAGGCAGTTGGATCTGGCGGTGACCCGGTAACCTCTCTCGATCGGGGCTTAGCTTAACCCCAAATTTGGGGCACAGCCTATCAGAAATAACACGTCGGACGACGAAAACACCCACTCTTGTCGTGCGCGTCGAACAAGGCCTAAGCTCGAGAATATGTCTACAGATCCATACCACGCTGTGCAGCAGGATGTTCAGTCATCCTTGCAAAGTGCGGTTACCCTGCGCGCTTCCTACTTTCGGATACAAAGCATGGCCCGGGAAGGAAGTGAAGAGCTCGTCTGGGCACAGAACGAGGTATGGTCCAGTTGGAACCTCCCGCGAATGATAAGTCAAGTCACGGTTCTACCCAGCTTCAAAGCAACACTGGCTGCACTCGAGGCAGACTTGGAAGCCCTCGAGGAGAGCGTGAGGTAGGCGTCCAAACTCATCAGCGCACTTACGGACTTAGTTCACACCAAGTACTCAAGGGTAGTGGAGTCGACTGGTCCGCGTTTCTTCAACCTTGGCGATGCAGAAGTCGCTGAAGCGTCGCAAGTATGTTGACCGAGTCCGTAAGGAGATAGAGGTCTGCCCATGTCGATTGCAGAGAGCTCCTCATCTGAATCTTGCCATGCAAGGATAGGCTATGAGGGCCGAGTTAGAGGGAAATCCGGTAGGTCTTTATCGTTAAGGCTTCCCATCCCGCATTTGACTAACATGACCTCTAGCGAGGAGAAAGAAGTGACTCGCCCTACGGTCAAGAACCACCCGCTGGCACCTCGCAGTCTTCTCTACCATTAAGTCATCCTCTATCACCCGAACAACACCAGTGGGAAAGGGAGGAGCAGCAAGTAGGTGTCTACTCACAACATACGAAAACGAGTTAACTAACCATATCGGTAGATGCTCATTCAGGAGCAGGACCGGACAATGGATTCCATCTCTGGGACTTTGACGAATCTTGCACAACAAGCAGGGCTGATGGGCCAGGAGATTGACCAACACGTTGAGTAAGTCTCAGCGTTCCTCGTTGCACATCAGAGATAACCTACGCTCAATTCGTTATTTGCAGAATGTTGGAAGACCTCGACCGACATGTAGATAGCACTGACACGAAGTTGAACACAGCCTATGCGGAGACTACGGAGATTTGTGCACTGAAACAGAAGGCGAGTATTCGAGTGGTATCACTCTGCACGACTCCTAAGCACTTACTACTCTCATAGACACAAAATCTGGGTGGTGCATCACTTTTTTGATCATTGTACTCATCATCTTGTTAATAGCAGTTATCTTCGCATAATGTTTCTGTACATGCATAAGAAGTTGTTTACGTGGAGCGTGCAGTGGTTACGCCGAACTATGCGCCAACCGTGCCTTGGTAGTGAGAGGCTGAGGCCACCCGTTTCACTTGTATTCAGCGTCGATACAACTCCTGTTCCGTATACCATCCAACGGACTCACGCCTTGTGCACCCTGCGATGCACATATGTTCGATGTTAGTTTCCCCACAAGTTGTTCGAACGTTTAGCTTTGAAAGGCTCCTGATCCCCTTCACAAACGACTCTGGCAACGGGAATGGAATTCAGCTGCGGACGTTAGGGACTTCGCTGGTTGACATCGGGGAAAGCTACATACTCCAATTTACCGCGTCGCACGTTTGGTCTCGTCATCGTCCACTGGGCGAAACCCTAGGAATTCACGTTCATCTCGAGCATGTCCCGCAAGCCGTCGTCTTCACAAAAGCCGTTCAACCACGCGTCAATCCAGTCAGAAGAAACCTCAGACTAGGATTAGAACGGTCAAACTCGACGAGAGCAGCGAGCCTCCAACAAAGAAATTGCGTCCTCATGGTGTGCGTGGCCTTATACCCTAGGTGCTTCCACACTGCTTGCGCTATGTGCTCACGCGGGGCCACCGCTTCACCGGACAGCTGTCGACCCCGCCCGTGTTTGACTTAACAACCGATGTTAGTGCCCCGCTCAACCCCGCCGCCTCTCATATCTTCTCCAGACCCGCGTTCGCTTGGCCGCAGGATAGACGCGAAAGGGAAGGGAAAGCAAACTAGCTCACCGGTGCATCCAGAAGACGACAGACTTTGGGTAGACAAATACGAGCCCACTACCGAGGTACGTTGGTTCGTCCTCACCTCTGTTCAGCACGTCGTCGTACATTTGTCTGATTGTTTTGTGCAAGAGCAGGCAGACCTCGCCGTACACAAGCGTAAGGTCGAAGACTGTGCGGCGATGGCTAGTCGAGGCTTTCGAGGGTGGTCCGTCGAGAAAGCTACGGAAGTATAGGGTAGGCAATCTTATTCTCAGCAATTTTGGGGTATTTGATTCACTCCGTCTCCCCACGCGTCTACAGCGCATTCTTGTGTTGACGGGACCAGCTGGGACCGCCAAAACGACGACGTTGCGCGTACTTTCACGCGAACTAGGTTTCGAGATCTTAGAGTGGTGTAATGGCAGTGAACGACCGGAAGTGCCAACAAATACGTCGAAGACCTCGATGGCTATGATTATGGTAATGACCTACTTTCTTGCCCCCGCAGGCTGTCCAGGGTTGACACGTTTCTATCACTTCAGGCAGCACTCGACCTGGCGCTTGAGGCCATCTTTGACAAATTTCAAGTCGTTTTTAACGCGCGCGATGTCATGTTCGAGTATCTTTAATGCGGGAGTGCCTACCGCCTCGCAGCCTGCCAGTTGTCATTACAGGCATCCTGCTCTGCCCCGACACAGTCTAGTTACTCAGACAATCACTGCGGGATGCCCACAGAAGCGACAGGTGGTTCTTCTCGAGGACCTTCCTAACCTCCTCCACGCACCAACACAGGCACGCTTCAAAGCTGTCCTAGAGTCTCTCTGTGTTACAAATAGCTCCTCAACTCCAGGTCCTCCCGTTGTCATCGTCATCTCAGACGCCGGGTTGCGAGCTGAGCAGCCGGACGACGAAAGTTGGGATGGAGGGGGCAGTGGACGCCGGTGGGGACGGTCGGAAATTTTGGATAGTCAGAAGTGTGCTAGGGTCCTGAGCTTCTGGCAAGTCCATACTGTTACTCGGATTCGGGTGCGCGTGTGATCGTTTCTATACACCAATCGAATCTTCGTCTTATTTATTCCCCATGACCTGTGGTATAGGTTCAATCCCATCGCGCCGACGTTGATGACGAAAGCCCTACAAGCACTACTGGCTAAGCACTTTGGATCTCAGGTGTCTGGTGGAAAGCCACCGAAAGAGGCGCTTAGATGTGATCGTAGAAACGGCGAACGGGGACATACGTAGTGCACTGATGGCACTCCAGTTCGCATGTGTCTCGTCTCTATCTGGGAAGTCCCAAACCAAAAATCCGCGGAATCGGAATGGCGGCAAAAGCGCTGTAGCAGTGTTGGAAGCGGTGACAAGGACGAGAACAGAGCCTGGTGTTGTTCCACCTCATGGGGAAGATACTGTACAACAAACGTGCGCCTTCTCGTTGTGTTCTAAGCTCGTGTATCAATGACATTGCAGGTAAACAGTGATCCCCCGAGTAGTCGTATATCAGCGAGAGAGGCTGCGAAGGAACGCGAACTGGATGAGAAGCTCGCAGACCCGCCACCGTTGCCTAGATGGCTATCCCATCATGAGCGAAAAGCAAGCCGGGTCTCTGTTGAAGTGAGTGCATACACACACGACACACTAGTATTAAAGTGCCCGTCGCTTTCGTTGTGCAGGCCTGTTGTTGCGGATTCACCTATCGACTCAAGTCTCTTTGGACTATACATCCATCAAAACTATACGCAGTTTTGTGACGACATTGAACAGTGTGAAGGTGTTTGTGATGGTCTTAGTTGGGCGGACTGGGTCGGCGGGGTAAGTCACCTAACAACCTTACCCCTCGATGTTCCATGTATGCGATGTGTAATTTCCACTTGACTGACTTCGAACATACAGAATTTTAACACACCCTATGCATTCCCGACGATGGCTTTGTCCACTTTGCATGCGCTACCGACACCCGTACCGAGGCTAGGCCAAAAAGTACTGCAAGCCTGCATGGTTCGACGTGCGCACGAAAGAACTGGAAGCTTGGGACGCAGTTGGTGACTGTTGCTTCCTGGCTTGCGCACATCGGCATCAACTCTCCTGTCGGGTGATAGCTTGGGAGAGGATGATATTAGCGCCAATAGGACGCTGGACGCATGCGAACATCGCAATGGAGATGGGAGGTTGGTTAAGGGCCATGGGCCAGTCCGGGTCTTCTGTGGGTGGGCTTGCGCTTCCGAGCAGTCATAGACTATTTTCGACCCTTCCGTGGGTGTCCACGTTGATGACGGTGGGCGATGCGATTGGGGAACATGAAGATATGGAGATGCATGGAGCACCTGAAGAGGATGGGGATGTCAGGGCGCTGCACCTGTCAAAGGATGAGGAAGACGATGGGAAGTGGTGGGCAGAGGTCGATGACATCGAGGACGTGGATTAGCGTAGCATCTAGGCTCATTCAATAATGGCTTGAACCTGTTTATTCATTACACACGTTGGGGTCGTTCAAACACTTGGTAAGTAGGAGCACATTCGTGCATCCCGGACACTTCGAAGGCCAGAATGTCTGCTTTCCGACGGCTTCTACCAACGACTCTTAACCGACGAGGGCCCTTGAATCACAGTGACAGCCTCTCACTGGCCTGCAGAGGTGCCATCCTTCGCCAAGGTGACAGTAGGGCACGCTTCAGGTTCCATTCCACGTCCACTGTCGACACCCCCGTCAAAGGTCTTGGCGGCAATTTTCGAGTCTCGACAGTCTTCACTGCATTACTCGTATTTGGGGCGGGAGCAACGGCCCTTGGGCTGTGGGTTACTGCTCTCCCACTGCTCCGCTCATCCTAGGCTGACCGAGTCTTGTCCGCTTTCGCACACAGCTACCAGTTCTACAAGTCCTTTACATTATGGCCAAAGGAACTACGCGATGACCTACGTGCCGGAATCAAGGCCAGGAACCATGGTGATCTCAATTTGAGTGAACGGTACCTCACACGGTATGTGTACTCGAATCTCTTAGAGTCTCCTATCGTAGTCCTGCGCGAAAGAATTTCGCTGCTTCTGACATCTGTCTGTCCTTCCAGCGCGTACCAGACAGCTCTTTCAATGCCGCCCTCGATACTATCACCATTTCCAGTATCTCAAATTGTCAGGTATAGCGGCCGTACTGGCGGAAGTAAGCTCTGAGCGGAAGGCTAGAGAGGTGTTGGAGGACGTATGGAACAGGGGCGGAGACCCAGTTGAAGGGCTCGTCAGCGGATGACTGGACCTCGTACGCCCTTGCCGACTGAGGAACGGATACGTAGAGTTGCTGTTGCATACAAGCTTGCAGAGCTCTCACACGAGCGAGACGAAGACGAGAAGTGGTTGGTGTGGGCAGTCGAAGAGGTGCTCAAACTTGCCGGAGCTGGGATGCAAAAGAGACCCGTAGACACCGGTGATTCGACAGACGCGCAGTCACAGTCGGCACAAGTCATCCTTGCTGAACTCAAACTACCTCCGTGGATGAGCAAGGACGATCTAGGTGCACCGTTGGCTGCTCTTGGAAACGTGTATGCAAGGAAAGGAGAATTAGAGTACGCATGGAATCGTGCTTCAGGCTCCCATCGACTCGTCAACTAAGCAATCCGTCGTAGGTATGCCATGCCGCTGTACTTGCAAGCCATCTCTCTCTTGTTGCCGCCTGGGATGCAGAACGTGAGCATCCAAGACCGCTGCGAAGGTATGTTGCCCCAGGGCTCTTAAAGTAATCCCTGTATTGACATTTCTTACTTCTTTATAGCCGCACAACTCATGAATAACCTCTCTGAGCTTATAATGCGTCGGCCGCCCACTCCAGAGATTCGGCACCAGGCCGAAGCATGGGCCCGCAAAGCTCTGGATGTCATCGAGGTCACGGGGAAAATGCCACTGCCCAGAAGTGGGTGGTTCAGCTACTTCGAAGATACCAGTGCCCGTAGTACCTGCGACCAGGTCTTGGGCGTCGTGTTGTTCAACATTGGAATGCTGCGTGAGGTGATGATTTCAGTCTTGTTTGCGAACCTCGCTAAACGGGCCTAATATCACCCACAGATGGATTCGGATAAGAAGGCTGCACGTGCTCTCTTCGAGAAGAGTGCTCAGCAGTGTGGCAGAGTCGGTATGGACGAAGGTGTGCTTGCAGGCTAATGAAGCACTGAGGAGGGTCGATCGGACACACTCAGGGTGAGACGTCGTAATGGCGGTGGACGCTCCCACAAAACGTCGTAGCTGGTGGAGAATTTACCCAGCATGCGTTCGACCTCCGTTCACACTGGGTCCGTAATCCCGATGTCGAAACACGGCACACGAGATGAAACTTGGTTTTCGACATATGTATACACGTGGACACGTTGTACTACCGGTAACCGCTGTGCAACCGAGTAAGTATTTCCGTTTCCACAGGAGAAAGGTTACAACCCCTGAACACAGCCCGCCAGGCGTCAGGTCGGATCGCTGATCCGGTGAAGGATGGCTGATTATTAGGTCGATCTACAAGGGAAGAGTTCATATGTCCAGTCGATCGTCGCTCGGCCAACCTGCATCCCGAGTCACTGGTCTGATTACTTCGAAATAGCTACGGGGAATGACATCCGTCTAACTGCCAGCATATTCTTTCTACTAAACTGCGAGATTTCCGATTTCTGCGTCAACCGCATCCGCCAGACCCCCAAGTGTCTCGAAGCGCCAGGTATACGGATGCCTTCCACTAGCGAGACCTTCCTCCTGCGTAACTTGTATATCATCTAAGCTCGCGCCTCTGGTTCCGATAACGCTGACACCGTGCCTGCTTATCCAAACGCTGCGAAGGCCTTCTTGCATTGACGGCAAGATGTCATGACGGAGGGAGTTGGCGATGGTAAGAACATGTGATTTATCGACGCAGATGGCCGGGTTGGAAGGGAGAGATGGATCTGGGCACGAACCGAGTTGTTGAAGAGCTGCCCTCAACACCAGAGGGTCGGGTTTGTATGATCCGACTCGGTGAGCCGTCAGGATGAGCGAAAATGGAGATTCAGGGGTGACCGTCGGGTACGCGGACCCTCTGTCATATGCAGAGGAAGACAGCTGGGCGTGAGTCTTTTCGAAGCTGTCGTCGTCTACATTGGACAAGACGACGAGGGCAAAGTATTTCTTGAGTTTATGCAGGGCAGCGACTGGTGTCTGGAAATGGTTTCCAGGCCGCGATAGAATGCGCCGAAGCGCACGGCGTCGTCATCCTCCCCTGTAACGCTAAGACTTGACAGGGTGTCTTTCGAGGTCGAAGCTGAGTTCGTCGATGTCGTTTGACCCCTCTGCCACGTCAGCGGAGCGGTGCATCATCTGCCTGAATGCCATCTCCAAAATCTTGGAGTACTTTGCAGTAGGATACTGCGTCCTGCAGGTTCGCTTCCACATTCCCATAGCGCAATCATAAGCTCCTCCCTGGGCTCTCCAGGGAAGAAGGGTCCGAGGAAGTCATAGATCCCAGTCTCCCAGTCGACCAGCGTGCCATACACATCAAAGAGGAGGGCGCGATGGTCAGACAATCGAGGAGTTTCACCGGGTGTTTCACTGGGTGACATCGTTCGATGAGGTGATAGCAGTTATCACAGCAAGCGGAGTTCTGCACTTGCTGTGTACAGTCACAGATGGTATTCCGACTCGGGCCACCGACCGAATCGCCATACATGAGGTCCCGCCAAATAGCACTTAAGGCCTACACCCATGCGATGACTTCCCTCGAATTATCTACGTACACCCAATGACTGCGCGAGGACGTTAAGAGTATCGAGTACTGTAAGCTTGGAGTCTGCAATTTCCAAATCGATGGAACGGCGTAAGGTTCACCGCACAGGAGCACCCAACCCCTAAGGGTTACAAGGTGAGGAGCCGCATATGACCCTGCAGGAACTCGTCAGTACCGCCGGAAGTGGTGGTGTCAAGGTGACAGCGTGGTAGTCAGCGCTCCAAGAATCAGCAGAAGCACGAGGGGAAGTTGCAGACAACTCTGATAGAATTTCCGATTGATCCATTCGTCGACGAGAAGTTAAAAAAAGGGAGCCACACAATAAACGTAGAGTCACTATGACGACAGTAATTCCCGTCGTTCACGTCCACCGTGTGTTAGGTGTGCGGGAGTCGGGTGTTCCGGCAGGCAATGATAAGCCAAAAAATTAGTGCGGTCCGAGCGTCGACAGTGTCAAGTGGTGTCGATATATACTGACACCGGGAGCCGGTATGCATATTGACAGTGCATACCTGACGTCAGAAGTCATTAGGGAGGACCACTCGGTGGGACATCACCTCCGTGTTTTTGATGGGCGCTGGATTGTCAGAACACAGGGCAGTTCATATGATATCGCTTGCGCAGTTGCTATGCGTCAAAGTAGAAAGCATTAACTTCGACAGTGGTCCGGGGGTTGTCTTGGTAGCTTCGAGTTCGAAAATCAGCCTGGACCGCTATGGGACAGGTTTTTCCTATGATTGGCAGTGCAATTAACTGATAACTGGCAGCAAGTCAATTTGGCGTGAGTACGATGCAATGTGCACCGGTCCGGAGTGTCCTCCTGCGTCCGACGCTGTCCCAAAAGGCCTCTCCATGTTTCGTGTCAAGCGGAGGGAAAGTAACTGCAGGGCTATGATGTACCCTGCAGGGCATGAGCCAGCCGGGCTGGCCAGACGGCCTGCAGTTCAGTCACTAGTCAAGCTTGGCGGAACGATTTATTTATTTTTTACTTATGTAAATTTATGTAAATATAGTTATCGCCGTGACGACCGACGCCGCATTGCACCGGATAAACTCTATTGTGAAATATGTTTTTATATTTTTGCAAGTTACATATATAAATAACAAAGTCGGGCGACCTTTGCGTTTCGCTCTGCAATGCCCGCCCGGTGTATGTCCTCTGGTTACTCTCCTCTGTTCACCTGGGGTCTCTTGCAGGCGTCCACAGAGACAAGTGCCCTGCGCGACCTCGACCATGTCGATGGCGACGCGTCTGCTTACTACTTCACCCTGCGGACAGGCAAACGCGACACGGTCGAACTGCGGTCATTCTTGTATCTTGATCTGGCGAACAGCTCAGCCAAGTCCATAGCAGCCCAGACACAGCGTAGTCGACAGCAGACCTCCCACAGGCGGAAAACCTCTGTGTTGTCACGGTCGACCAGTTGGACATTCTGTACGTCAGGAAACTGAACACTGACTCGTACGTATTCTTGATCCACGTCGCGTACTCGCGCTGACTTGCTTGTACAGACGACAAGAAAAGCATATCGCATTCACTCCTAAACGTGTGCTCCCTCTCTCCTCGAAGCTTGCTGTCCCATCCGTGTCTCGGCAACCATCGCGAGAGTCTTTACGAAACATACCCTCTCCGAAGCCAGCACCGTCGACAGTCACTTCCAGACCCTCCTGTAGCATCTCTGCCGCCAGGTGTAACTATACCATCCAACAAGCCACCGAGCGCAAAGTCGCAGCCACCTCCTTCGCCTGCATCTGCTCCCCTCACCCATGCAGAAGGGAACGAGGACAGCACCTCCAAGCCCATCACACCCTCGCCCTGTACAACCGAAGCGCTGGGATTCGCGTCCGTACCTTTCACTTGCACCCTCTACTTCCTCGTACACGTCGTCTTTCCATATGTTCGTGTCAACACCTCCCCTACCTCAACGTTCACATCGCCGCGCATCCCACTCGGTCCCCCTTGTCGAGCACGATTCATCGCTACTTTCCCCGCCTCCTTTCTCTCCTCGCTCACCGGCGTTCTCAGGTGATGGAATGGACTCACATAAGCTTCACCACCAGCGTCGCGCATCTTCACCTGCACGCTCAGAGAGCATCACCTCCTCGGCCAGAATCCGGAGTAGAATGGATGCGTTAGCTTGTCTGGAAGGTAGAGGAAGGTCCTCAGTCGCGAAGGCAAGTGCGTGGGCGCTATCGCAGGAAAAGCAACTTCATAAGTATGAGCGATGGCGAGGACGAGGACGAGGAGGCCGATGGCCAGGGAAAACGACCAGTTTTAATGTTTTCTCGTGAGGAAGAGGGGACGCGACTCGCACCGACCATATGTGTTGAGGATATGGGCTCGATGGGAGACGTTGAGGACGAGGGAGGTCAGGAGGGGCAGTGCACTCCTAATTCGCATCTTTTCGTGAGCGACCCAGTACAGCCTCGACCAAATGATGATCGGCACACCCGGGGACGACCCTCACTCTCCCCTGCACGATCTGCGCCAATATTCTCATCCGGATCGACGTCGGCAGGCAGTTCGTCACTTCCGGCTACTTCTCCCTTGACTTCAGCCATGTCCTCATCCACGAGCGATGTTTCTCCTGCTGCAACAGATATAACTGAAGCTGTCACGTCTCGCGGACGCAAACGTCGGAGTACGATAGAATCGTGGTTCCCTCTGTGCAGTTTCATCGATCTAAAGGCCGATTCGGACGAGCGCATCGTGTCCTCGTGGAAGTGGAGAAGTTTTATCGAGATCGGCGTTGCCTCCCTGTAATCCCCTCGCAGCATGGTATGATTCCCTCCGCAATAGTCCTTATGCTATATGGCCATCCTATTCTCTTTGCATATACTGGGTACACCGGATGTACCCAAATTTTCTCACTCCTTGTGATTTCCTTAGACGCTTCTAATTGTTGCATTATACTCGTTACTCTGCTGAAAATCTAGTTCTAGATCCCAAAGTTGCATGATAATTTTTTGACTCTTTAGTACCTTCGCTATTCACTCGCACCACTCTTATTCCCCGTTACCCTTTACATTTGGTCTCTCGCATTCGATGCTATAAACTCTAATGTGTCCAGTTACATAGAAGATTGTAATAGTAGTGGTAACTTGACATGAGCCATAGTTTGCCCCCTTCGTATCGAAACAAAAAAGCCGTGAAGGTGGTACCTTCGTATTACTTCGATTATCTTCATATCGACGAGCAAGCGGCCTGGAACTCCACGTCCTTCCCAGTCGTCTGGCGTCGGCGAGCACTTGCGGCGCTGTACAGCGATCACTTCAACAGTTTCCGGTCTTAGATCTCTCACTCGTACCCAGCCGGACCGCAGACGCGACGAGCAAGTACCTAGGGCGGCCGATTATTGTAGCCACTCATTATTCGCATTTACTGAAGTCCTAAAAGCCTACTCCGAGGGACGGCTTTCACTGGAGCCAACGACGACTTGCTATGTAATTTTGATGTATGAACACGAAGGCTGCGTAGTTCACGAGCGTCGATCTTCACGGAAGCTGTGGTTTCCGTTCAACTAACTCTATACTACTAAGCGCTGCTGGCCATCGGCGCGTTGATCCTGATCCAGTGGCTGTTGCGAACTGTATGAAGATCCCGCGAATAAGGACAGGAACCGATCTCCCTTCTGCGGAGAACATGACAACGGGGTAAGTTAGGGTGCATTAATTCGATGGTTTGGTAGGCTGGCAATTAATGTTCGGAAAGGACAAAAGGAAGCGGACTGTCTCCCATTGACGATTAAGTTTGCTTGGGGTGACTAGCAGCTTGCATCTCAGCGTCAGGACGGGAGCATGACGTAGAAGATGGCGTTACCTGTAACGTTTGGTCCACTGTTGAAACTTTGCCTCACTTCAAGTTCAGCGGATTTCCGTGAACTACAACGGAATTATGATTTGGTCACAAAGCCTAGGACAAGAGAAGGATACCTACCCGCAGCAGAAACGACAACTACAAACCACGAGATTGGAGTGCGACCAGCTGCATTCCGGCTGGTATGAAGCCAACTACCAGTGAAGCAACGCAAGAATCGCGAAAATAATGTCAGTGCATGGGCCCTATCCCCGCTCGGTCAGTTAGGTAGTGAAGGATGTCGTACGACATCTTCTTCTCCCATCTTATATGATGACCACGATGAGGCGATGATACCTCAGGCGCCCATATCTCGCTCTCCTACATCACACCGCAAGGACGGAGATTGGGAAATGTAATGCCATCGGACAGGTGGTCCGAGGCATAGCCAGTACGGTGATGACGCACTGATGGTGATAATCCCTCGCCAAGCGGATTTGTGTCGTAGACGCGCATCTCGAAAAAGTACTACCAGTACGTGGCGAGACTCAGGTCGATGTCGCTTGAAGGTTTGTTCGCCGTGCAACGCTCGAGTTCTGACAGGAGGAGTATTCGCATGATGATCGTGTGCAAGTCCCGACTCTCAAATTGTAGTTACCGGCGGACATGTCCTGCTTCCGAAGCGGAAGCGGAGAGCAAAGTCGAGGAGACGGTGCAGCGACTCGTGCTGTGATTCATAGATGTGATATCAGAATACTGATCTGCTCTGGCATCGTTTGTCATGCTTTACCGTACTGAGGGTGTGAGACACGACTCGAGGGTGCAGAAGATGTCAGAAGGGTTTACGAGGTTATACTTTCCGGCAACCATGCAAGAAGGCATCTACGAAGACCGAGCTCCGGGCAGCATGACCCGCTGGAGTCAACGGGTGGAGTGGGCGACAGGTTACGAATCAGGGCGGGAAATGAATTCTTACAATAGTCTAACCAGAAGCCTCGTTAGGTCCTCTCCCAGTCCCGGGCCCAGACTGAGATGATGAACTAGTTGTGCCAAAACCTCTGGTGTGAAGTGATGAGTCCTTTGCGTGCAGCGCAACGTGGAACGGTTGCTCAAAACACGCAGTGCACGTACTAAGCATCGGATGGATGAGCGGTGTACATCTGATCCTAAAAGATCCTTGATCCGTCGTTTCAGTACCTTCACGGCAGATGCCAACTTGGAAGTGCTTGCATGTCCGCATGTGAGACTTGTTTAGCAGGAGTCAACTTTTTTTTTTTCGATGCTGGCGGTCTGTGTTGATTTCGTCTACCCCTAACCCCAGATACTAAATCCATGAGGAGCGGCAACGGCACTAAGGAAAACAAGACCATTGATTGAAGTTTACTAGACAGTATCCAACATCGATTTGTTTTGTGGAAAATACGGAATAGATCGAAGGAGTGCGTAGCGGACGTTCGACAGGTCAATGGCGAGTTCTCCAAGAAGGTAAGAACCTCCCTGACGAAGAACCCACCGTTGACAGGGGGTTTCAACACTGCTTTGTCCCGTAGCAGCTGCACTGTTTCCAATCGCATTCAGAACGGGGTCGAGGCTCGTCAAGTTCGATAAGGCGCGGTAGAAAGACGGCGATTGTACTTTCGTCTCCATGCCCTTTATTCCATTCCTGAAATGCTGCGTTGATTCGCTCTTCTACGATAAATACCGGTACAGCCGATACCACCGACCAGGGAACGATTGCAGTCAGCTTCTTTGAGACCTCGTGTCCAAGAAGTAAGACGGAACGCTTGTTCAGGTGAACACATTAAGGTTAGGTTCGTCGACGGCCCGGGGATGCTTCTCAGATTCGAAGACTGCAGACTCACCGGTATAGTGATATACCTGCCCAGTCAGAACTACACCGTCGACCAGTGAGCAATAATCTGCAAGTGCTAGGCGGAAAATGGCGAAAGAACCATCACCCGCACCTTCACAGAAAGGACAGGTGGGATCGAGACCAGGAGCGACGATATTGAGAAGCCGTCTCATCTGATTCAAAACTTCTCATAAGGCTGACGGTCCGGTATATCATCAGTCAGTTGCACGGCCGATCTCCGCGTGTTATCTACATTCTCGAAGGGACACGTGCCTGGCTTGAACTTGCGGCAAGCCGGGAGAGTTCGTCGACGGTGGTATTTGTGGATATTCGGTCCTAGCCACTCATCCAGCCGTATGCTGTACATCTTGACGAAGGACGGTATGTCATTAACGGATTCCCGGCGATTCGTAGATCTTTCCTTCGTGAATTCTGGTCTGTTTGCAGAGGTTATTTCGACGGATTTGTTTTCCTGACAATCGTTCTTTCTAGAAACTGCGAGTGATGCGTACAGTGGCATGTTCTCCGAAAACTGTCGGTTCGTGCCTCTGATGGTGATGAAATAGCCGATATAGTCTTCGAGCTCTTGAGTGACACTGCAGTCACCCAGCCTGAGAGCGGGGTAAAACCATGGATACTTGACCCTTTCCTTTGGAGGGATGAAAGTGCTCTACGAGCTGTCGCAAAGCATGAACGACGAACCTCCTGGTGTACCCGTTGGAGGTTGTCCGGTTGGATCCTTGCGATAGACTTGACAATTTCTCCTCTAAAAAATGACATCTTGGAACGTTTGGCTTATCGGCACTACGACACGACTGATGTGAACATACCTGCTCGTTAATCGCCAACTGTGGATGAGAATGTCCGAACGTCTTCCCGTCAGGATCGTAAGATCAATTGAAGGTAGCAGTTCAGTGTTTCATGCGCGATGGGTAGGACACGAGAGTATTATGGCTAGTGTGAAGTAGCTCAATAGGACACCCGAGGAATATAATAGTAGTGATAACCAGACTATGTCCTGTATATCTGCTCTCTCAGTTTCCAGGGAGAATCATACCATCCGATCTTTTCCAACACAACATATTGAATTACGCGATGTGGCTTCGAAAGCTCGGATTCGACCAACTTTCCATGCCGGTCGGTAATTTTAAGGACCTGTCGGAAAGGATGAGAGGTAGAGAGAGGCCAGTCCTACATCAACAGTCTGTACGGAGAGAGTGAAACGGGAGCTCACTTGAGTAGTGTCAAATTTGGCCAGCGCCTGAATAACCAGGCGGTGTCCCACTTTCGGATCTTGTTCCGCAAGGTATATCTCAGCAGCCCGAATCGACACGATAGTAACGGGAGGAACAGTATGCGTTTGTTCTGAGGAATTGCGTCGTAGGAGACGCATTGCAAAGGAGCGCAGACGCGTCATAAAGGCTACCCTTTCGTCAGAACCATCTGCAGCACGGCGGAAAATCCTGAACGAGCCTCACTAGGGTCAGGGGCATAGAGAGTTGGGTCCGATGTGTCGCTGGTAATGTCCCAAAACCACTTGTGGCCCTTTTCGCGTCGTCGCATGAGATGCAGTGCTTTTGATTGGAACTCTCCAGCCGTAAGCGACTTCACGACCTCCTCATTCTGACTGAATCACAATTCAAGCTCGTGAATTTCGACGCACACCGGGTCCGTTACATTTCACGTACCGTGCAATAGCAACATGCGTCTGGCGGTACGTCTCTAACGCTATCTTTCTCAACGGCCCAAGCCACGAACTGGGATCGCACGACTGAACGTTCCTCAGTTTGCGCCATGTGGCAGGGCGAAATCTCAGTTGGACGTTTTTGAGTCCAGGAAACGCATTGGCTCTTGCAATAGTGAACATGCTGAAACAACAAATTGACCGGTCAGCAGCTACAACTAGATGAGAAGAACATCATGGCGTCTGGCGCACCTAAACGTATTTTTGAGCCAATTGTTCACGTTATGTTTGAGAGCAAACACGAAGTCCTTAGCTTTGAACGGTCGTCGCGTGCCGGTGCCATTCCACATCGACCGTATATCATACGGAATTTGGACATCTACATTTTCCGCACCGTCAGATGTAAGCAGGGGAATTGGTACGACAAATGTGTTACCGAAGCTCGCCATGGGTGAACCCCATAAGTCCGTGGAAGGGTAAACGGTGGGCATACGTCGCATTCGGTCCAAGGCTTTCAGTTCTTCCTCAAGGTCGTCCGCACCGGTCTTACTCTTCTTCGGGGCGCTTTCCTTGGACTTGGGCTGCACCGGTGCCGCCTTACTTCGGGAGGACGAGGAAGGCTTGGGCTTGGGCTGCTGCGCCAGTGCGGTGCTATATGTGCGACAACCAGCGATTATGCATGGCCATGCATGGACATACAACGCTCTCGACCTGCACGCTATCCGCGTCGCTGCCATGCTCGCTGTCCCAGACTGGATGTGCGATTTTATACAAGGTCTCCCCAATTTGGCAAGTCGGCCGGAGTGCCACGCAGACTCTCGGCAACTCCCTTGCACGCGGTTGGATATAAAACCCGACGTCTCCCGGCCAAACTTTCCCTGCTGTTCTAACGAAGACCAAATCATGCCCGTGAGTTGTACTCCACTCTTTACTCAGTCGTGCGTGTCCACTGACAGCCGGTTCACAGCGCTCCTCACGCTCACGCCCTGCACCAGCTGCCAAACCAGCGTCTCAACAGACTCGCGGTGCACATACCGCCGCGATGCCTCCTCCGTCTGCGAGCTATGGCAATCCTACGCATGCACCCGCTCCACACACTGCCGCTGCACCGCAGACCAAGGAACCGGGCTTGTTTTCCCAAATGGCTGCCACGGCTGGCGGTGTAGCTGTTGGTTCTACGATCGGCCATGGCCTGTCGTCCATGCTCTTTGGCGGGTCTAGTTCCCACGCGGCTGCCCCCGCTGAGCAGCCTGCACCGGTCCAGCAGCAAACCTACAACAGGGGTCCCTCGTGTGAAGTCCATGCAAAGGAATTCACGCAGTGCTTGGAGAGGGCGGACCTACAGAGCTGCTCATGGTACCTGGAGCAGCTCAAAGCTGTGAGTTGGTTATGTGAAACTATTAACAGCCGAGTGTTTACCAAGTAACAGTGCCAAGCAGCAGCAGCGCCTTACTAGAAGGTACCACGTAGGTTCGAGATGTACTCGATTGTAATGGGATCAGATGCTATATAAACTTCATCCGTCTCCGCTCAGCTTCGGATATTTGTTCGGGTTTAGCTTTGGTGATCGTTAAATGATACCTTGTAGACGTTTGATCGAAGTCAACAGTTCAATTACTGAATGTTCCTCCAAGCCTTAACACCGAGGGATGAACAAAATTTATACATATAGAACACGACCGTTACCCAAGTCTCTAGAGAAGATAGCATAGGCGGCAGCAACCGCGAACCAAGCGCGGACCACAGTATAATGAAGGCAATCGTGAATCCGAAGATGAACAACTGATGATACTGACGCGTAATTTGTGTTATGTTTGGTTAATACATCCGTTTTGCTCCAAAGATTTATACATTGCACGCGTCGCACCATGTGGTGGGACGTAGATGAGGGAATTCAAGAGATTGCCTAATGCATACCTCATCAGGATATGGGGGCTGGACGGAAGGACATGATCTCCTGGTACAGCAGATCCTTGAGTTGTTCTCGACTGATGTCATCCTTGTGCACTAACGACGACCACGACGGTTTGGTCAGCAGCGGCAACGACGCCTAGTAGACCAACACTTACAGTCAAATTCGAAGAACTCCGGGTCAAGCGGGGGAGCCACTGGTTCATCGTCGGGATCATGCTGTGGCAACGTTGAGAACGGTGAGTGGGCAAGAATAAACTACGCACGTATGCTTCCAGATAAGGATGCTCCAGGGCTTCCTCGACCGTTAGCCGTTTCTTTGGGTCGAACGTCTGAGCAGCGGAACAAGTTTAGAGATGTGCATCGAGATTCGAATTGAAACTGACCAAAGTCTTTGTTAAAAAGTCGATTGCCAGTGAATTGGCATTGGGGAACAGTTGCGCAAAGGGCTTACGCTTGCGGAATGGCAACGCTCGAATATAATCCCGGGATCGTCGCGTCGTGATGGCATAGAACTCATCCAACGTTGGCGTGCCTAGCACATCGAGGATGAGCGACAATTGATGGTGATAATCACGTCCAGGGAAGAGCGGTTTTCCCGAAAGCATCTCCGCTAAAATACATCCGACCGACCAAACGTCAATTGCCTTGGTGTACTGCTTGAACGTAAGCATGATTTCCGGGGCCCGGTACCACCGAGTAGCGACGTATTCGGTCATAAAACCCGTCTCCGTTCCAGATGGTTCCGCCGTTCTCACTGACCGCGCAAGTCCAAAGTCACAGACCTTGAGGTCGCAGTTGGCATTGAGGAGAAGATTCGATGGCTTGAGATCGCGGTGAATCACGTCGGCAGAGTGCAACGCCTTGAGAGCGCGCAATGTCTGATAGACAAAGTACTGGGCGTGGTCGTCGGAGAGATCCTGTGTCCTGATAACGCGGTGCATATCGGTCTCCATAAGTTCCTGAATTACTGTAAAAACCGGTAGTATCAGAACAGACCACGATCTTGCCAAAGTCATAACACGTACAATAAACTTCCTTGAAAGCCTCTAGTGAAGGGGGTTTGATGATATCCAGGATTGAAATGATCTAGACTGGAAGTGAGCATTTGCCGCCTGAGATCTGCCTCAGGTCGGACTCACGTTCTCGCTCACGCCAGCCTCGCTCAAAAACTTTAACAGCTTGAGTTCTCGCAGTGTTCGCAGGCAGAACATTGAATGATCAAACGGAGCGATTTTTTTAATGGCGACCTTACGCCCACTCGGACGGTGTATTGCAGAACACACGATGCCATATGCACCCTCCCCGACGACGTCTAGTACCTGGTACTGGGTGCCTGTATGACACGAAGGGTCTTACCCGGATTGCCTGACCCTGTGAGGAAGAGCTACTCACCAACGTTGAATCTCACTTTACGGGGTGCCGCCTGAGCTTGGCTGCGAGATTTGGACTGGGTACCTGCTTGTTGGGAATCCGTCATGGCTGGCGTGTCGACGATGAAGAGGAAAAGCAAGAAACAAGAAAAACAACGATGCCGATTATATGGGTGCGCAGCTTTTCGACTATTATTGTTCGAACAAGGGCAACGATTTCCTTACAAGGAAATATCTCATCGATTGTCTTTGAGTTTCATGGGGAATTAACTTTTGCGGTAACGATGCCCATATAAGGAACGTTGATACATGAAATCTAAACCAAATGCTGACGAGACGTTTCATGATCCTAGGCATCTTTCGAGCATTGGCAGAGAGCTTCAAGATATCCGAGCTCGCCGACATGTATCCCTTGTTTTCTGCACAGCCTTCGGGTTTGCCCGATGGAGGAGTCCTGGTTGGCATTTTGTGAGACTACCACGTCGATCTACCATCCGACATCACTTTTAGGGAGCCAGGGGTCAACCAGTCCCCTTGCTAAGTACACCCCGAAAACCATTGGCTCCAAGCATGTTTGACGGCATCAAAACACTGTTGCCGGGGCAGCAGTTTCTTGACGGCAACCGATCATGCAGCTATTCATCCCTTTGTCCAGAGATATCCGGGGAAAAAACCCTATCGCTATAGCGACGATATCCTTAGGAATATTAGAATGCATCGAGGATAAATATAATACACCTGACATGTGTGCACGTAACCTAGAAATCCAAGTAGTCCTTGCCCGTTCCCCAAGCCTGCCCCGTCCCACCGTACGGATCCTCGGGAACAGCCCCCTCAGCGTCTTTGAACGAGAATTCGCGTTTAAATTTTGCCTCGAGGGTAGATAGCGTTGCGATGAGTTTCGTACACGCCTGCTCCAAGATAGCTTGGGGAGTTATAGAACCGTCCGTTTGGATCTTGAGGACAAAATAGGGGTGTAATGGGTGAGGCACCTTGTATCCGGCAAACAAGACTTGCGGCATGGAGAGGACCTGGCTGTTGGAAATAGAACGATGGTGTCAGCCTCACAAGCTGACGAAGGGACACGAAGTGGGCCTATTCGTAACTCGATACGTACGCCCTCAGCATGTTCGCCAGCGTGTGATCCTGCTTGACAACCTTGAACGTAGCTGCGTTGGGGATCTTCGTATCTTCGGTGACTTCAACACTGCGGAAACCCAATCACATCTTTACACGGACTCGACGGGTTAACGGCATGTATAGAACACCTACGGCTTTTCTCCATCGTCCAGAACGAATAACTCGAAGCGATTTGGTGCATTCATCCTTGCAGTCTAGCCAGATCTCCACCGAGCAATGAAGTAGAACTACAAATAGAGTCAATTATAAGTCAGGTGGTGGCCACATGAGTCGAAAAAGCATTCTCTTCGTTAGACGGAACATCGTCGGCAAGCCCCCAGTAACGAATAGCTCACATACATTTTTTGGCCGTGCAGTGGTTGGTGTGGCGCGAACCGAGATTTCAAACTCCGAAAAAAGTGCAACAATCATCCCGGAGAGCTTAACGGCAAGGTCCCCCGACTCATCGACACCCCCTCAAGGTCAGTTCACGCCCAGTATCCATGTTCCTGCCATCCAAAGAAGTGGGGAATACTTTGGAGGATATCCAGAGTCGAATTCGAAACGGTGGTCTGAGCGGGTCGCGGTGGATGGCAGGGACACGAAGCGGATTACACACGTTAGGTGGTGGTATACTGATTGACTTTGCAGAAAATGCCGACTCGTTTCTCGAAGACTCGTAAACATCGTGGCCACGTCTCTGCGGGTCACGGACGCGTTGGCAAGCATCGCAAACACCCCGGTGGTCGTGGTCTCGCTGGTGGTTTGCACCACCACCGGTGTGTTCAATTGCTACGGTACCGTCACCTGTATCGTGGTTCTAACTGCGTGCCTCGACTTCTAGAACCAACTTTGATAAGTACCATCCTGGTTACTTTGGTAAAGTCGGTATGCGCCATTACCATTTGACGCGCAATGCATCCTGGCGACCGATCATCAACGTTGACAAACTATGGACACTCGTGCCGGAGGAGGAAAAGCAGGGTCTGACGGAGGACTCGGAAATTGTACCGGTGATTGACACCCTCCGACATGGATACGGCAAAGTACTGGGCAACGGACAGTGAGTCGGTTTCTGAGGGCTGCGATAGTATGCAGCCCAACTCGTCGCCTTTTTTTTTTCTACAGGCTACCAAAGTTACCGTTCATCGTCAAGGCACGGTTCGTTTCGAAAAGGGCCGAGTGAGTGCCTTCGTACTAGCTCGAATGATTCGCTTATCTGGACGTAACAGGGACAAAATCAAGGAAGCTGGTGGAGTAGTAAAGCTGATTGCATAGGCATATGTTTCTCGTTCCCTCGTTTCTCTATTTCTTTCCCTGTATATGCCATGCAACCACGCAATACACATGATACGATAGCACCCGTGCGCTTGGTGGTGTTTGATTACGTGATCCGATGACATGACACCCAGTATGAGTTGGTCGTTGTGTGTGTTACTGAAACGGTGGTGGTGGGAGTGAATGTCCTCCTTGTCAGCCTGGTGCACGTATTCCCTTGCCTCGATCGCGACGTCGTTCCTCCGCGGCTGACCAGTCTTGCAGACAACAATCAGTACTCGACGTGGAACCGCACACGTCGTCTACAAGCACCTCCGTTTCTTGCACGCACAGACACCCGCACCTCCCGTACAGCTACTGCAATGGCACGGACGGGAACGCGAGAGGCTGTCGTCATCAACATGGGCGCTCCTGAAAGGGATTCGAAACAAGACACACTCTTCGGGCCTAACATCGGCGTCGTTAACACTGCGCTCCCTTGGGCACAAACCGTCACAAAGCAGACCCCCGAGGATAGCTTATCTCCCGAAACCATCAAGGCCTGGATTGCTAAGAGCAAACTGGTAGGAAAAGTCGTTCCATGCACCGCCCGAATTCGAATCTAATCTCTCAGCCAGCCCTCGCAACCTACCACCACGCTACAGGCGCTCGTCAACCTCAAACGTCCTACCCTCCGTCTAGTTCCCTTGACGACCTCCCCAGACGACGATCCAAGTCATGCCGAATCTCATCATCATCACGGCCTCGAGTTTGAATATGACTGCGACGCACCAAAGTGTCGTATTAAAGTCAACGTAATCCTCCCCGCCGATCACCCACTTTCCGAAAACGTCGATAGTCGGGGTTTCTCATCTATTCCTGTGTACGAAAGTGTGCTCGACGGTGGCTTCGGGAACGTCTTGAAACTGAACGAAGGTGCTACTCTTGAGCTGGGCCGTTTCGAACAGGCCTCTCGAAACGACCAGCCTTCTACATCCGCCCAACCTGCGGCATCTGTCACCCCCAATCCGGCTGAGACGACGGAATCAAGTTCCAGCGATAGCGATCGTGCAGACAGACCCAAGAAACGCTTCTCGGCTTTCCAGTTCCACAAACGTGCTACCAGCAGGTCGGCCTCTGGTCCCGCACTAGCAGTCGTAGATGCCGATCACACGGAGTCGCCCGAGAATGAGAATGGGAGAGAAAGTCGTGCTAATGAGGACATGAAGGATGGTGTGCGAGTCACTATTCGACTCTCCGCCTTAGATGCGGACGGGATCGATACCGCTGTCGCCAACGAGCAGATAACCTACCTTCATGTTGTTCGTCTGGGTGCCCCACCGCCGGATGGAGAAGATGATACTCGCCCGTGGGTTGTGAGAGTGGTCAAGCGGGAAGCCATTGTTAGTTTCATGTCTGTTACTGCGTCTGGGTTAACGTAGCACTGACATCGCTGAACGACAGATTGGCCATTATGTTTTCCAGCTTCACGAGATCTATGGTTTATCATCCGGGTCGTCTTCCGCGCCCAAAGCGCGAGCTTCATCGCCGACCACGGATGCTCATACTTACCCACCCACTTCAGCCACTACATCCCCTGCTCACGAGGAGCTCTCTTCCGAGTGTCTTCTTTGCCTCTCAGCTGCTCGCGAGGTCATCCTCCTTCCATGTCGCCACCTCGTTGCCTGCAAGGAATGTGCCATCAACATGGTCGAATTTGGCGCAGGTGGGACCATCGTGCACAACGACGACGCTACCAACAACAGTCCGGCTACTAATTCGAATGGCGGGGAGTCTGCCACAAACGCGGCTGTGGCCGCGACCTCTGTTCCTGCTAGTGCCCCAAGTTCAGTGCCCCCTAATCCTCGTAGAAAACGTAAAGCGAAAGGGTGGTTCTGCCCTGTCTGTCGTCAGCGTCAGTACAGAGTACTGCCTCCTAATAAGATCGTGCTTGCTAACCTTTAGACACGTTCTGCAGCATATACGTCCCTTCTCCGTATATCTACAACGCCGCCTACCAAGGATATCTCCGATGACGACAATCACTCCACGGATCATGAGGATGGCGATGGCAGCGACGTCGAACATGAGGACGAACACGAACGCGCTTCCAATAATGACCCGCTCTCTTCTTCTGAGAACGCAGCACCTCTTCCTGCGAGAGGCGGGGTACTGAACACCCTGCGTTCCAGCTTACGCAGGAATGTGCGTAACGACGAGATTCTTCCGCCCGACATGGAGCGCACGGGGGACCTTCGTGCTACAGCAGCGTAATCCATGGACTCTTGATGTTGATATTACGTGCCAGTTCGAGAACGATATATGTGTGTTGTACTGTGGATTAACTGTATGCTTTATCACCTTTTCCCACTCTCCTGTGCTCTGCTATATCTGTACCAGTCTTACCCGCCACTACCGTCGTTCCGTAGGTAATTGTGACTCTTGTCTTTGTACCAGCCTATGTATGTGCAAAGTGTTCGTTATATTGGCGAGTGTAGTCGTCCATGTCGACAAAGTCTACAAATCATACATCTACGGATGTCATGGATGGTAATACAGTGGTTTCCATAAGAAAGAACGAAAATTTACTACTACTGCCCCGCCTAGAACCTTGAGAAACCAGACTGCAGTGACGTTCCCGAAGTGTCCGAAGTCCACAGTTCGCACAGTTGTCGGCACATAGTCTTGAAAGCAGACACCGAGCCCTTCTCTTGTACTAATACCACTGCACAGGGGTAGTCCCGTTCAGCAGCACTGGTAGCCCGAGACCTTGGTTGCGGGGGTGTAAAAGACGTCAACGCTGGCAATTGGGGCCATAGAGCATCGCCAAGGGGGCCTCCCACTTCCGAACTAATATCGTTAAGAGGGTGAGGAGATGGTGATAACGACTCGTGCGACATCTGTAATGCGTTTGGCGACAACGAAACTTCGACCCTGAACCGGATGTACTTTTGTACGACTGCACTGCCCGAGCATTTCACGCCGACACTCGTCCGGCATCGCACGATGCTAGTTATGCCACAACCTTGTCTCCGTGGTGACGATTCCGGCGGACTCACAGCGACGCCAAGTCGTTCCAGGGCCTGGATCGTCTTGTTGCGCGTCGCACAGAATGACGCAGTCGAGTAGAGCACGTACGTGTGTGGTCTCCGGTTAAAAAGGTGGGAAAGCCAGCTCCTAACTTCGCCAACCGGTGAAGAGAGATTGCTCGAGGCGCCAGGCGAGCCAGTACGAGGACAGAACACAGTCTTGGTGGGTCTAAGAGTAGTCGGACTCGAATCTGTGGTGGAGTTTGGTTGTGACGGATAGAAAAGCAAGTTCAATTTGGGTGCGGCCCCGCCGGACCTACTCGTTACCTGCTTCGCCACGTACTTGTTATCCTGATCGCGCGGACGGAACGCCGTTTGACTAGTCGACCGCGCGAAAAACTCGGTAGAAAGCTGATTCTGATCAGTGTCGCCATCATACACAACATGCACCTTATCCTCCCGAGCCCACCCGTCGTTAGCTGCCGGGACGGGCTCATGACGAGTACGTGCTGGAAGCTGTAAAGGTGAATCAATGGAGGTATGTGTATCTTCCTGGGGGAAGATTGCGCGTTGCGAATCTTCGCCGTCAACGGAATATACGGGGAGCGGACGGTTGTGAGGTGTGCCAGAAGGAGACGAGGACGCAAAAACCTTGTTATTCACCTCAAAGCTAGTCAAGGTCGCCGTACAAGTGCGGGTAACGTTTGAGCTCGAATCCGGTTGTACAGACTGTGGTAGGAGTTGCGCGCTTGAAAATGATGGAAATATTTCGATGCCGCACATAGTTCGTGATATATGCTGATTATGGTCGATACAATCCTGCTCGATATGGTTGGAGTGTAAGGACACTGAACATGTTTGATGGGGGACTCTCGTAGGCGCATCCGAGGAGTCGCCGGCGGCAGGTCCAGCTCGTAGGCTTTTGCGGCGGGTTGGTTGGAAGGCTAGCATCGATGATGAAAAATGGCACATCCTACGTAAACCCACAGGAGAGGGAGACCGGCGATGCGGAAGCGGTTCAAGTACAGAAGGTGCCTCGAGAGACGGACTGGGTGGTGACGGTGTCTGCGAACGCGATAAGTGAGTATCGTGGCTAGTCAGCTGGTGCAACTCCAGGTGTTGGGCTTGTACAATGACTTGGGTCCGTTTTGTAAGAGAGGGTGACCAATAATGCTTTGTAACAACTTTTCCTTGCGTTGGTGGCTTCGACCCTTCCACTGAGAGTATGAGCCCATGATCCCGGACCATCTGTTCACGGCGTTTCTGTAAAAGAACGTAAATCGCTTTTGCCAGGGTACCTTGGCCGTGTGGTCTCAGAAGTTCTGCCTTGATAACCTGATCGTTTCCGTATCTCCCCAACAAAACACGTAGAGATTCCAGGAGATCTTCGTCCATATGCGCCTCGGAAGCAAGTAACTGTGCCAGATCATGCACCAAAGGTGCGGGTACATAAAGTATACCAGGGGTTGACCTATTGAACCAAGGATGAGCCATGATTTGAGGGATCTAGGAAGTTTGATTAGAATGAAGAAAGTAATAGTAGTAAAACTAACGGTTATCCTCCTCCGGACGTCGACAACAAGCATCCGGGTCAAGAGATCTTTCGCCAGAGGATCTACGTATGCTGGTATTTCGTACTTGCCTCCCCTGACCTTGGCCAGCAACGTTCGCACGTCTTTGTCGTCGAAAGGGAGCCTTCCTGTGAGGAGAGCGAAGAGGATGACGCCGCAACTCCAAATATCGGTGGCACTCCCTGCGTACTTGAATCCGTTGATAATTTCGGGGCTGGCGTAGTGAGGGCTTCCGCAGCTTGTTTCCAGATGCAACGGTGGTGGGGCAAAAGCGGCCATGCCCCAGTCGGCGATCTTGATGAGTGGGGGGTTCAGAGAGTGAATCAGGATATTTTCTGGTTTGAGGTCGCGATGGACGATGGAGAGGGAGTGTGCGTAGTTGAGACCATACACGATTTGTTTGAAGATTGCCAAAGCCTCAAGATGGGGGAGTCTACCGCGGTTGACAAGGAAATCGAATAGTTCGCCCCCTTGGACGTATTCAAGTACAAGATAGAGTTCGTTTTCACCCTGGAATACGTCGTAGATGCAGAGGATGTTTGGGTGGTTCATGAGCTTCATGATGACGATCTCCCTGTCGATGTTGAGACGCTGTTTCTCCGACTTTAGCCCCGGATGGGTGTCTAGGGGCAGAATGGGAATGATCTTGACAGCAGCGAGCTGGCCGGTCTGACGGTGCTTCGCGATGCGTACTCGGCTGCTGGCCCCCCTGCCTATGCACTCGCCAACGATCCACTGACCGACATAGACTGGGTCCTCTGGGAAGTCGAATGCGCCGAGACCAGCGGCAGCCTTCTCCTTTTGCCAGCGGGTGCCCAGGTGAGCTGTGTACAAGATGGGCGGTACTTTGGGCGGTGCGTCGATGGTGGTAGTGGTGGTCATGGGAGTATTGGGTGGATGACATCGACTGTCATGACTACCTTAGACTGAGGCTGCGCGTTCAAGTTTTCCATCTATCCTCACATCAACCGAGACCGAGACAGAGACAAACGGCCATGCTGGCAACGTCTGCCCTGGCATTCAGCGTGTCTCTCGCCGCCGTCGTCTCTGGCTTTTCTTTCACCTTCACTAGCCAACCACAACAATGCGCGAACCTCTCCATCAGCATCAGCGGTGCTGGCACCCCACCCTACAGCGTGCTCATCATCCCTTATGGCCCATCACCCCTCCCGAACAACGTAGAAGCACGTACTATCGTACACGAACAGTTCCCTGATAACTCTTCCAGCGTTAGCTTTCAGCTCAAGTATCCGTCTACCTCCCAGTTCGTCGCGGTGGTAAGTGTTTACCAGCGTCGCTTCCTGGCGTGCTCACTCGACCTTCTTCACAGGTCAGCGACAGCTCTGGCTTTGGCACAGGCGGCACGAGCGTCGCTGCAACCGTCATGAGCAGCAGCGACAACAGCTGTTACAGTGCTACTGCCAACGTATCTCCCGACTTCACCTTCAACATCGATCCCCCAAATCAGGTCGTCCAGTGTTCGCCTAGTAGACTATGGTGGGACCCAAGCCAAGTACAAGGGTAAAGTCTCACTACTTAAAATCTATCCCCCTCACTCATACTATCTTAATGCAGGAACATCACCTTCCAGGGCGTCATTCCGGGCGGACAGTCTTTCGCTATACCTGTAGGCAAGCAATCTCAAGTCGCAAACGAAGGAACAGGTTTCAACTGGACGGCTTCCGTACGTGCTGGTACCACACTCATTCTAGTAGCCGGGGACGGTCGGGGACGTGGAACGGGAGGAAGTGGTTTATACAACGTCGCTGCTGGCCTTTATCCAGACAGTTCTTGTCTCTCCAACACCTCACCGTCTTCGACAGCAGGCCCTCCCGCAGGCGGTAGCTATCCCACCGATGCCAGTGGCGATCAGACTCCAGGAGGAGGTAGCCATAGGTTCGTAGTCGCTTCTTCCTACACCTCGCGTCGCCTAAACTCTTCAACTTTCTAGTTCCAACGTTGGCGCCATAGTCGGTACGTCTGTCGACTTCGTAGTGACTCGTTTGTCGCACCTTATTTCATATATTTGGCAGGCGGAGTCGTTGGTGGTCTAGCTTTTGCTGCCATCCTCATCGTGGCCGGATTCTACATTATCAAGCGCAGGTCATCATCAAACAAGGAACGACCCGTCGACCTCCTTCATGGCGATCCAGATGACACCAACCAAGCTTTAGCTCCGGATCTTCCCGAATATCGCCCGGAACCCTTCCTTGCAACAGAGCCCACAGAGGCGTCCACTTACCGGTCAGACGAGGCCGGTCGGTTTTCAGCAGCCGGATCTCGTTACGGCGGTCTATCAGACCGTCCAGGATCCACCATCAGCCTCAGCGGGATGCAATCAGCTCGGTCTGGTACGCCAGACCGGGATACCCGTATCGTCTCTGGACCGTCAGGGTCCATGGCTACCAGCTCGCGCAAGGCCGCACAACCGAGACAGTTGAGACCAGTGAACATCATTCAGCACGAAGATGCAGGACTTCCGGAAGTAGAATCGGAAACCATCGAACTCCCCCCGGCCTACACCAACATTCGCAAAACGACATGACCAGAGTTGTTGTATACACCTTACTTTTCGTCTTCGATGCTCTGGTTATCCGCTTATCGCATTAATTATTCCCTTCACTGACTTGCCCCTTCACCCCGGGGGAAGCAGGTAGTTATCACCCGGACTCCATCCTTTGTTTCGCCGCAATCGTTACTGGAGCGATTTCGATTTCGTAATCGTATCTGTATACCGCGGGTTTTGATCACGCACAACACGACATTCCCAACCTACTTTCCACATCGACGTGCTATTCCGCAGCCTGCTCACGTACATTGCAGGTATCTACTGTATACATATGTATCTACTGATTTCCAGAATCTTGCATGACGGTGGAAGATAGCAGGTTTTCATGCACGTATTGGATAAAAGGTTCCAACGGTGCGCAGCACTGGTAAGGGTCGTAAATATGGCGGGATTGTCGGTATGAGCCATGCAACAGACCTTATACAAGTAATTCAGGTTTTCTCCGCTTCCAGGACTGCTAGCAGCTCGATAGCAGCGTCGGTCGCAGGTCGCTTGCCCATTTGATACCCGAGGCGCTCCGTTAGCCACAGTTTGACTCTGCGTGCATGCTCGACGTCTTTTGCGAGGACAAATCCCCGCAGTACATTTGTAAAAATACCAAGCAGGCCATCTGAAGGTTGTTGTTGCATATGGCCACGGACTTCTCTTTGCCTTGTCTCGTCCTCCGCGGTCTTCCCATGTACCCCATCCGGTGTATCTGGTAGATCTACGCCGCTCCCACATTCAGCGACCTCCAACTGATCAAGAATCCTCAGTGCGGTAGCGGCGTCACCACCTTGCGCGTAGGCACGGGCCACCATACTCCACTGCACGATGCTAGGCTGGATCCCCCGTGCCACCATATCAGCCACCACTTGGGTTGCACACTCTGGACGCCCTCGAGCCACGTGGGCCTTGATAAAGGGAGAAAAGTGTGCCGCATCGAACGAAGACAGAGAGAGTTCCAACGCAGGTTTGGGATGCCCCTCTGCTACGTCGGGCGAAGGCAAGAGATCTTCGCTACAAGCGCGTTCAGCGGCCTCGTCAGTTCGTTTCGCACCCTCCACAAGCTGTAACAGTAACGCATATAACCGTTTCCGCTCATGGGACCTTGATACTGCCACGAGTGCCTCCCATACGAGAGCGGTATGGGAGCGTGAGGGCCGCAGTCGCTGCTTCAGGGGATATGGCGGCAAGTGTACGTGGTGAGCGATGCCAAATCCGAAACTCTTCGCATGCGGATGCACTGATTTGCCGGCAGAACCACGTAAGAGGGAAAGAACAGACTCTCGAGGCACGCCAACGAAGTAGAAATACCTGGCGAAAGCGGCGAGCACGCGCAAGTGTTCTTTCCGCTCGCGGTGGTAAAGCATTTCGGAGAGTACCCATGCAGCCGCCGATCTGGAAGATTGACGAAACGCGCATTTTCGCAAAAGGGTGACAGTGTGGAATTTACCACGAGCACAACAATCTGTGATAAAGCGGAGCAAAACATAAGGTGTTGGTGGTACCGGTGAATCAAAAGCCTTCCGCAGTGCCCGCAATCGTGCAGAAGGGTGGCCGAAATCGTCGGAAATCGCGCTCGTGTCGTGTTGCAGCGTCGAATGGTAGAGTGGGGTGAGATCATTCGAGAACGCAGGGTATAGAGTACGGATTTCTACCAAGGCGTGTTGGCGGCTTGAAGCATGCTTAAGCACGGCTCGGAGCGTGTCATGCGAGATTGCGATTCTTCGTCCATGTGCAATTTTCAGGAGACGCAAGGCAGCGTCCGTCCGACGTGCTAATGAATGTTTCTTGACCGCAAGATTGAATGGGGCTTCCATGAGGGTCTCCGCTGACAACCCATCAGAAGCAGCGGAGAGCGTTCTGCACTGTGTGTCCAATGCTCTTAGATAGGCCTCCGTCACCGAAGGCGCGGCGTATTGCGCCAAGGTCGCAACCACTTGCAACACTCCTGCATTGGTGAAATAGCCCTTGGCAGCCAGCACGAGACCAAAACAATGCACGACGTCCATATTGAGATGATCCATACTGCGAAAAATGTGCTGGCGAATCGCGTAGAACGTGCATACTTGTTGTTGACGATCCGGTACGAGGGACATCCAAGCTTGAAAGGCTTGTATTCGATGGCGAGGTTTCAAGTGCGGACGTCGTTCGCGGATGGCATTTAACGCTGCCTTTTGGTAGAGACTGTCGCGGGTAATGGGTATCCGGTGTGATATCATCTCTTGACGAAGCGTCTCAGCACCTCTGAAGTCACCCTTGCGTACCAGTGCTGCCAGGGTGTCTGTGGACGAGAGTGGTGTGAATACCGGTGTGACCGGCGTCGACGCGGAACTGTATTCGTCCGTCAGGTCTTCGAAAACAGACGGATCTGGTGGTGTCCGCGGATAGGGCATTGTCTTCACTTCGATGGACGCCGGCGAGGGACTTTGCAGAGCATCTCTGAAGTGGCTGCGATGAGGTCTCCACAGCGATAGCAGGTTGACGCTGACTGCACGGTGCATGCTCAGCCGTGTCCAACTTTTCCTGCACTTGACCCTCCGCTGTGGTAGTCGACCCCCCCATAGGTCAAGCATGCATTACGGAGACGGTAGTAGATTCTACATACACAAAGCAGAGCAAGAATCGTAGCGCACAACAGTCGTATAATCAATAACCATAATACCCCCCGCCTACACATCTAGCCCAATTGCGCAAGGTTGCCGTCTGCAACTGGCCCCGAGTCTCCGTCCATCGTTGAATCTGCCGGTACATCGCTGACCACAGTGCCCTGTCCCGTCGTACCAAGGTTCGCGGGAGCGTGTTTCCCAAGTTCGGTTTTGACACTGTCCAACATTCGCTTGAGGTTGATGCGCTCGTTCGCCAGTGCCGTACGTGCACTCTCAAGGCTCTTGCGTTCTTCTTCAAGCAATTCTTCCAATTCCTCAAATGCTGTCATCTTCAATTCTAGCTTTGTCAATGTCAGCTTGATTAATGACGCCAGTGTACTCCGGATATGTGCGTCTTCCGCCTCAGCGAGCTCCCCTGCTGCACGTGCAGAAGATTTGAGAGCGAGACGTGCAGCACGGACCACGTGCGAATGTGGGATTTTTGGATTGCGGGGCGGGGCAGAAGATCGGTCACCGGTCACGCCGTCCACTTGTGATACAGTGGACGGGCCCGCCTCGGCTTCGTTGGATGTGGCAGGTATATCCTCTTCCATCGGAGCGTCATCTGCACTAGCTGTGCTCCCTTTCTCACCTTCTTTTTCATCCCCCTCCTTTTCCCCATCCTTTACTTTGGAGGCACCGTCAGTCAGGGCATGCATCGCTGTTTTGGCAGCTTCGCTGGCCACACTGGGGCTTACAACACCCGCAAGGAAAGCCACCACGCTCATGACGGGATTATCCGCCTGCTCGAACGGGATTCGTCCAAATCTCAATGGCCCTTGATCACCTTCTGCAGCAACATATGGGTCTTCGATGGGTAGTGACAAGAATTTACGGATGCACTGTTGGGCACTCCGCGTGCCTACGTGATCCTCGATGGCACTCCAATCGTCATCGTGCATTTCGATGCCCTCGAGGAGTAGCAATACCTCCTGATCGCTCCACTCCTCGTCGCCAGCACCTTGTCGGATGTTGGGTGGTGTGGCGGTAAGCTTAACAAAGTCACCGCTAAACATTGTCGAGGGGAAACGGCCATCGAGATAGCACGGAGGACAGAGTTCAAAATCCTTCACTTTCAGACTGTGGTAGCGCACCGAGGTACAGTCCGTGCCGCAGGTGTCGCACTGGTAGGACATGTTACCGCGTGTACCAGCTGCAAGACCATTCGCGAGCGATGCAGCCTCACTGGGCTGAATTTCCCGCGACGCTTTAGCTGTAGTCTGGTATATGGAACTACGCAGCTCAAGGGAGGCGGAGGTAGCGTTGGGGCCAGACGCAGAAGCAGCTGGAGGTTTTTGGGTTCCGTTGGCGGCAGGGTGTAGACTTGAGGGACGGGTACCGGGATGCAATGATTGGAGGCCGCGGGGGGTGTCAAGGATGACGCGGAAATGCCCAGTGAATGGTGGTGCTAGTGCTGCGGGTCTTTGTTCGGGGTCGATCTGTGTAAAAGATGAGCAACCGGGAGATGTCGAGAATCGGGGCACCTACCTGGTAGTTGATGAGGCCCCACTGTTCGAGGAATGCGTGTACACGCATTATCGCACAGACGTCTCCAGCAAGATTGCGTCTGCATGCAGTAACGGTAAGGTACTCGGTAGGCCGTAATCTGTAGGTGTTGATCATAAAGTCACGATATTCCTTGTAAATTGCGGGTGTCTTCGAGCGGTTGCGGGAGTTGAAGAACTCGGGGAGGGCGCGTTTCTCGACTGGATTGATAGTTGATATGTCGAACCAGGCAGCGTAGGACGGTATGATGACGTCGTGGGTCTGAGCAGCGAGGTATTTACGCGCCTGCTCCTCGAGCTTCAATCGCGTCGCTTCTAGGGCCGCAGGGTCCTCCTCGTCTGCCTCGTCGCCTGATTCAGCCTCCTCATCAGCAGCCTCGCCCATAGACACATCGTCTTCGCCTTCTCCCTCTCGTTGTACCCTCAGGGTTCCGCTGCCGCCGCCGCCGTCCTCACCGTTGTCGGGTATTGGTGCTAGATTACCGATGTCGCCACCTTGGATGGGCTCGAGCTCTGCGCGTTTACCTGGTGCATTTTCTGGGTCTACTGGGGATGCATTTTGAGGTTGCGAGGAAACTGTAAGTTTGATTCGTTTTGAGTCCGACGAGGAAGGTGAGCCGGCGCGTTTTGGCGAGTCCATGTCCTTGGAACGAGTGTCTCTTTTGGAGTACTTACTTGACCCTCGTCCAGTTCTCTTCGCAAGTCAAAAACGCCCTACGACCAAACAACACACAAACAATCCATTTAGGGAATGGCACAAAACATTGACAAACAAGGCCATCGACGGCGACCACGTGACTCAATAACCGTTCCATCACTCCCGCCCCATCGCTCATCATGAAGCTCGTTAGGTGAGTGCATCTCCTCAATACCCCGCCATCGACGGTCCCATCCTAATCTCACCTTCAAACACGAGATTCATCCCTTTTTCTCCGATCTCTGACCGACTCGTGACGACGTCGCTGACAACCATTTTCGTGTCCCATGTCAGGTTTTTGATGAAATTGAACAATGAAACGGTAACTATCGAGCTCAAGAACGGATCTGTCGTGCATGGAACCATAACAGGTGCGTTTTAACACCGTGTTCCCGAGTATGCAATTTGCCTCAGACGTACGATCACCTCTAGGAGTCGACATGCAAATGAACACGCACTTGAAAACCGTCAAGATGACGGCACGGAATCGGGACCCTACATCCCTTGATACGCTATCGATTCGGGGGAATAACATCCGTTATTTCATCCTTCCCGATGCCCTCCCTCTAGGACACCCTCCTCGTGGATGACGCACCAAAGCCCAAGGCTAGGAAGAAGGACGACGTACGTGGTCGAGGACGCTGGAAGAGGGATCGATCGCGGCCGCCCAAGGGGGAGAGGTCGCTGGACGCGGACGTGGTATATAGGCGTCGTCCGCAAACGCGGTCATCTGTGGTCGTATCGACCACGCGCTCGTCCCCACAATGTATATGCAAAAGTCGGCCCGTCCTGGTCAGCCTGTATTAGCTACATTTTGTCAGTATAGTCGTTCTATCTGCCGTCACTTCCTTGCTCTCCTGTACGTTCATACCACCGTGTCGTGTGTCCGTCTGTCTGAAAGTTAGAGTTCATGGCGTGGCTGTGTGTCTCCTTCATTACCCGTATGCTCCTCCGGCGACTCGCGTCAACGTCGGCGTGGACGCTTCCCCCGACCATTCGTCAGGTTTTGTCCTCCTCTGGCACTGACCAGGTGCAGTTGTGTGGGTGGATCAAATCCGTAAGACGACAAAAAAACGTTACGTTTGCCGTCATCAGCGACTGGAAGCTGTCCCACTGGATTGCAAGGCCGTCCTGAGCAACACCGTCAGCAGCCAACTGAAGGGGTACGTCCGCGTCATAGCCGCTACTCTTCTCTTCTTGCTTTATACCGACCCATTCTTTTCAGCTTGGCAAACGGCGCGAGCGTTCGCGTTTCCGGTTTACTTGTTAACAGTCGAGGAACAGGTCAGGCAAAGGAGCTCCAGGTAGATTCAATAGACGTGCTTGGGGAATGTGATCCAGAGGTTGGCTCTCTTGTATCCTCGAGCACTCTCTCTTCTCATAGTTGGCCAGACATATCCTATTCAGAAGCAGACGCTTTCCGTAGGACTACCTGCGAGACCATGCTCATCTGCGGGCTCGAACAGATACAAATGCTTCCATTTTGCGCCTACGAGACTCCTTGACGAAAGTCTTGCAGCAATTTTATGAGGTGCTACTCAGTTTCTCCCACTCATCGCTTCCACCTATCTGATGTCGCTGTGACATAGAGGACATGATTTCTGTTATGTGCATACTCCCATCCTCACGTCGAGTGATTGCGAAGGTGCTGGAGAAACGTTCCGGGTGATGCCGTCTTCCATTGTCCCCTCCCATGCGCCGGTCAATTCTGATTCTTCAGACGTGCCATCGTCGGAATTTTTCTCCAAGCCTGCCTACCTAACGGTATCGTCTCAACTACACCTTGAAGCCCTTGCGTCGTCACTTTCACGGGTCTATACCCTGTCACCCTGTTTTCGTGCCGAGAGATCACAAACAAATCGCCATCTCGCCGAGTTTTGGATGCTCGAGGCAGAGTGGACGTGGACGCGCGAGGTCAATGATTTATGTCAACTCGTTGAAGCATGCCTAAAGGACGCTTTGATTCTCGGGATCGACGAGGAAGAACGGCGGGTACTTGCCAAAGGGGTTCCTGACTACGAACAGAGGCTACGATGTTTAGAAGATGCCGCGAGCTCTAAACCCTTGGGACTCGATTGACCTACACCGAAGCCTATTTCCGAGTTGGAGAAATACGCCACTTCAACCTGGACCCAAAGCTTCTACTTTCGAGTTCCAACCTGTGTGGGGTCGGGCCCTTCAGAGCGAGCACGAACGGTGGCTTAGTGAGGTACTCGTGAAAGGGCCGGTCTTCGTAACGGATTATCCAAGCTCTCTAAAACCATTCTACATGCGGATGAATGACGACTGGCAGGTCGGTCGCTTGCTTTGACCTCCTGGTTCCGTATGTCGGTGAACTGGTTGGTGGATCATTAAGGGAGGAACGGTTCGACGCACTTCGCTCACGGATGAGTGCACTTGGTATGGATACCGAGGGTGAGGAATACAGATGGTACTTGGACTTGAGGAGGTTTGGGAGTGTGCCTCATGGTGGATTTGGGTTAGGTTTTGAGAGACTGGTCAGCTGGGTGAAGCGGCGTCGAGAATGTCCGGGAGTGCATTGCGATGCCGAGGTGGGCAAGAAGAATGTTACTCTAAAAACCACTTTTCTTCAGCCAAGTGCTAGATGACATCTAAAGCACGTAAAGATATCAAGTCCGTGTGCTGTGAGCTTCACATGCAGTATACAACTCGAAGATTAGTCCGAAATATTGGTGGAGTCCGTGTCCGTGTGAAATGGATAATACAGCACGTTCAGTAAAATGAATGTCCAAGCTATGAAAGTTCTGCAAATCCAACCCGCGAGTTACCAACGTCGAAGACTGTATAAACGTTTTGGAGGAAAACGTCTCCTATGACCCAGTAGTCTGTAAGGTCGGAACTGTTCAGCCACTTCAAAGCAGTAAAAATACGGAAGTTACCCACCGCTGCCTCCACCGGCCAGACCTGCGACACAATTGGTCGAATTGTCGGAAACCTTGCCGAGGTTGAAAGTCGAACTAGAAACGGTGAATGCACGTCCACCAAACGAAATTGTTGGCAGTATTGAGCCGATCGAGTCGCATGGAACTGACGAAATGTTATAAGTTTCCGATGATTCCTGATAGCTGTGCACGAGGCGGACTTACCGCTCCAGACACCGCTGCCTAGACTGGAGACAACTTCAGCCCCGGGTACTCCGGCATAATATTTCTGCGCATTAGCATCGCTGGTTATGATCAGCGTCGTGCCTGTGTCGATGATTGCTTGGGCGTAGCTTGTCTTGTTCGCTATCACCACTTCGCCCGAGTTATTTAACCCCGGACGCGTCAGCCCATCCATAGGAATCTGCCAGTACGCTTGCAGAGACACAGACATGAACACCATGCTCGACTGGTTGTACATTCCCGTATCGGCAGCCCCAATCATCAATTCGCTCTTCCCAGGAACGGAAGACAGGGCGACGCCAAACAGCTGACTGCTGTGAGGGCACCGTCAGATATTAACGTCTGGAATACCGGCGGTTGGCCGTAGACCGAGATCTGGGGAAACCCAAGCCCAAGGAGGCCATCAGCATCAAAAGTAGGCATTTGGAAACCAGCAGGAATATGATACTGCTGCCCCAAGCGTCTGGTTTTTTGCCTGAAAGGGTTGGTGCGTTATAGCAGGGACCAGCTAACGAGCAATCGAATGACATACCTCATATCCGCCGATGAGCACATTGTCAGAGTATAGCTCACCGGTTCGCGGTTGAGCCACCTCCGTAACTCAGGGAAAAACTTTTGTTTAGACTTGCGGAGGTAGCTGACTGCGAAGGGTCATAAAGACTGTGCCCATTCACATGTAGAGTTGCAAGGACGTGGAGGGGAGTAAGAGATCGGAAGAACCAGTGTCAAAAATGACTACATAGATAGCTTGAGACATGCTCATATCTTCGTCGGAACTGATGATCTTACCTGTGAAGTTCTGAGGGGGCGTCCCTACGCTGATCGCACCTATCCACATGTCCCCATTCTCCTCCGTAAGGGAAATCCCCCCGGATGGAGTCGAACTACGAATTGCAACGGACTCTCCTGAGAAGCCAGGCAAGCTTGGAGTATTCCTTCCGGAGTTCCTCGACGACTCCGCTCTGCTTTCCTTAACAAGCGCGGGGGAGCCGAGGGTGGTGCTAATGGGTGAGGCGACCCGGTGTTTGAGTGGTACGCACTGAAGGTGGCACCATACTTCCTATGGCACGATGAACATTCTAACTACAGACGATGCACTTCGCAATAGTTGATTGTACTACGTACTTGAAGGTTTGTTTCAGGTGCGCCCTCAAGGACCTCGCATTCACGAGGCCTGGAGTAGGGTTGTTCGGGGAGCCAGTTGACCTAGTAACAGGCCAACTACGTTTCAAGGGCACACGGATAGAATTCTCGCCCAGGTCACGCTTTGCGGTGCTCAAGGACGGGAAAAGGAATAGAGTGAACAGGAGAGTGGCGAAAGACACGGTTGAGTGCATGGCCTGAGGTGGTGTGCACTAAGTCAAGGCTTCGAAAGCGACACAAATGAGGGTTGGACCGCAGCCGGGCTGGGAACCATGGAAGAGAAGGACGGACGTGCCAATTCGGCAGGCGAGTTTTATAGCTTGGCGGTCGAGGGGGTGGAGTTGACACGTAAAATAGGGTGGACATTGTTACCCGCGTCGTTTAATACGCACGGAAGATCTTTACTTACGGGCTTCGACAACGTTCGCGTCACGAATCCCTCTCTTGAAGACGCTCTGATCGGGGAGAAATAACATCGAGCGGGCAGCGTCGTAGGAAATGCTGGGATAGTAGGTCCATAGCGGCCTAGCGCTACTCTTCCGTGGCAGACCGCCTCGACTTGGGAGCAGAGTCGGGAAATGTACAAATCGAAGACTCCGACGTCGTTACCATCCGTCTTCTGTCGTGGGTGCGTCCCGTCCTCGACATGACGATACTGACAGTGACTGGAGTATGGACAGTTTAGGTACTGTTGGTCCAAGATGAGCACCTTCTATTCATACACCGCATGGAGGCCCAAGACATGGACATGCCTCGAACACTCGAAGAATCGACACATGTCCAGCCCCTAGACTTCATACCCGTCGCCACCATAAGTCATCCGACTAAACACTTTTAAGGTCTCGAACGGCGTTTACTGTCTGCAGGACCCCAGTTCCCTTTCACGTCCAACAGGGTGTTTGCCACGCTCCACTGTCGAAAGGCATCTTAAACACCAGTGTGAGGGCAAGAGTCTCCATACTCGAGTAGAGACGCCATCCTCAGCGTACATCCCACTCATACCAGAGAAAACGGCCTTTTCTGAGGTAAGAAAGATGTCTCCGGCGATATCTTGTTTGCTGACGGGCCTCCGATTAGCCCTCAACATGATGAATGTTATCGTTGTCGGCGAGAGCGGTATCGGAAAGAGCTCCCTAATAAATATCGTAGCGGGCCAGCAGCTTGCAAGGACTTCGAGCGATTCAGCTGTCTGTACCCTTGCGCCCGAGTCGTACAGGCGTACGGATCGATGGCCACGATTTTCTGCTCTGGGATACCCCTGGTTTCAACGAAGGTCTGACCGATCCTCCGAGAACCAACTGCTCGGCACAGCCTCTATTCATTCCTCCAGCGCATGAGCCTCGAGGGTAAAATCGACCTTCTTCTCTACTGCATACCAGCATCAAGAGCTAAAATGACCATGGTGAATAACTATCAGGAAATCCTGTTCCGTCGTGCCCTCAACCACTCCTGTTGCGGTGGTCGTCACCCATCTTGAGCGGCACCCAGGTCAAATGGAGGATTGGTGGGCAAACAACGGGGGTGACTTGCGGAGCCTTGGTATGGACTTCGTTGGCCACGCTTGTGTCACAACGCTTCCGGACTCCAGTACACGTGTACTCCCATCCTCGATTTACGAACGTATTGCGGAATCAAGGAAGGCACTCAGGAGCCTCATCCGTCCGTGCTTGTCTCCCTTACTGCATATCCCCCTCTGTCGTCGCGTTTCCCTCGTCACCGCTATCACTATGTGAATCTACACAGACAGAATCCGAGGTAATCTTGACCCAAGATAATTTGACCTTACACTTACCAAGTATTGATCGAACGACTAGGGCCCTTGCGCATCTTCCTGCCCAGACTTTAAAACATACCCCACAGCCGCAACGAGTTCTCGACTTCCACGGGGACGAACACCAAGTTTCTTCCCACGTCCAGCTGGCTTATCCAAGTTGTGGGTCTGAGGGGCTTCGTGTAGTATTATACTGTCTGGTTTTTAACTGGGACTAATCGCCGGACCTCTTGGCTACAGCAAGAGTGACTATGGACACTGCGTTGGCAATGGGTGTGACTACAATCTTCTGGAGTCGTATTTACTGTGACAGTTGCTGACAATGTATCGAGAAAATAAATGGGGTGAAATTATTAGGACACTGTCCACTCTACTTGCTGATTAAAGTTATAGAAAGAGATGGACGTCAACACAATCAGCGGATTTGACTTAACGAAGACGTTATAGACCGAGGATGCAAAGTGGGGACGCTAAGGTCATAGCAACTTTATTGTCTAATAGTGCTGGTTATCTTCGGAGAGGCATCGGTGTTTCGTAGCTGCAAGCGTGCCATCCTGTTCGACTAGTTCTCCCGCTCCTCAAGAGTCAATCTGTCCGTTTCCAGCGACTGACACGCCGTCACCCCCACCGCCCCTGACTCACTCCTACCTCTACCTGTCTCAGTTACATCACGCCAGGACCACCTGCACCGCGGATAATTCCGATCACCGCTTATCTCGCCCAAACTTCTATCAGAACGTGAGGGTGAAGCTGGAATGTGGAAACGCTTGGGCCTGCTTGAACTTCCGTTGACAATCATCGTACGTGCACCATATGACACGACTGTCTATCGGTGCATCACTATGTACATCTACACAGGATCGTCGTTGGAAGCCAGATGACGAACTTCTGGCTGAAGGATACGATAGCCTCCAGCATAACTCCCGTCCAAACAACTATGTGGTGGAGTTTCTGTTGATGGCATTGCACGTCCGTTGAGTTCTTGGTCATATTATGAGATCAATCCGAAGACGTAAGTAGGCACATACAGTGACACTAGGCGTGCTGTCTTCAAGGTGCTCAGATGTCCAAGATATCATGATGTGAACCTGCCAAAGAAGCTTTGCGTGTGTCTTGCCGCGTCCACTGATTCGGGTGCTATACATGACATGGCAACACTGTCTGCGACACTACTTGCTGCAAGCAGTAAGGACAAAGCCAGTCAGCGAATTCTAGATACATCGCACGTGAAAGCTCTCAGCTCGCCAGACTGAACGCTTCGCGTCGTGCGAACAGTGCTAGCATATAGCTACCCTTTCCAAGGCAGACCCAGGAACAAGTTTTGCCTCCGAGTGCTGACGTTGGCAGAGAACAACCCGTCTCATGGTAACCCTGCAGTAACTGGAGCTACCCTTCGATCAACATGAACGAGACGAGCCGTTTCCGTGATGGGGCCAAGACGCGACAACTATGCTTTGTAGCAGCTCACCTGCAATCTGACAGATACAAATCCATTGTTGTCCTCAAGGATAGTAGGGCCGGTTTGTTCCATATTCCAGGTTGGAGACGTCTGTAGGGTTCCAGAAGTACTTGTTCCAGCTGTGCTTCCTCTGTGGAGCCTGGGAGGGCTAATGGAAGCGAAATGGTTCCTTCCCATTCGAAAGCGCCTGAGAAAAATCATACCGAGTCACCGAGTAGTAACTGAGAATCGGATGTTGGACATGTGGTTACCATGCTATTGCTGGTCTAGTGGTACCCACGGACGAACTGCAGAAATCAACACACATTGCCTGAGATTTAAAATGGTGTCGACTCGAAACTGTGTGAACGCATCACACGAACCCGTTCCGTCCCCGCTGCACATGATCATGCCATGACTGATAAGGACAGGGTGGTCCTACCCCAGTCACAACCTACCTACCAACACGCTCCCCAGATGTCTCGCAAGATAACGCATTTTGAAACCCACGGTGGGTCCGAGTGTATCGTAGTTGACCTAGAACATCACACTGCAGTAGACATCCGCTTTCCAACCTCCCTCACCGGAGATGGTTCCGATGCCATGTGAGAGTGCAGACCTAGTCCCTTTCAAATCTAATCCATGCTTTTCTTTATTTCTGGTTCCATCCGTCCAGGAATACTGATTGTGACTACTCCTCTGCATACGTTACCATCTTCACTGACTGGGGAGGAGCCCCTCGTGGGGCATGGTATGACATTTACCATCGGTCGCGGAAATGATATCGTGAGTTATCGTGAAGTATCTGATTCATGACGTATACATGAAGGAAAATTAGGTGTGTCAAGCTATAGCGGCACTTGCCAACAGACTCATTGGCCTGGACCCTGAAGACCTTTTCAAGAACATGGGCAAAACATATGACTATATCAGTGGGGACTCTCAGTTGCGATGGTAGGTGCTTTAGTTATTGGCTTCTGAGTGGTCATTAGACGGTTCCGTGTCCGTTCGTTATGCCGCCTCGAAAAACGCGACGACTCTATCCACAGATAATCAATCTGACTGACCTACCTATTCTAACAGGATTGGTCCTGAGAAGGGCGTTATCCATATCGCCGCGGGGGCAGTGAACAACGCGCTGTGGGACATGTTTGCTCGGGCGCGAGGCAAGCCTGTGTGGAAGCTTGTGGTAGACATGACACCCGTAAGTTGCACTTTGGAGCTTCGACTACTTGTGTAACAATCATCAGGAAGAACTTATCGACGCCACCGTATTTCGTTATATCACTGACGTCCTGACCCGGGAAGATGCACTTGCTATGCTCAAGGCGAAGGAAGCGGGCAAACGTGAACGAGAAACCATCGTTAGAGAGGTTGGGTATGTGTTTGGGGCACTACTTTGTCCGGAATCCCATTGACGTAGCCTTATCGGAGAAGATACCCAGCCTATATCACCTCGGCTGGTTGGCTCGGTACATTTCCTTGCATAGTCATTTCGCGTCGTCGCTGAGATTCGACCGGAATAGGCTACTCGGACGAGAAGGTTGCACGTCTGACCAAAGAAGCGGTCGCTGCAGGCTTCAACCACTTCAAGATGAAAGTTGGCGCTGACTTGATCTCAGACTTGCGCCGCGGCCGAATTGTTCGTTCCATCATTGATGATCACCAATACCTTCCCGAGGGTTCCACAGGTCGCGATCCGAACGGTCCAGAGCTTCATGGGAAAAACGCTGGTCCAACGGGAGCCGTGCTCATGGTTGATGCTAATCAAGTATGGGACGTTCCCCAGGCCATTCAATATGTGCAGAGCCTCGCGGAACTGAAGCCCTGGTTTGTTTCACGTCCCCTCTTGACCTTCTGCCGGTGTGGGATTACTACTGAATGAAATTTCAGGTTCATCGAGGAACCTACTGCTCCGGATGATATCCTTGGACATGCCGCGATCCGACGTGCGCTGAAGCCATATGGCATTGGGGTCGCCACAGGCGAACATGCTCATAATCGGATGGTTTTTAAACAACTTCTTCAGGCAGATGCAATCGACGTGTGCCAGATTGATTCCTGTCGTCTTGCAGGCGTGAGCGAGGTACTGAGCGTTCTGCTCATGGCTGCCAAGTCAGTATGCGATTAGTATGACTCGCCGGAAGTGTCTACACCTCATTCCTCGGCTTTTTCCCGCAGGTTCGGAGTGCCGGTATGCCCACATGCTGGTGGAGTCGGACTTTGCGAATATGTTATTCATCTGAGGTGTGCACGTGGCTATCGGCCCTCTGTTGCGACTTGCCCTGCTCACGATAATGTTTCCTGCAGCTTGATCGACTATATCGCTATTTCGGGAACGATGGAACGGAACGTATTGGAATTTGCAGACCATCTTCATGAACATTTCGTTTATCCATGTTCCATTAACTCCAAGGGGCGGTACAACGTACCCCTCAACCCTGCCGAAGGATATAGGTTCGTGGTCTCTACGATCTATACCACTCGATTAGTCACCGTTGCAGTATCGAGATGCACAAGCACAGTGTTGCCGAGTTCGAATGGCCTGGAGGGTCATATTGGACGAGAGCGAGAACCAGTAGCGTCAACTATTAGCAGCGTAGTACTCAGGTGATCCTGGAATAGCATTAAGACGTGCAACTCCACCGAGAATTATTTAGGGACTGAATGATTATTAGGGCTGGATACTGGACATTTAGACCGGAATGAAACATTCATCTTCGCTGGCGGGTATTGGTAACCGGCCAACTCGCGTGCACTAACATGATATAGCAATCGAGAGCAAATTATAACAGAGAAGCAAAAGGGGATACAAGGGGGAGAAGGAACAAGAAACAATACAAGATGATGAGAACGGGTTCCACCCACTTCGGTAAAGCCCTGCCCTTCTACATGGTCTGGTAACTCCCTGATGAAACACGACAACCAAATGAGCCTGACGCGGGTAGGTCGTAGGGTTGTTGGAAGACTCACATATCCGCGCCTGCCAATCTCCACTTCCAGTAGCCAACACGTTCCCCGCGGGGCTGAGATCTATCGATATTACTGTGCCGAGATTTAGGTTCGCAGCATGGTCCGAAGTCTGCCAACTCACCAGAATTTTTATGTCCCTGCAGCATACACTGTACGTTTGCGGAGTGTGCTTCCCAGAACTGCACGCCTCGATCTTTGGACCCTGACACAACCCACTGCCCATCGTGGGAAACGGCAACGGACAACACATAATCCTGTCCTTGCACGTTTAGTTTGTTGCGGCTGTCACATCATCCCCTTCCACGCACCGTATGGCCAACGAAATTCATGGTGCACTGGCTAGACTTCTCCAGGTCTTTCTTTCCATTTGCTGCCCCGTCCTTTCGCTTGCTTCCTCCAGCAAGGAGTCCACTCACGTCCCAATACTTTAACGTCTTATCCAGGCTGCCACTTACTAAGCCTTTGCCATCCGGAGTGAATGCGACGCTGTATACGCTGTCTCTGTGACCCCTCAAGCGTTCGACCAACGATCCCGAGACAACGTCCCAAATACGAACGACAGTGTCAAGACTGCCTGCAGCAACCAGTTGTCCGTTGGGAGAAATGGCGAACGGACGTTACACCTGCGTCGTTATTCAACGAATCTGGGTCATTGATATTCAAGACTTTCGAGGTCCCGTCGACCATATCCCAGATCCGCGCGGTCTTGTCGCCGGATCCGGATACGATGAGCCGACCATCGAGTGAGAAATCCAGGGAATATATTTCCTGCTGATGACCATCGAAGACATTGCGTATACGTTTTTTGGCGAATATCCCAAATCTGTGCAAAACAGAGTCAGAAGGATTATATATCACAGAAATCATGCACGAACGCGTATTTGTTTATCTTCGGCACCAGTAGCAAGGAACTTCCCATCGGGGCTGAAGCACACACTGCGGATGTAGAGGTCTCCTGCCTTTCCAGCTGACTCATCGGCAAGAACGCTGTATCATCGCCGACGGAACAAAGTTAATAGAGAAGTAACGCAAAACGCCTGATGCGGCATACCATGTCTTTAGTACCACTTTTGGTGTCATAGATTTGTGCTGTCCGGTTACAACCGGTAGCGAGGTATTTGCCATCAGCGGAAAATCTCACGCAACATACGACACTGGAATGGCTGATCAGCGACTGTTTCTGGACAACGCAGGTCTGCCATACCTCTCATGCATAAGCGTGTGTACCAAGGACACGTCGAGAACCCGTTTTACTTTTGGGTTAAACACGGCAAACCAGTCAGGGCCTTCCTTTCTTCAACTCTGGAGGAACATTGTGGGGATCGAGGTCGTCTGGAAACTGACTCCCACTTGCGCTACCAGTCAGGGGCCAAAGCACCCGAAGCACCGGGGTTTGATTCTATAGGTCCACCTGGTGGTGGGTTGCCAGGTCCTGGAGCGTATGGTGGATGTACTGATGGAGGTGGAGGTAAACCAGGTCCTTGATAGGCCAGAGGGCCGGCTGGGGCTGGTAGCTTGGTTGGCCCTGCGCCAAGGGAAGGGCTATAATGATCTATAGCAGGGAATACAAGGGGAAATGAGGGTGTAGAGTATGCATGAGGAGGCAGACAACGAGTAAAGCTTGAAAGAAATTATCTACCTGGGCGGTCACTTTTCATACGCTCAGTCTTAATACGCTTTGGATCACGACTACTCTCGACGGGAGGGCGTTCACGCTCTCTATCACGTTGATCTCTCTCCCGATCCCTCAACTCCCGCTCTCGGTCGCGTTCAAGCCGTTCCCGATCTTTGTCCCTCTCACGATCACGATCACGGTCACGGTCCCGCTCACGTGTATAATAAGGGTCGGGATACGAAGCAGGGCCAGTAGCCGGTTGAATGCCTGAAACAGCGGACGGTCCTGCAGGGGGACCTGAAGGTCCGATAGTCCCAGGACCGACGGTTGGGTGTGGCGGAGCACCGCCAGGTAAGCCCTGACGAGCGGCGTGAAGTTCTGCGCGCAATCGGGAGAGTTCTTCTTCAGTATTGCTGACGAATCTTCCCATGTTGCGATTCTAGCTCGTACAAGGACTGGCGGATGATGTTGAGCTCATTGATTTGAGACGTCACTGAGTGCACAGCATGTTTAACAAATTAGTTGAAAAGAGTGAATTCACAAACCTTTGGATTCATATTCATCGCGTTGGTTGCGTAGGAGGCCCATATCAGAAGTAAGCACCTCAAACTCCTGCCGGATGTTGTCGAAAGATTCGTTTAGCCTAGCATGGGTGTGCTGGCCAGGCCCCTGGGTTCGGAGGGCCAGTAGGTTGGAGGCTCCTATGCTGACGAAAATGGGATAAATTAGATTGGGTTGTTATACATCAAGCCATATGCACGAGAAAGAGCGACCCAACGCAAACCAATTTTTTGTGCTGGATTAGACGCTCGAAATGATGAGACAGAGGGTTATTATTGGTTGCATTGCAGCTCGCTGCAGAGCCATAACCGGCCGGTACAAAAGTTGTCGGCAGTGTAAAGGGGAGATACTCACATTGTATATTGTGGAGGTCATGGAAGAGGTTGAGAACGTCCGAATGGCTGTTGATCAGCGCCCTTTATAACAACGGTGGAATTGGGGGCCCTGACACCTCCCCGTTCTATTCCCACGATTGACGTTGCCGGCGGTATGTCCTTTTCAGGTCATCGCCACGTTGGTGCAACGACGGCACGTGACTAAAAGTCAAACATGGATCACGCATACCTGTTTGGTAACCTGACTTTCAAAGTCAGCGAAGCCAAGATCTTGATTGATTATGTAACTCCGATTCATTTTGGGATGTCAGCAAACACGAGTTTCGTCCCGGAATCACTTGCTGTGAGTTATTCCTTGACAGTTCTTGTGGCTTTTCTTTACCCATGCAATATATCCACCTATGATATCCTATCAATGGCCCTGACGTCACCGCAACAGCCTATCAGAGGCCTTTTTGTACAAATCCAGGGTGAGCCCACAGTCATACTCGCACGAGGTAACTGCGGCTCGCAACATGCCGGTACTACTACGAGTGAGACTGTCCTAAACCCCGGTGTGGGCTGCGGTGCTCGTTCTGCCAGGGTGCAGCCTCGTTGGTTCTCAAGACGAGCAAGTCAAATTCGATTGGTGGCAATCTTGTGCGGTGTTCAATCGACGCTAGGATAGTCTACCGCCTTTTAGAATCTACAGCGTGGTACTACGTAGCCCATCAGTCCTGTGATAGGCTTAGAACATTAGTAAATGATTTAGCAGTCTGGAATCTGATGCAACCGACTAATCTAATGGCCCAGAATCACCTGGAATCCGTATCATCACGGCCTGTCTTCGTAGTCACAATTACTCTTTGTTCTGGTTGGTTTCAGCTCAACTCCGCCTTGACGTACAGTGTCACGATCTGCGAGCTTCGTTCGTCCTTTCCCGGACCTTTCCCATGGGACCCATACACATGCAAAGTTCAATGTTGAACTTGACAGGCTTGACAGCATCGTTTAGCTTTCAGCGCTAAGTACATAAAGGCAGGCTACCAGGTCTCCTCGCTCCCACCCTCCACAGGACACTGAAAGCAAGCATCATAATCCTACCTGGTACTTTTACTTTTCCACACTTTCGCGATGTCGGACACTTTGGACCCTTTGACTGCTCCAGCTTACTCGGTCAAGGAAGGAAGCGGTTGGCTTGCTGTATTCAATCCCGAGGCTCCACGCCAAATGGACGTTCGGCTTCACAGACGATACGTGCACGGTGGGTAAGTAGCTCGCGGGACGCCTGCAACTGGCTCTTGCTGATTGTGCCACTGTCCGTCTCGTTGGCTAAGAACAGTGTCGTCTGTTGCGTCAAGTTCTCTTCAGGACGGTAGACTGGCTCGCCGTAGGGACAAATAATGCGGTCATCCTCTATGATATAACTCAAGACGAGAAGGTGACGTGGGTGGCCGTGCAATCAAGAAGCTGTGTCCACCGGCATTCACACCGTAACCGGCCTTTCTAGCTTCTCCCTTACCAGTGACGACGAGACTGGAAAGCCCAATCATGCTCGCAGCGTTACCATAAGTCCCGACTCCAAGTTCTTAGTCGCTGGATCCGAGGACAACATTCATTCGAGTATGGACTTGTTCGCGATCTTTGTGGGTCATCATACGTACTGATTGTCTTGTACCTTCCCAGATCTGGGACATAGAAAGCTATGCATTCATTCGATCTCTCGTCGGACACCGGGGCGAAGTATACGCGCTATCTTTCTCGGCGGACTCCCGTTATCTGCTCTCTGCGTCAGGAGACCGCACAGTACGGCTTTGGGACACTACACAGTTCCAGTCCGGTGCCACAGCCGACGTCACGTGTCGCATTCTCCACTCAGTTGATCCACAGAAATCAAAGCAAGTCTTCACCTCCGTTTCAGTCAATTCGTCATCATCTTTCGTGGCCGCTGGGTCTCTTGACTGGCATTATTAGAGTGTGGGACATCCGGCAGGACGTGGGACGAGCGGAACCTGTCGGCGTGTTGACCGGACATGCTGATGGGGTGTACGGTGTCCAATTCCTATCGAGTTATTCGGACAACGACGTGGTGACTCTCGTCAGTGCGAGTCTGGATCGAACGCTGCGGCGCTGGGAGATCCTAGTGGATGAGAAACAGTTTCTTTGCAAGCAAACTTTGACTGGTCACAAGGTTCTAGTCACTCGTGTCTCCGTATGACGGGCTACTAAGAATCGATATCACTTCGCAGGATTGCGTACTTGCTGTATCTACTCTGCAAGTAGGGCGGGAGCAACGCCTTGCCTCGGCATCCCGTGATGGAACAGTCCGTTTATGGGACCTAAAAACTGGAATGCCATACTTTATGATTCAGGGTCACACAAATACCGGTAAACTTCCTGTCTTGGTGTGCGTGTCCGTCTGCTGATCACTAACTCTGTGAACAGTAACCTCCGTGGACCTTTGTGCTGATGGCAAGCTTCTGGCATCCGGCAGTGGCGATCGGGAGGTCCGAATCTGTAAGTATCTCTAAACTGCAAACGCCTTTGCACTGTCGCATGTACTCACCTCCAATCTAATAGGGAATTATACCCTTCAATGACCTGACCGTGTATTTCTCGCAATGCGCTTGCAGTTAACTCTTGCAAACCACAATCTCGACAGCGGACATAAAATGGATTTGACAACTCAATAAGTTGGAGAGATGGATGATACCCTTACTTTGCTATTCGTTGGTATGGTTGAACGATTCTCTGGATATTTTCAAGTACTGCTGTATACTCGCTATAATCTGATAGTCCAGAATCACCTGGAATCCACCACACACTGCCTTATTCATAGTCCCGTGATGCAAAGCAATGCATGCCCTATGCTGACATGCTGCTCTACAGTCCAGCAGACTCGCTAGGGAATTGTAATTGGTTAACAAAGAGATAGGCAATAGGGATCATGAGAACCAACTTGAAGTATTTCTGGAGAGCGAGATAGGCAGAGAAAACAAAAAGAGAATCCTTACTCACCCAAGTTTCGAATATCGCGATAGGATCCGCTCTTCCATAGTGGCATCGAGCATAGCGACCAACCCAGGCTGAGTCGTGAAGACCTCTTCCGATGCACGGGATGAATCGTATCTTGGATCCAGGGTTCCAGTCCGAGTACCGCATGATGGCTTGAAGGAGGGCATGAATGTGGTGCAAATGCGAAAGACGCGTGTCGTTGACAAAAGGACTAATGCGTTCGTTGACTTTTTTTGTCGAGCTCTGCATGAGTGGCATCGTCAAGAATATTGGGGACAGGAGGAAAGAGACATGATACACTCCGAGTGCCTGATGAGCAGCAGACAGGGGTCTTTTATCTCTCACAGAACTGATGGACGCCGACCAGATTTTGGCTTACCTAATACTGCCCTGCAACCAAGTATTGAAGACCCCTTACGAAACAGCCGGAGTCGTCGTTCAGCATGGTCCTTGTACTCATTATTGGTGATTTGTATATTCCTCATCGTGCCCACGACCTTCCTTCCAAGTTTCGAAGCTCCTTGTGCCTGGAAAGATCCAGCAAATCCTCTGCACCGGCAACGTCTGCGATCAAGAAACATACGAATATCTGCGTACGGTAGCAAGCGACGTGTGCATCGTGAGAGGCGACTATGACGAGGTACTGAAGGCTCTTTAACCTGCTGCATGACGAAGTGACGACTCTAATGAAGCGTCAGTACTGACGTAGCTTATCGTGTGCGCAGAACACTACTTTTCCGCCCTCTGCCATAGTCGTGCACCCACCGATACGGATTGGCATTGTTCACGGTCATCAGTGCGTTCCCACAGGCGATCTTGACGTCCTTAGCGCTCTTGCGCGACAAATGGATGTCGACGTCTTGGTTTCGGGTCACACTCATACGTCAGTCTCGACTAAAGATTTCAGGTGACGTCTTCGCTCTAAATGAATCTCGTTGATAGGTTTCCAAGCGATAGAATATGGGGGGCGGTTCTTTGTGAACCCGGGCTCCGCAACTGGCGCTTGGACTGGCCTGCATAACAGGTGCGCAGTATCCTCGAGCACTGTATTAGATAGTATGCACATCCGTTGACCGTTGGTATAAACATAGTGACCCGACACCCTCGTTCGCTTTGATGGACATACAAGGCCCAGTCGTCGTCACTTACGTCTACCAGTTAGTGGAAGGGGAAGTACGCGTCGAGAAGATCGAGTACAGAAAGGAAGTCGAGGTTTCTAAACCAGTCCCATCGGCCCCACTTCCACAAACGAGTGCGGGTTACTCAGCACCGACCAGCCCGCGATCGACACAAGATACATGGTAGTGCTGTTACTGTCGTAGAGTAGCTAGCGTCCTCCGCGTTTCCATAGGTGAATTTGTGGTGGTGACCCTTGTCTATGGGCACTCTAATTTCCTTCTAACTTATGAGTTTGCGCTGCGTTGCCTGCCTAGCATCCACATTCACTTCATAGACATGTGAATACCACGGGGAACCTGTACGTGGACGAATTATGGGTCCACCGTGACAACCAACCAGTAGCAGTTCTGCAGTACCTGTCGTAGTAATACCAGTATGACACTGCCAGTATTCACTTGAAGCTGACCTGGCCTTGGGATAAGCGAAAGCGGTTCTTCCTATGCTTGAAGTAGGAAGGACCATGCTTGGTTTGAGAACGCAGCTTCATTGGAGTTCGAGTGCGTGGGACACCATTTAGCATGTGCGTTCACGACCCCTTCCTCCTTAGCCTCGGCTTCTAATATTTCACGTTCCAACCTTGCAGCGTTCCGCTTCGCGCATGCGCAGGAGAGTGAGCGACTCATAATCCATGGCGCTGCTGGTCGAGGTTGCCGCTGGAGGTGGAGGAGGTGGAGGGAATGTAGAAGGCTGCATAATGACGTCAGTACCAGATTGGAAAGGAATGGAGAACAGAGATGTCTAGTAGGTGAGTGGCGCAGATACGACGTTACACGCCAAGATAAAACAGATACAAGCGAGCAAGTGGAGCGACTTACGAAAGTAGAGGGAAAGGTAGAAAACTTGCTACCGTCTGCTAGGTGGGAAGCTTTCGTAGTCTCGCGTTCTGCTTCCGCGGCGTCATCGGAAGTTGGTGCTTGTGGGCCGGAACTGCTTGTCGTTCCGCCAAGTTTACCGCGGTCACGTAACCATTGTAATATGGGTGGCTCAGAACCACCTGCCCATGTCACCTCCATGTCCTGTTCCCTGAGCTTCGGGCTGCTGGAAACGGCTCCAAATGCGGCACCGATCTGTGTAAAAGTCACAAGAGCGTTCACCAACATCCTATCGCTCGGCCCATCGGAGGCGTTTTGATCCGGGGCGTTAGGTTTATGCTTTTTTCCCGGCTTTTTTGCCTTGACGGATAGCACGATGGCATCTTCGTCGGTAGCTCCAAACCGTTGAAAATGAGCTGCCAGACTAGAGGGAGTATTAAGCAATGGATATTTAGCGAGGGGGAATTTGACGCGGATGGTTGTGTCATAGGGTCCGGGTGGTGGTGGGGCGTCCACATCCACATCTTCCTGTTCTACCTGTCGAGTCGACTTCGCTCTGTCTCGCTCCTCTAGTTCCCTCTCCCTTTCTTCTCTTAGTCTTCTTCCCGCCTCTTTCACACGTTCGTTCTCACTCTCCTTTGCGAACTTCTCCTTCTCCTTTTCCAAACGTGCTTTCTTGAACTCTCGTTCGCGTTCCTCAAGTTCGGTCACGAGATTCTTTCGTTTGGTAGTCGTACGCAGCGAAGCGTGCCTTCTTTGCGGAAGCGAGTCTGAGCTGAGCGTCGAGGGCGAGGCGGCGAAGAGGGTCAAGCAAGAGATTGGACGCATTTGTAAGCTCATGGAACTTGCGAGCTGGAACGGAGGATATACAGTAGATCAATGATGTTACCAGTGTATAGTTGTAAGCCATTTCTCACCTGCGTCTGGGTCGTTTCTATTCTACATAACATCTCGTAAGATATCCAGAATGCTTCGGGTATGGGGGAGACGTACCCTGTCTGGGTGGACTTTGAGTGACCTCGCACGATAGGCACTTCGTATTTCAGCCTCTGTGGACTCTTGCGAGATTCCAAGGAAGCTCGTAAGGATTGAATGTCCGTCTCCGTTGGTGGTGCTGGGGCCATTGGACGTGCTGAAAAAAACAATATGAAAGTCGACTATGACAGCCTAAAGGATGGTGGCAAGAGGGGTCAGTCGCCAATTGGGACTCTCATTCTTCTCGAATACGTACCGGTGCTTACTTTGTTTGTCGTCGGTCAGAATGGCAGCCAAAGGAAAGGCAAGGTATGAAGCAATAAGACTCGTGTTTTACAAGCGCTGAACCCGCCTCCTGTAGAACTCTAATCGTCCGGCTCATTTCCACCGCCCAAACCGGGTACTTTTACACGACCCAGCGAGTACGCACGGGCCCGAGGCTTTCAGCAGTCAAGTACGACCCAATAGGTCTGTTTGCCTTCCGCATCCTGTGGACATTCTTAATTAAGTTTCTCTCGCTTTCCAGCGAAATCCAGGAGTGCTCTTTTGTGGAGAGTAAAAAGACCAGGAAGTAGTGGTTCAGTCCGCGTTTCCATTGTTGTCATCTGTGCCGCGTGGATATGCGGGCTTGCATTCCTATTTTCTATGACTGGTGTGCAGGAATCCTGCACACCACGGCGCTCGGCGTGACGACTCGTGCTACGCTCCCACTCCGCATTTTCCGGCACCCATCGTATCATGTTCATTTCGATACTCCTGTGCGCCTTCCATGTACCACGTGTTATCCATGCCCCATCGCTCCTACGGAATGGCAAGGACAAAGAGGGATTACGTATCGGACACCTTCCATCTGAGAAATAGTGGGGTTCCATTTACATACACGCGATCATCATCACTCAAGTTCTGACCGGTGGTGGTGGTGGTGGTGGTGTCAAGCAGCTCTTCCGAAGGCGCGGCTGCCATGGAGGAGAAGTGTGGATGTTTCTGAAAGCCGTGTCATTAGAATCATGTCCGGTGCGGTATCTTTCCGGAGCGGCTTTCCACAATGTTCCGTCCCCATAACCGAACGTCTAGGTTGGTCAGGCAATACTAGCCTAGCCGTGTGACGTCCAACTTGGGCTACTAGCCATGCTCTTCTGTCAAACATCAACCCGGTCCTTGCTCGAGTGTGATGATGAACGATATAAATTCACTGCCTGTTACCGAACGGCATTCTCTCACTCCTTCAATTCCTGTGCGTTTTTTAACACTGATGGATTGCTGACGTGCCTTCAGTAAACGTGAAACACTTCGGATGAGACTCAATTGTTGGCGATTTGTACAGTGCTATGTAACTATCAACTGTCGAGGGTAGCAATAAGAGCATATCGATTGATATCGCGATGGTATCCGTACATGTTATCATCAATGATACAAATACATACTGTGAACCAGCAGCAAGGGTACATGGTCATGTCAGAGGTGAATAGCTTCATGCGCAACAATCAGCCGTGAACGGTGGGGGGGACGCACTGGCCGACAGTATTGGCGGTTCGGATTGTCGGCGACCGCAACTCGATCAGATTTGACCCGGCATAGCGTCGCTGCCCGTGCACTGGACTTCCATGTGCATCCGTCTGTGCCCTTCTCCAGATATTCCGCCTCAGAAAGCTCATCTGGATGATCTCGGTCCTGGACGTCTCCGTCAACATGGTGCCCATGTACAGCCATGTAAGCCTTGGTTCTAACGGATTTCAGACCGTTTTTCGCGTCGTGAAGGTGCAATGCGTGGCCTCTGCGCAATGGGCTTCCAGTTTGGTGAAACGCTACGTCCGTCTGCTCCCTCGCGCCAAAACTCGGAGTGGGGCTTCGGTCCCTGGGAATTGCATCTTCATGGGTGTACGGTGGAGGGGGCGAAGTGTCGCCATCGTATGGATAGATGTCCTGCTTCGCGCGAAAACTCATACGACCTATAGACCTCGTCATACTCCATAAGGTCTCCTCTCTCTTCAAGGTCAGATTCCGAGATACTGTCACCAGGTAGGGGAGGGTGAACGTCCTCTGCAGGCGGAAACCGGTGAGAAAGAAATCCCCTGAGTCGTTGTCCGGCAACGTAGCATCTTCAAGGATCTTCATCAGTCACATGCGGCCGGTCTTTGAGGGCACGTACAATGTCCTGCCTCCGGACGACTAGTTACCAGAATCCGGAAGTTGGGGGGTAACTCTGCGGCTTTAGTTGCGAGCATATTGAGCAGGTCCTTTCTCGCTCGATGCTCTTTGCAGATGTCCAAGGAGTCGATAACGATAAGCACTGGCCCACACCAGCTGATTTGTTTGGCTGGTTCCAAGATGAGTTCTAGAAATTGCGTGCGGATGTGATTGCTGGACTGTATGGCACGTTTCTTAACTTTCTCCCCAACAGCTTGTTTGAAGTGCGGGTTATGGTCCTGCAATATCGCGGGAAATATTAGCGGAAGATGCAGCTGGGATCGCGGGGATCTTTATGATATGAATGGTAACGGTCATGTGGGACTTCGTGAGGTTGGCGAACAAAGTAAGATGACCCAAGTCGTTGTAACCCGTCAAATAAACGAGCTACTTCGCGAGCGACAGTAGTTTTTCCGCATGCAGCTGGCCCGCAAAGATAGAAGATAGCGTTCCGTCGAGTCGCCGTTGATCCAGCGAGAAATATCATCGCTAAGTTGCCGCTGGTCGGGTTCCAAGGAATCGCATTCGTCCACGTTAGTGTAGTGAACGTCTTCGGCATAATGCATGTTATCGAGGGATATTTGCGCAGCTGCAGAATACCACTCAATCTAATGCTCGCATTTTACTGAGCAAGAAGCTCACATATTCCCTGGACTTCGTCATACACTCGCAGTACATTGACTGCGGTCGAGATAACGACACGTTCCTGCAGAGCAGGCTCTCAATTGCTGGAACTTTTGGGTGTACTCATCGAACTTTCGTTGGATATTTGTCATCCATAGTTGTTGGCTCATAATGCACCCTAGGATGGGCTTGTTTGAAATTGTTGATATCACCGTGACACTGGCACTCACCGACACCGCCTCTTCACGATGCCTTGAAGAAAATACGAGCACTCCACTGTCTGCGCAGACAGGGCACGGATGATCTGTAGATGAGAATTGATGCGTGCCAGCGGATCCGATTCGGACAGAAAACTGTGAGCGTCGGCCATAGTTTCGACTAGGTTCTTGATGTTGTTTTTAAGAGCTATGTGCGATGTGAAAACCTACAAACGTGAAAACTAAGTAACCGCGCATTGTATGATGGCAAGCAATGCATGCCTTGATTACACTTGTAAGGACTACAGCAGCCATCTTTACGTAAGGATGAATCTGCCAACGAGCGTTCGGCGTTATGGAAAATGTGATTGAAACTTAGCAACTCACATCCCCGATGGCATCAGTGAGCGTGAGAAAGATATTCAATCTTGTCCAATAACGGGCTGAAGGTGTTTGCACTGTTAAGTATTTGTTGTATCTGATTGTCATTCGGGAAGAGCGCAACGATCGCCGCAAACGGAGTGACGACCTCTCGTACCGACCGCCTCGCCTGTAAAGCTTTGTCACATAGGATCGCCTCTGGTTGCTTGGTGGCTGGTACATGCGGCTCGGCTCCTTCGTCTTTCCGTGAATATTCCTTCGATTGGCGATGTTCGGAAATTGGCAGTTTTGTCTCTTTAGCCGAAGTGCCCGCCATTAACGCTAGGAAAACTAGGCTCTACAGCCTCCCCAACGCGCTTGACTGAAAATGAAATTTTAGTCTTCCGGCTAGCGTGATGATCGTCATGAGAATGTGGGGGCGAGAGATCGTGGAGAACGGCTGGGCGATCACAAGTTAACTTGACAACGTTCGTGAAGGGGCTGCATTACTCGGCCCACCTTTTCCAGATGAACCAAGAAAGGTCTCCAAGCTGCCTTGAATGGAGCCAACATAGCTATCTTTATGGAGCTTGCGCTCAGCAAAAACTCGCAGCGTGATAACGGAAGACAGTCGAGCATCACTTCGAAAATTCCTTTATGAGGGCCAGATCACCCATATACCGATGATCACGTACAAGTTGAAAGCCTCTTTCCAGGGTAATTCGTGTTTGCCGACAACAGATGTTGTCTGGACCCGCCCGTCAATATCAACGTCCACGTAGAACCAGTCTTCGTGACCCCAACTAATAGAAGGGGGGTGATATAGATCCAATTCTAACACAAGTCATGAGTGCTCGCAAAGACAGGATGACCGGAGAGGTAGGTACCATTTATCTGTACGAGAAAAGTGGGTTCTGCCAGTCTTGGCGCGTTCAAAGTATGAAACGCTAAACTGCCAAACGCAGCGCCTATAGAGTGAGAGTGTACATCAGGCATGCTCTGATGGCTGTAGTCCAGTCAGAGAATAACACCTAGGAGAGTATCGGCGGAGTGCGCACCCTGTGTTGATGTGGGGGTGCCACATGATAGCGCCTATAAGCTAGGTGTATGAAAGCCTGGGGATACCTTGGTCAGTAGAGCTGAAGGGAAGGAGAGCGAGACGATTTGCAAGGAGACAAGAGGGGGGCGGTTAAGGGTTCTGACAGGAGGAGGGAAGAAAGAAAGAAGGAAGAGACTGGAAGAAGAGGCTCTGTACCTGTACATGACGCCTTCCAATCTTGGAGGGTCGTTGGAGCGTGACGATCTGGCAGCAAGCTAATGGGTGGTTGCGGCAGTGAGCGCCTGAATCTGTCTGCGGTCCTCGAGCGCCATGAAAAAAATGCGGCGTAAGCAAGGGATCTGGGTATATGAAGAGCCTGCTGCCTCTTCATCTGCCCCGGCCAAGGCACATGCAGCAGAAAAGTTTCGCGTCTTGAGCACAAGCTCATCGGTCTGCGAACGAATCGGATGAATCAGCGCTCGATAAGAAGGTGCAATCTCACGTGTAGAAGCTGTCTATGCCAGTGTTCATGAGATACACGTTGAATGCAGGAGGCAGATACACCAACCGGGATCGCGAAACGCCGATATCGGATAATGCTAGGATGAGTTCCCCGTGGGACATCCGTTCAAGTCCCTGTCACAACGGCTCACCGTCGACGATGCCGATGGCACCATACAAGCTGCAACTAAACAAGACTCATCTGCTGTATATACCTGCAGCTGAGACTAGCGAGGGTTCCAGGTTATCAGGGACAGTAGTCCAAGTCTGCCTGCGCACCGGTGAACAAGGGTAGTAACACTTCTCATCGTCGGTGACAGGGTCGCTGACGCGCGAATATACATACAAGGACGCATATACGCAGTTCTCTCATCTTCGCCGAAGAACAAGAATGCATCACGGTAAGCCCGCTTCCGAGAAACGCGTTATTGCTCGCGACAGTTGTTTCGCAAGGACACCATCGAAACGCTGCTATTCTCCCATATAAACACCACGCCGAACCTTCCAGAGTGTATCGTTGTAACCAACCCCCTTCTTGGGTACACTCTCGCTGGCGGTAAGACCAGATCACTTGACCCGTCAACGTTCTTCCCTAATCACCTGACGCACCACCCGTTAAGCTCGAAAGCCCTGGAAATATGGTCAAGGCGTGCAGTTCTTTATCGGCGGAGATCGTCTTCGTTCTGCGGAAGACAAGTGGGTCTTTACCTTTAAAGTCTCAAGATGAATGTTGGGAACCCCGTCTGTTTGGCTTCTCTCCACAAATGTTAAAATGTCATGCTGTATTTGACATGCCTGTAGTGGCAGACAAGCATATCTTTTTGGCCACTCACCAACCCTTTTCCACTCTTCCGATACACGACGGAACATTTATCACTAACTCTTCTCTTCCCACCGTTCATACCGGCCCTCCTGAATGCTGGTGAGGTAACGCTCCTCCACGCTTTCACATACTCCATCTAAGTTGTCCAGCGCCTCAAGAAGTGCGTTGAGAGACGAGAGTCCATCTGTGATCCATTTGATGAGCTTCGACGTCAGTTACAACATGACAGATGGCACGCACCAAACATTTGAATGCGAAGCTGAATTAGGTTTTCGGACGGATGTGGGACGCTGTAAGACGAGTCAGGGATCATATCTTTATCCAGTCAAGGAAAATACGTGGCGAAGTATTAGCCGGTCGACCGGGAGAGAAAAGCACAGTGACGTCAAGAAGTAGTGTCCACCCCCACGATGTTGGAGACCACGTTCAAAAGTCACATACCTGTAACCACAGAATTGCACCTTTGGACTGATTTGACCATTCATACGTGAGTGGTGGCGTTCTGTGTCCAACAACTGCTTCTCTCGTAACTCACTTCTTCATGATCATCCACCGGAGAGCATTTCCCATGGTGTGCGATTCGTCAAAAATCTGGTACGTGGCGGCGGAAAGGTCCGGCGCCGCGCCTTTCATCTACGAGGTATCAGCGGGACTGTGCGAATGGTGAGGAGAAGAACTTGCAATCCTGATTTTTGGCGTTGCTTCCGACATGCCTTGGGACTGTGTCGGTATCGACGTCGAGAGCTGCTGCCTATTGTCCTGAGGAGGAAATAACGATCGACGAGTCGAGATTTCAATCCCGACCGAATGTCGTCAAAGAAAATGGATTCACAAAACAAAAAGACAATGAAACTCGAAGGGAAATGGCGACAATGCTATATGGATTCGTTCAGCCAGGGACGTCCAGAAGGATATTGTTTTGCGGAATTGCAGCTCCGGGAGGAGACAAGCAAGACCAAACACAGCTCCGCTCGTCCTTTGTCAGTCAATACTTGACAATGCAGCGTCGTCTTTATCTTTTCTACTTTGGCACGGCAATGACGGACGTCGCTTGGATTTCTATAAAACGAGCGCGCCCTTCTCCGGTCGTAATCACCAGGCCACTCCATCCTTCCCGCTCAGCTCGAGTCTCGATACCCCGCACCTTATATATTCCAACATCCAAGGCAGGCCTTGGTATACCCTGGTGGATTTCGTTTAGCTAGCTGAATACTCTTACTCGCCATTTCTATCTCGTCCTCACTCCTAATTCGATCCATGATGACTCATCGTGCTCCCGCTACTTCGTCTTCCTGCACGACATTGCCACCCCTTCGCACCCTTCTCGAAAATCTCAAGATGATTGACGAGAATACGGTGCTTCCTTCCATAGAACGAATGCATGACCCTCATGAAATAATCCAGGAGGTGGGTTTTTCTGTCACCGAGATCTTGCAGTCGGTGACGGATATGCAGAAGGCCCACTTTCACTGCCCACCACTCTCTTCCCTGATTCGCCAAAGACGACAGGTATCCGCTTACTCCATCACGACGTCACGAACACCATCCCCTGCACCCACCTGCGCACCGTCATTCCCTGATTCCCAAAAGTTGCCGTATCCCCCACAGAAAATCCGACTGGTGCCGGCCACTTTGGAGAACGCAGACGCCGTTGTGGTGATACCTCCTTCCCTTCCTGCGTCCCAAGGGCGTCAACCTCAGCCTCTCCTTCTCATGGGTCCTGCCCTTCAGCGCTTCCGTCAGCCAAACCGTCGGCTGGCAAAGGGTGCACGCGTGCACCCTTACCAGATTGTCCGTGGGGCAACTGACCCCCACGGCCCCCGGCGCCCCCCGATGACACCTACCAACACGAACACAAATTAATGTATGATTTATACGGACGAGAGTTAAGTTGGGACTTTGTCAAAGCCTCCAGCTTGTATTCTTGTAACATTGTTCAAGTGTATCATTAACAGTGCTTATACTTGTAGCTTTTGATTATAGAAGCGTGAGGGAGAGATACGTCGATAACATAATCAGACATTCAGTAGTTCACTAATGACGATTGCAATGGTCGAGACTGCTCGACCACGAGCATTAGGCAGGGATGAATTGAAGAGTACTCAGCTCCAGCAATGTGGCATTGAGAAACTTGATGATCTTGATAAATCCCCTACAGCTCCCTGAGATCCGAGGTACTGAAGCCTTCGGGAAATTTCTCTGATCGAGTTGTGGCATCCCTTTGGCTCCGTGTGCTCATACAGCGCCACGTGTACGTTCTCCCGGGTACAGGCCCTTGCGTTGTCTCTTAACCAACTGTAAGACGAGGCGTTGGCCATCCGCCGATCAAATCAGTTCTTCCCCTGTGGGTACAATAGACCTCGCCGAGTTTGTCGGGTAGAAGACACATGCGAACTGTGAGGGATCCCAAGACAGAAATGGCTGCGCACCGAGAGATCCATTGGCTCTGGAAAGGAAAACCTGCCCGGGCTAGGACACAAAAATTCACTTTTTCTTCGCGTACGTATAGCAAATCTCTGTTCCTTACGAGCGAGTGTCTGGGCTGCCGGACCTCGTTGGTTCCAGCTGCCATGAGTGCTATCTGGCACTAGTAGTGACTATGTAACGGCTCCGGCGGAAGTCAATATACAAGTGCATACGTCATAAATCATCTACCGTAATAAAAAGTCTCCACAGCTTCCACACCGACGCCCAAATCTTTGAACAGGTCTCCCGTGTGCCCTCAGGTCCATCAGGAGGATATTCCCGCAGTAAGAGGTCAAAGATACCCATTATTATTGTTAGAATCGTTGCCGCCGGTCGTAACGCAGCGACACATGGACGAAGTAGTACCGGGACTGTGGATAGGCGATCTCCCAAGCGCGTTAGACGTTCAAGGCTTGAAGGCGAAGAGTATATTCAGTGTCGTCACTGCTATGCGAGGCAAAGTCACCATCCACGCCGTGCGTCGTGGTCTTTAGTTCCGTCGACACGTTGATTGATTTCCATCTTGTCACTTATCGCTCAGACTTTCAATAAGTACCAGATCAACATCGACGATAGTGCGGACGAGGACGTTCTCGTGCACTTCCTGCCTTCCATATCGTTCATTCAGAAAGAGCTTGACAAGGGACGTGGTGTCCTCGTCCACTGTCAGGCTGGCATCAGTAAGTGTGCTCTGCAGTGGCTGATCGTGGCGGGTGCATGATTTTTTGACCTTACATAGGTCGTAGTGCTACGATCGTCACTGCCTTCCTCATGTATACTCGCAGGTTGGATGCTACGGCAGCACTGGAAATGATCAGAAAGGTCAGGCCGAACGTGGAGTAAGTGGGAGCCCCCTGGAACAATAGAACCAATCGTGACGTTTATTCTTACTATCAAGGCCAAACGAAGGGTTCTTGCATCAGCTGGAGATCTTCCACCAGGCATCCTACAAGTTTACTAGGAAGGACAAGTCGATTCGAACGTTCTACATGGAAAGAACGCTGGAAGAGATCATGAGTAAGGCCTCCTTCCTCGTTTACCCTTTTTTCCTTACTCTGTAGTTGGTTGATCGTCGATCTTCACAGATGGCGACGGTACTCTTCCATCGGACAACATGTTCGCCCAGCGTCCGTGTTCGCCAAGCGATTCATCTCCAAATACTCCGGTGGTTTCACCCCATCGACGCATACGATGCAAAATGTGCAGGTGTGTTACGCTCGAGTGTATTTGCGTGGATCTTACGTGTGGTCCCTCGTCATAGGCAAGAACTTGCAACTCGCGAACATATGCTCGATCATGGCCAGCTCGGCCCTCCGACACCGGGGCTTCCATCTCTGACACCTGCTGGCTCGCGAAGATCCTCGAACGCCAATGACCACCTCGCTCAACGTGGACCTGTCTCGCGTCGACCATCCGGAAGCCTCAACGTCTCCATATCCCGTCGACCATCGAATGCGGGAGTGCAAGCTCGATTGAGTTCGTTCTCGCACGATGGCCGCCCGGCCGCTCTCTCGGCACTTGGTGGTCGTTCCGTACTCGAGTCACTCTCCATGTCTGCACTTGAGACGGAAGACGATGCCGACTCTGGGAATGAAAAGCCAGGCCCCAACAACCGGGGCTCAGGTCCACCGTCTCGTCGCTTGTCTAGTGGTGAGGGGAGGAGTCGTGCCCCACTGCTATCTATAGATAACATCGGTCGTGATTTGTCGGATGCACTAGGTGCCGCTTCTACTCCTACCGGTGCGGTAGAACAAGAAGTAGGGGAAGTGCCGCGGACGCTGTCTCCTGTGTCTGAAAAAGTGCCACATGGTGAAGGACACTCTAAAACTGATAGTTCCCAGCAACAGCAGGCACAAGTATTAAGCTGTGACACTCAATATGCGACCCCGGGAGACCTTGCAGCTCAGCTATATGCCCACCCAAAGCTCGCCGCTCTGAGAGCGCCGCCTTCACTCTCGATGACGACTATCACAGGAAGCGCAGCCAAGCAAAGTGTTAGCCCTCCAATTCTGATGAATCCCAAATGTTCGGGGTACTTTGTCGAGCCGGTTCGTGGTCTACGTCTTCTCAAGTGGTCATATTTCCGACGAACGTTCTCGCTTAGATGAAATGGATGGAACCGTTCCTCGAAGATGGAGAACTGGCTGGTAAAATCATTTGTCCTAATCCACATTGCGGCGTCAAACTAGGAAATTACGACTGGGCAGGGGTACATTGTGGTTGCAACCAATGGGTGACGCCGGTAAGTTTACTCGCTCGAGACCTGCTTTTCTATGCTTCGTTCGTTAAGAACTGGCTGACAACTGTGTCGCACAGGGCTTTTGCATACATCGATCCAAGGTCGACGAATTTGTCGTTTGAGCTTCGCGTGAAATCATGATTTCCTTGTGCATGAGCTACTGGTACTTGAGCCTGACGGCCAGCCAGCTCATCACTTTCGTTTACAGTCGATACCAGAGTGGAGATGATGTTGTACCTATCTATTCTTTGAGATCCCTGGTGACATGCTTAGTCGTAGTCGAATTCCCAGTTTGTTTCGTGGTCCCTCATACACGGCGCGAACCTCGGACAAACGTAATATAAACCAAGGTTTGGATGTAAATGAATGTCGTGGGTATGAAAGGAGTGGTATTGGCCTCTTGCGAATAGTAAAAAGAAAGATTCATACTATGACAGGACTACCAGTGACGACGGTAAGTAAGGACGAACTTAAGAAAATCGACAAGTCCACACATTATCAAGGAGTGTAAGGTGTCTGGAAGAGAGCGCGAGATTGTAGTATATGAAAACCCACAACGCCGATGGGATAGAAGTAGTAACACAGAGAAGGATGTGAATGTAAATGTATACCGGTTAGATGGTTAACTACCGATCCGCCGTGACATTAGGTACAGTCCTGGTGGACCTTCGTGAGCCGAAACGAAGTTTACCGTCATCGCCACGACCCCATGAGAAGAAGCCACCCGTCTCGTGTGACTGAGAACTTCCTGTTCGTGAACGAAGAGACCAAGCTGGAGAGACGGGTCGTGCAGGTGCATTCACCTCAAGATGTTCACCGTTATGGAGGTGACCGGGATTGTGGTGGTGAGGATGTGCATGTCCCGAGTGACCTACGGTATGTCGTCCATCGCAACACGCGCGTACGTTCTCCAAACCTTCGAACCCATCGTCGGATTTGGTATCTGCATGCAACTCGAAATCGAGGTCCGCATCATGTTGATTATTTCCCACTACTTGTTCGAATGACCGTGTAGGGCTGTACGGGCTTTCAGGAGCTGCCCAACGCAAGTACTCCGCAGCAGGCGTGCCTGAACGTTTGCCAACCGACCCTCTAACAGAAAGCTGTGAGCGACTCCGCTTTCCCCGAGGAGTTGTGCTGAAAGCGCCACCGTTGTGACTGCTCCTCCCGCTTCGTTGGCTTTGCGGGCTCGAATCGGCTATTTGACGATGATCGTCATCTGTAAGTTCCGCGGCGTGTGACATGGGACTGCTCAGCGCCGCGGGATCAGACAGCGATGCTCCTGGGGTTGGGTTCGGTCGGGATAGCAAATATTTCAGAGCCTGAACCACGGACACATGGTCAGCGGATCTCTACAAGCCCTGGCATTAGACTCACATTAAGCCAGATCTCATGCCGTTCTTTGGTGGGTGCTGTGAGTTTCATCTCTCGTTGAGACGTCGAGATGACGATACTGTACTGGTACAAGCCAGGGGGCATGGGGTTGGGGTCCAAAACCGCACGAATGCCTTCAATGTACGCTAAAAGCAAAATTATGGGTGCGAACAAAACTGCTTTCTGCACATCAACTCACCACTCTTAGAACTAGATTCCGACACATTATGCGATCCAGGGTCTGCCGAACTCCAGTAGAGATGTTTGGTATATGGGTGCACCCAGAAGAAACGCTTGTGCCGCTTCTCACCGTGTCCTTTGCCGATTGCACGGCGAGTATATTTGTAAAGGAACTCCCCAATCATGGTCTGCGTAATGGCATGAATAACAACAGGGTCCGTTGCGCCATCGCGCGTTTGGTCGGCTGGCCTTCCGGCTGCGTTGATTGTCGAGCGACGGTTCGCAAAAACGTTGTGATCGGACGACATCGAAGACCGCGGGGACAAAGCGCTGCGATCCGAAGCAAGGGAAGTGCTGGACAGCTCCCTGCGTTCGTTTTCTCGCACAGTCCATGAAGGTAAGCTGGATGGCATCTGAGAATTTTGCGCGTGCGCAGCTGCATTCGCCGCAGATCGGAAGCTGCTCGTGGATGGGGGTTGACGAAGGTTCGATGGCGGAGGCATACTCGAACCATGCTGTCTCGGACCGTAACTTCCTCGGTGAACAGAAAGCATGGCACCGATAGGTGTCGTTGCGCGTTGGATAAGCTCTGGCGGAGGGGGAGACGATGGACGGGGGGGTGGTACATCGGACGCTGACGAAGTCGTTGGGATTCTTCTCTCAGGAATAAATGAAGGTGGAGGCATAGTGTTAGATGGAGGTGGCTGACGTGGAGGTGGGGGCAAAATAACCATGGGTGGTCGCGTCTTGTCCACGAGGGAGGGCACGGCAGACGTCGTACGTGGGCGCCGCGCTGCATCGTCAGTATGAGTCTCCATAGCGGATTCAATGGACTGACGTCTGTCAGAGTTAGACGTGAGTGGGCGAATAATACCGAGAGGTGCGATAGGCTCTCGCATAGTGCCCGGTGAGGAGGGTGGCGGAGAATTGGTCGGGACGAACTGGAATGATTGAGCTCCCGTAGAACTCACTCTATACAGTCCCAGCGGTGCGGGTCCACCAGGCGAGGTGGGAGCGGGGTGGGCAGTAGGTGTAGCAGATGACGTAGACGTATCCTGCTTCCCAGGTGTTACCGGGAGAACGGGAATGGGAGAGACTGGAGGAGTGATAGGTACAGGTTCGTCTGTCTGGATGCACATCTCATTGACCTCAGCTTGCGGTCGCTCGACGTACTTGATGACCTCAACTTCCTTAACTACCTCTTTCGGCACCTCCTTGACAAGTTCTTTAATGACCTCCACTTCCACGATCTTAACATCCTCGAAGTTCGCTTCAATGCCTTTCTCCTCATACTTAACGGGTGGGAGGGACTTGTGTGACTCCGTTAATGATTCCACAGAAGCCATACCAGCACGACTTGGCATGCGTGAAGCTTTGATACTTTCATCATCTTCGCTCTCCGGATAGTCATTATCGGACATCGTCAACATCGAATGGAAATCCTCCCTTGACTCCCAAGGGGTCGTCATGCCAATACTCATGCGCGCATCGTGGTAGTCTTCGGCGTCTGTCTCGGTTTCGATACCCGTTTCCGTAGCGCCGTCATCGAAGTCATTCTCACTCTCGTTTGCTTCGTCGGTGATCGAGAGTGCGCCAGGCACACGAACGTTCCGAATGGTAGTGTCACTGCTCTCGTTTCCAGCGGACAGACCGGAAAAGTCTGCTTGGGTGAGAGTCGTGCGGCGTGGAGCAGGAGAGAATGCGCGCGTGAAGGCACCCATCGGCGTTGGAGATGTCTGGACTTGGGACTGACTGGTTTGAAGAGCAACAGAATGCTTGTCGATCTTCGTTTCAACCACAGGATGTGGTGTTGTTGTCTCCGTGCGTTCGATAACGAAACCTTCGGGTTGGTCTGTTTGACAAGACATCTCCGATGTTCTAAGCACAGACGCGGAATCGAACTGAGCAGTAAAGTGGGTGTCTGGATCGGCCTGGATACCTGCCTCTCTGGTCTCCGGTGATGACACAGTTGATGGAATTGCAAGTGTCACATCATCAAAATCGGTCTGGCACGAAACTTCAGCGACCTCCTTTTCCGAAATCAGCATCTCATCCTCCAGAACGGAAGACACGCCGCTACCCATCTCCAGAGCAAGGGCAGCTGATAGAGACTCCGGCTGGCCGACAAGCGACAACGGGCGAGTCTCTTGGAAGGCAGCACCGCCCCGCGAACGTCGTTGAGGAGCACCCCCACGTGCGGAGCGAGAAAGGACTGACTGACGGAGTGGACTAGAGCTGGAAAGTAGCGAACTATAGGATGCCGACTTGCGGAGCACATTGGCATAAAAGGGATCCATGCCATCGACGCTTGTGCGATTTGAAGGAACGGCGAGAGGAGAAGGCGAGCTTTGAATAGGTTCGGGTTGATGTTCGTCTCCTTCCCCCTCGGAAAGCTCGGGGTCGAGATCATCTGTACCATCTTGGAACTGACCAGGAATAGACGGTACAGGAGGTGGAGGTGACAACATCAGATCCGGTTCCCCAGCATGATCTGGGGAAGGGGTACTGGCTGCCATGCCGAGTCGGTGGGACAATCCGCCTCCACGACCTCGGCGACCTCTTGTGCGGCCGCTACGGAAAGGTGTGACCTTGCGCTTCGGCTTACTCTCAATTGAAGCAACGTCGTCCTCGTCGTCAAACATTGCATCTTCCGGGGGTTCGTTCTCATCGTGTACATAGCCGGGTGAAGCCTCCAGTTTTCGCTTATAGTCAATGCGCATTTCCTTCTCGCGGTGAAGGGAACCTGTGAGTTTCTTGATCTGCCGCTGAGCATGTTGCAAACGTTGTTGCAAGTCTTCGATTTCCTTACTAGGGTGGTTGGCAGCTTGGAAGGGGCGAGACGGTGATGGGTCGGGAGAGATATCGGCAATGTCTTCGAAGTTCTCTGGTTGGAAAACTGCAGAAGAATCCATCTTCCTCCGATTGGTGGATGCACCCCCAGTGGTAAAGACATCGTCTACTTCGGGCGCGACAGGTGTCAAAAAGTCTTGCGCACTCGCAGCACCCGGGGTGAGAGGGGACCCATACTTAGGACCAAGCCGACGGTTCGCCTTAGCAACTTCGGCCTTCATCGCATCAAGAGTGGACTGCAAATCAGATTTATCACGCTGCAGACCTGCAGCATACTTGCGGGCTTGGGCAAATTCGGTCTCATGTTTGGCTTTGAACTCGTCAAAGGCACCCTTGATGCGCTCAGCCTCGTTTTTGTGCTGGTCCGCTGACTCCCGAGTGGTGTTGAGAATTTTGGTCAGTCGTTTGTGCTCGGATTCGAGACGTTGAGCAGTGCTCTGGGAGTCGGAGAGTTGTGAGCGAAGTTCCTGCAGAGTGACCTCGAGGTTCCAGTTTTCCTCCTTGAACTTGTCTGCACAAGGTCAGGCAATTGGGACTCCGAGTCACGAGAAACACACCTGAACTCTGCTCTTGTGCACGGAGTGCCGTACGCAGAGACTCGACAGTCTTTTCGAGGTCATCCTTCTCCTCTTTCATGTCTTGAATAGCTTTGTCCCGTTCACCAAGGAGGCTCTGTAATCTCCGGACTTCTGTAAGTAGGCCACTACCAATTTCGAAAGCGAATTCTGCAAAGGCCACTTCAGTCACAGGTGGTATGAGGTGCGGAAGCGACTCGTGCTCACCAACATCGTCTGCCCGGTGAGCAGCATTCTTAGCACGTCGAGACTGCGCTGCTGACGAAGCCGGAGTTTTCGAGCGTTCTGGTTCGTCACGTTGTGGATCTTTGGTAGGGAGCGAGTGTGAAATATCATCTTCAGGAGGGCGCTGAAAACATGCATCAGTACATTAAGCCCAACACGATGGGAAGAGAAGGGCAGAAAGATGTGCGGGCACGCGAAGCAATGTAGGCCCGGTGATACCATGTGCAGATGTGACAGAGAACCAGAGGTAGTCAACCAACGGTCGTTTAGATGACGCGTTGGATGACTTGTGCAGGTCGTTTTGCCACACAAACTCAAAACAGCATGCCCACACCCGAGCCTGTTTAATGACGACGGGTACCACAAACAGGCAGAGCTTAACGGTCACGCACCTGTGCACCGAAAGCACTTGAAAGTCGAGCATTTTCGGTGTCCCAAGCCTTGATAGTCTCTGCCAGTTCGCGGTAACGTTCTCTTGCCTCCGTGTCTAGTTCCTCGTCATCTCCACGTTCTGCATCGAACTCCTGAATCTGTCTGATCTTCTCCTCGAGTTCGATCTGTTGAGCGAGGACGCGTTGCCCGAGAGCACCCGCTTGTTGGAGTTGCTTTTCCTTGGTGTCGAGGAGCAGTTGGAGATGGAACTTTCTTTCACCAGCAGAAGAAAAGGTGAACGGAGAGAAATCAGGCATGCTTGCTAGGACACCAGCAAGACCATCGGACGAGCTGGTCATGCCTGCCACTGCCGGGTATTTTTCCAAGTCACTGAGGGATGAGGTGGCGTGTCGTGCAACGAGTCTTCGGTTGGCCGTCGTCCCTTTATGGAAATTACTTCTCACCATTGAGTTTGTTCGGCTCGCCGGCGACGTCATAAACCGATCGTTCAGTGACATATCGCTGGTAGGCACGACTCGACATGGTCAACGAATTGCGTTTGGGAGTCGACGTCGGAGGCACTAACACGTACGTGAACCACCTTTTTAATTGCCATCACTCAGCCCAGTTACTTTGAGCAGAGACGCCGTCTTGCTAGACATATCGCAGGGCGTCATCGCGTCCGCCAAGCACCCGACCACACCAGACGTTACGCGAGGTATACAGCAAGCCATCAAGGACGTGATCGACCAGGTACCGAACTCGACCGATATCCAGTCCGTTTCTATCGGTACCACGGTGGGGATCGAGCTGTTCGCCGCAGCGCACAGCCCAATTGCTGACCGTGCGCAACACTCATGACAGCACTTCGTGAATGCGTTGATCGAAAGAGATCCAGCGCGTTTGGATCGCGTAGCTGTCATTCGTCTTTGTGGCCCATTCTCTCACGGAACACCTCCATTTGTCGGATTCCCTCTCGATCTCAGGGCACGTACGTGGGCGTTTATGGGTATCAGTCCTCCACAAACATAACAATGCTTCAGTTCTGCAAGGCCCTTGCTTCCTTGTTTCGGGAGGCCTTCAGATCGATGGCAGCGAGATTTCTTCCGTGGATCCTTGCGAGATTGAATCTGCCTGCGAAGAAATTGCGAAAAGTGTACGTTGCAACCAATCGATATTCAAACCCACGCTCAACTACAAGCTCCCAGAACGTTCGTGCAGTGGTAGTCTCGTCAGTCTTTGCTCCGATCGACTCTACGATAAAGCAAGAAGAGCATGTCGCCTCCATAGTGCGCACGGCGCTAAACCATGTCAACGTAGTATGCTCGAAAGATGTTGCTCATCTTGGGCTTCTAGAGAGAGAGAATGCAGCCATTCTTAACGCCTCGCTACTTAGATACGCCAAGATGACAGTTGCAGGCTTCCAGCGGGCAACTCGCTCTTTAAATCTCAAATGCCCTGTTTTCATTACCAGCAACGATGGAATGCTACTCAGCTGTGCACAAGCCTGCCAGTTGCCAGTTAGGACATTGTAAGCTTTTGAACTCTCCCCTTCAGCTGCAATGTAGCACATTCTCTTGGCAGTTCGTCTGGTCCCACCAATTCCATGCGTGGAGCCGCATTCTTGGCCGCTCTCGAATCAGATGTCTCAAAGCAATCAGCATTAGTGGTGGACATTGGAGGTACGACGGTGAGAGAACTTTTTCTCCCCTTCCGAGGGAGTCTTACCAATTATCTTACTGTCCAAGACCGATATTGGCATGCTCTTGTTCGTCTTTGGTTATGTGCATGCCTGTCTCCTCTCACATAGTTTAAAGACCCACTGGCTTTCCTCGTCAGGCAGCGGCCCACCATGAGCTTTGTGGCATTTTACTAAACTTGCCCATGCCTCACGTCACCAGGTATGTCGTTCTCAGCGCGGGAAGTACGAGTTTTCTTAGCATCGTATATGTTTAAGTATTGGGTTGGGCGGTGGCTCACTTGTTCGCCAAAGTCCGCGTACGGGAAATGTAGTTGTCGGACCCGACTCGGTGGGGCACAGAATCACATCTGAAGCTCTTGTCTTCAATGGGTCGACACTGACTGCCACCGACATTGCCGTCGCCGTGGGTCGCGCCTCAATTGGAGACTCCTCTCTCGTGGAAAACATCAGTCCTTCTATCGTCGACGGTGCACAGAAAACCATCAAGGCGATGCTTCAAAATACATTGGATATTATGAAGACATCCGCAGCGGACATACCTATATACCTTGTTGGAGGAGGTTCCATTTTAGCCCCTGACGAGCTAGAGGGCGTGAGTCGCGTGCATCGACTTCCGCATTATGACGTCGCGAATGCGGTGGGCGCAGCTGTCGCGCAGGTCAGTAACCGTGTCTGCTATCCATGCTGGTGTTGTACTAACGAATAATATACTCGTGGTTCGGTACAAAAAAAAAAGATTTCCGGCGTTGTCGATTCGTTTGAAGATACCTCATCTATGTCGGTGCCCGAAGTTAGAAAGATCGTTGAAGCCAGGGCTATTGAACGGGCTGTCTCTGCAGGTGCCGACCCGCAACGTGTCACCATCATCGAAAGCGAGGTCATTCCGATAGCATACACCTCTGGTCGATGCCGCTTCTATGTCAAGGCTGCTGGTGAATGGGACGGCTTTTCTGCGCACGTTCTCTTAGATGCCTGCGAGAGCGAGAACGAATCCGACATTCGTCCTTCGCCACCAGGAACAGAATTCCCTGACGCCCCCTGCTATCCGTTTCCAATTCCAACAAAAGCGGACATCAGTTTATATGCCCCGAACGTGCAAGACAACCAATGGTTCCTATCTGAGATAGACCTCGAGTGGATTGCGGATGGGTGCTATGTTCTCGGCTGCGGTGGTGGCGGTTCCCCGTTGCATACCTTCCTCGAGCTGAGGGAGATGGTTAGGAATGGTTCTATCATCCGCGTTGTGGATTTAGCATTTTTACCACCAGATGCAGTGGTTGGCTGGGGTGGCGGAATGGGCAGCCCTGAAGTGTCGTCTGAACGACTACTCGGAAAGGAGTGCGTAAATCTGTCCTTTGTGTAATTTCAGGATCGGTGAACTGTCGGTGCGTGGATGCGCAGGTATGACGAGGCATGCGCGGAGCTGTGGAACTTCGTTGGGGTACGTGCTCGAACAGTTGTGATTCACCACACTGGCTCATCAACGAGGCAGATTACCAAGCCGGAAGCGTTGTGCGCGTTGGAAATTGGGGGTGGCAATGGAATGATCAATGTTTGTTTGCCTCTGCATATGTAGCGATCTGCTGATCACCTCACCCATCAAACAGTTGATCGTGGCTGCCAGCAAGAACTATGACATACCCGTAGTGGACGGTGATTTTATGGTAAACCATTCCTTTTTACGCGCCATTGCGAACGTCTTTACTGAAGAACACCCAGGGCCGCGCTTACCCTACGGCAAGCCTTTTCCTTTCGTATGCATTGTCCGCAACGAGTTGTAGGGACTAACCGAGGACGATCATATGTCAGCTACATCAAATAACCCCGAACGTGTATGACGAGAGCGGAAAGGGCTCGAATTTTCTCCCCAGCGTCATCTCGAGTGGGGACGGGAATATCATGGTTTGTCTATGATTTCTACTGCTCACAATATCTTGACCTGTACCACTTAGATCATGACTAGGGCCAAACGGGACACAGATGCCGACGCCGCCCTCAGAGCTGCCTGTGTTGAGATGGGGTACGCGCGCTGGCTCCTATTTCCCGGGTTCAACTGCTGATCTTCACTATTGTACTTCAGTACGGACGTTGGGTTGGCCTCTAAACCACTCAAAACGAAAGACTTGGAGATGTCGATGATCGCCAACACCGTTTCCCTGAGCTGGCGCATCGGTAGGGCTATTGCGCTAGCGAGGAAACAGTCCAACATCGGGCAGGTTGGGCGTATTGTCGTCGACTCTGTTGGGGGTTCTAAGTCTGCCAAGGTGCTTTTCAGCGGGAAGATCGCGGATGTTAGGAGGCGGTACGTAGGCCCTTCATATTTTGTTTGATGATAGAGGTCGATCGACCAATCATGCAGGCTGTACAAGGGCCATTCGATTGGAGAAGTTGTTATTGCTGCATTGACCTATGAAAACGACGACTCGTCCGAGGCGATCGAGAAGTTTTCTGGCCGTCTTGTTGTTCCGTTCAAGAATGAAAACCTTTACGCTGAACACACTTCTCCAGATGGACAAACAATCGTGAGTATGCGTGTCCCTGCCTCCGTTGGTGTAGCTCACGCCGGTACCACTGTCAGATAAAAGCAGTAGTGCCGGACCTCATATGCATTTTAGATGCCCAAAGCGGATCTGCCTTGGGTACGCAGGAGTACAAGTACGGCCTTAGAGTAGTCGTGATTGGGATTACCGCTGCTCCACAATGGACGGGAACGGCTCGGGGGATGGCAATTGGAGGACCAGCAGCGTTTGGGTAAGTGCGAACTATTCCTCAGTCTCGAGTGTTTGTCCATGGATGTGCGTGCACGTTACCAGATTTCACGACGTGCCGTACGTGCCACTCGGGGTGTACACTCGGCCGAGGTCGGTTATCGAAGAATATGGGCACCAAGGGTGAGATCAACGGTGAGTATGTGGAAGAAGTTTTGATGAAGTGTCATATTATTGTATACCTCGCTATCCTTTGACATGAATAAGATTTGTGTCGGTCCACGGATTCCCTAGAAGTCGTAATTTCATTGGACATCAGTGCCACGCATGTTTATAAGCGGAATCAGTGCATGCAAAATACTACCACCTACCCATCGGCAGTCGCTCGGATCCGACTCAGTACCCTTCACTGACGGATGTTTTGAACAATGACAACTGTTTTCAATGAGTTAGGACTTTGTAGACAAATATCTATGTATGTATACAGAAAAACGGGCTACACGAAGATCGTCCCCTCCTAGGCGCGCGCCGTGGGAGGGGGAAAAATGCGAAGAGATATAGGACGAAGGAAACAGTTGTCGAGCTACAGCTAGCACAGTGGCGCATGAGTAATATACGTGTTATACGAAACACGGCGGGTTTCAAGGGTGTGGTAGGATAACTGGTGTTTATGTTGTAAGTAGACGTGGATGCAAAGAATGCAAACGTGAACGAAGGCGAATAACGAGAGCACCTTCCGGTGTCGAGAGGCGCCGAACCGAGGTGTGTGTGGCAAGGAAAAGAAGACCAAATAAATGGCCGTGGCAGACTCGGACTCGGCTCACAGGAGTACGAGAGCGGGCTCCGAGGGACGCGAAGGCCGACCATCACAATCAAACGGATGCCTTCACCGCTACGGCCTTCTCCAGGTCTGCGACGATGCATCCCGCCCTAGCGCCAGCAGCCTGCAGGCGCTTCCTCTTCCATGCGGGTATGAAATCGACCCTTTTCAAAAATGGGACTGCGATGGCATACAGGACCCCAAAACAGATTGCAGGGATGGTCCCCAAATGATACGCTCTGACGAGCGAGCTGATTATCTCGTTCTCATACTGAGGCCACATCCCTGCTGCTGCGTCATCTGCTAATCCCAGACCTTGATCGATCAAGCTTTGCGGTACCACGCCACCCCGCTCTAAGGCCGTGGTGAAGCTTGTTTCGAATACCGCGGTGAGAAGCGCGGTGGCAAATGTCCCTCCAAGAGTGCGGAGGAAGGACAGAAACCCGCTGATACTAGCAATCTGGTGCGGCTGAACGGACATGGGTCCAACTACAAGGGAAGGTTGGTAGAGAAGTCCTGACGCTACACCGGTTATGACTGAGATGCCTATCGTCTGTGCTGCAGGCGTGTCGCGCCCCACAAGAAACATCAATCCGCTACCCAGTGCATAGAGTGCACCACCAACAATCCCAATGAGACGGACCTGGCCTGTCTGAGAGAGGATGTTGGCACCAACGACAGAGGACACGCCAAGAGTCAGGATCAGTCCAAACATTTGGAGCCCGGAGGTGACGAGACTAGAACCTTTGACGTCGATAAAGTAGCGCGGAAGGAAGAAGACAGCACCAAAATAACCAGCTCCAGTGAGGAAGTTGATGAAGCAGGTGACGGGGATGTTTGGAATGGCGAATAATCGCATATCGACGACAGGTTGCTTCGCCGCTTTGAGTTCGTAGCAGACGAAAACGGGAATGAGAAGTCCGCCTAGGAGGAAGAGAAGGATAATGGGTGCAGACTGATTCAACTGGCACATTATACCCCGCATAATCAGAAACATAATCACTTACGTTCCACGGGAATACTTTATTCCCCAACTCGATAGCGATGCATATCATGCTCGAGATCGCAACGGCGAGAGTGCATCCAATGTAGTCTACTTCCTTGAGCTGTGCAAGAAGACCGACGCTTTGCTTCCTGTGGGGCACAGGATACTGCATGGCGGTGAGGGCGACCAGCATAGTGATGCCGATAAGTATCAGCGTCATCCAAAAGATCCATCTCCAATCGGTGTCTACAGAGAAGATAGCGCCGAGGACGGGTCCGATGGCCAAACCTATTGCCGATGACATATTCAGGAAGCCCAGCCACAATCCACGTGTGTCTGGGGTTGTGAGATCGAGAATGACGATGACGGCCACCGACTGCCGACCCGCAGCGCCGATTCCTTGCAAGGCGCGAGCACCGATTAGGGAAATCATGGACTACAAGACAGGGTCAAAACAGCCGACATACAGGAGGGAAGAAAGTACCTGCGCGGAAGCACACCAGAGGGTACCGACAGCAAAGATGAACATGGTGCCATTGAAAACCTGAGATCGACCAAATATGTCGCTGAACTGTCCGAGTAGGGTCTGTGTGACAGTGAACCCAAGGAGATATGCAGTCGCGATCCAGTTCTGGTTCTGAGAGTCACCAAAGTCTGCACCGATGGTGTGCATGGCAGTGGTAGCGGTGGTCTCGTTGAAATAAGCTGTGAAATTTCCGAGCCAGATGCACGCCATGATCACGAGGAACCTAGTGTACGAGACGGAGACGGCAGGTTGTTGGCCGTCGGGGGAACCGTTGGTTTCATTGACCGTGGATGAGCTACCAGGCTGAGCAACAGAACTGTCCACCGTATGGCCCGGGGCGAGGGTAGTCGCACTGTCATCGACGGAGACAGAATGGGAGGTGGCGGACATGGCCCGGGGGTGTCGTCGGGCGAGTGCAGCTGTGGACTGCACGTATTTATGCGCTGCAAAAGGCCTCTGCCGATCCGTGGGCTGATTTGGTGTCTTCCTCCATCAGGCCACGCGGATCTACGGACGGGTGGGCGGAGGGCACCGAGATAATACCAGGACCGTCGTCGGTCAGTACTCGGTCGAGGCCAGTCACCCAAACCGCGGCCGTTCCGTCGGCGGGTGGGTGCCGGGCATGCCCCGGAGAGAGAGATGATATGAGCTGTGGTGTTTTTGCATGTGCTTGGCCCGGGAAAACAATAGACACTCGACCCTAGAAATGCTGGCCCAGTCATCTCTGTTGCTGCAGCGGCTCAGTCTGGGTAGCATCCCACGACGACTCGCCGTGCAGGTGGAATATCGCATCGCAGTTTCCCACACCTGCACTTGTGGCGTGTTGTCTGTTGCCGTGTCCTGCACTTCGGGCAGGCTTCGGAAAGTGTTACCCTCGCAATAATGAAGAAGTCGAATATCACGGCATCAGTTGTGGTTCCCTCGCTCAGGGTTGCAGGGCCACCTACCGTGGGCTGGACAGGAGCTACACCGGTGGCATCCGTACAAGCGTGGTTGAAGACCTGCCACGCGTCTATTGTGTTCTTATATGAGTCAGTGCTATCGGGCCTCACGTCGCCATATTCCACTCTCATCCCCAAATTCCAAACTCACTCCGGAAGGGAAAACACTTCAATCTATGATTAGCTCACTTAGCAGCGTTCGCAACTACGTACTAGTCGGTGATGAAGCTCCAAGTCCCCTCTCTCAACGCGGCCGCTTGGGAAGAACGCGGAGTCGGCCGACAGAAAATGAATCTTCTTCAGATCAGCAGAAGAGGAAGAACGAATCAAAACAAGAGAGAACTGACTAGCTACCAGTAGTGGCGTTCATCGGGACCACACACGCATAAGTTCCTCCCCGCCGGTTCGTGTTGCCGAGAAGAGTGACGGCGTAAGTGATGTATTTTCCAGGTGAGAACGTCGAGGCCCTCGGAGGATACGCAGACCACCACCCACGCGACCTTCCCTTACACTGCCAGTGATTCTGCATTCTATTCGGCTAGGGTTATGTCCGCCTTCGAACGTCTCTCTCGAACCATCAAACTCAACTTACCTCCGGAACGGCCGCCTACCAATGCATGCACTGCCAATCATACTATCTGACGGTTCTATCCAACCCAGGACGTGTCACTTTCATCCCCCACGCCCGAGTGGCGTATGCTCCTCGTAGGTGTTGGCCAAGCACGCGGTGGTCTCTTATGGGAAATGATATCATCCACGATCAGGGTTTCTTACAGCACCACCCCAATCGAAGTCATCCCTACCCACAGGTTCGTCGAACCTCTCCCAACCAGGGTCGATGTGCACTGTATCGGTTGTTCCACCTTGGACAAACTGATTTATCCCACAGGTGCAATGTCCGCCATTTCGGCCCTTCCCCCTAGCGCCCTCTGACGTGTTTTGAAGATTAAATAACACAGACCATATGACACCGGCCCGCATACTCGGGTAGAATAAAATGGTATGTAGGTGAGCTCTACCACGGCGATCCACGGAGACTGGGTCCCCCAGATATCGACACTCCTTGTGTTACCTGTAACCCGTGATCGTGAGCACCTCAACAACGGTGCGAAAGGACGGTGGGATATGAGACATACCGCAGTGTTAATTTGCTTGTGCACGAGACAGAGATCTAGAGGTATGGAGAAGGATATATCTCGGCAACTACCCAGAGAAGAAGAAAACGCACAATCCAGATATGACATGGCCCCATTATTCTGGTCCTCAACAAGCATGTCACTAAACTCAATCTCCATACCATCCATATTTTGCCTGGCGAATAACATCTGAGGGGTGTATCCCCGTTGACTGTATCGATACGCCAGAATATTGTGGACTTGCTGGGAAAGGCGGGTGTCTAGGACAGGGAGGTAGGTCTATGTGCAACAACAATCAATGGGGAGTAGACCAGTCCATACGACAAGCGTACCATATTCGGGTTCAACGCAAGCAAGTCCTGAACGCCAAATAACTCATAAAGCACCTGCCGTGACACGTCGGAGCCAACCCAAAAAATCATGTACTCTTCGTTATCTGCAAAGTTCCGTCAGTTTATTTATACATTCACCATCCATTGCTCAGATTCCCATCCTGCCATATTCATCCGCCCAACTCAACACAACCAAATATCGTGATCACATTCAGTACCAGACTGTACGCACCGATAAGGTACACCCCCCTCGCCTCCATATACACATGACTATTACCCATGAGAGAAGGAAACGCAATCTGTCCGGTCGTTTCATTTGGCAACGCAATAGTATCCTCGAGATCGTGGAGTGCGAGCAAGCGGGGATAGAGATGCTGCATCGTACTGCGGACGCCCATGGAAAGGATCTTACGCGCATAGTAGTTACGGACATCCGCGGAAACCGTACGACCTATGACGAACTCGTGCGTGAGTTCACCGTCTACGGAACCGGTGCGAGGAGGCCGCCGACGAAGGAGCGGAAGGGTGGGAATGTACTTCACCTTTAAGAGGCTTTGTCTTAGTTATGGCAAGAATATAAACCGGGAGACACCTGAATGCCTCCGGAATGATCAACTGAATGATGTCTCAGGATACGGGAGTAACAAGGACACAGTAACTGGTTGTACCTGTGACGCAGCAGTAGCAGCTGCACAATTTCGCCTGTATCCGAGTAATATCGTGGAACAACGTTCCGTGAGCTCCTCTCGTATCTGCGCCATACGACGGGATGATAGATCCGTCATGGCTATTACAAAGTCACGAAGGACGATCGAGATATCGCCAGATGAACATAGAGATAGGATCACACTCACCCTGCCGCGCAAGATGACACACCGTAGCATCCATATCTGCGTACCGGAATACGCTCCCTGCAAGCGATACAACCTGGAGTGCCAGATTGGATGTCCGGACACGTCGTTGCCCGTCAGTCGTCGTATACAAGAGGGCACACTGCAAGTAGGCATACTGCCGCTCGTCCAATGTGCGTGTGTGCTCAATAGATGCAGAGAATGCTTTGTCAGCGTCCCATACGCCTGCTTCGAGATCGGTCAGCGAACGTTCGTGGAAGTTTCCGTAATATTTAGAAATTCGAAGGCCTGGAAAGATGCATCACAGCGTGAGTGGGACATACGAGCCAAACGGATGTGACTTGAATACTACCATAGGAACATCGGATGCGCATGACGCAATTGTAGACCGTCGTCCGCGTGACTAGCCTCCTAAGCTGAGAAGCAAGAACAATCTGGTCCCGGGATGGCTTGAACCTGGGGTGAAAATACATTGCCCCACCGGTTATAGAAGAAACAGTGCCTGCACGCATTCACAATTCAGTTGAAGTAGTAAAGCACACACAAACGGTCATGAACCGCACCGATGGAACCAATGTCGACCGTCTTACTCATTCCCAAAAACAAGCTTACACCGATGCCTTCCTCGGCACACTCCTCGGCTACGTCGCGCCAGAAACGATCCCGTGGAAGAAATAACGTGGTCTCCTTTTCTGTACCGTACACCCGGCTTTCGTCAGTCAACGGATCCAGTGCTCCAGGCCCGATAGTTGGCATGGTACTTTGGAATACCACGATATGGCCCCCCATCCCGGCCTACTTGCCAGTGATCAGAACAATCACTCTGGATACCATGGTTTACTTACTAAGGATGCAAGCCCTGCGATCAGTGCAGCGCCTAAGCCAGCTTCCCTTAGTGACGTCATACTGTTACGTTCTGGTAGAGAGCTTAAGAGCCCTTCAATCACTGTTCTAGCCCAGCTCATCAAGCCGACCACCTAACTCATGCCTAGGAAGATTCAACATACCTTGATTCCCAGGGATCCACGAACATCCCATCACGCAATGGCACGAAGATCTCGTCCAGATCTGCTAGCACCATTAGACTAGCTTGCAGGAGGCTCGACTAGAGGACCTGTATTAACTATTCGGGAAAATTTTACGAAAATGCTTACAGACAAGTTGTAAAAGTGCAACGTTCTATCGAAAGTGAGAATGCCAATCCCACAACCTCGCGGAAAGTAAGGGTTAAATGGCGTTCCATCTGTTACTTCGCCTCCATAGAGAATATCTAAGAGCGTATCGCAAGCAGATTTGAGTAGCCCTGATTCGACTGCTTCGAAAGAAACGTCAAACGCAAAAAGGTAGTTCATCGGCCTAGGCTTTCGTGCAGTAGTCGAAGGGAGATCCGTAGAGAAATATGTAGACGTCAACTTGGGTAACGGGGGCTGAGCCCAGTAGTCTTCAGAGCTGGCTACAAAATCAACTGTCCCCTTGTTCAACTCAGGTCGGTCCGCGTGGTCCATACGCATGAAGTTAGCATCGATATTACAGAAGTAATCCTGAGAAACTTTAACGTGATGGATGCTTGGGCGAATAGAGCAGATAAGGAACAGTAGCGCACCTTCGGTTTCATGGCTACAAAGGTTACACCTCCATCTGCTACCCCCGGCCGTCCAGACACACCAGGGGTTGATGTACCCTCTACACTGAGCGCAACGAGGAGGGCCGTTTTCGCCGCAATCGACCAAGGGAACAGATTCCTCTCGTGGGTCCAGATCCGCCAGCGGTTGGACTACCACCGCGAGAGGGATTTCGCATTCTCTCGCCAAATGTGCAGAGTTTGGGATATTCCAAGTTGAGACTCGCATGTATTTTGGGTTTGAGTTACCTGTAGCATCACAATAAGCTGCTCGTGCCGCAATGCAATCTCAGATGGACGTCCAAATACATGTCGCGCTCATCCACCACAGTACAGAATCTGACGTACGTAGCAACTGCGTGCAAGAAGCTCACCTTGATCAAAAGCAATGAAGTCCGTTGTAGACATCGGTGGAATGTTCCCTGGGAGTGTCATATACATTTGGGATTCCCATGCTTCCTTGTCTGCTTCTATGGCATCCACCGGGGACGGGATTTGGTTGGGGTCTATGCGGGCGCGAAGACCTGCCGCGTATTCGATTCATGTGCATCGTTCGACGTTGCTCACGTAGTGAAGACAGACCTTTATAGGGCTCTCCTGCGCTATGTGGAGGCTGTGGTATATGTTGATAATGTGGGGTCATGGACGAGTGCATTCAAGTTTACGAGAAACGATTCAACCGTTACTTATATCATCATCGAAAATGCATACTTCGGCAAACAACCCCCACTCAGTTCGATATTCGATACTTTCATGACTTGATACGATCGTCGAATTGGCAAGACCGGAACAGAAAGGGTAAACCGACACTCCTGGCTCTTTTGCTAGCAGCCTTAGTTGCCACTTTGTGCTCAGCAGGAAACCAACAAACTCAGGAACGAGCATCGTCTACTAGACACCAGACTACATGAAGACCAGGCGGAACGAACGTGTCCAATGACTGGCTGGTCGGCACGCTTCAGAATATTCCATCGTTTCCCGTGGTCGTATCGTCTCTTTGCCCTTCTCTCCAGCTGCTTGATCTCGGCACGATGGTTGGAATGCGGGCCTACAAGTCAAAACTGCGGCGTTTGCTCGTGTGGAGTCTGGACAGAGCGGCATTTCTTGTTTGGTGGGCGTTTATTTAATCAGCAGCCGACCCCCGTACCTGGATGCTTACTTTTTGGACCCGACTGGACTTGCTTCGCCTCACCGATGACTTGTGTCTGCATTGATGTTGAGCGGTTGCCCATGACAGCGTCTAAACACTAGAGCCACCGCCCCATGGCTGACTACCTTTGCACTGCGATGGAGAGACAACTCACTGGCCCCAAGCATGTGAATTGTCCTTATCACAGAGCTCGTATGGCCCAACTTTGGACAGGCGTCGGCCCCTACCACCCCCTTTATCGGTCATGAAGTTCCATTGATAACTCAAGTACGAATTGGATCCCTTCCATCATGATATGTGAGTGCTATACCTCAGCTGGCCCTTACATCGCTTTCTTAGCCAGCGTTCCGTCAAATGGTGTACTTCATTCCACCCTGTATTTATTGCAACCACCTTCCAGGCACCGTCCGGGGGTCCGATGCAGAACATGGAGATGACGAAGAACTAGATACGGAGGCAAGAGAATGTTATCGCGAACGAGCAGAGGCTATCAACGCTGGGGTCATTCAAAACGCCAAACTCACATACTTTCAAGTTCTTTCGGCGTGAAAGTGTGTTATGGTAATCTCTGTCCGCTTGTGGCCGTCGTAGCGGATTTGCCAATGTCATTGCCAGGTAGAACCATCCGAAGTCATATAATCTGGTCAATCAAGGGGTGAAGTCATTGTATTGATATTTTAAGAGCCCGTGCAGTCGCTTGACCATCAGTTGGTCACCAACCCACGGCAGTACACGTGAGTTACTGTCTTTCTGTTTGCACTTCGTATTAATTTCAATCAATCCTATTATTTCCTATGTAACTTGTTTTTTTCCGTGTCCGTGGCCCCAAGTATGCGCTGTGAGACCGCATGCTCATGCCCAGAGGGAAGCAGCTCATGGATGGTCGAGGCTTGAGGTGTTCCTATCCATAATCCACAAATCCTGGTGAGTCGAGTGGGATACGGAGGATATGGTGAGCGTATTGTTGTCTAATGCAAATCAAGCTAGTTGGTCCTATCCAATATGGCTGAACACGAGAAGGATGCCTTGTGCAGGTTCATCACACAATAATCTTTTGGCGTCTGGCCGCAGTGTGGTGTTGGTGAAAGGACCTATGCAAGCGCGGTGAAACCCAGCCGCTCAGAGGAAGACCCTCATCCCTAAGTTGGGTGTCGCCGGATACAAAATAAGGCTGGCTAAGAAGAATCAATATTCAATCTTGGTCTCCATGTAGGGCCGCAGGCGGAGCTCCATGCACAAACCAAGACATCTAAGGTACAATTACTAGGCTACTGCTATGTTACGCACTTTCTGTTCTACCAGGTGAAGTGACTCGTGTTTTCCAGTGGAAGATGTTGGAGCAGTCGATTATGTCTGAAACGATAACAAGATCCCCATCCGCTTGCAGTAAGTACATGTTACTCTCGTCTCTGTGCACGAGTTCAGGATTACTTTCCCTCCCCCCACAGTGAGGTTGTTTGTACCTAAGCGCTTGGAATGTTCTGAAAGGTGGCACAACACGACGTATTGCTTGGTACCAGAGGTTTAGGTTCTAATTCCCGGCAATCCGCCAAAAGGACGTCGACGTCTATTATACACTTCCTACCTTGCATATACGTAATGGGACTGCTGGGGAAAATAACAAGAAAGTGAAAGTAACCAACGGAGCCCGCAACGCCACGCGTTATCAGTTATGACATGGCGATAAAGTGTCATTGGGTCACCGGCTTGTATACTTGGTGTGGTCAGTAAGGTGGCTTCTTGAATTCGTCGTGAATGGCTTGAGCCTCGGGGTCGAGGTCACAGCTCTTGACAGTGCACCCAGCTGCGTCGAACTCCACGTTCACCGTATCACCCCTGACGACATCCATCTTGTAGAATAATCTTCAGTTTCGAGACTCAAATACAGGAGAAAGTGATAAGAAACCACCTGAATATGTAGGTCGTTGCCATGTTTGAGAGTGAACTGTCTTGAAGAGTCGCTAGTGGTGTTGCCACGGAACGCCAGAATTGAAGTATCACCCATAGTCCTGTTGCATAATGACATATCAAGTTAGTAAGAGCGTAAAGATGAAACGGTGATTGTCTAACACCGACTGCCCCAACGTATTGATTGTCTCAAAATTCGCCAGCCTCCTTACAACGCGACAGGCTGCGATCTAACAGAGTCTGTATTGCAGAGAACGCAATGGGGCAAGGATTGACTTACCGTGCAAGCTATTGCTGCAGGGACATTGGCAATGATAGACATCACAGCGTTGAGGTTCAGTAACATAAAGGTCTGTGAACGAGTGTATGGTCGAACGAGGACCGCTAACAAAGGACTCGGTGACTCGCTCACCGTAGCAATCAAATTGGATAGAAAACTACTGAATGTCAGATTTGATCCGTCGCGGTTTCCTCATGCACACTTACGCGATAACAAAGTAGATAAGCCCATCTCCGAAAATGAGTTTCACTAGCTTTGAGCGGCCGCCCGCGGGATATGCCAGCTTCCAACCGGCCAGACATAGCACGAGGAAGTCAAACGCCATAGTATATATGAAACTGATGGCTAGAATTTGATTATTGGTCGATGCAATCACGCAAGCACCATTCAACCACTTCGCCTCGAGGAGGATGCCTAAGAAAATTGTGATTAAGGAATTTTTATCGGGATGAGAGTAGCATACCATGAAGCAGAAAGGACCATTGGCCCAACATGACTGCCACTAGTAGACATACGATAACTCTGTTCTGAGACCAAACTGCGATGCTGGCATGGCACACGTGAAGGTACGCGCGACTTAGATAACATGGACTCACGTTCGAAGAGAAAGATTAACACTCGCTAATCCGATAGCAGCATTCCCACAGACTTGGTTGAAGGTATAAAGCGCTTGACAGTTGACTGGCTCGGTAACGTCGAGGCTGATAAGGCTGCTAGGTATTAACGTGTGTTGCACCGTTTAATGAGAAAAACCTACATGCCGACAAGGGCAAAAAGTAAACAATAACGGCCGGCAAAATAGAACCCCTGACGTCGGTGTATAAGAGTTGTGTCGTCGATCTTAGTCAGTAAGTCTCACCAGAGGCCATCGAAAGCGTTTCCGGCCAGAGATGAATTGCCAGTCGAACTTCAAGGAAGTGACCACTTCCCACCTGATATAACCATCAACACAAAATGAACACGGTAATCAATGGTGCCCGTTCTCACAAGTACACGCCAAAAAGGGTATGTACAAACCGGCTGAAAACAACTATAGAACAGTTCGTGCCGGTAGAAGGGAAGATATGGATGTCACCGACCACTGTCAGTCAGGATTTCGGCAGACGACTGCCAGTTGACCATGCTTTAACGGGGGGTGGGAGCCGATAGAGGGTGGGATCGAAACCTCCAAGAGATGAAAAGGACGACCTTTATGCGAAACGACCACGAAGACTTCGCATAGGGTCCCTGGCTTCGGCGAGGGAGTTTGGTAGGGGTGCAAACATTCGGAGACCGTGACCGCTCGATCGGGGAGAGCGTCGACTTCGACAAGCGAATCCAGTAATGGATTTTCCTCCGCGGGAGCGCGCGCGCGCATCGACTAGAAGGTTACGTGCAAAGCGTGAAGGAGCGATGAGATGGATGTCTACCAGCGATCGTGGTAGCGGAGATGGTGAACGCATCCCGGAGACGAGAGCGCAAGAACGTTTGAGTGCCTGTCCTCGGCTTCCAGAACAGCGGATTAAGAAAAAAAAAACATCCCCGACCTCCACGGCACAAGAACCACCGCAGGACCATGCAAAGCGCCGACCTGGGGCTGCTTCGCGCCCAAGTGTACGGCACAAGCACGACACTTGGCACCCGCGTGACCTGGGACATCTCAGAATAATTTTCCGCGGAGGGCGGATGTGTATCTTGCACAAACTATACGAGCAACGGGAAAACCGAATCAGGGGGACAGATGGCAAGCACCTTTCCGAAAGCACGAAGCGAGGAAACCGGAGGGTGGAATAACCAATCACCCAGTTGGGCCTACCTGCCAAGTGCACCGTTCTGTAGTGCATGGCCATTTCTTGCAGACGAGAGCACACGAACGCTGACTCGGAACACCCGCCAAAGTACTCCAGCGGGGGGGAGGTTATGTAACAAGATTTCAATTTCAGCAATTATTGATAAACGCCACAATCTGCTAAACCGCAGTGCTCAACTTAGCACTCGTCTGACACACAAGATAATTCTGGTAACCGTATAAAATCATAAAATCAGGTATGACGCAACGGGGAGGCTACACTTCGGTGTGTCGGCATATCTTACAACAATATTATGGCTGGTTTCTGGATCGAAGTATTCAACGAGTCGCTCCTTTCGTTTCAGCATTCTTGGCTCGGTAAATCTTGAACTGTTCATTTGTCAGCATGACGATGTTCAATCGCATGAGCTTGAAAGAAGAGCCCGCAGGGAACCCCCGTTTGTGAGCTTCCCTCTCATCATCGATATGTTCCAATTTCTAAAAATTGAGATGATGTCAACGATAAGGCCACAGACGAAAGCGCGTACGTACAACCACAAGAGATTCCTTGACCCCCAAAACGCTGTCACTTTGGATGAATTTGCAACCTTCCGGATAGAATGCAGTGACAAGTTTGTGATATCCAGGTGCCTCAACCACCATGTGCAAGTGACTGGGGCGCATATTGTGGCGGTTCATGACAAGTAGAAGCTCGCCCACTGGTCCCTGGTCAGAAAATTAGTTGGCACAAGCAAAAAGTTTTGTAAAGTATACCTACATCTCCGGGAATGGGATAAGGAACCGGTACTATAGCACGGAAATTGAAGCTTCCGTCGTCGGAGGTTCGAAGACGTCCGCGACAATCGGGGTGAGAGCGGTTGCTATACTGTGTGTCATAAAAGCCTTGGAGTTCTGAGCGAGCCGCATGTGGATATCACATCAAGGTACCTACCATCTGAGTCGGACTCCCACGTATCGATGATGGCGTCTGGTATCGGCACTCCTTCCGTAGTCAAGACGCGGCCCTCGACATACATGTACTCCCCTTTGCCTTCGGATGCAATAGTGTCACCATTCGCGACTGCGAACTCCGTTAACCATGCAGTCATCCCAAATGCCACTCGAGCCACTCACTGTGCAAAGTATCGTCGGTATAGAAAGGGCCGAATACCGTATTTTCAGTGGCCATTCCTTCCACAGGATTGTTTAGAGAATCGACCAATGCCGAAACGCCAAGTACATCTGAGAGGAGGATCATCTCTTGACGGAGAGGGGTGCATGTCTGCCCCACGCGGGTCAGAAATTGAATGGCGGCCATCCATTCATCCGTAGTGAGACTATGTTATTCGATAGGAGACGGTTTGAACAAGTCTACGCAGGAGATGACACCACTGACTCGGTTTCATTGACAAATCCATGAAGGTACTTGATGAGGTTTTGGAAGATGAACCTTAGCCGTCTAAAGAGGGGTACGAAGTGCAACAAATACACGCTTCAAATGGACTTACGGATTTGGCGTTCCTTCAGCGAGCTTGATAGCGTTGTCCGTTATGATGTCTGCTCGGTCAGGTAACTTGACGATGGGTAAGTACGATATGACCCAATGGCCCATCTCTTTGGCAGACTTACCGGCAGGTCAAGGCGGGGAGGAATGCCATTTGACACGGCTTTGGATGGCAAGGCTGGGGTGCTGTCGTTGCATGCTTGTTCGGTCATCCTGGGGGTACGAAGGAAGAGAGCTTCTGCACGCTTACCAGGCGCTCTGCGGATCTTACTTATGCTCCTAAATCGAGGGCCATTCGTTTAACCAGTGCATAGCGGTGCTACGATATACCCGGCGAGTCACGCGTCATTCAAGGATGACAAAACTGTGTCACGCACGGCATACCAGCCGAAGGCCGTTAGAGCCTGTTCGGAAACTACTCGTACACCGAAATTTGGAGCTTCGTTGTTTGTGTGTGTTTTTCCATTGGATGGCAGCGGAGATTGCCACCAACGGAGTCTGAACTTACTTTCCCAGTGATCACCATGGATGAGATGGATGTCGAGGGGGTCGACGGTGACACCGACTATGAAGAAGTCCACCGGCAACGTACCATTCGATATGTCGCTCTCATCACCAGCATCATAATCTGCATGATTGGACATGCTGGACAAGAACCTACGCCAACCAGGAAGACACCCGAACTGTATCACACGTCGGCACTCACAGGAGAAGAGTGGCTGATTGAGCTACTCACCGGCCATCCAGAACGGATCAGATGCGAGCTGGGTATCCATGCTGATGTCTTTGCACTACTAGTGGACCATATGCGCGAGATCGGTCACACAAACTCACGGTTCGTTTCTCTTGAAGAACAGCTTGCCATTTTCCTCTACATGAGCGTCACAGGTCTTAGCGTCAGGCACGTTGGGGAACGATTTCAGCAGTCGAATGAGACGGTGTCTCGGTAAGCACATCGAGTCAACATTTCACTTCTAACCTTCCTCCAATTAGATACTTCCGCAAGATACTATTCATTTTCTCCTCATCTCCTTTTTATTCCACATTCGTTCGGCTACCTGCTGCCGATGATGTTCAAGAGAAGATTATGGGAAATTCAAGGTTCCGTCCGTACTTCAAGGATGCAATCAGGGCAATAGATGGGAGCCACATTCGTGCTGCACCGGCAGTTGAGGACTGCCCAGCCTATCATAATCGCAAAGGTTCTATATCCCAAAATTGCCTATTTGTTTGTGATTTCCAGCTGCTCTTTACATACTCATTCACTGGCTGGGAGGGTTCGGCGACGGATGCGTGAGTATACCAAGACGCACAGTCAAAGGACTTAAAGATGCCTCCTGGCAAGTACCTGCTTGCCGATGCTGGATTCCCCTTGTGCCCAGAGCTGTTAATCCCGTATCGGGGTACGCGCTACCATCTCGCTGAGTGGTGCCATGCAAATTCGAGGTAAGATTGTATCCGCTTTCACCCCATCACTATACTGAACTGGTAAGACCTAGAAATAAGGAAGAATTATTCAACCTTCGTCACGCATCTGCTCGCAATGTAATCGAGCGAATTTTTGGTGTTCTCAAGCGTCACTTTCGTATCCTACATCTAGGTCCAGAGTATAGCATGGAAGTGCAAGCCCGTATTCCCACTGCTCTCTGCGCCATTCACAACTTCATCTGTATGCACAACGCTGAGGAAGGCCCTATCTTAGGTCAAGATTCCTGTGACGATCTGGAGGATGCAAGAGGGTTGGGTGGTCCAAGTGAATCAGTGGTTGAGGTTGAGATCAAGGGCGCTGCCAATGCAAATCAGCTGCAAGAGGCACGTGCCTTCCATGACCAGATTGCTGTGCATATGTGGGAGGATTACCAGGAGCTTGTCCGTTTGCGAGAGCTGGGATCGGCAGGTGGTAGCTATTCTTCTGCAGAAATTGATAGTGCTTGCAGCGATGCAAGTTTATAGTATCTCTATACTTACGCCATCGTGTACCTTCATTTTTTTTTCTTTTCTTTGTACAATAAATCATTTCTCTGCGTGCATATAGTGAAGCCGGAACGACAAATCAAATTGCATGGAGTGACGACAAAAAAAAAGCTAAGATACAACAGACTCGACTAGTTACATGTATGCACCGTGCTACTCGCTGTGAGACACTCCAACCCCAAACCTGAGTTGGTACAGCTCTGCATACACCAATCGTTCCTCCTGGTCTGATGTCCTCACGTACACATCGGCAAAACCAATGTTTTCTGTGATCGACATCCGGATGTATGCACGGAGCTCCTTCATCAGCAAGATGGCAAAAAATCTGACAGTCTGAAAAAAACTTATGGTCTGAAAAAATCTGATATCAGACTTTCTCAGAATTTTTCAGAAATTCTCAGTTTGCCAGTTTACCAGTCAGTCAGAAATGGACATTTCTGAGATCAGACCAACAGTTTTCCAGGATGGTCAGACATCCAGTTTATTTCAGGTCAACAGTTTGTCAGAGAGTCAGGCATCTAGTTTATTTCAGTATTTCAACCAGTCAGGTGACCAGATGTCAAGACATTCAGTTTATTTCAGACCAGCAGTTTATCAGAGAGTCAGGTGTCCAGTTTAATTCAGTATTTCAGCATGTCAGGTAACCAGATGTTAAGGTAATCAGTTTATTTCAGGCCAGCAGTTTGTCAGGTGCCAGACATCTAGTTTATCTCAGGCTGGAAGTTTTTCAGATGCCAGACTCACCAGTTTATTTCAGTATTTAAACCTTCCAGTTCATCAAATGTCAAGATGTCTAGTTTCATTCAGGCCAACAGTTTCTCAGATATCCAGTCTACTAGGTATCCAAGGCCTTCAGTTTATTTCAGTCATTCCCAGCTGAACAGTCTCTCAGACACTCAGACTTGCAGATTTTTTCAGTGTTACAGCCTAATAGTGTGTCAGATATTCAGACTCTTACATTTTATCAGTATCATAGCCAAGCAGTTTCCACAGACAGACAGATCAGCATGATATCAGATTCAAACTTCAAGGTAACTGCACAAATGAGAAATTATTCAGAATCAGGTTCAAAGCACATAGCCCTCCCAGATGGTTTCCTCAACTTAGCCACCAGAACATCCAATGTTGGCTGGGGATGGTATGCCCCCACATACTTCTCAGCACCGAGTAAAATCCTCTTCCACTGCTTCGCTGAAAGACAGTCAACAGACTCCATCACCTCATTGGTAGCATATCCCCAGAGAGCTTGACTGAACCTTTGCTGCGCCTTTGGAAGGGGAACATATTGGCCCGTTGACCATGCCCGAAATGCTCTCTCAACCTGGGAATATATTACCTTCGTTTCGATGGAACAACGACGAATAACTCACTGTGATGGTCGCTAATGTCAAGGCACATCAGGGGAAACGCACAGGATTCTCTCTTGCACTTGGCTTAATGATGGATGTAGACTCTAAGTAAAAAGCGAAAGTGTCGAGGATGCAGTCGTGTTGGAATGCGCCCTTTGGGATCTGTAACATAGTCAATATAACAAAGTATGAAGATTCAAAAACTTACTGGACCGTCTGGCCCCTCATCGACTCTTTCCCACATATATGGGAACAGAGAAGGGGCAACAGGCTTCACGCACCCGTGGGCATCAACAATCTCAGTGACTTCCGGTACAGCCCATGCTACATAAGCTGCTTGGGCCTCGGTGGTGTCAACTTCTTCATACCGATCAAAAAACGCCTCGACTGCCTTGAGGGCACGAGTTGCAAGTTCACTGCGCCAGTCATACGTACGTTGTTTGACCTCCGAAATGATTAGTATGGTCACCAGGTGGAAGGCTAGTGGACGTACGAGAGCAAAAATTGGGTCATTGCGAAGTGCAACCGTGCACTTAATATTTGGAAAGGTTTCGGCCCAAATTTTTTGAACATATGCAACATGTAATGGGTTAGCAAGTTTCCACGGGCTGTTGAGCGAAGAGTAGTAGAAGATCCAGCGTGGAAGAATGATATCGCGAAACGGCACCATGGTATATGGAAGTCCTGGCAAGTCTTCATTGCGGAACTTACGGGCTTTCTGCTGGGGTTTACGACATGGCTCACTCAACTCACTCTCAAAATTCTCCTCGTCTGCTTCCACAGCACGACGACTGTGGCCTTGCGTGCGCTTCGGAGCACCGGATGCCCGGTTTTGGGATGGGCCAGGTTTCCGCACCTGCTGACCAGGCTGTTCCGTGCTTGGGACCTTGCGAGTCAGTGAATGATTGAACACCCTAACAACAGGCTAGAAATAGGTCATCAGTACACGTTGTTAAGTAGGGTGCAACTTACTTTGAATGAGTTACTGGGCCCCTTCTTGAACGCCCTCGCATTGAGTCCAGATTGTTCCACAGCACGAGAAGTGGTGCAGGTCGGTGTGGGGGCGTCGCCGTTGTTGCCGTTGTCGTTGTCATTGTTGTCGTTGTTGTCATTGTCGGAGGAGGAGCGTTCATCCCGATCGGATCCCGTGCTATCACCTCTATACCCATCGTAGTCACGGTCTCCATCCCCACTGCCAACCCGATGCTTGTCTGTACCATGGTAAGCTCCACAGTCACCATCGTCAACTCCACACTTACCAACGGTCAGACATCCACGTTCACTCTCCACGTTCGCATGGCCTGACGAAAAGGACCCTGGCTTCTTCAGGCGTAGTAGTGGTGATGTGGGCTCGCCGTTTGGTGTAAGGTGAAAGGCCGAAGCACGAGGAGAATACGGATTTCGGGAAGTGGGCGTACTGCTGGTATATGGGACCTGGGCGCTGTGGGCAACTCTTCTTGCGAGAGTGCAAAAGGGGAAAAAGGGGGAAAGCTGTAGGGTAGACCTAGGCTCATCCCAAGGGGTCGTGAGTCGGAAGGAGACTGAGGGGAGGTAACTGGTGGGTCTGGGAAATTTTCCCTGAGGTCGGGGAAGTGTGGGCGGCGAAGAACTCGAAATTCCGCCCCAAAATGGGCGAAGGGGGATTTTTCTAGTCGATAAGGCGGTGTTAGGAAGCTAGGAACTCGGTCGGCGGCGAAAGTAGACTCTTGTAGGCTGTAGTAAAAATCGGTAGATGCGAAGGGGACGACTCAGAGGGCTGGCGGAATTTTTAAGACGCAAGGAGACTCGAAATTGTCGGTAGAACTCGATGGGTAACTCTGGGGACTCGAAGTGGGCTCAGAAGACTCGAAGAAAACTCTGAAAGCGACTCTGGGGACTCAGGATGGCTCTTAGACACACAGTTTGTGACGCCAGAAAAGTGGGTATATTCCTCCTAAGTACAGCGGTGTTTTGTAGCGTAGGAGGAGCTGTCACTAAGGTATTAATCGGCGAAATTCGGAACTGCCATATGTCAAGAAAAATTCAAGAGAAAAGTGCCGAAGTAAGGCACTACAGATTGTAGGTACGAAAGGAAGGGAGAAAAGGAGGTAAAAACAAGCCAAAAGGGAAGAGAAGCGGCAAAGAAGAGCATGCCTACGGTCTATAGATCACTGACCGACTCTGCAGGAGCAAGAGAAGCGGTCTGGGGCGGTGTGGCAGTGCTACTGGCGGTGGCGGGCGTCAGAGACTCGAGTGGAGCTTATAGAGGCCGAGTTACCGACGTCGCAGCCTTCGGTGGAGGCCGCCGACGACCGGTAGACACGTGATACTTGTCTGGAGACCGAAAGCCGACGTAGTGTGGGGCGGATAGGGGCTAGAGCTCGAAGGGAACGGTGGACAGGGGTCAGCGGCGATGTTGGTAGTGGTGATAGGGGCGTACGACCTAATCGGGACGTGGCGGTAATTCTAGCTGAAAGAAGCGCTCGATTAGCCGAGTTTGCCGAGAGTGGAGCGGCGGCGATGATTTCGGAGGGGCAGCCTGCTGCGGGAAGTGGTGTAGGGCGGTGATGACGATGCTAATAACTGATACATTCAGCCTTAGGGAGTATGGACTCCCTACACCTCCTGGGGTCTTTGAATACTGACCGTCCTCGGTCAGAGACACGCGGTGACACGGAACAATGATGGGATGCCGTCAGGCACGTGATGTGGCTGTGTACGGATCAAGTGCAAGCGAGACGGGGTTCTCGAGCACGTGCTGTGGCAAAAATGATTCCGCGGGAACAAACGCCGCCAAACATACCAAACAAACGCCGCCACTTCGTCTTTCTTTCTCTAAGTCCCACCTCCACCACCAGTACTCGCCGCAACTCACTACGAACCACCATCGACATGTCGACGTCCAAGGCTACCATGTCTCGCCAGCCCATCTACGTCCCACCCGACGCCATCCGTAAGGAGATTCCCAAAAGGTGGGCCAAGAACATGGAGGCTCTGGCGGCGGTGATGAGGGAGATCCCGGACGAGGTGGCAGAGGAAGATGTAGCGCAGGAGTGGATGGAGAGGTTCGAGGAAGTATCGGTAAGTCCCCAGTAAATGTTCAAGCGCATCAACCGTAGACGGGTTATAGGCCCAGATCGAGGAGCTGCGTAAGTTCGCCGCCAACATGAGTGCTGAGGTGCCCGAGTATCCTGAGGACACCCAGGAAGCAATTGGGTCGGGTTTCCTGACGCTGGTTGCCCTTCGTAACCGGTTCCCTCGAGACACGACGAAGTCAAGACCCAAGCCAGCCCCAGGAGCTGCTGCCAGGCCGAAGGTAGGCGGCGAAGTCAGGCGGTCACGGCGCCAGCTAGAGAAAGCTGCCGTGACCGACGAAGGGCCTAAGGTGCGTCGCAATGTCAGTCGTTCAAGGGTAAGTTTCTGACTTTTGCCTCTCTTTCAGGACACCACGCGTACCGCCGATTCGGTAGCCGTCGAAGTAACGGCGGCTGCCCCTCGCAAGGTACCAGCAGCCACGCAAGAGCCAGTCGTTGTCGTCGATAACCAGACCAAGGTGATGCAAGAACTCGGGGGTGGTGTCAAGAGTACGACCCAGGCGTTGCAAGGGACCGACGAACCGTGCGAGCGGTGTGTCAAGCGAGGGGTACTGTGTGTCTGGAGAGATGGAGGTGCCTGTGAGTCGTGCCACGAGGGGAAGAAAAAATGCAACAAGGCTGGGAAGGCCGGGAGGAAGGTGAGTCTGGCGTTCGTCTCAGTAGTGAGTCGTAGTGACGAGTCCACGAAGCGCAAGAACGTCGAAGGGCCGCCAGCGTCGTCGGCCACGACGAGCAAGAAACCTAGGACCTCCCCAGCACCTCCTCCACCGGCTACTTCGTCTGCACCCCCTCAAACGACTATTCGCGTATGACCTCGACTCGTCAGTCGGCCGGTGACCCTTCAAGGAACTTCAGCTTCGGCTTCCGCCACCGCCCCACCCAATCTCGAACTTCCGCCGACCACCCCTTCCCTCTCTCAACCCCCACCACCATTGTTCCTTCCCTCGAGCCCGATGAACATGCCCGTCCCTTCTACCTCTCGGACCGAGGTGGAACCGCAAGACAATCCTTCGACCTTTGCTGCTAGTCTCGGCGGTTTGTTGGACGAGGCTCCCGGCGGTGAGTTTGAAGCTGATCGATCAGGGGATGATGACGATCTGGAGACCCCTCGGGTAAGTATTGAGGGAGAAGACGACGTCGGCGACCATCCTCAAGGATCGGCCGAGGCGCGGTGGACCCCGTTCGGTGGTACTCCACACGCTGTTGCCCAATACGACGCGCGTCTCGCAGCTGCCCTCGGTACAGTAGAGTGGGCCGAGTCCCTCATGGCCGAGCTTCACTCGGGAATGGGGCAATTGGGGCTCGTTATCCAGCGGGCTAAGAGGGACATCCGTCAGTTGCAAGAGTGGCGGCGAGATAACTTCGAGGATCGGCGGTAACTTCGGGGTCGCATAGGGTAGTGCCTGGCGTTGTATATAGGCGTTAAAAGAGTGCGTGTTGTCTCACCTGTTGGAACCGGCGGCGAAAAGCTAAGTAAGACTAAGGTAACGAAGTCGGCAAAACGGATGTAAGTAGAGAGTGAGCGGTATGATTTTCTTTTCTTTCTTTTGGTTGTTTTTGGTTGGCGGTGTTCTTTTAAGTAGACAGAGAAGTGAGTACAGTTACGAAGTCAGATGACAGAAGAGAGAGAAGTAGATGTATTTTTCGGTTTTATAGGTTTTAGGTTCCTGGCTTTTGCTTTCGGAATATTCGTATGAGTAGTGAGTCTGTAAAAGATAAACGAAAGAGATGAAAGGAAAAACAGAGAGAAAATGAAACAGAAAGTACAGTTACTCGTCTGACTCGTCCCTAAGGACACCAGTGAGCTCTGGGTCGGGCAGGGAGTCGTCTTCGAGTCGGTCGATGGTGGGATTGTCGAGGCCCACTAGGTGGGTGACCTCAATCCGAGACTTATTGCGAGGGAAATAGGGGAATAGTCGGAAGGCGGCGAAGCGGAATTTCGAAATAGCGCCATCGAGCTCGGCGAGAAGATATGAGCCGCCTTTAGTTCGACGCACCACTACCATAGGTCCTAGGTAGCGCGGTTTGGTTTTGCGGTCTAGCTCTTTCTCGATGCGGGAATTTCTGACGATGACTAGTGTACCAGGTTCGAAGTCGAAGTCATGTATGGTTTTCTCGAAGCGGGATACGAAGTCTTTCGCCGAAGCGAAGCGGGATTTTAGGACTCGATCGTGTATGAGCTGGAGATCTTCTGGCCGCTTTTGTAGTTGGCAAGCTCGATTGGCGATGAGATCTGCGGTAGAATAGGACTCGGCTTCATAGGGTGCTAGGAATGTCGCTTCGACGAGGTCGAAGGGTAGTCTGGGATGGACACCGTGAGCCATATAATATGGAGAGAATCCCGTAGCTTTGTGGACGGTGACTCTTTCTGCCCAAAATACCGTCGGTGCGACTTCTGACCATTTCGACGACTCTCCCTCACAACTCTTAACCATTGCTTCTCTTACATCGAAATGCCGCCGCTCAACGACACCATTCGCTTGCGAGTTATACGGTGAGATACGAATATGCCGAATGCCATAGGTCTTCGAGAGCCAATCGAGGGCTAGAACATAGGGGGCACCGTTGTCGGTGACGATTTCCGCCACAGCTCCCCATCGACATAATATTTGCTCGAATAAGAACTTGCCGACCGATTTGCCAGTCTCGGATCGAAGCATGGCCCATTCGGGATAGCTGGTGAGGGAGCATCGAGCTTGAGTGACATAGCGGTACCCGTTCGACTTTGGCATTACGAATGTGTCGACATAGGCTTTGTAGAATAAAGGTTCGGGAATTGCGACGACAGGGGGAATATGGATTCGATCGAGGCGGCGAATCTGACACTTGTGACACGTCCTGATGTACCAGCGAACATCCTGCTCAAGCATAGGCCACCAGAACCGAGTCAGTAAACGTATGCGGGTGGAGAAGATACCCTTATGGCCCATTTCGTCGTGGGCTTGACGAATAATGCCGAGCCGCTTGTGGCGGCGAACAACGAGCTGGTGACGACCCTGAGGCTCCTTCCTCCACAACTCTCCGCCCTTGACGAAATATCGGGTGGCCAGCTGCACCAGGCTCTCTAACTCCTTCCCCTCTAATCCATCTGGCGGCTTCTTCATCTCTAGAAACTCTCTCACAACTTCTAACCTCTCGTCTCTCTGCTTCGCCTTCTCGGATCGCGGTACTTCAGTCTCGGAAGTCTCTGGCGGTATTTCTGAGGCGGTAAAAATGGCTACGTCCTGAGGAAGGGTGTTAGGTGAGTAGTACTCTGATGGCGGAGTGTCTGTAGGATGTAGCAGTCGGGACTTTGGGTTGCAGCGATTCATGAGTTTGACAGCGAAGGCTCCACACTCATCTACCCAGTCTTCATATTCTTCTTCGTCAACCTCAGGATCTCCTTCGGCTTTAGGCCTTCTGGATAGCCCATCAGGGGCGGCGTGCTTAGCGGCCGGTACGTGGACGAGTTTGAAGTCGAAGAGCAGAATGCCGGCGATCCATCGATTGATGGTGGCGTTAGGCTGTAGATCAGGCTTGTTAATCATACCCTTAATGTACCTGGCGTCCACCTCGACGACCAAGTTTCATACACCGAATATGTAAAGCCGCACATCGTGAAGGGCTCGAAAGAGACCGAACAGTTCGAGTTTGGCCTGACTGTAGCGCCGCTCACGATCGTTGAGAGTGATTGAGCCGAAACGAGCGGGGTATCTTTTGCCACCTTCATCCTCTTGCATGAGTATATAGCCGACAGCAATATTTGAAGTGTCGACGGCGAGGATTACTGGCGAGGCGGAATTGTAATCAAGCGATCGAAGTGCTGGGGACGCGACGATGGCGGCCTTGAGGTACTCCATTGCCGCTCGATGCTCGTCGCCGAACTCGAAGGGAACATCTTTCTTGGTCAGCTCTACGAGAGGACGAGCGTGTTTGGCGAAGTCTTTAATGAATATGCGGCAATACGAGCATAGACCTAAGAAGCCCCTGACTTCAGTGACGTTAGTGCAATAGGGCCAGTCTTTGATTTTCTGAACTTTAGTTTCGTCGGGAATTCTCCCCTCGTACGAAACCTTGTGCCCGACTACCACGATAGATGGAGCGGCGATTACGCACTTCTTGGCAGAGACGGTGGCACCTGCATGTCGTAGTCGGTGAAGAACCCGATTAGTGTTTTGTAAGTGCTCCCAAATGAAGCGACAAATGCCGCTATTTTGCGGAATTGTTTCGAAGGTACCATCGGCTTGTTGGTAGCGAGATTTAGGTCCCTTGATAGGGCAGTCATCGATGAAGGGGATAGTAACTTCTGGTATTTCGTCTTTTAGGATCCAGCAAACGTCACCATGGAATATCTGCATGGCATTAGTGTAGCCCATAGGGAGCTTGGTGAGTCGGAGAGTGCCAATAGGGGTTTGGAAGGTGGTTAGATCGCGGTAATCGTCGTGTATAGTGCGGTGATCGTAGCCGACCATGAGATCTAGAATGCCATAGACAGAGTGGCACGCGAAGGCTTCGGCAATCGAGTCGACGAAGGGAGGAACAGCTGAATCCTGTATAGAGACTGCATTTAGAGGCTGTAAATCATGGACAAGATGTAGGGATTTTCCGTCTTTCTTGACTACGCAGAACCACTTTGATCGGTATGACGAAGTTGAGGGCTCGTAGACGCCAGCTGCAATTTTCTCCTTGATGATTTGAACGACGTCGCGAAATATAGCGGGCGGGATAGGTATATTGCGCTCGACCCAGGGCTTGTGCGGCAACGTCGGAATTTTAAGGGGGGGAAACATGTCTTCTCGGAAAGTACCTCGTTCTGAGGTCTCCCATGCGAAAGCGGTCTCGTGGGTTCGAACTAGCCATCGAACGAGTTCCAATTCCGAAGGCCATAGAAACTTGGCTGGGTCGAGGTCGAGCTCTTCTGCTCGTGCCGCCGTGAACCTAGAGCCTGGAACGAACGGTGGGGGACAGTATGGTAATACAGGAAGATCTGCGAGAGGGTTACCGACCTCCCGACGGTCAACCCGGAATTCAACAGGCATCGCAGTCGGGATAGGTCGGACCTTCTTAGCTACAGGTTTGTATTTTAAAACGTGACAGACTGGGTCGAACTTGAAGGTAGATCGAAGTACTGATAGTGTCAGCGGTGAAATGGTAGTACTGGTAGAGAACAGGAAAGGATCTTCGGAAGAGACAAAGCTAGAATCATAAGGATCAAGAGAAGGAGCGCTAGGAGCGGTATAGTCGAGAAGAAACGCCGCAGCGGTATTTTCTTTCGAGTCTGTAGGAAGAGACGAGGTGAAATCCGAAGACGAAGAGGGGGGGTCTGAAATATAGAGGGAACACACGGATACTACGTTGTCCTGGTCTCCTCGCACCTCGGGCGAGTCATTGACCGACATTAAAAACCCTGTTCTACTCCTTCTAAGTGTCGGCGGTACTCTTGGCGAGAGAAATATTCGGCCTCGTCCTCTGAATTAACGAAGCGGGGTTGGGGATGTAGGCGATGGCGAGGTCGAGTCGGTATTAATAATTGCCGCCCTGAGTTGGGGTCGCGAATTTCGAGTGACTGTTCACCATCGGGGAAGTCTCGTAATATGCTGCTAAGTAGGCAAAAGAATGGGCGGCCTAACAAGAGGTCGAAGGGGGCTCGGTCTACGACTTGAATTTGGAGGTGAGCTTCTACCGGACCGATGCACAGAGAAGCGTTCTCTATGACACCTAGGGTACTCTCTTTAGACTGGTTAGCGGCCTCGAGAGTCATACGCATGTCAGAACACAGGGGAGCACCCAAGGCCTCCCACAACTCGCGTCTAAGGGCTACTACCTGGCATCCACTATCGAGAATACACTCGACTCTGAGTTTGTCCATCAGAATCCCATCGACGGCACGAAGAGGGGCGGTGGCTAAGCCGACGCATTTCCCCTCAGTATCTTTGACGAGATATTGCTCGTATGATGCCCAGGTCGACGAGGACGATGTGTCCGACGCGGTCTCGAGACTGCCGATAGCGATCTTCTTCGTCATAGCCATTTCTTTGATTTGTTTGCGGATTTCAGGGCTGACTGCGAGGAGATCTTGAGTCGAAATTTCGATCTTGGCTCCTAATACTTGGGATACAAGGCGCTTAGTGGCGGCGGCTTCGTCAAAACCGCTCTGGTAGCGAAACTGAGGGGTAGAGTTAGACTGCGGTTTAGAGTTAGAAGGGTCGGCGCCATTGTTTCTAGGTGGTGGATTGGCGACATTTTCGTTAGACGAAGTTGGATTTTTGGAAGTAGGGGCGGTATTGTTGACTGGAGCAAGGTTCGAAGGGGCGGGATTACGAGGACGACGCATCGGGATTTCCACTCCATCGAAGCGGGCGGGTTTCTTCCTCTTGATTGCGTTTTTGAGCTCCTCGACCTGAGCATAAGCTCTAGCAAGGGCACGCTTATCTTCTTCGTCGGCATTATCTTCTATCTCCTGGTCAACGAGATAAGATGAGGGGTGAACTTCGACTTGAAATTCAGCTGAGTCCTCAGAGCCGAAGAACATAGTATTGACGAGGTGAGGAGGGGTATCTCGACCTCTAGACGACGAAGCGGCGCCTGGGGATTGGATGGAGACTAGATTTGCCGACGCCATGATGGACTCTCTAAGGGCTAGGAAGTTGTCGATCTTTTCTTTGAAATTCCGCCCAGCGGCAGACCTGGGGATGTCAGAACCATCCTTCATAAAAACCTTACCGCCAATCAGCACGCATTTCCCCTGGCGGACATACTCTTGGCACAGTTCACATTCAGCAGTCCTGTGGCCATCGGTGCTGCCGCAGAAGAAGCAGCGGGGATTGAAAGGGCGGCGAAACTGTTGCTCTTGAGGTTGGGTCTGACGAAGCGGTGGCGCCTGCTGCTGGTCGGCGGTTTGGACGTATTCTCGTTTAAGGATGGTCGGTGGAGCAGATGGCTGTGAATAGGACTCGGGGAATAGAGCTGAACTGTCGACTTGAGCGATATTCCGACGAGCACCACTTAGAAGATAGGTGGCTTGCTTGTAGACTTCGTCGAAGGGCCAGGGGTCGTCGACATCATGGTCTAGATCTTTGAGTTGGAGGCGGGTGGCTAACGTGTTGCGGAATCTGGGAGGGAAGCCTTCGAGGAATTTCTCGTTGATGACGTCTTCTGTCAGCTTCTTCTTTTTGTTGATCAGGGCGACGATGCGGCGGAATTCTCGAACATATTTGCCGAGGTGGTTGAGGGAGGACATGGGCTTCTGAACTTGGTGATGGAGGAGGGTTTCGAGGTCAGCTTTGGTATATTGGCGGCCCTTAACGTCGGCACCAGGGTAGAAACTCATTACTTCTGCTGCAAAGGCGTCCCAGTCGTCGTTAGCTGCTGAATCGAGGGACGACCAGAGCTCAGACTCGTTGCGGTCGGCATAACGAATGGCCCATTTGATTTTAAGTTTCTCGTCGGTGATTCCTGCATCAGTGCAGATCTGATCGACGTCTTCGAAGTAGGCACATATATCTTCGGTTTTGCCTGAAAACTTAGGGGCTTTGTTAGAACCCCTCAGCGGCATCTCGCGGTGAGCGGTAGGTGCAGACATGGCTGTCGGTATGTGGGTAGGCGGTGGCAAGACGAGATTTCGAACTGGAATCGGGACTGGGGCAGAAGTCTGTGGTGGGATTCGAACCAGGGGCGGGAATATACTGCAGGAAAAGGAAACTGATTCTGATGGTATAAGAAGCTGTTCCGCTGCGAAGGCGGAGGCTGATGGGGACGGTGTGGACAAGAGGTCGGTTAAAGGCGATAGTTCTTGGCGGTCTGGCGGCGGGACGAAGGGTTCGTCGATCTCAAAGCCGCCTGGTATATCAAGGAACGATGTAGATGGTGGATCTGGTACGGGAAGGGGTTCTTCAAGCGGAAACTCGGTATCTGAGGAATGAAGCTCTGAGATTTCTCTGGGATCAGTAGACGGCACGAATAAATCAGAAGACGAAATAGAGAGGCGGCGGAAGGGCTCTAAGAGCTCTTCTAGTTCGGTTCTTTGACGGGTAGGTCGGAGAGATCTCCTTTCCAGATCTGAAGACCCCTCGCGGTGGGCTCCAAAACGATGTGGGCAACTCTTCTTGCGAGAGTGCAAAAGGGGAAAAAGGGGGAAAGCTGTAGGGTAGACCTAGGCTCGTCCCAAGGGGTCGTGAGTCGGAAGGAGACTGAGGGGAGGTAACTGGTGGGTCTGGGAAATTTTCCCTGAGGTCGGGGAAGTGTGGGCGGCGAAGAACTCGAAATTCCGCCCCAAAATGGGCGAAGGGGGATTTTTCTAGTCGATAAGGCGGTGTTAGGAAGCTAGGAACTCGGTCGGCGGTGAAAGTAGACTCTTGTAGGCTGTAGTAAAAATCGGTAGATGCGAAGGGGACGACTCAGAGGGCTGGCGGAATTTTTAAGACGCAAGGAGACTCGAAATTGTCGGTAGAACTCGATGGGTAACTCTGGGGACTCGAAGTGGGCTCAGAAGACTCGAAGAAAACTCTGAAAGCGACTCTGGGGACTCAGGATGGCTCTTAGACACACAGTTTGTGACGCCAGAAAAGTGGGTATATTCCTCCTAAGTACAGCGGTGTTTTGTAGCGTAGGAGGAGCTGTCACTAAGGTATTAATCGGCGAAATTCGGAACTGCCATATGTCAAGAAAAATTCAAGAGAAAAGTGCCGAAGTAAGGCACTACAGATTGTAGGTACGAAAGGAAGGGAGAAAAGGAGGTAAAAACAAGCCAAAAGGGAAGAGAAGCGGCAAAGAAGAGCATGCCTACGGTCTATAGATCACTGACCGACTCTGCAGGAGCAAGAGAAGCGGTCTGGGGCGGTGTGGCAGTGCTACTGGCGGCGGCGGGCGTCGGAGACTCGAGTGGAGCTTATAGAGGCCGAGTTACCGACGTCGCAGCCTTCGGTGGAGGCCGCCGACGACCGGTAGACACGTGATACTTGTCTGGAGACCGAAAGCCGACGTAGTGTGGGGCGGATAGGGGCTAGAGCTCGAAGGGAACGGTGGACAGGGGTCAGCGGCGATGTTGGTAGCGGTGATAGGGGCGTACGACCTAATCGGGACATGGCGGTAATTCTAGCCGAAAGAAGCGCTCGATTAGCCGAGTTTGCCGAGAGTGGAGCGGCGGCGATGATTTCGGAGGGGCAGCCTGCTGCGGGAAGTGGTGTAGGGCGGTGATGACGATGCTAATAACTGATACATTCAGCCTTAGGGAGTATGGACTCCCTACAGCGCATGCATCGTTGGCATCATCCCCATCATCGAGTCCCCCATATGAAGACTTGTACCCTTCATATTAAATAACAGCACGTTCATTAGTTTTCTTTACTCGATTAGAAGAGGCTTACCATCTTGAGGCGCTCCATCAGGATTGCTTGTAGACCCGTCTGTACGGTGCTGAGACCCTGACATCCAAGTGTCAGAGTTTGAATGCGGAAAAACGAATTAAAATATCATATATCTCACCGGCTTTTGAGTTAGAAGTCTTCGAGTTAGGCTGAGACTGAGTAGGGACAGCCAAATGCGCTTTAGTCGAGCGCCAGTTTGGGACGAGTCCGACTACAGGAAAGGGAGACCTCGGGGAACGCGATGCAGGTTCGTGCGGCGAGCTGGAATGTAGTTTGTAGGGCGATCCATAAAGTACGACGGGAATGCAGATGAGATCCATGCAACACAATGGATGTTAGAGCGGTGAGCGTTGAGTCCGTCAGCGTGAGACTTAGTTACGATAGGAAAGAAATTCTCACCACCGCGGTGTAGGGAAGGCTAGCTCCCTACCAGGGTATGGACTAGGTATGGAGTGGTTGAGGCTCGTTTTGTTTTTCTAAGGGGCTAGATCCCTGTTTTGTAATTGGGATTGGGACTTAGGTGCGAGGCGAGTGGCTGCTTAGTAAGCAAAGTTGGGACTTCGACTCGAGTTTGTATTAGTTACACAACAATCACTACCATAGAAGCTGGAGAACACAGGCTGGTGAGACCAGCCTGTGGCAGCTTCTTGTTGCTACTGTCCTTGAGAGTGAGGTCAGGGCATCCCTAGGGGAGTCCTGGGGTGGTGTGGTTGAGAGTTTTCAGTCAGTTTTAGCTAAGTGTTCTCAGTTTCTTTTCTAGTTTCATTTCTCTACAGTCCTCTTCCCCAGGCAGAGTCCCAAGACTACTAGCTAGCCTATTAGATCCCCCCTAGCCCATTAATATTAAATTCTTCATCTGGAGCCCACCTGGAGGGGACTTTGGTCTTTGGAGAGGAGGACACATCTACTGACAGTTTGGGGTGACTGGATACCAAGCTGAGTATCCACAATCTCAATTTTAGAAGTTAATCTACATTTTAGAAGTTTCAGGAACAAGTTTTAGGTGATCTCAAGGCACAGAGGTGACCCTTGAGGCAAGACGAGAGAAGCCGGGTCGCAAAAACCAATTTTCCGGACCAGCTACATTATTTTTCTTCATTTAATTTACTTACTATGCATCACTACAGGGACTACAAGTGTTACGAGAGTCAGTCGAGGCACGAAAATCTGGTTCGAAGGTCAAGTTCGAGCCTCGAGAGTGAGCTCATGGTCGAATGGCTGCGAAACTCACCTTGGCCCCTTGATGGAATGCCTCGGAGGCAGGAAGAAGATGCCCCAAGGTTCTCGGGACATCCAGACGACTTATTATGGTACCTTGAGGATGTTCGAAGCCTCTGCATGGAAGCCGGCTGCTTCGAAGATCAAGTTTGGGCTTGATGGGCCATCTGGTACCTTGGCATTGACAAGTTCGAGAGATGGAGAAGCTTAATCCATGCTGAAAGAGACTGGGCTGATTTTGTTACTGACACATCTCGACTTCACTTGCAGTTTAGGTCACCTCCAGCTCAGTATTCGAAGTACGACCTCTACGACCTAGTGGACGAGCAAAAGAAGGTCAAGATAGACTCGCTCAAAGCCCTACTTGATTACCGGTTATGCTTTACCAAGGTTGCGACACATCTTCGAGTCACGAACCAACTTTCAAGCATTGAGAAAGACGACCTTTACCTTGAAGGCTTTGATCGAGGGTTTCAATGCGAGATTCTTCAAAGGCTGGAGTGGAATGATCGAAGGCGCTATGCAGACGACCCATGGCCCACATGCCAGGTCACTCGAGAGGCGGAAGGGTTGCTCGAGGAAGGATACTGCTTTGAGTCGAGGCAAGCACGCTATGATAGGGACCAGCAGAGGGCTCGAGAGGCCCAGTACGAAGCCATGGTGCAAGAGCTGAGAGCCATGAGGGCTCAGGAGGAATGCAGCGAGAGGGAGAGGGCAGCGAGGCCAGGCCCGAGTGCCTCGAAGTTTCCCTGTTCTGCCTCGCTCGAAACTTACTCACTAACTGAGACTCTTCAGGACTCTTTTATGCCCTCGAAGGTGCCAGAGGACGACTTGAGAGGTCAGCTTCTCGAAGTGGATGGTGTCGAGGTGGTGACAGCAGAGCCAAGCCATTCATCCCCTGTCGAAGGGCGACACAAAGCTACCTTCGAAGACTTACAGGTCACTCCAAGGATGGAAAATCAGTTGCTAACAATTGGTCTACAGGGTACAAGGGTGGTAGGGAAGCCGGAGGTGCAAAATGAAGGAGAATTACTAGGGATGAAGGTTTCAGTCAAGCTCAATACAACAGAAGTGATGGGAGACATACCTGCCCCCCAAACCAAGTATTTCCAATCTCCATCCTCACCCTATGCTGATATCCCACCTCAGAACTCTCTCAACGAGCCTCAGGATGCCAAAGACGAACCAGACACAGACGAGCAACCAGATGAGGCTGCAGTTGACGCCCTCGAAGCACACAAGCCCCTACCAGAACCAAGGGAAGACCCATGCGAGGTCCTACAGCAAGCAGGAAGTTTCGAGATTGAAGAAATCAAGTCTGAAGCTGAGATTGAAGTGAGATTGAGGGTGGTGGCTCGAAGGAAGCCACCAGAAGTGAAAAGTCGAAGAGAAACCCTAAAAACAGTCACTCGGAGGATCAAGGAGCTCTTACCAGGGTTTTGGATAGCTCACTGCAGTGGTAGGTCGAGCAATTTGGCAATTTTACTGATATATTTGTGGCAGGGATGGACTCAAAGTCTCGGTGTAGAGACTTGCACTACAAGTCCGGGAGAGCTTAGTCAGCTGACTAAGCAAGTTCGTGCCACAGCGCTACGTGTCAAGGCCGCGCGTCCACTTGCGTCTCTCAACCACAACGATGCAGCAATGAAAATTTATGCTGGTTCATCCTACGAGTCCGAGAGCTGTCTATTTCAAGGCTATGAAGTATATGCAGACAAGGTACAGTGTTCTGAAGGTGAAGAACTGATACTACAGGTCAAGGCTCCCCACCTTAGTGGGTGGAGCACTACTGTCGAGTCTATGGCGACTTCCAGCAGTCAACAACTGACCAAGAAGGCCACCTCAACAGTCAGGACACCCCAGACACCATGTATGAGGAAGAAGACACCTCTCTGCTTCGAAGGCAAGGTTCGACATCAGGAAAATCAATTTGCTATGTAGCACAGCCATCAGGTACATTTGTGACATATAGGCACCACAGTGCTATATACACTCGGGCACGTGCTCCGTAGTGACATGTTGCTGTCACGGCATAAAAATAAGTACCAAGTAGCTCTGTTAGCCTCTGCAGACAGTGCGGTAGCACTCTGTAGACATCGTAGCGTCCTATCCTACTATTAAATGCTCTCAGGATAACTTAGACTATGTAGATAAACACTCTTTTGTGTGCACTGATGTCACTTGCTCGGCCCCATGTGTCAAGAAAATAACCGGACCCTTAAGCACAACACAGTTTGAATGGTAGACAGACTACTCCAGCGACAAAAATGTATCTAGATCGATGTATGAATTGACAAAAAATGATGCCGCGTTCTCCAGAACACTATCTGCAGACCACTCCTTACTGATCTCCCTTCCACACCGTCCTTGCAGGTGGCACGCACGGTCAATACGGTCAATACTGATTATGGAGGCGTTGCGGCGGTGGTTCCGTGTGGAGCGGGTGACGATGAACAGGCCGGACACGGGGTCCCGACGCTGGAGGGTAGTGAACCACTCGACGTAAGCGAGAGGGTGGGGGAAAGTCCCGAAGACTTCGGGTAGCTTGAAAACGATTCGGACTTGGGCTAGCTGCATGCCTGACATAAGACTAGTTAGTGCAGTACTTATCACGGTGGTGCGATAATATATACGCACGTTTTAACGTGCACGGTCGTTCTTCATCCATCACGAACACGGTATCAAATCTTGCAGTGGTTTCCGCCTTCCGTCCATGAGAGGCAATTTTGGGCGACGCACGAATCTTTTGGTAGCTCTGGCCATGACCGGTGATGACGCTAGGACCAGTCATAACGTATAGGTAGTTGTACATGTCGAATCGATCCGATCTGATGGGCCGTATCACCCGCTCTTGGCCCAATCGGGACACGAGGAAGTGTTCGAGTGCGGGGAGAAATTCAGTCGCTTTGTAGTCACCTTCTATACTATCAACGGAGACTTGACGACGGGGTGGAGTCTTCGCCACTTTGTAGCGAGCTTTCATAGTAATGAAGAGTGTTAGAGCGGGGTACACTCTTCAGAATAAGTGAATACGTACCCACCATCTGCGGCATAGGAACGTCAGGTAGGCCAGAGACACCTGTGCTCCTGGAACAACCGCCTATATGAGTTTCAGAGTCTCCGTCACCACGCTTAGATCCACCCTCAAAACCGACTGCACGAGGCTTCCTCCAGGCCAGGTACGCGCTTCTATATTGCATGGCCTCCTGGCGTTGAAGCCATAAGGCCATCTGCTCCACGTAATCACGCTTGTTGCTCGCACGGTAGCCGTCCTTAGCATAGTCGATATGTAGTCATTCCAGATATTCTGTATTGTAACCGTCCGCGCTACCAAGGGCTCGAATTGAGGCGACATAGTGTTGCAGGGAATGAATCTTCGGCACATTGAAGTCTTCGCGTACTTCCAGCTCGACGAGAACATCCTTATGATCGTGAAACATCTTCAAACTTTCATCCATCGCTGCGAGAGTGGTGTCTGTGTGTCGTTGCAACTGCGCATAGTAAATGAAGTCCAGAAGTGAACGAGCAACTACCAGAATTCGATCATCGACTGCGCCGGCCAATAATCCTACGAAAACCCTCTGCATCTCTTTGTGTTCGGATCCGGTCCACTGCGAGACCGAAGATATTCCTTTCTTGAAACGGCGCAGGGTGGGATAGTGGGTCATAGCCTGGAATCGAGCGTCAATCTCCTTCTCACTGACGATTGACATACACCATTGGACGAGATGGTCATGAAAGATGCCCTTGTGCAGTTGATGGAGTATATTGGGTGTAAGGCAAGCGAAGATGTTAGTGAAGGGAAGGTCCTTCCAAAATGGGTCGAAGACTGTGCGCAGACCCTCGGCGTCGAACTTCCTCGATTGCTTATTCTTCCTCATGCGATTTAGGGTCTTCAACGTGTCAGCCATACTTCGGCTCGCCCAATCCTCAAGGTCTCCACGTTTATTGGATTTGACCAAGCAGCGCGGACATTGACTTTCTTTGTTACAAGCTACCAAACACTGCTCAGGAAAATCCGCAATGTACGCCGCAAGGATAGGATGAACGCAACGAAGATATCCATCAGCGCAAACCATGTCTCTCCCATGACGACTGGCATCCGCCAGAGGACGAAGCAGTAGAGACATTGAGTGGTGGAAGAGTCGATATCCCGTGAGCGACCTTGTTTTCTTCTGGAAACACTCGAGTTTGGAAACCGGTAAGTAACCTATGAGCACTGTTGCATGCGCTGAAACTTGGCATCTGACATCCTTTGAGATATTTCCGATAGTTAGATACACCGGCCACGCCTTCTTGTCCCCACTGAATTGCGACAGGGATGTTTTGTCCGATGACAAGATGACCGGAGCGATGACAGCACCCTCAGGCAATTTGGTCTTATCGATCGGATCGATGAGCAATTGGCCTGTTGTTAATCAAGGTAAGTACTCACTTGCACATCCCACCACCAATTCCCAGTCCACATCTCGTCATAGATCCGGTTTTCACCATTGGCATCCGTGTATGCACGCTCGGGTACGTATGACATTGCATTCCGGAAAGCGGGGTTTCCCATCAAGTCTTGCACACATTCAACGGGATCGCGACGCCATAGCTCCAAGAGTTCATGCTTCAAAATTCCATCCTCGCCAACGATGTCGCCACACACATCTACCATCTCACAAGTCCATGCCGGCCCTGTGCGCAGTTTATCGACATATTTGAGGAACGACCGTGCGTTTTCGAACGACACCCCACTGTCCCGCACCTACGCCGAATGAGGTCAAAACATCAATGGTATGTGTCCGGTCACGTACGATGTCAAGTTTTAAAAATTCATCCATTTTTGTCTGACCAACGTTTTTCATCAGGAAGCGAGCCAATTCCCATTCTCCTTCTGTATGAAAAGGTGCCCACATGCTCTCGTTTTCAGCAGTCTCTACCGCCTCCATCGATTCGAATCGTGTTTGTCGCGAACCTAAAATCTTGGCTGCTACACCGGTGAACTCTCGAGTAAACCGACCCTCGCTTGGGTGATCAGGTATGTCGTCCACAACTTCCTCAACCCATGCACGTTTAGACCGAAATTCTTCACAAAGATTCAGAGGATCGGTATTGTCGTGCACCCGTTGATTCTGTACCAGGTGACCTTTGGGAAAATCGGGAGTACCATCGCGGTCCGATGCATAGTGCCAGTCCTCTGGGGTGAGCGCGATGTCGAAGCCCTGATCTTCCACGTCCACAGATACCGCCGTCACTGGTCTTTCAAGAACCTTCATCCATAACTGACGACAGGTAGGTGTCTGGGATACGTGTCGCATAACCCCAGAGACTGTGGGTATGGGCTTCAAGCAATAACTACAACAATGAGTAGGCATCGTGCGAAGGCAGGTGATCAGTGTAAGTTCATCTCATCTCTCTCCCTCTCCCTAATTTTTTCTTGCTAATATCGCTGACAGGTCTCAATATTTGACATATCGACGATCGTGTATCCACACGCACTTGCTGCCACTGACATATGATTTTTAGGACCTTTTTTTTTTGACCGGCCCTTCATCTGCTCGTGACCGCGACACGGTTCGCGTTCCTCGTGTCCATGTTCGTTGATTCCTCCAAAATATACCACAGCAGGATGTAGTTATAAGCAAGTGAGTGTTATCATACCTTTCCTTATTACCAGATCAAGTCTGATCTCCCTCACTTTTATTATCGGATGCCGATCTTAACCAAAGTCTGTGGCTACGCAGACAAGGAGAACACTGATGGTAAGTTTGCCTGTGCCGTAAGCATCTGTACTGATAATCGGGCCAGGTGGTCGGTCTCGCCGGCCATCAGAAAAATTAAAGCAGTTGACGGCCGAGCAACAAGAACTCGCTCAACGATGAGAGATCAAAACCCAAAGGGAACGTAAACGCCTCCAACTTCACCAACTCGCTGAAGATGGAAGCGAGGCTGACGAGGGAGAAGTATTTGCTGGCGATGACCAGTATAGCATCGACGACAATGACGATGAAGATCACAGGTCTCAGGTTAGTCGCTTTTACAACCCTGTGAACCCAGTAACACTGATCTACTGTATGTTAGTTTACCAGCCGCATCGTCACGACGAAGCTTAGTGGCGGAAGTAAAGAACGTCTCAGTTATAACAAAAACAAAATACCGAGGGCCCCACCCGCGATGATAGACATCGTTGTAAGTTCCACACTGTGAGGCCAACAAGAAAACAAGCTGAGCTCGTAGCAGGGGGAGATCGAAGCATCCGACGATGAGGAAGTCGAAGAACCACGCTCGACGCCCCACTCGTCCAGTGATCGCCAGTTGAACTGACATAAGAAGAGCAAGGAGAGGCACCTTAGTAGTTCCACGACTGAGGTGGAGGACATGCCATCAGCTATAAATGAAAGGCAAGTCTTCTTCAATGCATAAATGTCTCCTATTGATGTATGATTACAGCAACGATCACGTAGTCCGCAGTACAAAGCAGCGACGCGAGTCTTCCAAAGAAGATGTTCTCGATCCTGTCGTGGTAAAAGTGCAGAAACTCGTCGAACACGAAGGTCGACCCCGAACCAGAGACTATGACGAGGTAACACAAGAGTTTATGATGACTGCAATCGGGGAGTATCGTGCAAGACTGTGTGCCGAGGCCCCTATGCCCGACCACCTTGCGGAGACCTCTATTCTAGATGCATCCTGGGCCTGGGCACGTAAGGCTACCGGGGTTAATCTAGCTCGTACCCCCCAGCTGGCGAAAATCGTACGTGATCATTTCCATTCTATACATTGATATACTGTACATGGATCATAGGTCACCAGTCGTGGATCACAAGTCCGTGGTCAACTCAAGACAAAATTGCGTCCGCTCGTTGAGGCGATTTTTGGTTTTCACAGTAGCCAAAGCAAGAGCGCGATCAAGAAGAACCGGAGCCTGGCAGAAGGCCTGAAGGAGGGTACGAATTTCGCCTTCAAGGTCAAGTGTAACTGGGCATTCTCGCTTCTAGTACTAATATGTGTCGTACAGCATATGGCCGCAGACGAAGGCGAGCGACGTGGCTTTCTTAAGGCCCCTCTCATACAGAAAATTGTGAATACGATGTGGTTTGCGAACAAACATGATGACGGAGTCGTGTTCCATAAACATTATAAGCCTTTTCCTTATCCGGCTCTCGCGTTGGTCTTAACGGCGGTATGTCTACTGCGCTTGAACTGGAGCGGATGTAAAGATTGATGCTGACGAACTAGATCGAGTGCTGTATAGACGAGTGGATGACAGGTACGTGGACGGATATTCCCTTTACCATACAAGAGTACCGCGGCACATACGAGTCGCACCTCAAGTGCCTGCATGCATTTGAGGATGCCACGAAGGACTACGATGTTTTGCCAGCCATCTGTACAAGGCTTTATGAAGCCGGACGGTACGTTTTCACAAGTCCCGACATTATTTTATTAACTCAAGCTCTTGTGTCTTCGTAGCATCCATTCCGGCACAGCACCGCTCTCAGCACCGACGGAGGTAACCGTATCCGCTCAAGTCATTGCTACTGCCATTAAGGAACATGAAGAGGGCTCCACTACGGAGGATGAGTCCGATTAGATTTTTAGGGCCCTGTACCGGTGGACTTAGAGTATACCTTCACCATGTTGTAAGCAACAGCATGTGTATGCACTGACCTACAACGATGATTCCGTATGAAATGGCTACATATCTGCTTAGCTTGATAGCAGTTCACTAAGGATATCTTGGCTATGGGTGACTTTGTAGCCCTGGTAGCACGTCGATATGGTTGTACCTCGAAAATAGGCCTGTCTATGGGTAGATACATAGTCCGGGTAGCCTACAAAGTACACCAACTATGGTAGTTGTGCAATGTCAATGCATACTACTGGTGCTATGAAGTGCTACATAATCTCACCCTTCAGCTACAGTGACTACATATGGGGGACTTAACTACCAGGCTACTGATGCTACAGAGGCTACATAGGCCTACATAGGTAAGTATTTTTTTCCTGATGGAAGGTTGCGAGAAGGCCCTTGCTCGTGCAATGGGCCTGTTCACATGTATTCCCACTCGTGTTTGTGTGCAGCTGACCTATGGTTCCTCTATCCTAGGCTATATGGAGTGCCTCATCAAGTATTCGAGGCTACGAGGCTGGGGATCAAGCCGAAGCGAAGCCCAGGGCCCCACCTGGCACTTGGGGCAAGACCTGAGTATTCCCTACATGTTTTTATGTTTCTCCTAGATGTTTTTACTCATTGTTATGTTGGTTTAGAGTTCCTGAAGGTCTTCGAGGAGAGCAGTGAGCACGAGACCCCCTCGAGGCTTGATTGGAGTACTCCAGTGGAGAGGTGTCTCAGTCTTGTCTAGAAGACACCTCCTGGAGCGGTGAGCCACTTCGAGACCCCACTTCGATTCTGCAACCCAGCCTCGTCCCATCGGACCCTTACTCTTGCTCGAGGGCCTGCATTCACAGTTGGTCATCGAGTGGTAGGGCGAGGATGCGAGAAGGACAAGGGCGCCCACCACCCAGGTTGTACTTTCGAAGGGGGATACCCAGGTATAGTATGAGGGCCCTATGGCCTAGTGTTGGTTCGAAGCAGCAAACCGAAGTCTCGGGATGAATGCACGAGGGCCATGAGGCAGCCACCTACCAGTGGGCTTGAAGGCCCACCCACTGGTTTTCTTTTATTTTTCAGTGGTTTATTTTACTTTGACAGTCTTCATGAGCCCACAGCAAGTACCTACGAGCCTGGGACAGCGGACGAGAGTAAGGAAGTGCCAAAGCAAGCCCCCTTAGTATATACAGATATGAGCTCATCCCTTCGAGCTCGAAGGCCCAAGTGTTCCATTTCTATTTTTGTTTCGTTTTATTCACTACTACTCAATACTAGGATAATCAAAGGTCGACAAACCCTGTCGAAGGTCAAGAGACATGAGGTATATATATATATATATATATATATTTCGAGAGAAGCCCTCGGTTGTGAGCCCAAGGCTCGAGCGAACCTTCGAGGAGTGGGGCAGCCTCGAGTAACCCCTCAAGTGCTGTCCTGACAGTGTCAGCTACCTGATTCAAGGCAGGGATCGAAGTAAAGATGCATAGTGGATACTTGGTGCGCCTTTACAAGTTTATTTTCATTTTAGTACATACATTAGTTTGTATGAGCTGCTAACTGGCCTCAAGGGCCTTACGAGGATGAGAGTGCACTAAGGGTGCAAGAGGTACATACCCTACTGACTAATTTTACAGTATTTGATTTGAAGCTTCGAAGTAGCCCTCAAGGGAGGCTACTACCCTCGTTTCCCCCTTCGAAGAGGGGGATAGGTTTGCTTTAGTTTATGTTATATGTCATACTTGTAGTCGACTGTCTAAAGGACAGATTCGAGCTACTGAAGGCACCTCGAGTGCACGAAGTCTACATATACACATCTGATAGTTTCGTTTTTTTTAGGTACATATTGAGACTCGAGGCCCTCAACCCCCCTCGTAGAGGCTTCGAGCCTCCCTTCAAGCTCGTCAACAGCAGCCGAAGCCTGCTCGTGCCCTTCGACCCCTTCGAAGAGGCTTCAAGCCTCCCCTCGAGCCTCCCCTCAACCCCTTCAACAGCAGCCAAAGCCTGCTTGTGACCCTCGACCCCTTCGATTTGGCTTCGAGCCACCTTCCAAGCCCTCGACTGGATGCCGGATAAGTTGCGAGGCCCTGTCCTCCCCCTTCCTTCCCCTCTACCTAAGTCCCTGGTATGGAAAGTGACTGAGGACAGTCAAGATTTGAAGACCCCCTCGGATGTAGGGAAGGCTAGCTCCCTACCAGGGTATGGACTAGGTATGGAGTGGTTGAGGCTCGTTTTGTTTTTCTAAGGGGCTAGATCCCTGTTTTGTAATTGGGATTGGGACTTAGGTGCGAGGCGAGTGGCTGCTTAGTAAGCAAAGTTGGGACTTCGACTCGAGTTTGTATTAGTTACACAACAATCACTACCATAGAAGCTGGAGAACACAGGCTGGTGAGACCAGCCTGTGGCAGCTTCTTGTTGCTACTGTCCTTGAGAGTGAGGTCAGGGCATCCCTAGGGGAGTCCTGGGGTGGTGTGGTTGAGAGTTTTCAGTCAGTTTTAGCTAAGTGTTCTCAGTTTCTTTTCTAGTTTCATTTCTCTACAGTCCTCTTCCCCAGGCAGAGTCCCAAGACTACTAGCTAGCCTATTAGATCCCCCCTAGCCCATTAATATTAAATTCTTCAGCGGCACAACACACTTTCCTTTTCCATTCGGCTGGGACACCGTGCTTGGCCTTGTGCATTCCTCGTGTCTTCCCTCTTTGTTGTCGACCACCATCCTCGTAGTAACTCCCCCGACTTCCTTCCCCATCGCATCGACATCAGGAGCCTTCGAAAGGAGGATTTGTGAGTAAGTCACTCATCTTGGTAGTTTAACATTCCCATAACTCACCTTTGTAGCATTGGATTTGATTCGAGCAACCATCTGTCGTGTTTTTGACACAATCTTGCCTGGATTCTCTTCATCCAAGTCGTCGTCTACCCCTGTAGTGTCATTATCCACCTATCGTAGTGATCAGTAGGTTAAAAAAACACCAGATTATTTCCTACTCACTGTCATAGCTGCTTCAGGATTGGACCCTGTGTGGGCAACTCTCTGCTCTGTTGCATTGCTGCCAGTAACTGCTTGACTTCTGGTGCCTATGGAAGTCTGTGCATACGGTGAGTTGTTCATTCAAATATTGGACATGACTCAGTGAAAACTGAGGAACTTCGGACCTTAGACGCTTTCTGGACACTGGCAGCTGTGCCATTTTGAGTTGCAGCTGGGATCCCCTCCCCTGTTGTGCCCTTCTGCTTCTTTCTTTGCCAACTTTTCCTTTCATCAACAGCTTCTGACTCCTCGCCACTTGTTGGTTGTCACTTCCTAGTCTTTCTATTACCACCTTTGCCACTGTCATTCTTTGCTATCATTGTCATGTTAGTATAACTGCTAGGTAAGCAAAGTAGGGGGTACCTTCCGGCCCTGATGACACCTTTGTTCTGTACATAGTTGACTGTGCACGAGGCTGCTTATCTTGTGGGGGCCTTGGAGGCTGACGTGCGGAAGCCCTAGCCTGCTGTTGCTGTGTGAGTAGATCTGCTTCGAGTGCTGCTACCTGTCTGGTGACAGTGTCCTGTTCAGGCTTAGACTTTGCTTTCTGCTTTGCCCGTAACCTAGAACCTGGTGGTCCAGTAGCCTCAGGAGCTACTACTGGTAAGTCTAGTAGTCCAGGATGCTTTGTTTTATTTTGTGGTCGAGTAGTTGGCGGCATGAGCTAATGTGCATGTAGTATGTTGGAGAGAGGGAGAATACTTCTTGGCTGTCGAAATTTCAAGTGACTATTTTACCACGGGTGTGTATCACAAGTCCACAACTCTAGTAGTAGGATTGTTATAGGTGCTAGCTTGGCACTGATGCCATGACAGTTCTTTATTCTCATGTCTGGCAGTCACTGGTGCTGTTCAAACCACTTATCAGTTTTTATTTGCTGTAGTACCCCACCTCCTGAACCAAAAAAACTAGAACCATCCCAAGTGCCATACAGGCTAGTACTACATGATGGCCACTCCAAGGGCTACAATTCCTTTGAAGTACCAACCTCAAAGATACTACTGCACTGACACAGTCAACTCAGACTGTCAGAAGGGGTTCATCTCTGCAGCAGGTTTGAATCATCACTACAATGCTGTGCATAAGCACCATACTACTAGGCCATCTCGTCCTCAACAACATCCATGGAAACCAACTGGCCAGCATGATGGCAGTGGAGATGATAACATTGAGCCTCAGGGGGCATATTATGTCAAGCATCCAGTGTTAGATGGTGGGATCTACTCTTCAATTCTTCCAGATTATTTCAACTGACTATTAGCCAGGCACACCAGTTGATTTAAATGGTGATGACCTTCCAGAGGGTGCTTCACCTCCTAAACCTAATACTCCCAGTAAAAGGGCATGGCACCCCTTTGAAAGTAGAGCTCACTTTGAGCTTGCTGATTTCATTTTCCGTCAGAATGAAATGCCAGGTGCCCAGATTGATGAACTGATGCACATTTGGGCCAGCATGCCAGGTCAAGCTGGTACTCCTCCATATGCCAATCATGAGCATTTATATAGCACAATTGATGCCATCTCAGAGGGAGATGCCCCATGGACTTCTTTCTCCATGGAATCAGTTGAGGCTGGTGGTTCAGGTGGACCAAGTTGGAAGTGTAGTGGTACATATGAGGTGGTTTTCCGTGATCCACAAATCCTACTCAATCATCAACTATCCAATCCTGGCTTCAAGAATCATATTGATTACTCCCCACGACTGGTATTTGGGGAAAAGGGTCAACGTGTCTGGTCTGATTTGATGACTGGGAATTGGGCCTGGAATCAATGTGTAAGCAAATCACACATCCTTTTTACATTGAGTTGAAACTAGCTTGGATTGATGCCTGCAGAATGAACTTTCAAAGGACCCTGACAATCATGGGGCAATGTTTGTCCCTATTATTTTGGGTAGTGACAAAACCACAGTCTCAGTTGCAACTGGCAACAATGAGTATTATCCACTTTATATTTCTGCAGGCAATGTGCACAATGGAATGAGACATGCACATGGTGAAGCTGTGAGCTTACTAGGGTTTCTATCAATACCCAAAAGTAAGTTTTTCAAATTACACCATCCATTATATTTGGACTAAGAAGCTAATTACAGCAGACAAAGAGTTTGAAGCTGATCCAGAGTTTCGCACCTTCCGGAGGCACCTTTTCCATACATCTTTGGAAGCCATTTTCCATGCCATGCATCCAGCAATGACAAAGCCCCAATCTATAAAATGTGCTGATGGTCATTATCGCAGAGCAATATATGGACTTGGTCCTTATATTGCTGATTACCCTGAACAAGCTTTGTTAGCTTGTATAGTTCAAGGTTGGTGCCCAAAGTAAGTGGTTATCAATTAATCAAATGCCTCATCTCAACACTATTATTTACTAGATGCACTGCTCATCGAACTCATTTGGACCATGATCCCAATGCTATTTTGCGCAATCATGAATATACCCAGCTTCTAATGGATTCATTTGCTTCACATGTACTGTGGCAAAAGTATGGAATAGTGGATGATATATTGGTAAATTTAATTTTACAGTGATATGATGTCTCTAAGCTCACAGGACACCCTCTGACTGTAGCCTTTCACAGCTAGCTTCCCTCATGCAAATATCCATGAGCTTATTGCCCCAGATATTTTGCATCAAATCATCAAGGGGACATTCAAGGACCACCTTGTCTCATGGGTGGAAACATATTTGAAGAAACACTACAAGAATGACTTTGCAGCTGTCCTGGCTGATATTGATCATCAGTATGTACATTAAATCTAGCAGTTTATGGCTTGTGCTGATCTTAGATTAGTATTGCTGTTGTGCCACCCTTCCCTGGCCTCCGGCGTTTTTCACAAGGCCGTGGATTTAAACAATGGACAGGTAATGATTCTAAAGCTTTAATGAAGGTTAGCATAATGCTATTGAATCAGTGCTATACACTTATACTAGGGCTGTAGGTTTATCTTCCTGCCATTGCAGGCTATGTACCCAATGAAATGCTACAAGCTCTCTCAGCATTCATGGACTTCTGCTATATTGTTCGTCAGTCAAGCCTGGGTGAAGCTGATCTGGAGGCACTTGATAAGGCCCTTCAGCGCTTTGAAACTCACCATTCCATTTTTGAAGCTGAGGGCATTCACTCAGATGGCATTTCCATTCCTCGAATCCATGCGCTTCAGCATTACCATGAAGCTATTGAGTTGTTTGGAGCACCAAATGGACTTTCCACATCTATTGTGGAGTCAAAACACATTCATGCAGTAAAAAGGCCTTACCGGCGATCGAATAAAAATGAGGAGATGGCACAAGTGCTTCTGGTCAATCAGCGGCAAGATAAGCTGGCACGATTTCAAGCAGAATGCCTTGCAGAAGGTAGAGAATTGACCATTGACAATTTGAGTCTACTTAATAGCCTTTTTTCAGGGCTTTTGGACAAACCACTAATCCCACAAGACAATGTACATGAGGATACATCCTTTCCAGATGATCCTTACCTTCAGGAGGCAGAAGATGATGGTAGTGAAAGAGTAGATGCAGTGGTTCAACTTGCACATAAACCATGTAAGTTTCAGTATTCATCCTGAAGTTCATTTAAGGTGTGAGAAATCATTCATCTTCTACATAGCACCCAGGAAACTCAGAACCTTAGCTGAGATGGGCCAAGGTATTGGTCATCCTGAATTGCCAGACCTTGTGTCTATTTTTCTGTTTCAGCAGAGAAATCCTGGTGTTGATGTTCCTGACATATCTAAGTGCCCCAAAGCTATTGACCGAGGATATTCTTTTTCCTCAGCAGTTGCAACATTCTATGCTCCAAGTGATTTCTCTGGAGCAAATGGAATGCATCGCCAATGTATCCATGCTTCACCCTCATGGAGAAATGGTGCACCTCGCTATGATTGTGTCTTTGTGGAAAAAGACCCTACTCTGCCAGGATTTCAAGGGCTATATGTAGCACAGGTGCTATTGTTCTTCTCTTTTCATTATCGAAATGTGCTCTACCCCTGTGCTTTAGTGCAGTGGTTCACCCCTGTTGGGAATGAACCCTGTATTAACACAGGCATGTGGAAAGTTGAGCATGAGTATGATGAATATGGTGATCATTTAGTGAGTGTTATCCACTTGGATAGCATCTTACGACCAGCACATTTGATAGGTATTTATGGTGATGAGTATATCCCACCTGACTTACATTACTCAGATTCACTTGCTGCATTTGGCTCATTCTATGTTAACAAGTACTCTGACTATCATGCCTTTGGATTAGCTTTTTGATGAGAATCAGTATTTGAAAGTCTCTACTCATCTCTTCTGTGGTGAACCATGTCATTGCAGCTAACCAGCAAGATGGAAGAAGTTTTGACATTCTGACAAGATCTGATATTGTACATTCTCAGTTTACCAGCCTTCCAGACAGTCAGAATTGGTCAGTTTTCTGAGACCACCATCCCCCCATGGGAAACCCTCACCCCCAGGCACCAGTGTTCAACAACAACTCCCTGCTCCATCCATCATTCTGATGTCAGCAGGAGGTTTCATTCCATCCTGAGAGCCACATTTAGAGCACACTTCACCCCTCTGCCCCACATGGGGAAAGCTCTCCACCCAAACACAAATGCTCCCCATTCATCCCATGTCCCTCAGGCTCTCTGAGGTGGGCAGACAGTTCCACCAGTTCCCCAAGGGCTCCTTCAAGGCTTGCTTTGCCCCCCCCCCCCTGTGTTCTGCTGAAGTGTATGCTCTCTCACTTTGCATCCCACCCTCCCACTTGGAGCTGGACCATCAAGGCTGGCCCCAACAAGCACAAACTCCACTTCCATGGAAGCCCACCTTTCTGCTTGGCTGTGTGCACTGATAGGTCCTTGCATACCATCTCCTCTATCCACATAGCCCATGGCAGGCTTTCAACCTTCATTAAACTTCCCCCAGATCCACCTGTACCAATGGCCCAGCCCTGAGTTGGCCCATCTTAATCCACTCTCCTCTTTCATCCCACTCTCTGCATTTTCTCATACATTACTTCCCATGAGGCATGCCAGTGACAGCACAGTGATTCCTCTTCTCAGGCCTCTGAGGAGGCTTCCATCCCTGATGGCAAATACCCCCCCTCCACAAGTCCTCTGCCCTGCCCTTTCAATTGGTAACTCAACTACCAAACAGTGTCACAGTACCCAACAACAACCCTCCTCCATGGCTAACCACTGTTCTCTCCTGTCTCAACTTCCCCCCTCCATTTGCCAGGACTCTTTATGTCCTGGAGCAAGAGATTCTGGACCACCCCCCCAGTGGGACAGAGATGTCCATCAAGCTGCACTTCTGAGGCAGCCCTCCATTTTGCCTGGCACTGTGTGCAGACAGGTCTCTCCACATTGTCATCTCCTCCACTCTCTCCCATGTGACAGGGGCAGGAATCAACAAGCAAGTTGCCTGTGCATATGAATGACAAAGACAAAAAGACAAGCTCTGTAAGCTGTGGATATACTTTCAGAATTATCAGGAACATAAATTTGTCTTAGAAAACTTACATGTCAAATCTTGAGGTATCTGCCTTCTTCTAATTCCCCCTCCCCAATCATCACTTGCTTCCCTTTGTGTCCTTCTCTCTACTGTTATTGAGTTACTCCTCCAGTAACCCTTAGCATAGCTTTTAATCCTCCTCACCTTCACAGGTTTGGCTGGTTACATGTGTAAAGTAACCCAAATTGTGGTCTGATATGACATCTTCCCCTCCCCTACTCTATGTACATGCAAGTAGCACAGTGTAACATAGGGCTCAGGCCCTCATCCATTTCAAACAGATATATATAACCCTGACATACCCCCCCATTTCAGCAGGCACCTGCTGCCCCCAGAACAGGATGGGTGGAGCATGTCAGACTCACACTGCATGTCAGTGACAGCACCAATGACTATCTTCACCATGCCAGTAGTAGTATATTTGTGGCCAGAGTCATCCATAGATTCTGAGGGGCTTTGCTTTCCTTGTTGCATCTCTGGGAACCAAGTGCGAGTACACTAGCAGCAGCACTGAGAAATCCCAGGAGCTCAAATACCTAAAATCACAAATTTTGAGATTTTGTGAATTGGTCAATTCTAGATGGATTTTCTGATGCTGTCAGAGCCAGATGGTATCATTTTTTGTGGAATTTTGATGCTGTGTTCAGGTGGAATGGCTTGAGGAAGTTTGAGGTGGTTGCTGACATTTTTCCCATGTGGCCAACTTGCCCTCTGACCATCTGGAAAGTCAACATTTGTTTGAATGTCTGGGATTTCTGAAAATATCTGATAGTCTGTATCACTGGCATTCTGGTGGTCTGAGATCTCTGAGATTCTGGTAGTCTGTGAATTCTGAAAACATCTGATAGACTGGTAGCCCATACTGTCTGATGATCTGAGATTTCTGAAAATGTCTGGGAGGCTTATTTTGACTGTTTGATGATTGCACACTTCTGAGAATATCTGAGGGTCTGACATTCTGAATAGCTGGTGATCTGAGCCATTCTGATTTTCTGACTGTCTAGGCATCTGAGACTTCTGAGAGTATCTGAAAGTCTGAAGTTCTGGCTATCTGATAAACTGAGACTTCTGAAAATGTCTGGGAAGTCTTATGTTCACTATTTGATGATCTTAATCTTCTGAGAATATCTTAGTGTCTGGTGTTCTGACTGTCTGGACACCTGAGATATTCTGAGGGTCTGTTGTTCTGACTGTCTGATGATTGGAATCTTCTGAGAATATCTGATGGATTATCTGAGGGCTCTGAGAATGCTGGAGGTCTGTTGTTCTGACTGTCTGATTGTCTGGCACTCTGAGAATAGTCTGATATCAGAAGTTTCAGATTTTTTCAGATTTTTTCAGACTTTTTCAGACTGTCAGATTTTCTCAGACTGCCAGATTTTTTCAGACTGTCAGATTTTTTGCCATCTTGCTGATTTTGGGGAAGCTGCGATCTTGTGAGTCGAGGACTTGGATAGCCTGGGCCCGCATTATTGATGCTTTGTCGACCGCCGAGGTCATTGATGAGGATATTCTCAAAGTAAGGTAGTTGATCGAGCCTTGCAAACCTGCCGCCATAGGGTCCGAGATGGTTGGAGGGGGTGTGGCCAGAGCTTTGCGAGAGCGTCGGGAACGTTGGGATGTTTTCGCATAATCCATTGCTGCAGTCATGTTCTTGTGCTTTTCGGAGACCGGGGTGAGAATATCACTTGTGTCAGCGAACGGGAAAGCGGACATATCGTCTTCGAGCATCTCAGTGTGCGTACGTTTGCTGCAACTAGATGGGGGAATGCTGGATGGGGGGAGAGGTGCACCTTCCATTGATAGCGGGTCGTCGATGGTAGACAGCAGGTCATCTGGAATCTCCCCCTCAGGGGTAGCTAGAATAAGTGCCGGGGCAGTCATGGCTTCAGCTTCTGGGAGGTCGGTGGTGGGTACATCTGCGCCAGTTAATCTATCTTCACCCCCCAAGCTACTACCACCAACTCCTGTACCACCAACTCCTGAACCACCTGGACTGAAGGCATGGATCCCATGGGCAGCACCATTCGGTATTATCTGCTCAACAAGCGGGTAGAACTCCCAGCCGCTTGTCTTGAACTGCCGCATCAGCAGGTGATCCTAGATGACAAGATGTGGTCATGTAACTATGCACTGTGCTATAATATATTGCGTACCTTTGTGAAATCTTTGAAGACTTGTTCAGAGTCCTTTCCATGGACATTAGCCCCTCGCTCATTGTCCCAGTGGGCACCTGATCGCACTGCTCGATATTGCTCTATATCCCGGAATATTTTTCGAATCTGGGTGGATGTGAGGACTCGATGAAAGATGAAAGATCGTGATGTGACTCACGTAGCCAGTCCACTTGTTCTTGACTGCTGCAGAAGTCTTCGGTGGGCCATCCTTGAGAAGCGGGGCGATATGTTCGGCGGCAGCATGATAGGTAGATGACTTGAAATTGCCGTTATCGCCCGCCTCTGCGCGGTGATCGTACAAGAACTTGACAAGAGCTTTTACTTCTTTGTCACACCATTGTGCTTTTGGAGTAGGAGCCTTTGGAGGCATCGGGTGGATAAACGAGTCAAGAGTATGTTGTGATATGAGGGCCACTACCGAGGCGGCAGACACCCAGGCGAGCCTAAGTTGATCCAGGTCGAAACCATAATCCATCTCACATGGGGCAAAGGTTGTTTCAAACTCAATTCAGACTCAGCTCGTGGCGTATTCTAGTGATAAATACACACAAACAACGAAGCTCCAAATTTCGGTGTACGAGTAGTTTCCGAACAGGCTCTTAACACCCACGTGCACGTAGTCTGCATTTCCGGTGACTGGCCGCTACCGAGTCGGAGCACGAATATGGCCACAGCTAGTACTGCGAATTGCACGGAGCAGCCCGCGATGTCCTTACCCGGCAAAACTCAGCAAGCGTCAAAGTAGCGTAACATGGAATGAAGGTTACCCATCTCCTAATCAGTGGTACAGAACACGCGCACCTTCCAACTCGCGCTTGAGGTTTCGGTGTGACCTTGGTGGCATGATAACACGAGTATTAGGGAGGGGATGTCATCCGTCTGCGGAAATGTTATTACATAAGTGTGCCAGTCATGCGCGACGCGACGCGTCTGTTTACACTTATTTACGTGGTCACTCAGGCAAGCACTATGTAATAGCTTCATGTCTTGCGGTTTGGTTCCAAGACTGCAGAGCTTTGTAGGATGGGCATATGTGGACTTTTAGGCCTGCTGAAGTCCATACAGACAACCAAACATCTGTCTGACTTCGCGGGACAGACGCTCGCAGTCGATGCGTATGTCTGGTTGCACCGAGGGATTCACACTTGTGCCACCGAGCTCGCTACAGGGAAGAGTACCAAAAAGTGAGTCCGTTTCTTGCATGCTACTCGTTCTGACGCGTACTACAAGGTATGTCGACTACGCGATGCAACGCATTCGACTTCTTCGCCATCATAAGGTACAACCTTACGTAGTATTTGACGGCGGTCCATTGCCCGCCAAACGAAGCACGGAGAGGGACCGCAAACAGAGAAGGGAGGAGAATTTAGCAAGAGCCAAAGCTCTGACTGCAGAGGGCAAGCATTCTCAAGCTCGAGAGTTCTATGCCAAATGTGTGGATGTCACACCACAAATGGCGTTCCAATTTATCAAGGTGATCGCGATCTTTTTACCCTGGGGTGTTCGATCAAACATTGACACAATGACATGTGGCTCAGGCACTTCGAGCAGAAGGCATACAATACATCGTTGCCCCCTACGAAGCAGATGCTCAGATGGCTTACCTGGAGCGTATAGGTCTCGTCGATGGCATCATCACGGAAGATTCTGATCTGCTAGTGTTCGGATGCCGCAACGTCCTGTTCAAATTCGATTTCGCGTCCAGTACAGTTGCTTATATATCCCGGACAGACTTTGGTTCGGTAACCGCTGCCGAGGGAGGAATTTCCCTTGCGGGCTGGACGGACACCCAGTTTCGAGCTATGGCAATCCTCAGTGGTTGCGACTACCTCCCCAGTATTCCCGGTGTTGGACTAAAAACCGCATGGTCGCTACTTCGGAAACATCGTTCTGTTGCACAAGCCGTGCGTGCATTGAGATTGGAGGGGAAAAAACCCGTTCCAAAAGGTTACATCGAAGCCTTCGGACTAGCCGAAAAGGTATTCCTGCATCAACGAGTCTACTGTCCATTGGAGGAAAAACTTGTCAATCTCACGGACATACCAGTGGAAGAAGGTTACGATGCTGAAGTAGAGGCATACGTCGGCAGGTATTCGACGAGTTGTCCAACATCTATATTCTGTAACTAACTGTACATGGCAGAGATTTAGAGTCTTGTTTAGCCAAACTCATCGCGGTTGGAGAAGTTGATCCTGTAACACACCAGGCGATGCAGGATATCTATCCCGCATTCGCACCCCGGTGCTTGAAGCCACTCCAATTCACCGATGGCAGTCGACGGCGACCGAGCACAGAAGCGAAAGAAGCCACTTGTGCCAGTGGGACTCTACTCTCATTTTTTTGTAAGTCGCGGTTATCTGGACAGTGAATTGTCAAGGATTGACCTGACCCTCGACGCGCGATTGCAGCTTCAAAACCTGCGTTGACGCTGCGCCGCACTAACTCCGTGCCAACTGGGAGAGCCACGAGTACCGCTGGAAAAAATAGCGGAAAGAGATCCCTGGCTGAAATTTTAGACGAGGAACTTGCCGCGAAGCGAATGAAAAGGGGGAGTTGTAGTGGTGATCGAGGTTCCAGACGGTGTCCGCAACCCGCAGCGGTCCCTGGATCGAAAAGAAGGCGACTGTCCGCAAGCAACAACTGCCTTCCGTCTCAGGCATGTGGCCAAATTAATTCCCCAGCACATGCCAAGGAAAACATCGATCCCCGTACCCCCATGGAGGGTGAACTTGATGAACGCCCAGATCCTGTCAATCAAGAAGATGGGTACATGTCCCCAACAGAGTCCTACTTCCGATCAGCCACGCCTGACTTGTCTTCTCCCGTGCGGCACCCTCGTGAAGGATCTCGGCACAATCGAAGAGCCGTGGATGACTTTGGTGCTGATATCATTTCAAGTCCTGCGGCAAAGCGGCGCTTGGGATCTGATGTTCTCACTGAGTCCCTTCTTTCGGCACCTGCGAATCTCCTCGTTCGACGTACGCCATCGCCAACACCATCAAACGGAATAGCGGGCCCTGATCTTCGTGACGTTCTGAGCATCGCTACAACAAGGAAGGCTGAATGTTTCAGGTCACCAATTGAAGCCTCAAGCTCGGGACCAACGCCCGCAGAAGATGGCGCATATCCATCCGTCGACGAGTTGTCGGAGGGTGAAGGGTTTGACATGGAGGGGCACATGCGCGAATCTCGAGTAGAGACTGTCAGAAACGGGTGGTGGAACAAGTGGGCATGGAAAACAGAACCAAGCACTGTGACTGTAAGTGGATTAGCTGCAGACATAATAATCTTACTAATTCTGATGTTTTGGAAAAAGAAACTACCGAAGTTAAGGCGGTGTGAAACTACTGTTACTTTCACTGGCCGTCAATCCGGTTGCCCCATGCCCCGGACAGGCAATTCGCCCTCGAACCTTTGTGACGGCGGCAGGACTACGCGGGACACGTTAAAGCAATTCCAGCAGAAATTCTCTGAACGGGCATCAAAGCTTAATCCAACGTAGTTAGATACCATACTAATTTACTATGTCTCAGGGAAACAGGATTGAGTGCAGGTGAGGTACTGTGTAATATATAGAGGAGCCAATCGTATCGTTATTGGACACTGTTCTGTTGGGCCGAGCCTTGTGAACACATTCATAATTCATGACCGTGAGACACGACTGCGCTCGATAGGACAGCAGGAGACGCCCTTGTTCTGACAGATCAAGTCCTGTGCATGTAATTATAGTCATGCGACGCACTACTCCACCCTGAGTACTGAGGAGCCATAGTAGCCATGGATTAGCTTGGTGCTCGTGCCACTTCCTAGTGGGCGTGGGTCGCCCCATAGTGCAAGCCTATCACGCGAGTGTCGCGGAGTTGTAATTGATGTCGAGTCTTTTCGAAAGCTGTCACGATCATCCTCTCAGTCGACCAACTCCCCAGCGACGTGAAGGAAGGAGAAATGAGGGCAGTTTGGTATTAATAGCTGCCAATGGGCAATTGCTTAGTGGCGAGGGCCAATGTGGAGGGGGCTGGCAGTTTTTGTACCGCCTCACTGATGGGCCAGTGGGCTCATTGTGAGCGTGGCGACCGGCTGGGATTGGCCAGCACCTGGTTTCTGCGGACCAGTGGACAGACTCTGTCAGCTGTGCCTGGCTTTCATGGACTTTAATTTGACCCTGGATTGGCAGACTAGGGGGCTGGCCTGTGGTAATTATTCAAACAGGGGGATGAACTTATACGGTTTGGTGGTGTGGTCTCTTTCCTCGTTACGCGTGGAAAGGCGCCCCGCCATCCAGACCGTGAAAGCTCACCTCCCTCGTACATACACATGTCTCTCTCAGCTCTGACATGCACCTGATGAGTGTCTCCGTGGCTCTTTCATTCTTCTGTCTCGGATGGGTGCCCTCCCACAGCATTTATACCCCTCCACCTCCTCTTGCCAGGATACCCCCATCCCTTGCCACTTATTGTCACTGCTTTGCGTCCTTTTCCACGGTGAAGAATAAGGCAGTTTGCGGCAGCCTTCGGTAGGTGCCAAACTTCCGTCTAATTGGCTCGGCCGTTGGGATGATCTTTCGTTCAGTACCAACCCGCGTTCCTCCATGACTGGAGAGACCTCCGGAAAAACATACCACGCCGTCACCCATCCTGTCTCCCGACTCCAGCTTACCTTTGAAAGTGATCTGTCGAGCACTCTGTCATTTGCGCCACACCCCAACGCCCAATTACACGACTGTCCTTACCCAGACGATGTGGCGCAGTACGCTACCCCGCCAAATTTACAATTCGTGCGGACCTCCGTCACAACTGATCCTACCGATGTGGAGATTTCTGGTCCTCAACGCAACGTCGTCGTTGGGTCATCCAATCCATCTGATCCAGTCGACTATCCTGAATCTTCTCAGACTACACCGTGTTTACCTGCTGTACATATCCCGGCAGATCTCAGTATGCACTCGTATATCGCCTCATTAGATCCTTTTCGAAGACCAGTAGATGGGACACTGAGACTCTCCTCTGGCATTTCAATGGTAGGTAACCGAATTTTCGTCCGTTGGGTTGGCCTGTCTGACCAAGAGGACAGCTACCTAATGATATGCGGTTGTTCCATATGTCACAAAGTGCGGTGGAGTCACCGAGCAGTTCGTGGGCAGAGGCTTTCCGCGACGACTGCGTCGGTGACTCCAGCGCAGAGGAAAACATGCTGACATCTCCATTGGTTAATCAACAGCTGCTTTTTCCAGTCTATTCCCGCCCCCTACTACCCCACAATGTATACGGGGCTCCGTCTGGGCGGCCAACAGTACTGACGTTGCAACTGTCCAACAACTTGTTGCAACCTGTTGATGATCCCGAAAACGATCAGATCCTTCAAAGTTTTCATGATTCTGAAGTATGCGATGATACGGAAACCGACAGTGCTGGTTCATATACTCCACGGTCGTCGCCTGGTTCTCCTGCCACCATCATATCGGAAACCCCTACCGCCATCCAACACAGCAACTGCATTGATGAAGTATCAGTCGTAGCCAGCGGTTCCTCTCCATCCCCGATACGTCACGCCGTGTCGGGCAGGCTACGTTCTGCCGCTAACCAATCATTACGTTCCGCCATCACCCCGTGTAAAGCAAGATCAGTCAAAAGGCAGAAAATGCACAAATGCGTGGAGTGTGGAAAGCCGTTTCCACGGCCTAGCGGATTAGCGACACACATGAATTCACATTCAGGCGCCAAACGTAAGGGTGTACTAGTGCTTGATGTTGACCCGGTGCTGATACTATCGTACAGCGCACAAGTGCCCTGTACCGGATTGCGATAAATGGTTCACTGTCCGTTCAAACGCGAAGCGGCATCTAGTCAAGGCCCATGGCATAACCGCGGCCATTGGTGAAACTCCATCCACGCCTCCTTACAATGTTGGCTTTGAACAGCCTGTCGTAAACGACGTCCATGATTCGGGGAGACAGCCATCCCGTTATCGATGGATCCCACAGAATGCCACGTCGAATGAAAGCAGCTTGTTCTCCACCTCGGCTGTTTCCTTTTCATTGTTATTTGGAAATTCTTACGACGATTTGGGAACAAAACCATTCCTACAGTACGAAACAGATAGTACACCGTAGTATTGGTTTTCCTACCCAATCTTTGAACGCCACATCTCCTTGACATGTTTTTGTGTATTTTTTAGGTCTAGACAATTAGTCATGAAATAGACTCAGCACACGAGGGTCTTATTCACGATGCTTCCGTGGGCCGTATAACACTCGGTTGACTATTCCGATAGGGATATCATACGATTCCGGAACAACATTTGGATCATTGGATCTGCGATAAGGGTCGGGACCATCCAGAGCAGGAATATGAGCCTTCGCATCTAAAAGCCATACGCATTAGGAATTCACTATAGAGACATTCACCACCTCACCAATGAATGCCATCGGATCGGAAAATGCGGGCGTGTTTGCGAGTGCAAGTGAAAAGTAAGTGAAGTAAGTGAGGAGAACGATTATTACGGAGTAGGCCGGTAGCAAGACTGCCCACTCCCTGATGATATGTTAATTCAAGTGTTCTCGTTGTTCGAGGCACGTACCGGTTGGGATACCAAACTATGCCGAGACGGCGAATGCACTCGTCCGGCAGGAGTGCCCAGAGCACGTACATGACGAATAGCAGGGAGGTCGACGTCCATGCTACGAAGCCATAAAATTCTGGGGAACGACTGCGCAGCGGTTGACGAGGAGAGATTACGACTGGGGCCACTGCGAATAACGTTGACTAACCAAAGGTCGAAGGCAAGAGACTAGTAGAGTGATGATATTTCGATGACGTAACGTATAGTTCACACGAATGGGTAGTCGGTCACGGTTCCATGCAGGGAGTCCGAGTCACTTGTCAGCTCCAATATGTCAACCACTGTCGTCCATGCCAATAAACGGGCCCTTCGAAAGGTCATTAGGACCACGCTCGGGGAACTACCAGCGGAAGACATACAGTCCCAGTGTAAATTTCGGTAACATACGCACATACTTGCTACTGATCATCAACCTGCTTGCCGACAAGCAGCGCGGGCTATCATAGCCAAGGTTATGGCTCTCCCCGCCTTCCAGAGCAGTCGAACGTTCAGTTGTTATCTCAGCATGCCTACTGCGGAAGTCCAGACGGCCTCACTGATAACGGACATCCTAACAGACAATCGTGGGTAGCATGTCCGTTTTTCAACGTTTCTTTCATTTCGGGCCTACATATCTCCAAGGGAAGAAGTTATTTGTCCCAATCATAGTCTCCGAGAGCGACCATATGGACTTCGTGCGGCTTCACGATGAACAAGACTATCGCAATTTGCCCATCGGTTTGTGGGGCATCCCGCAACCTACTACCCAATGGAACAACGAAAAACGTCAAAGTGGTAGGTGCTATGGCTATTGGTCGGATCACCGATACCATCTAACTACTTTACCCCCGAAGTCCTAGATGACTCCACTGAAGACCTGGATGTCATTCTTCTTCCAGGCAGGTGGCGTATAATACGCTCCGACTTCATGTATTGAAATGACTTTCGGTCCATTTTAGGCGTTGCTTTCGATCGATCCTTGTCGCGTCTAGGTCATGGCAAAGGCTATTACGACAAATTCCTATCATCCTATATCACCGCAGCGAAAAGGCCACGTCCACTTCTAGGTAAACTTATTGGTTGCCTCGCCCCTGTTGTGTTTCAACTGATCGCGCATAGTTGGGCTGGCCTTACAGCAACAATTGCTTGATGCGAGATCGGTACCCATCACGGAGACCGATTGGAAGGTGGATATGGTTATTACACCAGACGACATCATTACCAAAGACGATCTCCCCAAAGACCTTGCTAATGCATAACCTCCACAGGACAAGTGTACATTGTGTTATGAGACATACTTGATCACTCCGTGGTGTCCTTTGTATACCCGATGTTGCGAGTGAGCCATTAGAAAAATCCATATTCGTTAGCCTTACCAAAATATAACGTTCTTCAGTCAGGGTATTTTGGTGTTGTTGACATGAGGGTGAGGACACAAGCCTCACGATTCTGAGCCGCATCAATGTTAACATACAAAACATGCGTTTGGAACGTGAATGCAATGTACCCAGATCTTCTGGACTGCGGCACAATGATTATGCGGAACAATCGGCCCAGTGGCAAGTACTTTATTCCTAGAGACGCTTAAATTGCCAGGCTTCATGAACAGAAGGTCGAGCACCTAGTCGTGGAACCATAACTGCTTTTGTTCCTGAGTCAAAGGTTGCAGGGGAGCCATCAGGGTGGAGCATCTTGGTCGCCATCTGAGACGTGACTATGACCTAGTTGCATAGTATGTAAGGACACACTGCCAAACTGCGCACGATCACGCACTGTAACATTCCTGATTATGCATGCATCTAACAGATTGCGTCGAATATCCCCCAGGATGGCATTCTTTTTGGACGATGAAAGATCCGGGTGAGATTGAAAAACGAACGATAGGGAGTTCAAGACCAAAAGCCCCGTCTGAAAACGTCAATGCATTCACGAAATGAAATGAAACACAAACGCACACCTTCGGGCAGATACTTGAAACCATGCCACGGAGAAATATAAGGAGATCAGGAAGTGTGTGTACACGTATATAACGCAGTAGCGTTCCGGCTGAAGGCAGACCTGTACAACGCTGGTTACGAATAATTGGCAAAATGAGTTAGATCATTGACTTCCAAGCAGTCTTGAAAGGGCATGCGGGCTTGTCATGTTCTGCATGTCTTCCGTGCATGTCGGATGTCTCAGCCACTTCCAAGATATGAAATTTGCGAGTGGAATTACCAACAAACACGACTTCTTCATCTGTCCTAACGAATGCCTGCACAAACTCACAAGCGAGGGACTCCTTAAAGCTACCCGGGGGACCAGATATTTCCAATACGTGGCCACGCAATAGCCCACTACCAAGGACTTTGTTGACAGCAGGATACTTGCACGTAAACACGTTCGTCCGAGCTAGTGATGCTGCGGACTGGGACATCCGCGGAACCTTCGGTGCTTGGGTTGCGCTGACCAAGCTTTCAGCATCCCTAACAGAGATGCCGAGTTCTCAACAACGCGACAGCGATCAAGATATCGCTTGAGAATTCATAAACGAGCACCACCTACCTGCAGATAACGTCTCGGCAGATACGCCAGTAATGTCGTCGACTGTCTCATACCCAGCGCTTGTGAGTGCAACTTTGAGGAAAGATGGAAGGGCGGCACACTGGAATAGGCTTCTAGACATCTTCTAGGACGACACGAAACCAAGAAATCTGTCTAGTAACATAAGATGTGCGCCCACGTGATTGGAAAAGTCAATTCACGTGATGTCGCGTTCATAAAAGCAGTCAGAACAACACGGGCATTGCCGCACATTCTCGTCTCTCGAGTCCTCTTTGTATTCGTGCACGCCCGGTGTTTTCTTGCAGTATTCTTGCAGTATGTCAGTGTACACGACGATCATCACCATTTCTACTCGCCGATCACTTTCACAGTGATTTCTTGTCTGTCCTGTACTATCAGGCGCGGTGGCCTATACCCAGACTCTCTTGGAAGCGATATCGTCTCGAGATAGATTGTCAGTGCATTTCAAGCAACTTATGTACGCTCTAAATGTTGACTTGTGTAGGGATTTTGCAGATAACCTCGAGCCCGGTAATGACGTTGAATGCCCCTGACAGTAGAAACCTGACCCACTCTATAGCACCACAGGGGCTATGCACCGAGAACGTTCCTTACGCACTCGCTCTGTAACGGGTAATGGTGATGGTACGAGACGAGACTCACTCTCTAAGCACCCTAACGAATTTCGAAGAGTTTTCCAACAATAGGGAATCGTCGATGGCCATAGGCCGGAATGCCAGTGGGATTTCTATGGAAGTAGCCCGAAAAATTTACCTTTTCTGTGGGTTCAATGTTTATCTCTACAGTGGGAGCTTGCGTCCCTCCCATACGCGGGTGCAACATCACAACGCTAATCCGGACGGTGACACACGCCGGAATCTCTATGTCCTTGGTTTGCCTTTCGATCTTACGAAGTGGGGTTTTCACTGCCTATCACAGTCATTGCCTAACTAACATGTAGGTCCGAGTTTGCCGATATATTCGCACCCTTTGGCACCGTGACGCACGCCGTTATTTTGGCAACCGTCGACAGCTCATCCCGTAGACGTGGTTTCATTGTTATGTCAACCAACGACGAAGCTCGCGCAGCTATGAATGGACTATCGCGAACCCAGATAAGGTAACTTAGTGTTAAGTTTTCGGTGGTTTACTGATTCGACGCAGAGGGCACGTCCTTGACGTTTCATGGGCTGTGGTCCAGCGTTCACGAGGTATGTGGACTTCTCGTAGCAAGAAGTTTCTAGTCTACTCTTTTGGGACAGGTTTCCTAGATGGCGGTGATCGCAGCTTAATGCTTACAACCGCTTTGCCTTCTCCGCCGACGGGACTCGACGCTAAGGCATCGAACGAACTACTCGGTAATCGCTGGACTATCAGTGAACACCCCACCTCGAAAGTGCTAGTATCCAACTTGCCAACCCTACTTTTTACCCAAGTTTCCGATTTGCAACCTCTTTTTTATCCTTTTGGTCCCATAAAGAAACTGGGCGTCCTCCAATCTCTGCAGGATGCATTTGGGGGGTCAATCGCAGCAGCTGTCGAATACTTCGATGTCCCCAGTGCTCAAGAAGCTAAGGAATCCTTGCAATTCCAATCATATGCAGGTCACACCATCGAAGCTCGCTACATCTGCGATAATCCCTTGGTCGCCGACAGCAAGGTGGAAACTACCCCTCAGCTCACCTTGGTCCCAAGTCAGACGGCTCAAGGACGCCTTAACCCCTTTGCGACACCTTTTCCAGACCCGAAGTACCTCTCTGTCGCTCGTTGCAAACATTCTCAACTGGACTTCCCGTTACACCCGATACTTAGAACTCCTGCCGATGCCCCACCCTTCACCCTTAACCACGTCTCGCACCACACTAGCGACACAATACCCGGGTTGAGTTCGACGACTGGCTTAAAGTACGCTGCTCTCTTTTTCAATTTTGATTCTGATAACCACATACTTAGCTGGAATCAAATACGCACTTTACCATTGAACCGGGTCAACAACACACATTCCTTCGTCACCTCGTCCTAGGCATGTTCCCATGAAATAGACGGAAGTCCATTGTGTTCTCCGCCAGCCAGTTTCCGTGGCAAGCTACCTCAAACCTACCATGGCTGTATGTTTAGCCCATCCCTTTTAAATGTTTCCATCACAATTTTTTTGCAGCTTATAATTTCTCGGTTTGGTCGATGAGCTTACTATTACAGGGGCTTTGCCAAAATATCACCTTCGCCCTGTGGAACCCTATGTAGCAGAGTACAGCGCCTGACTCTATTCTGTGTGCGTTCTTTTCGATTGATAGTTGCCGCCATCGTTCCGCATTGCCAAGACCTGCGACGTCCATCACTCCTGTATCGCGAGAGGTGTAATACTCAGACTTCCATTACGTAATTAGTATGCGAGTTGGGACTACCGAAACTTGTCTTGTATGCGCTACACGCAACTGTTATCAGTGGAAGTATTTACCATCCAGCACTTCAGTCAGCTCTACCTTTTGGCGCTCCCCACGTTACTCGACGATGTCTTCCTCTCGACAGGAAACGAGGCGACCTTTCGGTGCCAGGACGCGTCCAGTTCGCTTGTTTTCTCTTGATTCTACGGAAATTCCTGCAGGGAGCTGTGAGGGTCGTGGCAGATCGTTTTCGACTGGTGTTACTCTTGAATCAAGTACTCGCCACCGTCCAGCCCCACTTACTGAGGCCGAGGGACAAGTTGGGTGCACGCATGAGTCAATTGTGGAATCGCCTCAAGCAACCAGTCCTGACAGCCTCAGCCGCCCGCCAAGTTCCTCTACGCCTCCGCCGTCTGTCCCCAGAAGGGCGTTCTCGCCACGGTTGGCACACGTGTTCAAATCCTCCAGTTCGTTGTCCAGCGAACTGTCTGCAGATGATATAGGCCCACCGCCTCTTCGTTCTTCTTCCAAAGTGCGATGGGAACAGTTACGCCAGCATGTAGTTGCTTCTGCCACTTCTGTCTCTCCGTCGCCAGCATCATCCCAAGGGCCAAACGCAAGCGGCGCCTCTCCATCAACACCTAAAGCTTCCCGTTTTGCCCGCCTTGGGCTTCGTCAAGTGGTGGACCATGTGCGCGAGGCTGCCATCGACGATTCGCGTTTGCTCGCCGATGATATACTTAGAATATACTGGGTTTCTCAACCATCGGAGGCTCGTCCCGGGAGGCCGGAACGGGAAGGATCAACGGGGATTGCGACACCATTGACTTTGCCATTCATACCAAACGCCGTTCCCAATGCCGGTTTGTTACTGGCAGAATCTAGTCAAGATCCCTCGAGGCCTGGTTTCACCTTTTTGTCGAGACAAGTGTCGGAACTTCACGATGCTATACTTCGCTATGCCTCGCGGCATGTATCATTCTTGCCGCACGAGCACTTGGTTCTTGCGATGCTCTTAAAGCCTTTCCTTCCAGATTACGCCCGCGGATTAAGCACGGATGACCGTTGGACCGCAATAGAGGCCTTCGAAACCGCAGTCAAGATGTGGCGACCTTCGTCTGCTGAAGTCAGTCTAATTTCATGTATCATCGATGGATGCTCATTCAAATAAGATGGGTGTTGAACGCTGCATATGGTGCTGTAGTGCTGCCCGCCAGGAAACACCGATGAGGCCTAGGGTCATTGGCATCCTCAACTCTCTGCTTCGTCCGCGCACCGGCCCTATAGAGTTCCGTGATCCTGGTGCATTCGTTTCGTTGATTCAGTCACTGATCGTGACCCTCGTTTGTTTACTTGGGCAATCGTCCGATAACACTGATGCTACTATCGTTAGGGACTTGATCGCTCAACTGCGGTCCGGTCACTGCGGTAGTCTCGCTTCATACCTAGCTGATGTGGAGGTGGACGGGGTTCCTGTTATGCTGGATGGTGTCGATGAAGCAGACCTCCGGGACGCCTTAGTTTCTGAAGCCTTCATCCAATGCTGCAAGTTTTCACCTCCATGGATTCGAACTCGAGTTATAGCCTACCTCGATGTACGATGGTCTCTATTTCTGGAGATAGATTTTTCACCAGTTTGACACAGAATTACTGGGGACCCAAGTTATCATCAAAGCCATTCACCCCCCTACTCGGCGTCACTCACACCCGAAAACTATATGTATTTTGCGACGTTTTGACCATATTCGCTTCCATGGACCAGGTGGGACAGAAATCTGGCACAGAATTCATCGTCAACATCCTTGAAACTAGGATCAACAAAGAATTAGTCTTGATCCCTGCGAAGTGTTCGGTGGACGTCATGAATCGTCTCGGCGACTCCCTCCTCGAAGTCCTATGTCTAAGAAACTTGCGGGGAGAGTGTAAGGAGAGGATTGTAGCTTCGCTGAGCGAATATCTCATGAGTGAACGATGGAGACCGGCTGTGGAAAGCTCCATTCAAAAAATGGTGAGCGCAGGTATTTACGTCAATGTGGCCTGGCACGGCTTCTGATTAGTCTAAAGATTAGTGATCGGGAGTGGCCGTTAGCTTGTTGTATCGTGGAGGTATTCTTCACATTGCCCGAGACCGTTCGCGGTTCTGTTTTCTCAGTCGTCGTGCCCGCGTTGCAAGAAGTGCGCGATTCATTCTCGTTTCCACCATCACGACCTTCAATCATACTCCACAGAGACTTATCATTGATCCTCCATCCGACTCAATATCGTTACTGACTAGTATCTTTGAAAGAGTCTCTCGATTATATCCGCAGATTTTCTTCAAACCGTTGTTTGCTTGCGCGGCCTCTTCCAAGGAATTGTCTGTTGTCCATCATCTTCAACAGGTTGTTGGCGTATCTGCGTTATTGCCAAACGTTTGGCTCCATGACCCAGACATGATGGTCGTAGCTCTCATGAACGAGGTTGGCGACGTACAAGAAACTCGCACGACGTGGGGACGAGCAAGGCTGGGACAGACTGCATTGTTGGTGGAGTTGATAATGGTGATTAGGGCATTGACCCCTGCCGATGCCGCTATGGCTGTGCGTTTCAGACGTATCAAATTCTTGTTTACTCACGCTCGAGTGATAGCCTGGTAATCAACTCGTTTCGACCATCCGGTTCTTCAATACACTAGAAACGCGACTTGGTGTCATGCTGGAGGCGAGGGTAAGAACCTGTCTTCAAGTTTCCGAAGACCATTGATCATTTTCAATTAGGAGAGAACTCTTTTGATACCTCTATCCCAGCGGCTTCTTCTGTCCGTATTATTGAGAGATATCAGGCTTCTTACCCGCTCTCTCAAACGGTAAAAGTTTGTCACTTGTGCTGCGGGGAGGTTGTAACATATCTCTAGTTCGGCTTGGTTGTCAGCATCAATAGCCTGGCTCGTGCAATCACAGCCAGGCTCTAGTATTGGTGACAGTGACCACGGTACCCTGACCGTTGGCGACAACGTCGTTACCGAGCTTCAAGAAACTATAGGTCGACTTGAGGCTCTATATCGATCCATACAAGAAGCTATCCAGGTCTCGCATCAGGTTTGCCAATGATTTGTACTTCTTCGATTCACTTGACATTTGCATTCGGTAGCGCAGAAGCACCTTGTTATTCTCTAGCAGTGGTTCAGATGCAAGCAAAAGGCACCAATCAAAACTTAACGCCCTCTTCATCGGGCGTGCAGACTTCTTATCATCTTTACCGCGATCTCTTCCACAAGAAATCTCCAGATTACTGGTCGTGGTCTCACCGTCGTTGACAGTGGAGGATTATGGTGTCCTTGGCCCTTTTCTATGGAAGCACTGCTTGCATGATACTACGTCCCCTACTGCCTTTTCGGTATGTGAGACTTTCGCATTTCTCATTGCCACTCAGCTGATGTTGAATAGGCTGCATTTTTGATTATGCAATGTGCAGAGAGAGCGACTACGACCCTCCTGCCCGTGATCACCAGTGATTTGCAGAGGTATGTGTATCAGCTATCTTTGATACGGACACCGAGGCGTTCTTAATTCATTTTGACATCAGCCGGGACGACCAAGTCAAAGTTGCTGCTATTCATCGGATCAGCGTTTTACTGGCGATGCGCTTTCAGATACACTCTCAATTCTTCATTCAGGACAGGAACCGCAGACGCCCATTCAAGTCTGCGCGGGACCCTCTTCCGTTTGTAGCGACGAGTATAGGCTCAAGTTTATTCGTGCAAGAAGAGGAAGAAGAAGCGGGCGAGGGTGAGATGTCTCTCGAACTCAGAAAGCGTCTAGCCGAGGTCGGTTGGCTCAACGATAAAGAGTCCGCCGACAAAAAGCGCGAATGGGCTCGCACACCTTTGTCATTACTGCCCCTCTATGCAGTCGACCGTGTTGTCAACGAGGAGCAACAGATACTTGTGTCCTCGTTTTCCAGCGGACCTCGAAAGATACGTTCCAATAGTGATGTTTCCGATTCTGGGTTATCGACCAAGACAATGGACTCCACTGCGCGGTCTGGAAAGCGCCGTGCAGTTTTTCTTCCACAACTTGCTGCTCTTTTTCCCCTAGTCATTTCTATGGCATCCGAACCTCAATTAGAAGTTGCGTCCACAGCTCGAGACTGCATCCTCCACGTCCTTCGAGACGACTCGGCATTACTACTTCGACCCATATTTGACCTCGTAGTGGGGAACAAGATGGACGAGGCCGCAACAGTTATCCGGGGGTTACTGCACCTTCGGCATGTTCTGCCTCCCGCGGCAACTCACTACGTTTTCAACCACTTGATGGGTTTTCTAAAGTGGGTAGCTCGGGAAGCCAATGCTAAGGAGCGCCTGCACGATTTCGCTATGTCTTCCACCTTGTTCGCTGTCCTTCTTTCCCAAGTCAGCGAAATGTCTCTGCGCGAGATAAGACGCGCGAAGGTTGAGTCTTTCCTTTTACCCACCGGATTGCTATGGTTCCATGGAACAACACAAGTCAGTGCTTTGTTTCCCCGACATATCGCAGTAACTGCGGAGGATAGTTTGAAGCATATGTCGGCATTAACGGTGATAACCGTGATCAGGCTTTCTCAAAACCGACTTTTCCTTGCATTGTTGCAGAAGCATCCCCAAGACGTGCAAGGAATCCGTAAAAGCATGAAAGCAGTGGAATTGCCCAGCCTAGTCGACGGTGGGCAGTCAACCTTCTTGACACTCAATAGGCTTCTACCTTCTAAAGCAAGAGTATCGGTCCTGCCATCCCAGCCCAGCAGGTGGACTGACGTCTTGTCTTCACTCCTTTCACGAAGCTACCTGCTCCTGATAATCCAGATTTTCAAGTCTATGTCTCGAAATATCAATGATCGAAACGAGCTTGCAACCTTCATCGAAGGTATCAGCCGAATACTGCTTGCACACTCAAGTGACATCGGCATCGTCGCCCAGGGGCTGATTGGTAATAAGACTACTTCAGTATGGAAACTATTTCTGACCACTTCGCAGCACTCATGGTTGCCAGTACTCGTTTTCGACGCCTATTCACTTCAGGGGGTGGCTACCCTCTGTTCATGCTCGCTATTGTCAAGCTATATGCCGAGAAAGAGGAGAACGAGGGCATCAGAAAAACCATAGAATACGCCGCGAGCCGTTTCTACGCCCTCCACCAAGAAACTTTTCTCTTCCAGACGCTCGACGTCGTCGCGCACGCTATCATGACTAAGGAATGTGATGGCTTCTGGACAATGGCACAGGTTCACCAGCTTCTGTCCTCACTGCGCTATGATACATCCATCTCTTCGGATTATTCAGGCATTCGGGACTCCACTAGGTTGCAAGAGCAGGAAGCGCTAATGGCCGACACTGTCGAACAGAAGCCCCAGGTACTCGTCGACTCGATAAGGCGCGGAAGTGCAAACGAGAAGAAGTTGATAGCTGGCTTACTTGAAGAATACGCTAGTGTCCCTCTCCTTCCCGAGAATATCATCCGACTTCTGTTGACTGTCATAGCCCATGACCCATCAGTCCAACGGGCACAGCGTTTCCTCCGTCTTCTCCGTCTGTCTGTCCAGACAATGTATAACGCGTCGAAACCAGCCCGGAATGTCCTACGTGATGGCATTGACGCTGTCGGAACTATCGTTACACGTATTCATCCTAAATCTCGTAATCCGGAGTCTGCACCTTCGTGGAATAGTCACTCATGTGACGATCGCCCATCTGAAGCTCCGTTCATCAACCTACTTCAGGCAGAATCAAAGTCCTCTAGTGACATCACCTCTATGCAGTTGGACTTCCTTCACCTCGTCCGCGAATATATACAATGTGGTGGTCATGTTCCTGCCAATACGTCCCAGAAATTCTTCGAGATTACGAGGCTCCTCTTGCACGAAGCTTGTGGACAAGAGGTCGCAGACATCTTGTGCCAGTATTCGAAAAGTTTTCTGAGCAGGACTAGTCAACACAACAGCAAAGAGGTGACCACGTTTTTAGAGATCATCTCACCGATAATACGCACCTATGGATCTACGATCGACTTCGCCGGTGTCTACGACGCGATCATAACCATTCCCTCCGACGATAGGTTTGCCAACGATATCCGTCTCTCCCACACACTCGTTACGAAAGTTTGCAGGGCTGGCCTGGAAGTACTTACCGTACGATGTACCGAAGGATCGTCACTCCATTGCACGACTCCGTCGGTTATACATCTGATGGCCCGCACTGTGTATACGCGTGGTGTAGACATCGTTGCTGAAATCGTATCCCACCCACCCACCCACCAGTGGGCGACCTGTGTGTTGATCCCATTCATCCTCTCTTTGGACTCCGGCGGCCACTCTGCGGGGGGGTCTAAGTCACACAACCGCGCAATCTACCATAGGGTCTGGTTGCGTCTGCTTTCATATGCTTTGACAGGTTGTCAGAACACATCACAAGCTTCTGCGGCCTCATCGTCTCCAGAACGTCGTAGATCTCAGGACAGGCGCGACTCGGGTCCTGCCGAGGAAACAGTTATGAACGTTGTTGCCGCCCTACAGGCATTGAAAGTTATCTGTGTGAAAGGGGCGGATGAGATCTCGTCGTTACCCGGAATTTGGCCCCATGTAGCAAATGTCCTAAAGACTCTTCTTAAAGATGGTGATGCTTCCTTCGCATTTGGCGGGGACTCAACGGCACCTCCGTCCCCAGTCCAATCGCCACACCATAGTGTCACCTCCCTCGATCCCTTCACCAGTCCGGACGTGCTTCGTCCGTCGGTGGCCTTCGATTTCCGCCGCGCGACTAACTCACGTTGTCGACCACGTCTTGTCGACTACCTTCTTTGGTCTCTACTGGAGTTTGTCTGCCTATACCGCACCCCCCTCATGTTGCAATTTCGAGTTGTGATCCAGGAGAAAGTTCGCCGCTTTGATGATAACATACATTCTCATCAAGGGGGGTTCTTCCCCAGCGTACGGGAACGGCGAGGGTCTTCCATCTTTACAAAGCCTCGTAAACGTGCCTCAAGAGTAGAGGCTGGTTCTGGGTCTCCGATGAGTCCCTCCCCACGCGGATTTACTCTTGTCAGTCCCACAGAAACGCCTTTGCAAACCCTTAACGTGCATGTTAATGTGGACCGCAAGGCGGGGTTCGAACGCTCGCCTTCTTCTCCAGGGGGGCCATCTCACCTTCCCCCAATCATCCATCTCGGACCGACTCAACTGCATGAGCCCCAACAATCTGCTTCAACGACAGGTATGATAAGCATCCTCCTTCGAAACAGCACCATCAAATCGCCCAAGCTTATTCATGCAACATATCGGCGCATCCGGCTTGTCCAGGCCTCGATGGGCTATGATTTGCTACTTCCTTTCCCGCCTGGAATGGGCGCTGACGAAGGACACAACGCAATTGGGGCATGGACGAGGACACAGGCACTTGAAGAATTTGTCCGTGAAATGGAGGAACTAAGAGAAGATTTTTTACACGCCTCAAGGGAGTCTGCAGAAGAGGAGTCAATGGTTATCGTCAATCCTGACGAATCCAATTTGGTTTGAATGGGTACCACAAATACTGCAGCACACGTTGTATCATTAATTTTACCAAACGTAATGGAAAAGTAAGGACGTGTAAGTAGGGAAAAGTCCACGAATTTGAGTCATGTTAGTAGGCTCCGAATTTATCTTAAGGAAATGACCAAATATTGACATGCACTACTGTGTTACCTCAGGTTGTCAAAAAAGTTGCATGACGAGGGTTAATACGAAGAGAGCAGAGACGGCTGTACCCGGTATGGCATTCAAGCCCGAGAGTCTCCCGGCATGGTTAATGAGTGTAGTCGCGTTGGAATATGCGATGGACGGAGTATCGAGGGTGACGTTTGGACCATACACATAGGACGTGACGCTCGAGTTCATTGGAGCAGTGTCATTGCATTGAACAGATACCGATTGGAACAACGCGTAGAAGTGACCTAGCAGCAAGTAAGTGTAGAGGAGACGGGGTGCGGAAAAGTTACGTTGCATACCGGCTGAGACGTAGTCTGGATCATTCCAGTTGATCATACCTTTATATATAAAAAAGGTCTGGCTCAGCTTTCCAAGCATCGCATCAGGAAATCTGTATACCTCCGCTCCACTGGACGGTGCCTTGAGGTTCGGTTGAAATTCCAGCCGGCCACAGGCTGCAGAGAATTAGTGTCTTGGAATTCCACTGCAAGACAACAGCCTACCTGAGTTGAATTCGGCTGGGAGTGTTAGGGTAATGAACGACTCCGGTTGTATTGTCGACGCAGTCAGATGCTTTGATTGTACGCGTGACGTTTCCATCAACGAGGAAAGTCAACGCATCAGGTTGCCAGTCAATCTGTTCAGGTATCCAGGTTATCAACGCGGGCCACACGCAACCCATAAGTAAGTGCCGACCGTGAAGTCATGCCAACTGGAATACGTGTCAGCCAAACCCGTCTCGGTAACACCGTCGGTCGTTTGTGCTATGAAGGAAAATATAGTTAGCTGCATTCAGAATAAGAGACCACCTCACGGATAACGCCTTGCCAGAAGTAATTTGTTTGACCTTCGGTAGTTGCATTTCCGGGAAATTCCCAGTCGATTTCGTCTTTGATGCTACTCATGGTAATGAAGGCAGTGACTACTCCTGCCCAACGGCCGGTCTTCACTTAACCTGTTGTTGGTACATCCAGCACTCGAAATAGGGAAAGACTTACATCTGGCGGTGATAAGACCATAGTGAACATAACGGGTGGATGACAGTAAGGTACCACCGTTATTTTCCGTGAGAGTGAGAGCAATGGCGGGTTCTCCATCGGAAGTAGTGTTGAAGATGGAACCCTGTTGCACCACCCAATCTACAAAAAAATACTGAGTCTGTTGCGTCAGCACAAAGAGAAACTACAAGACCACGAACCGTATTCAGATGCATTACCATTGAAATATGTATAATTACTGAGAATTCGGGAGGTATCAGAGAGGGTATACTGTAATAGCGAGTCGTGAGCGACCTTGACAACCGAGAAATGCAGGGCTTACATTGGCCGCATGGCAGATGGGGCTAGGTTTGCAAGAGTCAAGGGTATAGGAGCTGATAGGATCGCAGCCGCCTAGGCAATACTACCAGCGGATCAGATAGTATACGTGGCGGCATACTTGGCACTCACGTAGCCGTTACCGCAGAATCCGTATTCACCTGGATAGAGGCATCATTGAATGAATGTGCAAGAGTAGCGCGTGCATCGTACTGCAACAAGGGTAATCGGACGAGCAAGGTGTGGTCGCGTTGCTAAGTCACAGGGGAAAAAGTGGGGTGTGTGCATGGGTGGTCGTACCACAGCGAAGGTGAGATGACCCTCACCAAGTCGCACCTCGTGTACCAAGCACGGGAGGCAAGATAGCTGCCAGCGAGATGACGATAGACAGGAGGGAGAGGATATACATATGACAGGTCTGCAGGGGGGTAAGTATCACTGAAAAAAAGAGTGTGTGGAGACCAAAAGAATGACTGCCGGGACTTGACTGAAGTTAATGTATGAAGCGGAGCTGCCACATGTGTCGGCCTGTTCAGGACTTTTATCATGACATTTGGGCCTTGACCACTGCTTATGTAACAACTTATTCTTAGCTGGATTCTTTTTTTTTTGGACAGAAATTACGTGACCTATTTAAACGCGCCTACGACGCGACGCGACGCGCGCTTCAAGCTTCATTCACCCCTTCGAGCGCAACCATGGCCCCAAAGCCGCCAGCCAAGCAGAAATCTGGGGAGAATATGAAGCAGAAGAGTCTCATGAACTTCTTCTCCAAGCCCACCGATTCCACGAAGTCTCCGGTTCGGCAAGCTCAAGTCCCAGAATCGCCTGTCGAAGTCCTCACCTCTCCTGTTGTGCCAAGTCGCAGATCTTCGGATGCCGGGAACAGCTTCAAGGACACGCCCCCTACTAGCGATCCCGTCGACGTTGACATGCTGTCTGACGAGGAGGTGGTATTGTCGGCGTCGAAATCTGTGGTAGGTATCATCATATGCTCACTCTTCTCAACTATATGCGTATATTTCACAGCCTCGTACGAAACGGAAGGGCATTATCTTTGAATCCGACGATGAAGCGAGCGCTCCCACCCATACACAGTCGTCACCTTGCCGTGGTCAGTACACAAACAGCGAACGAGTTCCTTCTCGTTGCTAATTTCGCGTCCTAGGCCGATCAAAGAAACCTCGTACAGCAAGTCCATCGGACGATGAGTGTGACGTTGCATCAAATTTTTCGTCCCGTTTATCGAGGTTCAAGAAGGCACCTCTTAAAACCCGTCGGTTTTCCACAAATATCAATTTGAAAGCACTAACCCGTGAATTTTCCCTAGTAGCCAAAAGAACGTACCCTTCGGACGACGAATTTATCGTCCCATCCGACTCTGGCGAGGACTCACCAGATCGTTCGTCTTCTCGTGCCTCGTCCCGTAGCACTTCAACCCGCCATTCGGCGCGTGCGGGCTACGATGACGATGGTGATGACTATGAGGGAATTGACAGGATCAAAAAGTCGCAGTCCAAGCGCTCTCTAAAACAGCTTGGCACAGCAGGTGTGTCTGGCGGAGGGCCCTCTCTCTTCCTCACTGCGGCGGAACAACGCACTCAGCAACAGAAGACCGAGAAAAAGGCCTCAGAAGAACCATTTGCCTTCTTGCAGAATCCCAGGGATGTAAGTATGTCTTATTTTTTTTTCACATCCAGGTTTGAAAACGTGCCTTTCTCTTGCAGAAAGATGGTCTCCGCCCTGGTGAGCCGGGTTATGATCCAAGGACTTTGCATATTCCAAAGCAAGTCTGGGCCGAATTTACGCCCTTTGAGAAACAAGTTTGTTGCACGCTTAGCTGACCTCACTCATTCACTTATTTCCAACGGACAGTTCTGGGAGGTACGTTTAGGCGAATCTTAAACATCCGCGGTGGAACTCGAGTTAACTCTTCAACCTGAAGATTAAGCAAAACCATTTCGACACCGTAAATCCGTTTTCTCTATCCTGAACTCTGCTTTACTTACCGATTGGCAGATCTTGTTTTTCCAAAAAGGGTACCAGTGCTGAATCTCGCTTTCACCAGTTAGCTGACTAGTTTTCCCATTAATGCAGGAAATTCTTGGAGGTACGTTTGCATATATGTTTATATTCGAAAATTAATGTTATCCTTAGCTATATGAAGAAGATGCTCGCATCGGCCACAGAGAATTTGATCTGAAGCTCACGCAGAGAGTGAAGATGTCCATGGTATGATGAATCATCAGCTTTGAGAATCTGTATAACTCTGTCCAGGTTGGTGTGCCGGAATCTTCTTTTAACTTCTGGGCCGCGTAAGTCTGAACTTGCATCATCTCTGCACCCGTCTGACCACTGCTACCCTATCTAGCAAATTCCTCGGCAAGGGTACGCGTTCTCAATCTGGCAGCAAGTGAGACCCAGTCTTATGTTTTTTAGGGTACAAAGTCGGTCGCGTTGACCAATCTGAGACGGCATTGGGCGCCGAGATGCGCTTGGCCAAAAGCAAAGGCAATCGGGTCGAAGACAGAGGCAAAGAGAAGATTGTACGAAGGTAACGTCGAGGTTATAGATATATGGGAGGCTGCTCACCGTACCAGGGAGTTGAACAAAGTTTACACGAATGGGACGCTGGTGGACGAAGAACTCCTTACGGATGAGCACGCAGGTCATTGTATTTCCATTCGAGAGCATGCATCCGGTCCGCGAGGGTGCTCTTTCGGTATATGCGTTTTGGACAGCGCAACGTCACAATTTGATCTATGTGCATTCGATGACGACGTGTGCCTGACTAAACTAGATACGTTGTTCAGGCAATTGAGACCAAAGGAGGTCATGTTCACCAAGGTGCGATGCGACACTTGGATGACTGATGGCAGATGACGATAATCATCGCAGGGCAATTTATCCGTTACCACCACACGCTTGCTGAAAGCCATTCTTCCTTCCGCGTGCCTGTGGACGAGCTTACGCGACGTGGAAGGGTATACCTTTGAGCAAACCATTAAGGAACTCAATGAAATATTCTCGGAAGGAATGGAGGATGGCATGATGTGCACCGATGGCGAACTGAGTTCCTCCGTGCCCCAGAGCATCCGAGACATGGCTGGATGTAAGACTGCAGTAGAGGCCCTTGGGGCAATGACATGGTAAGGTGTTCCGTACCCCGGATACTGCTTACAAACGAGCGTGTTAGGTACCTTCGCCAGCTCAACATCGACAAAGACCTCCTGACTATGAAGAACTTCAATGTGTACGATCCTATGAAGACTGGGCGTAATCTCGTCCTTGATGGCCAGACACTCGCGCACCTGGAGGTACGTGGCGCCTGGCTCATTGAAACTACGAAGACTGAGATCCCAGCCAGGTGTTGCAAAATAACGAGGGCACAGATGAGGGTACTCTGCATAAGCTCCTCAGCAGATGTATCACGCCTTTTGGTTCGTGTTTTGCCTTCTGCATATTACCCTACTTGGTTGATGTCCGCACAAGGTAAACGATTATTCAGAATGTGGCTCTGTGTTCCGCTGAGAGATGTGGCCGATATCAACAGCCGGTATTTAGCTGATTCGCACTCGAGAATCTAGTTGACTCGTTAATTGTAGCCTTGATGCTGTGCAAGATTTAATGGATCATCCGACATTCGAGACACGCTTTACTGACCTAGTCAAGGGCCTCCCGGATTTGGAGCGCATCGTTTCTCGCATTCACGCGAAGAATTGTAAAGTCAAGGACTTCATCAAAGTGCTTTCAGTAAGTGGGCGCTATGATCCATTTTACCAGTTTACGAACTATTTTTCTAATACTACCATCGGATAGGCCTTCAAGAAACTCAATGATGGGCTTGCAAGTCTGGCGGAGAACTCGGAGTCGTTTGAGTCGAAAACCATCTTAGGGTTGTTGAGGTCAGCGCCAGACCTTTCACCCCACTTAAAGAACATTCAGTCGCGCTTTACTGCCGACAAGGGTGAGGACTGTTCATATCGAACCTTCCTTGGTGATTCACGTAAATTAGACACGGATGAACTCCTTCCTGTGGACGGTAGGGATGAGGTGTACGATGGTGTCATGCAGGAGATATCAGAACTGGAGCAAGCACTTGATTCCCGATTGAAAAAGTTTGAGAAGAGCATTGGGTACACCAACATCTGCACCCATTTTTGCCAATCACTTATTTCCGAGCAGATGCTCCTTGTCTTGGTGGCATAGCGCGAGTGGAAATAAGGTACATCCCCTCACTACTTTCTCTCATGGCTAATACATCTGACTCTGACGCGGCACAGGAAATATACCTCGTTCAAACGAAGGCCAATCAGGATGGTATCCCCGATGAGTGGGTAAAGAATAACGCTACTAAAGTAAGATGAACAATACTTCCATACCGTTCCTGCGGAAATGACATTCTCAGGCCGCCAAACGATGGGTAGTCCCATCCTTACAGCCAACTATTCGACGTCTTAAAGAGGCACGCGAGAATCGCAACGGCGCTGTGAAAGATTTTAAGGGACGTCTGTATGCCGAGTTTGACACAGACCGTGGAGTATGGCTTCGTGCTATCCGAGTGTTGGCGGAATTAGATTGCTTGTTTTCGCTGGCAAAGTCATCTGTTGCCATCGGTGAACCGTCTTGCCGGCCCGAATTCGTCGAGGGCAAGGCCGCTTTCGTTGAGTTTGAGGAGCTTCGACATCCAACACTCTCTGCCCTCCGTGACAACTTCATTCCAAATGATATCAAACTAGGAGGACCCGTGGGCCGTATTGCTCTACTTACTGGTGTGTTGTTCTCCATGTAGCCGGGTTGAGACTGACATTGTTGTGTAGGGCCCAACATGGGGTGAGTCTCGTGTGCAAAATCCTTGACTTGCTTAACCTCTTGCGATACTATCAGCGGCAAATCGACGGTGAGTTGGGTATAACTTGTGCGAATATGTCTTAACCCGGTCTGGTAGGCAATGAGAATGACAGCTGCTGGCGTCGTAAGGAAGTATGTGGTTCGCTTGGCCCTCCGAGCTGACGCGAGAATTAGATCATGGCACAACTCGGTATGCTCGTTCCCGCGAGATCTGCACGGTAAGCGACCTTCAGTATTCAAGGTACCCTGACTGACAGGAACAGAATCTGCCCTATCGATAAAATTCTCACCCGGATGGGAGCGTATGACAACATGTTCTCTAACTCCAGTACGTTCAAGGTCGAGCTGGACGAATGGTAAGTTTCCGAGTATATCAGAGGTGAATAGCGGGTTGATAATTTTGTCCAGCTGCAAAATCCTTCGTGACGCTACTCCTAGATCGTTGGTCATCTTAGATGGTGAGATTAATAGAATTCGTGGTCATCACACTAACAACTGTAACAGAACTTGGTCGGGGTACCTCCACATATGTGCGTTAGTTTCACTTCGTGAAGCTCTCATCAACTGACCCAAGATCGACACAGGACGGGATGGCAATTGCTGCTGTAAGTCGTTCAATAGCGCATTTAGTCATACGATGACCAGAACCACTCGCAGGCGGTATTACATGAATTGGCAACCCGAACCCTTCCTCTTGCTTTCTTTGCCACTCACTACGGCTCTCTTACGGATGACTTCGCCTACCACCCTGATATCAGGAACATGCATATGTCAACGCTTCTTGATGACGAAAAGAAAGAGGTACCGCATCCGATTTGTTGTTTCGCATTCCCCTCACAATCGTCACTTTTAAGCTTGTCTTCCTGTACAAACTGGTCGAAGGCGTCGCATCGTCATCATTCGGAACACACGTAGCTAGTCTCGCTGGTGTTCCCTCTGTGGTTGTGTCTCGCGCAGAGGTTATTTCGAGTGATTTCGCCAAACAATTCAAAGCGCGCATTGATGGCCAGAAGAAATTGCTTGCATCCAAGCTTCCTTTAAATTCCTACGCCGACTTCAAGTATCTACTGGCCTTGGCAAATGGTGGCCTGCACTTGCCTCAGGACCCTTACAGGCAACAACAGCTTCTCGGGCGACTGAAGGCAGCCATTCGGTCTTACCTCTCCTAGACGTCAACATACACTGACAAGGTACTCTATGCCCCGATTCTAATGTATCATACCTTTGCATCCGTTGTATATTGTGCATACCGTTATACCTCTGCTCGTAGCTCAGCATCTGCGATTTTGTTGCCTCGGTAAAGCAAACTCCTAGCTGACATAAGCCAACTATGCCAACTAAGGCGGAACTTTTTGTGAACACAAAACTTATATCCACCCTCCTCCCGTTGTAACCCAGTGGGCAGTGGCCAGTCTACACAATGTCTACGGCAGAGTCGGTACAGGCGAAAGCGCCTCCTCAAGTCTACAACGTTGTACATTTCCTGCGGAGCAGCCAGGCTGGCATGAAGACTCGTGTTGGTGCTCTCAATGGCAAACGGGTGGACTACTTCAAAGGTTCACCTATGCACCCACTCTTCTATTTTGCACTGCGGGTTCTTACGAATTCACTATAGGCAAATCAGCCGTCAAAGCGTTGCTGTCACCAGCCTATGCTAAGGTCAAAAACGTGCCAGAGATCACCACAGATGCACAAGCGGAAGCGTTCCTGCAAACTATCTCGCAGTACATGTTTTTCGTCCGGGTAGACCGCGCTGAACAAGTTGGCTCGTCTGGATCTCCAAGACAGGTCACAGTCAATCCCGTACAAGGCTTTTCACAAGACGCGCACTTTGCATGGTTCTACGATGGATCGCAGTGGACCACCTATGCTGGAGGTCTACTAATGGTGGCCATCATGCTCGCTGGTGTCATGTTCCCTCTCTGGCCACCCATCATGCGTCTTGGAGTTTGGTATCTGAGCATGGGAGCGCTAGGTCTCATTGGCGCATTCTTTGGCTTAGCCATCGTCAGACTTATATTCTACATCATCACGATCATCGCCGCGCCACCTGGCATATGGATATTCCCCAAACTGTTTGCAGATGTTGGCGTTGTGAGTGGCTCTTATTCTGTACCCAACTCCCAGGATGTCGACAGGATGGTTGCCAGATTGAATCATTTATTCCGTTATGGGAATGGGACCTACCGAGGAAGAAGGGCGAGAAGAAAAGGAAAGGCAAGAAAGGGGTAGTTGAGAAAGGGGGAGCTGAGAAAGCAGAACTGCAAAATGGCGCCAGTGATGTGCAAGCAAATGCAGATGATTCTGCTGGGAGCTCTCGTCCGGAGAGTAGATCGGCACGTGTGGAGGAAGTCCCTGACGAGGACTCATGACAATCAATAACGGAGCAGTTACACTGACATGTCAGGGCTAGTAGCATATGCACGAATGCGTGCGCCTTATATTTTACCAGTAGCCCACGTATTATCCCTACATTGTGGTGCGAAGGGAGCGTTTTCCATTCCATGTTATTACTTGTCTCGTGCATATTAGTCATCGAGCGTGTCGGAGGCTCTCGCAATTGCGACCTCCGAGCTAACGTACTTCCCGTCCACCATGTTCCGCTCAGTGCTGAACCCTACTGTAAGTGCTACATGGCATGTATACCCAGTCATGCTGATTGCATAACAGATTTCCTCGCTATCGCGAAACGTGCTCTCCGCTGGCTGGAGAACTCCGGCATTCCGACGTTTTCTGTCAGATGAGACACGCGCCAAAATCCACGCAGCGGTGAATGAACATCCTGTCGTATTATTCATGAAAGGCACTCCGGAAATGCCTCAGTGCGGTTTCTCGCGTGCGGCCATCCAAGTCTTGGATATGCATGCAGTACCGTCGGAGAAATTGCGAACATACAACATCCTCGAAGACCCAGAACTTAGGAGCGGCATAAAAGAGTTTTCGTAGGTTCTGTTGCTAGGGTTGAAGTTTCTTTTATTAAATTTGGTATTCCAGTGAGTGGCCGACAATTCCGCAAATCTACGTCAATGGGGAGTTTGTGGGTGGATGCGACATACTTTTGTCGAGTGAGTTTGTTTCCTCGGCAAGTTGCTGGCCCTCGAATAATCTCCCTGTAATAGTGCATCAGTCAGGGGAATTAGAGTCTCTTCTCGAAAAGCATGATATTATTCCGAAGATCGAATCCTCGTCCCAGTCGTGATTCCCCATCTGCGACTCCCCGCCTCGACTCGTAAACAGGATTCTACCATGCAGGAGGTTAGGTCACCGCATCTATGGCTATTTCGAACATTTGCCGGTATCAGCTAGACAGGGAGAATTTCCCGCTAGAGCCCAATGGCACACTTGAACACTAGCATAACCTTTAGTAGTAAAGTATTTGACGCGTACACAAATTGTCACGAGTCTGCGAGCATCGACACGCTAGGATTTTTTAACATCTCGGACACGCCTAACGTGGTCCATCGTCGAACAGCATGTTTTCTGGAAGCGTCCAACCTAATATCGTTTGCCTGTTCTCGTCTACGGGAAGTCAGCCCCTTTCGCTCTTCTCTGTGCAGGTGGACGCTGCCTTGCCGTCGGATTCCTTCGTCCACCTTTTGAATGACAGGACTTCTCTTCCTGCACCGGCTGGAGCCTCTCTGATTTCACTACCAAAGGCTTACCGCAACGAAGATGCAGAGGCTTGTGTGGGCAAACAGCTTCGACAGACCGTTTTGCACATCCAGTCGCCGACTTTACGCACGACCTTCATTCGGTGTCCTGCATCTTTCTCGTTCCGGACAGACGACAAGGGTCTCGGCTTAAAGCATGCATGGCTGCAGATTCAAGTCCGTAACGTCGGCCGTGAGTGGTCATTTGAGGTGGGCATAGTAGACAAGACAGGCAAACATGGAGTCATAAGGTGTTCCACCTTTCAGGTAGTTAACCTCTTCTTTTGCTATAGTCGTGAGATGTCCGGTGCCTACCCATATCTTCCCTGCTTTATGTTCTGGCGCGAGTGCGCTGATAGTTTGTTCTCTTATTTTAGAAGAACCCGACTCTCAGGTGCAATCACAATCTTGCGCCCGTTCTCCACCTCCCTCTCAAATTCCCGTCCTCTTCGTCAAATGCTTTGACTGCATGGTCGACTGTGACCGTGTATCTCCCGGATTTCATTCCTCAATTCGCCTCCGTCTCCCGTGATCAGCGGTCGCGAACAGATGTCTCTGATGAAGAAGGTAGCACGGACCCCAGCAACGTTCCTTCTCCTCAATTCTTGCCTGGCGGGGCATACGCTCATCTAACGTACGTCAAGATCTACGCTACGTGTCGATTGCGCAGAATCTGGCTTAGTGACTCTGCACCCGGTACGGGGGGTCCGACTCCATGGGAGTTTGAACTTTATGGCGACTAGGTGGCATTCCAGGTCCAGATCTCTGTTCCCCGGCCCATCTGTGGCCCGCTTGCTCGTGATGCATGTGATTTTTTTCCCATTGCGCTTTATCTCAGCCTGCAGTATCTATCCATCGTCACTCTGTCTCATCGGGGACCAATGTGAGCATCACGCCGGCGAGTTCCTGTCTAGGTAAGGAGCAACCTTTCCCGTTTGTATTTATCGACCCAGCGACCGGCATCTGACGGACGTGAAACTGATGTCGTGGTGACACCAACGACCGGCGGCCTGCAGCATTCGACTGAACAGAAATCGGCTCTTCTCGTCCGAGTAAACTCGAGGGTTGTGATCGTGTCATATGAATCCGATATTTCCCCTTCCGTCACATCCTATCATAAGGTGTTACTTTTGCAAATTCCTCGCCCCCACTGCATCTGTCGCTGCCACATCTCCCCGCCTTGTATGGACATTGTTCTTCTCCTGCAGCATATATCCGGAACCGTGCCCTTCCATTACGTGTTGATGATAGCAGGTCCATTGTTAGCCATCAGGACCGTTCACGATGTCAGCTTTGGTTGAACCGGCGCGAAAGGTGCGATAGCCGTTCCGTCCCATGGACCATTATTCCGACCCTCCACCCTACTGTTAGACTCTCGCGCGACTGGCCATGGCGAGAATTCGCGAATGACTAGGGATATCCGCGCATCTTTCCGCATCAGCTTGGGACGGAAGACTCCGTGTCCCTAAATTCATCCAGCCGGACGGTGCCTTCCGAAATGATTTTTATCGTCGCATCGGCGATCATCGATCGTGTTTTGACCTGATACAGACCAACGGTATGGTAATTTATGCGGGACAAGGTAAAGCTGGCCTCCAACTTGACCACCTTGTCAGTCGTGTCAAGAGTAGCTGGAGAACGGAGCCTACACATGGTAAGAATTCAGAGCCTGCCACCCGGGCGCTCCGTCGCCCTTCCCCCTTGTCCAAATTCATTCTAATCCGGCTATCTCCACAACGACAACGCTTGGCAGTCTATACAGGAGATGGGACAGATGATGCGATATCCGTTCTTACAGGGTATGGGTGACAGCGGAAAGTTCCCGTTGTCGAATCAATCGTGGGAGTCGCTCGCTCGGCAGCTAGCGTGCACCCTCGAATTCGCTGCTTGTGCCATTCTGCCATTCGATGTGACAATTATCTGTTGGTTGAGGAACTATATCGAACTCGATGCAAGACCTAAGCAACAACCAATCAGCCAGCCATACTGGCGTCTTCCTTAGCGAGAGGTATCTTATCTACATCTCCCATCTCGTGCTCGACAAATTTCGTCGGGGAGAGCGACTGCCAAGTCGTGGGACCCTGTCGGGCCGTGAGCTCCGTGCTAGGTTTTCGAAGTCTAGCGTATAATATTCGTTGCTATTGTCTGCATCGTACGCGATGACATGGTGATATATCTTCGTCGCTACGGGCGGGGGGAAACGCTGCACCAGCCTTCAACGGTAGGTTGCCACCGTCCCTCCAACTACGGCGGTTCTAGCTGGCGCGTGAGTAGAAAGAGCGGTTGAAGTTGAAGTTATCCAGGCCCCGCAGACCCCCCTCAGTGTCGTCGATAATAACTGAACTGCCTCCCAGGGGTCATGATATCCTTCCACTGAGAAATGTCGCGACAGGCCCGATCTACGTAGTCCAACTGATCAATGTCACTGGCCACGCGCGGAGATCGAAAAATTATCGGTCGTCCAACTCCAATCTTATCGTCCTGACCACCGATTATCGCCTTTTGCAAAAAAGGTGCTATATTGCTTGGTACTAACGCTTCATGACCGGCACGATCGAAAACGTCGAAGACATTCTGCTCGACTCGCTCGAGATCCTCGGTACGGAACGAGTAGAAGATCCGGGGTGCATTCAATACGGCGACCTCGTGCTAACCGTTGCACCTAAGGTCGGTTTGTAGACAGGTTTCTGTCAGCGTTTTTGCTGAGATTTCTTTTTTTTTCTTCTCTTTCTCAACAAAAAAGGTTGCGTTAAGTCTGCGGCACTCTCCCGAATCAGACTAACTTCGCATTGTTTGTGTTCGTGGATACACAGGAAGGAAAGGTATGTTTACCATTTCGTTTCTAGCGCCTTTTCGAGTGCGAGGGCAGTCGACAATCCCAAGTGCAATGCTGATGGAGCTTTGTTAAGGCGAATACGTTGCTCGCAGACCACCTGTTCTCACCGGCCCTCCTCCTCGCCGAGCGCATCGAACGAGGCCTAGTAGAAGTCGCAGGTCGATCTAGTGAGCCTTGATCGTCATACGGTTCACTTCAACATGTAGAAAAATCTTTCACCTTTTAGTCGTCGAACTTGGGGCGGGATGCGCACTTCCCTCGCTCCTCACCGCTACCCTATCTGAACCTCCCAGACTGGTGGTTGTGACGGATTACCCCGATGACATCATTCTTGGAAACCTTAGAAGCACCGTGGAACGTAACGAGAAACATTTCCGTCCCCCATGTGTCGTGCATTGCCAGGGATACGAATGGGGAAAGGATGCTTCTTCACTTCTGTCAGTACTTCATACCTCAACATCGGGTGCCCCTTTTCTCCCCACTCACAACGCCCATACTTACTATCAATGCCTTTTTCTTCTTTTTTTCTTCCCTTGTTCAGTCATCTATCTGAAAATCCCGACGGGTCACGTGGGTACGATGTGGTGATAATGTCCGACTTGCTACACTTTCATTCGTCACATGACGCACTCATTCACTCACTCTCGTCTCTCCTTGCCAAGACGCCCAGCGCCAGAGTGTACGTCGCCGCGGGTACATATACCACACGAGCGGTATGCGAGAACTTCCTAGACATGGGTTCTCACATTGGTTTGGTGTGGGAGAGCGACAGCGGCACTAGTGGCCAAGGAAACGAAGACGAAGATAAGGGGGATATCGAAGCTACGAGCCTGTGGCTGGGCACCAGGGCTATCGCCGGCATTGATGCCACACAGCTTGGCGTCCGCAAAGGCATGTGCCGGTGGTGGGTCGGTAGGTGGCATATCCCAGATATTAAAGGTGCTGCTGTTGATGGGATCACTGTGGTCTAATATGCGAGCACTGTTGGTCGGCGTTAAATTAATAGTTCTCTGGTATTGCAATGCGTCAGTCCCGTGTGGCTAGGGTTTTGTGATGGACTCTTCGGAGCAGGTACCTCCGTCTATCTTACCCTCATCGCTCTGGTTCATGCCCGTCCTCAGCGTTGCGAGTGCGCAAGGCTATACCACATGCTCCACTAAACACAGATCGACGAAAATTTTTCAATGGGGGTACATTGGCGGGGATACCCTTGCGGGTTCAGGGTTTCTGATTAGGTACCGATCAAACGGAGAAGACCTGGTTTCTTTCATTCACCGGAACAATTGTCTCATTAATTGTGTCATATCCTCATCAGAACTTCGGGTGGTCTTGCAAGCGCTGGCGATGCGTTCCCAAGTCCGTGGCTACGAAAAGATCTGGGAGTTCTCGTACGCCTCGTGTCATACTAGGGAACAGATCGCGGTCTCCGTGGAATGCGGTAAGATAAAAGCCAGGCTGCAGCGATGCGATGGACACCCGGTATACGAGACGGACACGAGGCAGCAAAATGTATAAGAAATGAAATAAGATAAAAAGAGCCAGGCATGAGCGGTCGCATTGTTTCTCTGGTGCAGAATAACGGCTATCCCCCAACGGTGGATTCATATCCGAAAAACTACTACGTCGAAGGTAACGTTCTACAAGTTAAAAGCGTCGCGTAGAAGGGGTCGTCATGACGGCCTTGAGTAGGACTGAGAAAGTAACGTTGACTCACGTGGACCAGTTGGTGATTAAAAAAACGAAGGCACGGTCGTGTTACATACACTCGACGCGATCGTTCACGTACAGAGGGGTGGAGTGGCCATCGGGCCATTTGCATAATGGATCGGAATTCGCATAGGCTTCGCGGAGCAAACGCGTCTTCATGGATCATAATCGCGGGGACCGAGACGAGACGAGAGCGAGTGAGTGACGTCAAGACGGTGGTGGCTTTTTTGCAGGGTCGCAAGTCCGGGGAGATTGACGGTGTCTGCCGAAGGAGTGTGTCATTGAAAACGGAGTCTGTACGATGAAATCGGGCGTCGGCTACTGCATATTGCTGAGCGTAGAGCACGAGGTCTGACAGATCTGACCACGCAGTCGAATACAATCGGGCACCTGCGTAATATCGTGCATGTCTATGTTCACAGCCCTGGATCGAAGCTTTTGCTCTGTCGAGTGGACCGAGAAGCAAGCGAATTCTCCGCGCGTATTGATAGTGCAAGCTCGGGGACGCCGTATCGGGAAACCTGTCCTGCCGACTCGAGGAACCTCGCCAATTCATACCTGGAAGGGTGTCAGACTGAAAAGAAAAAAAAAACCGTCTACCAAGTCTCAGATTTCCGATAAGTTTGATCTCGGGAATCCCGAGGTTCTCTTGTCGAAGCAAAACAGAAAAAACTCTCACGGCCAGGGCATGCATTCGAACGCCACGCGATTCACGCCCATGTATGCCGTGGTTTCGTTAATTCATTCGCCCGATCGATTCATTCTGGTCAGAGCCCATTGAAAATGCTAAGTTAACATGTGTATACGGGTGGGTGTCAGAATCGCGGTCATCTCGCGGCGTTTCTGGCATTGGCTCGCTGATGTCGTGCGGAAGAAAAACGCTGGGCACACGTTGCACTGCAAAGGTCCAAATGCGAGCCGGCGTCTCGGCACGCCCTTCATGATCACCCGTGGACCCAACGTTACGCGTGGAGGCAGAGAAGAAAAAGTTTCCCCTAACCCTAGTATACACATAGCCAGGGCGCATGTCCGTTGCAATATGAAGACTGGCAGCTCAAAAGTTAAAGAACGCGCAATATTGCTGGTGCCGACGGCACCTCCACGGTCATAGTTTCGAAATTGTTACGGTTATTGCCTCAACGCGTGCCCCCAGCTGCACCTGTGCACCGTCGAAAAATAGAAAAATAAAAAGACCGAAGAGTATGTCTGCGCAAGCCCTCGTGCCCTGATGCCGGTGTCATACTCGACGTGTGATTAGAATGTGGCTCATGCGTATCGTATCGTTCGGTCAGCGAATAATGCCTGGCTGCGAGCCGTGAATCGGCTGGGTTGTATGCGACGCTTCGCTGCCGCTGCTATCAGGAATAGGGTTTGTAATAGTCTCGAGAGATAGGACAGGTACAAATGCGATCCGGAACGACAGCATCTCCGGCTGGATGGAACGCATCGCACCTGAAACAAAGGGGGGAATTCACGGCGTCGTGTCTAGTACCTTGCCGAGCTCCATTGTAGTTTGCGGCCCATGGGGCTTGTGCGTAGATGTACGAGATATGTGCCCTGGGTATGAGATCCTAGATGAGACACCGTCGTCCCTGCATCGCGGGCGTCAGCGAGTAAACATCCTGCGAGAGACTCGAGAGGAATGCACCTCGTGAACGCGGTACACTATCGATCCACGATGAGTTCTGACTCCATTCTCGCATGTGCTAGCGCATTGCATTCCACATGGCAATATTTTGATTTCCTACACCAAAGGAAAGTGTGGTAACGGTCATCTTCTCATGCGGACGCATCTAAACCGGCAGAAGCTGCTACCAAGAATGTGTCAAAAAGTACAGACAGCCGGTGGGCTTGCTTGCATACGTGTCATCGGAAGGGCAGAGGTGGGGAACCAAGGAAGGCCATTTGGCAAGTCCAGAGCAGGACGGACAGAGATAAGGTCTGATCTGAACACGCGCCAGTCACTCGTCGGCGTGACGGAGGAAGGGGATAATCGTAGATGATGGTCGTGTCTTCTCTTCTATGCCCCTTTTCCAAGCGACCGGTTAGGGTAGGGCGGGTCGTGACGGCGTACAGCGTCGCGGGGAAGGTCACTACCACTGGAACCAACTAGAACGCAGAGAAGCGGTGGAAGCGCCTGGTTCCCCCACTTTATCACACCGTGGCCTGGTCGGAGGACGAGCGCAGAAAAAAAAAGGAATCGGCAAGCAGGGCAGGGCAGCAGAGACCACTATCTTTGGATTTTCAGAAAGGATGCTGAACCTCCAAGTACGGAGAGGAAGCGAGAAAGGGGACATCATTATCTTACATTCTGCGGCGACACCAACCTGGCACGTTGGATGCCACACTAGATCCCTGGCGACACACTATAGCATATCGGTGGTGGTGGTGTCGTGGCGCGTTCCCCATGACCGGGATACGTACCACCGTACGCAATCATCGAGTGGTGGCGCCGTTGCGCAGTATCATGCCATCGTACGATTGAGTCAGCCTGTCTGGATAAGCTCCAGCGAGTTGATGAAGCGATCATAGATCGTAGACCGGTGGCGAGCCGGTCCAGATTCGTATTCAGACTGCTTTTTTGAGTTTGAACCGATCTCGTTGTGGTATGGCGCGACAGAGGTGTGTAACCGTGCACGGCGCGGCTGTGATCCCATGGATCGCGCGGTTAGGTAGCGTCGTTACCTGGACAGACTGTTCTCACTTGTGTCTACGTTCCATGTGCTGGCCGGGGCGAGCACGAGTGTCTATTGTGTGGCAGCGGGAGGTCCATCAGGCCCAGGCGTAGAAGACGAGCCGATAATCCGGGAAATGGGAAGTGGACAGGCGGTGGCAACGGAAATCCTCGAAGCACGTAAAAAAGCATCCAAGTCCGCGGGGAGATACTCTGACCGCGAGATTGCCAGGTCGTTCATTAACCCATGCAGGGTCACGCCGAGCCAGCTGGCCAGTGCACTCGACGAGGTCTGAAACAGTCCTTTCCATCTATAAACGGGTCAGCTCCGACAGCCAACGAACGTACGTGACAAGATTTCATACTTATCGTTTCGAGGCAAGCCCATCAAATTCCCGTTCCCGCCGACACGCACGGATGGATGACCGCGTGACGAGTCGAACGAGATCTCGAGATTGGACATTCCATCAGTGGCAGACGCGTCTTTGTACCTGTACGAGTACTATGAGTATGTACACCGATGCATCGTAATCAGTCATCTGGCGAGGGCGATCGTTCGTTTGTCTTGGATGGAAGTCACCACGGAGATGGCCGTAAACGCCTGATTCACGGGCGAAATCTGGCGCTGGTGAACGGGGACGCTACTGAGTCGACGAGGCCATCGTAGATCTCGCGTTGCGAACTTGGCTCGGATAGGGGCGAGGGTACGGAAAAGGGCATGGGCGGATCGCCACATGGAGAGCGTAGGATTTTGGGTTCAATTCAGATCTGAAACGGGAGAGGGCCAAGATCGAAGAGAGACGATCCGGGAGGGGGGGGGGTTGTTCAGGGAGAGACGACACCACCCTACGTTATGTCATAGCCACATGGGATTAGCTAAGCCCGATATCCGAAATTAGCAGGGGCGGTGAGTGCGGATCCCAGCAAGAACGCTTCCACATATAGACGGTGACATGGATATGATCCACTACGGTGCAGGACAGGGCGTATGCCCAAATGTCCGTGTGCGTGTGCGTGTGTGGATAGTTGGTATATTTACTGCACACACACACATACACGCTCATCTGTTCCCCCTGTCCCCTCCTCCGTCGTCGTCCTCGCCGATAAATAAATGTATCTGGATCAGTACAACGTCCTCACCGCCAGGCGTTGTCTCCAACACACCGACAGGCAGTCCTCGCCAGCCATGCCTCTGTCTTCTCTGTGGGACTCACACTCTTCCCGTTCCTTCTCAGATTGTCACTCTTCACAGTGGATGCTCCCCGATATGTCTTCGTCCTCGTCCTCAGCTGGATCTCCCTCATATCACACCAGCACAGCCGTGTACCGTCAAAGCCTCGATCACCCCTCCGACTATCACCCTGCTTCACACCGCTCGCTCGTTTCCCAGTCCCCATCCTACTCGCGAAGTCACGCGCATACGTCCCGGTCGATCAATGGCTCCCTTGGTTCTCAGTGGGTTGCCGCTGGCTTGTACACCCTCGATCACTCGGATGCGTCAAACTCCGAACTTCCCCCTCCATCCACCACCCCCACCGCTTCCCCTTCTCCACGTCCCCTCCCCTCCTCCGCAACCATCCACAAACCAGACCACTTCAAATCGGACGAGGAGACCGTCTCATCAGATTGCTTCGTCATGGAGTTCTCCGGCTCTGCCTCAGCCACCGCAAGCAGCGCCCTCGCCCCTCCCACAGAAGTACCCCTCCGCGCTACACAGGCCAGCAAGGCCATGCGCAAGATGATGGGCGTCTTCCGTCTCAACCCCTTTTCCATGCACGACAGCTCCTGTCAGTCAACGACCACTTGGACAGGTGAGGAGGCTGGCCCTCTCGACGAGGAACCACAGATGTTCGAGTTCCAGCTTCACATCCCCGGCTACGAAGACTCCACAAGCGAATCGGACACACTCGACTCCCCTTCCTTGCAAAATATCCCAGAAAACGAAGTAGATAGCGGAGCAGCGAGCATCAGTTGGGCGGAGGGCAACGATACGCCCGTCTCACACTACTCATCCAACGCCCTGTCCCACCCGTCTTGGTTTGGGTCGGACTCACCCCAGTCTCATACCCTACCCTCACTGCGTCCCTACAGTCCCCAAAATATCCCTCATTCCCCATCCCTCTCTTCCTCTTCATCCCGCCGCACCCCTCTGGACATGGCGGTCTCAGAGGTACTTTTCACCTCCTTTCCTCCCAAAAACCAAACTTTCTCACCACATATCAGTATTCCTCAGCCTACGGTTTGTCCGCTTCTGCAAACTGTCCATCTTCGGTCGATAACCTTCCCTCGATATCGTCGATGGCAAGGCGGTGGTCTAATCCCACAAACATTCAGGCTCCCTTCATGTTATAGTCATCCGTAGGTGCGTCTGAATTTCCTCCTCTGGGGACCATGAAGCGCTTGCCCCAACTTTTCCCTTAGACCTAGCGTACCGGCTTCTGTTCTTCTTTTCGTTTTATTTTTTTTCGGTGCCCGACACCCAGCCCAGGTATTATTTGCACCGAGGTTCGAGGACAAGCACCCACAAATCGATCCGATCTCTTGCTGTGACTTTCAAAATCATTCATGACCGATAAGGAACCCCAACCCGACCACGCTCAGTATTCATACACGATAACACTCACATCCATACCCTTCTCCAAGCGGACTCGGCTCTCAATCATTTTTTTTGTTTGTCTGTTTTTTGCAAATTCTTTCTTTTCTTTCTTTCCGGGGTTGGGCTCGATGGAGGCGGAAGGGAGACAGGTAAACAGTAACTATAATCTACGAGGCGATCGAAATATCCGTTCGTAGAATCCCACTTTAGTCTAGATTAATATACATGTGTGTTTTACTCGGAGCTCAGCGCTCTCGCCGTAGCCGGTAACTGGTGATGCCAATGTCCTGCGTCGTCTGCCTCATTCCAAAGTTTGAAACGAAACACATGGCAACTCGATCCACCTCACGTTGCTTTCTTTTTTTTATGGGAGGGGGACCCAATGACGAATCCACGTTTTAAACGTTCGCAGTGGGACGACTTCCTTTCTTAGACGTGTTCTTGTGCTGGAAACTGAGACCATCACCCTTCGCCAAGCAGCACTCCAAGTTCAAACGGGTTTGGGTTTACTCCATGAGCCAGACCTGCAGTATCTTCAAGCGATTTTGTCCGGCGTGCGGCCGTACGATCGAGGGGGTTGATAGGTATGTACGACTGACATCCACAACCCTTTCTGCCAAAAAACCACGACTGCGGTACCGTTACCAAGCAGGTCCCGGTAACCCCGTTATCCATCGCGCGCCGTAGCACGGAAAACCGATCCGTGCCTCCTTTGATTTTTGTAGTATGGAGGCCTTGAGGCCTGTTTGTGGTCCAGGGTCCAGGGAACCCATATGGGGTGGTGGTCCCATATGCTGGCACGTCAACGTACGCTGTGTGACAAGGTAGCGGTGTACTGGAGGGGGTTCTCCTTGCAACCGCACGCTACTATACCGTGGATGGGTTGTGGCAGCCTTCCCTGTCTTCTCCTTCTCCTCTCTTTCTTTCTCTCCGTTTTTGGAACGCGGCTTTCTTTGCTAGGTACGGTTCGACCAACTTAGCTAACGTACCCAGGGCGCCAGTGGCGTCGGCGTTTCAGGCGCGGGTTTTCATTGACGACGAAACGTACGCCGCGAACAACACTAGATGAAATTGAACCCCCCTCACGTCAATTCATCCGTCAGAAGAAAAGTCATGGAACCGGTGGTATACCGGCACAAAGAAAAACCCACAGGTACATTGCTGTTCGGCATTAACGTGTATACGTTCGCCTATTCATGGAGCAGGAGGCCCGTACTGGTGGATCGACGCAAACTGCCCATCTTCTCACTGCAGATACGAGAAAAAGGCGCCAGAACGTGTGGTGCCCAAGACGTCTGCAGAGCGGCCAAGGAAGAACGCATAGTGCGGTGGTTCTAGAATTACAAATTCAGAGGGTTTTCGCTGCCACCCGGCCCCCCCTAGATCAGCGATCTTGGAGTGGCCCGCTTCTGCCAGTTTGCTACCCCCCCTCCCCACCTGTGAGGCGAACAAAAGACGGCGACCTGAATGGACAGACTTATTCGTGGTATGATCGTGATCGAGTGATCCGCTACCCACGGCCATGTTGGTAATCCTGACTCGAAATACGTACCACAAGATTCTTCTTGTCTATGTGTCCTCAACAGACACAATGATATCAACCGGAACGGGAACAACAAGGGGGCCGTGATCAAGAACGGAGACGCCGACGCGAACTTTAGATCAAACTTCGGGTCCCCCCACCCGTGGGCGGTGGATGGATAGGATGAAGGGTGTGACCGTGAGCACCGAAGTTTCATTCGGCGATGATAGTAGGTTTGTACATTCGTGTGAACTTCGCTTTTAGCGACATGCACGGACGGACAAAACGATGGCCTGCAGAAATCCACTAACCATAATCAGAGTGCCCAAAAAAAAAACAAATCATCGTCAATTGGGAGACGTAACGAGAAGTGGGAACGGTTGGAAAGCAAAAATCGAATCACCGGCAGTGGGTAACAGTGGACATAACCACCCCCATTTCACCAACGTTCCCTCATTTTTTTTAAAAATTACGGAATCTGGTCGATCGTGCCGATCGCTGAGTGCGCACAAACAATTCAGGAGTACAGAATTTTGGTCAGGTCCCATGATGATACGCAGTATGCATCTGAAAACGGGCGTTACAGCAAGCACGGGTCTCGGACGACACAAAAGTTTTACCTGGTTAGCACAGACATCGATTCGGGAAGGCATCCCGGCGTGTCCGAGTGCACGGAGTCAGCCGGCGACACTTCTTGCCTTCCAGAGTGAACGCGAACCCAATAAAAAAAACTGTCGCACAACCGGCTGAGGGACCCGGGAACGTGTAGGCCGAGAAGAATCAGGCTGTGTGATACAGGTGTATCCTACACAACAACAACAGCCTCTACACGGTGGATGGAGGACCCGCAACGTGGGGTTAGTGACCACTGTAACACCTCTTGCACGTCGGTGATCGGCTTCCTCGCCTATCATGGTGTGGCTGGTCGGTGCTTATCAAGTGAAATGAACCCCCCAAGAAGGCTGGGCTACACCCTTCCATGTTATATCGAAAACTCGGCATAGTCGAGGGTCGCAAGATAGGCGTTGGCACTATTAACACATACTAGCTGGGCAAATCATTACGCCAGCCTTGAAGCTTCAAGACCCGAGAGGAGACGCTGAACCAAACCAGGGTAGGGAGAACAAGGTTGCACAGGTATGGTCAACTGAGTACTTGGTGCTCCAGGTAACAAGTTTACTTGCTGCCTATTCGGGAAGAACGGTTTCCATTGTATAAATGGGCTCCATAACCCCGGGCTAGATAAGCACCACATGGAACCTTTGGCCTACCTTTGGTGACCACGTTACACAAACATTAACCACAGAACAAGCAGCTCCGCACGGACTATACTTGCTATGGGTGTGCACACCTGAAGTGAACGCTGGGTGGCGGCGTACCGCATCAATGAAACACGATAAACAATAGCTATTTCACATGTAGATTTCAGCGCCAGTTCCACAAATACGGAGCTCACCTGCCCAAAAATCAAGAGTTGCTGGTGCGGTGCAGTGCCATCAGCGGGGAGCCAAGCGCTGCAGAGTCAATTTCATTTCTTGACGATATCTCACCGAGGCTCTTCCGCTCGCACTCGCCTTTCTAATCGAATAGTCGTGTTCCCGGGGTGAGTCAAGTTTGATGATACGGACGAAAGTAGGGCGAATACCGACTGGAATGTGCACGGGACATGACGTCGGCAACGGATAGAGAAAAAAGGTCGCACGACACCAAAAATGAGGTGGCAGAGGAAGCACGCCAACCATCCACGGAGACAAGCGTGGTCGAGAGACGCTCGACAACTGCCAAGACCGTCGTGATTGAATACGCGCCAAGCGGATTTTCAAGCTAGTAAAAGACCCAAGCCGTAGGAGGGGAAGCACCGCCGAATGGAACTGACGGCAGGACTAAAACACTACGGGATAACGTTTACGCGGGCCTTTCTGCAGTCCTAATCCCTTGCACCTTCTAAACCCGAGGACGTTGCACACAGGCTCCGACCAGAACCTGCTCGCTGACGGACTGCAGATGCGGAAGTGATCGGCAAATGGACAACTTGGCCCACACACATACATGCGTTGACGCTTCAACTGAATTGTGGGCGATGATAGCGGTGATAAGAAATAATCAGTATTGGGTTGATGGGACGCTGGCGGGGCCAATATACACGGCAAAAGCACTTGAACACTTCATCCACTGATGAGTCCGAACCGTTATTTATAATATGACAAGCACCTGACCCCGATATCGGTCAGCAACTCTTTGCATACCGCTGTCGAAAAAAAAAAGCTGACTCCGATTGCCCTGAGTTTGACGTGCTTCGTGAGGTGGCATCCGCTCAGTGGTCTGCCCTCGAGCGTGGGGAAACAGAAGGATGGAGTGGGGGTGACGTCGGTGGTCGGGCCGAGCTGTCCACGTGTATGAATGTAAAAGGTAAATAAGCCACGCGAGGGCCACGAGACCGAACTGCAGGTGCCTTGCCTGTCAAAACACAACGTTTTGCACGCGAGCGAGCGGCAAGATCATCACATCCACCGTTTCCATTCCCCCCTCTTACAGTAGTGTAATATCAGTAGTGCTCGTTCCTCCCGCTCGGCCACCCTGTCTACCAAGCTGTCAATAATCACGTATCCTCCTCTCCATGCTCGATAACGAAGAATATGCCCATGGCAGGCGTCGAAGCGTGGACGTCGGTGGTTTAGCGCTCGCTCTCGGAAACCAGGCATTGGGCCATGGCTGGGGCGGCTGGGAAGAAGTCCAGCAAGGGGAAACTCGGTACGATTTCCCTCGAGATTCTTTTTTCTTCTTATCCACTCGACTTACACGTGCAACGCCAGCTACGCTGAATTGCTGAGCCAGATGTATACCCAGACGCAGACCACCGTGGATCCCCGTAATATGAACTTGTAAGGCTCTTCACACCGCAGCAAGGCGCCCTTCGCTAATGCTTCTTACTAGATCCCCAATCCAGATCCCACCAGAAACGAGATTGCGGCTGATTGGGGCCCTCGATGGCTGGCATTTCGAACCACACAAGCTACCCGACGAGGAAGTGCTTTATTGTGCATATATCCTCTTCGAGAGTTTGTTTAGGATAGCTGGCATGCACCACGAGACCGGCGTGGCTCTCAGTCAGTCCCTTTTCGCGCTTGTCGTCACTTTGGTAACCTTTGGCTACCAGCCGACATTTCCATCTTCTTGCGGCACCTACGACTCCTATATTGCGGCCAAAACTCGTATCATAATTTTCAGCATGCTCTGGATGTTCTCCAAGCCTGTCATGCGTTTCTGTGCGCCGCTGGTGTGGTCCCACCAGCGGAGGTTTTATGCGGAGACGAAGGGCCATGGGAACCAGACAGGCGTGGCAGAACCAACCGCTTGGCCTTCGAATTATCCAATATGGACCTTTTTGCACTTTTTGTCGCTGCAATCGGACACGACGTTGGCCATCCTGGTCTTACGAATCTGTTCATGGTATTATATCATGTACACAAGGTCCAAGCCCACCGCTAACATGCACACCTGCAGAAAAATGCAAACGCGCCGCTGTCTACCGTTTTCGATGGGAAATCCGCCTTGGAACACATGCACTATACAATTCTCATCCACGCCATGCGACAACACGGTCTAGGTGCCCTGCTTGACAAACCCAAAGTTGGACAGTCCTTCCGCAAGTCTCTGGCTGGCATCGTACTTGCCACTGATATGGGAGTGCACTTTGAATTTATGAAGAACTTCGCCCTCTTGGCTGACGGCAGGGACTTCCCTTTGGACTACAAGAGACTGTTGTTCTGCCAAGCGATCATCAAATGTGCTGACATCAGTAATCCCGTAAGTTCTCAAATTCGTTCGCGTAGTCCTGTGCTAATCGTACCGCAGAGTCGGCCACCGGGAGTATCCCATTACTGGGCAAATGCCTTGATGGCTGAGTGGACTTCTCAAGCCTCTTTGGAGAAACACTGGCACCTGCCCCCGTCTGTTCAACCCTCATCTAATCCGTTAGGCCAAGTTCAGGGGCAAATTTTCTTTATAGATACCTTTGCAAAACCTCTCATGGATGTCACTGCCAGAGTCATCCCAGGTGCGTACACCACGGTTGACATTCTGATACACTATATCTCATTCGACATAGAAATGCAACGATTTGCAGACCAGTGTACTACCAACCTTGTCTCTTGGCAAAAAGAAAAAGCAAGGTTGACTGGCTGCAGTGATCGGGATGATGTTTCCTCGAGCGACTTTCCTCCCCCTTCGCCACGACCACCACAAGATTTCCTCGCGTCTTTTCCACTGACGTTACCGTCCTTTGCCCTCGGCCATCCCGACGATTCGCATCTTCTTCAGTGGCGTCCTCCCAGCCCTTTTCACCTGTCGTTTGATTCCGATAGACGAGTAGATTCGTCACCACCAGATTCTCCAGCACCGTCTGTCAGTTCTGGCTCATTTGTTCTCGCGAGCCCTTCCTCCTCGAGTTTTCGCACGATATCAGGCGTGAACAAAAACGACGCTGCCACCGCAATGCGAGCAGCTTATCAGGCTGGCGTTCGCAAGAAGAGAAGTTTTTACAACCGATATTCTTGGACATCGGACCTCAACCCTGTCGCATCTTCGCCGAACCTTGTTGTTGCTGCTATCCCCAAGGCAACAGTGCTCGTCACCGACACAGTTGGAACGGTCTTAGTAGGCTCCGAGACCGGTAACGAGACGTCTGCTGCCATCGGGACGGTCCAGTGAGTCTCTCCGGCGGGGATCACGAGCATCCAGCCATTGCGCTTCCTGCGAGACGAGAACGGATGCTGCACACTGTTTGATGCGATGGCTGTAAACTGTGCACTCCGTAGCCTTCGATCAGTAGTTCAGGCTGTGGGTCGTAACCCTCTCGAGGTCATAAGCGGCAGGTCATGCCGGAGAACACCTTCAGGGCCATGGGGATTACCATGAGTACCCTTATATGGGACTGGAACATGCCGTGCCCGTCCTTTACTTCTATTTCGTTTCATCTGGTCCTCATTTGCATTTGTTTTTGGTGTACTTGTGGGTGTTATGGGAAATAGCCAGTACCCTAAACTTTCGTGTTTCTTGAGTAGTATCTTGATTCATTCGATGAATGAGATCTGTAAGGCGTGCTACGATACTGACGTAGTCAGCAAGTTGATCCAGAGAACTCCGTACTGATTCTAGGAGTTATCATGTTGCGACGGAATGAACTGGCGAGCGACGACAATAACTGCAAGTATTCAAGCTTTGGACAGAGTGGAACGTAGATGGGAATCTCTCACTGGCTGTCTCGTACGCATACACGATGTGAAAAGGAAAACAATCTGAAAGGCGTCGTAACAGAGCTCAAGGTTGGAAGGACGTAATGTCGTGAAATTATACTATAACGAAAGGAAAACAAACGAAGTTCCGTCGCTGAACGGAGTCGTTAACGCCTTACAGATCTGATAACCGCGGTTGCAACACCATCGTAGTGAAAGTTGGGAGGCAAAGACAAACAGAACTGTGTCTGTGTGCCCCTGTCGCCCGGTTCCCGCGCGTTTGAACCCGGGCTATAGTATTTCAAGAGGCAGTAGGGAGGCTATGTGTTGAGACACAGGTTTGTGTATAGCGGGGACGACCGACCGTACTGCCATAACATCGACTCGGAGGCGTATAATGGACCCTGTGGGGACGCCACTCCCAAGTAATCACGCCTACGAACGAACTGCCGCTGCTGTGCGTACGTTTGTGGAAAGTGAACACCACTGCTTTTGATATCGGCCGCAAGTAAGGTACTCAACATTCGGTGCGTTGGGCTGCCGGATCTACGAATTGCATAAGAGGATAAAACATTATTGGGTTAGAGTTTCGGACACGTTCAAAAAAGCGGCAGGAATTCATTCGTGGATGGGAACACTGGAAAAGAGTGGGACTTCTGTTCTGCCTGACGCCGAGAAGTAGCCGCGGGGCCACAGAAGCTGTGAATGAACTGCCACTGCAAAATTTTCGGAATGAACTGACTTAGATGTGGCGGCATAGTTGATCCTGCTGCCCACAACCCCACACCGACTTACAACAAAGAGGCTGACTTGCGAAATCAAATGCTGTCCGAAATGTTGACAGGTCAATTTTATGGACTGAGGTGGCGACAAGATTAGATCCCCGACTCTGCATGCAAACTCTACGTACGCGCAAACTTCGCGAAAGAATCATTGGGTCTAGATTCTAAGACGCTCCAACGGACTCGGTCTTCCCCTGACGCGTGCCCGTACACGTACTATGATATACTCCAAGGCACGCACATGTACGTGTAGTAAAACAGTGGTATCTGAGAGATACCAGCGCAACGTCACTTGACCTCCGCCTTATCCGGTTTTGGAATGACGGAGGAGCAATGAAATTATTCAGAACCCACTGGCAAGGGTAACAAACGAGATTTTCCCTGTGATATATATGGTTCAAGAACGCTATCACCAACTTGGCTATCTCTGGAAGATGTTCCGAATCACGAGTCAAGCGGTAAAAAGGTTTTTGACGGAATCAGACGACAAATGGTGCAGTTTGCACTAGGGTTTAGGTCTAAGGGCAGATCGACGGTATGCACATGTTGGCACGCGGAGGCTAGAAGACGCGGAATACATAAATCAACACAACGCCAGATAACGGTTCTGACCGAGTATTGTCGTGATACCACGAGGTGAAGCGACACTGGGACACTCCTGCAGGGTATTATGTCCCTACGACAACATCAAGTGTACGTCAACGGTGAAAAGGATAGGCTGAAACCGAGCAGTGCACTGATTGTCGAAGCTGCGCAAATGTCCCATGAAGCTGTACCCGATCGGCGGGCAGTGGCTGCTCGTCGTAAAGTACGACAAGATTTGGGGTCCAGAGCCTTCCTCGGCTATTTGTTTGTATTTGGATGGCCCTCGACCCAGAATGCAGTACTTAAACTGTCTTATCGAACGCTAAACCTTCCTTCCTTCCCCAGTGCTACTCTTTGTTACCCGCGTTTCCATCAGCTTTCATTCGCATTATCCACTCTTCCGTCTTAACTCGATACATCATGTGTGGCATCTTCGGTTACTGCAACTTCCTGAAGGACAAGGTGAGTTGTCTCTATCCTCGACTACGCGTCGGTGGCGTCAGAACGTGTCAGAGGATCGGTTTTGCGTGCATACATGCGCGTCGCGCGCAGATGCCCTGGAAAATCAGGTGCTAGGTCCACGGACTGCGGCGTGCATAGCGCTCTCTCTACGTGGTCCGACAACCAATTCTGATGAGTAACGTGCTAAACCCACCTCTTCAGGATCGCAAGGATATTTTGGAGATCCTTTGCAACGGTCTCGCTCGCCAAGAATACCGTGGATATGACTCTGCCGGTTTAGGAATCGATGGAGACAGCCCAGGAGAGATTATCTACTTCAAGGAAGTTGGCAAGGTTGCCGGGCTGCGGAAACGGATTGCCGAGTCCGACGTCAACACCACCAAAGTCTTCGCTTCCCAAGTCTCCATTGCTCACACGCGTTGGGCCACCCATGGACCTCCTTCCACCGTCAACTGCCACCCTATTCGTTCTGGCCTGAACAATGAGTTCCTTATCGTCCATAACGGTATCGTGACGAATGCTGCTGCTCTTAGGCAGGTCCTTCAAAACCGTGGCTACAAATTCGAGTCCGAGACAGATACCGAGGCCGTTGCCATCCTTACAAAATACGTTTACGATTCCCAGCCGGACAAGAGGATTACCTTCCCTTCCCTTGTTAAGACGGTTTTGAAGGAGCTCGAAGGGTCCTTTGCGTTCGTCTTCAAGTCCATTCACTACCCTAATGAGATTGTTACCGCCCGCCGTGGCTCTCCTCTGCTGATCGGTGTGAAGACAGACAAGAAGTTGAAAGTAGACTTCGTCGACGTCGAAATCTCCGGACCGGACGATGGCAAAGCTGTGGATGGCTGTAAGTTAACTCTTCATCGGTCCTTCCTAGTTGTCACTCAGTGTCTACATAGTCGTCTCCACCGCGCCTAACTCCCGACTTGCACCCCCTGCACCCAAGATTTCCCGCAGGCAGTCGCGCAACTTCATGTCCGAAGATGGTATGCCTCAGCCAATCGAGTTCTTCGTTGCATCGGATGCCGCTGCTATTGTCGAGCACACCAAACGCGTCCTTTACCTGGAAGATGATGACATTGCGCACATCTCTGATGGTCAATTGCACATTCACCGTCTTCGTAAGAATGAAATTGGTCAGGCGGAGACCCCCGCTACGCGTAGCATTGAAACCCTGGAGATTGAGATTGCTGCTATCATGAAGGGCAAGTTCGATCATTTCATGCAAAAGGAGATCTACGAGCAACCTGAGTCGGTTGTGAATACCATGCGTGGACGTGTCATCTTCGACGACTACCGCATTACCCTTGGTGGCTTGCGCTCCTACCTCCCTATCATCCGTCGCGGCCGCCGTATAGTATTCTGCGCGTGTGGTACTAGCTACCACTCAGCGCTGGCTACCCAAGCAATGTTCGAGGAGCTGACGGAGATTCCTGTCAGCGTTGAACTTGCCTCTGATTTCCTGGACCGTAAGACACCTATCTTCCGTGACGATGTCTGCGTTTTCGTCAGCCAGAGCGGCGAAACTGCAGACACCATTCTAGCTCTCAGGTACTGCTTGGAGCGCGGGGCACTCTGTGTTGGTATCGTCAACACCGTGGGTTCCACGATCTCCCGTGAGACGCACTGCGGTATCCACATCAATGCTGGCCCTGAAGTAGGTGTAGCGTCAACGAAGGTATGGTTTCATGTCAGTTTGTTTCATACCTTGTCTCACTGAGCCTCTTTAGGCCTACACGTCGCAATATGTGGCTTTGGTGTTGATGGCACTTCAGCTATCTGAAGATAGAATTTCTTTCACGCCGAGGCGTAGAGCCATTATTGACGGTCTCCGTGAATTGCCAGGCCAGATTAAGAGGGTGCTGGAACTCGACAGCAGCCTTCGGGAGTTTGCCAACACTGTCCTTGCGAACCAACGCAGTTTGTTGCTCATGGGCAGGGGGTACCAGTAGGTTACGCATTTGAAATTATCCGGCCACTCGAGATAACCTACCTTGCAGGCATGCCACTTGCCTCGAGGGTGCATTGAAGATCAAGGAAATTGCTTATATGCACTCAGAGGGCATTCTTGCTGGCGAACTGAAGCATGGACCGCTTGCATTGATCGATGAGAACATGCCAGTGATCATCGTGATGACCCAAGATTCCCTATACCCGAAGGTCCAGTCAGCATTCGCTCAGATTACTGCTCGCAAGGCGCAGCCGATCGTGATCTGTAACGAGGGTGACGATGGGATCAGGAAAGGTGTCAAGACGATTCGTGTACCCAAGACCGTGGATGTTCTGCAAGGCCTTCTTAATATCATCCCTCTTCAGCTGTTGAGTTACCATCTAGCCGTCAAGAATGGCTTCGATGTTGATTGCCCAAGGAATCTGTACGTGACCCGTCTTCCCTGCACGCATCCTGGCTGATTAGTTTATGACAGTGCCAAGTCTGTGACCACGGAGTGAAGGCTTCCAGCTTCACGGATGGACCACTTGCAGTCCTAGCACTGCTGACTTCCACTTGTACATCAGACATATGGACAATCCCTCGTCAGCTTTCTTCACTGAGTTCATGGACATGGATCTGGTAGTCGACGACGGACGCTTTGGCACTTATGGACTGTTTCATTAGTTACATTTTTCGAGCCTCGCACAACTTTCGAGACTGCTTGATGCAGTAATACCGAACTCTGTCATCAAGTGGAGTTCATTCTCCTAGTTATGTTACCCTGTCTAAGTAAAGGCAAACGATAATGGACCCTTCAGATGATCAGGCTTCGGCAGACTAAGATGTTTCTTGTTGGCACACCTGGTGCAGCCTCAGCACCTGGCCTAGGGTTAGGGTTTGATGACGCCACGGTAGTAGCACTGGTCACTCCACATAACTTGCACTTGGTCCTCATGCCTCCACGCAAACGACCTATCTCTAAGAGAAGGATTGTATCACCCCCAAACGAATCAACCTCAGAAGCACATGACGACCAATCCGAACATGTAAGCTTTCGGGCAGGGTCTCAGGATGAGCTTTGGGACGAAGAAGAGCCAATTCTAGAGAGCGCCGAGCCCCCTGCAAAAAAGGCCGAGGTATAGTGTTGTAGACTACCCATTGACATGCATTACGAACCGGTGGCAGCCCAGCTACACTCGATTCGACGAGCTCAAGTCATTCGAGGGCCAGAGGTACAGCGGTATGGCCATCGGGGGGACACATCGCTGGACCTATGACAGCGGCCAATGGGTTGAAACCAAGGAAGAACCCGACCTGTGGAAGGTACGTACCTGCAAAGTCGAGTGAACGGCATGTGTTTGAAAGCTGCTGCCAGATCAAATTTGAAGCAAAGAAACACCGGAACCAGACTGCTCCTGAAGGTTCAGGAGCACCAGTTGGAACCGAGTATCACTGGTTAATCGGTGCGTGTTTCTTGGCCGGACTTGTGTGGTTTTCTCACATTGTTCCCAAGTTGCACACCAGGTACGTTTGCTACCATTGAGCGTATTTACCGCTTTCATTGCTCTGTGCAGCACGTTGTCAAGGAAGATGCAAACACTTACTCGACGCGGATGGAGGGGCGCAAATATAAAGTTGCTGTCGCAGCATATGAAGTTTTCACGGGATTGACGAACCATTTTTAGCTCGCACACAAATCTGTCGGTACGAATGCCTGGAGCGTGAAGACAGTCAAGGGGCAACGCGATCGAGAAATTCAGCTACTCGAAGATTCCATAAGGCGCGTACAGGGTCTCCCTCCAGTAACTTCATCGCAAAAGGTTGGTTGTAGTTTTTCGACACGAATCCAGGATGGTAAACAGATAGGACATTCAGGTAGCAACGCAAAAGATGAAAGACCCTGGACAGAAAACTCTGGACCAGATATTTCTTGGAGGTTCTGGTAGGAAGGAAAAGCAGGAAGATGTCAGCAAGGAATGAAGGCAGTAGTTGATCTATGTATTACATAAGCAAGGATGCGGGAGTTAAAATTGAAGCTGGCATCCTTCCAACCACCGTTTTTGTCTTTTTTTTCGCTTTCCGCATGGCTTCAGTCAGGTCTGACAGAAACAAGAAGCCCTACTCAGTGTGTCGTCTTTTGAGGTTGGATCATCCAATGCGATAACTAATTGGTTGACTTCAGCGGCCCCGCCGTTCAGATGGCTTCTGGTTGCACGAACGTGCTCCCAACAAGCCCAACAACACGGTCGACACGCCAAAATCTGCTGCTCCAAATACAAAACTTGTCGTATCCAACCTACATTACGAGATCACACCAAATAATTTAGTGGTAGGTTCATACGTACATCCCAGCGTATCCTTTTCTCTGACATCTGTCCATAGTCCATCTTTGGGCAAGTGGGCACGCTCGTTCGCGAGCCACTCATCAGGGTACGATGATTCCGAATTCGAATGCACGCTGTCACCTCGGCCCTGTCCTTCCATCTGGTCACCGCACGCGTGGGCCAATTGCTATATATCATGAATGTTCGGGGTTTCGATGACCGCTTTCGCTCTTGGTTACTAGTGGGAATGAGCACGGAACTAAACCTGAGCAATCACCTTTTCCTTTTAAAGTACGACCGCAGTGGACGTTCATCTGGTGTTGCAATCGTTACGTTCGAAACTGCCGAGGAGGCAGAGCGAGCGAAGAAGCAATTCGAGGGTAAAATCGCGAAAGGTTGGTGGCTTACTGCGTTGTCATCCGACTTCTAACGCTTGATTTTTTAGGTCAACCAATGGAAATTGCCTTCGACACGGCACCACCGAAACGGTTGCGATCCGCAAGTATGCCAGGCATCCCGACATCGTCTCTCCTCAATAGAATTGAACGTCCCTCTCTTGCCGATCGTCTGGACAATGGTGGCGAGTCGACCCGGAAGACAGCCACGTAGGTCTCTCGTTGGGCTTTCATCGTTGCCGCCTGACGATACATCCCAAGGACCGGCCCCATTCGGCGACATGCAGCCAGACCGCACAGGGGAGCCCCTGGACCCCGTGGCGGACGTCCATCACGACCAAGGCCGAAGACCGCGGAAGAGTTGGATCGAGAGCTCGATGTATTTATGGGGGAGGATGCTCAAGAAGGAGCGAATGCAGACTCTACTGTAGTAGTAGAGTCCGCCGCAGGAGTGGTTCAAGACGTTGAGATGGCATGAATGTCAAAGTCTTTTTTTTGTTGTATTTCGCTGAAGTAGGGTAAATAGATAGGCTTCGCTCTTTAGGATGGGCTCGCCGTTCCAAGCGAAGAGTTCCGCAACCTGCCCATAAAATGGCACGAGCGACCTTTTGGCGCACGCAGTGTTGATCTCGCCTGACAAAATGTTGAGACAGATTATATACGTAGGGGAGTGACACGGACTCCGTTGTCGCGCTAACTTTGTTGAGACAACGGTCTCGACAAGCCAGACTCACACGACGACTAGGTATGATCAATCGAGACCATACGTAGTCCAAGCAAAATAGTGAAACCCCGATGACGGGGAAATGACGTATATTGCGGGAATGGGGACAGACAAAGAGACTTGTCCGCCCCCATGGTAACTGATATCAAATACTACGAATGTATAACAAGGTAGCTACCGCAGAGTGAATCCATATGAGACGAGAGCCGCTCGTCGCCCCGCACGTACGCTGGACATCTAAGCTCATCGATACTAGCGTCCGTCTCCGAGCAGCCTACCACCTGCTTAAGTGAACCATTCCTACTGCTGCGCTCACAGGTTATGAGCCCCGTCTCGTACCTCTGAGCCAACGAAACCACCCTGCCTCGAAGACTTCGCTCCGATAGGGGGCAACCCCCAACTATGTCAGACCGCCAGCCCGACCCGAGCACGGCCCCGACGGAACCTGCCACAACAGGAACGTCCTCGTCAGCGCCAACAACGACCCCCACGACCACTGAAAATATCGTACCTATTGTTAGCCCTGCCATCGCAGCGGCCAGGCCTACCACGTCCTCGTCGTCGACCATTGACCCGACGCCGACACCAGTCACCATCGACAAGGGAAAGAGGAGAGAGAAGTCATCTGAAAGGGAGAGAGAAAGTGGGGGAAAGATCGAAAAGACGGAGAAGCTCACCGATAATAACTGGTCAGCGTGGAAAAAGAAGATGACGGCTGCGCTCCATGCACGTGACCTCTACGACATCGTTGCCGGGCAGGACCCGAAGCCGTCCGCGCTTAAAGCGGATGAATTAAAAGAATGGCAGAAGCGAGACAGGATTGCGTACGCGACCCTGATGACTAATCTCGCTAATAGCCAGACCATACATGCCCATCCGGGCGAAGAAACGAGCGCCACCCTGTGGCAAAATTTGCGCATCATACACGAGACCCGCGGGCAGCAGTCTATTGCCGCCATTAGGCGAGAACTGTACGCGACTAAAGCCGAAGAAGACACGGACGTATTACAGCATATCAACACGTTACGCGAGCTCCAGAACCGCTTACACGAGATGGGCGATACGATCGAAGACTCTCACTTTCAGGCGATCCTGCTTTCGTCCCTCGACAAAAGCTGGGACCCACTCATCGCCCGCTATCTTGGTACGTCGAGCCAAGGTATTACTACGCAGGAAATTATTTCTGCTATCCGCATCGAATGGGAGCGTCGTGCTACCCAGAAGAGGATGGAGTCCACTTATCACGCCAAGGGTGCCGAGAGGAAGCGTAAGCTCGGCGACTTGGACCCTTGCGACATATGCGGACGTACGAACCACAAGACGTCCGACTGCCGATACAAGGGTAAACCCAAATGCGGACACTGCCGGAGATTCGGTCACACCACCAACGAGTGTTGGACCAACCCACGTGCAGATAAAAATAGGGAGCGGAAGGGACGCCCCAGATCCAGATCCCGAGACCGAGAGAAGAAGCGGTCCTACAGAGATAAGCGATCGGGTAGATCTGACAAAGCGCATCGTGCTGTCGAAGAGAAAAACTCCAGCGATGTAGCATTTAGCTCTACTGAAAGTGTAGACTACAAGTCGTCGAAATCTGACGAATATTCCGTTTATTATTGGTTGGCCGATAGCGCTACAACCTCACACATATGCGCTCAACGAGAGGTATTCACTGAGTACGAGCCACTGTCCAACAAGACAGTAGCCGGCATTGGGGAACACCCCGCTACCGCATTAGGACGCGGCACTGTCACCGTCCGCAGCAAATTAAGCAACGGAACTATTACCGTGCATCTACGTGACGTGTTACACGTGCCGACATCGCCTAATAATCTATTTTCGATCGGCCGCCTAGACAGTCAAGGTGGTCGCTCCACCTGTGGCAAAGGCCGTATCAAACTGTATGATGCCTCTGGTAACATGCTTGCCATTGGAAAAAGAGAGAGTAATCTATACAAACTACAGTTTGAGACTACTACGTATGAGCACAATGAGGCGAATCAGGCCGTTGAAAAGCGCTCATGGAAAACATGGCACCGGAGATTTGGCCATATCGGCCTAAGCGGACTTCGGAAGCTTTTCCAGAAGAAGCTCGTAACCGGTTTGACAGCGGATGACACCTCATCCGACTTTGACTGTGAGGCATGCACAGCCGCCAAACAAACACGCGAGTCGCACCCGTCCGATGCCAGGCACCGCGCTAAGGCCCGAGGGGAACTCACTCACACAGACGTGTGGGGACCTGCCCGCACTACGTCTATCAATGGAATGCGATACTACATATCGTTTATTGACGATGCAACTAGGTACGCTACGACGTACTACATGAGAAATAAGAATGAAGCCACAGAGCGAGTAAAAGAGTATGCTATGATGTTAGAGAGACAACACGGCATCCTACCCAAAAGATTTCGATGCGACAATGGCACTGAATACATAAACAACGCACTTAGTATGTGGTGCAAGGAGAAAGGGGTGGTACTAGAACCCACTGCGCCGTACTCACCATCACAAAATGGTGTAGCAGAGCGGTTTAACCGCACTATAGTCGAACTTGCCCGTGCCATGCTCGTGGCCCAAAATCTACCACATTCGCTATGGTGCGAGGCAATCAACCACGCCGTGTACTTGAGAAATCGTGCGTGGACACGTACCTGTGATAGGACCCCCTACGAACTCTGGCACGGTATGAAGCCAGATGTATCTCACTTGCAAGAGTTTGGAACGATCGTCTGGATACTGGACGAGAACCTATCCACCTCCAAATTGGCGGCAAAGTCCCGCCCACATATATTTTTGGGATTCTTGGATGGCCCGAAGGCCATTCAGTATTTCGATGTCAAAACGAAGCAAATAAAACACTCACGAAATTACCATTTTTCGAAACATGAACTCCCCGCACCTGACTTGCAACCCACAGGGGGAGCAGGTGAGGGCACAGAGGGAAGCGCACCGGACCCCTCGACACTAAAGATAAAATTGAAGCGAAGAGGGACCGCACTGGACACCGAACCGCTTAGTAAGCGGACAAAGACCGTCCATGAGTCAAGTCCAGATCCGAATACATCCGATTCAGACAGTGATCCAAATTTGGATGACAGGTCACATAATCAAGAACTCTCGTCTGCGGACAGAGTGTACCTCACGTTTAACGAGACTACACTGGGTGAGAACGACCCGAAAACACTGGAGGAGGCTAGAAACTCCCCAGATTGGCCTGAATGGGAGAAAGCCGTACAGGCTGAATTACAACAACTACGAGATAAGGGTACATGGAACTTAGTGGACCCGCCGAAGGGACGGAAACCTGTATCCAATAAGTGGGTATTTACCCGTAAGTATGACAAAGATGGAAATCTACAGAAATACAAGGCGAGACTGGTCGCCAAGGGATATTCCCAGGTACCGGGTATGGATTACAATGACACGTATTCACCTGTGGTTCGCCTGGAGACGATCCGACTTATCTTATCGCTTGCCAATGCCCAAAATTGGGAGATCCAACAGATGGATGTCAAGGGCGCGTACCTAAACGGTAACCTAAAAGAGGAGATATATATGAAGCAGCCCGAAGGCTACGACGACGGTACAGACCGTCTATGCCGGTTAATAAAAACTTTGTACGGACTGAAGCAATCAGGCCGAGAGTGGAATGACGAGCTTAATGGGAAGCTCGAGAAGGTATCATTCACCCGCATTCAGTCTGACCCATGCGTGTACATACGGAAGACCTCTACTACGATAGAGATCATTACTGTATGGGTCGACGACCTGATATTGGTGACTAACACCGTCGACCTTATGGCACGTCTAAAATTGGAATTACAACATATGTTCGAGGTGACGGACCTCGGAGATCCGAGTAAAATTGTGGGGATAGAGATCGCACGAGATCGTGCCGCAGGCACACTCACCATCACCCAAACTAAATATATCGAAGGCTTACTACAAAAATATGGCATGCGAGACGCAAATGCAGTAAGAACCCCACTCGATCCCGGGAGTAAGCTCTCGAAGGGGGAGCCCGGGAAAACGGCATCTGATAATAATAACTATGCGACACTCATCGGGCACCTGATGTATGCCTCCGTCGCAACACGTCCTGATATAACATATGCAGTGAATCGACTTGCATCATTCACGTCTAACCCCCAGCTCCAGCACTGGACTGCGGGAAAACGTATTTTAAGATATCTGGCAGGTACCTTAACCGCCGGCATCACTTACCGAGCGGGAAACAATGACCTGATCATGTATTCCGATGCCGACTTCGCTAACGACGATGATCGGGTTTCCATGTCTGGGTATGTATCCCTACTGAATGGGGGTGCAATTACTTGGTACTCGAAAAAGCAGAGCCATGTCGCTCTCTCAACTGCGGAAGCCGAGTACACGTCGATGGCCAACGCTGTGCGCGAGGCTATTTGGCTAAGAAATTTATTAAGTGAACTCGGACACCCGCAAGGGGGAGCCACGACGCTCCATGGAGATAACCAATCGGCACTCGCGATCGCAAAGAACGCGCAGTACCACCAAAGGTCTAAACATTTTGATACTCGGAACCATTTCATCCGCGACTGTGCGAGGAATGGAACCATAGAATTAAAATATTGTCCTACTGCTGAAATGACGGCAGATATATTTACAAAAGCATTACCTAGAGTCAAACATGAGTATCACTCCAAAAGTCTAGGTATGAACCTGGCTTGAGGGGGAGTGTTGAGACAACGGTCTCGACAAGCCAGACTCACACGACGACTAGGTATGATCAATCGAGACCATACGTAGTCCAAGCAAAATAGTGAAACCCCGATGACGGGGAAATGACGTATATTGCGGGAATGGGGACAGACAAAGAGACTTGTCCGCCCCCATGGTAACTGATATCAAATACTACGAATGTATAACAAGGTAGCTACCGCAGAGTGAATCCATATGAGACGAGAGCCGCTCGTCGCCCCGCACGTACGCTGGACATCTAAGCTCATCGATACTAGCGTCCGTCTCCGAGCAGCCTACCACCTGCTTAAGTGAACCATTCCTACTGCTGCGCTCACAAACTTCAATTGTGTCGAATGACGATCGATCCGTTCGGAGTACAGTGTGTCAGCTTGGTCACCTCAAGTTCACCCAGTGCTAGTAGCCGATGGTTTTGTGTCGTAGCACAAATCACCCGCTGCGTCCTGTGAGGGCTCAGACATCTGGTGTGTCGTGTGTGTCCGCTATCTCTGCATTTACTGCCACCAGGTTCCCCAGGGGAAGCACTCAGGCGAGAGGTTTCCGAGCTACACGCTTGCGGAGGCAGACCCCCGCCGACCCACCGAAACGTGATGGGGACACGAGCAACGACCTTGTTTCACGAGAGCCATTTACAATCCTGTTTTTTGGGCGCGACGCGTTCTCATGCAAAGTTTTCGAGTGCATCTATGAAGCCAGAGGTGAGTGGCCTTGAAAAAGTAATTTCAAGCCGTCCATACCCAGCCCCCACGAACAGACATTTGGCGTAGCCTGCACATAGCTACGAACCCCGACGTGAAGGCTGGCCGACGCGGGTCTCGGCTAGACATCTGTGAGTCCCTTTGTTAACGATCCATACAACCGTTCCTTGTCATACAATTCGCCTCAACCCTACATATACAGCACCGCTGAAAACACTCGGAGAGACACTCGGAGTACCTGTACATACCATCCCAAAAGAGAAGGCAGCGTTTAGGCGTTGGCTCGTATGCAGTTCTCCCTATGTTGGCCGTCACCCCAACGGTAACGTATCTTAACAGCCCCCTCCGCCATTTACGTCCTCAGATCTGAGCATGACTACTGGTGCATTTGAACCTTTCCAGTCTCATGTTCTTGTGACAGCCTCGTTTGGACGTATCCTACCCTCCTCAATCCTTGGTCTATTCCCAGAGGAACAACGTCTCAACGTGCACCCAAGTCTACTTCCCGCTTATCGTGGACCTGCACCCATACAGCGAGCGTTGATGGCAGGGGAAAGAGAAACAGGTGTCTGCGTGATACAAATGGGTGAAGTGAGTCGACGGCAAGGCAAGGTAGTTGATCAGGGCAGGATCTGGGCAGTAGACAAAATGGTAGGTCATCAGTTACAGGCTCCACATGGACCAATAATTCGGTGACATGTAGCGGGTGATGCTTCCGGTCCCCGACGATATGTCCTTTGTAGTCCTTTGTAACACCTTGACAAACGTCTAGGCGCTGACTGTTGGACGATAATCCTTAGGTCATACCAGACGATGCCACTTTCACCGATATGCAAGACAGTCTTTCTGTGAAGGGAGGGAATTGTTTGGTACAAGTACTTCGCGACATGCTGAAGGGAAAGGTATGTCTCATCTATGCCTTCCCCATTCGTTGTCTACCCGACGTCATTGATAGGCACAGTGCATTCCTCAAGCTCCACTTGGCGCAGAGACTCTTCATGCGCCAGCTATAACTGCGGCTGACTCCACCATCAACTTTGCTGGACAGACAGCTGATGTCATTGTTCGTCTTGAAAGGGCCATCGGGCACCAGCGTGCTTTGTCAATCCCTCACGTGCTCCCTGGAGGACGCTCGGTCTCAATTTCCGGTTTGCGTATCATTCCTGCGGGCTCTCCACTGACATCCGAGATGGGCGGTATGTATCCAGGCAGGGCCATGTACTCGTCAATCGCGAAACAGCTCTTGGTGGCTTGCGAAGGCGAGAGTCTGTTGAGTGTGGATAAACTACAAACACAGGACCGCGCTATACTGACAGCCAGAGAGTGGTGGAATGGATTGAAGGGAATGGGATTAGTCAAAGGCGGGACGTTTACTTTCGGACATACCGCAGAGGATTCTACGTCAGGGATCTCGCACACTTCGATGTGACAGAGTGCGCATAGTACGATAGCCGGTAAATGTGGTACTACAGGCTTAACCCGGGCGGAAATATCTTAAACCCTTCGTAGGGTTGCCCTCTGTGCGGACAAGACGGAGTTGGTTACCACACTTCGTATTGGCGACTGCGCGAAAACAGTAAAAAAATTTGAGGTACACGGATGAAGCTACATCAAAGGGGGGTATATTGTAGCAGGTATAGTGGAAATTTGTGAGTAGACATGTCGGCTCCAAGGGATCGTAGTCCCAGCTTTTCACGGGATATAACGGAACATGGGGGCCTGAGAGCACAATTCGATTAGTGGTGAAGTAAGAAGATTCGGGTTACTGACCTTGTCCGCCAACTCACTGGTATCAACTGTGGCGTCGGGGTCAGGTTTGCCATATAACTCGTCCCTGCGCTTGTTATCTTGCCTGTACGAAACGTAAAGGATAATGGCGCAGACTGTTGCCCAGGCCATGAGAGCGCAGGTGATCGTGAAACCGCGTCTGTTAATTATGAACCGTCAACAGCGATTTCAAGACGTGCTGCAGCTGAACCTACAAATAGCGGGGGCCGTCGGATGAGGGATATATGTTGGCCCCAAGGACAGAACCACATTGGCCGATAGCCATGAACATAGGAATACCAGCAGCCTTCTTGGTCTCAGAGCCTAGGTTGTGTGCAACTTGATACACGTTCAGTACTGTAAGTCTGACGGTGGGAAGTGTTAGGTACGTACACCATGCAATGATAACACCGATGGCAGTGTAGGTGCCCGAAGTAATAAGGAAGACTGCAAAATATCTCACGTGCATATTAGAAGGCACGAGAACGACGAGGAGATAACCTAACGTTGGAAGGTTACATGCAGGATTCACTTCACGAAGCTGGAAACTGACCAATAGCACCAGCAGCACAAGAGCTGGCGATGGCTAAGCCACGGCTCTGCAGCCTGTCTGTCGCGTAGGCAGTCATGCAGAGCACGATTGCGCCTACAACATATGGAGGTACAGTGAGTAGCTGAGCAAGGGCATTGGCTACGGTTAGACGGATCGCGAGTTCAGCAAAACATTTGAAGTTAGGCATAGGTGCGCTCACTGTATCCAAATGTCTTGATGATCGTTGGTAGGAATGCAGAGATACTAGCAAGAGCACAGTTCACGCCGAAATAGATAGTACCGCAGGCAAGGACGCGCCAGTCAGTGAGCGCTGCTATGACGTGTTCTGCGGTGATGATGCTAAACAACCAAGTGATACATCCATGGTGCATGCCTTACTCTTGTTGATGACGAAGCCTACGTCTGCTTTGGTTCCACGGGCTCCACGTTCTAAAGCTATTTCGCGCTCTCGTTCATTGAAGAGATGAGTCGATTCAGGACGGTTCGGAAGCGCAAACCATGTAACAACACCGAGGATGATAGCAGGGATACCCTCGATGAGGAAGAGTATCTTCCAGTCACTTTCGTTGTCTGGGCCGAAGTGAATAAGTTGAACCCCGAACGCTATGAGGCCGCCAAAGGCACCAGCAATGGCAGCAAAACCGAACCAGTATCCCAGGCGTAGACCAAGCTCGTTCTTAGTGTAGAAGAGGGCTGCGGTGACGAGTGAACACAGAACACAGCTACGCAATCATAACTTACAGAAATAGAGGGGGATTGCGGGTCCGAATCCGGCTTCAAACACACCAAGACCAACACGGCAAACGATGATACCCGCGAGGTTAAACGCGCTTGCCTGGAGTAAATGAGCATAATATACCACGCAATGAATTGGTCAAAGATGCCTTACTTGTAAAGTAGAACAGATTCCCCATCCAATCGCCATAGTGGCTATCCAATAAGATGGATGGAAAAGCTTCGAGAGCACGGTGGCTGGCACCTGGAATAGGATCTGATCATGGTTGTTAGATTGCTGCTAGCCTACAAGAAAGGAGGGATGACTTACATAGGAGAAGTAGAAGGCAGAAAAAACCCATTCGTAGAGGAGACCCGCGGGGTCACCCCCGAGAATTTCTTGTGGGAGACCTTGGAGGCGAGCATTACCGAGGTTGGAGCGGTCGAGGTCTGTTGCAATGTTTAAGTCTCAGGTTTTCGTTGGCGAAGGAAGGCACTCACAGGCCAAGAGATAAAGAAGACATGTTATGGGCAGAATAGTCCTATCAAGCTTTCTGACGAGTCTCTTCTCTTCCTCTACAGTCGCAGGGGGAGGTGTGTGTTCGAGCTTGTCGTCGCGATAGGCCACCTTGCCCTCGTCCGACATTGTGAGAGTAGATCCAGGGTGGGCGGCCAATAGGCGCTTTGGGTGGAGGAGAATATCTCTGCCTTATAATGCGGGTTTACCGATATTGAGCCCGCGTGCTCCAACACATCGTTCATCCGGGAACCATATGCCAGTCGCAAATACTTTGTCCCTCCCGCGCGGGGCACGGCTCAAGACCAGACGTTCTACATGCCTTGACTCCAGGCCTGTCCCGACGTGACAGACGCCATACGATTGCGATCTGATGCTGGTATGTACCTACACATGACAGTCCCAGGCAGCTACTGACATGGATCTGGTGCTGGTTACCAGTACTCCCGATCATTCGTAACGGTTGAACTGTTCAAACACCACATCTTCTCTAATGAATCATGCGTTTGAGTCTGTCTTTTGAGCAACATTATTGCAACAAGGCTGGCTGAGTGTAAGGAAATTTTTTCATTACGAAGCACGTGACCGTGATGCGAAGATGGCTTACGTCATCTAATTGCGTGCTCTACGCAGATATTCCTGATAGACTACTTGTGAAGATGCCCGACAACGCAACTGATACCCGAACTTTCTCTGCTGATCTATACTTTGCGACTCAACCGAAGCCAGCTTTCCTTCAAGATGATACGCTTATGAGTGATGTCCGGAGTTTTATCGCGAAGCACGAGAACAAGAGAGTGGTCCTTGTAACGGTGGGACGTCCTAACGATTTCCGTGACGCACTGACTGACGTCGCCTTCTGAGTAGAGTGGAGGCACCACCGTGCCACTCGAGCTCAACGTGTAAGCCATGGCATCCCTATCTCATCTCGTCGCTTAGTCAGCTACGAGATTAGCGTTCGCTTTCTGGACAACTTCAGTGCAGGGATGTTACCCCGCTTCGTGTCGCTAGGATACTTACATTATCCTCACAGGCACTAGAGGTGCAACGTCTGCCGAATACTTTCTTAAGCAGGGATATGCTGTGATTTTCATGCACCGTCAGTTCAGCCTCCAGCCATTCAGCCGGAATTATTCCCATTCTACGCACCCCTTCCTCGATTTCCTTGAAATCGAAGAAGACTCAAAAGAAACCGATCAACAAGAGCCGCAGATTACGGTGAAACCGTCCGAACGTACGGCACTTCTCTCTGTGTTGCGCGCGTACAAGGCGGTGCAGGCGGAAGGGACATTGTTGACCCTCACTTTCGTGAGCGTAGACGATTATCTTTTCCTCCTGCGTGAAGTGAGCCAAGCGATGGCTACGTTGGGCCCGAGGGCGATGTTTTACCTCGCTGCTGCAGTCAGCGACTTCTTTTTACCCCGTCAGCGATTGGTTAGTGGGATGAAATCACAGATTAGTTGGGAGGCTCTTACTGATGCTTCATCCGTCAGTCTGAGCATAAGATACAATCCGGAAAAGGCAACCTTTCCATTGAGATGGATCAAGTGCCGAAAATCCTCAAGCCCATGGTTGCGGATTGGGCTGTTGGTGGCTTCACAGTGTCTTTCAAGGTTCGCTATTCTAACTTTGAGCTGTATACCTCTGACACGCAGAGGTACGACAGCTTGAGACTGATCAAGCATTGATTATACCCAACGCACGCAAAGCACTCCAGCGTTATGGACACCAGGTCGTCATTGGGAATGATTTGCACCATCGGAAGTACCGTGTCGTTCTTGTTTCCCCAAGAAGATTCTCATTGCTGGATGCGCATGCCAAACCGGACGGTGACCTTTCAACTGAGTATGAGGAATCGTGGATCGAGATCGACTCGTCGCCGCATGCGCCCAACAAAGAGATTGAGGAAGATATTGTGATGGAGCTGGTGAGGCGACACGATGAATGGATTTCTCGACACGAATCTACATCATGAGATATGTACCTACGTCGAGCCACTACGTCATGATGGAATGTTAGTCCGTTCGGTTTGGCCTTGTTTGCGGTTCCGACAGCCTACTCCCAAATCAATGCTAACAAATACTTGAAGGGATTCGTCACAAAAACGATGGCGGCGGACCACGACACTAACGAAGTTACCGGGGACGATGCTACTCCGGACACCAAGGTCGCACTCGAGCGCGACGAGGACGCCTCAGAAGCTCAGGCCCAGATCATCGCATCCCTGCGCTCCCAGGTAACCGACCTCTTCACGCAAGTTACACAGCTCAACGGTAAGCTCGTTGCGTCGTACGATCGTGTATCCGATGTCGAGGACCAGCTTCACGAGGCCTTGTCCTCCTTGCGCAATTCCTCGATCACCATCTCATCGCTGGAGCTTGAACGTGCCGAGCATCTGGCAGCCCTCAATACCGGCCTGTTGGTTGAAAAGGCACATGTAACGGCTGAGTTGAACAGACTCATGGAGCGTGCTACGGAGGAGGCTGCACAGCGTGGTCAGGCAGAGAGCGCACGCCACGATATAGAGAAGGACCTTGATGACCTCAGCGCTACATTGTTCGACCAAGCTAACACCATGGTCGCCGAAGCCAGGCTTAACCAAGCTCGCAGCGAACGGAAAGTACGGGAGGCTGAAGAGGCACTTAGGAGTGCCGAGGAGGCGGTCAAGGTTATGCAAGGTCAATTGCAAGCTCTCGAGGCAAACAAGGTGGCAGCCGAGAGAGAAGCGACGGGTGCCCTGACCACGATGAGCAAGGGCAAGTGGGTCGAGCGGCGTGATTCCAAGGGAGATGTGCCAAAGTTGCGCTTTTTAACAACCCATACACCTTACGCGGAATTCGCTGCATTCGTCGCGTACCTGCGGACGCTTAGACCGTCGCAACTGACGCCCCCTACCATATCTTCACTTCTTAATCAGCCATTCCTTGCACGTCTCAACACAGAGGATTCGTGAGTAGCGCGCTCATTCTTCTTTCTTGTCTCAGTTCTGAAGGACGGGAAAAAGCGAACCAACCATACGTCTTGACCTTGCACCCTCGCTCAACTGGCTGTCCCGTCGCTCGGTACTTGCTGCCATACACACTGGTATGCTGACTGTGGAGCCGATGCCTTTCTTGCATCTAGTTCAGGAGTTGAGCTCACAGTCACAAACGATCGCCTCTGTTTCGTGTTCTCTTTGTGGCACGCATATAGCGCGTCTTACCCCTGGGTCAGCTCACGAGAAACCTCCCAGTCACCCTCTCGCTGCTCTCACGCGTTCCAGCAGTGCAAATGCGAACTCATGGTTCAAATATCCTCTTGCACTGTCATCCTCTACGCATCAGTGTGAAGCTAGCGTTTCACATCTGCAGGAAAACGAGTATCCAGAACTCATTTACGTTTTCCGTGTCGCCACGCAGACATCTTCCCAGCCGCCCCCTCCTCTCGCCTCGGTACCTTCCAAGCAAGCGACAGGGTACGCAGCTTCGACGTCACCACGCTCTCCTGTGCACTCTTCTACAACATCTCGTGTACTAACTGCCCAATCAAATAACTCGCCGCACCCTCTGTGCACATCAAATTATTGTCTTCTTCGTCTTCGCACCACCTGTTCTTTGTGGGCTTTTGTTCGCACTGGTATCGTTGAGCGCATGTGGCAGGAGGAAGTAACCCAGCTTCCGAGCTCTGCTAGCGCCGATGGAATAACTATAAACGGAAATGCATCCCCCAATCCACCGTCAACTCCGCGAGGCAGCCAACTGACTTTGCCAAATGCGTCTGAAAAGCCTCCTGTTCCTCCGCGTAGGCGCAGGCTCTGGGAAATGGCCGTTGGTTGGGGGAAGGACGGGGGAGAGAGCCCCAAGCTTAGAGATAATGAGGGAGAAAAGACTACACCCAAGGGTTTACCAGCACCCCCGCCATCACACCCCTCCGTGCCCCACCCCCACGCAGAGCTCACTCAACCTACAGCCCAGGTTCCACCCGCTCTTCCAAAACGCAGCGAAATGCGAAGTGCAGCCCCTGAGGGCGTTGCAGTTGAAACTAGCGAACGGGGCTTAGTTGTTGGCACTGTGCCCAATGCAGAACCAGCTTTGGTTAACAACACTACAGTAGATCCGGAACACAGCAATAATCATACATCCACCGAGTCATCCGCTACCCCAGCAGATGAAGTCGAACCCTCGGTACCTACTCCAATTGTCGGCAATGACAGTGAGGTACCTGTTAGTGAATCTCAGGAGGAAACCCCTACCACAAAGACCTCGGAGCGCCCACTATCCCCGCATACTGTTCCGCTGCCGCAAACGCCCCCGACCACAGCTTCTCCGCCTCGTTCGCGGGTGGGCTCGCCCATTCCCCAATCTGCGGCTTCGCCTATGTCGTTAAGTCGCTCACGAGCTGGATCGCCTGCGTCTGGTCGACCTTCATCTCCATTCCCGCCCTCGAGAACCGGTTCTCCTGCACCACTACAAGTTGCGCCACCAGTTCCGCGGCGGGCACCTGCTAGGCGAGCCGTACCGCTGCCTCCGCCGACATCTAATGTAGAACGATCAACCACACTAACTACTCGACCGAAACGAGAGGGGACCAAGAAGCCTAGGAAGTCCGAAAGCTCGAAGGAAATGGAAACACCGAAAACGGCCGTTGCGTTTACGGCGAATCGTGAGGATGGCGGGGGTTGTGAACCTTCCTCTACGTCAAGCAACGAGCAACCAGAGGATGGTGATACTCCGGCTGGACCATCCACGGAACCTGCCTCATCACCACCAGAAAGACAGACTTCTGCCCTTTCTGAAGTGGTCAACGCGCCACCAGAGCCACCTACCACAATGACGGTGGCTTCCACGGACGGCTCTTCCGTCACTGAAGACTCTTCTTCTGCGCAGATCACAGAGAGTAACGGAGAATCAACCGTAGATACGGAGAAACATACTAGACCATGTCCAAGCGTTGACACCGAGGGTTGTGCCAGCGATGGGACGTGGGAAGAACGCACCTGGAAAGAGGTGGTTCGCCTGAGGGAAGAAATGTTTTGGGCTCGTGTCGGATGTGTGCGAGAGTTGTGAAATGGTTACAATAAGCTGTAGATTCGTATAGGTATATGTGATCCTTGATTGTTTCATTACAATGCCGATGAACACGCCTGGTATACCCTGTGCGACGGAACGACATAGGTATGGATCTATGACTTTCTAGCGGGAGGTGGGACACCTTCGGAAAGTAAAACCGGTGACTCTGCGGTCTCTGGCTCCCCCATAGCTTGCTTTACGACAGAGTTGCTAAGCAAGTTCGCGTACTTTGGCTGAACGAATGTACCACTATGATGCTATCAGGGCAGAGGCCGGCCACAAGACGTAGGTCAACTCACTTTGCCTCAACTAGTACGTTGCCCTTGAGGTCCTCGACCCGACCGCCTACTTGAACTTTGCGCCCCTTCTTCTCTAATAGACGTACTTTGATGACGATAAACTGTTCGCACGGCGATGTGAGACGGTCAGTTTAGTCGTAATGACTCAACCTTGCCTGATCAGCAAACGTAGGTGCACGGTAATTGATTGAAAGGTTGGCTGTGACGCCGATTTTATCGGGTAGATTGTTTATTGCCTTGTAGTAGAAGGAATATCAAGGACAACAGACGGTTATTGGACTAGTACTTACGGTCCGTGCCAAACTCTCATCTAAAATGGTTGCCAGCAACCCCCCGTGAACGATTCCATCATGACCGCAAAGACCTCGGCCAACATGCACAAAACCAATCGCTTCACTCTCGTCGAACTTTGATCGCACTAGAGGTATGATTGCGAGCTTCCCTGGTCCTCTTAGAGCTCCGGCAGTCAAGTTATTGACACGCCTTTCTTCTGGAAAACGTTTGTAGGGACGGGCCTCGTACCACTTGTCGGCATCAGGCTGTGAACGGAGAGAATTTAGTAGTGGCAAAGATTGAAGGGCCTCTTCAAGAGAGGCAGCATAGGCTAGTGATTCTGGGGAGTCTGGATCAGCGGGTGGTCCAGGTGCAGGTCGCGGTGCGATGAAAGCGAAGATTGGATGAGGCGCAACAGCGCCAGCTGTGTAGGCTCCTATGCCAGTAAACGAGAGCAGTGCGAGGGTGCGCAGGTAGCCGCGTTTGGGTTGTACTTTCGCATCTGTGTGCAGTGAAAAGGGCCTGTTCGAGCCCGCACCAATGTTCCGACGTTGGCATATGCGTCTCAGCAGGTTGGCAGACATTTCTTTCGACTTGCTCCCAAGTCTGAGATCTGATTCCGGGCCGGAGATGAGTAAGCGCTTCATGCTGATATAAGCATTTCGGAAAGATCCGAGCGGAGTTGGTTGCTCATCTCCAACTCTACCAAGAATTGTTAGCCTACCTCCCCCCCATCGGCCGGGCCAGACATCAAGACCTCGACGCTCGCAAGGTTACCAAAGACATGGTAAGTTCGTGGTGGACAACCGCTACTGCATCTCGGGGAGGTTTGTCACTGGCAAGCACATAAACGATCAGGTGGATGTCCAGCAGACCACCTGGATGAGCGGCCTCCTGCGGACAATGGCTGGGACATCTCGGGGGACATTTCGTCTGTCAAAACCGAGATGGAACAGCAGCAGTCCATTGGGATGGCTTGTTTTCTACCTAGAGCTCCGAGACACAGTAGCGGTCGTCGCACCTATCATCTGATAGTGCATGATCAGCTACTGACATTGTTCTCGTCTCAATGACCATAGCCCCCCAAGTCCAAGCCAGGTTCCGGGAAAAAGCCCGCCCCTGCCCCTGGCGCTGCCAAAGGCGCCGCAAAATCGACCAAAAACCCTCTCTTCGAGGCGCGCCCTCGCAATTTCGGTATCGGTGCGTGTACCGCCGCAGTTTAGAGAAAACGCCAGAGACTGAAGTGCTTGCATTGCACAGGGCAACACATCCGTCCCCAAACGGACCTGACCCGTTTCGTGAAATGGCCCGAATACGTCCGACTCCAGCGTCAGAAAGTCATCCTCAGGCAACGTCTCAAGGTTCCCCCCGCAATTGCCCAGTTTTCCCACACCTTGGATAAGAACACTGCAACCCAACTTTTCAAGCTCCTCAATAAGTGAGTTAATTGCTCTGCCCAGATTGACTGCCATTCACATAGTTAGGTACCGTCCTGAGACGAAGCAAGAAAAGAAAACTCGCCTCGAGGCCCTCGCAATGGCCACTGCAGAACAAAAGGAAGCCACCAAGGATAAGAAGCCCCTTTTCGTGAAGTTCGGTCTCAACCACTGCGTGGCTCTTATTGAGGCCAAGAAGGCCTCGCTGGTTGTCATCGCTCATGACGTTGACCCCATAGAGCTTGTCGTCTTTCTCCCAGCACTCTGCCGTAAAATGGGTGTTCCCTATGTCATCGTAAAAGGGAAAGCTCGTCTTGGGACCGTGGTTCACAAGAAAACTGCAGCCGTCCTCACCATCCAGGAGGTTAAGAGTGATGATCAGCGTGAACTTGCGACATTGATCAATGCGGCCAAGGCTAACTTGTGAGTCCTTTGAATCGTCATGAATAGAGAATGTGATTGTAACCCCGAGTAGCACCGACAAGTACGAGGAGCAACGTCGTCAATGGGGAGGAGGACTTCGCGGTAACAAGTCTACCCAGATGCTTCGTAAACGTGCGAAGGCCGCTGGTCAGAATGTCAACGCTCCTTCTCTTGGCAAGCTATAAAATACGTTCGACCTTGGCATGCGTGGACGAGGTGTTTCTTGTCGCTGGTCGTTGGTATATGACATGCTGTATGGAGTACGGATTAGTATGATATCTCATACATGATGATCATGCCATTTAACCCTGCCGTATACACGCCTGGACTGTGCACGCAGTTCTGCATCTGTTTGCGTCCATTCGGGAGCTGCTATACTCGCATATGTTACACAGGAATAAGTACATGTGGTGCAGCATTAAGATGTATGATCGCTTGAGATTCTGGACTTGCTTTCAGGAAATGCGCATCTTTTCCTCCTCTTTCAGCTGAGGCCAGAACTCGGCCTCTAATTCCACCACGCGAGCCCATATCCTTTCTGCACGTAAGATTGCCTCGACATGCCTACTCGCTCGATCGTCCGAAACCTCTTGGAAGAGAGGTGCCCAGTACTCGTCGACGAGTGTTCCTATGCCTTGCACGAAGTTTGAGAAGTCGGGGTTTGCATTGGACCAACTGTAAGACAAGTCACGAAGTGCTTCTCCTGTTACCCCCAATTCCGACTCTGGTTTCGTGCGAAGAGCGGAAGAAACATTCGACCACGCATCCAAGTAGAGCTGCGAAGAGGAAGGTATTATTCCTCTGTAACCATACGAGGAGCAATCGGCCACCGATGTTGCACAGATGATCACTCACCTTCTCCATGGCCCACAAGAATACAAGTCCTTCTTCAAGCGTACCGAGGGACGCGATGCGCGCCATCTCAGCTGTGTAGTCTCGTGTTGCCTTCCTCTCGAGCCACACCTGCCCTTCTCCCTGCCTGACACCGCCGATGTCCAGATCATATTTCCTCGCCGTGTCCTCGAAGAAGTTAACCTCGCGGACAATATTATCCAGACATCCAACGAGAACTTGAAGAGTGCGTCTGCTCAGACCCTGGACTGACGGGTCTGTAGAATCCAATGGTATCTTAGTTATGAGAAGAGCGATGAACCGAGGATAGGCTTGGGCGGCATAAATTCTGTCTTGCGCCAACCAAAACGCAAGACGATCATGGGGTAAAGCCAGATTTGCGGCATCTCGCAAAAATGGGTGCAAAATAGCCTCCTCGTAGGGAACAGATGTCGATAGGTTCACTAGGTGGGAGGTGAACATGTTGTCCATCAACGATTTACTTTGTTAGTCGCTGAAAAGTGCAGCCCAAATCGCTGATAAGTTCGGGTCGCTGTTTGCAACGACACGACTATGACATATCACCGGCACCACTCGTAAGATACAGAGACCAATTGCATACTACTATACCACCCCGAGTTACAGGCCAGTATGAATGAGAATTCCAGCGAAGAGTGGCTTTACTGGCACTGGCAGACTCTGAAGTCGAAATGTCACGTGCCTGTTATGTACATCGGCGTGTCGCGTCTCAATTTAAGCTCCTGAACAGCTTCCACCGTGATGTTACAGTACAGACCACGATGATGGGTGCGACTTCATCTCCCCATTCTGTGCAAGACCTTTGGAAATGGACATTCACGAGGGATGCCATAGCACCGTGTTTCATTCGGGACGTCCTTTCCATGAAGGAGGCTAGTGCAAAGGGTGAGTCGGTCTCTTAGGTCGGTCACCGAACGGGGAATTTTATTTTCGCATTCCAGACGCTGATTTCTTCTGGATTGGGTACACGCCATGTCGATTTGTAAATCTCGTTGGCATGGTCGTTGCAGTGCAGGTTCGCGAGAATAGGACCATTTACACCTGTAAGTCCCGGTGGCCTTACTTCGGCCTTGATTCATGTCAGTCTGTCCCCGGAACCACAGTAGACGATGGGACTGAAGCGATCGACTGCATTCTACGTCATCCAGCGCCCTCAAAGCCTACTGCGGAAAGGAAGAACACGGCTCGGCCACCTTCTCCAAAGAAACCCAAGTCAGGTATCAATTCGGTTGCACCTCTAGAACCTCCAATACCGGTAACCGAAGTTGGATATGTAGTTCGAGTTGTTGGAAGGGTTACTTGCCACTACGAAACGCGGCAGATCGTCGCTGATTCTATTGGTAAAGTGTTCACAGCATGCATCTCACCCCTATCCTTACATTTGCTGTACGCAGAGCCTTGTGCATCTGTACTGGATGAGGCAGACCATTGGCTACGCGTCGCGGAGCTTCACAAGTCCAAGTACTCCCTTGCTGTGCCATTCGTAATACCGCCACCGGTAGAGCACGTGCAGGACAATGTCGGCAGACAATATACAGATGGTAAAAGTGTTTTCTCCACTGGCGTTGCCTACGATACTCCGTCGTATACACTGGCACCACGGGGAGCGCAGCCACAGACACGGACACACGTGCTACCAAGCGACTCCCGCTTCTCGCTGTCACCAGAAGCGCCGTCTAGCCCAGTAAAGGGATCCAGTCCGACGAAGGTCCCGGGTTCGGTAAGAGTCAACTTCTACCACGTAGTTTCTTTTTTGACTGAAACTCTCCACTTCCTTTCTTTTCGACTACACCAACTCCGGATATCCCTGAACCTTTGCATAGCACTCGAAAATCAAACTTCGCCATCCTTCCAGACTTCGCAGCTGTGACCTCACATCAAATATATTTCGTCTACATCTCAAACATTATATGGACAACACCAGAGTGAATCCACAGGCAGATCTCTCGTACAACCGACGCAAGGTACAAACAAACCAATTAGAGCGAACACCTATGACGCAATGGACGGATGCTCTATCATTGATGCCCGAACCAGCACACGGCTTTACTCTTTCTCACCTTCGGCGCGTGCCTGAATTGGCATTACTCGCAGCGCGTGTCGTACGGGCTGAATCACGAAGAAGGGAAAAAGCTGAGCAGTCCAAGGCACGCCGACACGCCAAAGCCCAACCTGCCATGTCATTTACTGGGACAGTGTCCTCAGTGAGTGCCGGTGCCTCTATCCAGGCTCCCACCAGTAAACGTGACCCTTCTCACGATCCCTTCCGAGCAAAGAAAAAACGCCTCTTCGAGTGGGCGCTTGCGCGGCTGTATGAGGAAGGCAGTATAATACTCTGGGATGGGCCTGTGCATCCCCTACCGTTACCTGTTTCTACACCGGAGGCGTGGATAGAAAACTCATTGTGGAGTGAATCGGCGAACAGTAAATTCTCCGCTTCTGCTATCTCGATGCCCTTATCTTCGGTCTCCGTATCCCGCTCGAGCGGGCGCGGCACAGAGGAGGATGACATAAACGAGTATCTGTCCGATCCTCAGTTTAACGAAGACGCCTACGTGTCTCTCACGCCGGAGTTATTGTCGGCTTATGTGAAGGAGGCGGCAGCGGCTCTTAAGCATCGGAAGGCAAAGGGGGGAGGGAGAGAAGGTGGCGGGCGCGAACCGACATCTGAAGAAGTTGCGGCGTACCTTCACCGGACGGATGCACGGTGGGCACGAGTAGGAGCGTGGGCTGTGGAAGAAGCACTGGAAACCCTGCGCAGATAAATATAACCACGGCAGATTGTTCTATCGGTCAAGTAATTCATATCTCACGTACATATTTTTCGCAAGCTAGGCTATGGGTACATTTGAATGTTGCATCTGGATTGCATTATGGCAAAGAGACTTCCCAAATTCTCGCACAGCCGTCTGCTCCTGCACTCACCAGTTCTCCCTTTCCATTCCTTTGAGATTCGAGCCAGAAAACCGCTGAACCACCTCCTGGCGCTGCACCTCTGATCGCAACGTACTTTGAAATGTTTGTGACACTGTAGATGTACACGTTCGTGTCCAACGAGATGGACGCAACGTGAGTAGCTGACTCCGCGGTAGATGGGCAAAGGAATGCTAGAGAGGCTATACGTGCTGTGTGGTGAGCCCAGCGATCCGTTATTTTCTAGGGATTTTTGTCAGATTTGTACATGTCGAAACATGGATTCCCTCACGGCTTTGCCCGAGGTGCCGAAAAGTACGATCTTTCCAGCAGACTATAAGAGAATACGGTTAATCAGTCTTAGTGGTATAGGTGGGAAACCTACATCTCCCGCAACGATGTATTCACCGCTTGGGGACACCGCGATAGCCGTAACAGGCCCCTTGTTTCCTTCCAGCACATACGATTGTGATAGCGCTCTGCCATCCCATGCATATACATAAACCTTGGTATCCTGGTTCCGAAGAGAAACTTAGTCACGATATCGGGCATAGAGCCAAGCAAGATAGGGAAACCCACCTCAGCGCCAATTGCGACGGTACTTCCAGCTGCCCCTATAGCGCTCGGAACGTATGTTGGTGCAAGCTCGAAGACGCGTTGATTGCTTCTAATCGCCTCTATTATGTTAATTCCAACCACGAACAAAGTCCCATCCATCGTCCCTGTCAGTGCCTTTGGCTGAGAAGAAGCGCTAAAGGACGCTTGTCTGGTGCCTCCATCAGGTGCAACGCATGAACGTATGACACGGCCAAACGCACGTAAAACTGAAAGTTCCGCCACTTGGCTCTATTTCACGAACACGATCATCGAATCCGGATGAGTATAAATGTTCATTAGGCCCGGCTGCCAATCCCGACACCAAGTTCGTGTGTCCTTCTCCCTCGACGGCATGTATGGAGTGCGAAGATGTGTCATAGTAGAAGGTACGGCCGTCCGCTGATCCCGCGATGAATGTGTGCGAAGGACCCCGCACAGCTGAAGTGATGGCTCTTTGAGGCGCCTGCAGTACAAAGTAGGAAGCCGTTAGGGTCAAATGGAAGGATAGGCAGCAAAGATTTTACCAACCTGGAGTACACGCGAGGGGCGATCCTTGTTCTCGCGCTTGTCAAATACGTTCAACGCACCCGACAGAGATAGAGAAACAAGGTCGTCCGAGGACGTCCAAACGCAACCAACTTGTTGATTCGTAATGCCCTTCCCGATATCCCATGTTTTTTCAACCTTTCGGGACTCGACATCCCCTACCACAATCAACGTTGGCCGGTAGTCAAAGCTGGACGAGGGTAAACTTACACAGTTTGACAGTGCAGTCCAGAGAAGACGTCAAGAGAGATTTGCTATCTCCGCTCCATGAACAAGCCATCTGACATGGGAACTTGTCACTGATTTTCAGGGGAAGTGAGATCAAAGGACATACAACACTGCCATTGTGGGCGTATTCGGCCCCGGTCAACTCAACTAGAGTTTCGCCTGTCTTGCCATCATACAAGAATACCTTGAAATCCGACCCGACGCTTGCAAAAACATCCCCGGAAGGCGCATATCTGACATCCTGAACGAATTTTGTGTGCGTCCTGATCGTCTGCAGGGTTAACGGGTGAACCAAACGATAAGGTGACCCAACCACGTAATGTTCACCTTGTCGTACTTGTACGGTACCCCTTGTTTACTGCTATTCGATCTCAAAACATGGAAACAATATAGGGAACATTACCTTGACTGAAAATGATCAAACCATCATCACCACCAGTAGCGGCGCGGTATGGGCGTTGATGACGAATGGAAACCGCATTGATAACCTAATGAATGGTTGAGTTGAACTGCGCTGGCAATACTATGCCAGAACTACCTTTGCATGACCTGTGATCTCGCCACAGGATGCACCAGTATCAACGATGATGGGACGACCAAACCTTGTCACGGGAAGTCAGAATATTCTCACCGTTCCTCGGACCCTGCACGAGTACTCACTTGTCTCTTCCATCGCCCACCGCTATCATCCTCTTACTTTCGCCGTCCCAGGCGAGATCATTTCTGTCCAAAAACGCATGTGAATCGGTTTCGAGGGACACGGTCCGCAAGCGATGGTCTTACACGCGCCCAGAGATGATCCTGTACTCCCACTTTACAGACTGATCTTCACCGATCGTATCCCATATCTTCACTAGCACCATCCAAGTCAGCGAACACCAATCGCTTCTGGAGTTACATACCCAAACCAGTTGCGTCAGCGGATGCGCAGTAGAACCCGGTGGGGGAGAATCGGGCAACCGTGGTGCTCTGAGCGTGGCCAGAGAACGTTCTGCTCGATGCCGGATCCTTTACACCTCGTGAGCAGCTGACATTCTACATCACGCTGAGCAGTCACCTTGAGGTCGTGGATCTTGTAAGTGCAGACCTGTGAGCTTGGAAACGTCTCTTGAATGGAAAGGTTAACCCACTACTATCGTCCTTCCATTTGCATAGATGATCTTATCTTGGTGGGAGCTGAGCTTGGTTGACACCCCGCGCGTAGTTACAGGATTGCATGGATACAGAGCCGTCCGCGTGAATGACATTTCCAACTAAGAGCTTCACGAAATCGATGAATGGAAGGCGAAGGTTGTCCAAAATATCGTGCAATCAGTTAGACAGTCTTTGGCGTGCAGTGTTTTGCAGATGCGGCGTAGTCAGGGGAATACCACTTCAGGAAGTGCTGCTGGTCTCAAGCAGAGTAACAAGAATTCAACTCGGAACTGGGCTAAGTTAGCGAAAAACAATCTACGTATTACGCAATGTAGGATATCAGAGACAGGACATCAGCACTAGAGGGACCGATTCAGTCGTCCACCAGAGAACACTCATCAGCCGGATAATTCTTCAATGGGTCTTTCCTTAAAGCTTCTGCCTCAGACAAGACGGAAGGACCTCTGCCACCGGCAACCTTGATCTTCATTACGGTATCCGGTGCAGCTACGGCCATCGCTGCACTGGGTGTAGCAGGCTAGACGTTCAAAGCTCAGAAATAATTTCAGAAAAAAAGCCAGGTGCCTTACCTCATCTCGGAATGGGGTAAATACAGGGCTTGACGGCACCTCGCCTTGGTGATCATGGTCTGAGTATGGCACGATCATACTCTTTGCGGGAGTCTTCGGTGGTAGTTTAGCAGGAATAGGTGGAGGGGGCATTCCATCCGACTCGGTATTTTCTTCCGGGTCAGGGTCCCTGTAAGGAATAATCCTTGAAGTACTAGCTGAGTTGGAACCGGGAGTGACACGACGAGAGCGACTCGTATGCTTCAGGGTAGTCCCTGCTGCCTTTCTCACCTCAGGGACGTTCTCCTTGACTCGTGATTTACGGGTTCCGATATCAGGGAAAGCAGCTCTTGTTTCTTCCTGAGGTTCGGAACCTGTGGGGTCGACGAAGATCTGAAGACGAGAATTGGGAGCAGCCCTCGGCAGCGATGGACCAGATCCAAATAGGTCAGCATCAAGTGAAGATGGACCATTGACTCTGGATAGCGAACCGGACGAGGACGAAGATGCAGTCAAACCAAGTGCAGGACGTCGGGAAGCACTCGTCGGTTCTTGTGCAGGAGATAATGCGATGCCCGACATCATACGCTTTTGAAATTCTGCGTGTTTGCTCTGCAAATGTTCGAGGGGCTCTGCCTGCCGTGCAATTCCCAACAAGAAGATAGCATCAGCCTCATTTCGCCTGTAGCCGTTGGATCAGTCACGAAACTCAATTGCAGACCCACCGTAGAGCGGAATGAAACATACCGTCCTGTCCTCTCCAACGCAGCTGCGTATTCTTCATACAAAACGGCATGACTCGTCCCGATGTCATTGGCAAGTAAGAACTTGAATATCAATATCGGTTTCTCCACGAAGGCCCCATAAAGCAGCCAGAGCTTCAAGTATTTGAGCTTTCCTTTCCAGATGCCACCACGATTATCTTTCAGGACTCGAGTTGCCTCCTCTAGCAACTCAAGGAGTCCAGATTCGGCGCTTTGGCCTTGGGGATAGTTGTCTAAAATCCAATTAACGAATCGGACATAGGCCTCGAGAGGGTCATCATCTTCGTCTTGCAGTGCGATTTCGACGTTCAGCCGGTGGCGCTTGCGCGCAGAAAGGAGTTGTTCTTCACGCTGCGCGTGTGGCGTGGACAGGACAGCAGATAGTGCTGTTACGCGCCGCCCAGATGCGAGAGGTTGTATATTTTCCTTGGCCGCTTCAATCACTTCGATGTCAACGACGGGTGGGGCTTCTGTGAACACATCGTCATCAACGTTTGCCATGGCTGCGGTTCGCCGACTGCAACCTGAGCAAAACTCGAAGCAACACAAAGAGCGCGTCTCGTCTCCGCGATCACGTGATCATTATCAGTATTAGCTACACAGCCCCAACGATTGCCTCATGACCAACTGTGTATCTCCTCCTCGAATACTACACGGCACTTCGCACCCTTGTGCGCTACGTGATGGCTGCTAGTGAATAGGGTTTTCAGCCCACTGCGCACTTGTTCAGGGTAATATTTTCGGCAGCGGGACGGTGACGGAATTAACGTAATATTGATCCGATTCAAATCCCAGTCAACTTGAATGAGGCAAGTTGTTTATTTCTCAAGACAGAACTTGGTTTTGTCCGAGAAAGTGTTCTCCGTGTCTGATACCCGTGATAGAATAATTTTATTGACATCCTCCTCTTTGGGTGCTGGCTTTCGATTGACTTTTGGGTCAAACACCGTTCCGTCACGGTAAAGACAAAGCAGAGACCGCATATGTCTAAGCTCGCAAATGGTACATGTGGATTAGTGAACTACGGAGCCCGGAGAAAGGAATGTAGAAAGGTTTGTTCCCAATTCGCTACTTTACGAAGTATAAAAAATCATACAAGTACTCGTCCCAAGAATCCGCGGTGATATGTATTTGACTCTGATGAGATTATGATCAGGCAGCAGTGGAAGCTGGCTGGGCCGGTCCAACAATTTCTTGTTTGACCCTTGAAAATTTGTCAATGGTAGCGTCATCAACGTGAAGATGTGCCTTGACAAGTTCGGGAGGCGTGAGTGCCAACCACTGACTGAGGGAGATGTCTTGGAATAGACCTAAACGCGTGTCGGCAACTTGGCCATATGACATACAAGATGAACCATACCAGATTTGAAGATTTCTAGGAACTTTAAGGTGGTATTACCCGTGTTCTCAATGTAATGGCCTAAACCAACGACGTCAGCATGGTTGAAAGCCCGACTTCCGAGTAGACTAACCGAATGACGGAGGAACATATGCAATGTCACCAGCCTGGTCAGCAGATCAGAATCTCGTCGACAGAGAACGTAATTACAACCAACCTGGAAATCGGACGTCCGCGCATTGGACGACGACGCGTATACGGAAATCCGTGCCTCGCCAGAACTGGGGACAGGTAAGAAGTTGCGCAAGTGGTTAACCAAGCGACTGACATAAAGTAGGTCCATTCCGGCTCAGTAGGGTGCCACTGTCGATGTTTAGCCTAGGAGTCACAAACAAACTTTGGAACGTAGATCTTACATGCAGTTCACTATCCAGAATCCGTTAGTCGCCGACCAGGTAAACACACGTATAACGTACCGCATACCCCCGACCTCTACAGTAACTTCGGCAGCACAAATAGTCGTCGCAGCGGTGAATGTTCTGGAGTCGACAACCTTGTAAGTCCCACCCCCTGTCTTAGTACCGTTGACCTGAGACAAAGGGAATGTATAAGGAACAGGTGTATCGTTCGGTACTACCATGTCGCTAGCGACGTCGGAAGGAGGGGGATTCGCTACGTTGGATGGAATCAAGCCCAAATCATATATTTCATAAATCGGAAACTCACAAGGGAAAATGTACAGCTCGTGAGATGGAATACGGTCAAATGCCGAAGCGTCGACTTGGAAGTTCTTTGCGATCACCTCTTTAGGAACATGGGCCAACCAATCCTGTTGAAAACATGAGTGACTACCTATCTCCTAATATACCCACTCACAGTGAGAAGGAATGTGGAATCTTCACTAAACGAGCCGCTGTCAAAAATGAGTAAGAACTCGGCACCTTCCTCCGTAGTGTTCTTGGCTTGAATGCTACGAAAACCATCAGTTGTCTGCAAGGGATGAGAAACACTCGAATCTCACCTGTGTGGAAATCCGGGAGGGAAGTACCATAAGTCGCCGGGACCCTAGCTTGGATGGGATCACCGCTTGAGCAAGACATTCCGGAAGTACTTACGACATCAGCAAGATACACCTGACCGTCGGGTGTCACAGTGCTGACCCTGACGTAACCGGACAACATATAGGCCCACTAAACCCGTTTCGACTTAATGATTATCCAAAAGGAAGAGGGCAACCTACCTCTGCAACTGAGTGCCAGTGCATTTCACTGTCAGAGGATGAGCACAGGGTGTTTCGCACTCTAGTGGGCCAATCTTACCGGATGGCGCCCGCTTCTAAGCGCATATTTACACCTTGATACCACAACTCGTCAATACGCGGATCATGGGGGCAAAAAATCAGCCTCACCGGCAATGTCCGTTGCAGACGGCACATCATTTACTGTTTGGAACGACGGTTAACAAAGCTTTGACATCGTACGGTATGGACTAACCATTTTGCTCGCGAGCCCAACCACCGGTCTGTAACCGGTTGTGGCTTAAAGAGAAAGGCCATTTGAAGTTAGGGCTGTGGGGCGGTGAGCAAAGACAAGGACGTGTATCGAAAGGAGATAGGCGTACACGTCGCCGTTGTCTGTGGTTGGAGGGGCAAGCGCATCTGGATTTTGGAGATCCACTGGGACGTTCTGCGGTCCCAATATGGTAGCACCTGACCCACCGCGAATGGGCTTTGGGGTGATGTCAGAGTCCAGATTCCAGAGGGGGTAGTTTGGATCATCGCTCGCATATGGAACGGTCGGCGAAGGAGCTGGAGCTGAAGAGGTTTCGGATGAGGATGGTGCCGCGAGGACAGTGGAGATGACGGCAAGAGTCGACAGAAGGGACCAGGAATACATTCTCCGGGGAGAAGGAAAAGAATGACCTCTGGGGCGGAACGCTATTGAACAATCACACTGCAGTCAGTGACTCAGGTTGTTTTTTTTCGTGCTAGCAGACCGACCTCTTTATACGTTTTGGGCCCGTCAGGGCCCTTCGGATCGCCATATAGTAAACACGAAACTTTGGCGGTGACTTTTTTCTGGGGGGGCGAGTAAGACAGGTTTCTTACGGCACCACTCCGAAGGCAGGTGCACCCGTTCATATCTCTCTTACCATACGTCTTGAGAGTAGCATCCTAGCAAGGTTTGCACCGCCAGTGCATCGTGGCACGATGAGCTCCACTTTGTGACCCAGGCAGGCATTGCAGGTCTAGTTTGACGGCGAAACCTTTACCCTCTTCGTCTTCCGGTCCGCTGCTTTCTACCTCATGGAACGTGCTATTTCAAGGTCGCGTCGACATTGGTACGGTATTTTTGAAGTTGCCACTAGCCATGGGAGTGGTCGCGGTGTTCATTTGGCGATTCGTGGTTCGCTCGAGGAGAATGAGCGTGTAATGCCGATTCATCTATCGGTTCAAAAGCGCGCGTACCTCCCCGAAATTCTCAGCAACGCGTGGACCACAAAACATACAAGAATGCTTTGGCTCGCGCTCGAAAGCGAACTTGGTTGCTGCAGAAAGCAGCTGTCTCAGGTGTTTCACATGGTGACATTCCAGTAGCAATTCTCGACATGGATTGCACCAGGCCCATGGCACAGGGCAGCTTGGGGCGCGAAGGTAACTGCTTGCGTTGCTATGGTCAGGGCTACCTGGTGTACTCCCCTTTCCATTCTTACGTTCGGCACAGTCTACTTCTCCCCGAATCCACATGGGAATTTCTTCATATGAGGAGAGTTCGCGTCGAGAAGGTCGATACACGGCGTCGATGTCGATGAACGAGCATCATCTCACCCAATCGCGGAGCGATGTAAATGCGTTATCTTCGTGCGTTCGAAACGGTTCACACTGTTGGCAATTCACTCGATGCAACTCTATTGTGTGTTTAGATTTCAACAAAGGAAGGTCTCTACTTAACTGCAGCGGGTGTGAGAGCCCTCAAAATTCAGGCATATTGTAGTGCCAATTACATCTGAAACCAGCCTTCCACGTCGGTAAACGTTTAGCGTGCAAGGAATCATGTGTTGATGGCCCGTTATCGATGGAGTGCGGCATGCCTCATTTCGTTTCGGGGGTATAAATATACACGGCACCCGCACGGGCGAAGTGGTGCATGATATCAGAGCGGGTGTTGAGTTGTAGGATGATCGACTTCCACGTCTGGCCACCTTACAAAGGTGCTGAGCAAACTGACTTTTGTGAGGGAATCCATGTCGGGTGCATTCGGGTGTGCAGCGTAGTACCTGAAGGTATATTTTTCACTCCACAGGATCATTGCGGGAAATGACGCGAGCTCAGTGGTTTTTCTTGCATACTCTCGCAATGTCCGCACTCCGCCGTACGGTGTGCGCAAATAAATGTGGTTTGGTAATCGAAATTAGTTTAGCTAGGTCTTGGACACTTTTGCTGATGCACGGTGAGCACATTTACCGATTCGTCTCAGTACTTCAGTTCGGAATCGCGCTGTCTGCGGACTGCGAACGTAGCGGTTTCCTCTTCGATCCCCGTGAATGATAAAACATACAGCATTGCTCAGGTTTGAACTTGGCTGCTGCAGAAACTGCCGTCTCAAATGCTTCACATGGTGACATTTCAGTAACAATTATCGGCATGGATTCTACACCGCAAGGTAGCTTGGGGCACGTAAGTAACTGGTGTCCACCGCTCGCGTTGCTACGATCGAGTTATTTGGAGCCCCCCTTCCATTCTTACGTCCGGTACAGTCTACTTCTCCCCGAATCCACGTGGAAGATTCCTCACATGTGGAGAGTACGCGTCGAGAGAATCCGTTTCGGTATGTAATTGACTCTTGAGAGATTGTGATCTGGCATACGTGGGAGCTGGCTGAGCCGGTCCAACAACAACTTGTTTGTCCCTTGAGAATTTGGCAATGGTGGCATCGTCAACCTGAAGATGCGCCTTGACATGTTCGGGGGGCGTAAGTGCCAGCCACTGGCTGAGGGAAACGTCTCGGAATAGACCTAGACATGTGTCAGCAACTTGGCCATATGACATACGACGAGTTGAGCCACACCAGATTTGAAGATCTCTAGGAACTTTAGGGTAGTATTACCCGTATTCTCAACGTAGTGGCCTGAAGCAACGACATCAGCAGTTTTAAAAGCCTGGCTTCCGAGCAGAATCACCGAATGTCGGGGGAATGTATGCAATGTCACCAGCCTGATCGGCAGATCAGATTTTCGTCGACACGGAACACAATTACAACGAACCTGGAAGTCGGACGTCCGCGCATTGGACGACGACGCGTATACAGAAATCCGAGCCTCGCCAGAACTAGAAATAGGTGAAGACTTGCGCAAGCGGTTGACCAAACGACTGACATAAAGTAGGTCCATTCTGGCTCAGTAGGGTGCCACTGTCAGTGTTTGGTTCAGGAATCACCAGCATACTCTGGAACGTAGATCTTACATGCAGTTCACTAAGCAAAATCTGTTAAGTAGTCACTGACCGGGCGGACGCATGTATGACGTACCGTGTGCCGTTAACCTCTACGGTGATCTCCGCGGCGCTGATAGTCGTCGAAGCAGTGAACACCGTGGAGTCGACAACCTTGTAAGTCCCACCCGCTGATTTCGTGCCGTTGACCTGGGACAAAGGAAATGTATAATTAACAGGTGTATCATTTGGTACTACCATATCGTCAATGGCATTGGGAGGAGGTGGATCCGCTACGTTGGATGGAATCAAGGCCAGTTTGGATATTTCTAGAATAAAAACCCACAGGGAAAGATGAACAAACCACGGGATGGAATGTGGTCGAATGCTGAAGTGTCGACTTGGAAATTCTTTGAGATCACCTCTTTAGGAACATGGGCCAACCAATCCTGTTAAAAGTATGAGCACCTACCTAACCCCTAATAACCCACTCACAATGAGAAGAAACGTGGAATCTTCACTAAACGAGCCGCTGTCAAAAATGAGTAAGAACTCGGCGCCTTCCTCCGTAGTGTTCTTCGCTTGGATGCTACGAAAACCATCAGCTCCTCGGGAGAGACGAGAAATACTCGAATCCTACTTGTGTGGAAATCCGGCAGGAAAGTACCACAAGTCTCCAGGACCCTGGTTTACGTGGGATCACGGCTTGGGCGGGACGATCCGGAAGTACTTACGACGTCAGCAAGATACACTTTACCGTCAGGCGTCACTGTACTGACCCTGACGTAACCGGCCAACATATAGGCCCACTAAACTCGTTCTAATTTCATGAAATCCAAGAGGAAGAGGACGACCTACCTCCGCATCGATGTGCCAGTGCATTTCACTATCAAGGGTGAGCCCAGTGGGGCAGTCTTTAGGTCTATCTTACCGGATGGCGCCTGCTTCCAAGCGCATGTTTACAGCTGGATATCACAGCTAGTTAATTACGCGGATCATTGAAGCAAAAGATCAGCCTTACCAGCGATGTCCGTTGCACATGGTACATCTTTTACTAATTGGAGGGTTAGCAAACCTTCGGCATCGTACACGTTGGACTAACCATTTTGCCCGCGAGCCCAACCACCAGTGTATAACCGGTTGTGGCTTAGAGAGAAAGGCCATTTGAAGTTAGGGCTGTGAAGTGGTGAGCAAGGATTGTTGGCGTGTATCGAAAGGAGAAAGACGCACACGTCGCCATTGTCTGTGGTTGGTGGGGCAAGTGCATCTGGATTTTGGAGGTCCAATAGGCGGTTCTGCGGTCCCAATATGCTAGCGCCTAATCCACCACGAATGGGCTCTGGGGTGATGTCACTGGAGCGTGGATTCCAGAGGGGGTAGTTTGGATCATTGCTCGCAGGTGGAATGGTAGGCGAAGGAGCTGGAGCTGAAGAGGTTTCGGATGAGGGCGGTGCTGCGAGGGCAGTGGAGAGGATGGCTAGAGTCGAGAGAAGGGACCAGGAATACATTCTCCGGGGAGAAGGAAAGGACACTCTGGTGGAACGCTATTGAACAACCACACTGGCAGTGATTCAAATAGCAGACTGACCTCTATACGTCTTTAGTCTCGTCAGGGCGTAACAGTTATCAGCATGGATTATCGCACCACACTCATTGCACGAGGCAGCTTGGGGCGAGCAAGTAACTCATGTTCACTGCTTGCTGGAGCCATTCTTACATCCGGAACAACCTACTTCTCCATGAATTCCCATTGGAAATTGTTCATATGTGGAGAGTAGGCGTCGAGAAGGTCGACATTAAGGCCTCGATTAATGAGCACCACCTCATCCGAGTGTGGAGCGATGTAAAAGTGTGCGTTCGAGTTGGTTCACACTGATGGTAACTCACTTGGTGCAGCTCTATTGTGTGTTCAGATTTTAACTAAGGAAGGTCTCTACTTATCTGCAGCCGCTATGATAGGGCCCAAAATTCGAGCATATTGTGGTACAAATTGCATTTGAAACCTTCGTTCCACGTCAGTAAACGTTTGGTGGAGCAAGGAACCATGTGTTGATGGCCCCTCACCGATGGAGTGCAGCATGCCTTATCTTGCTTCGGGTGTATACATGTACACGGCGCCTGCACGGGCAAAGTGGAACGTGATCAGAGCGGGAGCCGAGTTATAGGGGGATCGACTTCCGCGTCTGGCTACCTTACAAAGGCGCTCAGTAAACTGAGTTCTGTGAGGGAATCTGAAGCGATCATGTCGGTCACGTTCGAGTGTGAGCGTAGTACCCGTTGAGTTCTGGGTTCGCTTTATCCCACAGGATCATCGATGGAAGCGCACGACTTCACGGGGGAAATGACGCTGGAGTTCACCGTAGGACCCAGGCAGGACGAAGAAGCTTGCGTCGAGGCTCAGTGTGTATCGGATTGTCGGCTTAGTGAGGATTCAGGAAACCATCTGGCATCGGTGAGGTCAAGGCAAATCATTGATGTAGTTACATGGCATTGGAAGTAGGCATCATGAGCGCGCCCACTATACGTGATGAGGTTGGTTCGTGGCGGTTAAACCGCGGTTCCCAGATCTTTATTGGGGGGCAGTTCAACCAACATAGCCACCACGGCTTCGGGAAGACATATAACCACATGTGGAGGCAATACGAAGCACAAGAGAAACTGAACCGCACATGGGTAACTACCGGTAAGTCGGTGATAGGAATGGATATAAGAACTCACTCTCACAGGAACTCGAGCGCTCAAGTTCCAAGGCTGAGTCAATCCCACTCGCAACGTCAGTGCGGTGACGACCGATGGTGAGTCATCGCATCCAGTCCACCAGCACCAAACCTTAGTAGAACGTAGGGAGCAGGCAGCGAGCCGTTCAGCTCCAGAGACATATTCGAGACTCCTCCATTCGACAAGCGACGGATTGACACGTTTGATGACGTAATATTACCACGCGATGAATTTTCTTTGGTGGCCGCATCGACCAACCCTTTGACGCTCAGCCAACGCTGTGGGTTTGCCTGCAGGTATGTCTCGTTTCGTTTCCCTGTAACCACCAGCATCTTCCTGCCTCCCGTCACACTCCACTCTTAGTTTGCATCGTCCAGAGTAGTCATTCATAGCCGATAATCAAGATGGCTTCTGGATATGCTTCCCCGCTCACGCAAGAAGGCGACACTCAGCCCCATCCATACCTTCATGAACCTTTACTCTACGTTTCCAACCTTCCTCCATATGTTACGGATGAAAATCTTGCTATGACCTTTCAGTCGTGTGCTCCATTCAGACCAAGTATCCCACGTGACGGTAGCAATCGCCCTCTTAGTGGAACCGTCGAGTTCAAGTTTCTCGAGAAAGGTGGGGACGATATCTCATGAGGTATCGAACATATTCACAAACTCAAGCGACCGTGCAGCTGAAAAGGCACTGGCCACCCTACAATCGCGTCCCATCCAAGGACTCCAGCCTCCCGTGTTCTTGGTCCTCTCACCATATCCACCTACCAACCCACCTACACCTCTTCATACCACTGCATCGCCGCGGCTTGTGAAACATCTCCCTGTAGGCTACACGGAATCTCAACTCTACGATCTATTCCGGCCATTTGGTGCTCTCGCATCTGTTCGGATGCAAACTGGTTACGGGAGCGATACAGGTATCGTAGAATTCTGGCGAGAGGAGGAGGCACGTGTCGCAGAGGAGGCTATGCACTGCGTCGACGTCGAAGGCCAAAATATTGCCGTAACTGTATATCAGAACAGGAGAGCCAGCGGAGGACCGACAGAATTCAGCGCTCACGCACCAGCTTTCGTACCGTCAGGCTCTGTTTACTCATACCCAACACAGGTAATACCGTTCTTTCTCCCATACTGTTTGCACTCACTCTCAATCTACAGTACTCTCCCCCTCGTGGTGCTCCCTACGGGGCAAGGAGCTCGGTCTTCATACATGGACCAGGCCAGCAGGTTCAATTAGCACCCTTGTCCGGACCTGGTTCCAATAGCCACAGTGGCCTGATTGACCCTTGTAACCTCTTTTGCAAGGTTGTGAATCATTCATGACCTTCGCCAAGATTGCTCATGTCTGGATTTAGAACCTTGATCCTGATATCGATTCGAACCAGCTCTTTACTCACTTTCGCCAGGTGTGTTCTGTTCTCCGCGACTTCCACGTCATTACTGATTTCCCCTTCGTAGTTCGGCCAGATTGTCAGGTAGAGTGCACTTGCCGCTTTTCCATGGACATCAAGTCATTCTCACTCAGTGCCCGTGTAATGCGTAATGAGGGCGGTGATAGCCGTGGGTTCGGCTTTGTTTCCTTTCAAACGCCAGAACAAGGTAGGTGCTGAACGACCAGCTATCCGTGCACGACCGTTAAACCACTCAATAGCCTCGGCTGCCATGCACGCTATGAACGGAGCCATCCTTGGTTCTAAACAGATTGTCGTCAGACTTCATGAACCCAAGCAATTACGACAGGAGAAATTGGCCCAACGTTTTGGTCATAACGGTCACCCTCGGAGTGCTAGCGGGGCGACGAGTCCAACTGCTAGCGAGGCTGGTGAAAGTTATGTTGGCTTCTCTAGTCCCCGCCTTTCCGTGCTCGGGTCCCCTATTATCAGCCACGATCGTCCGGACAGAGGCAGGAGAGGCTCCGGCAGTTATTACAACGTGAGGAACGCGTTCAGATGCATGGGTTTGATACTGACTTGATCTTATAGGCTGCTCTGTCTGGAACGCTGAACTTGCCTATGCGTTATGACGATTTGGCGGCTCTTTCACCTGTCGTAAGAAAGGAGGTACTCACTGGTGAATTGAGCAGACGTCTCAAGGCGAGCGATTCTCTACCGACCGATGAAGTAGACCCCGTCGTCGAGTCATTGGTTAGCCTATCTCTCAGCGAGGTGGTTGCTGGTATCCACGATCCTGCCAAACTTGCAGATCAAATTGCGAACGCTCGCAATGCCTTCAGGAAGTCAAAGTCACCATCTCCCGCCAAGTCACCATCGCCGGCAGCTTCCCAAGATTCCCGTGTATTGGATGCAAATGCTCTCAATGCGACGGCATCTGCTCCCGAGCATCCATCGACTCCAATATCTGTGTCTGCGTCTATCTCAACTCCGCCTCGTACGTCTTCGCCCTCGGGCTCCGTACCACCGATCTTCGAGAAGGACCGTATCGCCGCTGCTGTGGGCAAGCTCGAGCCATCCAGACAAGCTGAAATCACGGAACTTCTCATGAGTTTGCCTAAGCGTGAACGTGCCATGTGCCTCTTCAATGTTGAGGTCCTCCGGGCCAAGGTTGCTGATGCCAAAATGGTCCTCGACTGTTCTGAGGGAGAGGACGAGCAGCAGCAACAGTCGCAGCCCGAACCCAAGCCAGTAATCCCTGATGTACCCGTCACACCACCAGCGAAGAAGACCGCGGTCGCAGCCCTGGAAGATTCTCCACATACCCCAGCACTATCCTCACGTGGGCCATCAGCAGCTTCTTCTCCAGCACCAACCACACCAGCTTCGTCTACACATACCATCGCATCCCTGGCCCGCCTACCCGCCGTCGATATTGTCAAGCTGGCAAATTCGCCCTCGGCCACCGGTCTGCCATTACCAAAATCCGACCCTCTGGTCCTAAAAGCGACCGATGAGTTTATTGATGGCCTATTAGATAAACCTATACAGCACCAGAAGCAGCAGCTTGGCGATAAACTGTCCGTTTTCCTGACTTGAGGAAATTAAGAGGTACTGACATGTCAACGTGTAGGTTTAGAGCGATAAAGTCATACGGGATCAAAGGAGCTGTGAGTAGATTGTGTTTGGGCTTCTTTCCGTGCGCTCACCTGGGATATCTTAGCCTAAACTCACCATTGCTCTTTTGGATCAAGAAGATTTACGCGCCCTCGCACATCTTCTGAACAGCTACCCTTCCGTTCTCAAAGAGAAAGTTCTACTCCAAGCTTCGCAAGTTGGTGGCAAGTAACGACCCTTTACTTGAATTGTATCCTGTTCCATCACATTCGTTGAATGTCTTGCTTTTACCCGCCACACTCGGATCCTAGTCGCATCACAGGGTCAAAGAATTGCGATTTCCCTCATGATGATGAAATGCCGTTTATCACACATTTAATACCGCTTACTGTTTCTCCTATATCTATCTTCACTGGAGGTGATTCCTCATCTTTTCTACTACCCTCGTTGTCCTTCGCCGTTACTACTTCGTTTCATCCCTCGTTCACGACTTTCATGATCTACTAGGTTATATAAACCAGTCTGTTTCGGCAGCTGAATGATGATTGTTGTGCGAATGTCACGACGGTATACTTTGATATCTGAGGGGTCCGTAAATCGTACAGGACAGAAGGAACAATGCACTATTGTACATTTAGGCCCTCGAGGCCCGGTATACATGTCCCCCATATTTGGTACTCAGCAACCCGCAGCACCATGAGGAAAATGACAACACAGGCAGCCGGCATCCGTTAATTAGGGTATGTATCTGAACGAGGGTGCCTAATAGTAATCATGTTTGAGGCGATCTGACGGGTATACCTGGACACAGAAAACCTACCTTGTCGGCGAGCACCGAAGTATCCACTCTCTCGTCTAATTCCGGTTCTCCGTACAGGTCGTCTCGCCGTTTGTTCTCCCAACGGTATGAAGCCTAGGTCATTGAACCCCTTTTCTTGGTCATCCGAGTATGCATCAGGAGTTGTTCACTTACGGTCAGTATGAATGCACAGATGGCTGCCAAGAACATCAAAGAACCCGAAGCTACCCAAAGGTCAACGAGAACACGGGGAAGACAATTATCATTGTCACACACTTCCGAAACCACGCCTGTTCTCCATGGTCAGCAAAACTGATACCAGGATGAAAGGATGAAGACGCACCTGTAACCAGGTCCCTCAGTCAACGGATATAGGTGGGAGCCTAGAATGCTACCACATTGACCGATTGCTCCGAAAAGGGGCATACCCGTCGCTCGCTTGGTCTCCGAACCTAAGTTGTGGGTGACTTGGTGAGGGAATTTCGTGATCAGTTCGTTTGCGCGTTTGCGTCTCAAAGGCACTCTTACACCACGCCAACACTAAAGCTATGCTCGTATACGTTCCAATGGCAACGCAAAAAGTGGAGAAGTAACGGACGTGTTGATTGTGTGTCACCCCCAGCAGGATGCTGCGTAATGTTAGACGAAGAGAAATCAAAATGAGGATACGACGGACAGGTAGCCTATACCTCCGAGAGTGCATCCGGCGACGATGAAGAGACCCCTGATCCGCATCTTATCCGATAGGTACGAAAAAACCACCAGGGCTAGTCCAGCAGCGGCGTAGGGAGGGACCACCATGAGTTGAGACAGTGCGACACCTATGTGTGATAGGAAGGTGGGCAAATCTCAGATTAGGGTCACGGCTACTCACTGCCAAAACCCATAGTGGATATGATGGTGGGTAAAAAGGCAGACAGGGAACCCAGGGCGCAATTAAGGCCAAAGTATATGATACCAGCCACGTATATCTATCGTAATGTAGGGTCAAGTGCAAAGGATTGAAGAGACGGTCATCGAAACTTACCCTCCAATCCAGGAAAGCCGCTACAACATGTGCTGCAACACATAATTTTAGAAGATAAGACCTGAAACGAAGTAGACTCGCACCGTAATTTACCGTAGCACCAATATCACTGCTTGTGCCTCTATTGATGCGCTCGACGGCCAATTTCCGTTCGGCAGGGGTAAGGAAGTCAGTCGACTCTGGTCTACCGGGCAGTATAAATAAGCATAATGTCCCAAGTAGGACGGTGGGGAGTCCCTAAACGACTATCAGTGTTTCGCGATGATCCGTAAGTACCAAGCTGACTTCTAGAAGAAACAGGAGCCTCCAGTGTGCGATAAGTACTTCGGCGTTTTGTATCCCGTACGCAAGGAAACCACCGAATGCACCGGCGACCGCAGCAAACCCGAACCAGTATGCAACCCGCGTCCCATACTCGCTCTTGGTATAGTAAAAGGCTTTCGTGGAGTAAGACTGACAGCGGGGAAGATGAAACGAGACTACACGGACAAAAATACAGCACCACGGATGGACCGAAGGCGGCTTCGCAAACCCCAAGAGCCAATCTGGCTACCAGTAACTGGGGAAAGTTATTTGCAGTAGACTAGCAAACCCGATCATGAAGTGTTTCATAGGATTGCTACTGAAGCGGTACCATTAGAGTGGAGCAGAGACCCCATAGTATTGCAGAACCGCCAATCCACAGCCGGGGGCTATGGTACTTTGATAACACGGTCCACGGCACTTGAAAGAGGATCTGTTTGACCGTCAGTTGGCTTCCCTCAGCCAAAGACCACACTTCAACCTACGTAGGTTATGTAAAAGGCTGCGTTCACCCAATCGAACAGGGCACCTGTAGGGTCTCCGCCAAGAGCATCCTCGGGCAATCCTTGCAAACGTGCATTTCCTAAGTTGGATCTATCGAGATCTTTGAAAGCGGTCGGCGTGTCGCCACGGTCACCGGAATGGGATACAAAGGACTTACAAGCAAAGAGGTAAAGGACACACGTCAATGGTAAAATTCTCGTATCCAACTTCCGAAGCAATCTCCTCTCTTCAGTGTCGGGGTCGAGTAAAACCAGACTACCATCCGCGTTGGCTTGATTAGCCACGTCGTCCTGCTGTAACGACATAGTTAAGAGAGAGGCGAGGAGGGCAATTCCGCCCACACGACTCAGACTGCCTGCGCAGAGAATGACTGATGTGGTATCCGGATATTAAAACAAGACCAATATAAGCCGAAAATAGTCGTCATGGTCGGCGTCAGAGCTGTTGAGGGCCGAAATCGCGAGCTGGGGTGGGCGCTTCGACAGTCTTTCACTTCACATTGGTGCTCGGCTCACTGGCGCGGGTATGTACTTATGCCGAGTTAGTTATGGCTTTTTTACGCCGAAGGTGGCATAATTTATAACCCACATGGGCCTTATCCCGCACGGCGTGTAGTCGCCAAGGCTAATAATACGGTCCCAGCCATGGCATCAGCTTCTGGCAGTGCAAGGAACCAGGACCTATCTGCCAATGCAGGCTCAGACTGTGGCAGCCGAGTAAAAGGCGATAAGAACTGCAGTGCTTGCCTGAGTGACACCGCTGCGTAGAAAACTCTGCATCGTGGTCCCTGTCAGAGTTTTCCTTTTTCGGTAAAGCGAATATGAGCCGATTTCGGGTAATTTATGAGGGCCCCTCGCTTGAGAACGGATAAAAGGGCTCTCCCAACACACGACTCAACCCCGAGCGACCTTTTATCTGACCTCGCTTCCCCTTCTACGCTTGTGTAAGTGTCTCTAAACCTGCCTCTGCTCCTTTTATATAGTTGACTCGTCCATCTGCAGAAAAATGGCAGCAGTATACCCTGACGGTCGCCAGGAAGGGCGTGTAGAGAGCTATACTAAGTTCTGGCAAAAGGACCTCAAGCACGAGGGTGAAGCCGACAACAAAAACCGTCTCGACAGTTATACCGATGTCGTCAATGGTCTGTTCCGTTTCTTCCGTTGGCGTTGGTACCAAGGTGACACCACGTGGTGCCTTAGGATACTACGATGGTGCGACCGAGTTGTACGAGTATGGTTGGGCACAATCGTTCCACTTCTCGCGTTTCTACAAGGGCGAGGGCTTCGCTGCATCCTTGGCCCGCCACGAACACTATCTAGCTGCTCACATGGGTCTTCGGCCTGGCATGAAAGTGCTGGATGTTGGGTGTGGTGTTGGCGGACCAGCACGTGAAATTGCACGTTTTTCTGACGCGCGCATCGTCGGTCTCAACAACAACCAATTCCAAGTCAACCGCGCTCGCCGATATGCCGAAAAAGCTGGTCTCTCCGACCAAATCACCTTTGTCAAGGGCGACTTCATGAAGCTTACAGAGCAATTCGGTGAAAATTCCTTCGATGCCGGTACGTAAAGTTTTATGCACCTGAACACGCGCTTCACACGCGCACAGTATACGCCATCGAGGCCACTGTCCATGCACCCACGTGGGAGGGTGTTTATGGTGAAATTTTCAAGGTCCTCAAACCAGGGGGCGTTGTAAGTTGTGTCCCTGTTTCATCCCGTTCGCACACTCATGCGATCATCCAGTTTGGTGTTTATGAATGGTGCATGACCGATACCTGGGATCCATCTATTCCTTCCCACAAGGAACTCGCCCATCAAATTGAATTTGGTAACGGCATTCCAGAAATGCGACCACTGAGGCTCGCTCGTCAGGCCATGAAGAATGTGGGCTTCCAAATCGAGCACGAGGAAGACCTTGCCGACCGCCCGGACGAAGTACCATGGTATTACCCTCTCGAAGGTGACATCTCGAAAGCACAGACTGCTTGGGATTACTTCACTGTTTGGCGAATGAGCTGGAGCGGCAAGCTTGTTACGCACACAGCTATCAGATTCATGGAAGCAGTCGGTGTTCTGCCCAAAGGCACATTCGAGGTGGGCGAATCGCTCAAGGTTGCGGGGGATGCACTGGTCAAGGGAGGGCAGGCCAAGGTTAGTCCCACCGTCGAGCTCAGGTGCCGGTTGACTAATCTGTTGATGCGCAGCTGTTTACGCCCATGTACTTGGTAGTCTGTCGCAAGCCTGCACTGGCCGAATGATAGCGTTCACTGTTTCTACTGCTAGCTAGTTGTTACGTTTATGCTGTCCTTTAATGATTCTCGATTCGTGAGCATGGCAATGTTGGGATTTTTTGAGCTGACCCGAGATTGTGAGCTTGAGTGTGAGAGACACATGGGATCCATAAAGGATTCTTCGGAGAATGCCGCGGTGGGAAGGTGAGGCGTGCAATCCGAGGCTGGGTTGTCGACGACGATGGACAACGATCTCAGGGTGAGCAAACCCAGGTTGCCCAAGGCATACACCGATGAACAACTGGTATTTCTGCGAAGCCATATCAGCGGCTTTGAAACTCGAACGAGGGGGCATGTCAGGGGAGACGCAAAGAAGTTCGCTTTAGAGCGTGCAAACGACTTTCTAGCAAGATTCGGTCTGCCTGAGGAACTCCAGGGAATCGAGGATGCTGAGCCACGATTCCGTGAGGTAAGTAAGAAAAAAAAAGGATCTTTCGTTCACCCCCTGAATCAGTCATCTTCCGAATGATTCCAGCAAATCTACAACTGGTACAAGAACACCGTCGGAAGAGCCAGAAGAAAACTCGAGGGCCGCACGCGACCGAAAAAGACTACTACTTGTGAGTAGTCGCATAGTGTACGATCGTGCCCCCCACGCATGCATAACGTTCATTCAGCATCAGCGGCCCCGTCCAATGGAGAGAACGGTCTGACGTGGGGCCCTACGGTCGCCACTCCACCGACCGTGCAGTACACTGCCCAAAACGAGACCACCGCCCAAAATGCAGATCCTTCCTCCCAAATACCTCCCGCTCAATCAGCAGGACAGATGCAGTTCAGCTTCCAGTCTAATGTCCCTGTCGCGTCCTCCTCCACCATCGCTCTCAATGTCACTCCAGCAGCTCTCCGGGACGCTTTCCTGACCCATGGTATCGATACGGCCACACTGTCTTCGCTAATCCAAAGTTATGTCTTATCGCATCCCTCGCCAACGCCGCTGGACACAGTAGTCAGCTCTTTTTTTGAAGCAATCTCATCTCTGCTGTCCGCGCCATCATCTTCGAGAACCGTTTCATTCACTGACCTCGTATCTAACATTGTCCGGCGCTTCCTTGACGCTTGCTCCTACTTCCCTTCTTCTCTCCTTCACGCTGGCATATCCGGCCCACTGGCTGGCCCGCGCGCACTCCAAATGGCGTTACGCAAGTCATCCGTCTGGAGTCCTCTCAGCTCATCGTCCGGACATGCATCCTTGGCTGACGAGATGGAGCGCATTGCTGCGGACCGACAACGTCGAAAGGACCACATCCAGTGGGCGCAGATACACGCGGCTGCACTAGAACTGGGCATGCTCAATTTCCGGCCTAACACTCCCGAGATAGGGTACGCTGTCCCGAGCAGTCAGACATTTTCAGAGATGATGGCCAGAGATGCTGTGTGGGAAGCGGATGAAGTAGAATGGGTCGCAGGGATAATCGTTTTCAGAGCACTCATACGGACGGGGTCCGCCAACCGAAAAGTTGAGTATGAGCAATTGTTGGCCACATACGAGAGAAGATGGAAGGAGATCAAGGATGAAGCGCGGCAAGCGCTCGTAACGGTGGGAAGTTTCTCTTTTCTTCTCTGCCGGGTGGCTGATTTAGTGTTTAGGAAGTCCTACTGGGTGCGCGAGAAGACCTGGCTCACATGGGGGAAACTCGTGTCTCGTGACACCACTATTTAGATCTAGTTAATGACCCTTCATGAGCCAACGCCCCATCCTTCGGTGTTACCAAAGCTGCTGCTAGATGCATCAGTTGTACCTGCTATTGTATACCTGGCATTCCGACTGTAATTTCTGCGACGCATTATTTTATGTAGAATGATCATATTGCATTGGTTTTGGATAGCAAATCTGAATATCACTACAGCACCATAACACGGTAGTCTCAGTGATCGCTACCGCTTCACCCTCTTGAAACCCCCGAAATTTGTATCTGTATCTGAACTGACCGCAGGCTGCTGCCCGGCCGCAGCTCTGGTATATTGTTGCCATTGCCGAGAGAGACCCATGCCTTGCAACGGCGGCCGAAACGTTGTTGAGGACGAACCCCTAGATTTGGATGAGCAGCGAGGAAATGCAGATGACGATATGCTCACTGTACGGAATCTACATTCCGTTTCACCCCTATCGTGGGAGGTCCCCCTTGGGGGTTTGGTTGCTGCTGGCCCTGTGGCTGTATCTGTCGTGATAACGTCGCAAGACCCGTAGGTGAGGACGCAGCATTAGCCGCAGGACTTGGCGCGGAACCCGAATATGAGCCGGTTTCATTTGATCGACCCGCGGTGCCTCCGTCCGGTACAATCGCGGCGCGTCGATGTTGTGGTGTTGTGTCAGAACTTACACTCGGACCGTCCATGCTGCGTCCGCGGGCTCGTGCGTGACTGACTACGGGTGATTTTTCAGCGAATACTTGTCCCTGATCAATCACAGAGTCGTTTATCGTGCTTACGCCCCCTAGACCTTCTTCGAAATCGATGGGTCTGCCAAGATCGCAATCGCCGAGGTCAACCGTGGCTAAGAACGCATCATCGTCTGAATCAAGACCGTAATTATTTTGCGTGTTGGGTATTGGAACAGGAGGCTCGTTGTCATCTGGAGGGTCAGCGAAGGATACTCTGCGGTCGGGTGGTCGTTGGCCGCTCTGACCACGAGTCCCCTGTACGAGAGTCTGCTCCGATGGAGTCTGGACGGGTGTTTTGGGACCAGCGGCTTGCTGAACATTCGGCCGGGTATCAACTACTTCTTTGACCGGCTGCTTGAAAGTCCCTTGCACTGTTTCCTTGTTTTGCTGAGCAGCAGATATCATTTCTTGTCGCAGGTGTCGTGGCACATACGCCATCGGTTTCCCAGGCTGCTCCGAAACAGCTTCCGTTTTAATTAGAGGTTTTTCTTGCTGCATAGAGCCAGTACCGATGTTTGTTGTTTGCACGGGCCGACCCGGCGCTGCTAATGAGTTTGACTGGGGTGCACTTGGCTTCGTGTCCTCGAATTCCGGTCGACGGTGCAGGTCACCCTTGTCGAACTTGGGCTGTATGTCAGTCATTCAGCAATGCGGAATCCGAATTGGGGCTTCAACGCACTGGCGAGACTTTCACCTTCACTACCTCCTGAGCATACGCCTTATCGTATAGACAATTTCCAAGTAAATTGCCGAAATTCCGTAGGGTTCGTTTGAGAGCATCCGTTACAGCCTCTTTCTTACACTGACCATGTGACAATCAACTGCAACCGAAGACATGGCGAGGTCAAGATTCACCTTATCCAACGCTGCGGCTTTACTTTTTGAGTTCTCCAACATCCCGTATCCGACATCTTCGTGGAACACTCCATCCTTGAGCGTCACGCGTACGACTGCAGTCACGCCTACGTTGAATCTGCGGGACTCCTCGTTGTGGTCGATGAAGTCGGTAGTTATATTCACGACACTGGAGCTCCATCCATTGAAACCAAAAACCTCGTTCGCCAGGTTGATAATCTTCCACCCTTCCGCATACGTGAGCTTAGGACCACCTCCTGGGCCGGGACGCTGTGACACAAACTCGGGACCCAGTTTTTTGTTTAATTTTGCCTGAAGCGTCGCGATCTTGGTGGCGGTCTCTTCCGGTGGGTCTGCAAAGGGCGTATTTCCGAAGAGTGAAGTAGGGAAAAACGGAAAGAACCCGTGTGTTTGTGGGGAGAACGACATGGCGCCGCTGGTAACGATACTCGGTGCAGCTGCGTGCATAGATCGCTTGGCGTTGAAGGAATCCAAGAGATGTCCGCTAAACGCTCCAGCCATCGGTCGCCGTCTGCGAAGGAGATGCGTTCAGTGCAGGGTGTCGAGGTCGTGGCACATGTCACATGACGAGTCACGTGGTCGCGTCCTTGATATTTCTGTTGACGTCTAAGACCACGACGACACATCCTGGGAGGACAACGAACACCTTCGGAACGGAATCGAAGCACTGACAGATGTTTTTCTTCCAGGAATATGAGATGGAGTACTAGGTCCTTGGTCGATGTGTCTTCGCATCACATGCATGCAACGGCGTACGGAGTCCTCTTTACTTACGACCGTAAGTCTTCCAGAGGTTCTTGCATTGCACGATCCGCGCTTCAGCGTGAAACAGGCGTGTAACGGAGGATAAGTAAATGGTACAGCCCCGTATCGATTTCGATCGGTGAGCTAAGTGGAGACCGTATCACACCATCTTGATACCATTTGCAAGATTAAATGAGCCGCTGACCGCAGCAAACCACGGATTCTGTCCCTCTAACCCCAACAGAAAGCGGCTTCTCGTGCCCTCTTTCCGTTCATTTGGTCCTGTGAAAGGCTTTCATGATGTGACTTGACATCTATCAATTCCGTTGTTCTTCATCCCCTTAGAGATGAGTTGCTCCTGTCTTTAGATAGAGTGATACGTAGCAGTGGTCTCCGGGATTTTAATATCAACTGTTTCAAGCTAGTAAGAGGTTACAGCGACGAAGCCTCAACCGAGTTATCTTGTCCAAGGTTCAACTTGTGAGCACAGAGTATGTTTGGTTGGCGTATGGACCAAGGTGAGCTTGATGCCCATGATGCATTTTCAGTCCTTCAAGAGGTTCCTCGATGTCCCCATCGTCGAGTAAGTTGCAGGGAGACAAGGACTTATTATCAGCCGGGTCAGCATTACCGATTAGCGTCCACATGACCTAAATTTAAGTCACTCTAAACCGTTTTCCTTTACGTTGACACCAGCGGCCGACTTGTTTTCGGTCGGCCAAGGCGGCCAAGACTGGCGGCTGCTGTATTGGATTTTGGTCGTGAACCACCCGCAGAGCCGTCGCGGATGCCGCGGCAACCACCGCGTGAAGACGCGCCCGTTCCGTTATGTTCATAAAAGCGCTACCTAGTATGACAATATTACGACTCTTCCTTGTCCTCTGCTAACGGTCATTTCCTGATGGCCCCTTCCAGGATATCACAGGCAAAGTCCCCCTCCACACAGCGTCCGGATAGCCCTCGTCCTCGGGCCAATGGACCCCTCATATACGAGGTCTTCAAACCAAAGCTGCCCCCGGACCCGTTCGCAAGGCTTCATGTAATTCGGGAGCCATGGATGCTACGCCCCGACAGCGTCGCGATGGCCGTGGGTGACCCTCGGCTCGACGTGATTTTGGTCTTTGGAGGTGATTGCAATCTCAATCCAATAGGATTATATGGTTCGACTGATACGTGTTCCACCAGCTCCTACGCTCAAGGACATTAGTCCGGTCTTGCAGTCTCCTCAGTTCTCGCGATCCTTGATCATCCTTGCTAGTCACCGGCCATTCCCGGTCCCTACTGGCGTCCGTCCTGCGATCTGCACGATCCGTTTAAACACGTCCCTCACAAATGAGAGGAGTGGTGCTCTTCGCCTCGCTGCCGTTCTGCAGTGCGCTGAACGCGTATCTCGTCTATGGAGGAAGGACGGAGGGTCGGGCGTTCGTGAAATCAGGGAATCAGAAACTGGCCTCGACGTTTCAAAGATCCCGGACAATCTCTTCCTCATGCCAGATTCCGGCAGTGCACAGTCTTCACCATCGTCATCATTGGAAGGTCTCAAGAGCACTACACCCTCTGTGCGCTTACCCATCATCTCCGCCTTGTCCTTCCTTTCGTCTTCATCCTCGTCCCCACCCACAGACCGGTCGCAACGTGCGTTCGATGCGATGCTGAACTTCATTCCGAATGGAATCAGCGATGTAGCTATCATGAAACAGACGATTCTTATCACGTCCCTTACACACCCTTACCTTACACCTGCAAGCTCAGCTTTCGCTTCTACGACACTCGTTTCGGAAACTCGGGAGCGAAAATTTCTCCGCCGAAGAACTGTTCCTGCTTTGTCCTTCCCTCGCGCGTTAGATTCCGATAGCCACGCTTCCCTCCAATTTAGCATCACCTCTGCCTCTGCAATCAGCGACCGTGGTATCTCGGGTCCCCTTGCAAAGTCGCACCTCGTTCATATTCTACCACTTTCTGGGCGCGCATACCTTTCTCAAGACAAACTTGTGCGCAACATGGAGTCTTACCAACTCTCGTTTGCGTACCCGCCCTCTCTCAGCATGAAGCGGCCCGGGATGCTAGAACGTGCCGTCCCATATATCGTTCCCGTCACTGCGTTGCGAGAGGTTGTGCGGTACGCTCCTGCCCCGAGAGCTTCCAAGTCCTCGGCTTCACATCCTCCCCACTCGTCTGGTGCTTCTTCCTCGTCTTCGTCGGTATCTTCGTCTCGGATCGCCCGTCAGGCAGTTGTCGTGGAATGGACTGTAGCAGACATTCTCCTAAGCGGTGTACTTGACTCGCAGGCGAATCCGGGCGGTACGCCATATGCAGGTCCTCGCGCGTGGATATGTAGTGGTGCCGACTTTGCGTTCACAGCCGAAAGCGAGAACGAAAACCAGACTCAGTCGGTATCACCTCACTCCGTCGGGACGACACAAGGTGGAGTGCTAGATGTCACGAACGGTTGGCCAGATGTACGCTGTGGCCCTTCCCGATCTTCGAGTAGCTCAGAGCCAGTCGACAAGCTGCGGAGAAGCCCGGTGATCGCGGATATTGCAGCGGCAGAAAAGTTTGGCGGTGATGTCGCGGCCGCCATGAATAAGCGGACAAAATGGAAATTCTGGGGCTCTAGGGATCGGGTCGTCACTCAGTAAGTCGATAAACTCGATGGCTACGTGCTCAGACGGCGGTTTCTTCGGATGGATTATCCAACGAGTTAAGCTAATATTTTGTTTTTATTTGTCCTGTATCTGCGCGACTTACATGGCTTGGCTCGGACCAATACATTCGGTTACCACTCACTCGGACAGCCCAGTCAGTCGGACATGTATTTGTAACTCACGAATTTTGAACTTGCATGTGACGTATCTTACACTACGACTAAAATTCTTCGAACGTTCACGTTCAGCCATTGAAACTGGTGCACTTTTGAGCGTGACGTGAGATTTAGGGGACTTTTACCTTTTTAGGAATCCTGACCCGGGTATTTTTTTGCGTGTCGCAGGGTTTCATTTGTCGACGATGGCTGCACGCGCCGTGAAACGGTTCAGGATTCGGGAGGTCATCACTGCAAAGGCCCCCTCCATTTTACCCCCTACTGCACCGAGTCTCTCGGTGCCCCGGCTTCAGTCGGTGGCGAAACCATCGTCATTTCAAGCGCTGCAGCAGCCCTTTCAGTTCCAATATCCTTTCCAGTTCGAATCCCCTACTGCTACTAGTGACAACGCCGCCTCGACAGAGACACAAGATCACATTCAGGTGGATGTACCTGCTACCTCGAAGCATGTTCCTCGACGAACGAACCCGTTCGTCCCACAGCTGAACGCAAAGACGGGGAAGTGGGCTCCCCCGAAGTATTCCTTACGCCAGCAGGCGGATTTAATCAAAAAGGCGCGTAAGACGGGGATGCTGGACCTGCTGCCACCGAGCACGAAGACGAAGAAGGCGCGAGAAAGGTTGGCCGTCGCTCAGGCTGCACAGCCAGTCGTGAAAGCGCAGGTTATCACTGGGGAAACGTCGTCGACGCCAACGAACCCGAAAGATGCAGGATGGCAACGACCAGTTGAGTGGGTCGGTAAGGTTAGAGAGCGCAAGGTCGCTGGTGCGGAGATTGGGAATAGGTTATACGCTGGCCGGAAGAGGATGTTCAAGGGACACAAGTGGGAGCGACTCGCGGAGAAGAGAGCGATTCGGAGGAATATGTTGTTGCGCGATATGCCCAAACGTATTGCGCGGTACAAGCAGGTGAGTGAATTTCGGTTCCCCTGCACGCGTCAAACGCTCTTGAAATCGTTTGATATACTCATTCGCCAACAGTACTACAGGAGACGACGTCCGAACCCTCTCAAACCTGCTGGTACATCCAAGAACGCGAAGCTTCCCTTCTAGATACATTAATACTAATACGAGTGCCCCCACGAATATGTGTGACTCCGAGGAGATAATATAGGTTACCACCTCACGCTGATGTTAGGTGAGTCAGGTAGGCTTACGTGTTTCACTCAGCATATTCTGGATACAGCGTGAGTGAGAGTCCATCACCGAGTGACTTTCAGCGTTAAGACTGTCCACATTGGAAGAGTATGTCGTGTGGATGCTGTGGCAGGCTCATCGAGACCGAAAACAGGAATCGGAAGGCTACACTGCCATGCAACGTGTTTATTTCTGGGAAATGACATGAGAAGCCTGCCTCGGTATCAGGTGGTCGAAATACACGTGTGTGGCTGGCAGACATCGATTGGCATCATATCTTTGGTGACCTGTGGGCTGGTGACCGTCGTCGACTGACAGCATGACGTCATGGCCCCGGTAAGCGGTTACACGGTTCAAACGGAACGACTACTGCAAACACGGGTCTTACATTATTTCCCCAAGATCAGTGTTCACGAGGAGGGGGTGGATTCCTTACCACGAATGATGTAACTGGAAGTGTATATTAAAAGCACCGGCGCAGTTCAAGCAGCACGCGCCCAGCCACCGGTTTCTGTCTTGGTTAGCTGTCTTCCTCGACCACCTCACCCCCATGGCCTCGTCACGCTCTTAATTATTATTCCCGTACGTCCTCGACCCTCTTCCTCGTTTCCTCTCGCCAAGGTCTCAAACGTGAGTACCGCCTCGCCGCTCACCACCGCATCCAATCAACTGCCTCCGGCTACGGAGTTGACTAAACTTTATACAGATCGTACTAAAACGTAGTCCTTGCTGGCGCTCCTGGCCATTCTTTTAGATTTCTGTCTTCTCACCTTTCACTTGTCTCGAGGGCCCAAATCTTCCGATGGACCACTACCAAGTCCCCCAATCCGCCGTTCGCGTTTCGTTCCAGGTATATACCTGCTCCACTCCTTGGACCTCGGTTTACCCGTTTCCCGTATAGACGAGGGTCGCCCAGTTCTTTAGAAGGCTCGGTCTTCGCACCACCCATGTACGGTCGGGAAAAAAGAAAGTCGTCAACTCTTCCACCGACCCTGTTATGACCGAAGTCGATGGCGACCGTCCACGGCCTCACTCTGTAGATATCATTCGCAAGACCACCTCGCCAATTATCGGATATCGAATATCGGATACCTCCAATCCGACCGATACCGATGACTCATCACAGGATATCCCGTCATGTGACACCACTGCTAGTGATCTCCGCCAACCCAGGCGACATTCCACTTATGACCATCTCTCTCGCACTGCATCCGTGCACTCTTTCTCCAACTCGCGACACTTTGTGGGAGGCCAGACTATCTCAGAGAGTACACCGTGCGAACACGATGGTGGCCCAATACTTTCATTCCAACCAAATTCGTCGACGGGTGCAGTTCAAGCACGGAGCGCTGATCATGATGTTAGCGCGGGTCTTCAGAGCCCAGGCAGTGGCCCCTCGCAACATCATGCCGGGTTTGGACATGTTCCGTGTAGCGACGCCACCCAATCACCACTAGTGTTGCAAAGTACCGCGTCTTCCGACCGCACTATCGCGACCACCGCCACGGACCCACCGCCATCCACAGGAGTTTTGTTGCCAGTCATTTCTCCGGATACATCTAGCTCAGTTTTGCAATCCGAACTGGCAGCTCAAAAAGCGAAAGCACCGGAGTCTGTACAACACCGCGAGGCCGGTCCTTCGCTCATGATATCCCTCCCTGCACCTTTCCGTGTCGTTACGGAACGGGGCGCGAAGATGTCCCCATCCGTCATTACGAGGCAGCCCTTGCCTATTTTGAATCTCCCGCCTCTGCCTGTACCGACGTCATCCATCTCATCGTCCTCGAGACCTCGGGTACGTCTGCGGAGCGTACCGTCTCTTAGTGTCGATGGTCGTGGCTCTATGGATCTCGAAGCCAGCAATGACACGGCGTCCATCAGTACTTCAGAAGGAGATGAGTCTGAGGAAGACGACTTTGAGATGATAAACCCAACGGATGTTCATCAGAGTGACGATGAAGCAGAGGAAGAGTCACATCATACTGGCTCATCAACACAGCTTCACGGAAATCTTGCTGTGGGAGGTTCGGTTGCAGGACTGCCATCCTCCCCCAGCCCTCCCGATTACTTCAGTTCAAAAATGTGCTACAATCCTACACAGTCCTCATCACCTTCTCCCTCAACACCTCGATCTTTCACTCCTAAAACGCCATTTTCGGAAGCCATGAACCGGCTCAATGTGCAAAATAACGCATCAGCAGGTCCCTCTAGGATTAGAAGCTCTTCGTCAGAATTGCGACCAAGCCTTTACCGCGTTGCCTCGCGGAGCATGGTGGACATTAGTCGACATGACCATGATCGCGTGCGTACCTCGACGGCACCGTCCATTACCAGCAATGCGGCGCACAGCGACGCCGAAGAGACATCTGAGAGCGATCAAACGGAAGCACTTATCGGGCGGTTATTGCGCCGAAACTCGATGCCCAACTACTACCACCCCGCATCTGACCCACCGCCGTACCCTTCATTTGATCCTCGTCCAAGGGTGTTGCACGAAGGTGTGGTCCACATATCGATGCAATTCCGAGAGGATGTAGGGTGGGAGCGGCTGCCGCCTTACAGTAATTCGCTCTACCTTACTGCGGTCATGCCCCGCAAAATGGAGTTTACCGCACCAGGCGTGCAGGCGAAGGACAGAAAGTGGCGGCGTGTTCTTTGTGAACTAGAGGGCACTGCGTTTAGGGTATACAATTGTCCACCAGGCGTGAGTGGTGTCGGGATTCTGAGCAGCTGGTGGGAGAAGCGGGTTGGAGCCGGAGATGTGGCAGTGAGTGGGACAACTAGCCATCATCAACGTCCTCCGGCGCGGAGGTCGGAGGAACGGAGGAAATCTACGAAGTTGGGGTTCGATCAACCAGAAACGCCGACCGCTATTATTCCGAGGGAAGAAGCATCAGGGCTAGTACGTAGGAGCGAGTCGCAGTCGTCGAGAGGTACGGAGGTGAATGCTATGTCTTCTCGCGCCGCGCGACGAGCTTCTGGGGCGAGTTTTCTATCGTCGCTGCGGTCCGTTGCGACTGGGGTCCAGGGTAGCCGCCCTCAGTCGCAAGAGCCGAGTGCGTCCCAACTGACACCGTCTGACTCCACTCGTCGGATAGAGCTTATCCCTGTTGACTCGCGCGACGGTCACTCGGCGGAGTCGTCTATGTCACACGCAGCTCACAACGATCGATCAAGTACGCCTGTACCGACGACGCATCAGCCACGCTCTGCTTCGCGACTGAGTTTCCTGCCATCTGGGCGACCGCGTATTGCCAGTGTCGGCACAGTTGAACCTCCCAATCCATCCAAGTGCGACCTGATTCGAGCCTACACATTGCAGAATGCAGAGAGCGGACTGGGAAATGACTATATCAAGCGCAAAAATGTAATACGGGTGAGGTTGGAGGGCGAGCAGTTTCTGCTGCAAGCACCCGACGTGCCCTCGGTTGTAGAGTGGATCGAGGTCAGTGGGTGGGCTTGCCTTGTTTCATTGGATGCGTAATGACATCGCATGGCCCTTGGGCTGGCTGACATCCAGGGACTACACGCTGGGACCAACATTGCACTTGACCTCGATCACCGGACGATGCCACGAGGTCCAATGTTCCCGAGGTGCGTATCCCGCGCACAATACGCTACAGTGTTGTGGTTATGCCAACGATGCCTTTACAGAAGACGTAGAAGAAGGAATCGACGGACGCGGGCCGAAGAATCCCACCAGTCCTCGTCAGCGGAAGCGGTTACAGCCATGAGGATGGCGTGATACGTGTGCAAGTGTGATTTGGACGATGCATTCCCCGGACTGCCACATCCCCACTTACCCGTTTCTATTTCTATCATTGCATGGCCACACTCTACATCGTGCTCGTTGTGTGTAAAATTGTTTTTCTTTTCTGTAAACCATCGGTAGTTGGATGTCAGTTGACAACTGAGACACGCCGCGTGAGGGAGTACATTCCCACGGTGCTCCGTTGTATGCCGAGTTTGTTCACATCGTTGCATCAAACGAGTCGCTGTGTTATCTGCTTCCCCCTCGTCCTCATCGATTTTTTCTTTTCTTTCCTTTCTTTGCATTTCTCGTTCTGCAAATTGCTCTGTCGACAGTTCGCTTGGACGTCCCTGTCCTTCCCAAAAGCTGTAAAACATCCAACCGTTCGAAGCGTCAAAATCAACCCCACTTGCGTGCCTCTTTTTTTTTTCCACCCCACGACACCATAAACTCAGCTCGCCGCGCTCCCTACGCTTTCACAATAACAACGTCCACCACTGTCAACCAATTCGATGGCTGATTCTGCAACAGAGATTGATTTGGACTCAGTAATCGACCGGTTGTTGGAAGGCAAGTGGCGCTCGCTTCATTCCTTTCGTGACTCGGTCCCCTCCTTGGAGTTTGATGTCTACGTCGGACCATTTCGTTGAGTGTGTGCGAGGGACGGGCTCCTTGGGAAGGAGAACCACTCGGGACGTAGTCTGGATGTCGTGCGGTTACCACCCTACGTCGTCCGCAGTGCCGCGTGTCTGTCGATTTTTGACAGTACTTTTTTTCCTCTCCTCTTCGATGAGGGTGTACCGTCGTCGCCATTTATCTTTGATTGCGTCCTCTTTTTCCGAACACAGCTTATCGGCATTCTTCCTAGTAGTATGGTGACGTCTTGACTGATTGCTGTCTGTTCACAGTGCGTGGTAACCGACCCGGAAAGCCAGTTCAATTACAAGAGTACGAGATCAAATACCTCTGCACGAAAGCACGCGAGATCTTCATAAATCAGCCAATACTGCTGGAACTAGAGGCACCCATAAAGATTTGCGGTCCGTATCAACTTTGCGTCATCTTGTCGACGTCCATGGTAGAATTACGGTGACTTATTGGACGTTCCCTTTTTCAAAGGTGATATTCATGGTCAGTACTACGACCTACTCCGACTCTTCGAATATGGGGGATTCCCGCCAGAAGCGAACTATCTCTTCCTGGGTGATTACGTTGACCGGGGTAAACAGTCACTCGAGACCATCTGCCTATTACTAGCATACAAGATAAAGTATCCTGAAAACTTCTTCATCCTCCGGGGCAATCATGAATGTGCAAGTATCAACCGTATTTACGGCTTTTATGACGAATGTATGTCTACCTCCATGCGTTCACGACGAATCTCTTGATTTGATATCTGATTCTAGGCAAGCGGCGCTACAACATCAAGCTGTGGAAAACATTTACCGACTGTTTTAACTGTCTACCCATCGCTGCCATCATCGATGAGAAAATCTTCACCATGCATGGTGGACTAAGTCCTGACCTCCAATCCATGGAGCAAATACGGAGGGTTATGAGACCGACGGATGTTCCTGATACTGGTGCGTCCTTGTTTATGGGCTCTGATCGTCTTTAACACTGGTTGCTGTGTAGGGTTACTGTGTGATCTGCTATGGTCGGACCCAGACAAGGACATCACCGGATGGTCAGAGAACGATCGTGGCGTCTCCTTCACGTTTGGACCGGACGTGGTTTCGAGATTCTTGCAGAAACACGACATGGATCTCATTTGTAGGGCACATCAGGTACAGAATCTTTCTCTACTCTTGACTTACTTTGTCTCACGGAACTGCTTTTCATTCTAGGTCGTGGAGGATGGATACGAATTCTTCGCCAAGCGACACTTGGTGACGCTCTTTTCGGCACCGAACTATTGTGGGGAGTTTGATAATGCTGGCGCAATGATGAGTGTCGATGAGACACTGCTATGCTCCTTCCAAGTAAGACTTGGCTTGCACCCCTGATATGTCTGCTCTAATCTTTCTACTCGACAGATCCTGAAGCCGGCTGAAAAGAAGGCGAAATATCCGTACGGCAGCATGAACATGGGGCGGCCGGTGACGCCGCCTCGCAAACAGAAGAAGAAGGAAGGCAAGATGGGTTAAGGCTGCTGTGGACCCTCATGTTTGCCCTTCTTGATCCTCTCTGTTCTCGTGTGTTTATAATACCTCCCTCAATTGTTTTTCTCTCCCACACACACACACTCTGCTTTATCGTGGTTGTGCGCTAGCTAATTAATGGCTTTCTGAGGATGGAACGATCTTTGACGAGGTGACGGTGGAAAAGTGTGCCCGCGTGTACCGTCTTTACATAGCAAGTCAAGTCATCCAATCCCAGGCAACTTGGTTCTTTGTTTTCTTTCATTCTCTGGTCTCGATTCGGGCAAACCCGAAGACTTTTTTTCCTTGTCTTTTCTTTTTCAACTGACGGTTTCATTACGATGCCCAAGTTACTCTCGTAGGCCTGTACATAGTACATAGCTGGTTCACCCTAGCGGTTATATTTTATGTGTAACAGTGTTTCGGAATGTCATGCGGTAATGGACTGTCAGGCCTAGCCCGAGGCCCATGCGAGGTTATAAACTCGCGTGGCCGTACAAGGTGGCCCCAGTGGAGAAGTGATTGGAATGGTCCCCCTGTGAGTAGTCGTTAACTCTGTTGTACATGTCGCCTTCGCGACGTTCAGTAGTCGGTGGAACCCCTCGCACCACGACGAATAGCGAGGACATAGCCTGCCGAATATGCCAAACTCCAAGCAAGCCCAAGGGAACAAGCCAGCTGGGTCAGTGCGTGCCCCCGGGGTGGTGCTGCCGCGGAAGCTGATCGAGAATGAGTATGAATTCAGCTCTTCAAAAAGCGGGTTGTCGTTTGGGATTTAAGATTTGGGGGGGTTTATTCATTCATCAGTCATGACGATCGGTGTACTATCTATGACAATGACTGGAGGTACTCTATGCAATAAAAGACGACCTACTTCTTCAGAGTAAGGAGCCTTCTGATTTTCACCGAGTTCGCGCTTATACTGTACAAAAGGTGCATGGGAGGGTGCCCCGTATGCATCACACTGGGTCGAGGAAGGAACGTGAGTGCAAGTCTATGTGATGTTGGCCCGGGAGTGCATAGCTCGACAGACTAATAACGGCGGAGCTGTCCCGAAATGGTTGGGTAGATGCGCTGGGATAGGTATGGGAACACTCACAGGTAGTGTAAAGGCGAGGGCTACCGTGGTCTACTCACCCTCACTGGTGACGCATTGAAATGAAGATCACTCAATGCTGCATTTCATGAATGCCCATCTCCATCAACCGCTGATCGTAGCGTCGGAGAAGTAGCCTCTCGACCCAGCCATTTTGTGGAAACGGCCGATCCCACCGATTATGCAAGTGTACTGCAAATATTCTCTTGAGTACTTGGTCCAGACCACCGTTCTCTTCGAGGCCATATCCATTCGTCCATTGCCCGTCTGACCGGTCAGGTTTGAACGGATCTGGAACGCTGTTGTCCAATCTGCACGCGAGTGGGTCGCTGAAGCAGAACGGGAGGATTCTGAACGGAGGGATAGACTCGGCGAGGAGACGTCGCCAAAGCCGAAGGTACAGCATGGCACCCCAGTCTGTCGACCCGGAGCGGGGTGGTGAAGAGGTTGACATGAGGTGGAATGCTTCACAAAGGTAAGGCGAGTATTGGCGGAAGCGCATTAGAGCGCCGTTGAGGGCCTGATAAATTTTATCTGTAGCGAGAAACGCGAAATGAGGCAAGTACACATACTTGGGAATGAGATGAACGTACCATAACAGTCCCACTGCGTGACGAACTCGTGCTCCAGGAGAGGACTAAGATCGCGTGTGAGGAGCGTGTCCATGTCGATCCACATACCGCCGTGATTCCATAGGATGAGCAGTCTGATAAGGTCGCCGTCGACCCATGCTTTCGCATCGTTAAGTTGGAGCAGCCGGCTATCCTCCATGGCTGTTCCGCGTGCGAGAGTGGGGATGTCCACTATGCGCAAAGCGAAAGAGTCAGGGAAGAGACGGAGGTATCTTTGGATGATTGGATTCGAAGAGATGTCTCCGTTCGACCAGAGGACGAGACGAGAGGTGTGTATGTTCTGCGTCGCGAAGAAGGACCTGAACATGTATTCTTGGCGTTTACCGAAAGGAGCGAGGTCAGTGCGCCAGTAGACGTGGTATTGCACGCGTTGTTCGGGGTCGATGTAATGGTGACGCGAATCGCGGTCGTCGTCAGGCGGAAAGACGGTGCCAGCAAAAGCGTAGCAATCCATTCCCATTCGCATTGGGACCCCGGCCTGGACTTCGAAGCGTTTCATTCCATAGACGGTGTCGGACAGGTTATACAGGGGACTGACGCGCTCCGGACGGAAGCAACCCGAGAGGGGAGTGATGGGGTCCATTTCGGCGGATATCCAGTTGCGGTCGTAGAAGACGAGGTCGACGTGGAGGTGGGGCTCGTACAGGTAGTACCCGGCCAGGGAGAGGACTGACGCGGTGACGAGGACGAGCAGGACATAGAGACAGACGGTGCGTGGACGGAGCATCATCGCGTACGACTGACAGCGTTTCTGTCTCGACCACGACGGCGACGACGACGACGAAGCTTAAGATGAGCCAGCCATCGCATTCCCAGCAAATTATTACATATACATGGTCCTTTCCACTCCAAAAGTGCAAGTCAGCAGGCTGGGAACGAATGTCCATACATGGAATACGGTCCTCGTCCTCGTCCTCCTCCCTCCGTCATGTCACTCAGACGAGTGCTTGCAAGGACGCTCTCGTCCAGTGCACGCAGTTGGAAGGATCCATGGCCACTCCCACACACACCACAGCACATTGCATCCACGACTACCCCGTCCGACGTCGCACCACCACAGCCAATCCCACGTCCACACGAATCCATAGATACCATGCGAGCTAGACTCGTATACCAGTCGCGCAAGCGGGGCACCCTCGAAAGCGACCTGCTCCTTAGCACGTTCGCACGTGACCATCTTCATGCCATGGCCATACCAGAGCTGAGCGAATACGATAAAGTACGTTCCACTGTTTTCCTTTGCCATCGTGACCCACCAACGCCTCATATCACCTCTAAGTTGCTGGACGAATCAGATTGGGACATCTATTACTGGGCGACTGGCAACCGCACACCTCCGGACCGGTGGGCGAGTTCGCCCCTGCTACAAAAGCTTAAGTTACACGCGAAAAACGAGGGAAAGGTCGTGCGATCCATGCCTCCTCTATCATGAACCACCACTGCAAAACGTGCCCGCCAACGTATCTACGCCCTTATCTGTAACTACGGATTTCAGAAAATGCACTCGCAGTAGAAAAACATCGAATTCGTGTGCAATAAGTATATCCGTGTAACTTACGTCGCTCACCGGCACCAATGTAAGATCGAGATACCAACTCAAATCTACAGTTCATCAACATTCCCATAACCAAGCACCCGCTCGTATTCGTTCAGCAGCAATCTCTCAACCCACCCGCCCTTTGGAAATTCTTTTTCCCATTGGTTATGCAGGTGCACCGCAAACACCTTCCGCAAAACACTCTCCAACCCTCCCGCTTCGCCCACCCTCGTACCGACGGCCCACCACTTGCTCCCACTACCTGCTGCTGACCCGTCGGGTTCGAAAGGATCGGGAATTCTATTATCCAACCGACATGCTCGTCCATCGCTGAAACAAAATGGTAAAATCTTAAATGGCGGGATTCCTCCCGTGACGAGACGTCGCCACAGCTTCAGGTAGAGCAGAGCACCCCAGTCCGTCGAGTCCTTTCGCGGAGGCGACGACGATGCCATGACGTGGAAGGCTTCACAGAGGTAAGGCGACCGTTTGTAAAAGTGTAGGAGTGCACCGTTGAGTGCTAGGTAGGGCTTGTCTAGCGTCGAGAACGATGTGAGATAGGCGCTATAAGCTAGGACCGTGGTCGTAGCATAGACTCTCACCGTAACAATCCCATTGAGTCACGAATTCATGCTCGAGAAGCGGCTCCAAGTTCCTCGTGAGCAACGAATCCATGTCCACCCACACGCCACCATACCTCCACACTACGAGTAGCCTCACGAGATCCCCGTCGATCCATGCCTTGCCGTCATTCACGTCCAGAAGTGAACTGCCCTCGAGCGCCGTGCCGGCGGCAAGAGCTGTGACGTTGGCAACACGCAATTCGAATGCCTGTGGGAACCGATCGAGGTAGCGTTGTAGAATCGGATTGGGAGCGAGGTGACCGTTCGACCAAAGGATGAACAGCGACCTGTGCGTGTTCTGCGTGGCAAAGAAAGATTTAAGCATTTGCTCCTGTCTTTCCCCGAACGGTGCAAGGTCGACGCGCCAGTAGCTGTGGAAATGCGTCCGCTCATCCTTCGGTAGCACGTCGTCTGCGTACTCGGCCGGTCCAGCGTCGCCGTGTCCATACAGTTCCGACCAAGGCTGCAGAGGGGGAGGCGCCGGCGACTCGATAGTCCCCGCAAATTCATAACAGTCCATCCCAAAACGCATCGGTACTCCCGCGTGCACTTCCGTCGTCTTCGGTCCATAAATATGTCGCGTCATATTATACTCGGGACTGACGCGCTCGGGCTCGAAGCACCCTCCCAGAGGAACGGTCGGAGTGATTTCGTTGCTGACCCATTGTCGAGAGTAGAACGCGATTTCGATGTGAGGTTCGAACAAGGCAAGGCCCAGCAGGATCGACGATGCAATGAGGACAAGGAGGAGTTTGCACGCGGCACGCGGCCGGAGGGTCATTATCGCACTTGACGTTCGTGGCCGTGATTTTGACGAAGTAGTCCACCAGGGAAACCGAAGGAAAAATGGAAGTGTCGAAGGGGGGTATCGAGTGGACGTCAGCCGTGGGGAGTGTTGAATGTCATCGTCGTCGTCCCACTGGGTATCCGACCGAGGAGAGTCGGGTACAGCATGGAAGGGCAGTCGCTCGTTCCTCGTCCACAACATGCTCGTCGTCGACGGCCCCCTCGTTGCTTAGTAATCATTCATATCCTCAGAAGTACAAGTCAGCGGACGCATGAGCTGGCAAAATCATTAAAATGCGATAGATAATGTACATGCTAAAAAATGGAGGGCTCCTCGACAGCCAGGGTCTGCGGGGCACATGGTAGTACAGATACATGATTAGTTACAATGGGATGATACAAGAAGAAGAAAAAAAGTAGAGATCGTGACGTCTATGTTCCGGCTTCTGTACCGTATCGCAATGAATGAACAAAGCGATCGCTTCCAACCCTTTGAAAAAAGGCCAAGTTTCATCGCATCGTTACCGCCAAGCCAGGTGCTAAAGCGCCATACTCCACCAAATGCCGCGCCACGCTCTTGTTCTGCCTGACGATTAGCTTCCTCAGCGCACTCCCGGATCTCTTCACAAACTCCACAAACTCGGTATGTGGCCACGGGTCGCGTTCACGATAGCAAAACCCGATGTCAAGTTCCTCGAGTGCAGGTGCGGTCAGGGCATCGAGGACAGCGCCTAGCCCGTGTCGGATTACGCGTATCTCAAAACGTCTCAACGTCGTATGGTGGATCGCACCCGCGCTTAGCGTGCGTAAAAAGGCCAGTTGATCCGAGTCTGCGCATAGACAAGAAACGGTAAGGAGGCGCAGCGATGTGCACAGAGATAGGAGCTGCAAAAGCACAGTGCTGTCCATTAGGGCAAAGTGGAGGTTAAGTTCTGTCAATTGGGGCCATGAGAGATGGATTTTGTCGAGAGAACGGAGGTGGAGAGTAGCACATTGGAGGAATGCAGAGTGCAAATAAGGTGCAGGGCCTGGAAGACGGACGGCGTAGGCGTTTCCGCGATGTGAAGTTACATGGAGGCGAGTGAGATAAGGTGTGGGTGAGACTCTGCAAGTTACAGTACTGAGTGCAGCATCGTCACTGTCCAGCAGAGAATCCAAGGCTGGACCGTGCCACCAGAAATCATGACACCGCATCAGAAGCGGCCGCAGCCAGTCGACAATGTGTGCTTGCGTGAATGGATCTGGATTGTCTAGATCATTCAACACGCGCATCGCAAGGGGAAGACCCTTCGCTCTGCCGAGCCATGCCTCGCACATCGACCTGTACCCTTCCTCCGTCGCAAGGTCCACGTGGAGTGTGATGGAAGTCCACAGTCTCGGCGTCGACATGGCCACTGCACGCCAATGTCTGCAGACCTGAGTTAGGACCATCGGGCTCTCGACGTCGCGCGGAGTGACATAAGGTGCTATTGGTAAACAATGGTAGAATATCTCTCCGAGTACTTCGGGCGGAATACGGCGGACGGGTGAAGTGAGTGCCTTGTGAGAGATGGCCGAGAGACGGACATGGGATAAACTCTGTTCGAGACGGGTTTGGAGTGCTTCCAGCTTCCAGAAGGCGGATTGCGCGATGGAGAGTTGGTACGAAATGTGTATGAGTTGGGCATGTCTTTGATGGAGAACCTCGTCGATGTAGGCAATATCGCGAGGCGCTGGGACGAAATTGGTGGAATCATATCGAGAATAGGGCGTCTCCAGATCCTTTAGCTGCTAGTAAGACCACGGGAACCAAAGAACGAGCCACACGTCAGACCCACCGAGATGATTGGCTGCGCCTGTTTCAGTCAAGGGATGAGCAAGGATTGCGCCATCGTTCGGATGCACTCACGAGACACTCGTCCAGTAGCGAATCTAGTTTGGCCAGTGCAACCATGTCGTCCATCATTTGTGTTTTCATCAACGTTGGCGTCGGCGTCAGCGTCGTCGTCGTAAAACTTGAAGTGGCCACACACCGGCCGGCTGGAACTTGCTTGTCAGCTGGTCACGCGCAACGTTCTCGGTGAACAGCGTTCGGCTCCAACCAATTGTCAGCCTGTACTTCGTTCTTCCGACCGGTCGGCGCCAGGAACATTCAAAATGATCCGGACAAGGGCACCCAACACGCCATTTCTAGTCGACAGTACCTTCTCCATTGTCTTCAACGTCCCCCGTGCGTCTAGTACCTCGATGCCGAATTACATACCTTCTTAAGAAGCTTGGCCCCGTTTGTCTGTGCCCTGGGCTTTGAAATTTGAGGTCTGCCCCTCCACTAAGTTGCATTCGACTCTCATTCCATCAACTCGTGTTATGGATGTGCGTTATGTGCTATAATTGTCCGTTTATCAAGTTATGTATTAACGTGCCATTCTCACTTGCTAAATTGCACCAGCGGCGCTCTCAGAACGATTTCAGAACACATCAGATACACTGTGATAAATACAGTGCACAGCGCTGTACGCTTACATCCTACTGGTTATCCAAATCAGAAGATGCGATTCAGTGACTTGTTCCATTCACTAATCAGCTAACTGCATAACTGCAATCAACAAATTAGTGAACAGATTGTATGTATGGGCACCAGAGTGTGAGGGGGTGATCTATCGTGGTCCCATGTGGCTTTGGTGACTGCCATTTAATAGATGGCCACAACAAGCTGAGCTAGGCGATGGGGTCGTTGTAACGGGTGTTTTTCATCACAGATTCTGGTCAAAGGGCACGCAGTATGTACGGTGTGACCCGCGGCGATTGCGAATGCGTGCTTTGGTATCGAATCGATAACATATGCTACGACAGTTCGTACAGTCGAGACTCCGAGAAACAGACGGAGCAGGAATTGGCGGGGGTTTCGGGTCTCCGTTGTCAACTCCGGTGGGGCTCCGCGTACATGCACGTGGTGAAAGTCGACAGTCTTGGCTGTACATTCGTTGTGTGCGGGCGTGTTCCGAGCCAACCAGTCGGACAACAATCGCCGACACCTTCGATCGTGTCACACACACGTGGCAGACGAAGTGTGACAGTGTGAAGAGCTGAGCGGTTCAGTCTCTGGTCTCACGGAAAGCACTAACAAAGAATCGCCTCTCCAACCAGAGTATCGACTGTAAGTAATTATTGGCGGGGTCGTACTTTGCTTGGATCTTGCAACGCACGCTGCCCACCGCTTGGACGACTCGCTCTTTTGTCATCCACGTCCAAAAAAAAGTCGGTTCATCGACCCCTTGTGAGCTGAGTATTCTCGCACTCAATTTATTCCAAGGTCGGAAGAAAAACACCCCAGGTATTCAGTTACATCAACACTAGAATTTCGTCCTTAATCCAAAGAAAAGGTCTTGGTGTTCGGCAGTCGCAACTCTTTTGTGCCTAGCAGTCGCCTTGCGAGTAAAAGTAATCAAGGCAAGCTGCGCTCCGTGGCCGCTCATTCCGTTCTGACTCACGTCAGACGCGGCGCGGTGTCGTGAACATGATCAACCGGACATTCGTATGTTCTTCTTTTCTTTCTTGTTATGATTCTGTTTTACCTCATTTCTGAAACTTATGCACGTGTGCCCATGTATGCCATGAACGCAACTCATACCCTACTAGTTGACGAGGCTGGGCATACTAACGCTTCTGGGCGGCGGGAGCTTCCTAATCGTAAAGCGTGTCTTGACAGAAAGGAGGAGGCAGCGATACGAAATGGTGGATCGATCAAAGGCAGAATAAACGCGTACTGATACGTATGGTTGTGGGGAACTGCTGCTGGCTGACGGAACCACCGTACAAATCGGAAATGTCCTTTGTTGGGATGACAATGAGGTCCGAAGACTGGCGTCCGTTAGTATGTATCTTGGGTACGTCGCAGGCCATCGTTCGATTGGCTAGTGTGACTTACATGTACGTGTTCTGCAATTTCAAAAGTTGACACCACTAGCCTGCTGCAGTGTTCATCAGTAATATGACTAGTCGGTACCGGACAGTTCTCGACAATCCAGACTGGTCCTGACGACAGTCCCACCCACTGATGTTATTCGACAGATAAGATATGATGGAGTCCCTACTTTCGACCTTCTAGCCCTCCCAGTTAGAAATGCGATCAGAGGGCCTTCATATCATTTCAGAGTTCAGCGCTTCGGCACGCAGCTTCGGTTTCGTTGTTTGGTCATCGTTAGGTTCGTTACCCGAAGCAACGCCCTGGGGTGTTTCGACACTCATGTATAATACGAAAGGTTCGAGGTACAACCCACGGGTTAGTAAGAGATCTTGGGTTGTCTAATGGGTGACATTATCAATCTCCGTGTGGTCGTCGATCGACCGGCAGGGTCTGCTCTGCCTTGAATGCACTGGTGAGACTACCCAGGTTGAAATGTCGCAATTGAAGTGATGTAAGTTCGCACCGTAAGAGTATGCGGCAAAGCTAGCTTAGTCATAGTAGAACTTTTGCCGTTGATAGTGAAGTGGCTGTGCTCATTTTTGCAGGCCATGAAGGCCAACTATCAGGTATGTTCGTTTGAATTCATGCTCTAGCACATACACCGGGCTGAATGCTGGACCGTGGATCTGACAGTTCTCGAACCTGTGTGGGACGGTATATAGACAAGGAAACGTTTTGTTCACTCCGGATGGCAATAGCTTGCTGAGTCCCGTCGGGAATCGCGTCTCGGTCTTTGACCTGGTGAAGTGAGCATCCGACATCCTCTGTTTCTTTACAACGTCTCGACGAGCGGCTCCTTTTTTTTGAAGCAATAAGTCTCGTACCCTACCGTTCCAAAACAGAAAGAACATCTCGCGGATTGCCCTCTCCCCCGACGCCAGCATCCTCATCTCGGTGGACGAAGGTGGACGTGCTCTCCTCGTCAACTTTAAACGTGGCGTAGTGTTACATCATATCAATTTTAAAAAGCCTGTGAAAGACGTTAGCTTCTCTCCAGATGGAAAGTCAGTGGACCTTCTACTTCGTCTGTCCATCGCTGGTGTACTGAGCTTCGTGGGTGGTTGACGCAGGTATATTGCGGTGACGCACGATTCTCACCTTCAGGTTTGGCGCACTCCTAATCACCTTGTGCGGGAGTTTGCGCCGTTCACTCTGCATCGAACGTACACGGGTCACCATAACGAGATTTTGAGCATTCAGTGGTCATCAGACTCGAAGTGAGTATTGACGTATAGCATACTGAGCCGTCCTCCTGACAGCGCAGTAACTTTCCAAAGGTGCTTCTTGACGACGTCACGAGACATGACCGCAAGGTTGTTCACTCTAGATCCACTTGAAGGTTTCCGGCCCAAAACATTCGCTGGACATCGAGATACAGTGGTCGGGGCATATTTTTCCTTGAGTGGCAAATCCGTGAGTTATATCACCCAAGGTTGCGAACCAACCGCATAATGAGTACAGATATATACAATCAGCCGTGATGGCGCTGTGTTCACGTGGAAAGCTAAGGTTTCTGACGATGACGCGGATTCCTCGGATGATGCAACGCCCGTTCCTTCAGGGTCTACCGGCAATTTCGAGTCAATCGCCACGACGCGATGGGGTGTCCACGAGCGGCACTTCTTCAACTTTCCAAACACAAAAGTCGTCTGTGCATCTTTCCATCCATCATCTAACCTCGTCGTCGTGGGCTTCTCGAATGGCGTTTTTGGACTCTGGGAGCTCCCTGCGTTTACCAACGTGCACACGTTGAGTATATCACAGCAGAAGATTACTTCTGTGGCGATATCTCCATCTGGGGAATGGTTGGCCTTCGGCGCTCGCACGCTTGGCCAACTCCTTGTGTGGGAATGGCAGTCTGAGTCATATATCCTCAAGCAGCAGGGGCATTTCTTCGACATGAATACGCTGTCGTATGCACCCGATGGACAGACAATCGCCACGGGAGGGGATGACGGCAAGGTGAAGGTGTGGGCAGTGCACTCCGGATTTTGCTTTGTTACTTTCGCGGACCATGCCGCACCGGTGATGGACGTAGCGTTTGCTAAACAGGGATCCGTCCTTTTCTCAGCGTCCCTCGACGGAACCGTGCGCGCTTTCGATATGATAAGGTATCGGAATTTTAGGACTTTCACCTCGCCATCGCCGGTCCAATTCTCAGCGCTAGCTGTCGACCCGTCAGCTGAGGTCGTCGCGGCAGGGTCTACCGACTCATTTGAGGTCTTCCTCTGGTCCGTGCAGACTGGCAAGCTACTAGACATCCTCACTGGTCACGAAGCACCTGTTTCATCCCTTGCGTTCTGTCCCTCAGGAACAAACCAACTGGCGAGCGGTTCGTGGGACAGGACTGTACGCGTATGGAATGTGTTCGGGCGGTCTCGTGCAGTTGAGACATTTACCGTATCGTCGGACGTACTTGCCCTTGCCTTCCGGCCGGATGGGGCGGAACTCGCAGTGTCGACGCTGGATGGCCAGATCGCGTTCTTCGACATCCACTCTGGAAAACAGACCAACCTCATTGAAGGGCGGAAAGATATATCAGGAGGCAGAAAAGCGGACGACAGAGTCACGGCTGCGAACAGTTCGTCTGGGAAAGCTTTTACGAGCCTGGTGTATACGGCCGACGGCACCTGCATTCTTGCCGGTGGAAACAGCAAATATGTCGTTCTGTATGACGTCCGCGAGGGTGAAGGAGTACTTGTGAAGAAGTTCCAGATCTCGGAGAACTTGTCCCTCGACGGGACGGAGGAGTTCCTAGATAATCGGAGGCTAAACAGCGCGGGTATCAACGTGGATTTGATCGACGACCGAGGGGATGCTAGTGACCTGGAGGATAGGATGGATACCACACTGCCCGGCGCTGTCCGTGGGGCCGGGGACATGTCGGTGCGGAAGTATCGCCAAGAAGTGCGGACAAAGTGCGTCAGGTTCTCACCGACTGGACGGGCGTGGGCGGCGGCGAGCACAGAGGGCTTACTGATATATTCACTCGACGACACTATTGCATTTGATCCCTTTGATCTTACCATCGATCTCACACCGCAGAGTGTATTGGATGTACTCAGTCAAGGGGAGTACCTCAAGGGTCTCGTTCTCGCTTTCCGGTTGAACGAAAAGCCGATCATTCGACGCGTCTATGAGAGTATTCCCTGCTCTGATATCCGTCTTGTTGCGCGCCAGATCCCCGTAGTGTATATCGCTGCTCTTTTGCGGTTCGTTGCAGAGCACATGGAGAAAAGTCCACATTTGGAGTTTGACTTGATTTGGGTCCGGGCGATCTTGATGAGCCATGGGAGGTATCTGAAGGACCGGAGTGGGGAATTTGCCCCTGTCCTAAGGGCGGTACAGAAAGCTCTCGTGGATGTCGAGCAATCGATATCAAGTCTGTGAGTTCTCGCTTTTCGCTTTTCTAAGGTCGGAAAGTAACAAGAGTTCTAGGTGCGAAGAGAACACGTTTATGATGCTCTTCTTGATCGACCAGTCGAAGATGAAGAATGCCGAGGAAGAGAGTTCAGGAGATGTAGAAATGGACACGGAAAGCTAAGCGATTATGTCCGTGCGCAGATACGGTACGAGAGGGGAAATCACTTCTTCGAGGCTGATTTTTTATTACATGCTCAGTGCTGTTGCTACATTTTTGCAATCGAAAAGTAACGAATGTACCAAGTAAATTCAATTCTGCGGTGATTTTTTTTTAGGACATGAAATGATAATGGTATGCCTTTCCGACATCGTATGCAAGTTCCCATCGGGAGACTCGCTGGTGCTTCAGCGGCGCTTGTTATTGGCCTGGGCTGTGCGGACACGTTCACAATCACCGATACATCATGGCATGCAATGGACTTACTTTGGTTATGCCTGCGTTCTACATCACCATAAACCCAGTAATACACTCCAGCAGAAACGGCAATAGTGGCTGCGGAAGCAATCAACTAGACCCAAGCGGAATCGTGAGCTTCATGATGGCGTCCCCCGCTTCCTGTACTCACAAATTTGTTTTTGGGTGACTGGTTAGTCCAGTATCGCGCCGTGAACGAGTCGTTCGGTCGTTGCTGGCGATACACTTGTGTCGGGCGCATGGATTCCGACGTGTATTTGATTAATTTTCAGGTCAAGCTGTAACAGGTGCGAGTTGGTTCTGTCCAAGGAAGGGTCGGCCGGGGAGGACCAACAGCTGATGCTAACCATGATGTCATTTGTTTGCCCGTGTGCAACGCCCGACGACGAAGTCTGCTGTAAACTGACTTGGCTATAAAACGCTATTTGAAACCCCACAAAACACAATGTACGTATAGACAATAAATACGTGCACGACGGTCCTCACTCTTACAGATTATGCATAGTGCGTTTTGGATTTGCTGTATACTCTCCCGTCATTCGTGCGTTGCGGTGTTGGCTCTTGCCCGGGGTGAGGACGCGAGTTCGGGTCAAGCGCCACGCCTTCCTTCGTCTCACCTGCCTCGGGGACGGCCCTCCGTGCTCGGTCAGGGGAAGATTTGGTTTCGCCCTGGTGCCCACCCGATGTGAGTGGTGGCGGAGTGTGTGAAGGTTCATTGGCGTGCTCGCGATTGCGCAGCGTCGCAGGCGATGTGGCATTATCCGCGGGGAAGAGAGCCTGGTACATACGGGATTCCCCTGCAAGCTCTCGTCAGTCATTAGCGTTGCCCTGAAAGTGAGAAAACGACCAACAAGTGGGCATGCTGCCTGGTTGTACTAAAGCCTTGGCATCTTTTCGCTCTTGACGCCGCTGTAGGGCATACCACGACAGCCCAAAGAACGACATAAAGAGCGCTGTGCCTCCCACTAGAACCTGGGTAGCGGAACAGGAATGGTCATTGAGCTCGATGAACTTCGAATGTCGTACTGGTGCTTACCCGGACTCTTGGGGTCGTAACAGCCAACTCTCGTAAGTCTTTCTTACTGCTCATCGGAAAGTCACTAGTTGGTTTTGATAAACGATGGGTGTAAAAACACGAAGAACGGCGCACGGCGCAAACTCATGACGTCAGTCGAGGATGCCCCATATTTGGGAAGACCTTGCGAAGGTGCGTGTCGGACTCTTGCCGGGTAACTTACAATTCGATCCTGAGGGAACTTGAGCTTTTCTATACCTCCTGACTTTACACCCCCTTTGTCCGCGCTTTCGCGCTAGAGGGTTTTTCTGCAGCACCTTAAAGACTGGGTATTGAAAGCTCGATGTTTACGCGCTGGCGAGACCGAGGCGAACCAGTGCTCTTGTGATCTCACATGCCAATCTCTGCGGAGAGAGGTATTTCTGGTGCAGATGTCATTAGCGATTATTCATCGGTTGATCCCCGGTCGGCCTGCTTGCCGTCTTGCACCTGTTGCACAATTTGCGATGAGATTGAGAGCTCGTTGCAGAAATCGCAAGTGGCGGGTCCGTGGATTCTTCCGTCTGCGTCTTGCTCGCACTTGACAGGTCACAGCTAACGATACGTGTCTTGATGATGTCGGACTGGAGCACGGACTGTCCTACTTGGACTTCCGGTCTCGTCGTAATAGTAGAATGCCAAGCACCATTGGAGTCTCTGTGGGTTACCCGGCTAGCTCATCCCGAAGAAGGTAAGAGGCGAACAATGATTGGGATTGGGCGAGTCGTCCTCGAGTGAAGCGGAAGGACAACTCAACAAATGTACGCTACGCACCCAATCATTCCTGGCCTCGGCACCACACCAACTACAAACAACCTGCCATCATCCAACTCAACCAACATCCTCCAAAAAAACGCAGCAACGCCAAATATCTACAGTACACGACACGAGGGTGGGGGAAGGGGATCGGGGTAGCTGGACACTGCAAGGGGAAGATGTCACTTAACTACGAGTGCAACCAACGTAACCTATGATATATATAGTCAAACACAAAAACACAAGGCGAATAGAAAAAACGTGTCGGGATTGCGACAAGCACGGTGTTGATAATGCCGATCACGAAGTGGCCACCAGTCGCTAAAATATACTGAGAAAATGAGAGAACCCCCTTGGTCGATGTCTGTGAAAAATGGCGTTGAACGTATTTTCTTCGGATGCGGATATTATTGGCCCCACGACCCCAACCGCCAACACCACCACCACCCACTCCAAATACGACGGATGTCAGCTTTCATCGTGCAACAGGCATCGCACGATAGCCGGGTTGCGCGGAGTACGAAACTCTCTGCTGCGGTAGAGCAGCTTGCAAGCCATTTGGCCGCCCGTTGCCCTGGTGAATCTGAACTGGTTGACCTGTCGTCTGCTGCCGTTGTTGTTGTTGTTGCTGCACCGCTCGTTTCTGAGGCACAGGCTCCTCGAGGCCACTCGGAGCGACGTACAAGCTCTTGTCGATGATCTGGGGGATGGGTTGTATTTCCGTTCCGAGCTCCTGCTCGATGCGGTACAAATTGAACCGATCTTCATACGTGACGAGGTTGATAGCGAGACCAAAATGTCCGAATCGACCCGACCGACCGATTCGGTGGAGGTACGTCTCAGAATTTTTGGGGAAGTCAAAATTGATGACAACGTTAACGGCTTGGATATCGATACCTCGCGTGAGTAGGTCGGAGCAAACGAGGTTCCTGCATACGCCGTTGCGGAAGTCGTGGAATACGCGATTACGGTGTGACTGCAGCATCTTCGCATGTGAATAGAAACATGAATAGCCAAGTTCGGTAATTTTCTTGGCTAATAGCTCGACGCGGTTGGTGGAGTTGCAAAAGATGATCGACTGGTTGATTTGTAGCTACAACAATTCTACAGGTTAACTCGAGTCTACAAAGACGGTAGTGTGTAACTCTCACCTTGGAAAATAATGTATTTAGGCAGTGCACTTTCTGTCGCTCTTCTACATAGGCGTAATATTGAGTGACACCGCGTAGGGTAAGTTCTTCCATAAGATTGATTTCGTAAGGATTTTTCATGTGTTTATCCTGAAGAAGACGCTGTCAGCCGGCGAACCAGGTGAAACAAGCGCAGACGGACCTTGAAGTCCTTCACAATGAGGGGGAATGTTGCGCTGAACAGCATGACCTGGCGGTCAGTAGGGAGGAAAGAGAGTAATTGTTCCATGACTGGGGTGAATTCGGGGGAGAGAAGTTTGTCTGCCTCGTCCATGACGAAGACAGGACATTCGCTAAGATCAGCCACGTTCTTTCCAGCCAGGTCGAGGATTCGGCCAGGAGTACCCACGAGGACATGGACCGTTTCGGATAGTCGCATGATATCGTCTTTGAGTGTTGTACCACCGGTGGTTGCCATGACCTGAATGCCCATATGTTTTCCTAGTAATTTGCATACTTGGGATGTTTGTAGGGCAAGTTCACGGGTGGGTACGAGGAGAAGAGCTTGAATCTTGGGTTTGTTAATATCAATCTGTTGGAGAGCAGGAATGACAAAAGCGGCTGTTTTGCCGGTGCCATTCTTGGCGCGGGCGAGGACATCACGCTTTGTAAGTGCAATTGGGATAGCTTCTTCCTGTATGGGAGAGGGCTTTTCGAATCCTGCTTCGAAGATGCCCATGAGGAGTTCGCGGCGGATGTACATGTCTTCGAATTCGAGACCCTTGGTGGCCGTCACATCTTCTGTCTGTGGTCTGGCATCTTTTGGTGGTGGGCGAAGTCCAGCCTTCCAGGACAAGTCGATGTTGTTAGTAGTAGAGAGGCTGGTTTTTTTTTTCAAAAAAAAAAAAAGACGGCATCGTTAATGATGGCCGGGGACGTGGAAGGGGGGTCACAACTTACGAGTTGGATGAGGATGGTCTGGTTGCTTGTGACATGGTTCGAGAAGGTGGAATGGATGATTTCGGAATGGGCGGTGGGGTGTAGCAGCTACGAGGCAAGGTTTGATCAAAGGAGACACGTAAGTGTCGTGGGGTATTATGGTGGTGATTCCCTGAGCTTCGTTGGTTGCTACGTTCGTAGACTCTGCGTGTGCGACGTTGACGACAGCGAAGAGTGGTTGTTGAGTTGGGTTTTGTTTCAGAGTAGAAGCAGATTGAAGTCGACTGCAGAAGAAGAGGGCGTCTCACTTTTTGTGCGCGACAAATTCTTTTGCCTGGTATTCCCACGCTAAGCTACCTCGTATTATGGCCGAGACAACACAAGAAACTGGCACCAGTCATTCTATACCGAGATCAAACGGCGAGCCGTTCGTGTGTTGAGTATCGCTGCACTGACGGTGTCTGTCACCTTAGTCGTACTCGCGCATGCAGCCAATGTATCCGAGTGCTTGGGGATGGTCGCTTACGAGTCATGCGTAGACAGCAGCCCAAACTCACCCCATCTGCATTGTGAGCAGAGAGAATATTCGGTGACTGAGTACTGCTGTATGATCAGCGCATACATTTACCAAGTCCCGGCCGTACGGACGCCCCCCTGAAAAGAAGGGCCTGGATTAGAGTATGTGGACAACCCCACGGGTAGATTAAAAGAAAGGAGTCGGTTGCGAGGGGGGGATACTACCGTGGTGACATTCATCATTCCTTCGAGGTCGAAGCCTTGAGAGGGCTGATCATCATGCCAGGTCTTTCTCCGCCTTTGCTACGCCACGCCATTTAAAGAAGGTTCGCTGTGCAAGTCAACATTCACGCGAGAACAGCGGCGAATTCTATGCTTTTGCTTCTGAGAAAACAGGGTCTGATCACATACCACGGCATTTCTATCGTATCACAGGCAAGGCATCCCGCTTTTTGAGTGGCGAACACGACGTACCTACGACGCGTATCTCCAGTGCGATGATGATCCTGCGTAGGAGAGGGAAATACTAATACGCTCCCTGCTGATACGGTTGACGGCTGTCATGACTTGGGAGTGGTTACTTGGCGAATGTCATTCATATACGCTTGCTATATATGGAATCCATGTTACCATCCCCTCCTCGCCCGACGAACCTTCGTGCAGTTGCATTCCTTGCAGCGATACGGGTCCGACGCATGTGCGGGTACATACCACATATCAGCCCTTGGACTGAATTTGTAACAGCGGCGGAGACGTCTGACAGGCCGTGGGGAGCGTTGGAAAGAGTGCATCGAATCGGTGACCCACTCTGGTTATTCGGCTATCATCGACTCATGTCACCCACTGCAGCGTGCCCTCTCCCGCTTTACCACGCCGATGAAATTAGCTAGCCTGCTTTTTGAACGAAAAAAATATCCACGGTGAGCGCTATCACACAGTACTACTTCCCCTCTGCTTGAGCTCATACTCGAGTCGCTCAGGTCGACAGGTCCTCTATTTTATTTCTACCTTCCATACCACCGGAGCGCAGTCTCTCGGACTCGACGCTCTTCGACGCTCATTTCGAAACAACACACTCGTTTGTAACTTATACCCACTTTCGACGTTTATGTTTACCCCTCCCCCATCACCCACTCCCCCGAAAACCAGACCACCACCGTCACCCGTGCACCTCGTTTCAGACGGGCTTCTCGTGCCAACAACTATACCTCCCCTCGCACCAGTCGTCACTTCTGCACCCTCAAAATACGCCGTTGCACGCCGACTTCGATGGTCGGTCCTCGTCGTTCCGTTCACGCTCATTCTGATCGCAGCCACGACCCGCTTTCTCACTCACCCTGTGGCGTTCGACCTTCTGATACCCGGCGCGGAGAATAAATGGGACCAGTGGACGGAAAAGATTTTCGATTGGACCCCTCACAGTGGTCACTCACACCCTCCCCGACCGCACCCTACCTCCCCATCCTTGTCCCGTCGTGCTGCGACACCCACGACTGTTCCTCCTGTCCCTCAGAATCCCACGCTTCCAACACCATTCCCCCAACCCTTCGACACGACGCTTTCTACTAACTTTTCGACGACAGAATGTTATAGTTTCTTCCTTAACATGACGCAGACATTGCCCTTCCGGTCATGTCGACCGTTTTCCCTTCTCGTCACGCACTCGGAGGCGTTCCAAGAGGTACTACTGCTCTTCCCCTCTAAACCAAACACTGATCGACTCGAATTCAGGCCCAGAATAATATCACTGAAATGAACGTTGACATCTGGGGGGCGTGTAACACTGACCTCAGTTGGGATCAATGTAGCGCCAACATGGCGTGGTTTGTGTCGGCGTTGCAGTCCTCCTGTGTGAAAGACCTCAGTGATCAGAACATAATGGCCGCTGACACGCTCATCGGTAAGTACAAGGACAAGTCGGTGGTGAAACGTGCTTGACGTTCAGAATGCTGTAGCTCTTCAGGCGTATGATCTCATGCGAAACACTTCGTGCCGAGTCGACACGGCAACAAACGCGTACTGCTACCTCGAATCCGTAGGCAGCTCCGATCCATCGAGTTATTGGTTCTATCTGCTGCCTCTTGGTCAACCGCTGGTTGGCATCACCACCAGCGCTTGTAACGAGTGTACAAAGCAGCTGATGGCAACTTATGCCAGCGCTTTAGACAACAGCGGCAGCACACTACTAAGTGGCTTGCAGCAGACATACCAGAGCGCTGCAAAGAGCCTGGACAACGCCTGCGGGGCTGACTATGCCCAGACGGTGAATGTTTCCAACACGGCCCTCGCACGCACGGGTATACCACACATGGGCATCCTGCTGCTGGGTGTGCTACTTGCGTCCTTACTTTCTACGACGTGATTTGTGAAGTCTTCCTTTTTTCTGAATGTAACTATCGGGTATGGATGGTGTTGGGTTTTCTGGGTTTATACCATACTCTTCCTTGATTCTTCTTGCACTTTGCACATTTCGAGCAAACTACGTATACCAGTAATTGATGCACCCTTGCTATGTGCACTGATCCATGGATGTCATCTATATATGTACATCTCTAACGTGGACGTATGTACCGGTTGTCGAGCTTGTCTCACCTCTACAGCGTTAGAGTTGTGGCTCGGATGATGTCAGTGGCCGCTTTAGCTACCAGTTGTCGAAGCGAATCTGACAGGAGTACTCCTTGTTATGTGGTGCTATGACGTTGAAACATACATTGCCCAATACCGGTGCCACTATCATAGAACCAGTACTGCCAAGCCATGGTGGTAGTGGAGTTCTAAAGAAGACCGCCAGAGAACCCTGACCATCGTACTTCGGTTTCTTCAAGTCATCTGACATCTGACATTCCTCTGACTTACGGCGGTAATGCCTGGACTACGTGTCCGCGCTGGGACTTGTGTCGAAGATCTTCAGGACATCACCGAACTCGTCAACACGGGCAGAGCCCACCCTTTTCGCTCGGAACAGTTCGAGGGACAAGTCGCCATATACATCAAGGGGTTTAGGAACTCGCACGGGCAGCCGTCGTACAGCGAGTATTTCCAACGGCCGGACCGTAAAGGAATAACTTGGAGTGTGCAAGTGAAGGGTGAGTACACACCACACTGGGACCCTGGTCACACGCACGACTACACACATAGGGAGGTTTCTGCGGCCGCGCTCTGCGAACGAGATTCTGCTCGGGAATACATTTGACAGGGCATTGAGTTTACCATGGGGGTCTAGTCTTGCGCTTCAGTTTGCTAAGTGAGTGAGCGGTCATTACATATCTGGCGACGGAACGGTGGCTTACAGTGCAAGGAAGGTTTGTAGATCCTGCACTAGAACACGACCTCACATCGGATGCGAAGCCGTGGGCACTCTCGCCGCTGGTCGTGACTGTGCCTCACTTCAAGCATGCTCGCGTGGATCATGTGCCAGGAGGACAGGGAGAATTTCCACCTTGCACGTCCATTACAGACGATACATCCCAGCTTGGCATGGCTTCCATGTCTCCAGCCAACGACAACATCAGGGGAACACAGACACGCAAGGACGATCAGGCAGTGTTTCCTTTTCGGACACCGGGCGAGCGAAAGAAGTATTTTAGCAAGGAGTCCAACCGCAAGGATCTAGTCTTTGGTCCCGATGTGCGTTCCCTTCGAATCCTCCTGCCTATAGTTGTAACCCTGCTCACGCCATAATACAGGACATCGTCACAATAGACTTCTGCTACGGGTTCCTAGAGTTTTATCCGGACATCATCCTACGGCTTCCAGCGGGCATAACTTTTGATTTAATGAAATACTGGGACAAGCAGCCGATTCGTTTCGTGTGTGGCACACGAAGAAGGCCCTCTGAAGGAGGGAAGGAGGAAGGTGACGAGCCGATAGCCGATATGTTTTGGTGTGTGGAGGTGGTATCCGCCGATGACGACGAGGCGGTCAGCGAAAAGGATGGGGATAGTGAGGAGGTGGACTAAGAGACGCTAATCGTCGAACGCGTGGTCATACACATTTCATTACTGTACGAAGGGAACGCGTCAAGGTCCCCGTGTAGCTATTAGACTTTAGTAGTAGACGTGACAATCCTTTTTTTGCGCTGGGGCGTGCAACAGGAGTAAGGTTTCCTTTTATGGAATATAGTGATGTGGTTGTAGGCGGTCGTTATTGCGCACGCACCAACCTGCACCTAACTTTCGGATTTTCTTTATTACCCTAACGTCTTATTATGATTCAGATATGTCGTGCTGAAGACGGAGAGTCATTTCAGGTGTGTGTGTATGCTACGAACTGGCCTCGGATCATAGTTGCGGTTGGTCCCCAATGCTAACCCCCCACCAGGTCAATGCCACCCTTCGGGATATCGAAAGGTGAGCAGGCGCGTGGTTAGACCATCCGCAAGGTTTTCATGTCATTCTCGCTCACCTGATGAAGGAGGGGGAGCTTGGAGCTTTTTCTGCAACAGGAGACAGGAGTGGATCAGGATGCTATCCTCGCATACCTCTCGGATGGCACACGCCTGCGGACCGACAACGTCCGTGAACTGGTCGGTGCTTATGACCAGGTGCGTTTACCTCACATACTCTCAGGAAGACTGTGCTCATCTCGGAGGAACAGACCATATATGTATTCAACAAGTATTACCTTGACATCGACCTACAGGACGTCCTGAAGGAACTTCGAGTCGAGCCGCCGTTGCTGCTTCCAATCGAGGGTGCGTTTGTCATCTCATCTTGCTCATCACACCAATATGGATGATTACGTTTTTAGAAATACTCTCGACGACGCCACCCTATAAACCCTCCCAGCTTGCCGCTTCGTACCTTCGCAGTGCACAAATCTTCCTCGAGCACGTCAATCGCACGCTAGCAACGCTCCACAAGCAACACCAAGCCACTAAAATCGCTTTTGGCAGTCTTGAATTGAACGTACTCAGCATCACGGATGCTTTCGACGGGATTGCGGCGGCCACAAGTCAAGACCTGGAAAGACAGGCAGCCTCGCTCGCAAGCGTCGATGCGGACCTCGAGCTCATCGGGCGTGTGGAGGTACACATCGAGTTCATGTCGCCTGGGTTCAGGAAGGCGATCGAAAACGGAGAGAGGCGGCGCACCTTGGGTGATTATGTATCGAATGTCAGAATGAAGCAAGTTGCCGAAACGTGTGTACGGACGCATGGTGGGTCTCGCTCCTCATTGGTGTTGTTCCTACGAGCCCTGGTAGACGTTCATGCGTTTGGGCCTCCACAGATGACCTGTGCTCGCGGTTCTCAGAAGCAGAGAAGTCAGTGACGAGGTTAAAGAATGGAACGGACTCTGTACGCGCGATTGTGATGAACGTCAAGTGAGCACGTCGTGGCTGGATCTGTGTGGGTGCTCAAGTCATATTAGGATCATCGATGAAGCAGAGCTATCCGCTCGACGGTTCCATGATACTTACGACAAGGTTGTGGAAGTCGCAGGTGCACTTGAGAGCCCTGCGAGTGACAGCGACACTCTACTACAAGGTATGCTTGCTCTGGTTCACATTAGTACCCGTCACACTGAACCCACATCAGAAGTCAAGCAGCTTGATAACATTCTTAGAAGACAAGTGGAGATCATCACACTGTTGAAGGTGTGTATAGTAAAACTTTTGACAGGAAAACGATCGGTTTAAATATTTCAGAATGAGTATACGGAGCAATGCATAACCGCCCTTCAGAGCATAAGCACGCTCAACGTCGACCTCGTTCAATTGCCTGTGACACTCTCACAGCTGCAGGCTAAATTCCGAGCAAAGAATAGTTTCCCGCACATACATCGGCTACACAACATGCTATATGCGTACGGCGCGACGGTCATCGAGATTGTGCGTCGGAAGGAGTTCTGTGTGTTCTTAAGTGTCGTATGCTTGAGTACATTAACTAACCATCTTGGCTAGCACGATTCTTCTATCAACGCGCGCAATCGATATTGGAGGTTATGGCAAAGCTTTCGTGGGTTTCGTTTTTGATTTCATACCTTCGACTCCGACCAAATCATCCTTGAGCCTTTAGGGCGAGCGAGAAGAAACGAAGGCAGATCTATCGTGGAGAAGTATATGGCCAATTGCCATTTGATACGAAGGGGATGGAAGACCCTGTTCCTGCCATCGATTTTTCCCCAACTGGAGGGAAGAACCAGCCGTACTCATTGGAAAGGGAGGATGTAGATGGTTGGTTTACGTTTCTTCAGTCTTGGAGTAGCCTCAAGAGCCTCTTATTCGTCCGATCATCTAGCGTTCTTCAATGTGTTACAGGATTTGGAAGAATTTGCTCGGTCGAGTCCCAGTCCCGCGGTGCTTGCATCTGTCCAAGAAGCCCGTCTAGCACTTGAGAAGCACGTACAAAAGATGGACAATTTAGAATCTGGTTTCGACCGAATAGCGGAACGTTCTCGTGGGTTGAGCACGTCTCACCCATGGCTGTTCGATCACTCACGTTTCTCGCAGTGTTGTCAGCGTCTTGGTTATCGGCATCACGACGAAGGCGTACGTCCCTTTCATGGAGCAGCTAACCTTGTAACTCATTGTTTGTAGTCACTGAAGCTGACGAACTAGCATTTCAAGAACTCGCTCGACGCCTTCGTGAAGCTGAGGACGATAAACAGGCGCAGGAGAGAGCTAGCCAAGAAGAACGTGGGTCGTTTCAGGCCGAGCTATCCAAACTAAAGGATGAACTGCAACGCGCCGAGACCACACTGCGATCTGAACATGAGCAGGTGGATGCACTGGAACGTGAGCTGCATCAAGCACGTGCACAGATCGAGAGCGAGGCAACGGCACGAAAAGTTCTAGAGCGACGAAATGCAGAGCTGGTGCAAGATGTAGAGAGCCAGCGATACGAGCGTAGCAGGGCTCTGGCGGATGCAATCGAGCAGGCGAAGGCGGCGGACATGCTGCGACAGGAGCTCGCACAGGTGCGTGCCCAGGCGGAGGAAGTGAAGGCACTCGAAACAAAGAACGCGGTCAAGATTGCGCAGCTTTTGGAGGAACAAACGACAACTCTGCAAAATCTAGAGGCGGCACGATCGAGAGGGGAGGATCTGGAAGCCCAGATTCGTGTTGCACGCACGGAGAACGACGAGGTGAACCGGATGCTGAAGGAATCTGATATGGAAAAGGAGAGGCTATTACGAGCTCAGGCGACGGAACACGATCGGATGTTGCGCGATCATATAGCAGAAGCTGATGGTGACCGTGCTGTTCTGGAACACCAGTTTTCGGAAATGCGAGCCGAACTCGAGGATATGACCAGGCAACTAAAGGGCGCGCAGTCCGTCGCAGATCTGGCGAATGCAGACGCCATAGGTTTGCGGGAGGAACTACAGCGAGTGGAACACGAGCTTCGAGAGGCCAGACACGTCGAGCGTCTACTTCGCGATGACCTGATGGCGGGTCGTGTGTCGCAGTCCGACTTCGAACAACGCCTGGAGGAGAGCAGTCGACTCGTAGCGCAGCTTCTAGATATCGCAATTGCGTTCCGGAACACGCACTGCAAGGCGTTGTCGATGTTACAAACGATGGCGGTCCATCCTAACACAAAACAGAGCCATGGTTTGGCCGAGTCTGTATTCTCGCCACATCCGCGCAACAGCACTATTCTAGAGGAGCCGTCTCCCATCGACACCTCTGACACTGGTGGTGCAGTGGAGACTCTGAGATCGTTTGACCATGACCACTTCCTGGAAGGCGTTGCCAAGACAGGTTCTGTCATCAGGAAGTGGCAGAAGCAATGCAAAGAGTACCGGGAGCGTGCGAAAAGCAAAATAACCTTCCGAAATTTCACCAAAGGTGATCTTGCGCTGTTTCTGCCGACCAGAAACTCTGCCTCGAAACCGTGGGCAGCCTTCAATGGTGTGTGAATATCTTATTTCGACGACTGGGAACCATTTACCACGAAACTAATCATCTAGTGTCGTTCCCTCACTACTTTCTGCAAGCAACTGGCCATCTGGGGGAGCAACTCAAGTCCCGTGAATGGATCGTCGCCAGGATCACATCTATCACTGAACGAGTGGTAGATCACAATGTAAGGCGGAGCCTGTTGTGCGCGTGACCACCTGACTATAACTATCATCAGGATCCTAGTAGCAACCCTTACGGGTTGGGGGATGGCATAAAATACTACATGCTTGAAGTTGAAGACTGGACACAGAATGGCCAAACCAACAAACGCAAAAGCGACACACGCAAGGTTTCTGCCCTTTCGGATCCCGGGTCTGCGACCCGAAGACCTTCGCACTTTGTAGATCCGCCTTCCATCCTGCCAGGCCCACCTCAGGCAGAAGTCGAGGATTCGTTCAGCGCCACGCAACCACCCACGTCGCACCTTTTTCCTTCTCGCCCGCGAGCAAACTCCACTCCTTCCGCTGGCCCTTCTTCACTATCTCGTCTCCTTGCACAAGCGCCATCTGAATTACCTGAAGAGTCCGTTCAGATAGTCACCCCGTCGGGAGATCCGCCACTGAAAGATACTCCATCTAGCAAGGAACTCCCCCGCAATGAACACCCCGTCACAAATGCCACTACAACAACACCGGCCGTGCCAACTTCAATTCAGCAAGCAAGTTCAACGCCGCATACCCACAGTCCACATGCGCCCACTCCTCTGCGTCCAGGTTCCCGCGCTTCCCGGGGGTCAACATCGTCAAAGTTCTCCGCAGCCAGATTGCCCACTCTGGCAGCGGCGTCGACTTCACCTGCAAAAGTAAAGGCTATCGCGACAACAGCACTAACTGAACATGCGTTGGAATCGTCAGTAGCTACGTCTCATGAGACGTCGTCACTGGCAGGACCACCATCACCTATGGGGTCTTTAACGGATGGGATGTCAAACTTTCTGAGTCGGCGACGGACCACTTCACACAATGTACCGCGGTCTTCACCGTTAGTATCTGGATTCACGAGCGGACCGGCACAGACGGCTACGAGTACTCTGGCAAATTTAGCCAGAAACTGGGGGTTTCGGAGGAAGCGAGACGACCCTATTCCTCAGCCTGTTTCTGAAACGAGCGCTGGACAAGGCGTTGGTGAATATCAATCCAGAGATGATGATGTCTCTGCCAGCGACCTACTGCGGCGGTTCTAGAGAGGTGTGGTTTTGGTCAGGGATATAGGAACACTTTGGTGGGTTTGAGCTGAGGTTCCATTTCCACCGAAGATCATCCGCGCCCGGTCTGCGCGCATGCTATGTTAGATACGCATCTTATTCGAGATTATGAGTAGCATGGACATTCAGGCTTCCCTATCTTGGCTGCATAAGCACGGCAACTATTAGATGGATTCCATTGCGAGGAAAGAACGAAGGCAAATGCCAGTCCACACTCGGCGGTAACTCGGTGTTATTTAGTGGCCTAGAGACATTTTAAGGTGGACGGGCGCTGGTAGTTCGACGGTTGTGTTCCGACTGCCAGCTCACTGCCTCGGCGGTGCGGGGAAACAGACGTCAGAACCATGTGCACGGACTCTAAAATGTAGTATTCAACGACCGTTCCCGGGAAGTGAGTCTCCGCGAAGTCTACAGAGAGCAAGGCTTGTCATCTTTTTGTTTCGCTGTGTCCGGGAGGGTCATGACTCCGGTCGGGGATGGGTTCTCCGTTGCCCATCGTGCATTTGGACGCTCCAGGTGCGCTCAGAAGAATCAGTTTAGCCGAATCAATGTGACCCTGTTACCCAGTGGAGAACCACCAAGTCTCCTCGGCATAAGTACCCGCGAACAATGCACTGTTAGCAAAAAAAATCCTCTGTGCAGGGACGGTTCAAACTGCCTGCCAGCGGTCATCTCCACCCGTAATTCCGCTTTCCAACCACCTGCTTCCTCGCTGTTTCGTATCCCATCCCCTCCGACTGCTTCTTCTCTCGTTAACAGACGTTGCAGCACGACATGGGCGCAGGTCCTGCGGCTGCTGGTGCTGCCCAAGATACTTCATTTGCACATCTCCTCAATCCTAACAGGACGTGGTACAACAACAAGCGGTCGGTGTCGACATTCTATTGCCGCCTGCTTAATGTTGTTCATGCATCTCCAACAGCATTATCATCCTCAATGCCTGGATTGTTCTCCTGTGCGTTCTTTTGGTCTCTTCGTTATTGTCATTCTCAACTCACGCTTTACAGTCTGATTACCTCTTCAACTAACGGTTACGATGGAAGTATGATGAATGGTCTTCAGTCTCTGCAACAATGGCAGGACGACTTCAACCACCCGTCAAAGGGAAGGTTGGGCCTCCTCAATGCCATCCAGGTGAGCAAAGTCGCCTTCAGTCATCTACGGTTATTTTTCACTGTGCTTCAGAATATCGGTGCCTTGGCAGGCTACCCTTTCGCTCCTTACCTCTCAGATGGCATCGGCCGCCGCAAGACGGTCTTTTTCGGTGCAACCGTCATGCTCGTTGCCACAGCGTTGCAAACCGCTTCTCAGTCAGTTGGCATGTTTATCGGTGCTCGGTTCTTAATTGGCTTTGGTTTGACTTTTGCTGGTGAGGTTCTTGCGATATCATGGAAAATACCAGACACTCAAGTTGCCTATAATAGCTAATGCTGCGCCTATGCTTGTCACCGAACTTGCGTATCCTGAGTACCGCTCTCCTCTGACATCATTGTACAACTCCCTTTGGTACTCCGGCGCAATTATGTTGGCGTTTCTGTCCTATTTCCGCGGAACGCCCAAAAATTGACGAAAATCCCTAGTGCGGCCTGGGCTACATATGGAACATTCAGAATCAACAGTACATGGGCATGGCGTTTACCATCCTTACTGCAAGGAATACCCGCGGCTTTGCAGTTTTCTTTGGTCCTGTTCTGCCCGGAGTCTCCCCGTTGGTTAGTTAGTAGAGGTAGGGATGCCGAGGCTCTCCATACCTTGGCTTACTACCATGCCGACGGTGACGAGTACGTATTCTCTGCACTCCTGTGAGATATGAGCCTGAAGTCGGATAAGGCAGGATCCCCTCGTTCAGTACGAATTCCAAGAAATCAAGACTGCCATCGAATTTGACCGTAGCGGTACGTCGCACGTGGTGGTGAGCTCTAATATGCAAACATGGCTTTATGACAGTTGCTGCCAACGTCGGCTGGAAGGCTCTCATTGCTACCCGGGGCAACCTTAAGCGCATGCGAATCATCGTCGCTCTTGCCTTCTTTTCGCAGTGGTCCGGGAACGGTCTCATTTCGTACTACCTAAACGAGGTTTTCACTCAAGTTGGCATTACGGGCTCGAGTACTCAGTTGCTCATCAACGGGCTTCTGCAAGTCTGGAATCTGTTCTGGGCTGTCCTTGCTGCCTTCATGGTCAACAGACTTGGGCGTCGGTTCCTTTTCTTAGCCTCCGCCGCTCTGATGACCTTGTTCTACACCGCACAAGCCATTTGCTTCGCAGAATATAGTAAGCACGGAGTAGCTGCCTCTGGCCACGCCGTCGTCGCCTTTGTCTTCCTGTTCTTCGCCGCCTATGACATCGCATTTACTCCCCTCATCGTTTCCTACACCGTAGAGATTCTTCCATTCCCTCTGCGTGCGAAGGGTTTCAATGTATTCAATTTCGTCATTTCTGTGGCCCTCATCTTCAACCAGTATGTCAACCCCATCGCTCTATCCGCTCTTGGATGGAAGTACTACGTAAGCTATTTCGAGTCAAATCATTCTTCGTTTCTCCAAGTTAACCTCTTCCACAGCTTGTCTATGTTTGTTGGTTGGCAGTCGAGTTCGTGTTCTTGTGGGTCTTCTTAGTCGAAACCAAGAACAGGACATTGGAAGAGACCGCGGCCATTTTCGATGGTGAAGATGTCCTCGAGAAGATCGCACACGGAGGGACCGCCCAAGAAACCCTTGGTATTTATGAAAAAGCAGACGAGAAGGCGTAAAGTCCATTGCTGGGTATCTCATACGCTCTTTAAATTAATTAATACCTTGTCTCAAGAGTTTACTTTTTGCGTATACGATAATGGATGTGCTGCCGATCGTTTCACACACTGCGACATGCCAGTTATGGTCCACGAATCATCAATCATCCCTCTGTCACCCTCAGCATACAAGACACAAAATGCATGTTAGACTTAAAGTCTCCTCTCGTGCTGTGAACTCGGCTCTGGAAACCTCAGGTGTGTTGTTCTCTACCACAGAGAATTGAGATTTTCACCCAAGATCTTCTCACTGTCAGCCCAGAAAATCTACAAGAAAATCAAGGAGATGGCCATAACAAGGAAGATTCCCACTGTGAGTCTTGAAACAGCCATGGAATTTTCCTTGTTTTGAGGCACCATTAGTGATTAGCAGGGGTAAGTGTAACCCCCAGGTAACCCTGGGGCCAACCTGTACCCCTGGTCCAATGGTAAGGGTAGTTCCCATGGGTGTTGGGGTCTGTACCCCCCTACATAGATTTACCTGAGGGTTGCTCCCTCAATCTCCCACCACTCCTCTCCTATCTTTGCACCTGCATTCTCAGTTAATTCTTTCTGTTGGAAAGCCTCTTGTCTAATTTGCACTGCTGTTGTAGAGACATGAATGTTTTTGTGAATGGAGGGGTGCAAGATGCCTTGGCAAATATCTCAGGATCAAATTGTCCGATCAGTATGATTCATTTTTCTTCGTGTGGTGTCCAAGGGCAGGAATAAATCACAAGTACCTGAGCAGGCACCAGCCGAGAATCAACCAGGACATTTTTGGAAGACAATAAGTTGCTAGGTGAAGACTAGCATCATGCTGGGCCCAAGGTCTGCACTTTCTCTCTGTCACAGCATAGCTCACGACCTGTATGATACTGAATAAAATAAAGACTAAAACATGGAAAGAACTTTGGGTTATGCCCAAGAAGTGTACGTTGCCACTCAAAAGCAGCAGGCTGGGATTACTCCCAGCTTTCAGAACGACTGATGTCAAGCCAATATTAAGACACAACACAGTATGTTGGAGGTATAGTTTAAACCTGGGGTGTACGTTGAACTTGAGGCGTACACTGAACCTGACCTAGTAGTCACTTAGTAAATAACATATCATCCGAGGTACAATTGGGACCATGCCTGGGGTGCGATGATTCCTTCGGCCCCGGCCGGGGTGCCTCGCAAGGGTCAAGACGACTTCTAGACGACCGTCACGGAACATCGGTGACGAGAGGCCAGAAAATACGGTGGTGGAGAGTAAGCAATCAATTCGGCGCACACCACCGCTATACGCGCGATTGTAATCCTTAGAGGTGTAGCACCGATCATAAAAAATCCGTTGGATGCTAGTGTGCTGCTCGGCTGACAGGTTGTCCCATTCGTCACGGATTATGGGTTTTTGCAAGGTAGCATGAATATTTACAAGGACATCCTGTACCGTCACCCCTGAAGGGTTAGTCACGGTAATTGTCCAAGTCGCCAAGACGAGGCTGGATACTATGTGAAGGCTCTTGACTGGGGGATCGACGACTGGCTGCATCAACTCGGATGGAGAAATGGCGGCATCGAAGGTGGGTGCGCCATGATGGGGCGCATAGCGAATGTCCCACCTGAGGGAGACTTCACTACATCCCCCTGCCTGATTGCAAGAAAGGATGCGGTTGAGAGTCACGCGAGTGTCTGGCATTGTAACTGGTGGGGGATGCGGTGGGCAGACACCAAACTGCGGAAGAGAGCTATCAGTTCACTGGGATTTATAGTGGGGATGGCGGTGAATGCCTTGTCAGAGTGCTCCGAGTGCGCGAGTGATGAATGCAAATTTTATGTCCCGATGGGCGAGGACCCTGAAGAGAAATGTCATCTGGGGATACTTACCTGGAAAGGAATTGGTTGAATCCTCGTCATGATGATTTCGCGTAACTGGCACAGCAGGTTTTCATCTCGACTGAGATGGCCGTCAAGGACTATATGCTCATGTGCTGAGGGACATCAAGCAACTTTGGTGAAACCCCAATTCAGGCACGCAAAGGCACTGCTTGAAATAAACCTGAAGGAATCAATGAAACCGACAGTATGCCAACAGTAGCGGTGGTTAGCAAGTACGGCACAAAACCGCAATGAGAAAGCAGGCACATAGCGTGAACAATATAGAGTGGACGAATCCAAATCATAATAGCACACGGCCGTAGTCCCGATGGCTACTTCACGGAGCCCATGGTTTTCGGATCTATCATCCGTTTCCGCGAGAGAAGAATACAGCATCTAAATCAAGACAGAAAACCGGACATCTGAATTGCCCTGGGGCCACGCTGCCTTTGAGAGTACTTGTAGAAACACGTCGTGAGGGAGGCGTCGACGGACGGCGGAAAATATACAGAATTTCTCGAGAGGTGTTTCCTATCATCCACTGAGTGGGGCAATGGCACGTCTGCTCCACCTTGGCTGCCAGGGGCTATGCAAATGTTGCGAGTTTCCAGGATGACGAAAAGTGGAGCAAAATCGCTCACCTTCTTATCAGACCATCTTTTGCAGCAGGGCATCATGTTCACATCCCACGATTCGGGCTTCTCAGCCATTTCTACTGATGGCGATAAATCCGCTCTGAAACATGGACTCTATGTCAATCAGCAACCAGTCGGTGCCAGACAATGCCACGTGTCAGCCTGAGAAGTTAAAGTGTGACAGTAGTCACGTGGTATGTGTCACGCGTGTCCTCGGACGTGGACCTATATATCCCGATTATTCAGCCTTATTAGCCACGTTCCAACACGCCTTTGTCACGCCTAATTTGGCTTCTCAACTCGTTTTTCTCAACACCAGCAATACCTCCCGCCCCAAATACCGACTACCTTCGTAGAACTGGACTGCAAAGGTACGATGGCCGGCGGGCACTGCTCGGCTACGTGCCGTCATGCCGCCCCGCCTTTCGACTTCTTTCACACGCCCCTTCTCCCGCTCCATTATCATCGTCGTTGTCGTCGCCGCCGTTCTCGGCGCTGTAGCGTCGCTCTCGCTGTTCTCCACCTACCGACTCACGCCTCAAACGACTCAAGTAAGTTTCATTCCCTCTCTAGCGTCCAGTTCCTTCTCACATCCGTTCTCACACTCCTCATCACTGCCGTCATCATCGCTATTGCCCCGTGCACTGTGCCATCGATCTTACCATCCCCACCTATCGACTCATGCCCCAAACTACGCAGGCAAGCCTCGTACCCCCCCCAACATCGCCTACGTCCCAAACACTGCCGTTCAACCCACTATGTCTCGTCGGACCTCGACTAGGCTCCCAGGACTTTCAAAGTCGATATCTCTTCACGGGTTCAGAGGACGTGTTCGACGCACAAGGGTATTGCAGGCAGGGAGACAAGCAGATCGCCTCCGCAACAATGACAAGCAGCGCGTTGCAGATATTCAACGTACGTCCTCTTATTATTTCACTGATCCCTCGTGTAATCTAATTAACACAGTGTTGGCCGCTGAGGACCAGGACGCCGTCGACCGAATGTTTGAAGACCAAGGCATGGACTTAGGAAATGGCGAACCCGTACCCTTCAGCAGCCCAGATTCGGACAGTGATCATGAGAGTGATCATGAGTTCTCAGGACTTCCGGAACACGTCTCAGGATGGTGGGCTATCTTCTCTTGTGTAGATTTTCTTTCAATAATGGTAGTACACTAGGCGTCGAGCAGATTGCCGAGATCGCAGGGACCGTATCGAACTTCAAGTCAATCGTTGGGACGCCCAGATGCCTTGCCTCGTTGAGGCCTACCTTGATTTTCGTTCTCGTAGCTCTGACAATTGTTCCTTAGCGGAGGAACATGCTGAGGCATTCGCGGTGCCTGCAGTTCCTCTCCCCGACATTATCACTGACATAGAGCTTGTCGATATTTTTAGTGAGTCGTAGAAGCTGTGGCATTCAGGCAGTACCCTTTTTAAATTGTCCTTCCATTCAGCATCAGGAAAAACATTTTGACAGGTAGTCACGTGCATCAGGTACGTAGAGATCCATAGCTTCCGTGACACTATGTAATATTAGGCACGTGCTCCATATTGATACAAAGCTGTCACCGAGTGACACAAAGTGTGATGTAGTCGTCGTAGTAATGGAGCATCAACCCGTAGCGCATTGTAGACATAGTAGCATTCAGTGAATTCTACGAAGACTACGTAGTCTACATAGACATTATGGCGAGACCACGCATCACTTTATAACGTCCCACAGTGGAGTGTGCCCCACACAGGTTGACTTACTGCACGTGAACATTAATGGAGTTGGTCTGCAGGATTAGATATAGTACTAAGTACTACGGAGACAAGTGCTAGAGTGCCAGTGCAAAAAACGTGTCAAGATCGATGTAAGAATTCACCTGAAAAGACGAAGCCTTCTCGAGGACGTTGTCTGATGTCCAGTCCATACTACTTCCACCACTTGCCTGCAGGTGGCACGCACGTACGAAACGATCAATACTAACGACCGACACGTTGGGGCGGCGGTTACGTGTGGAGCGAGTGACCACGTACAAACCAGTTACAGGATCGCGACGATGGAGAGCGGTGAACCATTCGACGTAGGCGAGAGGATGCGGATGGGTGCCCAAATGGTCGGGAAGCTTGAAAATGATGCGAACTTGTGCTATTCGTACGACTAGCAGTAACCACCTGTCATTTTAACGCTATGGTACTTGGAGAGTGACACTACGTACCACTCGGTACCAGCACTCGAATGTGCTGATGGTCCTCTTCCAACACGAATACTGTGTCGAAGTGGCCGGGGATTTCGGCCTTACGTCCACGAACAGCGACCTTGGGCGACGCGCGGATTTTTTGTAAGCACGGGCCACGCCCTGTGATGCTGCTTGGGCCGGTTTCGATGTACAGTTGGTTGTATACGTCGAATCGGTCCGATTCGATGGGCTGTATCACCTGTTGTCGGCCCGAGCGAGAAGAAAGAAAGTGTTTGAGGGCGGGGACGAAATCTTGCGCATTGTAATCACTCCGTATGCGATCGACCGAGACTTGGCGGTGGGGGGGCACCTTGGCCACCTTGTAGTAGGCTATCACGGGCACGAAAGAACTCCACATACGCATAAGTCGATATGATAGAGTACCTACCTGGAGACACGGTATCCCTCTCCGCGAGTGGACTACACTTCCCGGCCTTCCTCCAGTCCAGGTATGCACTCTTGTAACACACGGCTTCTTGGCGCTGAAGCCACAGCGCCATCTGTTCTATGTAGTTGCGTTTGTTGCTGGCCCGGTACGCTTCTTTGGCATAATCGATATGTAACCGCTCAGGATATTCGGTGTTGTACCCATCGGCACTGCCTAGGGCCCGAATAGAAGCGACATAGTGTTGTAGCGAGTGGAGTTTGGGAACGTTGAAGTCTTGACGCACTTCGAGCTCGATAAGGACGTGCTTGTATTCATGAAACGTCTTCAGGCTGTCTTGCATAGCCCCGAGGGTCACGTCCATGTGTTTCTGGAACTGTGCGTAATAGATGAAATCGAGTAGTGCGCGAGCAACTATGAGAACGTCATTGGAAACTATGCCTGACAGTAAACCCACAAATACTCGTTGCATCTCCTTGTGTTCCGAGCCAGTCCATTGCGAGATAGTTGATATGCCCTTCTTGAAGTGGCGAAGAGCGGGAAACCGGGTCATAGCTTGAAAGCGGACGTCGATCTCCTTCTCACCCATCAGGCTGGTGCACCACTGGACGAGGTGGTCGTGGAAGATGCCTTTGTGTAACTGATGGAGAATGTCGGGTGTAATGCAAGCGAAGATGTCCGTGAAGGGAAGGTCCTTCCAAAAGGGTTTGTAGACCGCGCGCAAACCTTGGATGTCAAACTTTCTCGATTGTTTGTTCCTTTGCTTGCGCCGCAAGGTCTTCAGTGTGTCTGTCGTACTGCGCCACGCGCACTCCTCAAGGTCACCATGCTTATCCGATTCGACCAAACAGCGGGGACAGCGATTCTCTTTATTGCAAGCCACAAGACACTGCTCGGGAAAGTCGGCGACGTAGGCAGCAAGAATGGGATGAACTCGGCGTAGATAACCATCAGCGCACCCCATCTCCTTGCCGTGGCAACCTGCATCGATTAGTGGTTGGAGGACCAGGGACATCGCATGGTGGAAGAGCCGGTAACCTGCCAGCGAACGAGTCTTCTTCTGGAAGCACTCGAGTCTCGAGACAGGCAAGTACCCTATGAGAACCGTGGCATGCGCACTAACTTGGCGTCTCACGTCCTTAGATATGTTTCCTATGGTTAGGTACACAGGCCACGCCTTCTTGTCTCCACTGAACAGGGAAAGGCTAGTTTTGTCCGAGGATAGGATGACGGGTGCCACTACGGCTCCCTCAGGAAGTCGTGTCTAATCGATGGTGCGCATCAGCAACCCACCCCCTCGTGAATTAAGATAAGTACTTTCCTGCATCTCCCACCACCAATCAGCCGTCCACATCTCATCGTAGATGCGGTTTTCTCCTTTCTCATCTGCATATGCGCGCTCGGGTTCATATGCCATCTGATCTCGGAACGCAGGGTTCCCAATCAATTCTTCCACGCACTCGACAGGATCCCGCCTCCAGAGCTCGAGCTGCTCATGCTTCAGAGCACCGTCCTCGCCAACCACGTCCCCAACCACATCAATCATCTCACAAGTCCATGCCGGTCCTGTTCGTAGTTTATCCACTTTTTTGAGGAACGATCGCGTGCTGTTGAATGTGACTCCGCTGTTGCGAACCTAGGTGGTGAGGTGTCGATTTGGGTAATATATCGGTGAGCACCCCGCTTCTTACCATGCCAAGTTTCAGGAACTCATCCGTCTTGTTCTGGCCTATGTTTTTCATCAGAAATCGAGCCAATTCCCACTCCTCTTCGTCACGGAACGGAGCCCACATGCTATCGTCATCAAGAGCCTCTGCTTCCTCCCAAGACTCGAAGAGGGTTTTCCGTGACCCTAGAATCTTAGCAGCGATTCCCTCGAATGCCTTGGTAAAGCGACCGGTGCTCGAGTGAGTAGGAGGTTCGTCGATGTCGTCGCTAACGCATGCCCGCTTAGATGCCACGTCTTGGAGGATGTGAGGATCGATGTCTGCATTGATGCGATGCCTCTGAACTATTGAACCCTCCCGAAGGTCAGGTGCATCGTTTCTCCCATCCGATTCACAACAGTAGTCCTCGGCGGGTGTTTCGGATGGCTCACGATGTCCGCCATCGAGGTCAGACGTTGAAGTGGCATGTTTAAGCTCCTCTTTCCACTGATACTGACAACGAGCTGACTGGGCGATGTGCCGCTTGACACCTGGCGCCGTAGCTATAGGTTTTAAGCAGTAGTTGCATCGGTGAGTGGGCATGGTAGGATTTGTTCTTTCAATGTGTCTGACTGGCTGATATGTTTGACAGGACTCAATATTGTGAAACGTCAAGAGTGGACCAATCGCATCACTGCCCCATCCACCTGATACTCCGGGATGTCCTTTTTTTTTGACAGTTTTCATCGCGTGACCGCGTCAATGTTTTGCTGGTCATGCCAGTGTTCGTTGATATCTACAAACACGACCACATGCACGTAGGTATAAACGACTCGTAAGTCGCGTGAGTCTACCTCTATTGCTGCGCCTTCTTTACAGTAACCACGGCATATCATCAAGACATGCCGTCTTCTTCCAAACTTCGGCATATTTCTGACAAGGAAAATTTCGCTGGTGGGTCGTAAAATGATGACATTCTTCCCCGCTGACGAGCGCTTGAGGCGACCATGGAATGGAGACGCTCAATGGACGGGCTCGCCGCCCATCTGAAAAGCAGAGGCAACTGGAGTATGAACAATGGGAGTTGGCTCAGCGCCGTGATGCCAAAGCCCAAAAAATGCGCAAGCGAATCCACCATCAGCAACTGGCAGAGGAAGGGAGCGAACACGATACGAACGAAGATGTCGAGGAGGGTGATCAGTCTGACATCGATGACGAAGACCCTGGGGTTAGCGCTTTCCTATATTTCTAACCCTATCTTACTTTATTCTAGTTTACCAGTCGGGTGGTGACGACAAAGCTTAACGAAACCACCAACGAACGACTCACGTACCGCAGTACCAAGGTACCAAAGCCTCTGAGCACTAAGGTCCCCTCCGGAGAGTTTGAGGTGAGTGCGTGCATAACCACAGTCAATTCCAGTAAATACCACACATGGATTACAGACTCGTGGAGAGACCGACACTACAGACGACGAACTCTCCGAAGACTTACGCTGGACATCGCAGACATCACAGATGTCCTCTGACCGCCAGTCGAGCAAACACAAGACGAGCAAGGAGAGGCACTTCGATCACGGAATACCAGATGTTGAGGATACAACGTTCGTTAATTCCTAACTAGTCTGTGGATGTAACCCACTACCACTGCCTTCGCAGGGACCATGACCGCCAGTCTGGCAAGCACAAGAAGACCAAGGAAGTTCGCGTCGACCGTAGAACACCCGAATCAAAGGACTCTGCGTACGTCATATACATACGAGTGAAGTGTTTGACGTTTTTACTATTGTAACTACAGGGATTATGCGACCCAACCAAAGAGGCAACGACACCCGGCCGAAGAAGATCTTGCGCCTGCCACGGTGAAGGCACAAAAGCTCACCGAGAACGACGGACGCCCCCGTGCGCGAGACTACGATGATGTCACTCAAGAGTTCATGGCGACTGTAATCAGGGAGTACCGCGCTCGTCTCTGTACCCAGGCACCTATGCCAGACCATGCGCAAGAGACCGTGCTGCTGAGTGCCTCCTGGGCCAGGGGATGCCAAGTCACAAGCGTGAACCTTGCCCGATCACCCCAATTGGTGAAACTGGTAAGTCCTTCGTACCATCTCTTCATACCTTCCTCCCCGCTGACGTGTATACATCCCTACTTTGTAGGTTACTATTCGGGGCTCTCAAATACGTGGCCAGCTCAAGACCAAGCTGCGGCCACTTGTCGAAGCAGTGTACGGTTTTCATAGCAGCCAGAGTAAATCTGCCATCAAGAAGAACCGTGCATTAGCAGAGGAACTCAAGGAAGGTATGAACTTCGCGTTCAAGGTCGGTTTTCGTTGTCGTATGTCTGGAGGTACTCATGTCATTCTAGCATATGGCTGCTCAAGAAGACGGACGGCGCGGGTTTCTCAAGGCTCCACTGATTCAGAAGATCGTGAATATGATGTGGTTTGCAAACAAGCACGATGACGGTGTTATGTTCCCCGATCACTTCAAGCCCTTCCCCCACCCGGCGCTTGCTTTGGTTCTTACCAGCGTACGTAGATTGCTGTTCTAGTGTGGCAGCGGGGTCGAGACTGATATAACGGCCCAGATCGAGTGTTGTATAGACGAGTGGGCGACTGGCACACGCATGGACGTTGCTTTCACCATACAAGAATATCGTGGTATGTTCGAGTCGCACCTTAACTGCCTTCGGGAGTTCGAGGAGGCAACCAAACAATACGGAGTATTGTCAGGGATATGCAATAAAATATATGAGGCCGGACGGTTCGTAGCTACCTTCGTGCGTCTGTCACTAGAGCTAACAGCTACCTGCCCTTAGGATTCATTCGGGTGCAGCTCCCCTCATCACGCAGTCACAAGCCTCTGTGTCTGCGCGAGTCATTGCGGATGCAATTAAGGAATATCAAGAGGGCTCGACTACGGACGACGAGTCAGAGTAGTTACATTCACTGGTAGTGTACAGCTGGGTGTACAGCCGGGTTGAAATGAAATTAGTTAAGACAGCTATGTTGCACTACATTGCCGCGGTAGCAAGTTCCTATTTGTATGCTGGTCAACATCAAGGTGGGACTACATAGCCTATGTAGCCTACATAGTATTGGCACTACTGTAGATACACACTAACCACCCCAAACCAGTAGTGCTATATAGCACTATGTATCCATGCCTGCTACTACAGGTGACTACATATCAGGGACTTATCTACCACACTATGGGTGCTACATAGGCTACATAGCACTATGTAGTCAAGTGTTTTCTTCCTGATGAGCCCGGCGCAAGGCGACACTGCAGGCGCGCCCGCACCATATATTCCCCAACGAAAATCTCATTTACCATGGATACCTAGGCTGCTCACCCGTGTATCCAACCGTTGCTTTCTCTCTCCGTACTCTTGCTGTTTTCCGACAGGTGTGCCGCGCGTGCCCGCGTTTCAGTATCCACGCGCAATGCAAGATGTTATGTCATCTCCATAATGTAAGACAAATTCATATCGTCATTTGTTCCGTATTGACCCGTTGACAGATGCCGTATCGTCCATACCTCTTCCAACAGCTCACACAAGCCTTCAACGTGTATTTGGATATCGTTCATCGTGTTAGTCAGAAAATTCAAGTGGCCCTTCACCGCGACACTCGAGAGTGGAGACTTCGAAATGAGTGTCCGGCGTGCTTCTACCGCGTCAATGATGAGCCGACACTTACATTCGACTGGCTCGTTTCCGTTGATGGTAACAACAGCCTCAAGCGATGGGACCCAACAGTGTATGGTACCACTCCTCGTGCCAATCACCGCACCCCAAGGTCAACCTATTGGTTGAGTAACGAGGAAGTCGACAAGTTCAAGTATGAAGTCAAAGCTAGACAGGTATCTCTAATTTGTTAGCTCGTCGTCTTTGTTGACCAATCAGTGCCGTGAAGATGCAGGGTACACATACCGACATAAGTGCGGAGATTTACGATGATGATTGGTCCGCAGAGGTACCCGACATCCCCAAAGAGTTTAACTGCGTCGATCGATGGCGCAACGCAAAGGCTGATGTGCGGAAGAAAACCTTGAACGTGTTTGAAGAGTCCGGAATCTTTATCGCAACTTGTTGGCATCGTTTCATTCTTTTGGCTTGCGACATGATGAAGAGTGGTGAACTGTAAGTGTCAGGTTCTGACGCAGTCTTTAGTAGTACTGACAGCTCCAGGGCAAAGTATCCACTATCGATGATCAACTGCCTAGTTGCCGCATATGGTCCGAATGGTGCCTGTGCCTACGATATTGGCTGCGCTTTCGCAAAAACTGCAAGTACCAGCAGCATCGGGCCAAGGATACGGGCGCTCGGTCTACGTTTCATGGTAGGTGCTTTTCATGGACATGCGCACAATCGTCTTTGCCAGTTGGGCTGGCATCCAATGTACATCGAGGGCACTGGTAATACGGAGGGCGAAGGCTGTGAACACGTTTTCTCAGCGTTCAATGAGCTGGCCCGAAGTACACGCCATGCAACCCGGTTCCATCGACATCAAGCTATTGAGGAACACATCGCATTTTGGAACCAGGATAAATATGAGGCGCTTAGTATGGATTGTTCTCATCAAAATTCGCCTCCTTCTTGATATGTCTATCAGCACGTTTTATTAGGAACCATTACCGAGAAGCGATGGACTCAGTCCGTCGACTCAGTAGTGAACTTACTTTTCTCAAGGCTGCATTAAATCTTTCTGATGAGGATTTCCCCCGGTTCATTGCCGAAGAGCGCTCATATCTCAATTCCCTGAAGCAACAGCCGGTTCAAGACACGCAAAAAGTTCGTTATGTCCAAGTCCTTGACGATCTCGAAGAGAAGAGGTACATTTCATTTCAGTTACTCGGCGCATTGCAGATCTGAATCAGGCACTGTCCTATTAGAATGGAATGGAACTCTGCGTGCGAGGGTGCCAATGCAGCCCTGAGCAGCGTTGTTGAAGGTGACTTCACCACAATGGCAGCTGCCCTTAATCAGGCTCGTGTTCGGGTCGAGCTCGCGTATACGAAATTGCAAAACACGGAAGCATTGGCTGCGCATATCCAAGGCCAGCTCGGTCTCGAGTCGCCCTGGAAAGTCGGTGGTGAGGAATATGCCCACTACAGAGAAGAGGCTATGCTGGGCAAGTACTGCAAGGCATTAGGTGAATTGGAGCGATTGGTCGTCATGCGCCTTTTCGAGCTCTCAAAGCTCGCAATGTCGGGTACTGGTAGGTAGTTTTACCTCTTCTATTCGCTATACTCATGCGGAGCAACAGGGTATAAACTCCGTCAACAGATCAGCAAGGGCCTCCAACGGAGGTCTGAAGCTATTCGGAAAGCGATTACACAGTACAACGTTCAAGCAGGAAGACTCGATCCCCCTCGCTCCCCCATCTTGTGGAAAGACATTGCACAGTATTCATTTTTAGGTGAATTCGATCTACTACAGCATGCGCACGATGATGTTCGAGAACGCATGTGGGCTAAACCGGCTGTCTGTGAGGCCACGACCAAGTTCTTCAAATTATGTCATGCAAAGGAAGAAATCACAAGGTTAAACGTCGAGATTCGTCGTTTACGAACAGCTATACACGACGAAGAGCAAGAAGTATCACAAACCATTGCCAACCTCCGCCACTCCGACCCACTTCTTGCACTTGAATTCGAGTGCCGTCACCAACCACGCGCAGCGGCGAATGCAGTTCATATACACCGCTTGGACCATCTCGAGAATCAATATGGGTTGCCGCGAAGTAGCATCGGCACCCGTACGCAGGTATTTCGTTCTAATGATGATAGCGTGGTGGTGCCAGATTCTGTCTGTCAGGATGAAGACATGGCGACTGAGACTGGTGATGTGAGGAAGACACCGCCCGATTTTCGAAATGAGGCATCTCCCCAAGGTGATTGTCCATGTCCTCTTCTGCAATACACTGCCCGACTTATTTATTAGAGCAATCTTCTACTTTTGATGATATCTACGCGCTTTATATCAACGATCCAGGAGATCACGACCTTCTGGATGAAGAAGAGGATATGATGGACGTTTGATCGATGGCAGATTTCCTGCAAGAGATTGCAGATTGATGGATGACAGTCGATATTCTTACCATCGGTCTTCAGTACGCTGCTACCCACATTTCTCTGTGCTGCTATCTCCCTTCCTTAGTCGCTGATGCAGGTAGACTGCATCAGCAACCTAGGAAGGGAATAGTCTCGGCTCGAACTTTTTTGCCTGTTACCCCTTCACGCGTAGTGCTACCTGTAGTTCATTTCCAAGTTACAGAGAAATTTAATTTAAAAAAAGATATGCAACGAATCTTATGGTGGGTTCGAGAGGTGAATATGGTAGAGAGTAGTAGCGCTATTGCATATGGCTGTACCACCAGATTAAAGCAGTCGCATTTAATTCAACACCCTAGGGGGCTTGAGTTTCAGTCGGGTGTTGTATAGTATTGCTGGCACTGTAGCGGATGTTTCTTATTTGGGGTATGCCTTCATGTTTCCTTAATGAAAATGTGCAACCTCATTGCTTCGTCATTTTTGCAAACTGCTGCAAGAGGACACTTCAGGAACTGCACCGAGTCAAGCAGTACTATTGTTTCATCCACAACGGACTACAATGCAGTCTACATGGGTGGACAACGAGTGGTAAGCGTTTTGATGTGCATCTGACACACAGTGGTAACGATTACCAAAACCTTCAGTATGTAACATTTAAGATAGCGCGAGGTACTCAAACGTACCTCATTTGCCTCCTGTCAATCCTCGTCGATACTACGATGGCTTTCCAGCATGCTGACCTCGAAAACGGTGGAGGTGGAATGGCTCCATTCCAACGTCGAAACCCATTCACGGTTGCAGCAATCACATCCTTGTATTCCTCTCCTTTTGCTGAAGGTTTTAGCGTTGGCCAGTGCCAGGCGGCCATACGGGCCCTTCTCAGATACGGTGCACATGAAGATGGCATGCACCATCACACCAAATCACCGGGCGGTCTCCATCCGGCTTACGCAGCCTTCAATCCCGCTGACAAAACTGAGGGTAAGGTCATTCGCAGGACGGAGGTGGTTGAAGCATCGCTTGGCGATGTTTTTGATGCGGTGAGTTCAACGTCCAATAAGTTGCAGGCCTTGCAGGATTTATGATATACCAGATTACCTTGCAAGACCGTTTAGACGGTGGATTATCCGTTCTCATTAGATGCCCAGGTTCTGACTCCCCCGTTGCCGCTGAAAAGCTGTCAGTCGATGTCTACATTACCCCCCACGAGGTCCTTGGAAATGAACGCGTGTCTGGTGACTCCGCCATGCTCGTCCAGGCTTTCTGTCAGGAATTTGCCATCCCTCACCTGCGACGCTTCACAGAGCGGTGCAAAATCGAGTCGATTAGGGTGCCCAAACCACGCTGTAAGTCTACTAGAATATCCCTTAGCTTCGCTAACTTCGGCGCAGTGGGCGCAGAACCCATCAGTCTCAGTAGGCCCAATCACCTTCCTGCTTCTGTAAACCCCGACTCCTCACGAATTCTATGCACGGCGTTCAGCCCTGAGGTAAAACCTGATGCGGAGGGCGATGAGCGGCATCTGTCACCTTCTGCCGCGATCCGTGAGACTGTTAATTTCATTCCTAGCACAAGGAAGCTACAGTCTCCGGGCACTCCGAGCACTTCTCTTCGCCAACGATCTACCCGCCATCGTCGCCCCGCAGATGCTTTTCTATATCCAACTACTGCCGTTTCTTTGGAGCCGATTTCACCTGTCACTGCTCCCGACCAGTCGGTCCCGGGTTCGCCACTGATTAGTGTTGGACCAAACACGGATGCCGTACTTGATCGTTTCGGTCTTGGGGACGACTTACTCCCTCGCTTGCACGTATTGGTTCGGACAGTACGCAGCAGCCGTTGGGAGGTTGTTTTAAGGGCCGCGCCATGGAGTTTGACATATGAACAAGCTTCCAATTTATCCAGGGCGCTGTTGGCTGACATCAAAGGAACACCCGAATTTCATATCATGACGGTATTTCCCCTTTGTATTTCCAGTTCCCCGTGATGTCTAACTAATGTTATAGAAAACGACATGGCCGATCCTTAGCGTTCTGCTAAGAATCCTTGGTATCGCGACCCTGTCGGGTGTGCTTTACATTCTATTTCTCATGGTATTCTAGTAAATCCTGTGTTCCGAATTCATGCATACTGGTCGTTCTAGGTCCTGAATATATCCGGTTTTTACCTCCCGTTCTCAATAGTTAAGTATTGCTGCACGTCGGGGGACCTTGTCCCCTTCCTCCTAATGGTTTTACAGACCATTTATGCTTCCAAGCCCACTGCCCGACGCGTTCAGCCCAAAGCACGTCCACGTATTAAGGTCATCCTTAGTGCAAATGCCCGCGCTGCATTGAAGTTGAACCAGTATGACAAAACGGAGAAGTTTAAAAAGGACCTAGACGATGCATGGCAGTCGCTGGACAAGGTAACGAAGACTCTTGCGTCCAAGCACCACAAGAGTGTTCAGCGCGTCCAAAATGATCTTCATCTAGGTCATATGAAGTTCCGCTCCAAGCACAGCAAAATCAGTGCTTGGAACGCCTTCTGTTGGAAGAAGGGGCGCACGATGAATCAATCAAATGAAAATGGTATTTACATCTTTTGATTGTATTCTATGGGCCATTTACTTGACTACATTGCAGCGGCCGGTAGCACGAGTACACTGCTCGACCTCGTCCGTGAGAATCGGATGGAGTATCACGAGCTTTCAACCGAAGACAAGAATCATCTTGTGGAAGAATTCAGTGAATTTAGGGAGTCGAAGGCCATTGGGGTTCGTGTCACAACAAAGTCGAAAGTCAACGATATCACCCACACACTGAAGGCAGTCAAGAACGAGGTATGCCTGTCCCCCCGTCCCCCCGCTATCTCTATCACATATCACCCTTTTTCTAGCTCCATAATCTCAGGTCACAGACCGGTGTCGAAACCGTACTGTATGCAACACGCGGGACGACCGATCTTCCGCTTCGAGGTGTTGCATTTGCAACTGAGGGCGTTGCTGACTTCATGGGATCTGTGATGGGCATCGACACACAAGATCTTGTTAGTAAACTGGAAGGCTTCGCTGTACAGGGAATCAAAGGTCTGTAATTCTTTTCTACTGTAGAAAACATCAAGTTACATTATATCTAGGAGCGGCCGAGAACCATCGACAACGCATTTCAAACATCCGCGCCACTATTCGCAACCTCATTAACTGTCAGCTACGTACGTTTCCTCTAAATTTCTCCAACGGATAAATTATTAAGTCGTTCATACCCAGGGGACGTTACCGGAGATCCGAAGGCAAAAATGCAATGGGCGCAATACTTTCGAAATGTGGTCGCTCGCTACCGGGTTATCATAGATGGATGGCCAGAGGCCATTCCGTTTGCAAACCTCAGCAGCATGTCCAGTTCACTCCCACAGCTCGAAATCTTATTACGAAAGTGGGAGATGGGAACGACTTACTGGAAGGCACTCTCAGATGACGAGTTCGAGCAGCTTCAGCAAAAGAGGTCTGAGGAGTTGGAAAGTGGGGGGATTGAGGAATGTTCACGCCGCACACGTTCAGACAAAGGTAAAAAGCGTACTCATCATTCCTCAGCTACTGCAAGCAATAAGAAGTACAAAAGTGCTGCCACCATTGATGACGAAGATGATGAGGGGGATGTGGGGCCAGGTGGAAGTGCCCGGGCATCTGTGCAACCCACAGGTGTCCCCAGAGATGTGGTGGCTACCAATGACGATAATTCTAATTCTACAGGGCAGACTACCACCACCATGGATGTTGGGCCCACTGCAGCCCATACCTCGGACAGTGCCAGCGTCGTAGATACTAATCCTACCACGGTGAAGAGCGTAGCTGGCCAAAGTACTCTCGGTCCCAATTTCGGCACCAACGATATGGAGTTTTCAGCAAGGACTGAACGGCAGGAATTTCTTGATGATTTTGCTGATAGCATACTCGACTTTGATGCTGCCACAGTATCCCTATACTGAATACTCGATTCATAATTCATCTGTGTTGATTACATGCTTCAGAATAATACATACCCGACTCGAGTGCCCTAAAGTAGGGGAGGGAAGCGCAGACGTAGTCCAATGGTCCATTAGTACTGTCTGTTACGGAGCGTTCACTGACGGGATACGCACAAACATTCAATGGTCGCATCCCAGCCCGCTGCGTATAGATTTGGTTGATGTTCGCCAATCGTCTCGCTAGTGCGTCCGGAGTAATTTCATAGCCGTACTTGTACCTCCAATCTGCAGCTTCCCGTTGAGCGCAGAACACCTGTGCCTTGGCATCAGCTGCAGAACACCGATGGCGGATATATACTAAGATCTATGAAAACAGCGGCTCACCTGTTAGGCCAGTCACCACACACACCGATAGTAGGGGTTATACTGTGAAGATGCATGACAGAAGACACATCAACGAGCCTGTTATTGAGAGGGAGGTGAGATGCCACGAACGTTGGTAAGACTGACTTGGATTGAAGGTGACGGGCAGACAGTCGAGAGTATGTAGTCAAGAACCATTGGGAACCCACTTCCAGCCTCACGTTCGCCGCATCCATGTGGCACTGCGAGATGTTGCGGACACATGGCTGTTAGGCCGCGACGAAAGTCCGTGCCAGACAACGAGACTTGAGTCAAGGCCTAGAAGGAAACCCTCGAGACGAGAGTTAGAGAGAGACCTGGCCAGCGATAATACTTTGAGCTGGTCTTGGCAAACCCTTACTCGAGTCAGTCGACCAGAGTAGCACAGAGATTGTGAAGAATAAGGTTCGTTGCAAGGTAGCTAAAAGCTGGGGATCACAACAATCCACCAGCCTCTATATACTCCTACGATACATGAGGGCGAGCAAGCGAAAGCAATACCTGGGAAGGCAAATGACTCGGTCAAGAGTCATTCGCACAGGTACGCGCAGCTCCGCAGTATCAGCTGTACCGTAGCAACGATGACCGACCAACAGCGAAACTCCGGAGGGCGCTGCCAAGCGCGCCGTCGAGTCGCGTCGAGTCAAGTCGCGTCATAAATAAAGATAGAACCAAGGACGTGACCCGAGCCGAGAGGCTGCGGAAAGCGACGTCCATGGCAACGGAAACGAGGGCGTCCCAGAAGAGAAGAGGGGACGACCAATACATAGTACAGTAAGGGACATACCGGGACAGGGGAACTGCAGGGACGCGTCAGTCACGTGATCAACGCGACGCGTCTCACACGTGACTTGGGGCAGAGCCACCACGCGCACTATGATACAAATATAACGGTAAGAAGAGGAAAAGAGAAAGGAAACATGCCAGAACTAAGTAGAACAGGGATCTAGTGTAGACGGAGTCATCTACAAACGGCGAGGCCCAGCAGGGCCACACGGTTAAGCGGCGACGGCGTAACAATGGCGATGTCGAGGTCCGACGAGACATAGTGGGTTGAACGGCAGTGTTTGGGACGTAGGCGATGTTGGGGGGGGTACGAGGCTTGCCTGCGTAGTTTGGGGCATGAGTCGATAGGTGGGGATGGTAAGATCGATGGCACAGTGCACGGGGCAATAGCGATGATGACGGCAGTGATGAGGAGTGTGAGAACGGATGTGAGAAGGAACTGGACGCTAGAGAGGGAATGAAACTTACTTGAGTCGTTTGAGGCGTGAGTCAGTAGGTGGAGAACAGCGAGAGCGACGCTACAGCGCCGAGAACGGCGGCGACGACAACGACGATGATAATGGAGCAGGAGAAGGGGCGTGTGAAAGAAGTCGAAAGGCGGGGCGGCATGACGGCACGTAGCCGAGCAGTGCCCGCCGGCCATCGTACCTTTGCAGTCCAGTTCTATGAAGGTAGTCGGTATTTGGGGCGGGAGGTATTGCTGGTGTTGAGAAAAACGAGTTGAGAAGCCAAATTAGGCGTGACGAAGGCGTGTTGGAACGTGGCTAATAAGGCTGAATAATCGGGATATATAGGTCCGGACGCGCAGACCTGCAGACTCGTGCCCATCGACCCCAATGATGTCAGACGATGCAGATACTTCACCAGAAGTCATGCTTCAATTTTACAAGAGGTTATATCCATTCCAATCTATCTTCACATGGCTCAATCATGAGCATACACCTACTAAACTCTCCACTCACCGCGAGTTCGCATTTACCTCGCAGGGCAATGTATATTTGCGATACCACTCGTTCAACACCTGAAGAAACAAGTATGTGTTCTCAACCCGACACGTTTTGAGATCGGTCCCATGTATTCTGCAAAGGTGGGCATCTCTTCGTATTAGTGAGATCACCCCCTGAAGTTGATTGGTGGTTGCCCAGCCACGTGCAAGAAGACTGTCCGCCCCGCTGGATTTACCCCACAAAGGCGAGAGCTTATCTCCGATATCGATATGACCGACTACGATGGTGTTCGTACTTGCTGTTCCGCTGTCGATATATGTTCTCGGTGTTGGGGTTTCATGGCAGCGGCGGTCAAAGTGCTTCAATCCGCCCCCACCGAACAATTTGGATCCATTTGTGGATCAGCGATCCTGCAGCTCTGGATCTTACAGACGACCAACGCAGGGCACTCGTCAGCGCGCTCACAGTCGTGGAAGGTGGGAAAGAGATGGTGAAAAAAGTTGACGTTAGAATCACAAAAGACTTGCCCCTTCGCTGTGGCGCGCGCGAGAGACCTTGCGGACTATCTTCGGATCTCTCGTTCTGGATGACCAAGACTGCTTCGCTTCCCAGGAAGGCTGGGAGGCGCTGTTACAGCTAATACCGGATCGTTCTATTGTCGAAACTCTCCGTAACTAATGGTCTCAAGATCCTGAGCGGTCTTCCGCGCAAGAGCGGAAGAAGTTGAAAGGCCTGATCACCACAAAAAAAGCTGATGTACGTGTAGAACGTAACCGGGTGCTTTTGGACCTGAAAATATCCCCTGAAGGTTCAGTCACGCCTGAAGGCCGCCGTAGAAGATGCTGTCCTCCAATATACTTTGCCCACGCATCAATGCCGAGGTGTCGAAGCACCGGAACCACTTGCTCAAAGCCCCATTTTGTGTACATCCCAAAACTGGGCGGGTTTGTGTACCTCTTGACCCACACGATATCGACCATTTTGATCCACGCACTGTACCTACTGCTGCGCAGTTGTTGCGTGAACTGAACGGCGCAAGCACGGGTGAAGGAACCGACTTGGAAAAGACGAGTGTCGATCTGCTGGACAGGCGCACGATGAAGATACTAGAGGAGGTACGCATGATGAAGCGTAACAGTGCGATATACTATTGCCCGTAGGCCGCTCTTACTTGATGCCTTGCAGACACGAGCTGGTGAATATTCTGTAAAACGTACGATTGCCGTATGCACGGGTGGGAGAGCGGTGGTTGAACTTCGAGAGTCCCAATGTCGTCACCACTTAGAGTGGTCCCCCATGTCATTCAACAGGTCGACACTCGCGCTTTAAGTGGATGTAATGCAGCAGGGAAGATGAGACTCAGCACATTCATCTGCTCTTCTATGATACATAATACATGTGGTCGTCACACCAAAATGCTACGGAAAAGCAGGCGAAAGTTGACGATGCTCATCGAATGAAAAGGCTAAGAGCGACAGCGATTGCACAAGCACCCGAGCACGCAAAGAAGCCCATCGGGTACCCAGAGGGGTCGTTCTGGGTACTCAAGGACCAGAGCTAGACATATTCAGTATGATCGGATTATGATACGACGTGCACACTCACATAGCCTCCCAGGATAGGCCCAATGCAGCGCGCGAGACTCACAATACTCTGCGCTACACCGTTGGCAAAACCTACGGCTTGCGGTGGCGTCACTGAAGGAGATCTAAATGACAGTCCGAATGGGGTTGGGTAAATAGACGCACTGTAATTAAGAAGAATGGACACGGCGGTGTATCCAAAAGTGACGCCGCAAAAGCGCACGGCGCTTTAGCACGATCAGCCTTACAAGCGAACCAGTGGCACTTGGAGAGTATACTTACGTGCTAAGAGCAAGAGCTTCAAGAAACGAAGGACAGAAAGTAAAGAAAATCAGAACAAGGCCTGATCACAAAGTCCGGTGAACGCATACCAGACAATAGGATAAAGTTGCTTTCGGCAGAAGGGTCAGCAAAAACGCGGAACATGGTTACAGTTAGGTAGGCTGGAATAAACAACAACGATCCTAGACGAAACATAGAGAGGTGGGAGAATCGTCCCCTGGGTGGCCTGTAGTAGGATTAGTCGCATGATCTCAATGCAGTAAATGTACGTGCCCGATATTCCTACGTAGTTTGATCCATTTGAACACGTAGCCAGTGCACGCGGGAAGACAGTGCTTACGGGTAAAGATAAAATTGATACACAATTTGTGCGAAACACATCAATGCAACTATGGCCATTGCACTTAGTGAGAAGCTAGAACATTTATCAAGAAAACATACTGAGCTGTGAGAAGTCAGCGGGGTTGAGATTAAGGCCTCCGGATTGATAGTCACTTTAAAAAGTCAGCACGGGAGTAAGAGAAGTACAATACCACTCACGTTACGAGATACGACAAGAAAACTTGATCATGTGTAGTGCTATGAAGTGCTAGCAAGCCATACTGAATAATGATGGGGATAGGCAATTGCGATGTAAGTGACGGAGGCGGGGCCTTATCAATGCCGTCGTCCTCCGCACTACCTGCGTGGGTCCGGTCGGGGAGTGAGGATCCCCAAGCCGCTTCCGCGCGAGCCAATGCATCGAGAACGGTAGACGGGGTGCGCACACCCGGATGAGAGAATATGCTTCGAACGCCGGGGGGTGAACGGTATGTTACGATGCCAACATGCGGAATACTGTCAGCGTTGTGTGGTGTGGGATCCAAATGTAATAATCCGGAGGTATCTTGCTCAGCGTATTCCTCATGAAATACCCCGTCTTCCCCTGAAAATACTTCACGGTCTGAGTATAGATCCTCTTTGTCTACATTCATCGCGGCTGCAACCCAAAGATCGGCGATATTTGTCACCGTGTTCTCATTCGCCAGTAGCAGCTTCTGGGTAAAATTGAGGTCTGAATAATCACGATTCGTTGACAATCCTCCTCCATAATACTCCCTCCGGCGCCTCAGCCTGTTCTCCATGCTTCCGCGAGTCAGTGAGCTAGCAAGCCTGTGATTTCCGTTGTACCCATACGCTGATCCACTGAATCGAGCTGCCTGAGCGTGAGGCTGGTGCCGGGGCGACGACAAAAGAGGAACAGATGTGGCGGAAGGTTTCTTAGCTCTGAAGCACAGTGACAATGACGAAAGGAACGCCGGTAGTCGACTCGACCACAACTTCTTCAACGATATTATAGTGCCTGACGACGACTCCCTACTTTGTGGATCAACCGTATCGGCATCTTCTTCGGGTGTCGTCGACGGTTGATTTGTAGCTTTTTCCGGAGGCAAACGAATCGCACCACCTCTTGGTCCTCCATCGCGACCCAGAAACAAGGACAAGAACGAACCTAAGAGGGTTTAGAAGCAATTCGGCTGCAGTTGAAAAGACGACCGACCAATCATAGTGATACTTCCGGCCACGGCACACGGAAGAAGATACGGGTACTTCACCAAAAGATGTACTTGTCCGAAAGTTCCCGGCCACTTCTCCGCAGGTTGCTCAACTAGGAAACAGGTCAATTACAGAAGCTGAAATGTCATGAGTGGCTAGCGTACGCGACCCTCCGATGATTGCACCTGCCACACCACCAATGCCCCAGCAGAAACTATAAAGAAACTGAGTGTCTGCTTTTCGTTTTCCAAGGTAATCTTAGTTCGCACCCTAATATTGCATACGCTCGCCCGTCATTTGTGATATCGGTCACCGACGTGACAGTTCCACGCGCAACCCCAACGGCCCCCGCGAAGATACCCTGCAGAAGGCGAGTGACGAGTGCCTGGCGGAGAGAAGTGCATGTGCCAAAAATCGTAACAGTAACTGCGCTGCCAAGCAACGAGAGTGTGAGGACAATTCGGCGACCGTGACGCTCAGCGACAGTGGCCTGAATCGAGGATCAGTTGCATGAGATCCTGAAAAGGGAAGGAGAGATATCAGACTTGCCCACAGGAGAGACGTAAAAAACTGAGTGAAGAAAAACGCGGCCACTGAACGGCGATGAGAAGCCTGTTCATGGACGGTATTAGACAACCGCACCTAGTACACCTGTATAAAAGGCAACGTCTGCTTCGTCTTCAAATTCATGGAACCCTAGGGAACGATGTGAATCGCAGTCCGGAAATGATACCCATCTCAATTCGCGCACCCTTCACCATGAATAACAGGAATGGCATGGCTACATTGGCAGACAAGAATTCCCCAAGCATGGTCTATATAATGGCTCAGTAGGAATGCGACACGACGGGTATGAAACTGACGATAGACAAAACTGTCATGGACAGAACGGGGAGAGGCGTCATACCCGACTCTCCGCCATGGAGCGCACTAGGGATTGGTGGGCGCTCAGAGGTTGGAGGCTTAGCCGTGTGCCCAGACGAGAAGCTTGTCCTGCACTGAACCCGTGACGAGGATGCTACCGAAGATTGCTCATCCTCCCAACCTGCAGACGGCAGACCAGCATCTCCGTGGAGCTGGATCCCTAGTGCATTGGGGACACCAAGCGAACTTCTATGTGGCAGAGGGGAGCTAGTCGGTTGCACAGGATTCGTCATGGGAAGCAAACTCGCAATGAATGTCGCGTACAAGACGTCCTCGGCAGTCTCCTCACTCGTCGACGGTCCAATCCGTCATTGGACACCCAATGAAGGACTGCGGGTGCATTACATAAGCACCCTGGTCCCCACTAGCCTTCTAGCTCAAAATAATGCCGGCGACGCACAGCGTTCACGATATTTATCGGGAACACCGCGCACGGTGTTGTGTCACCCAGATGGGCCTGTCAAGTTTGGGGATGTTCTGTGTTGTGAATCAAACCATTTCCTCCCTTTCGTGATCTCACTGATCGGTCTTTGTCGTGCAGTGCTAGAACTTGTGACGTCCAGCTTTTCATGGTGCAGTGCGGTCAGGAACGGATCGTACTAGTACCATTGTAGCAGCATGCCGGGCTTGTCATCGCCGTGTGTCTGTCCTCCGTGCTTCATTGTCACGCGTAGACCGGTCTTATTTCACTAATCCACATAGATACCAAACATTGCACAAGCTGCAGTCTTTCCTCACATGTCGTTTTAGCAAGTAAGGGCGGACAGCCTTTGCTAGTGATGGTCCACCGAATACATCACATTGCCGGGGTCGGGCACTCACCGTCTGTCTCCCAAGGTTTCGTTCCTTGTAATGACGTGAATCTATCCTGAACCAGCTTTTGCAGCAATTCCGGTACGACCATGGAGGTAAGTACACGGTAAGAGAGCAGAATGTCCGAATGTCCGGGGAGAAACCCAAAATGGACTTCAAGCGGGCATGGACTATACTCAGCCACTCGACTCCTACCCGATCACTGCCGCCCCTATCCCGTAAAGTTGTGGTCATTGCCTCTGTCTTTCTTTCTTGCTGATTCAGAAATGCCTGAGGTCGCTAGAAGTCGTGCGGCGACCAGGCTAGCAGGCAATCAGAACTTTATCTACCCGTTGTCTCGGCACACTATAAGAGATGCTCCTTTCACCCCTTTCGACCACCGCACTCACCATGTTTTCATCCACGTTATGCCCTTCTTCCCCCACTAAGGTTGTTATCCCTGACCTCGTGTCACACTGCACATTCAAATTACGAAGTAGCACGCATCAAAAGAGGCTCTCCGCAGATTCCGAGAGGTGGCTATTTAGGAGTGACAACCTCGACGAAAGCACTCGCCGTTCCTTTCACGGACTGAAGGCCGGCCTACTCACCGCAATGTGCTACCCTAATGCCGGGTATCCGCAACTCCGCGTCGTTAGCGATTTTCTGAATTGGCTCTTCCATCTCGACAATCTGTCAGACGACATGGGCAACCGTTCCATAACAGAAGTGGCCAACGTCGTTATGAATTCTTTGCATCATCCGTATACATACCATTCCAATGTCCGTCTGGGTCGGATGACCCGGAGGTAAGTCCTTGATTGCCCTCTTGGCAACGCACATACTCACGATCCACTTAACTAGCTTTTATAGGCGGATTCTGAGGACCGCCAGCCCCGGGACATGCCAACGTTTTGTCGAAACTTTGGAACTATTTTTCCAGGCAATCAACGAGCAAGCGACTGATCGCAATAATAAATTTATACCTGGTCTTCAGGCATACATTGCACTTCGTCGCGATACAAGTGGATGTAAGCCATGTTGGGCGCTCGTGGAATATGCCTACGATCTCGATATACCCGATGAAGTCATGAATCACCCGTTAATCCGCAGTCTAGGGGAGGCCACTAACGATCTCGTCACTTGGTCGAACGTCAGTAGCATATCCATTATTTCCTGGCCATCCTTTTCTCATAGTAGAGCGGTATAGGACATATTCTCTTACAATGTCGAGCAATCGAAGGGGCAGACGCATAACATGATTGACGTCATCATGAACGAACGGGGCATCGATTTGCAAAGTGCCTTCAATTTCGTCGGCGAACTTTGCAAGCAGTCTATTGACCGCTTTATCGAGTGCCGCGAGCAATTACCTTCGTGGGGTCCCAAGATCGATCGGGACGTGACAATTTACATCGAGGGGCTTGCAGACTGGATAGTTGGTAGCTTGCACTGGTCGTTCGATACCGAACGCTACTTTGGAAAGCGGGGGCACGAAGTCAAGAAGACGAGAATCTTTAAGCTACTACAGCCACGAAGGGTGTCACCATGGCATACATTTCTACCAGTGAGTCAACCTTTTAATGCCGTTTTTGGTCACTGCAGCTGGCTTCCGTTCCTAGCGCCTGAGACGGCCAACGTCCTCCAGTCATGTCTAGTATACGGCAACCTAACTTATGAAGTATCGTGGACAAAGCACTAAGAATCCTTTGCTGTAGGCGATTTTCGCATGCTACATATTTATAGGCTACTCTAGGTACCATCGGGACCGCGGACGGACTCACAAATATTATAACTAGGAATTGGGTGTAACAAAGCAGCTAAGTTGCGTGACACTGCAGGCTGGTGCCATACGCAATAGGCGATATTACTCCTCGGGCGGTGAGACAAATGCCCGTGGAAGACTTCCAGCCTTATTAACATATATATCGTTTATGATGCCGAGAAAGAAAGAAAAAAGAAACCAGTGTCCCTGTGGAGTGGCGGCTTTACTAAGCACGGAGACGAAAAGAAGACAAAAAAGTCAGTGCAGAGTGTATCAGAAACGTCCTTGAGAATCAATAGCAACTCTCTCGTCCACGCCTACGAGTTGATTCCGATTAATTCTTATCATGTTAGGATGGCTGCAACTTACCCAGAGCATCAGCATCAAACGGGTGCCCGTCTCTGCCATCGAACCGGACACCCCTGGAGTTCCAACGGTCCCGCCATTTCCGGATAAATACAGGGTAGTCGATGACACCACCGAGCGTGCCCACGTTCCTCAGACGGACGTGAGTCAAGTTAGGGAGATCGGACTGTTCGATCTGACACATGAGATCCTCTAGCGGCTTCATAATATAGGCGCTGAATATTTGCGCGGGGACTCCAACCACGTCCTCGCTGATCGGAAATATTCCAATGCGTTTCAGCGACGAATGTGTCAGCTGTTCTAGGAATTGGTGGGGGAATATCGTGATGAATGTCTCGAGGTTGGGACACTCGGCGATGATATCTGGTAATAGGGGGGTGTATGCCACGGTACGAATCATGCGAATTTTGTAACCATGCGTGCTCAAGAAGGTAGGACTAAAGGGTGAGAAGCCCTCCAGTCTTTGTAGGGAGGGGAGCTGGTCCGAAGAGTCGGAAAGCATCGTCAAGAGTGCATTGAGAGGCACGTTGCCGAGCGATGCGTGTGAAAATGAGGGACTATCTCCTAGGATAAGGGTGCGAAGGTTAGGTAGTATGAGATGCTCCTTCTTGATCCTTTCGGGGTATGAGCCGTGAATGTTTGCGAGGGTGAGACTGCGAAGGCCATGTAACGAGCGTAACAATAACATCAGATCGTCCCACGACGGACATTCGTTGCACGTCCATTCGAGACGGTGGAGTGTGGATGCACTGATACTCAAGAGGGCTTGTATGACGTCGCTAGATGTGCGGAACGGAGGGGATATGTAGTGAGAACCTACAGATAATGTCGTGTAGGAATTGCTATTGGTGAATATCTCGAGGTTTGGAGTACACCTCAAGATCCGAGCCAGATTGATCATAGCTTTTGAAGTAGGATTGTGAATGCTAACGTCTATACGGCGGGTGTGGGTGCCAAGAGGGCGTCGGCCGTCATGCAATTTGCTCTGTTCGAAACGAGATGCTATGACGTCGACTTGCCATACCGAGGTCAGATGGACATGCTCGTGGATCAACTCAGATATCACGCCGTGCCAGCCTTTGCAGACCAGTAGCATTGCTGCTTGTGTCCGAAGGTCTCTCTCACAGAGAAGATCGGCTTCCCTGATAGGTGAGAAGGGGTCTGTTCGGTCAGTCAGAAGTAGGCCGGGTATTCTGACAATCTGGACGAAAATATGTCTCCAGACCTCCACGGGTATGTTGGGGGGTGATGACGGCATGTTTGTGTCGAGCTTCTTAAATCGGCTCAGCGAGGTACAATAGCTCGAGGTGTGGTTGTTACCTACGTGTTAGGAACCAACCAACGCGAGAAACGGTCGGGAGACCAGCCAGTTTTTGAAGAAATGCTCGATGTAAAGACGGGCAGGTGTATAGAAAATGTGGAGAAACAGACTCAGGGATGTTGCCGAACGGGTGACTGCCAGTGTAAAATTTGGACCCACAGATTCCCCCGATTTGGATGTGAAGAGTGCTTAAAATGGTTGTTTGGATCGAAGGCCACTGCCAAACACTGATGCCGGCGACGGTAATCTTGCATCCTAGTCTCGAGGGTGAGTTGGGTCACCAAAATCCCTGGCGCATAGACTGTGTATCAGTCCTATCAGCGGATTTCAAGGGCACTCTGGTTCTTTCCATATGGCTTCGTTGCAAATATTTCGGCTACGTTGACGTACTCATATAAATTCCGTGGGTTCACCGGGATTAGTTGTCGAAGAGAAACCGCGGAGGGTGTATACTAACCGATTGTAATGACCCATTTCTTCTAATATGTATGCAATTTCAATCGACGGAGGGTTAACTTGAAAACTACTTGTCACAATGTTTTTTCTACGAGCCTATTCCGAAGGTTGGAACTCGTGAGACGGTCCGCGTGTGCTCAATCGATCATCGAGATCGTACTGCGACCGTTCAAATCATCGACACTGTACACCAGATTTTTGTGTATCGTTCTACGTGCACTATGTTTCGTACTGCCAACTCTACTATTACTGTTTACGTACTACCATCACGTCGGTCGATCATACGGGTCAAATGTTCCCAGGGTAACGACGTTTGCAAGACGCACGTAACAGTCAACACGCATGGACGCAGGCGGTGCGAAGAAATCGTCCAAGGTAAAACTGAAACGAAAAGCGAGCTCGCTGCGTAGCTCGTCAAGCAAACGCATAAAGGCTTCTTTCACATCAGCGGAGAGCTTACCGTGGAAAACCGTATCGGAACCTGTGGCGACAGGCTTTGATGAGGAAGACGGAATTTTGGAACTGGAGGAGGTCGACGATGTCGAAGTGGTCTATGAGGATACAGATCGAGGACGAGTTGTGAAATTCAACGTTCGTTCCAGAACGCCATCCTTCCTACTGAACTGGCTCAACCTTCAGGTTAGGTGCTCCAAAAGCCTGACGAGAGTCCACGCAGGGACCAAGAACCTGCTCATGAACCTGCCTCACCTTCAGTAGCGATCGAAGCGGATGAATCTCAATCTCCGCAGTTATTCACCTTTGACTGTAGGACTATTTCCACTCTGTACCGAACCTAGCGGTTCACCCTTCCATTTCTGCAGCCGCGACGCTGCTACCCGACTGGCACCACTTCAATCTCCACACTCATATCCTTCAAGTACTCCACTCACGCAAGTTCAACTCTCCAACTCCTATCCAATCGAAAGCTATTCCACCCGCACTATCTGGTCGCGACGTCATTGGAGTCGCAGAAACAGTTCGTGCACATATATTTATACTGTCGCAGCGTGAGGTCGATGATTCCCTGTTCACAGGGGTCGGGTAAGACACTTGCGTACGGTCTCCCTATCATTCACCACATACTTTCGCATCCGCGCCCTCCAACAAACCAGAGGAAACTACAAGCTCTGATCCTTGCCCCAACCAGGGAACTTGCATTGCAGGTCTCAGATCATCTCAACTCATTCTCCAAGGTTGTCAATGGTGATGTAATGGAAGAGTCGGAGGAAGTTGATCCCACTCCTGGAGAGTCGCCATCGGGTAAGCCAGTGGTGCCGATCAGGCGACACGGGTGCCGTGTGCCCCTCGTGAGTGTTGCTGTACTTGTCGGAGGTATGTCCGTGCAGAGACAACGCCGTGTTTTGGACCGGACGGTCGATGTCATCGTCGCAACCCCTGGGAGGTTATGGGATATCCTTGAGGAGGTGGGTCCGACCTATATCATGTGCACTTGACATGGATATATTTTTGGTAGGATGGTGCGTTGGCGAACCAAATGCGGAGACTGAGGTTTCTTGTCCTCGATGAAGCCGACCGTATGATCGAAGCAGGACACTTCGAGGAAATGGATAAGATTCTCCGCCTAACTAGGCGTCAGTCGAAGTGAGAGTAACTTATTGTTTCGGATTATCCACTAATTACTGCCCAGGCAAGACGATATAGAACCTGAGCGCGGTAACTTGTTGAATGCCGCAGAACAGTCGACTCAAGACGCATTGCAAACGTTTGTGTTCTCTGCGACGCTCAGCAAAGAACTACAACGTAATCTCAACAAACGCTTGAGACATAAGGGCGGTAAGATGGGCGACCACACGCCCCTCAGCACCATCGGTCAGTAACTCCCTTCGATTCCCGGAGCGCATTCCGTACCCCAGATCCTTTGCACAGATGACCTTCTTTTACGTCTCGACTTCCGTGACCCACAGCCAGAGGTCATTGACATAAGCCCAAGTGGTGGCACTGTGTCCACGCTTCAGCTCAGCAGGCTCGAATGTCTCTCATCTGACAAGGTGTGCGGGTTTGTTACTACCGGACTACCCGTTGACATCATCAACAGGATGTGTATCTCTATTACTTCCTATTACGATACCCAGGACGTTCCCTCGTGTTCTTATCGGCTATCGACGGCATCCGGCGCCTCCTTCCTTTATTGGAGCTGCTCAACCTTAAAGCATTCCCACTGCACTCCCAGCTAGAGCAGCGCCAGCGGCTGAAGAATCTTGATAGGTACATAGATCGGGTCTCTCGCACGCTTTGATACCCCTGTCTTTTTTGCTGATCGGAGTTTTAATGGCTGACAGATTCAAATCGACGCCAAAGGCTGTTCTGCTCGCCACCGATATTGCAGCGCGGGGTCTCGATATCCCAGCTGTTGATCATGTTATACATTATCAGATTCCGCGATCCGTGGACATATTCGTACACCGGAATGGGCGTACTGCACGTGCGATGCAGAAGGGATTTAGCTTGCTTATATGTTCACCGGAAGAAAGTAGGGTCGCGAAATCACTATTAGCGAAGCTCGGACGTCGTACGTCTTCTCCCGTGTTTTTCAATGTAGCACTTGCGCAAATAGGTAACACTTCCGCTTGTAGGCGAGGATAGCCTTCCGGCGATAGCAGTCGAGATGACCCTGCTGGGCGACTTGAAGGCTCGTGTTCACCTCGCACGGCAGATTGACCAGCAGCAGCACAAGGTCAAGAAACAAAATCATGAGCGTCACTGGCTGAAGGATACGGCGGAAGCGATGGACATAGAACTTGACCCTGATTTCGTGAGGCAAGCGGTCACCCATCCTAGGTTTGTGACAGTGTACTAATCTGTCTTCAGTGCCTCGGAAGACGAAAGCAATCCTTCGAGATACCAGCAAAAAAGAGCCGAAACCAAAACAGCTTCTCTGAAAGCTGAGTTGAGAGCGTTACTTTCGAAACCTCTCCTCGCACGAGGTATTTCCGCGAAGTACATTACGTTCGGCAGTCGGCCCATTGCCGATGACCTGTTGGAGGGAAACGGTAAGCGGAATCGTCGTGTGCAAGTCGAGCCTAGGCAATTTACTAGATGGAACACGTGTAGCTCATGAAACGATGTTGGGCCTGAAGCGGACGGATGCCGGTGATGACTTAATGGCCGGAAAGATAAAGAAGCGTGCCAAAGTGAAGAAAGGGAAAACGGGACTAGAGGAGCAGTCTGAAGTTCGTCCTTGAAACCGTGACCGTGATGTGAGGGGCTCGACGCCAGGAGAGGCGATCCGCTGTGTTCACCGTCATAGACGATGGATGATGCGTGGCGATGTTGACATGTGGCGAGACTGTTGGGTGTGCAGGGATGTCGTTGTGGCCCTTGGCACGAGGCCCCAGCCTTGTTACGCCGCCGTAATGACGGTGTCCAGCACCACTCATTGTTTTACAATCGAAACCATCTTAGCAGTGACGCCAGTCGTGTACATATACGTATGATGTGGTTGATGGCATCTTGGAGCGACTCCAAATGGAGACGGATGCCTCGATACAAACTCCGCACCCGATAACTTACTTATAGCCTTGATTCAAGGCTGACGCTGCTGCCCGCCCAGAGGAGAAGAAACACTCGAGATTCACTGGTAGTCACCCCCAAACATGATCATGACGCCTCCGCCATCCCCAGTCACTATGCCTTTGACCATCCCATCCATGGCCAACGTGTTCGTCAAGTTGCGACGGGCCAGAGACAGATCCAAAGCAGAATCATTGCATTGCTCCTCTGGTGATGTGCCGCAGACACACCCATCGCTGTCTGGTGAAAGTGCTACCTGTCGACGTCGTGTCGCCGTAGTACACTGCGACCTTTTTACGTGCAAAGGTGGCGTCGATGTTCCAAAGCTATTGCGAGCCGCGCGAATGAGTCTTTTGGAGAAAGCGGAGTTTTTGGGTGCCAACGTGCTTGTGGAGGAGAGGTATGTCCCCTGCATGCTTGCCATTTTAACCACAATGTTGTGGCGATAGATCATGGGGCTGACTATCGCATGTTCCGTTGACAGTTGGGAGCTCACGATACGTATACCAAAAGACCCCAAGCACGGGCTATATAGGGTTCGGGTGCGTCTTTTGTCCGCTCTACTTGTTTCCCTGGTTACTCATGACATTCAATAGGTACGCTATCTTGCGGCTGCCTCACGGTCTTCGCGACCCGATCCTCAGAAGCCAGTCGCTCTCGATAAAGTTCGTAACATTCCAGGGCTTATGACGATCCTGGAACGAGAGGAAGTCACTTCCTAACGCGCTGCTTCCCTGTCCTTCATTATGCCACGTAACCTATATCTTTATTATTTCACCCCACATTGTACTTCTAATTCAGTTATTACCATGCTGTCTTTTTCACATAGTAAAATCAACTTCCACGATACGCTAATGCGGACACAATCCAGTGCATTGAAACTACTTACTGCTTCGACAGACGGGTCTGAATCCCGAGTATACACTCTTTCTGCTATGTCTACTTCACATTCTTTCCAAGGACCTCACCTTTCGAATTGAACCTACTATCAATACAATATACACGCTACTGCCTCCCACCGTATGAACTGCCGCGCGAGTGTTGATATGGCTGATGCTGATGCTGATGCCCGTATTGACGTTCTGGGCGAGGGTCATGCCTATGCCCTCTCCCTGGCGACGGTACTCTATATTCACCTGTCTCCCCTCCATACGCGTGGGTCACACCTGGAAAAGCTGGACCTCCTCCGGGCGGCACACTAGCACTTGGGAAGCCAACGTGAGCGGCATGCCCATGCCGGGAGGCATACGCAGATGACGAGCTCGAATGGTAAGCAGGGCCTTGTCCTAGGCCCTCGGGGAACGGGGGTTCTCTGCCTCGGGAACTAGTGTTTATGTATGGCGGTGCATGTGAGGACACATGCGGACCCGGGTTAAGTGTGTTATGAACACCGGGGAAAGAGGGGCCCCCCATAGATGACGGGGACGGGGCGTAGGCAGAGCTCGGCGCATGTGGGCTCTTATGTGGGAATGGAGGACCGGACGGGGGTGCAAACGGGCCCACGGCGTTCGAAAAAGGCGGTGCTCCCCCCATGCCAAGCACATGATGTGAACCTGGAGCGTATTCACTCGCTGGAATACGGGGGTCGAACGATTCACCCGGTGTCTCTCGCACGATCCCGCCAGTCCAGCCCAGCGACTGGGCTTGTACCACCGCCGGGGTAGACTGGCTGTACCCCCGGTTGGATTGCGGGGCCTGCATGCCTTGGCTGTGGGGAAACGCACCCTGAATCTCCCGGCCTTCACTCTCCCCCGAGCGAGTGTTACGATGCGCACGCACGGATTCCTTGGTAAGCCTCCCTAAGACCTCCTCACGCTTCTGGCTGAGTCCTTGCACCCAGCTATTCATGTATTGGATCATCTCACGTTGAATTTTGGAGTTCGGATTATGGAAGTCGGGGTGGAACCTGTGCCGCAGGAGAGTGACTCAACATTGGCATTGGAGTCGTGGAGGGCCTGGAGAACTTACAAACTCTGCAAGACATCTTCAGTGACTTCGTGAACGTTGACAGACGTATCATCCCAAGCCTTAACCACCAAGTTGACCGTGTGAATCTGTACGACAACGTCTGCATTGTACTTGAGGAACATTCTCCTGCACTCACGAGGATGATCTTGGCCAAATGCCCAGCAGGCTCGTTCAATATCAAGTTCTGCCAATGTCACAACTTTCATTTAATCTCCACGGCATAGTGAAGGTCACGTACGAAATGATCCTTGCTAAGGAAGGAATGCGTGGGATCGCTCTATAGTAGATCGATGATTTGTTAGCATCAGCCAGTCGGAGCACCCAACACAAAAAGAAATGAAACTCGCAGTGTAGTGCAAATACTCACAGCCAACGGGTCATTAAATACCTGGTGGGAAAAATATAAAAATGTCCAATTGTCATGTACATGATCGCACCTCGTACTGGTCATGGGTATTGACAACCTCCGCGGAGGCGAGCTGGAGTCCATTGGTCGCAGTTTGAAGGACAGGCTTCACGAAAGGCTGACAACAGGCACGGATAAGAGGTAATAATATGGTGAAGGAGTTTTCACTGACCTCCACGGTCGTGAACACGAACACTGATCAGGGGGCCATTAACATCGAAGTCTATAAACAAAAGTGGTGCAGTTGCTCACCAGATATGGAGTCGCTAATCTTCTCTATGAGAGCACTTAGTCCCGGAATCTTCTCTAGAAGGTTCTCAGCAATTAGATACGAAAGCGTAGGCCATTTGACGAACCAATGATTGTGGACATCTTCTTCATCACTGTCGATACGTGTCACAGATTCGTTGGTAAAACAAAATAAGAAGGAACAACCTGAATCTCTGAAACTCAAGACCTGCCACAAGGTGGAATGTATCTCCTGCGGACTCATTTCTTCAGGGCGCTTTCCCCCTTGTGTAGGGCTTGCACGAATCCTCTCGACTCCCTCTATCTCGCGGGCCATCTCACTCCCACTACCACCGGGGATACTGGTAAAAAGGTCACGCAGTGTGTCAAACGGGCTCTTCCGTGAGGACTGCGACTTCGAGCGTGCGCTGTCAAATTCTTTGTTGAGGTCGGTTACAGATGCCTGCAATAATACCGTGTAAAAGCTCGTCCTTAACCTGTTGTGACACCATACCTCGCTCTAGAACATATGCAGCGACCCAGAGTGAGCTTATACCAGAAATGAGAAGACATGTAACCCACAAGATGATCGGTGGCCTCTGGTGGGTCGATCGCGGGCACGGTCAGCACCACAAAACTGGAATGTATTATAGGATGATCCTACCTCCCAAAAGACTATGCAAAAAGTCACTGGATCCGAATGTTCCAGTCACAAGGGGTGCTACCCTTCTCCCGCCAGGAGCTTGCACTCGCACACTATCGCCAACGTGAGTGAATACCTGGTTATGCCCCTGCGAAACGAGGGCAAGCTCGCAGAAGTTGGAATGGGCAGGAAAATCCTCAAGTGTATGCAACTGTAAGAAATTCTCATATATAAAAAAGCGTCTTGGATGCGCTACAGGTACTCACGGCTTGTCCGAGAAGGCGGAACGCCTCGCACTGATCGGCTTTATTGTTCGTCGAACGGTACTGCCGTCCAAGATGTATGCATCGTTCAAGCGTGCGTCGGACAAGGGCTTTGGATGTATCCCAATTTCCATACTCTTGGGATAATCATATGACGACTCTCCCTTCCAACTGGTAACTGTGCAACTCACCGTTGGCAATGTAATTCTTCATTCCAGTGCGGGGGTCAATTTCCAGTTCTCGAGGCTAAATTTCAAATTATCAGTGAGAACATCGCGCGCATAGATAAAACGGTTACATTTACGGGTCCTCGCAATCCAGGATAGTATCTGCGGGCGTCTTCGCCATCACCGTAGCCTTTTGGGTTGTCGATGTGTTCAGTCTGTCAACTTGATGAATGGTTGAGCCGACGTAGGAAAGTAGCAAATACAGGGAGGTAACAGCCCAATCGTTCCAGAGTCACTTCGAATTCTTCTGTAGCATACCCGTGTGCCTTCCGCTTGTTAGACGCAGCCGAGAGTCGAACTAGTTGGCAATTGCATACCATGAATCCAAGAACCATGCAGAGGTTAATAATGGTCTGCGAGGCGTAAATCCAGTGTTACCGACTTGGAACTGGTAAGCGGAAACTCACCTGAATGTTGACTTTCCTCAACGTGCCGATATCAACCGCCTGCACAATTGATTACACTTCAACACAAGTGATGCTAGACACGATCAACGCCATCACCTGGCTATAGTCCCTTAACCAATTTCTGGCCACAGCCTCAGGAAATCGGATTAACTTTTTGAATTGCAGCTCACCCGAAATATACACGTTTGACGTCGAGACCTCCAAACTTAGTTCCTTTGGAAATCAGAGCAGCGAGACCAAATCCGCCCGTGGCTCCTTTCTTCAGAAGTTCAGATAGAGTATCCTCCTAGATAGATAGGGACCCAGTAAGCATCGGCAAATTCAGTCACATGCAGGAAGTATACAATGTCGCCGTGCCGGAATGCTCTTCCTTCCATGTATGCAAAGCTATAGACCAAGGTGAATCTCTCAATCTGATAAGACGACGATCGCCCAGAGTCAGACTTACGATGGGATGTTACCCGCTCCGAAAGCGTACACACCCTTGCCAGACAGACAAAAAGCGAATACAACGAAGAGAACACATAATAGTGGGATACGGTTAGACATCGTGAAAAAACGCTTTGATAGATAGATCGATAGTCCGTGTCAGTCACTAGACCGGGCGACCTTTTATCGTCCAGCTGCGGGACCACATTTTTGTCATCGCTGCTCAGCGGCTGTGTCGAGGACCGGCCTGATTAGGAAAAAGGTACCTTGGCAGTACCTTGGCGTGACTGCCTCTCGCACTGCCCGTCGAACGAGTAGGAATGGCCTAGATGCGAAAATAAAAAGCTAAACGCGAGATACGCGTGACTTAACAACATGATCATGGAGCCGACCCGGAGGAGCTCCAACTAAAGGGGCAGAGTCGAGAGAGAGAGGGAGAGGGGAAGTTAGGGAGCGCCACCACAGCTGAATCAGCAACCCGGCAAATGCCGAGGTAAAACTCCAAAAGTTTCGCGTCCGCTGTCGTCGTCGACCCGCGCTCGCCGTCTCATCCAGTGCTCGTTAACATTCCACAGAGGCTCAAGTTGTTGGCCTTCCCCCGCTGTACACTTTAGACTCACTCACGCACGCAACTACACGTCCATTTTATTCCCGTTTGTTTGGTAAATTGACTACTTATTCCTTTTTTTCCCCCTCAAACCGACAATCACCTTTAGCTTTCCATAATGTCGACAACCCCGTCATCTGCAATCCACCAGAACGTCGTTCCTTCCGAGGTTGGATGGCAGTTTGTCCCCCAGTATTATACGTATGTCAACAAACATCCCAATCGTTTACACTGCTTCTATACCAAAACCTCCACCTTTACTCACGGCATGGAGGGAGAGGATGTCAAGCCTTGCTTCGGTCAACAGGTATGTCCTTCTAGTGATTACATCCCATCGCGCATTTGGATGTCCACCTTTGCACAGGAAATCCACAACAAGATCACGTCCATCGGTTTCCAGGACTGCAAGGTTTACATCCACTCCGTAGACGCTCAATCTTCTGCAAATGGCGGTATTATCATCCAGGTTATCGGGGAAATGTCCAATCATGGGGATACATGGAAGAAGTTTGTTCAGACCTTCTTCCTTGCAGAACAACCCAATGGTTACTTCGTTCTCAATGACATCTTCCGCTTCCTCAAGGAGGAAACTACCGAAGATGATGTGAGCGAAACCGATACAACCACGCTCGTCGATCAACCGTCCTCCGCACCTGAACAGCTTGCTGCCGAGCCTGCCCCTGTACCTGCCCCAGCGCCAGAGCCAGAGCCAGTCCCGGCCCCAGCACCCGCTGCGGAACCTGCCCCTTCTCCACCTTCTCCCACTACTCCTCTTCCGGAAGAGGAAGTTACTACCGTTAATCCCCATCCGCCTGCTCCTCCGCCTGCCGCAGAGACTAAGTTGCCCGAGCCAAATGGTATCCATCCCACGGAGCCTGAGACTCAACCCCCCGCGACTTCCCAGCAGCCCTCTCCGGTGGTTTCCGTCGCCGAAATCCCCCCGGAACCTACACCTGTACCCGTGTCCCCGCCTCAGGCGCCACCCATTCCAGTGACTCCACCTGTCCAGCCCGTTCAACAGGCTCAGCCTCATGCACCGATTCCTGCCAAGCCCAAGACTTGGGCAAGTCTTGCTGCTGCCGATTCCAAAAGGTGGGGCTCAGCGGTCGCCCAGGAGTCGAAAGGCTTGTCGGAGGCACCTGCATCCTCGAGTAGCCCCGTGTCAACCCCACACTCTCCTGCTCCCCATGGACACCGCGGTCAGCACCACGGTCCGCGCGAATATCCTGCAGTCATTGCTGCACAGGCACTTACTACCCCCCAGTGTTTTGTCAAGGTGTGTCGTTACGACCGTTAATATCATGCGTCCCGTCGTCTGATCTCGAACTCTAATCAAAAGGGTGTTGTTGAACCCGTCACTAACGACCTTTTGAACCAAACACTGGGTCAACGTTTCGGGCCTCTCAAAGATATCGAGATTGTCCGCCCAAAGGCTTGTGCCTTCCTGGAATTTATGACACTGGACGCTGCCAAGAGAGCTATCATTGCGTCACTACCGGCGAACCAAGGAGGTGAGGGCGGCATCCGCGTTGACGTTGGTGGGGATGTCGGACCACTTCGCATCGTGGTGGAAACTCGCAAAGAACGAGGTGATCGCCCACAGAGCCGTCCACGGGGCAGTGGTCCAGTGAACGGCGATTCACGTGGTGGGTTCCGCGGCGGTCGTGGCGGGGGTGGGCGGGGACGGGGGGGTCCTCCTGCTGGCAAGTAGACACACGATGACGCTCGACATCCCTTTGCGGAAAGATCGGATAGGGATCGACGATGAGACGCTTGGTGGGTGTGGTGGATTGGTGCATGGTATGTTGGCGTTGCCGCGTGCGCTTTCGCTTTCTTTGGTTATTCCTGGCCAACTGTCGTTTCATCCGTTAAACACTTATCCACCTCATTCACCCCTATTTTTACCCTCCCTTACCCCCCGATCCTTCCGCAAGTCGGGTACCTTCGTTGCATTTACCAGTATTTTCTTTACTGCCTTTTTTTTCCTCTTTGGACGTAGCTGCGTGAGGAGTCGAGTAGAGTAAAAGTAATGAATATGGTGATTTTAGCTGCTGTCGCACTCGTAGGCTAATCGATGTGTTTTTTATGCATGGTAGTTTATGATCTGGTGCGCCGCTGAACACTACACGGACAACCTCACTGAGTCCCCGAAAGAAAGTCATGCTGGAGAGAACATCACGCGCGTAAGTACATGTTCGCAACTGGCATCTTCGGAGTCGCTGCGTACAAAAACATGTCCAGAATTATTGCGCGCCCTAGTGTAGCCAATCGCTATGAGGAGTGACGAGAGAGAACCTCAGTACTTGGCGACGACGTAGGTACATTTCCTGTGAAATACTGGTCCTACGGTGTCATCATTCAACTTCACTGGTGATGTGTGTGTTCCTCCCTCGACCTCGATAACCCACCTCTATCCAATCCTTTCCTACGGCACAAAAGTCGAGAAGTATCGATTCTTCATCTGGACCTCTAACTCCTGATGCTCAGTATTCTTGACACCAAATCCTAATTCACGAGTAACGAACCTACTGATAATTTATAGTCCGCGAATAATTGTGTTTCATAGGGGATCGAACTTCGAAAACGCCGGTGTAGGGATGTTCAAGCACCGAAATAATAAATCATCGGTTGACCTTCGGGATTGCTTGTCAATTCAAGCCCGAACGAAGCGACCAGGGAAACTATATACAAGCACGTCTATGCGTGCGGAGACTAGTTAGTTTCCATACGTCAGAGCCCTTTCTTCCGTGCTATAAATTTGGCCTTGGATTTAGCGGCTCGCCGGGCTAGCTTCTCTTCCCAAGTCCGCTTCTTTACCTGGGTCTCGCTAACCGTGCCGCCTTGACGCTCGTATTCCCGCGTACGTTCCATAAACTCGTCAATGCATTCTCCCATCCTGTGCTCCAAAGCCGACGCCGCAACCGTGGGCACCGAGTCGCTTTTCTGGACTGACCATTCTAGGTCAAACCCCCACCCACGACGGGCAGAGCCGTGGCGAGGTTGGGGCTGCTGTCCAGATGACCCGATGATCGGAGCGGCAGAAGGCAGTGTGCGCGGCGCTGCGGCAGAGAGGAGACCACCTTCTCTTCTCCACCATTCAACAAACCATTTTGCAGCCCTCGCCGTGTCGCACTCACCCCCGCGAAGTAGCATACCCAATCTACGAGCTAGCTGCTCTAAAAACGCGGAGACACTGGTTGTCGGTGCACTGCCCGGCGGGAGAATTTTGAGGTACGCGGGTGCTGGAAAAAAAAATAAACAAAAATGAAACGACCATCCAGGTACTCTAGGGGAGATCATAATTGCTTACAGACAGGATCTAAGATGTTCAACCTGTATAACAGGTAGGCAACAAGGGCCTCTACATCGTACAAACCCTCCTTGATACCGGCTGTTAAGAAATTAAAATGTACTCAGTCAGGTGATTAGAGGATCGAGACTCGCCGATTAGAGCGAGCTTTACTCCTCGTTCGGCACCTTCGTTCCCATTTCCAAGAAAGGGAAGCATCACACCCGGTGTGTCATAGGAGTAGACAAGTGGGTCCTCGGATAGTTTGAGACGGTTTGACAAAGCACGGGTATGACCAGGTTGAGCGGACGTCTGCAAAGCCTTCGGCGTCCCTGTACAAAAATAGAAAATGTCATCGAATACAATAGCTAACAAGGCGGAGCATACGTACGACCCCAAATGCCAAAATTTCGGAGTGAATTTAATAATGTCGACTTGCCGACATTGGGCATGCCAACCACTAGGACGTTGGTTTCCGTGGCGTGGGGGTTTCTTTTTGCTATGTCTAGAAAAATAAAATAAAATAAAATAAACGTGCCAATCTAGAGGGAATGAAATCAGAAGGAATGTAACATACTTACGAGCACGGCGCTGAGAGATCTGATATCTTCACGTCGGTTACAAGATGCAAAGTGAATTACTTGTTCAGGGAAACGGGCGGCCATGGCTCTCCGGAAAGGCTGTCTCGTGAATAACCGCCAAGCCTTGGTGACCTAGGCGGTATGAGACCTACCTCCATTCCCCACTCAGGTACCAAGTCACGTTTATTCAGAACAATGATACGCTCGCATGTCACGCCACCATAGCCTGATACGGGTGACGGTTCCACAGCCGCACCGCGGTGGGGCTGTAACGAGTTAGACACCTTTCCCCGTTCCGCTCTCCACTTGCTTATCGCGTCTATCGTGAAAGCAAGGTTAGAACTGATGGGAACCAGACAAGTGGTAACGGCGCAGTGGGCTTCCCAAATTGAATATCCCACACAGCAAGGAAGCTGGTTGGCCATCTGTCACAGGAAAGCTAGCGCGTGAGAGGATGAACTCTCCACGTGCCGCCAGGCGCCAAAATAAATATCGCAAGAAAAGTGGAAGTCGCAGGGCCACCGTACCCTGCACGCTCGAAGCGTCACTCACCTTCGAGATTATGGTTAATACTGGTCAACGGAAGTCTGGAATCTCTGAGTTCGAGGACGATGTCAGTGCGCGATAACAATGCTGGTAGCTGTTTGGTGAATCTATTCATGTGTCCAGGGAACCATGATGGCGGAGATGGAAGGTGAGGGAAGGGAATAGAAAGAAGCATAGTCGGTGATCGAGATGAAACGAGGGGTGACCGGTGATCCGAGGCTGTCCTATTGGTGTATTGAGTGCGAGGGCTCAGGAAACACGCCAACTAAGGCCCAGGTATCCTTAGTCGCAAGGAGGTTCGACTTTCCCTCCACTCTCAAGCAAGCTTGACTGGCAGTTGTCAGAGGTCCAGTTACGATAAGGCTTCTGACTCTGCTAACAGCCACTTTTGCAGTTTTGATTCGGGAGGAATATCTAAAACGTTTATGGGTCCTGTCAAAGACTATTGAATTGTTTGGCGTTGTTACATGAACAACAGACTTTAGACTGCGGAAGTACATCTTATACATCGCGGATGAACTACGGCAGTAGGATACCTCTCAAGTAAATGGATGGGTACTTAGGCATGCTGACGGCAATTCGTTTTCTACTCTGTAATTCGAGATGCCGAGGGAGACTTGTAGCAAGAGGAACGGATAAGTAATAGCGAGACCTGGAACGACGACGACAAAAGCACATTTGAAAAACCGTATACGAATATGACAAGCAGTGGGGGGGTGAATGGTATGATTGATCCTTATGAGGGGAGTGATATGGTAGTTGAATATCGAGCAGAGATGTGTTGCGATCCTACAATGCATTATTGGCCACTTCAAAGATGGGGGATGACGGGGACGGAGCAGACGACGACAGATGGGCCAGGGGGAGTAGCTGTACGGACAATGCCAGATTTTTCAGATTTTTTGAACCGATAGATATCAAGACGATGGCCACTCACGTCTCACACCCAGGTCTCCTTACCAACGCCGATGGCGTCGAAGCTCTTCCCGCTGCGAGTGCGTCTTTCGTGGAGAATGGGGACGACGTCCAGGTTGATAAGCTTCTCTGATGGGGGTGGGGAGCCCTCTACCCATCCTTTCCACCCTTTCTTGACTGCAACTCTCTTCTTTCTTGGGGGGGGCTGTGGTGGTGGTGGGGAGACGACAAATGGCTCATCGAGAGGCCCATCGTCGTAGGGAGTTCGCGGTCGCTTGGAGGACGTGCGAGATGTGACCGAGGAACTAGATGGACCGGGCGTGGAGCGAGGTGATGAGACCATGGGCGGTGGGGTGACCGATACAGAACGCTGATTCGTGGCAATGTTGATTGTTGGGCGCTGACTCGTTCCCCTGGCGCGCCAGAAGGACGATGTCTGGGCGGACTGTGAAATGATGGTCTGGGCGGGAGCGGGGGGTGATGGATGAGAAGTATTCGGAGGGTCGGCGCTGGGTCGTTTGTCTGCTGTGGCCAGGCTGGCTCGCTTCCTCTCTCTCTCGCGCTCTCGTCTTTCCTTATCCCTCTCTCTTTCCTTGTCCCTCCTCCTGCTCCTGCGCATTTCCTCGTCCTTCTCCGCATCCTTGCATGGACCTACGCCATTGAGCAAGCTGGTGAGGACGTCTCGTGGTGGGCGGATATCGAAGTTTCCGGCTAGTACGTCTGTGGCAGTTCTACGGCGCTGTTTGAAGGGGTGGTAGGCGAATGCATGTGTGGGCATGACGAGGGACATAGTGGATGACGACGAGGGGGGAGTATATTGGAAGCACAGTGGAGAGTCGTGTTCTCTTATGGCTTGTATCCTTACGGCAGCCCGTATAAGCATCCACAAACAAAAAGTCTGTTGACTGTATGTAATCCGCTTTCGGACGTGCTGCCAACGGTGTTGATGCTGTGCAGCGATGGCAGGCTGCCACGCTATGTATGTACATGGCTTTCCGGATACGATATACGTTTTCTGCCCATGGCGTGCTGCACAGCGTGGCGCAGTGGTGGGGTCTGGCCAACCTTTTTGGTTGGTTTGGGAACATTCCACGAACAGACCAATTATTGAGAGATCCGAATCAAGTGCGTGGCAAAAGTCCCCGTGAATGAATGGTGCACAAGTGTCCCGTATCGGCCCTTCTTTTGGTGCTCACGGCGGTACAACGTGGAAAACATCGCCCATTGATCATTCCAGACCCTGCCCTCCCTTCCATCCGGAGCCAGTCAATGAGTACCCGCCGATCGAAGGATTCCGGCTCGCTAAATTTCCTTGCCAACAAGCGCCATCCCGGCGTTACAGCGGACAGCGAACAGTGGTATGCACTCAACGTTCGTTGTCGTGTCCCTTCATCTTTTACGAGAACAATAGCGTCCGCTTCCACCAGGCATGTTTTTAATGCGTCCTGCACCACTAAACCGAGCAGGGGAATCATAAAAGAACCGCCCGCCCCGTGGGCACCCGTGCCAGTTGCTTATCAGCGAAGGAAATCCCCGAAAAATGCAACGGGTGACGGTGCCATGCCAAGTTTGCAATAGTACAATTGTTGTGCCCCAATTCACGACGTTGGCCGCAAAGCGGGCAATCCGGCTTCCTAACTGAGGGTGCTGTCCGCAATCAGAGTTCACGCTGCTGATCTCCTCTGGGCTGCCTCAGGAAGAAGGAAAAGGTAGACGCTCACCAGAGTACAAACGTGGAGTCGCACGATTACACTGGACATGATATTAATGGATTGAGTGTCCGAGTCGGTCAAAATCACTGACAATGTTATTGAACTCGTCAGTCAAATTCTACAGAACGACAACTGCGGGACTCCGTTTCCTTCTTTGCATGTACTAGCTCCGCCCGGCGGTGGAAAAGATGGCGGATGGGGATGATTTCTGACGGCATGTGGAACGGGCATCCTGTGATCTGACAGACCTCACCCTTACAGAAAACATTCTCGCCAGCGGGCATAGCCGGCGCCCTCCAGGGAAGTGCTTTGGGCGCTCGAGACGTAACCCCCACACGAGAGGCCAGCGAACCTGCCTAAAAATATAACGAGTCATTGCTTGTCTAAACTGGGGTGATACCGCCTTGCTGCCTGATCAAGCTGTGTAGGACAATGGGTCATTCACTTTTTTAAGACGTAGAAACTGTCATGAGATCGCGAGAGAGACAGAAAAAAAATGCAATTCACCTGGAGGAGCTCAATGCCATGATACTGCTCGAGAAATGCTATTGTCTCCCATTAACTGAATCAACAAGGTTTGACTTGACATGATCTAGATCAAAACCCGGAATTTCTGGACCGCAGTTTGGATGTGACCTGCCGAATCGTGATTTGTTTCAGATAAAAGGATGTAAAGAGACGGAACGACGACCATTGGCCGTGTACATCAAAAGGACGAAAAGAAAAGAAATTCCCATTAGCCGACTTGAACGACTGACCTCGTCATTACTAGTGACGCGCTCTACCAACTGAGCTAAACGGGACGCGACAACAAGTGGCTCGTAAGCTATATTGAGATGAGTCGACTCGATCTGATGGAATCTCAATTCGGCCAATATTATGGAGTCGTTAGGCTGTCCACGTCGGTGTCTCCTAGCCGTGAGGTATTCATATAAAAGCCTCATGGGAGATCAATCACAGTGGGTTACCTTCCTCTCAGTCCCTGCGTATCGGCGCTATGCGCGACCGGGTGAGATTTTTCACAAAGAAATCCGGCCATAAGTATGACAAGGATCCCGCTACCGTTTGTTCTACTGCTGTTAATTCCGGAATACTCAGTATCAGCCCTCGCCTGGCCTCCAGAATGAGTGAGTTGCCAGACGGTGTATGTGTACGTTGTCGAACTGACTATTCTCAGGTGTTGAAGCCATCATCAGGATGATACGACGTCGCGGGATAGTGCACAGGCTATATCTGGGAAACAGCTGCTTAGGCGATTCCGGATGCGTGCGGCTGTTCGACTTCTTGAATTCTTCGGCCGGCCGCCCATGTCGGGAAAGTTTAACGGAACTCTTCCTTACTCAGAACGACATCGGACCTCATGGACTACTTGCCGTAGCGGGATTTATGAAAGACAATACTGTTTTGAGAGAGTTGTGTCTGTCAGGCGTCAGTATTACGCTTCTTTCTTTTATCCGTGGATCTTATACAAAGACTATTGATCAGAACCCTCTGACCAGGGATGTCGACGTGATCAAAGAATTCGTCACATCCCTCAATTCGTCGCGCCTATGTACCTTGCAGTTGCTCCACAGTAGTTCCTTGTCGGATCCTTTCGTACAGGCGTTCCTTCCGGGACTGACTACGCCATATCTGCGACAATTAGATATGTCAGCCATCAACATGACTCGAGCCGTCGTACCTATCATCGTTGACTATGTCAGGTCGCCCCGGTGCCACCTAGAACGTTTGCAGTGCAATGCGAATAGCCTGTCGTTGCCCGGAGCCCGTTCTATCGTCGACGCCATCGAGAAATTCAACTACACCCTGGGGAAAGTGAATGTCGATGACCAGCACATGGACGATGACGGTGGCAATGCGGAGGAGAGAGCAATCGCATGGCAAGAAGGCTGGCGCATTCTTTCGAGAGCTACTCGTCGTAACTTCGAGTCCAAAATAGTGGTGAAAACGCAAGCCATAGCCCTTCTGCGTTATTGCCGCGCCCTTTATCTGCATCCAGCGCAGCGGGAAAGCCCAAACCCACTACAGCCCGCTTTCGTATCGAGTCGCAAATCCTTGGGTTACCGGGAGTCTTGCTTATTTTTCAAATTACCCCTCGAAATACAACTGGAAATCCTCACGTTCCTCGCCCCTACCCTTTCTTACCAGCAGCTCGTACGTGTTGTTCGCTACGCAGCTGACATCACAAGTCTACCACGCGTCAGTCACGGACCTATGATAAATCTTGGCGGCAGTAAGACTATCGTTGCCCGAGACTGGGTCTCTGCCGTTGAACGACAACCATTCGAAGGGTCTTGGAGACCGCCAGAGTGGTGGGAGTGTCGCTGTCTCTCCTTTAACTGCAGTGCTCTACGTAGATGGAAGAGAGAAAGAAGGGATATTTGGCTGACGGAGGTTGGTTGCGACACTTGGGAGAGCGGATATCAATACCGATGACATCTGGCACAAACGGACAACGGACACAATTCAAGGACATTTTCTCTCCGTACTGCCTCATACCCGCCCACCTACAGGTCATGATCATTTTTGTTGGACTTAGCTATTTTTTTACCCGCAATGTACGAAGCCTTGGCTTCGAGGGAGGAATATGCTTTGACTACTGCAGACGTCCTTCGCGGACATGGGAGGAAAACTCTACATGTTGTCAACACCAGGGGGGTGGTTGCAGAAACTGTCCAAGCATACTACGGATGATTCAAATAGACTTCGACGATTTGCAGTGCTTCTGTTTCCACGGGGCACTTCCCATATGCATGTTGTTCCTGCGCTCACGGCAGCGAGACTAATTGGATTCATTTTACTGTAACTACCACAATTCTGGATAATGCTGTATACTGTGATTTATTATGCGTGGAGCTTACTCGCGTTCATTATAAGTGTAACCCCTGACTTGATGTGAGTTACATTCTGGAGGGACACCGTTGTTTTCGGACTTGGGGTACATGGAAGTGGAACTTACCGCCACATTCCAGTCGTGGTCCTCTCGGCTCGGATTTTAGTGTGCCGGCGGAAGGTTACTCAAGCGTGTCCTATGTAAGTATGCGTGTCAGGGTTACCGATGTACGAGTTCCCTTGCGAAGGGGAGCCAGAGCGAGCGCTGGTCAGAACGCCGGATCGCTTGATACTCACCGCACACCACACGGCGTCGTATTTCATATGATGCCCTAGTACGAATGTACCAGCAAGTGACACCTGACATACTCCAAACTCACAGAAGTGCTTGAGGATAACATCCGCCAGGGATTACAGACTGGAACGTGTCATCCCTAAGCCCTTCCACGTCGAGCGTGCCACCAGGTTGGCTATCCCGAACCAACCGGGCACGATATGGAAGGTTTGCTCCGATGGGTTTGCTACCGTCGAATTAACTGTCTGACCCGATAGGATCGTGCGGGTTCCGGGCTTCACTAGAGGCGACCTAGATTCTGGCCGAGTCGATGTACGAGAGTACTCTCAATATTGAATTATGTGTCATTTTCGCGTCTGTATCTCAGGCCGTTCCATTCGTACAATGTCATGGATTGATTCAAGGAAACGTATATCAGTCCATTGAACAAAGTAGAAACCAGAAAATCGGGACGTCGCACAATTCCGAAGCTATAATACCACTCCTATGGGCGATCCACCTCTCGGCAAAGTCGCAAATCGTCCTACTTCACCTTGGTAACCAAAATCTGTTCAAAGCCGAAGTCGCAGACACCCAGAGGTTGCTGCCTAGTGCACTTTTGTTGATAAACATACTGCTCGAGAAAAAGATTGCGTCGCCCGTCATCTTTTCGTCCGTTCCAGAAATCGAGAGCTATATGTTGAGGAGTGAGGCTTACCGGTAGGCGACCTTGTACTAACCTGTTCGCGTTGGCATCTCCCGTGACAACTGTGCTGAATCGACCCAAGTGACAAGGGTTCGATTCGACTTGACATGCGTGAAACAGCAGCAGATGCCAAAGGCGCGTGAAGACAGCCGGCCAAAAATCAAAAGCAGCGAGGAGTGGACGGAGATGTTAGACAAGATGCAATATGATGGAAGGCTCAAAAAGGGACTGGATCCCACCAAATGAGGGACAACCAAACACACACGATGCACTAAGTGTCCGAGGTAAGCAAGGGGCCGAGTGGTTCAATGGGCTGCCGCGACCTGCCACACATTTACTACTCAGGCGGGTGAACTGGCCGAACAGTATCGCAGGTAGCAAAGATGCCATGGCGCCTAGGCAGTCTGGTCACCAGACTAGATGCTTGGGTTTAGGATTAGAATCCATCAACGTGACCGCTTCCCGTCATCATGGGCGCCAAGCTACGTACAGAACATTACCTTACGTGCGCCCTCGGACACTCGAAGGTCCTACAACGACACTACTGAACCCCAGCATTTTAGCCCACTTCCTGAGCCAACTCACGCCATCCCCTTCTGCGGGATTGGGTGGTGGTGACTTGCCACGGAGTCTATCTTTTGCCAAGCTGATGAATGGCCTATAGTAAGTTCCAACGACACCCCTGCAACGTAACAGATCACGGGGGGGCCTGTCATATGATTTCAAGCATGACAAACCAAAGCATTCCCTGTAACAAAGGTATCACCACCTGATCCCGGAACGTAATATAGGCGATGTTTTGCCAGTCGATGGTGGTGACTTGTTGGGAAGCAGTGATCAGAGGGGTAACATGAGCGACTTCCGCATATTGCCCGTCCTCGCTGGCTGGAGCAGGCAGTTGTGGTTCAATGTGAAGACAGCCCCGTATTCGGCTAAGATAGACCTGCTCGAAGCGCAAGTCTGGTATTGGCAGGCGTCTCCTTAACCTCGAGTCTCCTTGGTGGTAATCTTGGGAACGCAATAGATAGTCTGCACGGAAGTCATCGTGCGACTCGGCGAATGGACCAGACATCCTCGGACTCTGCCAACAAGGTTGGTCGTTTGTTTGCCACGGAACCACAAGGCCGAAACACGAGTAAACAACCACTGAGCTCCATCAATTTCCAATTCATGACATAGCCACACTCCATGGCATGCGGCCTGGTGGTTTAAAAGATTTATTCATTTCAGTCCATTATCACTGCGGGAACTCACTGCCTTGTTGATGGGTTTTGGCCAGCCGTCGACCCTGGTTCTACACGGTCTTTCTGCCAATCACCTTTGCTGGAAGCCACGAGGAATCAGCACAGTGTACCAGTCAGGATCCTTTTTTTCCAATGCACTGATCGGGAGTTTACAGCCGTCCGTTTATCTCAATAAGATCTCCCGAGACCAAGATGTAGTGGGAATACAATTGAATGTCAGCCGAGCATATAGGCAGGGTGGCTTCAGCAAATAGCCCCACTTACCCTGAGCTTTATCCTGGTTTCAGTGGGTTCAGCTGTTTTTATCCTACTCATTTTCACAGACCCTTCTATGTCAGCTACACCGCGGCAGTACCGAGGAGTGTAAGCTGGAAAGTTTCTGTGAATGTATGCTGCAACGCAGCTAACCCTGCCGCTGTCTCCCATAGGTTTCTATTCTGGACACTTCTGCAGAGGGCACTCTTCCCTTATGCACCAAACGGACACACTCATACGTGCCACACGCAACACTGAGGCTGTCCGCTTGTTACAACGTGGCTTGTACTATGTAACTCTGAGCAGCCCATGATTCCTTCCTTCCCTACATTCTAACGCTCTCATCATCGGTCCCTGAATGGTCTCTGAAAGCCTTAGTCGCATTTTGGCTATCTTTCGCAGATGTTTGTTATCCGACAAACCTGCCTCCCGCGTTCTACTTGCGCTGGCTTTACTACGTGAATGTATCCGTCGCGCAAAATCTCAGCTTGTGAGAGCTTCGTTTGTCCGCTTGATCAGAGAGTGTGCCCTTTCGTTCTTAAGGCGGCCACGACATTTTTGCGATCCGACGGTGACGATACTCCCAAGTGTCGAACCATCCAAGAAACAACGGCTCGTCATTAAGACCCATTCTTTGTCGGACACTCCATACATCAGCCCTTCTGGCCACCTAAGCCCGTACTCCCCTTCATCGCCAGCTAGACGAGCACCTCTATACTTGGACAATCCTTCTGATGCTAGTTTGGCTGCACAGCCCACGCCCACAGAAGGTAACGAAGGTGAGCAAGTTCCAATCATAGGTCACCATGCGATTATCACGGAGCGTCGGCCGTTAGATACTACCCCAAAGCAGGGACTTAAGAGTCCTATCTCCAGTACCGTTCCGCCATCCCCCAGAGCTGAGCTCGTTCGGGCAGCTACATTTGCCGGCACTCCAGGCGATCCTGTTGGAGGCTTTGCAATTACTTCGCAGCCACGAAGGCATACGTTGGCTGTACCGGCAGAAAATCAGGATGGGTCACACAGGCCTTCAAGCGCGCTCTCTGAAACTAGCAAGGCGTCCCTTGGTCGTGCGGCTTACAGACGCCACGATGGTCCCATGCCTCGGCCACGTTCTCCCTGTCCAAGCATTTATGGGACATCAACGTCGTATTTGAAAGCCAATTCCACAACCAGCCTCCCTGATGAAACGCAGGTCGAGTCCACCACTAGCTTCCATACACGAGCGATCCTCAATGCTTCTTCCGATATGGTCCACACTGAGGAAGCTGTGTTTGTTTTCCCTGAACCACGTTTCACTCCCATGTCCGCCAACGACGTTATGCGGTATGATAGAACCGCAAAGAGCCATGCAATGATGTGAATTTTGATTTCAAATTTCTTCGAGTCTTACCGTAACTTCTATTCAGAGACCCAACAGTTTCGGACTACACTATCAAGGAGTACTTGGTTGATTACCCCACCTTTGAGTTCGTTTTTACATCATATTATTGTTTATCGGGCTAACGGTGGTGTAAGGGGTACCCTCCCTCATGGATGGTCGGCACATGTTCACCCGGAAGGAGCCCTTTATTACTTCCACGACGAAAAGGCATGTTCCACGTATCAAACAAGCTCGCTGTTGTCGTACTAACGTAAAATCAGAGGACGTTCACAGAAGTGGACATATGCAACGCCACCGTTCTTGCGGACATAGAACACTTTCAACATACGCTTTATGGTGAACTTCGCCAGGCCATACAGGAAGGAATGGTCGATTTACAGCTGCAAGATGTGGAACTTGTTTTGGAGCCAAGGTCCGACGACTACGGAGTTTTATGCAGCTACTATTTTGTTCATCGACTCAAGCGGTGCCTCTTTTGGTTGGAGGTTTTTGATGCACGTGGTGTTCTCGGTGATTGCAAAGGTGTCCGTGCTCTATCTCACAAGAGTTGGTGTCATTGTTTAGCATTCCGTTCTGTTTTACGCGGTTGACACGTCTCTTCAGAACTTGCTATCGAAGCGCAGTACTGGTATGCAACTTAAAGTGGTATGCAAATATCAACTCTCCTTTACCGTTGCTAACAATTCCCCGCAGAGCTCTTTGGGAGTGCTCAAAAGGCTTGCAGGAAACACAGAGATCTTTTTCCGGTCTTGGGTAAGGTCACTAAAGACCTCGTCTGCGAAGTGAAGGACATGATGTTGCATGCGACTTGTGGTAAGTTTGCACCACATTAGCACGTGCCCAGTGTAACATTCGTAGACCACCTCAGCTCCACTCGTTCGACAGCCGCTCTGAACACAGATGAACTGCAAAATTACCTGTCATTGGTAGATAAGATTGACGGTAAGTCTCGAGGGTTGCATGGGGTGTAGGTGCCTGTCTGATCTGATCGCCACTAGTAGGCTCATCTTCTCGTTGCGACCATACAGTTGTTGTTCTCGGTATGAGACGAATTTTGTCATTCTTCTCCATTCTGACTTCTTTTGTCTTTTGTCATCAGGACGATTGATGAACATTCTTCGTACGTCTTGCGCAGAATTGTGTCGTAGGTCCATTGAAACCTCCAGTCCAGATCGTAACCAATATCTCAATTTCCACGGACAACCGTGCGCTCGGCTGAGTGTCGATCAAACAGTTCATGGATGGAGGTATCGTCCTTCGAAGGCTATGATCATGCTCGCCCCACTCCTCTGCATGGCCCCAGTTGCGCATGTGCGCTCATTGCACAGGAGCTTCGTAGACAATATCGCTAGCACCGTTGAGTGGGGCGTATTCATTACGAAACTGAACATTCAACTACAAAATCTGAATCTCCTTGTGAGCTGATCCGCTATTTCATTGTACTGAAGGTAACACCGGAATTTTCAGGGTACTGTATTGTTAGGAGCAAACGTTGGTTTCCTTGCTATTCAGTCTGTTGACGTGGGGAACGGACGCTCTGTAACCCAAATCGCCAGCTATACGTCGCTGGTGTTCAGTTTCGGTAGTCTCGTCTTGGGTCTGACCTTCATCGGTCTCAATTTGACTGGGCGTGAAAGGGGATCTGAAGCTGTAAGTTTGCAACGTGCGATAGGACTTGACCGGCACTAAATGGTATCGTGATAATGCAGGTACACTTCCTTCGGCGAATGAGCGACGAGCGTCATGGGCTTGAGAAGCTAGCCATCATCTACAGTCTACCATATGCGTTTCTCATGTGGAGGTAGGACGCCACGTTGTGGGCGTTGGAGCCATTGCTTACCGTCATGACAGCATGCTTTTATTCTTGCTGGCATTCTCCGTTGAATGGTGCAAACCCGGCGACGAGGTTTCAAGAGCCGTTGTCGGCAGCGTCCTCGTGGTCGTTGGTGGGGTTATAATTTGGTGCATCCACGTCGCTCAGGACCGGAAAGCCCGGTGGTGGTGGGAGCCCGACCCCCGTTTCTCGCCACATGTAAAACGGCCCCCTTTGGCTAAACGAGTTGTTACTCGCCTGCAAGAATGGAGCCAACCATGGCATCATTTCAACACCCCGAGGTTTTCCGCACGCAGAAACCCACTCCGCAGTGAACTTCCACTCGCAAACGCCAGTGGCACTGCATCAACAACGGTCGACCTTACAGTTCCAGTTGTAACTTTGCAGAAGCCAACGAACGACATCTCGAATATATCCCTCAACAGCGACACGTCCAGGAGGAATTGGCGTGCTTAGCAGCATGCCCCAACCTTGTGTGCTTCACTGTCTCCATGTTACACGTTTTTACCCAAATCATAATAACGGGCAGCCCATCTAAACTATATATATAGGGCACGCAGAGTCACTTATCTTAATACCAATCGTATAGTTAGCTTCTTACTGGGGGAGTTCTCGTTCAATGCTGTAGCGCTAGTCATGCTGGAAGTTACATATGTTTGATATTTTCACAACGAGACTAGCATGCATGTGCTTCGTTTGCCTGACAGGGGAATCAGATTGAACTCACACCGTTGTCGGAATAGCCTCCTATGCAGTTTCATTTGCTGTTTGCTTTCGTAGCTGCGCTGGTGTCCTCGCTGTGCTTTCCAATTCACCTGGAAGTTGACGCCTTACTCCCTAACGCTGCCCGGATACTCTTGCTGACGGCACACCCCGATGATGAATGCTTTTTCTTCGCACCGACTATACTGGCACTTCAACGGGACTTCTCACAACCGGAGGTCTACTCATTGTGCTTGTCCACGGGGAATACGGATGGTCTAGGAGACAAAAGGAGAGTAGAGTTGGATCACAGTCTCGACATACTTGGTGTTGACAGCGACAAACGCTGGGTAGTTGATCACCCGTAAGGATGTTTTGTGTCGAGTGCTTTCGCTAACGTCCTGAGGACCCGTTTTCAGCTTACTCCAGGACAACATCACTATGAGATGGGAGGCATCAGTCATTGCGGATGTCCTCACTCCATTCGTTGTGGACAACAACATCACAATGGTAGGCACTTTCAAAGCTCGGCCATCAACACCTCACAAATGCCACAACAGATCTTGACCTTCGACACGCAGGGAATCTCCTCACATCCGAACCACTGTTCCCTTCCATTCGGTGCATCGCTTCTCAGTCGTACGTTGTCTTCTACGAGGTCCCGAACTGAGAATGCTCCCCGTGTACTTGGCCTTCTTACTGTCCCGGTCGTGCCGAAATACTTGGGTATCTTTTCTGTTCCGCTTGCTCGTGCCAGGATTATCTTGTCTTGGTTGATGCCCGGGATCTTTTCGCCGTCAACGGCGATACTTACCTCTGGCTTCGGGGAATACCTGGTAGGAGCCCGTGCCCTCCGCGAACATGATTCTCAGATGAAATGGTTCCGCTATCTTTATATGTTGTTTTCGAGGTATATGTGGGTCAACGAGTGGGTCGAAATCGACCCGGCTACGCTGTCAAGTCAATGGTAGCGTGCATACTTCTACTTCGCGAAAAAGCTTGGCTTGATCACCTCGGAGACTGTACGCCAGGAATACAATATAGATGGACAAGGGCCTTTCCACACATTTTGTTTGTCTTCCCAGTTGCACGGAGGTGAGAACGAATCCCGTCTATCAAGGTAGCAGTTCATGGCAAGATTACACCGAAACCAACGGACGCATGAATCGCCCGCTTCTTTAAGAACATTCTACCTCCATTTTTTCAAACCGGAATTTCTTTTAATTTGGTTTTGGGGTAGGAGTTTCCGCGCTAGGGGGCAATGATTACACCACAGCACGCGGGCTGGGAAACCACTTGATTGAAGTCGTCGATGATGCTTGGAACCTACCTCCCAAAGCCAATGCTATTCCCCTTGTCCTTGGGGACGCCTAAGAGTCGTGATATGTGCCTTGTGATAGCTTGGTAGTAAGCAGCTAATAGGGAATTGTTTGCTGTTATTTGTTCCTTCTAGTGGCAACCACACTTGGCCATTCCGTTGATGACCATAACACATACCCCGACAATATGGCACGTTTCAGTGCCCTCGCGAGCGACAGCAGTGACGATGAGTACGCGTCATACGCGTCACAAGCTGTGCGTCCTACCGACAATGTCAAAAAACCTGTGAGAGAGGTCAGCGAATCTCCCAATTCGCACTCAGATGAGGACGACGCCAATGCCGTAGTAGTTGATGGCCAAGAAGACGAGGAAGACGAGGACGAGGACGAAGAGGATGAAGACGAGGGTGAAAGCTCTTCGGAAATGGACGAAACTGAACTTGTTCTGTATAGACCAGAGGATTCGGACGCGGAGGGTCGGTATAATCACCCAAGACACCGATCGCATTCTTCCACCTCGTCCGAATCCGACACAGAGGGGCAGCGTCGCGTAGACTCTGGTGCCATTTCATGGGCTCAAACTGTCGGCATGGACGTGCAGAAAATGCACGTCATGCAGACGTCTCTCTTCCGTATGCCGGAAGAGGCGGCAACGCTACAAGCCATGAACAGGCCAACTCTTCCTCGATTTCGATTACATCCAGGCATAACTCGGAAACACAGTCGTGATTCACTCGGAGAAGGGCGATTAGACTCTCAAGAGGTTAGTATACTTTTCACTTACGGATGACTTCTTTCATAGGCTCGAGCATGTTTTAGAGAGCCTCGTTCGCACATGATATCGAACCCCCTGTTTACCGCCCCTCGCGGAAGTATGCACGTGTTGAAATTTCCGATTCGGCGGTGGCGGGTTGCGAAGATGCATTGGTTGACGCAGGCCTAGCACTCGGCAGGTCTTTCCGCGTGGGCTGGGGTCCGAGTGGTATTATTGCTCACCTCGGACAGCTATGTAGTCCATCGAGTCAAGTGTGAGTTTCAAGTGACGGTGACATTCCACCGCCTTCTTACCCAAGCGTATCTAGGAAAAGCTCTGCAAACTCGTCTGTCGTGACGCTAGCATCCGCCCCGCTCTTCTCATCTGCCCGAGACGAGGCCAGCGATCGATTGTCCCGGCTCCTTCAACATCATCTTTCCAAAACTCCTATTATAAAAGACGAATACAGTGTTCCCTTCGCCGACCCTTCTTCGGAATTGTGCTTCTCCTCGTTTACGACGATTTATCCTCAAACTGATACTTCTTATGAGGCCTCTCTCTTCCGCCTTGGCCACGCCCTGTTCGATCCCTTTGACCTCCACGTTGCTCCGGAGATAACAGTTGACGTGCGGAATCGAATGCACTCCATTCGGCGCAAAGCAGCGCTTTCAGCTTGGTTAGAAGAGGCTGTCACTTCGTCCGTCGATGCAGATCTGAATCAAGCCACTGGAGACCCGGGGAGTCTCATATTCACCCTTCTTACTGGCCATCAGATCGAAAAAGCTTGTGAGATCGCCTTGGATAGGGGGCTTGTCAAACTCGCAACCCTTATTTCACAAGCGCCTGGCGATTTCGAGTTTAGGGAAGACCTCAGGGAGCAGTTGCAGATTTGGCGTGAACAACGTATTGACGTTCACATCAACGAGAACACAAGGAAATTGTACGCAACCTTGGCTGGAAGTATGGATATTCTGGAGGGCTCGAGAGCGAGCAGCTTTGAGCGGTGTTCGGATGTCGACCCACTCAAAGGGCTAGACTGGAAACGCACTTTTGGCATGTATCTATGGTTTGCTGAGCCCATGGACGCGCCTATATCGCAAGTCTATGAGACATATCACCGCGCTTCACAAGAGCTCCCTTCGCGGGTTGCGTCTCCGCTTCCCCATTATCTTGAGTGCCGTCAAGGAGCCAACCTTCCTTTCCACCTTCCTCGACCAGTTCCCTCCGATGCTTTGTTCTCTCTCATCCGACTGCACGCTGAGCCCGCTCGCTCGCTTTCTCAGATCCTGAACCCGCTTTCGTTCAGCCCCTCACCCTGCGATTATTCCCTTCCATGGCATATGTACATAGTGTTATCGCGATGCATGCGCGTGCGCGACCTCTCTGACAGGGGCTCAGGCGAACGACAATCGCCCGACTACGACGAGGAAACAGGGAGGTACGAGGGTCATAGTCCAAGTGCAGACTTATTGGCGAGTTGCTATGCCCATCAGCTTGAGCAACTGGGCATGCTTCAGGAAGCTGTGTTTGTCCTCTTGCATATCGAGGGGTCGGCTGGGTAAGTCGGGAGCCCACCACGAGATAATTTGAGTTGAATCAGTGTACCAGGCGCGAGAAAGCTATAAAAGATCTACTGCGTAGGTCGGCAGATAAGCTCGATGATTGGATGACCAGTGGCATCCTCGGAAGCCTAAAAATTCCTCTCACTTGGGTCAATGAAGCGAAGGCGTGTCCTGCCATTAACTTTTGCGCAAATGACAACTGACGCAGGGGGCCAGGCATTGTACGCTATCTACAAGGGCGACATCTTTGAAGCCTATCAGTTGTATATGGCTTCTGGGTTATACCAAGCAGCTCATGATCTGGCCGTAGCGCAGCTTGCACCGGAAGCAGTCATACAGCACGATTTCGAGTTTTTGACCTCGTTGTTCGAGCGAATGAGCAGTCAGACTGTAGATGGATGGTATCTGAAGGGCAAGGTGATTTCCAAGAGGATATCCAATCATTTCCTTGTGTTCACGCTCAACTAGGCTTATATGGATTATGCCCATGCAATGATTCGCCTACGTGACCTGCACGCCTCGCTTTCGGACACCGACGGCCTTGATACGGCTGAGGAGCAAGAGCTAGAATGTCTTGCACGGTCAATACCTAAGTTAATCGGCATTCTCCCGGAACTTCTTCCTTCACCTTCGGATCCAAGGCATATGGTGGCATTGTCTGAAATGATATCCGGCCTAACTGCGAACCTAGACCAAATGAAACCCCTCGCATTAGTAAGTCGTCCAGGAGGATCGGTCCATTCTTGACCTAACGCTTATTGGCGCCAGTCTCAAGTGCGGCTCACTGGAGCTGACGAAGAGACAAGGCTACACCACATCCAAGCAAGCGCGCTCGAACGCCTCATGAGATCTATCCAGGTCGCATGATCGCCAGTAGATGACGGCCAAGTCCATTATTTAATGATATGTCGATCTGTATTCACAGGTGTTTATTGTGTGAAGGTGAAAAGGTTACCTTCCAACTACGGATCCCAAACACTGCAAAGACGCAGTCTGTGGCACACACACCTTTCTACCAAAATTTGTCTTGGAAACAGATGCCATTGCGTCTCCATGCGCCGAAGCGGCTTAAGAGTTTACTCCTGTGTCACAAGATGTGCCGTTTTCTTATTACTACGCCGTTTACCAGGGCAATCCTGTAATTATTCGTGGAAACCGTTAGGTTGATCAGTTGAGACCCGCTCTATAGCTAACTCGGTCATGTCGTGCGAGGTATATCGGATGTCGTGATCCGGACTCGAGTTGACGGTGGAGATCATCATGCTAGTGGAGCTCTTCATAGACAAGTTTATCCTGGCCTGCAGACCGTCGGATGCTGCGGTTGTACGACGGGGCCGTCGGGCCATAACTCAACAGGCTACCATACCCAAATCACTTTCCGCTTCATTGGATACAATCCCCAAAGACTTGAACCGATATTTGGTCTTCGGCAAGCTACTTCCGACATCCCCAGCTGTCGGCCACGGTGCCCGGACCATGTAAGAACATCTCTTAGACTCGTAACTCCTGCTGCAAGACAAGTCATCTTAACTGTCACGGCAGACTTGGGGATTCGAGCACTCAGTATGTCGCAATGACATACTCAAGAAAAAAGCAACAAACTGAGTGGCTACGAGGTCCAGCGAACCGTAGTAACGTAAAAGCCTCTTCTCAGAGTCGGTGTAAGTGCGTAGCTCATGCACAAGGCAAAGATTCCCCTAGAAACGATCAGGATGGTCCAACTTGAAGGGACAAACTGTGGCAGCGCAGTGTAGCTAAGAGCTGTTGTTGGTTACCTGGCAGTGCACACGTTCTAAAGCACGACCAGTGTCATCCTCTACGCTGCCACCGATCCTTAAAAGCTCAGTGCTGTCTGTTCGTCCGTTGCGATGCGGTATTCAATAAGTTGCATCCTGGCAGATAAGATGACGGAGTCAGTAGATCGAACGTCCCAGGGTGTCAGCAATTGAGCGAATTCAATTCATTTGGTCACAAAAGAAGGCGGGGTGGAGGGTACTAGAACATGAACATGCGATAATAGAACTGATACAATTTCGTACAGCAGCCAACCAATACAACTCATCGGCACAGGTAGAGTAATGCAAGGCGGCCGCATCGCGCTACATAGCGTACCTGGAGAAGACAGTGAATTCACACAATCACTATGGTCGTAAAGAGAGTACGTACTTCCTTGTCCACTCCCTCGCGGTCGCTTCGTATCGAGCGCGATCCGTCTTGTACAAGTGCGCGATGTCGTGCACCAAAGGATCGTCCGGGTTGGGATCAGTAAGCATCGAGCAAATCGAAAGGAGAACTGTGAGGCAAGATTACATATTTGTTTATCGGCATTCATCAGTGTCTCGTACCTTTAGAAATTGTTAACGCTGGAGACCATTGATCCCTTAGGATATCGAGACAGATCGATCCGTTTGCATTGATGTTGGGATGGTAAATCTTCGTAGTAAAGCTAACCTTCGGTGGCTTGAAGGGGTAGTCCGTAGGGAAAGTGATCGAAAGGAAGAACACTCCACCCGCATACGGCGAGTCGCCCTAATAAGTTCGTCGAATCAGCTCTGCGGATGACACCGGAACATAATAGGTCTGCTTACTGGTCCCATTATGGTTGCCTGCCATTGAAACATGTTGTCACCTATCGGACCAGCACTGCAGGACGAAGGTGGGTCACGCCCGAGGTCAATCAATTCCTAGGGAATAATTTACGTTAAGAGAGGCGCCCAGACGACGGTGCGGCAGATGGTGATGCGAGCCCCTACCTTGTTAATACGCTTAAGTGCCATTGCGCTGGATGTCTATGAAGAACTTGAGGCTATACTATCGTTGTAAAGAAGATCGCATGCGAGATCGCCATAATCGCACACGATCAGGACGGTAACGCACGACGATACAATAGGGAAAAGCAGAGTCAGTATGGTTTCATAGGTGATACGGATGAGAATATGGATACTTGGAAGTATCTTTGAAGCAGGTTGACTTACAGAGAAGTATGACCAGGCAAGTAGTGCTTGTAGATGCGGTGATGGTAGGGAGTGAAGGGACGAAGTCTAACTCGAGACACAACTATTCAGGATGTTTGTCACCTGTTTGGTTGATGACAAAGCCTGAACCACGACTTCCTTTTGTGGGCGGCTAGCTGGGCAAGTGCAAGTGCACTTCTGCCACTAAAAAGCACCACTGGTTTTGACTGCTCTGCAATGCAGGGTAAGGCAGTGTGATACGAGGATCTAAGGAGTGGTAGTAAACTCCAAGTGGTCTCAGAGCTATATTGGTGGTCCGGAGAAGAGACGTGCCAATAGTGCACTTGCCTTCAATGTAGAAGGTATCACCAACAAAGGGTCTTCACAATCAAGTTCAAAACTCAAGCGGATTTGGTTAGCAAAAAACATCGAGGGCAGCTACGTGTGTATGGAGTCATGTACTGGGGTAAACAGGAACTAGCCAAGTGGATCCAAGATAAATAGGAAAGAGCCACGTCAAAGAAACGGGACAGAAGCATTGGGATGATACGAATGGGCTCATCGGAGACGTGGGACCGCCGACTGGGAACCCGGTGTGCTCGGGCTTTCTGCAAAGTCCCGCCGCGGCGACTGAAGTGTGCTCAGGAATGGTGGGTATATTCTTGGACCAAGAGCCACAGGAAAGTCCCCAATTCTATTGCTCTTTATCGTCAGGAGCTCCGTCGCGTTGTTTGTTGCCAACGCTGACGATCACCCCGTCAGCGAGTAAATCCGCCACCTTTCGCCCTTCCTTTGCTTGGTGTTCTGCCTGCTTAATGAACTCGGCCCTGATAGCCTTGGCACGTTCGATCTGAGGAGGCTTAGGATCGAATACCTAGGTGAGCGAACAGACGTACCTCCTTGGTGTGGTGCAAGCACTCGAGGTAGTCGTCGGCCTGGACACGGCATTGACTGGGTGCATCAGCCTGCGAGTAGCACTGTGAAAGTGATTCGGTAGCGTCAGTACCAACACGCTCGATAGGTCAAGGTAGGATATATACTTTGGAGAACTCTTGCCAGTACACAAAGCACCGCGAACGTCCTACTTGCGTGTAAGACCGACGCTCAGAACTTCCAACTACGCTACGCACCTCCAGTATAGCCAAAACCTGACTAACGAAAGCGCGGCCATCAGTCAAGACATGCAATGAAAAGCCCGAATAGCACGTACGGCCATGAGTCTGCTAGTATTTACTAGGATGCAAACGGAAAAATGACCGGGCTGACACTGTGAGCATGAGATTGGCACAGCCACAAGTGCCTCTCCGTTGGACCACCGAGTCCGCGTTCATTTCGTCGAATTCTACGACAGAAACTTGCTAAAAGCCGCTGTGTGGCGATGGCAGACCAAGCTGAACTCGTTTTCGTTAGAACGTTTATAAAGACCATCGCGAACCATCCTGTCACTTTTCCCGACGACTACCAGCAGCCCCTCCAGGACTGGCCAAAGAAAGTGTCCATTTTGCCGGTAGGTATCGGTCACATCAACCCCACGATCCATCCCTCACCGCTTTCGTGGTCTTCAGATCGAACTTCCGCCCGTTCCAGAGCGTAAGGGACAGCCATCCGCGCCAGCAGGTACCCACAGATCATCACGCGTTTTCTACGTGTCCGCTAATCAGCACGGATCACCAAGTTGCCTCCATTAATATTACGTTCAAGTCGTCGAAACCACCGCAATCCTTCACGCTGTCTGTACAGTCCACTGACTCTATCTCCGACATCAAATCCCATTTGGCATCTCAGCCGCGTGCACCGCCCGCAGACGCACAACGTCTTTTACTCAAAGGGAAGGCACTTGCAGATAATAAGCTCCTCAAGGACTACAACGTGAAGGACGGGGATACTATAAATCTAATGGTCAAACCAGGCTTTGATTGGGATTCTTCCAAAACGACCTTCCCGTCGTCGGAACCTGAGACAAAATCCTTGCTAGGGCCGGACATGAAATCATCAGTATCCTCAGAATCCCTACCGAAGCTCGGCACGGGTTTCAAGCACACGCGCACTCCATCCATCGTCCTCTCTCCATCGCCATCCGTGGTATCCCTGGAGCCTGAAGGCAAACCACAAGACATTAACCTCACGCTGGATACCTCGTCCATACCGACGGCTTCATTGTCGCCCTCATCTCGGTCGTCATACCAAGCAGCCCTTAGTGTACCCGAATTTTGGGCACACCTCCTTTCATTCCTGCGGTTAGTCCACCACGATTATCACCGTCGTCACCTGTGCTCATTCTATCCTTTTAATAGAGAGGAGTTTAGCACCGAGAATGATGCGCTGCTCGCGTTCGAGAACTTCCTCTGTGCGAGCAAAGGTGCGCTACCCAAGGCTACCGATATTGCCAAGATTCGCGATTATGTCGGGGTATCCGGAATGGCTGGCACGTAGAAATGGAGGAATATCATGATGGATGGGAGTTTCTGCTACTTTTTTGCAATGTTTTTAGTCACTACGTTCATACAAAGGGATCACATGGGAAAAGTGTACTGTCATCACGTCGTCATCGCCTTCCTCGAGGGGCTTGAACTTATCTCCCCCGCATGGTCCTATCTCTTCAACATATAAGTCGGCGGATTCAGCCAAATCTCTTCCATCAGCTTCGTTACTCCCGCACATCTTTGCAAGCAGCTGCAATGTCCTCTGTAAGGGATACTACTCATCAGTCTGACATCGGCAAGATGAAGCTCGAGAATGACGGTTCTTTCAAAAGAGCTCCCTCTGCTTTCAGGAACTGGATCTACTCGAAGGACGGCCAATTCCCTGCCGAGAGAGGTATTTCTACAGCCTCAGGCGCTCCGTCGTACTGACCCGAGACGCAGACCGGTACCACCTTTATGTTTCGTACGCTTGTCGTGAGTAATCCGCCGTTCAGACTCAACGACGTGCACGAACTCACATTGTGTCGCCGTCTGGAACAGCGTGGGCAACGAGAACGCTTATAACTAGAAAATTGAAAGGCCTCGAAGACGTCATCCGTCAGTCGAGAACACGTTCCTTGGGATGATGCTCGTATTTATCGGCTCACCTTTTGGCAGCCGTCACCGTCGTTTCGCCCCGTATGGGCGAGAATGGGTGGCCTTTTGCAAGCGCCGATCCTTTCCCTGGTGCCGACGCTGATCCGCTGTACAATTCTAACTACGTCAAAGATCTTTATTTCAAAGCAGACCCCAACTATGGTGGAAGGTGAGCAGTTGTAACAGCGTCAGGGGTTGGCACAGCTAAGGGAAACATTGAAGGTTCACAGTACCTGTCCTTTGGGACAAGAAGCAGAATACAGTCGTCAATAACGAGAGCTCGGAGATCATTCGTATGCTGAACTCCGCGTTCAATGACATACTCCCTCCCGAGAAAGCTGCCGTCGATATTTATCCGGAAGAACTTCAAAAACAGATTGACGAAGTGAACAGCTGGGTGTATGATACCATCAACAGTGAGACATTCACAACCATCATCGTGCTATCCCTGACTAGGATGGGGAATGCAGACGGTGTGTACAAAGCGGGTTTCGCTGGCTCACAGGAAGCCTACGAGACGGCCGTGTATCCTCTTTTCGAAAGCCTTGACCGGCTCGAAAAGATGTTGACGGGAAAAGATTATCTTGTCGGCGAAAGATTGACAGAGGCAGACATTAGGCTTTTTGTCACGGTGGTAAGACCACTCACTGATCCCTGCGCTCTCCGTTAAAATGTTGAATTTGCACAGATTCGCTTTGACCCCGTTTACTTCAGCCACTTCAAGTGTAATCTGAGGGACATCCGCCACGGCTATCCAGCTATCAACAGGTAAGCGCGGTGGCATCGGGACGTTCACTGAAGTCCCGACACTAAGTGACACCTAGGTGGATGAAGAAACTCTATTGGGACAATGAAGCCTTTCGTTCGTCAACAAATTTCCAACATATCAAAGTCCATTATTACTGGTCCCAAACCAAGGTTAGTTTCTCCACGTCACCTCAAGGGGGGTATGGTCTTCACGGAGCATATTTTCCAGGTCAACCCAACGAGGGTCGTTCCTGTAGGCCCAGTTCCCGATATCGAAGCTCTGTAGGTTAGAATTTCCGAATTTGCATAGTACGGCTTGTCTCGGCGAACATTTTGTTCGATCGTGTATATTAACCCTCCAAGGTCGCTAACTCACCGATGAAAACATTCCCTGATCATGTAAGAGACATGTGGGACTCTGTCTTAGCCTTTGGCTCGGCATAGGCTGAGCTTCCTGCAACTTTCGGCGGTGCCCACCAGAAACTAGGAGTCTGTCCTTTGCAAGGCAGTGTGTATGTGTTTCTGTTCATCAGGTGGGTCAGGGATGGGTTGCACTGCCAGAAACCAAGTAGTTTTCACCCAAGACACCTCAGAACCGAAGTAACGGATGGGCTGTCCGCGCCGCTCGCCAGGCAGAGCCTGTGCTGACCTCGGCGTAACCCCCTCTTCACTGCATCTCGGTTGCCCCTTGAACTACTGGACATAATTTCTCTCACATACGTGCATGTTTGTTCTAGCTCAAGGTTCCCAAGTCAGTTTCGTGTGTCGGCTACGTCATTCTCTGGTTGCAACAGGTTCGACAACTAAACCATTCTGTCAGTTGTGCTTGTTCCACGTGTTGATCTTGGCATGCAGGCGGGTTGCTTGCAAGCCCGCTGAATTTATTGTCTCGGACTTGGGTGACCGTGCGTATGCTCGCAGTCCTTCTCTTATTTGGCGGGGGATTATGATAGGGTGAGGTCATCGAAAGTGATTGTGTCTGGCAGGACATTTGTCTCGCGAATGGTGATCCGTCCCGGTCAGGATCGTCCCTGGGTCACGGAGCAGAATGACCTTCCCATCTGACCGTACTCACCCGTGTAAATTTAATGACGAGTTCTCAGGTACTCCAACTCCGTGCAGAAGTTTGTGTTCATGTGACACTTAGTGCGAGAAATTCTACTGACTTATAATTGTCGACCGTTGCCATTGCATCGTCACGGTCTCACCTAGAGGAGACCTCGTATACACCAGCCCACTCTGCGGAATCCTAGATTTTCTGGAAAGTTTGGAACTTTCATCTTCGACATGTCGTGAGGTTTTGCAACGACTAATAAACCCACCTCCGTCCTTGTACCACTCTTCCAATATTGATATGGGAAGAGTTAAGAGGGCTTTCTGTGGCATTCCGGACCCTGATCCTTATCACAACTATCAAAACATTTCATATTTCCTTCCGGAAACGCAAAATTTAAGTTCACGTCTGCGGCGTGAAACTGAATTGTAGTAGGTGAATGGTGATTGCACAAGGTGACGACAAATTCGACAGCAACCATACCAGCTGTCGTATCTGTGCGCGTCCCTTCCCGACAACCCAAGCCCGTCGGTCTTCGCTGGATTGTCCTTTCAGGGAAACCTACTTATCGATTGCGGATGTGCGCGAGCCAGGACCGGCCAGCAGTGCACGTAGGAGGCACACCGAGTTATTCACGCAGAAGTAGGTAAACGTACCTCGGAAACTTCCTTTTCGGAAACGTACTAGCTACGCAACGGGGAAGTGTAGCAGCACAGAGATAAGTCTACGAATGGAGTAGCACGGGACACCCTAGCTGAAGGGCGCAAGGGTGCTTTATACGGATAGTGACATGTACTATCCTTGCTGCCGAAGTTCTGACGACGACGCATCGTTCCACCTGTCTGCGAGATACGGTCAATAGAAAAGGCGGACCAACAGTTCAATCCCAGTAGTCACAGAATAAAAGCACAGCCGACAAGAGTTGCTATAACAATGATAAGACTCATAAACACGGGCGTCCGGAGGGCCTCTAGAGTGGCACCCTTGGATGGTATGGCCGTCAAGTACCCTGGTGGACATTGCGGAGGCGTTGAAGACACGGACGAAGGTGGGGTCGATATCGCGGTCGAGGGCGTGGTTGATGACGCCGAGCTATCAGACAGGGATAAGGAAGAGAGAAAAAGTCGGGAGGACGAGGGAGATCCGGTGGAAAAGGATTCCGTAGATGTTGTAGGTGAAGATGAACTCTCGGAATGAGAAGATGAATAGGATACAGCCGAAGGCTGAGAAGCGGATGAAGGAAGAGAGGTTGGAATCGTCGAAACTGAACTCGAAAGTTCCAACCACGGAGAATATTCATAGTTCAGCGTAAGCTCGCGGTGGAAAGCTAGTTGTCGCACCAGACGTTATTGGCACTTCTGTCACCCGCGTCAAAGCGGCCCCACTTGGGAGTAGGCCCAGCCCATTACTGATTGTGCTATAAAACGTACAGCTGGATGAAGGCGGCACAGAAAGTGGTAGAGGTGTCGCGGGTTGACCTTGTGAAAATGTCGAGGTGCCGTATATGCCCACGGGCTGAATTCCCTGTCAGAATGCATACACAGGTGGCTCGGAACAGCGACACACTTGGCCCGAATCTCCAACGCATTCCTCGAAAATCCCTGCGGAGTAATTGGCAGGCATATTCCATTCGCAACCCATGACCGCGTAGGTGTATTGACATAACGTAGACGCATTGAGTGAAGGCCTGCAAGCACGGAAGCAGAATAGGTCATAGGAGATAAAACTCTAGCATCCGGGAGTTAGGATCACACCATTGCAGGCTAGAATGCAACGGTACCGTCCATGTTTCGATCTGTTCAAGTTGGCCGAATGCACTCGAGAAAACGAGGCCACCTAGAGGATAACCACCGCCTGCCGCGCCGTAATTGTCAAACTCCCCGCCCTGATCGTTTTCCAGAATATTTAAGTTGGTCAAATTGCCCACACCTATCGCCAAAGTCAGTACGCCAACATAAAACGTTCCGACCTGTCCCCACTTGCCTGTGACTTGAACGTAGTCGGGGGTTATAACCAGATGGGCACCGGTAATGGTACCGTCTGGGATGAGACGTGTTCCGTACCCACTCTGTACGCCTACTTCAGTGTTTAGTCGAATGGTGGCCATCACGTGACAGACCTGCATGCACCATGCAACTTCCACTTGCTGCAAGGTTTCCACGTTTTCTCAGTTAAATAAAGGCTATTCACGGTGTGATGTCTGACCTCTGTATCACCGATGGTTGAACCTGGGTACGGGGGTGCCCACAGACAAAAGTCCTGGACGGTGTTTACTGACGGTGATGAACAGTCAGTAAGAATGCGTGTCTGCATCGTGTATGTTACGCACGATAGACATTCTGGCACTCTGAAGATTGGTTGTAGCCGGTTCCACATTGGTTATATCCAGATTGGCCAGGCTGAGTCTGGTATGGTGCATTTTGAGGCGTATACGCGGCGATGTGTCGTGCATGGGCATGGCCAAGTACAAGACTTGCGAAAGTCGAACTAGCATGCATTGGCACGCTCGAGACAGCACTAGAGGGATACGACCCCGCGTGGCAACAATCCGAACGGAGGTAGGAGAGTTGGTTCTTCTGCGACTTGTATACATGGCTATATATCCACATCCCAGTGGAAGCACACGGATGTATAGCGGTGCAACGCCGCACAGGGCACAGTGCTGGCACGCAAGGCCTCGCAAGCGCGTGCAACTAATGTCCGAGGGTGGTCCAGCCGCTCCCTCCGGCCGTCCGTAGTACAAGTATCTTGCACCGTCTGTGCCATTATAGGCATACAGTGCCAGTGCGTACCATTGTCTACTTTGTCGCCCGCACGAGGTTCAAGCCAGGTGCTAAACATGTCAGGAAACGTGGCTGAATCACTTTGATGAGCCAGTGAGCCCTCGAAAACTTCACACTGCGTGCTAAGCCGCATGTTGCTCAGTTGCTTTGGATGCCTTCGAGTAATCACTCACCACCAGCTTATGATTGTCCTTGATAAGCACTGACCAACACGACACAATCAGTGCGCCGAGCATGTTGCAATGCGAATACGGCGCAACTGTGATTGAAGCGCCACGACTCGTACACTTGGCACACCACATTCGCGGGAATCTATTCTCTCCATGTGAAGATGGCTATCACTCCCGCGTGGAGGCTGCCAGCACACCAAGTAGCCGTTCGATCACCAGATACAGTTATGCCCCAGAGGGTGCACGTAAGTACTGTAGCAGTGTAATGGCAGCCATTGTGAAGGTAAACGACAAGTCTTCCACATAGATTTGAGTTCATGTTCGACTCTGCTCCAACAGCTGCTCGTAAAGACATGTCACCTGTCCTGTTGTCATGGCAGGGCCACAGAGGTCGACCAAAATGGCAGAATCAAACGACGGGAAAGCAGCGGTTCGAAAACGACCCACTTGAATCCAGGACGACCGTTGTTTAGCTAGCTAATTACTCTGCGCTCTGGTTTCAAGCCATCCCTCAAGTTCATGTGATTGCCGAGCAAGTGGTTGATTGAAGCACGGCGAAGACGACGAATGCCACTAGCAATTGGGGCCTGCTCTCCGCAAACTGGAACGGCACGGAACTACCTTGCCCCACACGTCACGACGCGGTGTTTATCTGAGGTGTCTTTTTAGGTTGTCCCCTCCAAACTCTCAGAGGAGGGTGCGCCCACGTGTGCATCATTCAATGTCCTGAGCAATCGGTTAACAAACAATCTTTGATGCGTATACGTATATCCACGTATAAAAGGCGCACACGGAGCTTTCTGCCCTGCCCGCCTCCTTGACGCAGCATTTCACTACTATGAACTTCTCATTGCCTGAACTGGGCATTCCCACTGGTGACACCGCTATCAGGCTTTCGGCTCTGCTACTACTCGCGGTCGTCTTTGCGCATCTCATTCCGTACTTGACAGACCCATTTCATCAGCGCTCTATTCCAGGCCCATTTCTGGCCAAGTTCTCCGACATTTGGCTGGGTTGGGTAAGTAGCCGTGGCCATCGCTCGGACATCGTCCACGAGCTTCATAAGAAACATGGTATGGTGTTGAATGTTCCTAGCTTTAATGAGAATTTCTCCTCAGCGTTGTGAAATTCTCAAGGACCGCTGGTTCGACTGGCACCGAATCATGTGTCCGTAGCGGACCCGGACGCTCTGCAAGTAGTCTATGCCCATGGAAACGGAAGCCTCAAATCCAATTTCTACGATGCCTTTGTTTCGATACATCGCGGCCTCTTCAATACCCGCGACCGCGCGCAACATACCCGTAAACGGAAAATCGTCTCTCACATATTCTCACCGAAGAGCGTTTTGGAGTTCGAACCAATTGCACAGTCTTACGTGGCCCAGCTCTTTCAGCAATGGGACCGCCTTTATGATTCCGCGCTCGAGGGCAAATCAGGTGATGATGGGGAAGGTGGCTGGTATGGCCGAGACGGGAGACTTTGGTTTGATTGTTTACCCTGTAGGTGACTCTACAGCTTGGCAAGCTTGGGAGTCAGCTTATTTGGTGGCGTAGGGTACAACTATCTGGCTTTTGACATCATCGGTATTAATCACTGCCCTATCTCGTTGGCAGTTAAATCGGTACTGATATCAGTCCAGGTGATCTCGCCTTTGGGTCTCCGTTCGGAATGATCCTGAGTGGGAAAGACTCGGCCCCAGTTGCAGTATCACACAAGGATGCAATGGGTTCATATGGTTCGGAGCATGCATGTGCAGTTGTTCACATCCCTGCTGTTCAGATTCTCAACCGCCGTGGGGAATACTCTGCTTCAATGGGGGTTCTTCCTCCACACTGGAGACCATACGCTCGGCTACTCCCATGGTATCGCCAGGGTAGCGAGGCTGTAGAAAATCTCGCAGGGATCGCAGTCGCTGCTGTTGCCAAGCGGTTGACGACGCCAACGGATCGAGTCGACCTTCTCAGCAAGCTTCAAGAAGGTCGAGACGATGAAGGGAAGCCAATGGGTAGAGAAGAACTGACTGCCGAGGCACTTACACAGCTCATCGCAGGCTCGGACACCACTTCGAAGTAAGTGCTCTTCGATTTCACCGGCACATTCGCTCGACTACTCTCAGTTCATCCTGCGCTATATCGTATTACATAACTCTTCACCCGCATGTCCAGGAGAAACTCCAGAAGGAGCTCGACGAGGCGTCAACTACCGAGGATGATGTTGTGTTCACTTACGAACAGGTCAAACGGTTACCTTATCTGGAAGCCGTAATTAACGAAGGTTTACGAGTTCACTCCACTTCTTCACTTGGCCTTCCTCGTGTGGTCCCTGAGGGTGGCTTAACTATTAGAGGCGTTCATTTCCCTCAAGGAACGGTTCTGAGCATACCTACGTACACCATCCACCGCGACACACAGGCATGGGGCGAAGATGCGGACAAGTTTCGTCCCGAACGGTGGTTCGAACGTGACCACCTGGCCATGCAGAAGGCTTTCAACCCGTTCTCATATGGACCGAGGTGGGTACGAATTTCCCTTGAACAAATGGTAGTAACTCCGGATGTCGCAGGGCGTGTGTTGGACGTAACCTTGCTTCTATGGAATTACTGATTATAATATCCTCCATCTTCCGGCGATACCACTTCGTTCTCGCCGAGCCCGATAAGCCGGTACGCTTGTGCTTCCCAGTTGTGGATTCTCCTATTGCTCACGTTCACCGCGTATAGCTGGACACGCGCGAAGGCTTCCTGCGAAAGCCGCTGGAGTGTCGTGTGGGAATCAAGCGCAGGCGTATCTGAAGCTCTCTTGTAAACATACTGTATTCATTTATTGTAGCCTCGTCGGATACTCTTTCGCTCCTGTAATTCTTCCGATGCATATGTTGCCTTGACCAATTCCTACTGTTCCGGTATCTCGCTATCATGCAGTTTGTTTTCGAAATGCTTTCGCCACGTATTAGATGGATTTCAACACCATATCAAGTCGTGTAACGTGTTGCGCAGTCGGTCAATCACCCATGGTCCATCCCGCCTTGAGGCTATCGTGCACTGGCGACGTCCCTGTAATCATCCAACAGCCTCTCCATCGGCCAACTGAGTCGTGGGTTACATCATGGAACTTCCGGGTCCTCTCGTAATCGCCTCCTCGTCACATTTGCAGATAGCAAGGGATCCGGCTTCTGGCGCAACTTACGAGTATACTTCCCAAGACAATGTTAACGACTATGGCAACAGTGGCATCTTCGCTAGTGACGGCGGGCCCACACTCATCGTGGTTTTCCTTGCCATTGGAGTCTTCACGGTAGCAACGGCTGCCGCGTTCAGCTGGAGAAGGAGACATGGTATGTGGGGATTCGCCGATCGTCCCATCCATCGCCGGGTTCAGACTCGTCGGGAAAGGCCGGCGACGGCGTGTAGGAAACCCATTCTTTGGGACATATGGACACAAACGAAGGAAAGTACAGGGATGGACTTTTGGGGAAATGTCATGGTAAGTATCTGGTATCTACTCTAGGTACCCTGATGAAAGCATTTCTCTGAATGCCTGTCGGTACAGCCACTAGCAGCTGTGAAAAGTAACCTTGGGGACCCCGCAATGACTGCCAAGCCAGATGACGTGCACGTTACAACGTTAGATAGACGCCCAGTGGGCGACACGGCAGTGCTGCGGGCAGTGTTGTCCACAGTCAAATGTCATTATCAGGCGCCGCCTCCTAGCGCGGCGCTGCCTTCACCCCCTTCGCGTTCTCCATCAGAATACCACCTGAAGGAGCCGCCGCCCCATCTACTAATCAAACGAGCGTTCATACAGATCGCCGTGACCATTGCTATGCCGGGCGTACGTGCGCCGGTCCCGTCAACACTAGTAGGGAATCGGGCTGAGTTTGCGAGCGCTGATGAAGAACTTGTCGAATTCTGCATCGGTACCGCGGAGATACCTTTGAGAGAAGCGTGAAAGCGTGGATTAGACGAAGATATCGGTTGGTGAGGGTACTAGGTCACCTGTAGAGGGCGTTGAATAGACGGTGGTCCGTTAGAGATACCTCTAGGACCGTCAGTTGACGGTCCCATCCGAGAAGAAACTTAACTTAGGTTGAGTGTCGGTGGCATGACGACAGTGCTAGCAACGTAGCAGAATTTGCTCTTAGCGACCACTTCTCACAGCGCGCGGCGACAGGCAACAACGATACATTTGATCCCACGTTAGGTACACGCGATCTCCTAACCAACCTAGAAGTAACCAGTGATACGAACAAGGAGCGTCACAAACAAAACAGAGGTAAGGTAGCAGCAAATTGGTGATACAGAATAATGCGTCATGATTGCATAGTTTGGAAGTTTATATCATATGAAGAGCGATGGATGCAGATGTAAGAATGATGCAGAAGTAGTGTCCTTGATTCTGGCAGGTCGGGATGAGTACCACGGCGGAAGTTAGGGATCTGGCACTACTCACCCAATGCAAATAAATACTTGCATCACCGCCAGGGAGTGCATTTAACTAGTCGTTACGTAAGTGCGGACAAGGGAAGAGATCCCCTCGTCCGTCAATGATCCCTTCGGCCTTGGGCAAAGTCCCTCGAAAGGGTCAAGACGAGTTCTAGACGACTGCCACGGACCATCGGTGACGAGAGGCCAGCAAATACGGTGGTGGACAGTAAGCAGTCAATTCGGCGGACACCACCGCTATGCTCGCGTTTGGAATCCCTAGAGGCGTAGCATCGTTCATAAAAGATTTGTTTGATGCGGACGCGCTGCTTGGCTGACAGGGCTTCCCATTCGGAGTGGGTTATGGGTACTTGCAAGGTAGCATGAATATTTGCAAGCACATCCCATACCGTCACCCCTGAGGGATTAGTCACGGTAATCGGCCAAGTCGGCGAGACGAGGCCGGATACAATGTGAAGGCTCTTGACTGGGGGATAGATGGCTGGCTGCATCAACTCGGATGGAGAAATGGCGGCATCGAAGGTGTGTACGCCATGACGAGGCAAATAGCGAACGTCCCACCTGAGAGGGACTTCGCTACGACCCCCTGTCTGGTTGCAAGAAAGGATGGGGTGGAGAGTCACGCGACTGTATGGCATTGTATCTGGTGAAGGATGAGATGGGTGGACACCAAACTGCGAAACTGCGGAAGAGAGCTGTCGGTTCACTGGGATTTATAGTGCGATTTGGCCAACGGCGGTGAAATGCCTTTACGGACTGTTCCGGGGCGGGAGCGATGAATGCAAAGTATTGACTCGATGGGCGTGAACAATATCCATTTTACGGCAGATGTAGACGCGTACCTACCCCACCCTGAAGAGAGATGTCATCTTTGGGTAGTTACCTGGGAAGGAATTGGTTGAACTCTCGTTATGATTCGCGTAACTGACACAGGTTTTCATCTCGGAATGAGACTGGCGTCAAGGACTTTGTGTTGAGGGACGTCAAGCAATATTCCGTTTTAGGCACCGACAAACCGATGTAAAGACACTGCTTGGCTGAATGCATCGCATCGGGGCGGACGTCGAAGGTGCGAGAAGGCACTGCGCAAGGACTGGCGTCCTAGCGTGACTCAAGTGGTTACCTAGTCGGGGCGATTGAAGAGGCGGATGCGCGCCCGAGATGACAAGGGTTAATGATTCATGGCGCATGTGAAAGGATATGAATGGCGAAGTGAAAACTTGGACCGCACCTTCCAGGAAAAGATGTATACACGTCACCCATGAGTTAAGCCCGTTCATCGCATCCACGATATCCACCTTGAGGGGAGTGGCGCGCAGTGGCGCACATATTCAACAATCCCTACAGCAAGTAGCGGCGCTGGCCGGCGGCGTCGTGGAAAAAAAGCAACCACCGCAGTCATCCCACATTTGGAAGGTGTGTAGATGGGGTCTAGTCACGCTAACATTTCACGAGTGGAAACTCGGCACTGCATTCAAAGTAGCGCTACAGCAAGGGAAAATGAAACCTGGAGGAATCGAAGAAACCCGACGGTATGTTAACAGTAGAAGTGGTTAGCAAGTCTAGCACAAACACGCAACGAAAATGCAGGCACGTAGCGTGAACAATATAGAGTGGAGCAATTACGACGAATCCGAATCATAATAACACACGGCCGTAGTCCCGATAACTACTTCGTGGAGCCCCGCGTTATCGGATCTGTAATCCGTTTCTGCGAGAGGATACGGCATCTGAATCAACACAGATAACCGGACATCAGAATTGTCCTGGGGCCACGCTGCCTTGAGAGTGCTTGTAGAAACGCGTCGTGAGGGAGGCGTCGGCGGACGGCGGAAAATATACAGAATGTCTCGAGGAGTGTGTCCCATCAACCGTTGTTGCCATGTGTGAGGCACCGACTGAGGCGATGGTACGTCCAGCAGAATACCCCGCTCCACCTTGGCTGCCAGGGGCTATGCAAACGCTGCGAGTTCCAAGGATGACGAGAAGTGGAGCAGATTTGCTCACCTTCGTATCGGACCATCTGGGCAGTTCCCTACTGGGCATCATGTTCACATCCCAAAATTCGGGTTTCTCAGCCTTCTCTACTGATGGCGATGATCCACTCTGCGACATGGACTCGATCATCCGACGACGAGCGACCAGTCGGTGCCAGACAATGCCGCATGTCAAGAACGCAGAGAATAGAGATAGCACGCTGATTAGGAAGACAAAGAGAAGAGTAGACGAGTCGCCGAGGCTGGGAGTGGACGTCGAGGTCGCGCTGTCCGTAGAGGACGATGCAGACGTCACCGCCGACGGCGAACCAGCAAAAGATGTTGGTGAAGACATCGAAATTGGTTGCCGTTCCCCGTTGACACTCGACTCAGTGATGGGGGTCTTCCTGTATCTGCAAATATGGGTCCCGTGGCATTGCGCAACAACCCTTGTGAAAGAACGCCTGACACACCCCAGGTACAACTGTGTCAAGTACGGTGTCTGCTATTCTCGGCACGTCATTGATGATGCTGTCGGAGTCAAATCTGGCAATGAAATAGGGCTGCCGGCCGTCCTTATGAACACGCATGTCGTCATTACAGTCAGCAACCCTCGTAACCGCGATGACCCTCATTTGGGTGGAGCACGTTTTCGGCTTTCAGGGAGTATCGGGTCGGATAGAGATGACGGTCAGAAAATGCTGAAACTCATACCTCGTCGACTAGTACCATGGCAATACGAATGAACGTTACTATACTTTACGAGCAAAGCAAGATTACCTTGCTGCAAGGTTTCACCGACCCCAGGGTCCCCGAAGATGCCATGCGTGTGAGAACAAATATGGCAGATACCTTGTCACTGGTCTTATCTTTTCGCTCGCTTCCGAAAAAGAGATAGACTCGACCATTGTCATTATCATGTCTGTGGATGTCTCCAGACATACCTTTGCAAAGCAGTGGGCACTTCTTTGGATGAGGTGCCCGTCACTAACTCGTATCTAGATGCCTTCAGCTCGTGTTACTGACGGTTGCCAGATCCAGATATTACCTCTGTCAGGGGAGCCTACTAGCGGTGCTAGGAGAATGTGGAAGGTCAATTCTGTCTACGTCGTGACTGGCTCTACATGAACATCTTCCGTCGCATGCTGCCACAAGGGTTTGGGTTGGTGCGGAAGGTGATTGGGTGCGTGTCGTTTCTACAGACGTACTAAAACAAATCTTTCCTCTATAATGCATTGAAGTACCTCCGAGGGGTGAAGTATCCTTGCTCTCAAATTATCACTTGAGGGTCGTTTTGTTTGAATACTGGTATGTCTCTGCTGTGACCGCTCATAGTCAAAGAAAAATAGATATATGGCCTATTCGAGGTGAGTATAATCCCTTGGAATCATCGATACCGTCTTCAACAATGTATACAGTATCCCGATGACGAGAAAAAAGATCGGAATGTGCTCGAAATAGACTGTCCATGTTTCGGAGTTGTTACTCTTAACAACAACCTGGACAGAGGGCGTAAACCTTCTGCCCAAAAACTGGGTCGCAATCCGGGAGGAAACTCACGAGGAAGTATACCTGTTGCAAAACACCCATAAGGTTAAGCCACTTCGGGTTTATGATGTCGGCAGACATCCTATCCCCCCGGTGCTACCTCAAAAGCGCCATAGCTGAGTTGGGGTTCAGCCTAAGCCACTGGCCCATTTCTGGGAAATCTGGTGGTCTGGAGAACGACTCATACATGACAGACATCACTTGGATACGAATATTGGTATCGCCTCCGCCTCCTGTTACCAACAGCAACCCCAACAAAAAAAGATTTGTGCTGTGCATCGACCCGGAAACGATCACAGCACCCTACAAAAAAAGAGAAACATAGCTAAGTCGATTTCGAAGGTATCACGCAAATCCACGGTGAACAACACGGCGTCGTGATGTATGTAAACTACAAACACAGTACAAATGTATATCTTTACGATCCCAACACGAACTGCGTATATTGCAAGCAAGGTTGAAGGCCACCGTCCGGCACCATTTCCTGAGTGGTATTTTACAATCAACTTAAACCTAACTTGGGAGTGAAGGAGGACAATCGAGTCCCTAACATTCACCAGCTCGTGTCTGTGCAAGGCATTGAGTAAGAGCGACCTTCGGGTAATAGTATTTCTCACTGTTACGCTTCATCATGCGTACCTCCTCTAGTATCTCCATCGTGTGCCTGTCCAGCAGGTCGACGTACGGCTTGAGACTCGTCTTTTCCCAGTCTGCTCCCTCACCCGTGCTTGTGCTGTTCAGTTCACGCAACAACTGCGCAGCAGTAGGTACAGCGCATGGATCGAAACGGTCGATATCGCGTGGGTCAAGAGGTACACAAACCCGTCCGGTTTTGGGATGTACACAAAATGGGGCTTTGAGCAAGTGGTTCCGGTGCTTCGACACCTCGGCATCAATGCGTGGGTAAGTATATTGGAGGACAACATCTTCTATGGCATCCCTCAGGCGTGACTGAACCTTGAGGAGATATTTTCAGGTCCAAAAACACCCGGTTACGTTCCATACGTACATCACCTTTTTTTGTGGTGATCTGATCTTTCAACTCTTCCCACTTTTGCGCGGAAGGCCGTTCGGGATCTTGAGACCATTCATTACGGAGAGTTTCGACAATAGAACGATCCGGTATTAGCTGTAACAGCGTCTCCCAGCCTTCCTGGGAAGCGAAACAGTCTTGGTCATCTAGAACGAGAGATACGAAGATTGTCCGCAAGGTCTCTCGCGCGTGCCACAGCGAAGGGGGCAAGCCTTTTGTGGTTCTGACGTTAACTTTTTTCACCATCTCTTTCCCGCCTTCCACGACTGTGAGTGCACTGACGAGTGCCCTGCGTTGGTCGTCTGTAAGATCCAGAGCTGCAGGATCGCTGATCCACAAATGGATACCACGTCGCCCGGAATAAACCCATAGTAGATGCCTGAATCCGAATTGTTCGGTGAGGGTGGACTGCAGGACTTTGACCGCCGCCGCTATGAAACCCCAACACCGCGAACATATGTCAGCAGCGGAACAGCAAGTACGAACGCCGTCGTAGTCGGTCATATCGATATCGAAGACAAGCTCTCGCCTTTGAGGGGTAAATGCAGCGGGGCGGACACTCTTCTTGTCACGTGGCTAGGCAACCACCAATCAACTTCAGGGGGTGATCTCACTAATACGAAGTGATGCCCACCTTTGCAGAATACATGGGACCGATCTCAAAACGAGTCGGGTTGAGAGCACATACTTGTTTCTTCAGGTCCTCCGCGGTGTTGAATGAGTTGTATCGCAAATATACATCGCCCTGCAAGGTAAATGCGAACTCGCGGTGAGTGAAGAGTTTGGTAGGTGTATGCTCTTGATTGAGCCACGTGAAGATAGATTGGAATGGATATAACCTCTTGTAAAACTGAAGCATGACTTCTGGTGAGGTGTCTGCATCGTCTGACATCATTGGGGTCGATGGGCTCGAGTGAGTCTGCAGGTCTGCGCGTCCAGACACGCGTGACATCTGCCACGTGACTACTGTCACAGCGTGTTCGACTGAGGGATATGTTGTGTAAAATAGCTGTGACGACAAGCAACCTGAGCAAACAGACACTTTGAAACTTCAAGCCAGATATTGCATTCCGTATCCCTATATCTAAATCGGTATGATACATTAACAAAGGAATCAGTCTATGCTGCGCCTGCCATCCTCTTCAGTACTGAGAATTCTTTCTTCCCAGTCGCCTTGCACAAGCGGTAGAAGCTAGAATTAGGATCTGCCAGCAAAGTGGCAGGACGATCAAACTCTACGATGCGACCGGTATCGAGAATCATGACCTATGCGATTGAGCTGATCAGCGGAGAGAACAAGCGGAGGTGGACATACTCTGTCATAATCAATGACAGTACGCAGTCGGTGCGCAATCGTCAGGATTGTACTTGTGGCAAACTCTCTGCGTAAAGCGAATCAGCATGAAAAAAAGGTCACGGATCGCATGTTGCACTTACTGCCGGATAGTTTTACTGATCAATTCGTCGGTAGCGTAGTCCACGCTGTGAAGAAATATGAGTCTATGCATTAAAATCCTTTCTCGTCCGTACCTAGCAGTGGCCTAGGATATTGATGGGTTAACATTGCACACTAGACATGATGAGGGAGAAACGCACCTCGTCCATCACGAGGACCCTAGACCTCTTAAGGATAGCTCTTGCCATGCACAAGAGTTGTTTTTCACTGGAAAAATATAGTTATTTCTTCAGAGGCCTTGGAAAGAAATTTGACCAACCCCGTCGAGAAATTTTCACCACCTTCAGACACAACGGAATCCAAATTACGGAAAACGTTGGCATTGATGGTTTCTGGGGTTTCTTCTAGGCTATCCTCTGACGGAATCAAATGGACGCGACGGAGAGATTCAAACTTAAGGCCAGGAATGATCAGTTCGAACGAGACGGAAGGATTGTATCACGAACAATTTCCGGATCCGTGTATTCATCGAAGACGTCGAGAGTAGACCGCAGCGTACCACTGAGAATGGTGGGATCCTCTGAGAGATATTTAAGCCAAAAATTTTGTCAATCGAGGAAAACTCACGAGGAATGATAGTAAGCCTTCCACGCAAGTCAGTCAAGCCAATCTTGGAGATGTCGATATCGTCGATCACGATCCTCCCCTCAGTTGCCTCGACAAAGCGGAAGAAAGACAGAGCAAGGGTACTCTTCCCGGAACCGGTTCTACCTAAAATGCCAACCTTCACAAATCCCCACGCCTGTCAGCGCCGGAAGTCTCGACCAAAGAAAAATATACCTACCTTCTCCCCCGGCATGATCTCGAAGTTAATATGATGGAGTACATCAGGAAGGTCAGGCTGCGCGGTGGTAAACACCAATGGTATACATATAACAAAGAGACGTACTGCATATCGGATAACCAAGTCCTCGCACTTGATGTGTCCTTTCTCCGGCCAATTTGAATCGGGTCTGGGCTCGATAAATTCCGCAGGTTCACGCTTGAGTTCGGAATATTCCTTGACACGTTCGAGGGCAACCTAGTTAAGCTTTGTCAGCGGTTGTGGTGACCTTCCGCTGGCAAGACTCACCATCGATTGCTCGAGACCGACGAAACGGCGAACCAAGAAAAGTAGCTATGGTGACGTCAGAGTCAGCACGTTCTAGGTATGAGAAACGTGAGGTAGCATACGTTGTGCGTAACACTAGAAGCAAATGTGAGCGCAAAACCTGCCAAAGCCGCAGAGATGCTGGGTGACAATACAGCGACAAAACCAGTCAGGCCAATGAGAACACAGGACAGCAGGTTGAATCGTGTTGACAGCCAACGGTTGACGCCCCACATCCAATAGTATGGATTGGCATTCTGCAAGTTTATCAGTAGTCATCGCGGCCACCGACACAGTAACTCACCGTGTCGACACAACGAATCATATCTCTCAGAAACATGGAAGATGCTCCGAATGCACGCAAGATAGTAACCCCTGCGATTGTCTCGCCATAAATTGAATACAAAGGCGAACGTGTGACCGAGTCTGCATGTGACAGTCAGAACACCAGCGAGACTAACGAGACAAGTCGTACCAAGGCGACGCATATCCCGGGCGGTCTGACCATAAACCTTTGCCACTAGAAACTAGCATAAGACTTGACCAGAACGATGACGAAAACCACACACCGCTATAGTACATGTATCCCAAGACAACTCCTGCACAAATAAAAGGAAGCCCACCCACTATGCTGACTGTCACAACAGTGGTCAATGCAGCCAAACCATAGAAGACACTGCGCCCAAAGTTGTCTGCCGTCTTGCTGTCAATCCCTGTGTCACAGCGTGAGGGATTACGACAGGAGATTGAGGAGAAACCTACCCTCGAAGTCTTTACCGAAGCGGTTAAGGAGACGCCCGCGGGATACAGTATCGTGGAAACGGATATTAGCAAACAAAATTGCTTCCAACAATCCTGATAATTCGATGAGAATGACGGACAAAACATCTTGGATCGTTCTTACTCTTGTAGAGAACGGTCGATGCATTGATTGACCCCGTGTCTACACCAATATCAGCCACAAATTCTGCAAAAACTGAAAGATTTACTCACAAAGAACGTAAAAACGGAAGACATTCAGGAAGAGGCCTATGAGGGGTGAGCTTCCAGCACACAAGGTCCTTACATTTTCACATACCAAAAAGAGTCACCTGTGATAGAGTCAATCAATCAATCAATAAAGAGATGCCGTGGGGACACACCGCAGCGTAAATGGTAATATAAAAGACAGGTCCTTTTTGTTCGGCTTCGACGGGATCAGCTCCAGACCATGTCCTAGAAAGCACAAAGAAGTGTTTCATCACCCCCGACCACATGTAAGAGGTTGCCAGAAGACCCACTTCAACCACCAGTTTTCCAATACAGGACTCAATGCACCAAGGATCAGCGCAACCACGAAAACAGACCAGTATTTCCATCCACCAAGGGCTCTGATATACGTCTCCCAAATTTCGCGTTTGATGTGACCCACCGCGCGCCTTTCCTCCTCGATAAGTTTCCGTGGGGCTTTATGGTCCTTCACCTTATCAGCTTTGCTCGCTCCCTCGGGTGTAAACGCCGTCGAACTTGTCTCAGAACTAGGCTCTGTCTCGGCGGTGGGAGTGACCGCAACTGCGACCTCGCTCAAGTTGGCGTTGCCAACTTCCTCACCAGTAAGAACGAAAGTTGTACGCGAGGTGGCATCGGTCATCACGGCTTCCGTTGCTTGGCCTGTATCCTTATCTTTCTCTTCGGCGTCGTCATCACCAGAATGTACAAGAGTACCGACGACATCGGAGGCCTGGAAAGCATCCCTGTCACCCTGGAAGATTACACGTCCATTGTCGAGCGCAACAACGTAGCTCGCACCGGACATGCACAGTTGAACATGGTGCGAGACGAGAATGATGGTGCGCCCTCGCATGAGGTCGCCATTCAGACATTGGTGGTAGAGGTGGTGTGCAGTATGTGCATCGACGGCAGATAGAACGTCGTCTAGGAACAGAACAGACGCTCTAGAGTAAACTGCACGAGCAAGAGACACCCGGGCTTTTTGGCCGCCAGACAGGTTGACCTGTATGAATAATTGGTGAGCGATTGCCACCAGTGAGCGCCTAGAGCACGACTTACGCCCCTCTCTCCGATTTCAGACGCATCGCCATCCTCGAGAATGAGGAGGTCGCTCACAAGCGCACAAGCTTCCAGCGTCTCTTGATACCGTTCCTCATCGTAGGGTAAGTTGAACAGGATATTGTCTAGTCACTTATCGGCTCCTGCACCAATTGCCTTACATATTGAACCAACTTACCTTTGATAGATGCGTTCCGAAGCCATGCAGACTGGACCCGACAATGGTCAGAACTACAACATCAAAACACGGGGTACGAAACACCTACTTGTGGAACATAGGCACAAACGCCTTCAACAATCCATTCCTCAGGCGCAACAGCCTGCCCAGCAAATTGCGCAAGGGCATCCGGGGGAGACCTAGGGCACACAACCTGACCCGCTAATACATCCGCCTCACCGAGGAGCGCTAAAATGCAGTCGGCATCAATCAACCTGCTCACAGAAAACGTGACCTACCAAGCAACAATAGAGTTTTTCCACTTCCTAGCTTCCCGCATACGAGCGACAGCTTACCCTCGGGGAAGGACAGAGCAAGATCGAGGAGCATGAACTTGTGTCTAGGCGTAGATGCTACTGAGGGTGCCGCACTCCCTGACTGGACACGATCCTGTGGCCAGGTTATTGTTGCATTTTGAAAAGCAATCGCCCGCGTTTGCATCGAAAGCGGAGGGACGGGTGTGACTTCAGCAGCATTCATATACTTCTCGATACGACGAAGAGAGACGAAACTCTGGTAACATGTGGTGAGTATGGTATATGGAAGGGTTGACAGAAAACGGACCTGGAGCATATTGATGAAAGTTTCCGGAAGGGCATTCAAGGCAAACTTCATTTCATTGAAAACTTCACGACCTCAGCAAAAGAACTCGAGCAAGTCAAAATCACTCACCAAGGATCTACGGAAAAGAGGGGATTCTCAGCTCCGATGTGTAAAGGATGTAAGAATGAACAAACTCACAGATGTAAAAGCGATCGATGGAGTCAGGGCCTCACCGCGGACAACGGCGAAATGCCAGAATGCGACAATAGTGACAAAAATTGGGGACCCATCCCTGCAAATCAGAACTAGAGTCAGTTGTCCCCATTTTGACAGTGTAAAGTCTACCAACCAGAGCGCATTAAAGAGCACCTCGATCATGTAGCTCAATTTCTGATACTTGAGTTCCTTTTCCCTGACACCCAAGACTTTTCTCTCGAAGCTTCTCTCCCAAGCCATGAACTAAATCGCTGTTAGAAACCTGGCACGACCATCAATGTACCCAACTCACTTTAAGCATACGAATGGCACCCAAAATCTACGATATATGTCAGTCTTATAAGACTACCCACTGTTGCTATGTACCTCGTTCATCAACGCCACGCGTTCATCCCGGGTCTTCATCAAGTTCTCCTGGGCCTTCACAACGACCTTTCCTCCATAATGATTCAGAGGTAGGAACAAGCATGTGACAGCTAGCCCAATGAAGCACGAGACGCCGAGGAGGTTGTACAAGAAGATCGTCCCAATGACAATCTCAATCGGCGAATCTTCGTAAAGGGTAGGTAACCGCAGACTTTCATAGAAGAGATCAAGACTCACCGACTAGAGAGAACATGTGCCACGAGAAATCGCTGACACGATCGACATCCGTTGTCATCAGGGTCATGATCTGCGCCTTACTCGAGAAATCATCTTCATCGTCCTTAGTCGTGTTGCCGTCCTTGCTCCTGTCAGCTGTGGAGGACGAGGACGCGACGTCCTTGCGCACAAGCGTCTTTCCGAACAAGACGGTGTTCAGTTGGGTGCGCAAACGCACTTGGATTGTGGTGGTTGCGAGAGACCATAGCTGACCAGTGACTGTGAACGCACTCGATAAGCAATGTCTTCTCCACATCCGTGGAGACTATCGGTCATAGGGACTCACCCAGATATGTACACGAGGTCGCCAAGAACATACAAGCGACATAAAACCATCCCCAACTTCGATCCCTTCTCTCCGGGTCCGACTCCAGATAAGAAACAACCATCTTAAGAAAGAAAGGGGATGCGTAGAACAAGCACGCCGAGACCATTGCCAATATTACAAGCCCCATGAGCGGAAGAACGTTCACTCGCAACAATTGGTATCCGAGCTGCCATCCAGACCCGATCTTCGGCTTCCAACACTTGAGGCGCCACCTGACGGTGCGAATCGCCTTTCTCATAGAGGCATAGAGATGTGTGGCACGCATGTTACCCGGTACGATAGGCAGGTCACCAATCTCAAGCGACTCGGAGGTGTACCCGAGCATGACGACTTTGGTGGTATAGTTGAACAAGAGATAGCTCCAAACGGAGGCGTCGACGATACCGCAGACATTGTTTTGGTCAGGATTGGTGGCAATTCCGGCTGTCTTCTCCGAATAGATAGTTTCCGGCGGGAAGTGTAAAGGTGGGCCCATCGGTATGGTGAAGATAATATAGGTGGCAATGAAGTAGAGTAGTAAGACTGTATAAGACGTCCAGACCACGAAGGGGACATCCTGTGCGGGGTCTACGCTGAATGGATGGGAAGACGGAAGGATAGCCACTACAAAAAAGAGAATAGTAGGCACGAAGGCGAGAGTGGCGAGATGGATGATATATGTGGCATGAGTATCGACGGTGTTCCGGTAAACAGCGCGTCCGGCGAGGGTGGTGACGTAGAACGCGTATACGGAGTGCACGACATACGCGTACTTGTTGTATTCTTTGTCGTCGACGACGAACGTCCAACCTAAGGCTATCGCCTGGAGCACGACAATCACGCTGAGTAGTAGGCACGCCACGACCTTCCAAAGTCTGGCCTAGAAACGAACGAGTGAAATATTCAATGGAATATTATACCGACGTTGACCAGTACACACCTTATTCCAGAACTTTTCCTCGTCAATCGGGTATCCGTCCGTGACATCTTCAGGTTTAGTCACGTCGAATGGATCACGAAGGAGTGAACTGTCGTCCTCGCCATGCGTGGGCAGTTGAATTTTACCCTCGTCATTAGGACGCCGGAGAAGTAAAATCAGACTCCCGACAGCGGTGACTGCCAAAGCGCCAGCTATCGGTAGCTGGTAATCAGGCATGTAGCGGCCAAGTCTAGTCTAGTCCTCCCGTTCGACTAATGGGAGTCACTACCGATGATGGGCGAGTGAGGATGGAAGATTTGGAGTCCTGCTGTGTTTGTGCGCCTTTATCGGGGACGAGTTTATTAATTTATGTAACCGCATGCAGCTTGGTTGATCAGCGATACTTGCATGTTTGACGTCAATGGCGCTCGTTATGAAACAGTTGCACAAGGCAGCGTAGGTGCAGGTGCATGTCGATTGGTGTGCATTGGCTGAAGTGCTAACAAACCAAGTGCAAAATAGTGAGACTAATAATTAGCTACGTACATACTAACATACGCAGTGACCCGATAAGATGGATATAGCCAACAATGCAGGAGAAAGAAACAGACAAATGGTAACACCGATGCGGGAGGGTAAACGAGCACTCCAGTCTGATAACCGAGATATACAACGCTAGTGAATTGAGAGAACAGGAAAACAGGAATACGAGAGGTATGCGATCGAGACGGACCTCACCGAGAAACGAGAACCACCATACAAATCATCCCAAATCCCCTTCGGATATTGATATCGACCACCAACCCATCGCAAGCAACCGAACTCCGTGACACTAACTTCAAACCTCCTTGGAAGCGCTTGCTCCATTCATCATAAGAGCCGGGTCGGACTCTCGATGGGGTAGAACTCCCCTCCTCGCAATTCCCCCATCACACCGTGCGGAGGTCGTCCGCCTTATCACGTGGACCCCACACCCCACGTCCGTGCCCCTCTTTTCTCCACTATCATGTGCAGCTAGACTCGTTGCTGGTGTGCCAGGAGACTCGCTGCTACCTCCGTCTGTGCCCGTACCGGTGGTGGTCACACTCTGGGGGCTTGTGTTCTTATACAACTGTCCACCTCCGGTGGGTGATTCGTCATCACTGGACGTCGGCCTTGACCTACTACCCGCCCTCAAGATCTCATCCGCAACACTTACAGGGGGGAAGTAGCCCATCTCTCCGCTCGGCTTTGGAGGTGGCGGAGCCTGCTGTGACGAACTATGGGGCGGAATCGGGGGAAAATAATCTCCTGCCTGACTTTGGCCATGGTACTGTTGGTGCCGTGAGTCATGTCGCCTGTGTCCATGCCCATGCTTTACACTCACACTCTCAGTAACAGGCGCACGAGTGTGCACAGGTGCGCCAACGGCAGGATTCAGCCATGGCGCATGTGACCAGAAAGCTCCAGGCGTCATAGTCACACCAGGCGTCATCGTTACACCGGGTGTCATTGTTACCGCCGGCCCACTGACTGGAACACCTCGCGCGGGGCTCAATGGTCCCGACATTGGCAGATCTGACACATTCGACAATGACAGCGAAACAGGCGAAACCGGAACCAATACTCCAGGCGACAGGGGTATACCAGGCGAGAACAGTGGTGGGCCATATTGGAACGCCCCAGGAAGAGCGACGTGTGGTTGGGTATAGTAAGAGGGATGCTGGGTGGATTGCGTTTGCACTTTGTTCTGGGCATCGCTTCGTAACGGATTAGACATTTGCTGAGACTGCGATCGCATCCCGTTGTTCCCTGCGCTCGGACCTCTCTCTATTTGCTCTTTCTTTTCTTCACTTTTGAGCCCGCTCCACTGTGCCTGGCTCTTGTCCTGCGTCTGGGGGTGTAAAAACGTGAAAGGTGGCATGCTCGGTGTAATCGGGGGGAGACCAGCAGGCGTGACCACTCCATACGTAACCCCAGGTGCGCCATAAACTGTGGGATGTGGCAGGCTTGGGTGATGCAGAGGGCTATGCACATGTACTGCGCCTGGATGATGATGCGGGCTGCCAAGCGGATGTAATACATGTCCGTGGATGTGAGGATGGGCATTGGGGTGGGGGGCTGAATAACTATGAGGGTGCATAGGGCTGAGGGGGTACCCTGCTCCGGGATGATACACCGGACTCTGCGGGTGCCCGTGTGGAGAGTGCATGACTGAATGCGACAGCGTAAATGGCACTGGCGGAGGTAAAGATATTGGTCCAGGATGACGATGGTGCAGGGTGGATTGAGAAGACTTTCTAGAATTTGTTGTGCTCGGGGTCGCTTGCGGGCCGTGTTGCTTCTGTGCATCAGACGTTTGAGAGGTGGATGAGCTAGGAGATCGTGGGTTCACGGAGCGTATCCCGGCCCCTTTCTTTTCCTCCGGCGACAACGATGCCTGGTGCCGGTTCTGTGCTTTACTCGCCCGCTTATGCACGAGTGTTTCAAGCATTGTTGTTTCCCCCTCCGAAGGGTCCCCATTACTTGCTCCTGCTTTGCTCTCTCCCCCACTACCTTTCCCTCTCCCATTTCCAAGAACGTACCCGTTTAGTTCAACGTCTGGTGTTCCCACGTTCACACCACAAGAGTGATCGCCTGTCTCCCCACAGGTTAGCTCGATACCCGATGTGACATTCGAATTCGAGGAAACGTCAGTAGCAGAACCCATCAATGAACGTGCGCTTGGAGAGCCCCGTGTCGAAGATGACGAACCCTGCGTCTGTGTTTTCGCGGACACGCTCGCTAGATCTGGCCATCTACTGTTGCCGCCTACGCCAAGAGAAGAAGGCGGGGATGCTGTCCTTGATCCGAATGCTGGGTGAGAGCCAGATCGGGAAGCCGGGAGGCTAAGTGACGACGATACTGCTTTCGGGACTCCTAAAGGATCTCGAGGTACACCGGGAAATGTTGTAGGAGGTTGGGCGGCCGAGGCGCAAGCAGACCCGGAAGGTGGAACAGCGGTAGAAACATGGTCACCTTCAGGCAAACACATAGATACCGACTTGAGCAATTGCGACGAGGATACAGGTGCAAGTGACGGCACCGACGAAGCAGCACGATCTAGGACTGTGCTCGGTGCAGACGGTGCTGAGAGAGACGAAGTGACGGTTGGTCGCTCGGCCAACCCCGACCCAGATAGAGGTGCGCCAAAAGAACGCATCAAGTTTGATAAACCGGGTCGCTGGGGGGCAGTAGAACCAAGTCCACTGACGCCACTCGGCGTCTCGACGACTGACTCCATCCTCGAAGGTCCCGTACTAAGGCTCGTTAACTTCTGTACACCACCTACGCCACTTGCACTTGATGTTGCAGATGAAGACGGGGGCGACCCCATAAAACTCATTGTTCCAGTCTGATGAGAGCTTGGGTGAGGCGACGTCCCAAAGTTTGACGGTGCCCGAGAAGTACGAGCATCCAACTTCGCTCTCAAATCCGCCATGGAAACCGACGGTGTGAGCACAGTCCCAAGACTGCTACCAACCGTAGGAGGGAACACGCCACTACCTGATTTCACATCACCAGTAAGTGAACCTGCTAAGTACCCAGCATGTGCAGCAAATACGCCTGACGTCGAACCCGAGGAGGTCATATGTGGCGAAGCGGTAAGCGAACGGGAAAGGGAAAGGGAATGAGGTGGGGTTTGCGTAATGTTGTGTGCATGTATCTGTGCATTAGAAATCGACGCGGGAGAAAGCGAGTGAGAGGCACTGTGTAATAATGGCGACTGGGCATGTGAATGAGGATGGGGTGGTGAAGAGGCTAATGATGGGAGCCGTGCTTGATCGAAGTGGGCAGGAGATAATGACGGTTCTAGCTGTGCGCGGTTTAGGAGGGAACTCAGGTGGGACTGAGGGTGGGGGTGTGCAAGGGCGTCAAGGTTATTCTGGCTCAGCGCTAAGTGGTTTGTCTGACTAAGGGGATCAAATGCGGACAATAGCGATGCTGGACCAGAAGTCGGCTGTGGAGTGACACCGAGTGTATATACCTGCGATGACTGGGCAAATTTGTCGTAGTGAACCTTCAGCTGTCTGCCATGGTATTCATACCTGAAACAGGAGTCAGGGGCCATCAGATCACCACCAGGAAACATTCGACGGGCGAGTAGCGGAGAATGCAGTTCGCATTCGTCATCGACGCATGGTACAAAGCGAGGCTGACTTACCCATCGAAGAGAAGCCTTGCACGTTCTGCGCCGTCCTCAGTTACAAAGGTAACGGTACCGAACCCTCTAGACCTCCCATCAGGACCTAGGGCGACATCGGCACGTGCTACGGAGCCTGCAGCGCGGAACAGGTCCTTCAGGTCTTGCCATTGAATGTGGAAGGGGAGCTGTTGGTGGAGTAAGTGAATGGAAGGGAGGGAGTTTATGATGAAACGGAAGAATGATGGTTAATGGTGTAGACGCACATTTCCGACAAACAAGGACCGCATTCCAGAACTTCCAGCTAGCGAATCAGCACTGGGTAGCGTTTTCCTTAGATCGTTGATGTGACCGCCACTGAGCGCGAGGGACTGGGATGGATTTGGGATGGTAGGTGGGGCAAGATCCGGTTCCGGCGAAGCACCTAGGCGGTCAGGACGAACTTCCAGTGTGCGAGTCTGCCAACAGTACCCGTTGAACATGTCGATTGCACGGCCAGCATCCTCGGCGGTTGCGAGAAGGACAGTCCCGTAACCGCGAGATCGATTGTCTGGACCAAGAGAAACGTCAGCGCGAAGAACCGTCCCAGCTTTTCGAAAGAGGTCCTTCAAGTCCTGCCAGCGGACACGGTATGGGAGCTGGGGGGAGGATAAGGGCTAAACGATGAGGATATGTAAGGGAACCGTACGTTTCCGACGAAAAGCTGGGTGCGAGTGTCTCTGAGCGCTGCCTGCGGGCGATCTACAGATGAGGCCGTCACCATCCTGATGACACCCTCGATGTCATCGTTAGATGGGATTGGTGGCGCCGGGTCAGAGGACAGAAGTACTAGGTCCTGTGAGGACATGAGCGGGAAGAGACAAGGAGCAACGCGAGCGGTGAATATCATTATATACGAGGGATGAACATACAGAAAGCGGAGTCGTGTCGGACATGGTGGCAAGACACCGACAACGACGGTTTTATGTTTTATGGTGATAGGCGGCCGACCAGTCTGAGGATATGTGTGTCCCGTGTAATTAGAGTATCTAGATTGTTAGCCAGGACGATGAGCGTCACGATGGGCGCGCGGCTGCTGTAGGAGAGAGAAGAGAAACGAGATGTTAGTAGAAAGAAAAAAAACCAATCTTTACTACACCAGTGATAGCCACCACTGCTGCAACGAACAGCTCCACAGACGGTTGCAGAATGCAAAACCAGGGTCTTCCGCGCCACCTTTCCCAATCGCAGACGTCATCTCATTTCTTTTTCAAGTAACTTACGTCATCAACTCCCCGCCATGCGCTTTCGGGCACAGGGTGCTTGGCGAATCTCCCGCTGACTAAACAGATTTGATTTTGGGGTGCTTTTTACAACTCCAGCCAGCGACTGCGTTGTTGGGTGTAAGGTGAACTCGGTGTTTACAGGCATAACACATATTCGGTCGCTGACCCTGTCCTAATAGCTGCGCAGCCGCAGCTGACGTACTTATTAAACTGGAGACGTCACCCATGTGCTCACAAGGTAAGTTGCTCTGTCGTCTGCTCGTGTCGAACGCGACGATATTCAAGCGTCGTTCAACGCTCTTTCTTCCCTTTGACCATCCTCTGTGCACATTTTCTCACCAAAGAATGGAGTAGCCCAACCGACACGCACCTGGAATTTCGATTGGTGACTGTCGGTCGACCGGGTTCCATTGTTCGCCTCCACCAAGCCAACTTATATTTTGTGCGACGAACTATATTCATAGAACGGGAATGTCGTCAACCGTCGACCAGCGCGCAAGACATTCACTCGGGGGGCTGTCCAATGCCATAACTTGGCAAGTGGGGTACACCAAGCTCTTTCCCACACTCCGCCTTACTACTTGAGAGGCCGATCCTAGTCAATCAGCACTCTCCCGATCAAGCGTCATCCCACGCCTTCCAAAGGGTAACCACTTACCATCCGAGCCGACCCCGTTTCACCCTCCAGATACGCCTGCTAGGCTGGTTTCCCTTCATTCAGGGATACATATGTATTTGCCCTACATGTTACCACGAAAACAAGGAAGCGAGAGCACCCACTTCAGGTGCCTGGTCGTACTTACCAAGGGTTTGTTCATGTGAAATCTTTGATGCCCCTACTCGACATGTGGAATTTGCAAGCACATTCTTGGGTCAACGGAGCTCGGTGGGAGTATGCAACGGTGAGTGGGTTGATCTGAGGCAAGGATGGAGTGCTTGGACCACGATAGCTAGGTTCAATTTGAAGGCTTCCGCAGTCAAGTTCAGCCATGATGCACGATGGGTTGATGCTTGAGTGGGGTTGGCTTGTGGCTCGGAGAACCGGTACTAGTTGTACTGCGTGGTGTACAACAGCATCTGATATGGACTCTGTGCTTGAAAGCATTAGACTCGTGATGCATTGATGAGTGACCGGTGTTGTGTTCGGCTTGCGAACTGGGTGACTGCGTGATTCTTCCGAGCGTTCATGCCGCACGTTCGAGCCAGCCACAAGATCCGTCTATCATCATCGCAGCTACAAGCTTCGTTGTCGTCGACGTGCACCACGACCGTCAGTGACCGGTGAAGCTTGAAGCTTGAAGCCTTGAGGACCTGTGAGATCCTGTTGTCAGGGCTCTGCAGCATCACGTGTCCCCATCATTGGCTGGGCAATACGTTAACCGTATTCAATAGAGACCTTCACGTAGGCGGTAGCCTTAAAGCCAACGCAAAGCGTCCACCTACGTGTATTTTCTTTTGCCTGACGACTAGAAAGTGCCCCATGGCCACTCTCACCCGTGCAGCGGTTCTCGAGGAACTTGTGGAAGGCGATACCACTCGGTCGCTCCGGTACAGCATACCTGCACCTTTCCCAACGGAATGTCTCATTGGTTTAGAGGATTCCAGTAACGACGAGATTCTCAACGAGTTGGCTGCTGAGCGTGTTGAGTACGATGTGCCCGCAATCGTTTTTGAGAGACCTCTGGTGAGCTTACTCTTCATTACTGGTCTACATACTCCTTGACTGATGAATACATCTGGTGCTGTCTTTGATTAATTTGTTACGACAGAAAGATATTCAGCTTTCCATTGCAGCTGTTCAGCAATCATGCATGTCCACTCTCGCAAATCTTCTTTCCGTCACCACCGCCCTGCCATCTACATCCCTTCAGCCTCGCACTGCACGTGAACATCAAAGTTCGCCCGTGTCTGCGATGGATGTCAATATGTGGTCAAACACTTGTGCTTTGGGAGCCCTGGTCCAAGCGCTTCAAGTCCTGGACGGGATCGTCGATCATGGGAATTCAGAATACACTCCCGCCAAGGAAGAAAACCAAGACATTGTTCATGAAACTACTCTGCTGATGCAACTACACGACCTAGTTGACGCGCACGTGCCCTCGATGCATCGTCACGATGCACATCTTGCACAAGCCATCGTTGGACTCCTAACAGACCTTCATCAACTTTCAACATCGTTCGTCTCGACTCCAGACTTGTCCCTTTCTTTATCCTCCAGACAATCCACCTCTCGATTATCGCCGCAGTCGCCTTCGATACCCGCCATAGAAGATGATCCACATGCAGTCTTAACCACTCTTCAAAAGCAGCTCTCTTCTCTCCAGACTAGCAACAGCGTCGACACTTCGACATCCGGGGTAACTCCCACCACCACAGCTGCACATCACCTGCAGGCGGCTTTGCTCTGGTCTCGGATAGACGAACAATTAGCAACTGTCGTCGCGTTGTGCAAGACGCGCGGGCTGACCAATTCTGGCCATCGTACCCCCGATAATGAAGACCCCTTCTCCGACGCAGCTGCTATCTCCGGAGTAGCACCTACCGAATCAAACGTGGATGCACCTAGTGTTCCCTCGTTCGACGAAGACCATCTGCCCCCACAGTATGAATACGAGTACGATGTGGTCAATGGTGAACTGCCACCTGCATATGCTGCTGATTTTGCCCTTGCGCATGCACACGGCTCACTTGTCGACCAGAAACAGATATCAAAGTATCCATCCGAGAAGGTTTCCGGGGAGTTCAGCGCACCGTTGTCCACCGTGTCACACGTTCACCAGTCGACTTCACTTGACCTCGATCTCGTCACGCAGGCCATCGACCGGTTATACGCTGTCGCCCCTCAATTAGCCAACCAGCGGGTCGAACTCCGGCAGGAGAAGATCGCGCAAATGCAGAAGGCCCAGCGTACAAGTAACAAGGGAAAGGCACGTGATGCCGCATCCGTTCGAGAGGCGGAGCTGGAAAAGATGCTCGATTTGTTGGGAAGGGCAAGCGCACGAGAGATCCCAGATCAAAGTGCCGTCATTGATCCGGCCCGGAAAACACGCGTAAAGAAGAAACCGGACTTGAAAGAACAGGTGAGTCTCGACGACCAAATACTCGAAGAGCTCTTCACTCAGCGTGCATCGTATAAGCGTTATACCTACATCGAACATATCGTCCAGCGCGCCGCTGCTGGGCGGCTCCACTCGCAGGACGCAACGCCTTCGTGTACTCCCTCCCTACCCGCCAATCCTGGGTCACATAGTAGAGTGGGTGCTGAGAATGAACAGATACGAGGCAACCATTCATCGCGTGATGGCGGTAGCACAGAAATGCTGTCCAAAGGTTCTCCGGTAACTCCTGAGACTAAGAACGCGTCTGAGAACTTAACGGTCCCTACACACAAGGAGTCACGCAGCAGGAGCGTGTCTGCACCACATCTTGCATTTTTTAGGTCTATGTCGTGGGATCGCTCTTGCACGGCGAGTTCGACCCAAGATCTGCATTCAAATGGTCCAAAGACTCCATCATCTGTGAGACGACTTTCAGAGAGATTTGGGAGCAAAAGTCGCCCTGCGTCGTCAGGAGGCCCGACCGTCAGTAGTAAGTCTCCTTTTGCTGGGTTCTTTAGAGTGGTGATCAGACGGTTGGGTCATTGATTCATTTTCACAGGTGCACTTGACGTCGTGTACGTAGCCGAGCATCATGAGATGCTTAAGCATGTGCTGGTCTTTGTTTCGCTACCGCCGTCTTTCCCATCCCATGGCAACCTCAATGATAATGGACAGCCAGCGTCATCAAACGCTCTCACAGCCGAGGTTCTTGCTGACACATCCAGCCTAACACGGGGAGACCAGCTCATGCTGCGACTTGCTGGAACACCTTCTCTCCCGCTCGGACTTCCGGTCCCTGTCGTTCCTGGTTTCAAGAATGCCATTGCAAAGGGTACATACTGGGAGATCAAGCTCAGCTGTGTTCAACGGTCCCGGTTGTTCGGCATTCGTAATAGTACGAATGTCACCTCTAGCGAAAACGACGACCCACCACTGCTCTCGGCTTCTCAGCTTACGACCCTCCTGCCAATATCTTACACTTGTGCATCCTGCCTCATCCCACTTGTCACTCCCGCTCCAACACAATATCGGGACCTCCCATCTGAGTATTGGGAAGAGCTCGTCGATGCTTGGATGTGTCACCCTGAGGAGCAGACACTTGCAGATCTCAAGATGAATATGCGTGGTGAAGCAGACAAGAGCGGGCGTAGGTTTGGCTTTTGGCCGACAGAAGGTGAGGCGCTTGTAGGTGGAAGCTACATAATGTTCGAAGGTCGCAGTGTCGTCGGAGGCAATGTGACGGAAGTTGTCAGCACCAGCGTGAGTCTTCTTTACTTTCTCTTTCCTGGTTGTTTTCCATCGTGGACGATTAAGAAGACCGACGCCGTTATTCCACCGGTGCGCCCTGTTTTCCCCTTTGGAGCCCATGCTGGTTCTAGCGGGGGAAGCATGGGAATCTTCGGTTGATACCAAACGTCCGAGAGTAAGGTATAGTCCTCTTAACAAACTCTTTCCGCCAAGGACGGTGCGTTGAGAGCTACAACTGAGGACACATCCTCTTTCTTTACCATTTGATCGTCTCGTATCCTTGAACCGGCACTAACGAGTCTGATGATCAGCGCGGTGATACCGCATGTCTGATTCGGTGTCTATGTGGTGCGATCGTCGGAAGGCGGCAGGAGCGCAAATTGGAGAATGGATCCACTTTGAGAATGTATCGCTTATCAAAGTATGCTATCCGGTTGATTAGTGCAGCCGCCGAGTAGGTTATACTGCTTCGCTCTGCAAGGACTCGCTGAAACAAACAAAAACACTACTGCAGATGTCCCAAGATTCCGATGTCGGCCTTCATAGTCCGCGATATGATTGAACACGTGCAGGCACATGCGACCTACCGCTTTGTACTGTCCGATGAAGAAGAAGAAAGGCCCAGGATTCTGGTGCGTGCACGTCTCATAGTTCTTTCTTCCCGTCTAAGTTACGCCATCAAGGTTTGGTTGTTCAAGCCAAGAATCCGGATATCGTATATGCTCACTTCGCCACTAATTCTACCGCGGAGTGACTCCATCGAGGCGTCGAAGGTACTGTATAAAATTCTTGGTCCGGATTCGACAAAGGATATAAAAGAGTAGGTCCTTCAATTTCATGCATCTGTCATCCACTATCCTTCATGGTCCCCTACTGGACACTTCTTGCAACAACATTGTCCTAACGTTTCTCCAACAGATTACTTAATAAGTACCCTGGCTTCCCTCAAGCTGAGCATTTGTATTATCCGATGGACGTGTGTCGGAAGCTGGCCGCATTACTCTCAGAAAGCACGCGCGCGTACCCCGACAGTCTACGGACGATGACTGGGCTGGAAGTTGGTTGGTTGCATCGTGGATAAAATGGAAAGTATGTCATGCCCCCCTTATGCAAACTTTCATGCTGTACGTCCTATCATGACCAGACATCCTTCGTTTTTTTTTTCAGCACCTTCCTTAGCACATATTTCCCTGCATTTGTTTTGGTCTCATCTGCGTTACAACGTTTCGTCTTTGTTTCTTTCGGGTTCCACTTGCACATATGCATAGTACACTCTTTGTATAAAGAATTACCGTCACCAGGTTTTCCATGTCGTCGATTTCTAGAATGCATCATGTGGTTTCCTTGGACAGCATCCGCAAATCTATCGTAGTCCATGATGACCTCGTGTTGTTGACCGAGCACTTTCACGATTCAAGAACCGTAGGAAGTGCACACTGTAATTTGACTGTCTCGCAGATGCGGATGTGCACTGTAGCCGTTACAAGCGTAACCCCCGAAGAATACTGTGGCCCCGACAAGCTTGACTGGACATGGCCTACCGTGGTCATTGCTGTCGTGGATAATCTTCATGTAAATTCAAAACAGTGGGGACTGCAGCCCACGATGCGCCCTGCGGCCAGTCCATTATTCAGTACGGCTACCGTACGCAGCCGTGGCACCCAGTTACCTCGAAATCGGTGGAGGCTAGTCCGCATCGAACCTGCATATACACTTGAGAATTAGGTATCTCTACAATCATATCCGATGATAGAGACGATGGAAGCACAGCAACCAGGATATAGCTTAAAGTCCGTAAAACTGCCAGGATTCGTCAGATAAACCAGTAAACTCAAACACCTTCATGGAATTATTTCCTTCTCCTTCCCCTTCCTCGAGGGTGGCGGAGATCCCAGAGACAGACTCGGTGAACTTGCAGCAGCAGCAGAACTCGTAAATGACGCAAGTCGTCTGGTACCCTTGAATCCAGCAGATGACGCCGAAATATGAGCGGGTGAGTGTGAGGGACTGTTCGGCGAAGAAGGGATTGTCCGGACGAATGGTTTCGTAGGCGTCGTTTGTGGCTCGGGATGCGAGAGTGCCTCGCCTTGGTTGGCTTCAGTGAGGAGAAATTCGACCCACAAACGGGAGAACGACTTCCATAGAAATCAATGAGACGCCTTTGCGATATGATCGAGAAATATGCCGCCTACCTCCGTCTCATCGGTTTTCTCAAGCTCGATGGATTTCCCCTTGGGCGGTGAATTAAAGACGTTAGATGAACGACTCCAGAGGGACGGCGATGAGTTAGCGCCATTACTTTGTACGCGCTGTAAGCCTGCCTTTTCGCGCTCAGCATCAGACCATGATAATATAGTCGCCAATAAAGACAACATCTCGAATCGCTTCGAGTCCGCGCGAGGTGTAGAGAGAAAAGAGAGAAGAACATTGCTGACGAGTTGTCTGTCGACATTAGTGTCAGAAGAGTTTCTTCGGAGTCGACGTAGGGCCTCTATCAGGTGTTCGTTGAGGATGACATCTTGAAAGACGCGGTAAATGACTCTCCATCTGCACGTGCAGGAGCGCAACGACGTACTTTGATGCCTGAGTTTCCCTACGATAGCATTCTTTTCCTTTAGTTCTTTTTCCAGGTCCTGTGTTCTCGACGAGCTGGTCTTGCTCTCTTCAAGCTGAAGCTGTGGAAGGAAACCAGGTCCGTGAATGTAACCAAGAACCCGACAACGAGCTTACCTCCGCATCCAATGCACGTCTCTTATACTCTGCAAGTGATAACGTGACCTCATCAAGTCGTGACTTGTAATCTTTCACGGCTTGTTGTAGCTCATGTTCTTTCGCTGAGGACACTCGGATTGGTACATGGAAGGAAAAGTGCGCGACTGAAATCGACTAACCTATTTGAAAGTCTTCCAGAACAGACTGTAGGTTGGAGGCGGTCTGCTCAGCGGCCTCGAGCTGTGCTGATTCCCGTTCTCGAGCCTCCCGTTCTATCTCCAAATCACGCCGAAGGGTGTCTACCATGGAACGTGCTTCATCAGCGGCCACCTTATCCTGCATAGCCGCTTGTTCCCATTCGTCCCTCTCGATGCGACAGCGTTCAAGCTCACCCATGGTCTCACGTAGCTCACGTTCCCTTTGGATGGTCTCTTGTGCATTCTCGCTAAGCGCCCTGCTTCGCAAAGAATCTAGTTCTCGTGTGGTCCTCTCTGCTTCTTCGTGTGATGCAATGAGTTCAGCTTTGAGGGTTTCCACGGTTGAGACGAGGTCCTCATTCTGAGTTGCAAGTTGTTGGATCTGCTGTTCCCTCCGATCGAGTTCTTCCTGGCCGAATAGATTAAGCCAAAGTGCAAAGCATGCGATGACCAACAAGTACGTACGGCGTCCTGCTTCAGCTTGGTACCGAGGGATGTCCGCATGGCGGTGAGTTTGGCGAGGAGATTATGATACTGCGTGGACAGGTCCTCCTTCTCCTCAAGTGCTTGTTGTAGTTTCCTTCGCAAAGATTCACTGTCTTGTCCATTTTCTGGAGTATGCACGCGGCCATTCGTGACGGGGTGCATTGCGGGGGGCGATGTGGAGCCCCGCTCGCTGTCCAAGTCAAAAGACGAGCGTTCGTCCATGAATGCAGCTGAGCTGGTGTCCGATGGGGACCGTCCCTTGGGCATCTTTGTTATGGGTCCGTCCTTAATGCGATGGCGAACTGCTGGACATTCGTCTCGTTGGCGAGGATGAAACAGCGCTGTATTACATAATATAAGTATTGCGTTTTAAGGGTGAGCCCCTATGCACACCAGCTGTCAGCACGAGTTCTTGAACAAAAAATACAGCCTGCCGAGTCAACTGACGATGTACAGAAGGGTGTTCCATCTCCATCGTTCAAGCAAAACAAAGAATAACTCAATAATGTATCGACGAAAAGCCGGTGCGCGACAATGACACCCATGCGTTGCCCACGTGACCGTCGTCTAGTAGTAGGTGGCATCATGACCCGTCGCTCGTCGTCGACCTCGACAAAGAGGTGAAAAGAAAAAGGGGACGCGTCTGAGGACAATAAAGGGTCAAGCAGACCAGCCGCTCACCTGTTTATTGTCCTTGGCCGCCAGTCGAGTTGAGGGCCCCCCACTGACTGCCTCACTTTTCAGATGATGGACAGCGATAACCATATGCTGGTAGACATTCCTGCAGCGGTAGATGAACCCGACGACGTCGTCCGTTGGGTGCCATCACAGACGTCGAACCCTGTCTTGCAGGCGCTTATACACCAGGCAGAGCAAGACAAAAAAAGTGAGTCCCATCTTCACCACAGCCTATCTCTCCCACCACGATCCCCGTCATTCGTCCCGGGCGTATACCGATACTCGCCAACTACAGGTCAACCTTCACTACCATGTATATCTGAGCCACTCTGGACTCATACACTTCCATCCACTACTTCTACTCTTTGGCCCTCTAGCACAGCCCCACCGGCCTTGTGCGGGTCGTCACTGCCTTCTTTCGGGGATACATCCTTTCCAGTACCCCCGCCCAATCCAAGTGGCTCAGATCCCTCGTCGTCGTCTTCAGGCTCTGGGCGTGCCAAGATTTCCTCTATAGGCGCTCATCGTAAACCCCTTTCAGCTTCTGCAAACCACCCCGCGCGCTTAGGACGAACAGCATCCAAACACGACCCTCTATCAAAGTGTCCTAGATCATCCTCGCACTCCGCTTCCAGTAACGCCGTCAAGGCAAAGCCCAGGACCAGCCTTGCCGATCGTGAACAGGATCCGGATGCAGCTGCATTCTTGGCACTCCTCAGGGATGTGTCAAAGCAATTGGACGACAATGCAAGGAAGAAACAGGTGCTTTCCACCGTGCCTAAGGATCAGAGACAACGGGGAGGTGGTGAGGGAACTGAAGCGCGAATGCCAGCGTTCCGTGGGGGTCTCATGCCACCGCCTGAGCGAGAGAGGGGGAAGGAGAAGGAGCGAGCGAGAGCAGGCGGGAGTCACGACTTGTTGTTAAATGACCCGAGTCTGATCCCAAATATTTCACTCGATACCGTTTCCCCCCGAATGGTCCAGAGGCCTGGTGAAACATTTGGGGTCCCTTGTCGCAATACCAACGTCCCAGTCAAATCAACAGTTTCCGTACTGCCCAACCACGACGCTGTTGGAAGGCCTGTGGTGGTGAAGTCTGCCACCTCGGGATCTCGCACCATAATGAGGGTTTCTAGTATGGACCCCAACGTGCCTTCCCGACGAAGCCCTGTATCGCATACTCGTAACTTATGCAGGACTACGAGTACATCTACAATTGCTTCAGGTTCCGACCACGAACACGCCACATCCCACGCAGTCACTCCTACCTTCGATCGTCACATGCGAGTCCAGGAACCGGTGAGCGCTAGCATTGTCGGGGGACACCTAAAGCGCACTAGCATCCTGACGGAGGATGATCTCATGGCTGTTGATCCTGTTTCATCGCTCCCTCAAAAGAAACGAGGTCTCTCAGCGCTGGATAACTCGAAGTCACAGTCCGCGACGTGTACCCAATCACCTACCGTGCGCTCTACGCTTCACCATCCCCCGGCACTTGGCATGCGACGACCCGTAGTGACGTCTAGTAATGGCTCTGGCAGTGCATCGGTCTTCCCTTCTGCTTCTCAATGCAGTACCTCGTCACAACCACCGAAAGCCACAGCTGTGCCGCGGTTCAAGCCACCTCTACGTGATAATGCACCGCCCATACTGAAGGGTTCCACTGAGTCTACCTATGTGCGACTCAGTGCTGTGCCTAACAGGACCAAGAGCGACATCGCTCGACATGGGGTTGGAGCAGGACCACGATCCCCGATCAAGGTGGCTTGTGTGTCTCCTGAGACGGACCCTGATTCATCATTCGATATCTCCTTCGATCTGGACGCGGACATGTTGGAGGAGGCCATGCGGCCTTATGACTGATTGAGCTACTGGCACGGGTCCGCTAACGGTGCAGTTGGGGTGGAATTATTTCACGCCTGTTTTCTCAGAAATACTTATACTACACAACCATTGACGTATTCCATACTATACTCGCCTCCACCGCCGAAGGGAGGGTTTCACTATTTTGTACTCTTTGCCAGCGTGATAGATCATAACCGTAGAGGCAGAGACCTGGGTGGCTTGCTGAGACCCGACTGGTGAGGTTATGCCAGATTTGTACCGCCACATAATACATTAGATCTAGGTAGGTCTCTCCAAGTTGTCAAGACTCGTCCTCCTCGACCGCATCGTTCAAAAGCAGGAGCCGCGAGTATCACCGGGCCCTATCAGCTCTCATTGGCCGTGTGTTTCGAGGAGAACCCATAGACAGGGAGACCGGGAATGCTGCGAGGGACAACCTCGTATCTAACCCAGCTACCGGTAGAGCTGATCTGCGATGTACTGAGTTACCTCACCGCTAACGAGCTCACCCGGGCGCGACAAGTATGTTCCCGTCGTTTATTGTCGTACGCTGGATCAACGTTTTGACCGTTCCCCAGATTTGCAAACGATCGGGGCTGTAATAGACCACTCTGAACAACTTCGGTACAATATCGACCTTGGATCATTTCACATGTTAGAGAACCCTTCAGATTAATATCGTGGCCCCGTCGCCGCCCATCGCAAGGATCTCCGGCGAGTTTGAAGCATCGTGGCGGAACGTAAAGTACAGGCGCATCTGAGATGCGACTTCCGCCTTCCCACGTCTGGCTTCGTATACGAATCTGTGGAAGGCATCTATGCCCTGGCTGGCGAAGGCCATGTGCACTTCACCGTCTTGCCTCACAACCCCCGTGAGGACTCGCAGCCCATACTATCGCTTGCCACCAGATGCAAAACAGACAGCAGATGCAAAACAACTTGCACAGCCAGCAATACTTCAAATTTTTAAAATCTAATACTGCAATCATTTAAAGTAGGGTGTATTTATGCAGATTAGATACTTAGTTTTAAGAAAAAGATGTTGTGGAAGCCACAGAACGTTGAGCATTGCCGGACATCAGAGCAGAACATGCGATTTTAGGTACTTGTAGCCAAGATCTAGTCCGATCTGTTGCAGTAAATTACGCGGTTTTTTCTGGGAAGGTGAACCAAGTCCACCTGAAGGTGCTCAGGTATTCATTTTCACAAATCAGACCATGAGAGACGCACTATTCAAGAAACATTCTTCAAGCGTGACAAATGGCTGGACAGGGGTATCACGCTGGGGCCATCATTCACACTCCGATTCGGTAGCACTCGGCACACACAAGGCAAGTGAGTGTCCACCCAGCCAACACCGGTCGGACTATGCGGACTCTGAATATGGCCGGCATGCCGCGTGTGACAATCCGTGACAAAATCTTGCATCTGGTGTAAATTTTGACCCCTTCAGTTTGCATTGCTTCGGCTGCACTCGATTCATCACCATTGGCTATAAAATTTGGGAAAAATGTAGCTGATACCTTATTCTACCCATATATGAAAAATGAAATATAACTGTTGAGTTGTTGTGAAGTTATTCAAGATCTCGCAAAAGTTTTGCGTCTGGTATCGAATGATAGTACGCACTCGGTGTCATCTCGTAGGCATGCCAATTCTAGTCGACTTCACATCTTGCCCTGCCGAGTCCTTTTGGTCATCGTAAATCTGGCCGCCATTGAGTAAGCTTTTTCTCGGGTCCAATCAACCCTTCCGTGTGTTCGCCAATCAACGTTTCTTATCAGGCACCGTCATTGCTATGACCTGCATTATCCCGCACCCAGGCGCTGCGTCAGCAGTACTCAAGGCGGTCAACGAACGCAATCACACATTTTACCATGCCACCGGACCTGTCAAGATCCAGGTCCTTGATAAATATATGGCTATATTATGCTACGACGTGGTGGTCGATGACAATGAATTTACAGACTACTTCCAGCTTTGGGCGTGGAAGGCGGACAAAGACTTCAAGGTGGGTGGAGTATAGACGTTTCATATCCATAATGGTGGCAACTAGGGTTCTAGTTCTTTATGCAGTTTAACCGATTTCACATTCCTGGAAGAAGACAGATTTCTCCTCGCCAACGACGGGATCATTACCGTCTTCTCTTTTGCTGGTGACCAGACCCTGGTCACTCCACAATGTACTGCGAAGTTGGTTACGCCTACTTTGACGCAAAACTGGCAATTTGCCGATGCTTTCTTGGGCAGAAATCCCGCACCTGCAATAGGCACCATGACGAGCTTTCCTCGTCGTTGGGTTGAGAGGGGAGACTCCTCGATGTTCCACCTCACTGCCGATGACCAACTTCTAGCCTTCACGTAGCGATCTATCGTATGACTAACGAGAATGACATGCACTCTTTTGCCTTCTGTGTTCCGCAGGGAGTTTCTCCGCCTCCAGTCACTTTTACGAGAAGAATCTGGGAAACAGGAAGGTTCACAGAGACCGTGTCTACCGTACTCCATATGGGGGAGATCTCAGGTGCACTGGTTCCCTGACCATTACGTGGATTGGCAGAACTTGGTGTAGGGGTAACCGCACGGTAGAACCGCTCAACGAGAGTCAAATACTTTTTTCAACGGAGCCACGCAGGCTACGCGTCAGGGACTTTAACCCGAACTTGTTTTATTCCATTCCTCGGGCTCGCAGCAGAGTAGTGGAAGAGAGCAGAACATCTGCGCCCACCTGAACGCCGACGATGCCAATTCGAGCGTGGAAAGGGATATTCGGAGTATTGCATCGGGATTTCGGCTGAAGCCGAAGGATCATCCGCGTGGCCGTTGGCGGAGCCACTGGGAAATGGCCTGCCGGGAAATCGTCGCTGAGGAGACTCTCAATGCGACAGAGGTGATGATAGACGAAGGCCGGATTCTATTGTTTAGCGTATCTATCGTCAACTTCATGGGATGAGGTTGAGAACAGTTCTCTGACTGTCGGCGCGTCTACTAGCGCGATAACAGCAAGGAAGTGCTAAACCTTGAAGTTCTCGTCATGTTGATGGCAAGAAGTACTAGGGTCCTTGCAAACTCATTTCACGACGAGGACTACAGGGAGGGATGGACCGCCTATCGGGGGCGGGTCGAGAAACCCTTTTCTTCGTAATGGGGTACGGGTAACATGTTGCAACAAATGACCTACACGACGTACGAAGCAATATTAGTGACGATGGGCGGTGGACGATGTTTATAACTACGGAATGACGAGACGATTGGAGACGAATATTATCTACACTTCTTGGCTTTCAAGACTCTGTTTCTTTGGTTTTGCGGGGAGGAGCTGCAAGAATTCCGTAAGACATTCACAGCGGATGAAGGAATCACAATTTACCGCAGGGTTGATGAAAGGTACGACACCTCCCTCGGATATGACTACTTTATCAAGCAACTTGCTCAGCCTGAGGCAGTGAATCAACCTCTCAGAACAATGATATGTGGAAAGGGGTTTACTCCTCGTCATTTCGAATGGCTAGCTGAATATGCCTTGGGTTGATTCGGCGCTTCTTGTTATCCCTGGCTGCATTACCAGCAAGCTCCAGGATTTCGGCAGTCAGGTATTCCAAGACCGCAGCCAGATAAACTATGCATATATGCTATGCTCAGGACAGGAGGTGGAAACTTGGAAGCACAAGAGGTAGACGAAACAGCTGGCTCACCGGGCCCTCCTGAGCCGATACGTTTCCCATAATTGGCGCGCCTTAACATGCGGTGAATACGAGCAACGGGGAACTGGAGACCAGCTCGAGTGGAGCGCGCTACATTCTTCGCCCTCTCCTGGCTCTTCCCTGCTCCTTTCCCCTTGCTAACAGTCTTGCCTCCACTTTTGCCCTTGCCGGTTGCTTTAGCCATGGCTGCGTTGTCGTTGGTTGTTTTGAACCCACGACGCGCCCAGCGACCAGCCTCGTATATGGCACGTGTCACCGTGTAAGCCCAGTGAAAACTGTGTCGGATCGGGTGGGTTGTGAACTGTTCAGGTCGGATTTCGTCAGATTTCGTCTGTCGCAGTCGGACGTGATAGGATCCGTGGGAAAGTCTTTCGTGAATCGCATTACATTACATCGCCTATTGGAAATTGTAATGCTCGTGTTACATGGCATTACATCGTAAATTGCAATACATCGTATACACATTACATCGAATTGCACATCGCACCATCTACATTACATCGTTTGGTCGACGAGCTCGTCCTGGAGTTACGCAATGCGAAGGTGTGCTCAATTCTGCAAAGTCTCGTGCTTACTAACGGTGTCACAGTCACGGTCACATGGGTGACAACCTTATCGCCCGCCGCCCACCATCCGTTCTTTGCTTCCCCCCACCTCCTTCCTCGACCCGCCGCTTGCAGCAAGCACGGAGCTGCCATTCTCTGTATCTCAGAACCACTTTGGGACTTTACTCAATGTATTTGACATGCTGCGGAGCCCCATACCAACAGAAGCAGGTCGGGATGTGAGTTTGTTGAACAAGCCCCTTTCTTGCCAGATAAGTTGCTCTCTCGGGCATCTCGTGTTCATCTGAAGGTCAGGTCGTGCTGTCATTAGCAGGGGATAATCAATATTTCCATGTGGGGTCCCTATATGCATCGCTCTGCCCTGAAGTTTGGTTCGTCAAAGGCAGGTTCAAGTTAGAGACCATAAAGGTGAGTACGCCACTTGCTTAGTGTATCGCTATTGATTGCCATACTCTGAGTCCCCTGCCTATGGGCAGGCTACGGATAACAGAAGAGAGTCACGGAGTGGGGATCAGCCAGCCGAAACATTCTCGAGAGGTAATGTCGTTTAATTATATGGTCGCACACTGATGGCAACGCGAAAATAGTGCCATGAGATGACTTTTCAATGTGCCGGTACGTGATAACTGTTCAGGAAGTGCCTGACATTCCCTCGCCCCTCTGCTGCATGTATCCCCCATTCGAGCCACACGTTGTTCCCGCAATCGACGCCCCGCATTCCCTCGCCCCTCCGCTATGTATATCGCCTGCTACCTGCCTGCATGAGAGTATTTCGAGCCGCACGTTGTCCCCGCCTTCGATGCCCTGCATTTCCTGGTCCTACTGCTGCTATTTCGTCTACTGGGCCCGCTACTGCCCACCGCCTGCCCCAGGAGCGTGCGCATATCCCGCCGCATTGTGTGTGGGATAGTACATTGTATAAATACGACTGTATCCGATTTGAACAGAATTCAATCCGTTGTGAATGGTTTATATCGGTCTGAATAAGGCGAGATCGGATTGCAATAATAAAATCCTATGGGATCGGATGAGGACAGATGTCACTATATTCTACATACAGTCAAAGGATCTGTTGAGTTCGGATGAGATCTGATTACATTCACAAAAATCCGATGTCGTCCTCTGACAACCTGCCTCCTCATGTAAAGAATCTGATGGGGTCAGGTCTCATCTGCTCACATCGGAGATCCTCATTATCCGATCTCGTCCGACTACAACGAACCCACCTCATCTGACACAGTTTTCACTGGGGTGTAAGCGCCAAACAACGCCAGCATCACGTGCCCATATAAATAGGAGTAGTCAGTCGACCTCTCTCTCGTCCTAACTGCCAACTACTCTATTTTATTTATTTATCTTATTTCCGACTTTCGATCGTCATGCCTCCCAAGCCTTCATCCACTGGTGGTAAAGGCCCTGCTACTAGCGCGGCGAAAACCCCAGCCAAAACAACCGAGGGGGTCAAGGCAGGAAAAAAGACTGCCAAGACAGCAGCTCCCAGCGCTGCAGAAGAAGAGAAGAAGAGGGGCAGGAAACGAGTCCGCAAGGAGACTTGGTCTTCTTACATTTACAAAGGTAAGTGCTGGTACCACCTACACGAGGCGAACCAAACGTGATTCGTATCGTCGGCAGTTCTGAAGCAAATCCATGTTGACACTGGTATTTCCAACAAGGCTATGGCCATTCTGAACTCCTTTGTGAATGATATATTCGAACGTATTGCGACCGAGGCGTCCAGTAAGCCCGTGTAGCATATTCAGGGGCTAGAGTTTACTAACTGACGGACAGAATTGGCTGCATATTCGAAGAAATCGACGATTTCATCTCGTGAGATCCAAACTGCTGTGCGACTTATCCTCCCTGGAGAGCTTGCGAAGCATGCTATCTCCGAGGGTACGAAATCGGTCACCAAGGTGTGCTCTACATTGTTTCTCGGTAGCTCACCTCGCTGACTTGTCACAGTATTCTACTTCCGGTGGAACAAAGTAGGTGGACCTTGTTCGCTTTTTACTGTATCGTTAGCTTGTAGATCCGTGTCCTGTCGTGCCGAGTGTATTTGTTGTTTCCATGTATTTTACAGTTTCAAGTTTTGTATTTCCTACGGTCAGTGGACACCCGGTCCATATGATTATTTGACTTGATTGCAGAATGCGGAGTCGCTGATAATATGCCGTGGACGAGTGTTCGACAACGACGAATGCCACCCAAACCGAGGGTATTCCAGTGACGACATATCCACTTCCTGGTCCGCGGGGCGTAGCGGAACACCCCTAAATCACTGGCCTGTGGAACGCAATGTGGCGTTCACCCTCTTCATGGGCGTCTCACCACTGTTGTGTCAGTCACCACGATGACCCAATGAGACACTGCAAAGTTAACCGACCATCCACCGTCTGCGCCTAGTATTCCAAGATGAAATCAACATCCACGACGGCGCTTGTAGCTCGTATAGGCTAGTTCCATCTGTGGCATTATTCCTCCTACCTTCTTAGCCAAACCGTCGCCTTGGCGCATCATGTTGGGTCCGCGTCATCCCTGGAAGATAAGAATTGGCGAAACAACCACACTTTAGCGTGGACGATGGTCGGAGGTGAGTCAATCCAGTGGCTGTCCCACGGCCGCCCATCGGAGGGTATGTGGATGTACACGTTTTGAAGTGCATTCCCATCATTGGCGTAACAATTTTCGGCAGCTGTTGTGGAAGTGGTTTTTTACTCCCTGACCTCCGTGATTCAGCGGGGTCGAACACGCCTTAAATTTAGCCGCTTTGCCGGTCAAAAGGGGTTCCCCTTGAAAATGTCCGGTGCGAAAGGGATGGTGTGTATTTGAAATGTTTCTACCCGTCGATGTAAGCCACCAATGTTGAAACTTTCGAGATGATGATCACGGAGGATGGCCAGTGCAGGGAGGGCTAGGTTTTATCGGATGTGATAACGATGGTAAATGATATGCTGATGATCGCGATGGGGAAGCCTACGACCAGGCCAACTTCACCGATGAGTTGATAAAGAATTTCGCATGGGACGGTGTGGTGTATCTTTCTTCCGACGTACACTGACAGCGACCACATGCTTTCTACACACTCTGGGTAAGGTTATCAAGCGTTCGGCGGCAGACGGCGTGGACAAACGTTCGGCCGAGCGAACGGGCCAATGATACGGAGTGTCAGATGACTTGGACTTCGTCGCTCGCTGCCCCGCAGCTACAGCATATAGCATCTGCAGGGACGAACTCAATCAAGCTTCTCGCACGTACATGCCGACTCGCAGGACGACTCTCGCACGCCGTCGACGTAGGTTCACGCTCACCCGTTCCGTCCGGTTTCACCAATTCATTTACCAAACCATATTCTTCACCGTGGGTTCGACGCTGTGTCTTGGGAACACAGAACCACGCTGCACGCATAAGCTGATCAAGCACGGTCATTCATTCAGATCAGTGGATATCATGCGGACCGGATCGCAGGGAAAAACGGCCTCCTGACTGATTATTGTATACGATAATAAGGCGTGTCTGCGTCGCCTACCCTCGTGTTGTCCTTAACATAGGATGACCTTCTCCCTTTCCGGAGTCGTATCTTCGCCACGTTTCTCATGTCATCGTTGACCCCCATTCCTTCCTACAGAATCTTGTACGCTAAGGTTTCTTTTCATGATCGACCCCCACGGCGTCCGCTGTATCTCGCGTTCATTAGCGACAAGACAATGCTGGAGTGACTCACAGGGGATGACTGCAGTACGTGTCAAGGTACGGTACCGGTCGTGTTTCCTGGACCCTTTCCTGCAAGTCAGTAGCGTGCCCCTTTAGTGCAATAATCTAACCTTGCGAGTACCGATCCTCCCAATTATGTCAAGTGAGTTTTCACATGCCATCGTTCGTCCTCGACACACCCATATGGGCATATGTGCACGACTTATCTCATAACACACATACAATGCTCACGTACGCAGGACGTCGATTGTTACTTGAAGCTGAAGACATCATAAGCAGATCTACAGTATCTCGGTGACGTGACGGTTAAATGTAAGCAAAACTTTTTTCCTGCTAGTTTCCCTAAAGTGTTCCGTACAGTATCTAATACATTACATGCCTGCTGCGTATTCAGGTTCCTTTCCATTTCCTCCTGCAGGCGGCCGTGTTGGCGCGCGACTCTAACGCCCGAAGTTCTGTCTTGGGTGTGTTCCTTTCAATACAATGTGCCGTTACTGCCAAGCATCTAGTATGTGGGTGGTTATCTATCTCGGAGACACCAACCACAGATCGCAGACGATGCGTAGTTCTCGGAAGCGAGTGGAAGTCATAGAACGCTACGGACACATTTACATGTTGAGACGCCGTGTCTTCTAGTCATCGAAGGCACCCACGTTCGCGCACAAATTCATTCGCAGGCGCTCGGATCGGTAAGCAAGAAAATAGCCAGTTCCTGACCAATATCCCGCTCACCGATAGGTTGTGGGAGTGCGTGGGTCCATGTATATTATGATATGGCCGATTCTTCGTCAGCTATAATCCGTACTCGAGCTCTGGTTGGACAGCGTAGTTATCGCGCCGACATCCGGGGTGGCTGGAACAATGCAGGCCCCAGGGCATCCGCGTTGACAGCCCGAGTACTGTTTGACAAGTGTACCTACGGAGAGTATATCTGTTCGCTACACTTTTAGCCTTTCACGTGCCTACATTATCGCAAAAACAGCACACTGATCAGATCATCATCAAACGGATCGGGAGTCTCGGGCTCGGCGATATGTGTGTAAATGCGATCTCGTGCGAGTACCGCACCGATGTAGGAATGGATACATGTCGCATTGTCGAGACGCTGCAATAGTCGTTTAGCTTGGAGGGCCTCAAGTGAGCCCCGCATACGGGTCAGTTGATCTGGCATGTTGCCCCATTTCACCTCGCTGATCCGATGCTGGACCACAGCAGGTGGCTTTTAAAGGAAGTCATTGCGTACGTGGCTTGCGGTTTTAGACTCAGTGTCCGATCAAGTACAAAATGGAGAGTTTATTTGAAAGCATGTACTTAAAAAATGCTGGGTCAGTATTGCAAACGAGGCCGTTGAACTGTCAGTGGGGATGATGAGGGGTGTAGCGTAAAGTTGCAATGTCCTTTAAATATAACAAAAGATAAAACAACAAACGATAATGCCGTGATGCGTCGTCAATGTGAGTGCGTTTACGAATAACGGAGGATGTGAGTCGTCGATGGATATGGATGAAATGAGGTGAGATGAGATTCAGCAAAAGACCAGCTTCAGGGGGCGATCATGATCTTCATAACCATGTTCCCTTGCTCGTCCCTTCCCCGTGCTAGTAGATCAAATGCACGAGCAGTCTCGTGCAAGCGTAGGCGATGCGTAACTAGCTTCTCAACGTTTTGTAACTTTCCCGAAGCAAGTAATGAAAGTGCCGTAGGATAGGTGTTTGCATATCGGAACGAGCCCTGAATGTCCACCTCACGGAGAGCGGCTGCCGAGATAGGTAACATGACGTTGCGCGAGCCCATACCAACCAGCATAACCTTGCCTCCGGTTGCAGCGGCCTGATAACAACAATGAACCGTTAATCTCGGTAACGCATTGGGAAAGTGCATACTTACGTGTATTGACATCTGGATGCAGGATTCGGCACCTGTACATTCGAAGACGACATCGTAGCCGTCGGGTGTGTCGAAGCTTGCCAAGACCCTCTGAATGGTTTCTCTCGACCGCCGAAGCTGCTCGTCTGTCGTCTTGGCTTTGTCGACGGTAGGTAAACAGTAGGTCCGAGAGGCAAAACCGTTCGCTTTTGCGAAGTCCAAACGTTGTTGGTTGATGTCTACGGCTGCCACTTGGGCAGCACCATATGATTTTGCGAGGGCACAGGCGAGGATGCCGATAGAGCCGACACCGAAGACAAGAACGCGTTGGCCTTGTTGAAGGTCAGCCCGCTTGCTAGCGTGTATCAGGACAGACAACGGTTCCGCTAGCGCTGCTGCCTCGAAGGAGCAATTATCGGGTAGCCTACGTAAGTGGAGTTAGGGGGGACGATGGGACGCAAACGATATGTACGAACGGATGGAGAACATGCGACGGGTGGTTCATGCGATCTTGCAACGTGCCGTCGTGGTGAGGAATTGTTTTGGCGCTGCTGGCGAACCACAGTGATTTGCAGAGGTTGTACCGACCGGAGCGGCAGTAGTTACACTGCCGGCACATGACGCCAGCCTCGATAGCGACGCGTTGGCCGGGGACGAGATTTTTTACGCCTGGGCCGACAGATACGACGATGCCGGCTGCTTCGTGACCAAGGACGAGCGGGTTCTGGATGGCGAAGTCGCCATTCCTGCCGTCCATGTAGTAGTGTACTGAGACAAATGAGTGAGCGGGCGTGCGACGACACGACGAAGGGAGACACGCACGATCGCTACCACACAAACCGGTGGATTTTACTGCGACCTGGACGTGGTCATAATGAGGGGGCCATACGGGACGGTCTTCGATGCGGATGTCCTTTGGGCCGTACAGGACGGCTGCACGGTGAATGGGGAAAGCGACGGGGGACATGGCGAGTGCTGTGAGGGGGAGAAAAAGGCGAGGATGGTGTACATTTGGATTGGACAGTCAGACCTTATAAAAGGTAGACAAGAGCGAGGCAGGAGGTCGTCGTCCGCATATGGACATGAGCCCACCGGTCCGCACAGCCGCTGACATAAATTCCAGGATACGGAAGGGGTGACATATAACATCAATTAACCAAAACGGGATATATCTCGGGGGTCGCTTCGGTCTAGACTGATCCGAAGCTGGAGGGGAAGGGGAACGGGGAGGGTCTCCACAAGGATCAATAAAATATAAAAAAGAATATATAAATATAATATAATATAGTGTGACATGCACTGACGGCACCCTCGGTTCAATTGCCGATGTGGGGTATTAAAATTCAATATTATCCTCGTTCAAGTCACGCCTGCTGTGATATAGCGTGTGCGTGTGCGGGTGCTCGCATTTCATTACACTCGTCATGGATCCTACGCGAGATCGTCCATCCCCACAGCTGTTCTCTCTCGCCGGGAAGAACGTTCTGATCACCGGAGCCACCAGAGGTAATGTCGCGCGTGAACTGTATTCGACATCTCCAATATAACAAATCGAGCTACACGTCAGGCATAGGAGCAGCGTGTGCGATCGCCTTAGCGCAGGCAGGCGCTGCGATCTGTCTAGTCCAGCGTCCTGGAAATCGGCCAAATACGGACACCGCGAATACCATCCGCGAACTTGGAGGTAACGTCAAGGTTGTCGAATGCGACCTGAGCGACATGGAGGCCGTCCGGGGACTGTTCGACCGGGCGCTGGATGCCATGGACGGTGGTGGCATCCACGTTCTGGTCAACTGTGCAGGTATCCAGCGGAGATCTCCGAGCGTGGACTTCCCAGAGAGAGATTGGGATGACGTAAGACTGATATCCCGTATTGCAGCACGGCAAACTTTACTGACTCTCTGAAATTTCCTTTTTTGAGGTCCTCGACGTCAACCTCAAATCTGTCTGGCTGCTCTCCCAGGCAGCGGGTCGCCACATGGTCCCCCTCGGAAGGGGTAAAATTATCAACTTTTGTTCCCTTCTCACATTCCAAGGAGGAATCACCGTACCCGCATACGCATCCGCCAAAGGCGCACTCGGGCAGCTCACGAAGGCTCTTAGCAACGAGTGGTCCCGGTTCAACGTCCAAGTCAACGGTATATGTCCAGGTTACATTGCCACAGATATGTACGTGCACTCTTCTTCTCAGTCCTCTTTCCTTCGCAGCGGAGTTTGGTTCCTCGCGCCAATCCGCCACCCCCTTCGCGTTACATAGCCGTCGCATCAACAATCTCCCCGTTTGCGGAGATCTCGAGTACATAGCGCGTTCTCTCTTATCTCGCTCGTCCAAACCCCTTGAGACGCTGGGAATAACGACGGTATCCACTTTATGTACAGGAATGCTCGACTTCTGGAAGACCCAGTCAGGTGCAAACAGATCTCGGAGCGGATCCCCGCTGGGAGGTGGGGTACCCCCCGGGACTTCGCTGGCCCTGTCGTTTTTCTCGCCAGTGATGCCAGTCAGTATGTCTGCGGAGAACTCCTCGTTGTCGACGGTGTACGTCCCCATTTGACGTGTTCTTGGCGTCAACTGTCGCACTCATGTCACCCTCAGGGATGGATGGGGAGGTAAGACAGGCCAGACACTTTGCCATAGTCCTCTTTCTCCTAGACGCAATCTATCGTTGACAGTTGGCTATGATGGACGGATGGCAGGTCGTAGATGTCTGTTTTACCCTCGCACGCACGTCATGTTTGAGACGACGGCAGATCTCCCCTTATCAGATGAGCTTCGTACGTACAAGGTTGTCGTGTTCTTTCCGACATGGAGCCCCCCTCTTCGAGAGGCCCAATGAATATACATTTTTCCATCTTAAGGCTGGCATTGTGGAGTTTTGTGTACGACCACTCGAACATAAGTTTTTTTTTCCCCAATTCGCGATATGATAGACACTCCTACCGGCTCCAACCGGCCCGTCAGTCCCCGGTGGAGATTGCCAGCGCCCGCCTGCCGTCGATTGCCGACTCGCTGCATGCAAAAAGTCACTGCGACTGCAATGATATCATGAGTGTGTGGGTGGGACAGGAATCCAAAATCATCGTCGTCAGGTTGGCCAGCTGCCACCTCTTTCGGAACATCGGACCAGCATGAAACCCCCCCGAGAGAATCGAAATCAAAATCAGTCTACGGTCTAACCACTTCACGCCTATCTCAGCTCATTTTCGAATGCCCCGCGTCGGTTCACACCGAGAGCATAGACAGCTGCTGCTTATCACTTCATTTCACAGCGCTAAAATTCTCAAACACTGTAGCCCCTGCAACTTGTTCAGGGATACCCGATGCGGCCCATCAACGTTGCCATTTGGCACATTGAATGGCCACGCTGACGATTACGCAATGGTGATACGACTACTGAATATTACCAGAATGCGCCGTGCTTATCTCGCTCTGTTGGCCTGCTCAGGGATGATCTGTGTATCAGACCCTTTGGATCGAGATCGCCCACAGGCGTCGCGTGTCTCGGTCAGAGTAAATGTGAATATGTCGAGGGCGATGCGACGGTAGCAGAATACCACTATGTACCACCTACCAGTAGCACGCAGCAATGCTCCTGACGAAACGGCGTTCGAAATCCACGCCCTCAGTGACTGTCCCCCAAACTCATGAACCATTGGGAAGCTGCGAGGGGATTTCGCCGCTGAGAACGTCGCATTTGAAAATGACTGCGTACCATCACACATGCTACTACGGAAAAACACACAGATACGCAGTTCCCAGGTCCTTGTGACCCACCTCCACACGTCAGGTACATTCGATCTGAACAAAGTATACTCCTCTTAACGTGACTCTGAATTAAAGTTCGCAAGGAATCGGCCCCCTCATGCACATGGGTCGTCACCACCCCATAGAAGCCAAGGATGAAAGCATCCGCGGTGGTCACGCCGACACACAGATTGGATTCCAGATAAACATTCCATGCATGTCTTGTTCATTAAGCCCTTTCACGGTGACGCCTTTCTATCATGACCATCCCCTTCGCACACGTGCGAATCGCATCCTCCGCTATTCCGTCGCCGTCTTCCAAAAGCATGCCCCCCTTTGTTCCAGGCCCCGGAAACAGTGATCTGCGACACCGGTTTGTCCCCGAACTTTCCACGGTTCGACCAGACTCGAGGCTAGTTACCTTCTGTAACACGTCAATGATGACCCCCTTCGTCCGGATAAGAACAACACGATCAAAGCCATGCACCCGCCATGGCACCGTCCCGGTGATGGCAGACCCACGTGTCAGTGAATCTTCTCTGCGACTTACTCTCGTAAAAGCCAACTACGTCTTCCTCTCGACTATGTTTTCGTGGAAAGACAAATGTCAGTTTTGTCGCTTCGTGGGTACGGAGAGTGGTTAGGAGGGCACGGCTATCCGCAGCGGAAGACTCCAGACAGTAAGGCGACTTCGTTACGTGTACGATGTTCGCCAGTGACCCGCCACCAGCGGTTCTATACAACCCATGGCCGCGTTAATTCCTAATGGGGAGCGAAATAGGCTCACCTTCCAGACCTAGTATCGTCGAGAAGATATGAAATACGTCCTTCGGAGATCCCCTTTGGCTGGGTAAATCTGGGTGATAACAGAGACGACTGGTGTCTTCACGTTCGCTTGCAGTAAGTAGGCCAGATCGGGTTTCTTCATGGACCAGTCAGCAGTGATAAGCAAACAGACGACGCACAGCCGTGATACGTCGAGTGATCGCATTGCTCCGACTGACAGACTAATTTCCGTGCATCTGGGGAGCTGTAGCCGCGACAGAAGGGGACTAGGAGTGATCGGGTATAGAGAGTCACAGGTTGAGAAACGCGACTGGTACCACCTTGGCGGCACTATCCCGGGTTTGAGAGGCCGCCCAGAAGCATGTTGGTTGCTGTTTATGGCCGACTCGACGATGATGGTAGCAATGAGTCATCCAGCCTTTCCCTTTGTTTCCAGGGTTGTTGGACTGGGATTCGATTATTCAGCCATTCAATATTCAATCATTAATGGCCCTGACTGGCAGCAGAGTGGAGAGGGTATACTTTCTAGCGAAATAACAAATCCTCACTGGCATGCTGGAACCAGTTAAACGCAGCATGCGAACCCACCTACCGTCAATGTTCCTGGGAGTTGAAATACATGACGGGACATCACCATCGCCTGTGGCTGGGGTGGTTTACATGAAGCAAACAACTAGTTGCGGTCAGGCAGGCATGCACGACGAGAACTCACAGGTAATGCGATGGATTGGAAATCCAGAGCTTGCAGGTTGGCAAGCAATAGGAGACTGCTGCTGCTCATGTGAACTCAATTCGATCGAAAGTGCGCCATTGCGGGTCAGGATGACTCCACATGAGGTACCTCGATCAAGGATCGGAGAGGGGCGCAGCTCCGATGTGGAAAGGTCGAACCTTCTTCTCGTACGTATTCGAGTAGGTGTGAACACGATGAAAACCGGTTGGAACTTGAAACATTGTTCAGGGATGGGCTGAGCGTTCTCATGGAAAGTTCAGATTGTAAATTTCATGATAGCCCTGATGCGGCAGACACCGCAACTGACGACATTAATTTCATGGAGACGAGGGGAAACTGACGAACTTTCGAACAGAAGGACAGGCAGACAGACTCACATGTGTCTCGTTGGGTATTCGAAATTCGCGGGGACAAGTGACTACACATGCGCGTGTTGTGTCTTGGGCGTTGCGTTATACGTGCACTGACCACGTCTCCTGCTGAAAGGCTCTGCAGCCTGGCCACCCGCTTGTGACAGGTGGTTTGCGGTGCGGCAGGCATGCACCGCGGATGCGAGCACATTATAAAAGCCCCTTGCACAGACCCTTGCCAGGTAATCTGACACAAAAGGCGGAGCGCAGAGAAGGACGGACGAAACGCTCGCCTTGTAGTTCAGTGGAGCTAGGTGTTCTTGTCGAGTGCTGAGGTTCATGTGCGTGTCCAGGAGTGAACGTGTGTGAGGGAAAAACGACCTCAGGGGTGCCCAATGACGAGAGCACACACGCGTTGGAAACTGCCAACTCGATGTCGCTGCCAGACCTGACCCATGTCTCAGCTTCAATGGTCAACCAAAGCGACGCTCCCTTCCGTCTCTTGACGAGGCGGTATGGTGCGACTCTCACATACACGCAGATGCTCGAGCCCTCTAGGCTTCTCAACGATCGCGAATACCTCGAGTTTCACTTGCGTGATATCCAAGCACAGATAGCGCTGGGCAGTGACGACGACGATGTCGACGATAGCAGCGGCTGGGATGGGTATGCGAGACCACTTGTCGTCCAGCTGTGCGGGAACAACCCCGAGTTGATCGTAAGGGCTGCTCGGCAAGTACAGACGCACTGCGATGCAATAAGTGGGTCCACACAGCCCCAAGACTTGGACTGCTGAAGGACGACTCTCCCCGGCCATCGAACTCACCAAGTTCATCAGATCTTAACCTGGGTTGCCCACAGGAGCATGCGAGAGGGAGTCATTTTGGCGGGTACTTGCTTGGAAAGCAAGACTGGCCACTCGTACAGTCCATGGGTATGTCTAGTATGAAACGCTAAATTCTATTCCCCTTACTGGCCACATTCGACTTCACAGTCTCATCCATGTCTCACTCCCTCCTCGTACCAACATCTGCCAAGACCCGGCTCTGTCCATCATCGGATCCGAGGTCTGCGACTGCGACGTTTGGACAGCTCCTCGAACATGCAGGGGCATCTTGGATAACCTTACACGCCCGTCACGTTTCTGCCAAACGCAGACGTCAAGGTACCGCGGATCTCGATGCTGTACGCACACTTAAGGAGACATTGAGCATACCTGTCATCAGTAACGGCAACGTTCGGACTTTTGACGACGTTCGAGTCAACCTGGAGTATACTCGGGCTGATGGGGCTATGGTCGGAGAGGCATTGCTTGGGAACCCTACGTTCGTAGAATTTCATCACTTCTTGCCTCGATTCTCTAACAGGTCTCGGACTGAGATGGTTGACGATCGTGATTAGCCTATTTGCAGGAGATTTACCGGATCCCGTGCTTATCTCCTTCGAGTACCTTGACATTTGCAAGAGACTTCCTGACGTCACGCCGCTCAACATAATGCGAACGCACGTGCGGCGCTTCATCGAGTTTCAATGGTGAGTACGGATGTCTTGGTAGGGTTTTATTACTATTGACATTGATGGACAGCTCACGGCGCCCATGGTACCCCAAATTCCGTGGCGCAATAAGCGAATGTCAGAGCATCGGGGATATGGAAGACTTGTTACATAGGAGAGTCGCTAGATGGAGAGGGAAGACTGCGAAGGTACTCGATACCAAAGACGATGATGATATACAGGGGTCAAGCGGTGTGCAGGTACACGAGGACATATTAGGTAGTGTAGAAACCTGACATACTCATTTGAACACTGCCGCGCAAGCCTGACATCAACGATACCTGGTTAATGGCAAAATGCTCTCATCGACGCTCAAGCCTTCATGATTCAAGCGTGTTGTGGTACCACTGTTTGGTCAGTGAGATACAGGATAGCCCGCAGAAAAAATGGCTTCGAACTGAAATCCCTTTCGAAACCATTTCACCAGACACGCGGATGTTTGAACTTATAAGAGGAAGATAAGGCAAACTCAAAGACGAAAGGGAGGGCAATGAGAATATCACATTTCGGCAACCTGAATGGAGGTAGTAGCGGTCCCAGGATCAAAGGATATAGTGTGATGGCTAAAAACTGCACACGAGCTTGAGTAAATAACTTGCCTGAAGCAGGACAGAAAGGAAGAAACATATCGATACTGTGGGAGGTTTACTTGCCAACCAGCATCCGCCGACATAAAGGGAACGGATTCCTTGCGTGTGAGGGCTCCGAAAATCTCAAAAGAGGGATCATTAAAACGTGTATGTATCAATTGACATCAGTGGACAGCAGATAGGACGGATAAGAGGTGGAAATATTACCGCAGCACACGGTGGCTGACTCAACCTGAGCCGGCGATGCCTCCACCACTCCCTTTCCGTGTCCTGATGACCTTGTTCCTGAGAGCCTTCTCCTTTAACTCATTCTCGCGTTTCTCCAGATCCTGCATGGGAACGTCTTGACTGCCTGTGCCGGCACTACCCGTGCTCTACTCAATGACGAGGCACTTTAGAAAATTTGGGGGTAGATGCGAGGGGAAAAAATATAACCAACCTCGTCAGCGGCATTGTCCTCCCATTTGGATTTTCGCGCGGAGGCCTGTCCCTTGATTTTTAATTCACCTCGGCTATTCTGAGGGAGGTCAGGGTCAAGAATCCGACCGGGCTCTTCAGGTTTGTCCGCATTCATTCTCACAGGCGTGGGGCTTCGCCTTAGATTACGCCTATCTCTCGTCGTGTCATATCTGTTGCGCTCCTTGATATGCGCACGGTTAGGGGGGGTGCGGGAGCGAGAGCGGGAATAGCTATCGCGCTTGTCGCGGCGACTTGGGCGGGGGCTTGGACTGCGTCGGCGACCAACGTATTGAGGGGGGGAACGAGAACGACTCGGTGATCGTGAATGAGTACGCGAATATCGGCGTCGCCGTGGAGGGGGGCTCCGGCTGTCTCTTGCTCGATCCTTTCCAGAAAGAACGTGTCGTCGAGGTGGGGACTGGGAGTAGCTGGGTGATCGTCTACGCCGAGTTCTTGGAGGGGGAGGCGAGCGAGACCCGCCAGAATTGAAGGACGGGGAACGGCGGCGGCGGCGAGGGGAAGGGGTTGGTGAGCGGGAGGGACGGCGACGAGAGAAATGGGGAGGAGGGCTTCGGGAACGAGAACGCCAACCCGCGCGTGGAGATCGGGACCGAGAATAACGGGGAGAGGGTAAATCTCGTCTTGGGGGCGTCCGACGGATTGGAGGCGGAGAGCGAGAGCTGCGGGCATCAAATGGAGAAGCAGATGGTGTACGACGACGAGGGGGAGGTGAACGAGAAAATCGGCGACCAGGACGCTATTATTGTGTGACCAGCGTCAATGGGACAAAGTGGATTGAAGAGAAAAAAAAACGTACGCCACTATTACGATTATCCCTTCCCCTTCCGCCTCCATCGTAAGTACCTCGGCCACGTCCTCGTCCCCGCCCGCGACCTCTACCACCACCACGTTCTCTCTCACGGATCTCATCTAAGCGTGCTCTGCGATCTCTTTCGCTGATTACTTTTTGGTCAGACTCCCTTGCCTTGCGTAGTTCTTCCTTCTTCGCTTCAACCATGGAAACTGGAACACCCCCAGGACTGTCCTGAGATTCTAATAAAAGGTCCCAAAGTGCCTTCATAAACGCTGGAGTGGACGACGTGAGGAACCCCATTAGATTGATTTGCATTTTCTTTGGGTCGGGAGTCTGTATGCATCCCCATTCAGGAATGTAAAGGGAACCTGATTAGAATGATAGCGTACGAACCGTATAGTTTGGGTCTTCGAGTAGACCCATGGCATACTCGATGACCACCTCGTCTTCGAAGCCAACAAGCTCAGTCACCTTTTTGGCGATCCATGGCCTTATAATTTCCATATTGACTTTTTTCATGTCTACCTAGAGAGAAGGGAGAAGCTTGTGCCAAACCCTTACCGGTAGCAAACGGCAAGGTACCTTTTTCTCGAACTCTGGAGGAAATTTCATGCTCTTGAGCAGTTTGAGCTCCTTATCAGAGAAGCGCCTGTCCTGGTCAGCAGACGTGCCTTTGAAAAACCCTGTACCATCGAGTAAATATCATCAATAAATTTCGGTTCGCAGTCATACGAACCTGCGTCAGCCATGGTGGTTCGAGTCTGAGCAGAGAGCACAATCGACCGTGGGAATATCAAGCCCATAGTTGGATTATATAATCACGACTCTACTACAAGACTTGCCGCTCATCGAACCCGACGCTGACTCTGAGCACGCGTCTGTCGTTGAGGACGCTCAGCTGCTGTTTGACGACTGTGCCCAGCCCACACTCGCCCTTGTTGGATATCACAACGCGCACCTCCTCCACTTCCGCCCATTCCGACCTCTTGAACACCCTAGCCAACCCTTCAAAATCAACCGTCGAAATCGCACGGATATCTGCGGGGTACATCGCCAGCGAGAGTGCTCGTATGGACGACCGGATGGAAGATAAAAGCGAGGTTAATTGTGTCAACGATGCAGGCTGCTCCTGAGGCTCTTCCTCCAACGGATCCGGCGGTGGTGGCGAGGGAACGACAAGACCGAAAATGTGCAACTCTTGTAGTCGACCATTCTGGCCAAGGTCTATGTGGTCTATGAAAGCGTCTACCCCATGCAACACTCAGCTGCAAAAGAAAAAGAAGAAGATAACGGACACTTACCTCCTCTCTCTACAAAGTCTTGATCAAATCCCACTCGAAGTTCACGCAAGTTCCCTCCCAGCTCCCATAGGAACCTTCCTACGACTTGTGCCTCAGCGATTCCTACGCCACCCAGCTTCACGGTCGTAATTCTCGTGTCGTTGTCAGTCCCTTTTCGATGTTCAATGCCCGACATGATCCATTCCAATATTGTCTCCATCGGTGCTCCTCTCATGCCAACCACTTTCAACCCAGCCGACGGCAACCTGACGCATTTTTGAGCGTTTACCCATGTCGCATCTAACCTCGAGCAGTGTACCCCATCGAGCGTCAAGGCCTCCAACTTGTCAAATTCAGCTAGGAACTCGCACATATCCGCTGGACTGCGGAACGAACATCCACACAACGTGAGTTCTTTCACATGCTTGAAGCTCTCCAAACAAGTTTTGCGAGAACGAGAAGAGAGGTACTCCCACGTCACACGCTCCAGTACGAATGTACGGATGCACGTTAGATGGTCTGCGAGATATGGCAACGCATCATTGAGCCACTTGGGATCCCATGGGTTTCCGCGAGTCTCACGGACAGAGAGATGCATGGTATGAGGCGCAAAACTTGGAATGGAAAGTCTGCCTCGTGGGCATCCCTTTTCGTGGACCGCCAACCGATTGTGTTCGTCGTCGTTGCAGGCGTTCAGGCGCAAAACACAGCCGCAGGCGTATGCCTCCAACAAATCGACGAGTGCCATACTCCTTAGTCGCCCGCTGAGCCTTACACCTGCCCACATTTTCGTACGTGTGGTGTTCAGCCACAGTTTGCATACGAGTGAGCATGCACAGAGCGTCGCGAAGTCCGCCGGGTCATATGGTTGCTCGCTGTTGGGGATGGACGGAATGCGTGCGGCGATCGTTTCAATAACTTGGAGGTGCAACTCGGCGGGGAGGTATGGAAAGGTATTCGTTGGACAGGAGGTAATAGAGCTCTTCGGGTATCCACATATGACGAGTGACGGAGGTGGTTGCAAGGGTGGCCTCCTTGCTCTGCATGGTGGTAGCGGGCGAAGCGGCGGGGATATGGGTTTAATGATGATGGCCATGGGGGAGGCTTGTGTGGGTCGGTATCTTTCCGGTTAACCTTGAGGTATAAAAACAGTGCAACCTATATCGTCTCGTACAGCCCGAACAGAAGGCCGAATTAGCGACTTTTCACAGCCTTCTTCACCATGGATAAATGGCGTGTGTGCGGCGTATGTAGCAGAAAGAAAAGAAAGAAAGAAAGGGTGTCTGATGCTCTTAGCTCAGCGGGCGCCAGCTTCAGGCCGACAGTCCGTGTGAGCCAGCTTGACGACGGGGAACGGGGTATACACATACCGCAGCTTTTTAAGTAGCAGTTGACAGTTCCGACTTCACCCACCCCTTCCTCCGAGACTTGCTCAATCTAAGACGAGTTGAAACGACTCGTTCCGAGTAAGAGATATGAAATCTCACGATACGTACCCCAGAATCTCTGATAGCTAAAGTTCCTACTTGAATCACCATGATCTGCTCCGGCATAGAACCATGATACATACTTGTTCTGTAATCGTGCCCCGATCCCACTGTCGCAGTAACCACTACCGATGTTTCAGATTCCTCCTGGGCAACGCCCGCTGTTTCACCGGTATCATGCGCTCCGAACAGGCACCCACGCGGGACGGTACCGGGTGTGCGAAGTTGAAGATACCAAGATGGCTTAGCGTGCTGTGCGCCACCATTTTTCCACTCGGCGTTTGATTGGATGCAGACAAAGTTTTGCACAGCCCTTTATCCTGGCTCCGTCCAATTCAGTGGCGTAGCTCGGAGACTTGGTTTTAGAGCCAAGTAAATGATGCCCGAGTTGGGGCCAACGATCCTTGCAGTGTGTCCACCCGTTTCGCCGCCGAGAAAAGTACACCGGATATATTGGCTAGAGACCCTTCAAACTAACCGCGCGCAACGTCCACACCAGGCACGCATCACGCAACGCAGCCAGTAGGTATCGCCATTGTGCCGTTTGCTGTAACCTGACAAACGGAGCGCAAAGCGAGGTATCAGTGGCACTGCAGGTGAAGTCTAATATAATTAATGCTACGACTCCGGCGTACATACTTACGTCAGGGTAGGCAGAGGGGATCCGTTGATCGGTCCCGGTTCTCTTGTGCGAGACGCAGAACACACTGACCCGTACGAGGATTCGGTGTACTCACCGCAATCGTGTCAAGAGCATAAAATTGCCACAATCTGGAACAAATTCCACGAAGGTGCGGTCTTGCATGAATTCAAAAGCGTTCGTTGTGACTTCGTTGGATCACCGAACATGCAAATTTCAACAACCAGGAGAAGTGGAAACCGTGTGTAGTACATTGACCGAGACCAGAGACTGAACGCAAGAACGGCGAATCGATGTCGCATACCCCGCGTTTGATCATAAACGCCGCAGTGCATTGGAATTTCGGTTCAATGGCGAAAACTGCGATGAGAGGTCAACTCCAGATTACAGCGATCCATCACCCCACCATAATGGAGAGCCCGGAGAATGTGAGCTTGTGGCTGGCGCCCTATACTCTGTCTTAGACTTGGATGCCATACCTTGGTGAAGGTAATCCCTGTCTTTTTGTGTAGTCGTGTAAGGTAGTCACACTCGTCACGTGCAGTGCATGTACTGGCCTTCCCTTCGTCGCTGACGGACTGTGCCAATACCGCCACTAGCCATGGCCAGCAGAGGCACTCTCTCATTTCTACTTTTCGTTCTACTGGCGCCTTTTGTCGCTGCCATCAAATTCACACTGCCTCCCGGGCGTGTACCAGCCCCAAAATGTATATGGAACGCTGTGCACACCCATGCACTCGTCATCGTTACCGCCAACGTCAGTCCTGGACCTGGCCAACGTGTTGACATCGAAATCATCGACTCGACGCCCCAACGGAACGTCTATCTCTCAAAACGTGACATCAACGGCGAAACCAGGCTCGCTGTTACTGCACATGCCGAAGGAGATGTTGGAGTATGCCTTAGAAACTGGCTGTCACCCGGTCAGTGCACACTTGCTACTGGGCACCACATGAGAGACTTGGGATGCTAAGGTTGTTGACCGTAGATGTCAAGATTACCATGGCCCAAAATATGTCGCGCACAGTTGACCTCGACATTGACATCGGTGTGGATGCCGTGGACTACAAGTACGTGCATTTGTTCCCCCACCGTCAGTACTTACCAAACTAAACATCCCTTCTGCAGCGCAATAGCAAATCAGGAGTCGCTTTCGGGACTCGAAACAGAGATGCGTAAACTGGAGGGAGTAGTGAAAGAGATCGAGGACGAGTTAGAATACCTCAAGAAACGAGAAGAACGATTCGCAATTACGAACCGTACGTATTAATGAAGCCTCTTAATGACAGCACGGCTGACTCCCATTTTTTATGCAGTTTCTACGAACCGACGTGTCCAGAACTTTGCTTGGTTCACGCTCTTCTCTCTCATAGGATTGGGAGTCTGGCAGATCTTCCACCTTCGAGCATTTTTTAAGCGCAAGTACTTGATTGACTAGTCGCCGGGTTTTGCATGGTTCTACGGACATTCTGCAATGAGTATTCTATTGACTTATTTACGCACTCACTACCGACGGGCTTGAGAATGCAGCACTAGTCTTCGTGTGGCACGCGGGAGACTCGTCATGAGAAGCAGGCTCGAGTTCATGAATGGTAATACTGTGCAACCCAATGCGTAACGTACATACAACACCCTCGTGAACCCGGAACAAAATCCCGAGATATCAAGCAAGTTTGTCAGTCAAGCTAGGAATACAACCGTCGTCGATTACGGTCCCAAAACCGTCCTTCGATCTTCTGGTTTGGCGTACATAAGATGTGCATCACTATATCGGAAACGTAAGATATCGCAGGGTCATGGGGTATTTTGCGGGTATGGTGGGGGAGAGGAAGGCAAAAGGGTTATTTGACCTCGCCGCTTGTCCACGGCAATTGTACGAGACCAATCTCGTACCCGCCTGATATGCTCTCGTCCAACGTCGGGTAGATAAGTGTAGATGAACCCTCCCCCTTACCCTGCACGTATTGCTGTGAGGTAAAAGGTGATGGCATTGATATCATGACAGCCACTTTAATCGCGTTAGGTGGGGGCAAGCTAGGCTGAGGTGGAAGCTCGGACGGGTGCGCACGCAAATGTCTGCTGGCTATCCAAGGCTGCATCAGGTGGAATACCGACGGACGGGGCTGCAGTGCGGTGGTCGTGGGGGGATCGGAAGCCGCAGGTAGCGGCGGCGACGTCGACGGTACTTTGGACTGGTCACTCGATGAAGCTGGGCGTACGAACGTGGCTGATATGGGCTGTACCACAGGCAAGACGATCACCATGTAGAGCGCGACCACAACTAAAGCGACGATGCTCACCTGTAGATCCTTCCACCGAGATGGTACCCGTTCATCCGGCTGGGGAAACAGCCACGTCTCCCAGAACACAGGTACTGTCTGCCACGCTGGTTTTGCCTGACCTCGCCCTGCTCGATTTCCTCCAAAGAACCGTCCACCACCAATACCGTCATCTTCATGATCGGCTTCGATGTTCCGTGCCCAAAGTGGACTGAGCAGTACAGACCGTCTCCGTGAGCCAAATCCGCACGAGACAAAGAGTAAGAGCAGGACGACGAAGGCGACGATGAACCCAAAGAAGTAGTCTGTCGAGTCTGATGTAGAAGCCCCGCTGCTACTCGTAGTGGATGAAGGAGTGCTAACGGCTGAGGCGGCAGCTTCAGTAGCTGCCACACCACCACCAACTGCCATCGACGGAGATCCTGGCGTGAACAGGGATGGCTGGGGGGTAGTGTTAGCCATGACCCTGCCCGATGTTATCTTATTGCTACGAATGAGCGCGGCGGTCGAGTCAGCTCCAGCTGGCAGAAGAGCTCAGCTGCGGTGGGGGCTGGGATGACTCGTTCGCTTCGATCGGATCTTTGTCAGATTGCCATACACTACGACTGGCTACAGGCAATAAAAGTGGTACATGTGTAGTAGGTACGTACATACTGTAATATCCTAGCTTCTTCAGAGTCCGAATAAGTAGTTCAACCCATCGCAAGCGCCAAAGCAATACCCTAAACCCACTACCTCATCAGAGATGACATTCACTACCATCCATACGTAGGCTGAATCGGCACTGCCAACATGTTGCTGTTGCCAGCCTGAGTATGAGATCCCCTTTTTGGGGATCTCGATGGACGCCTGCTGCTTGAGGTCCGATCGCCAGACCGCGATCGCTGGTATGCTGACGTCGAATACCGTGGACTGGGCTGCATATGGTACGCTCGATCTTCGTTCGCGTAGTACGATCGCGTCTCACCGCAGTGGTGACGGTCGACTTCATGTACGGGACTAGTCCGCGAAGGATATCCAGTCCCGTCGGGGACAGGCGAGTACTCGTTATAACGCATTGGAGGAACGGGGGCACCGTACAGATCGGTATGGGAATGATGTAGAACGGGTGTCGGTACCGGCACGGGAGTTGACATCCGCGAAGGGCGGGGCGTATGAACGTATGGAGGAGGTGGCGGAGTCGGCAGAGGCGAGTGTAGCTCTGGCATCACAGGAACTGGACGCGGACTACCTCGGCCACGTTGCAGGTTTTCTCGCGTTTTGTTGTATGTGTCTATGGGAGGGACGGTCACGACATGGCTTGTTGACACAACTGTGCCTGGCGGCGGATACGGGGAGAGACGGGAAATGGCGAAGCCCCCCGCCGGTTCGCCTTGTGCAAATCGTACGTCTCCGGGGTGCTCTCTGTATTCGTGCGCAACGTGGCCATGACGCTGGTACTGACTTCCGTCATAGAGCATCAGGGCTCCACCATGTGGAGCTATTGGCATGTTGTCACTGCGGCTCTCGCAATCATCGCTGTCGTACGACGAAACGACTTCCCAGTCAAGAGTGGCTGAATTCTGTCGGTAGACTGGGATCCCGCCCATAGCAACAAGGAGATGAGAGAGGATGGAACAGTGGAACGATGAGTCAAAGATTGATAAACGAACTGGACCTAAGTGGCCCAAAGGGCACAATGGACTGAGTACCTGGGCGTGGGTGTGTGGGATGAATACAATGCCAGCGGGCTGAATGATATACCTCACCAAGAATAGATTCCACGTTCGAGGGAGTATGTCAATTTGATGACAGTGTGGCGTTAGAGCCACCGATGCTCCAGGAAGTCGAGGCCATCGCACAAGTTGATGATGTGACCATGTGCAGGGTCGTATATAGTCTGAAGAACGCTGCGATCGGATTGCACCCTGAGAACGAATGCTTGGTGTAGCGAGGTTGGATAAGAGAGGGTTGCCCTGGCCGGGACGAAGAAACGAGCAGTGGCCAAAATAAAAAAGCTTCATTACGAACATGAACGTGTATTCCGTGCCGTTCTTGTGCACCAGGCAGGGGCATACAGAAGAATATTATGGAATCGTGTCACCGCTCCTTGATTTGCCCCGCCGTAGATTCGAAGGAGCCAACACAATGCACGGTCCACATGAGGACTTCATCTCCTTGGTTGAGAGACGTCCTTGGCAAGCCTACTCCAATTCTCATAGGTTGCCGTTGTACCTCCCAGACATAAGCACAGTGTAAACCGGTGTTGTTTGACGTCAACTACGCAGCGATTTGATAGGTGCCGGTGATGGTTGACATCAGGTTCAGATTATGATTCATCGCCTGCAACGCAACGACTCCGAGAATAGGAATTGGCAAGGTCGGCCAGCCTTTCTTTCTTCCTTCCATTTCAACACGCCCAAGTAGTGCATCTGTAACTGAGATGCATTTACAAGGGTTGGCGCCTACCTTCGCGTGTCCAACTACCCCACCAGCTCCCACGCACGCAAGAACCCATGAGTGAGATTAGAGTGTATCGCTACGACCAAAATCTTCCTGCATTCCGCCCAGCCTCGACGCAATCGCCAACGCTGACGCCTTCTACACCTGCACCGATCACTTCCATCCGGCCAACCCAAGGCTCACTTGCTAGTACATGCCTCAATTCTTCCATGCGTTGCAGGTGACCCACGGAATAAAGTGGTATGCAATGCTGATTATGGCGGACTTTTACGAGAACGGGTTCAGGGAGCGTTCTACCGAGATGGGTAGATAGTTCGCTAAGCAGGTCTGAAACGTTAACTTGCGGAAGAGAACAGGAAGCGTAGGGTCCACCAAGCATCACTGTCATCTTCACAACCGCATCACTGGAGTCTTGATTAGCGGTGGACGATGAGTCAAAGACACAGCCTAGAATTCCTAAACGATTACTGTCGTTGAAGTACCCATCCGGCGGACGCGGTACCAAATAGCCAAATCCTTCGGGATGAAGCGGGGAAGAAGAGGACGGCGGGCGCGGAAACACGAGATTGACGACGGTAACAGAGGTATAGGCGTTCGCTGTGAGGTGCGGAAGCCGTATTGCAGGTGTAAGTAAGCTGTGCAGTCGGAATAACGGGAGAGTGGACACAACGTGGGTAGGGAGCATAGTCTCCATGGCAGATGTTATCAGCTACGTAAAAGCGCGGAAATCAGCGACTCAAAGAATGAAATGTGCAAAAACGTATTATTTGCATTACCTCAAACTGCTTGCCTCTTGGATTTATGCGAAGGCCCATTATGCGAACGCCGCCATACATGTCAACGTTGGGATGCTCTCGCAGATATCTGACCAACGCATCGGTGAGAGTGCCGATGCCATCTCGAAAGCTGTATACAGAAACGTCCCGCATCGTGTCCTGCAAGTCCCCCAGTTCGTATGACGTAGGTCCTTCACCTGACGTCAGTGGAGGGGACCGTTTGAGGATCCCGGCTACGACGGAGCCATTTCCGCGTTCTTCAGCTTCCCAAAGAGAAGGGAACGCCGATCGCAGGCTGAGTCTTCGCGCATCTGCTGCATAGATGCCGTGTACGAGCGAACTTGCAAAGATCCTCGACCATTCACTTCCGAATCTTCTCGTCATGAAGTCGTCGACGGACTCATCATCAAGACCGAATCTCTTATTCCGACGCTTGAATGGCTCCCGTGCGACAGAGGACAGTAGCAAACGGCCGATATTGTGTCTGGATGGACCGGCCAACGTGAAGAGGTCTAAAGGTGCCGACGGAAGTCGACATAGTCCACCGTATTCAGGGATGTACAGGAAGCGATTCCTTGCTGCGTGAGAGGTCTTTGGAACGGTCAAGAGCGTGGATGACAGATTCAAGAGATGAATCTGGTCTTGGCGAGAGCATGCAAACTGTGAGACCAGGATGGCCTCATCCCCATGGCGAAGAGCGACCCACCAATTCAAGTACGCTACGAGCGTTCGGACGTAGAGTCCTTGGACCAGCTTCGAGGACTACGTCTGCGTTTTCAGGTTTGCCATCGTGGTTCGTGTATGAGACCCTAACTCGGTCGGAACGCACCCAGCCCCCGAAGCGTGCCTCTGCATTGTAGACCGCAATGCGTGCAGTCGGAAAGCGTCTTGTAAGGTAGAATGCCGCTGACAATCCTGTCAGACCGCCGCCAAGCACGGCGATGGACGTCGGCGCCATCGTCGAGCGCCAGGCAGTAACTTGGTGGGAGATGAGTGCGAACTGTGACGTGCGGAGTGACCAGAAAGGAAACCTTTTCCCACCTATGAACACGTCGTCTGACTGGGTTTCTCAATGACGCTCGGCTGCTCTGCCCAAACATCGAAAATGGCCCCCAACGAGACAAGTACGCAGCCTTCGTCACCGCAGTCAGCGACGAAAGCCAGCTCGCGTCGCGCAAGCTCAGCCTCTCCAGAGAAACCGCCAGGGCCGCTCAGCATTACCACGGTACCGTCAGAGCGCGAGACGATCAAGGTCAATAATGCCAATGCGACCGACTTGAAGAATGCTTGCGACGACGCTCTCAAACGCGTCTGTGTTTTTCTATCCCTTCTTCGCGTGGCTCATCTCATGCGTCCCGTGTAGTATCTCTCGCGTCCGAACCTGTTCAAGCAGATACATCTGCACACCGATGTGAAATTGACACTAGGGTGGACCAGCGTGTTCGTTGCTGCAGCGACGGGGCTCTATGGCTGGAAAACCGAATTCGAACAAGCCAAACCGGCTGTATGGGCAGGGTTCATCCTGTACGATCTCTTCCTTACGTCGTCTCGTTCCGTGCACGTGTTGACCACGCTCGGTATTAGCTATGCTATCTTGACCACCCTCCAAACCCTTTACGCTTACTTCGTAGAAGGGGACGTCATCTTCGTCGGAAGACGTAAATCATTTTGTAAACGGATCTTCACTGAAAAGATCACGATATCCTCACGAACCACCCCCGTATCATCACCCGCCCCGATTGCATCCCCTTCCAATGCTCCCTCCTACTCCTTAAACATCACCTACCTTCAATCTACCTCGGGTGGAAAGTCCCTGCTCTGCAAGAATCGCACACAGGGATCTCAAGAATACAGTGTCTTCTTTGATGAAAAGGGTGTCATGGCACAGGAGATCTTCGAACGATGGGTTGGTGAACTCGTCGAGGCTGCTATGGAGGGAAAATCCACCTGAAGTCTTTCATACTTGTCTCGCGGCTATGGATGGTTTTCGAGTATTTGCTTACCTGTGGTACTTCAGGATCTGCGATTTTGAGCATGTCTCATGTACAGGTGGCCGGCAGTGGTCTGCGAGCCACGAATGGCTTATGGACGCCTAGGCTGGGATACCAACTTTGTCATCAAATACATTGGCAGTGGACTAAACACACCATGACGCACAGAAACAGCTTCCTGTTCGAAACTCGGTGAGTTTTGTAGAACAAGGGGCTGGCTATTCCAAAAATATACGGCCTCATGAGATTGAAACAACTGGGTCCAACAAATTAGATTTGGTGGTGGGTATCGTACTCTCTATACATGCAGACTGTTGCGGATGGTCCCGAGATAGATATCTTAAAAATTCTGAATGACGAAACTCAGATCTTCCCGATGAGCAAGTTGTTGACGATTTCACGACCGGTGATGCGTGCAGTGCGGACGAACGTGGGGATATCGAGCGTAGACGTCAACGTGTCTGCCAGACCAAAAGGTAGCATCAATGGAATCCACCCTGGCAAGTCATTCTCATCAGCACCAATTCACAAGGGAGATGAGGGTAATAGATCCTTACCTCTGGCATACTCCAAAGCGAAACAACCCTCGTGCATCTTGTACTGTTTTGCAGTACCTCTTGGAAGGAAATGCACGTCTCCGGGTGCGTACCTCTCCATCTCAAGTGCGCCAGGCTTAAACGCCCATTGCTCGCCTTGCAAAATATGGAAATAATCATCCGCAGGGTGCAAACCGGTATGTCCTTCAGTGCCGAGGGGGGTTCCAAATATGATCAGGTATTCCGTGATGGAGGAGTGTATGATGTACATGGCACCCATGGCACCTCCTGCATTGTTAAAGGTCCACTCGGAGGAGTCAGTGTTGAGGGCGATGATGCCCGCAGAGGCAGGGTACGTGTCCGTGAGATTCGTGACGATGTGTTGGATCATGCCGTCGAGGTTGTCCGGGTGGGTAGCGACGGCATCCTTGGCAAGTTCGTGAAGAAAGGGTGGGTCAAAGACGTACCACCGGTCCTACGCGACACGACTCGTTTATTTAAAAAAACGTTAAAGCTAGGGATGCCACACACCTTGATCGTGTCCAACCAACTGCAGATGAGGTAGAGAACGTAGAATACTGTCAGTCGAAGTAGCCACTTCTTCGTACAGCCCGTTAACGAACAAGACGACGAGGTCTGCTCCGGCATTTGCGCTTTAGCCATCAAGTCGTGCAAGGTCGTCGTGTTTGAACAAGGAAAATCGTTCGACTCACGGTGTGGCAGTGGCACACACCCAAGACGTAATTGAGCGGTTACAAATGTACTACTACAGCCAACTTAGCCTACACAATATGACAATGAACTCGAGTCTGCGACGCATTTTCAAGTTGCGAAGGTGGAACAGTTTGCATGCGAGGCATGAGACTGACAATGCTACATAGACATTCGTCGTGAGATATCCGTGCGAGGGACTCCTGCAGTCCGTTTCTTGTGTGAGCGCAATCATGTGGCAAAAACCAGCCAGCTTAAAAGTATGTACTTAGTGCGAGAAATTTGCAGGTGGCGGTGTTGGCACCTGCCCGAAACGAAACGGAAGGTCGGTCGCGCCCTGCCTGGCGGACGTGCAAGCGACCGTCGAGGGCCCGGTGACGTCAGCTGTCACGCCTCGTCGGCACGTCGGCTCACTCGGCATGCCACGTCGCGGTCCCCTCGTCGCCCGATATGGACAACGAGAAATTTCGAACGAAATGACAGAAATGATTGGAGATTAGCTGCTGACTCGATCGGATTTGATGCCATGGAGGCACCCCCCCCAAAAAAAAAACCCGAGATGATCGCTGCGCTCCGAGTTCCAACATTCGACGTTGGGAAAAAAATTGGGGCTCTCATTTGTAACGTGCCGACTGTCGTAGTACGCTACTAGTGACCATAACCACCTCTGGAATAAACTGAAACTGACTTACACGAAAACACGAATTTAAGGGAAAGCAGAGAGAGGATGTGACCAACAAAAGCATCAAAATAAAAAATAAAAAAAAGTCGGAGAGAGAGAAAGGAGAGAGATGACGAAGTGTAGTCAGTTTATTGTAAGATGGGTAGTTGTAAAAACGAGAAAAATGAGAAAAGAAGATAACGTGCGTGACGGCTCAAGTTCGCTGTGGGCCTGGTTCGTTTGCGAGGTGGCTGCGGCACTCTCCATCACCGCGATACCGGTTGCGAGCGCCTAGGATGACCTTGAGGAGTTTGGTGTGGCCTTCACGGGCGGCACCTCCGTAAGCCTTCAGGAAGGCATCTTCGTCTCCTTGGAATCTGGGAAGGAGGTGTCAGTAGGGTCGGACCCAAGTCATCAGTTCATGTGTTGGGGGTGACTTACTCGTTGAGGAATTCGGTTGCCACGACGCTTCGCTGGTAGTGCTTCGTGTTGAATTGCTGCCCGTACCGCCCATTGTAGTAGTGATGAGGCCAGTCCTTGAGGGGAATGTGCAGACCGAGTCGGGGTTCGCCCTCTGTCCAGTGCCATACGATGTCCCTCCAAGAGTCCGACTTGGGCGTCCGTGTGCCATCCACATGCAAGACAGGAACGTTGGGGATCAGCAGTCCTGGGGGCAGGTTGGAGGTATGGCGGGTGCTGGTGCTGGTGCTGGCAGTCCTCTGGGGTCCAACACGCGAAGAGAGGGAGACAGACATGGGTGGGCCCGATTGCTGGACAGGTTGTGGCACTGTGAGGTGCGTGGGCTGTAGACTGATGAGGGGGGGTGGGTAAGACCGGGTGCTTGCCCGAGCAGGTTGGATTGCTGATGGTGTGGCTGAACTTTGCTGGCAAGCTAATACAGCGTGAGTCGGTCAGTGGGGATGGTGGGCGCTACAACTCGAAGTGAACAGGGCTCACCGGTTGCTGCGATGCCATTGGGGTTGGCTGCTAAACATGTGGGGGCTGGGGCGGCCAAGGTCCTTGCGACCAGACGCCCCATCTCACTCAATTGCTGACGGATCTCCTTCATGTCTGTCGACACCATCGAAGAGACTTCCTTCACGGTCGCATGCAGTGCCGCCACGTCAGCCGTCAGCGATGCGTGGGCCATTTGGAGGGCCTCGGAGGATGCTGGCCGGGCGAGGGCAGCTTTGCCTGCAAATGAATCATTGGCTTCGCGTGAGACGGGTCGCAGGGCATCGCTATGATCGTTCTCGTAGCAATGAAGTTCATCGAGGAGGTATCGCATCAGCGTATCACGCTACGTGGTACGTGGTGGTGTGGAGCAAGTGGTAACGGTGTCAGTGTTCGCGTACTTGCACACCCAGATAGGAAGTTGTAGTACCACTCACATGCTCACCTTCCGCCCACCCGCCCCACCATCGAACGCGTGCGAGGGTCCATCGCTGACCCACCGGGGCAAACATGAACCGATACTGGGCCCCACCACGACGGTAGCAATGTGTTGAGAATGTCCCGCGAATCCCAGCACCCGCCACTGCCTCATCAATCCATTTCTGAACCATGTCGTGAGAGAGCGGCTCGCCTGGCTGCAGCACCCCGTTTGTGCCCAAAGCAGGGAACAAGAAGTCATCGTCGGCCATTGGTCGACCAAGATGGACGATCTCAACCCACTTCATCCAGAACGTGAGTCGTAGGAACGCATCGCATGCCCCGCCCATATCTGGTCGCGGGTAAATCCTGTAGCGGTTGGCTGGCGTGTGCCAACAGGGGGATTTGGGTAAGCACAGTGCACCTTGCCGCATCACAACAGGTATATGGATGGACGCACATCATAAGTCTGCCTCCTTCATGCCTTTGTCGAGTTTCCTCTGCCAACCTTTCCGATTTTTCAGGTGGATCTCAAAGTAGACATTGAGGTCATTTATGGTGAGTGACTGCTCCTCGCCTTGCAGGTATTTCATGAACACGCCGTCTACGGCTGTTTTGTCGAGGTAGATGTCCCTGCGCTTCAACTTCACAAGCTCGTAGTTTCTGTCACCAACTGCTGTCAAAAACTGCCGCTGATATCACAGGTAAAAGCACACGCTGGTGGTACTGACCTTGTCCAGAGCGTGAACGCAGTTGCGCCACAGGCCAGGTGCTGCAAGTGCCGCGTGATCTTCAGCTTCACATTCTTACCCAAGAATTCACCGGGGGGCAGCACTTGAAACCCCATCATTGCGAGACGAACATACTGGAAGGGGATTTGCAGTGAACACTGAGATTCTGACCAGGCGAGTATCCGATCCATGTATTCCTTTTTCATGGCACCCGAGTGCGTCCTCTCAGCTCCTTGGGAGCTGACTTTGTGCCTGATAGATGCCACGATGTCGCTGACTTCTGCTGACAGCACTGGGTTACCCTCCCATCGGTTCCGTGCATCATTGTGATGCCAGTCCCCACGGAAGATTGCGCTGTCACTGTAAGGGTATCAGTTGACAAGTCTATGTGGCAACTATCGGGTTCAAGTACAACACGCACGCTTCATCCCACAAAATCTTGAACGCCGCTCGAATGCCATCGATTGTACTCTGGCTACAGTTCTCCTGGAACCCTCTCCATGACAGGTAAAGTGCCAGCGCCTTGTCCGAGCATTGATTAGGTACCTGTGCAAATGCACTCTTGAATCCTGGATCGCCATAGACATCCGATTCGTCTTCAGTGCGAGCCAGAATCTGCGGTGTCCCTTCCACTGGGAAGTGACTCTGCAACCAGGAGCGTGCTTGGCAGATGTGCCTTGAGTACGTCTCCCTTGTCTTTGTTGCCCGAAGGTGAGTCTGCTTCCCAACTTCCTTGATTTGATGGATGGCTTGCAAGCTGACCTGTCCCTTTGCTGTAGGCACACTTGTCCTGCCCTTTCTGGGCTTCTTTGGGGACCCGGATGCATGCTTTGTGGACAAGACCTCCTCTCCCTCCATCGCAACAAGGTGCTCCCCCTTGCGAGTGGTTATGGGTCGTGTGGGAGTTATTTCACAAGCTCAATGGTAGCTGGCACGTCACGTAGAGTAGTCATTTGATTTTTTGCGATTTGAATACAGATTGTTTTGGGTATGGTAACAACGTACTGAGGGGGAAAACATCAAGACACTGCATAACACCAAGTGCAGTGAATCTAGTGAGCCTCAGACTAAAGGTACGATGGTAGTAACGTAGAGAATGTGCAGGGGCACACCCGCCAAGTCAGTCATTCCATCCCTCCCTCCCCGCACTTGGAAACCGTGTTGCAGCGACGTCTGACCCCGTCATTCTCAGATGCACCGTGCGCTTCACAGAACGCAGTGGTGCAGTTGCCAACTGACTGGTGTGACCTCTCATGTCAATGATGTGTTTGTGGAGGAAGACTTCCCCGCCTTCGGGTCACCAGTCACAGGAACCTTGCAAGACGGTCAGTTTATGACGTGAAAACGGAGTTGTGTTGGATGGCAGACCTAACGACCCAGCCCTGATGGTCAGACCAGACCGACGTGACGTGTACCTCCCGTCATCATAATGGCGCGGTCTGTGTGGTAACACTGGACTCAATTGCGGATGCACTTAGCATCCTCCACCTCGATTTGAAGCTCGGTGTGGCTCGGAGTGGTTTCTTCACATCCCCGGCCACTCTCGCCTCGCACCTTGAGAGGGGTTCCATTGCCAAGCTACTACTTCCATCAGAATCTCCACCATTTCGTCCTTACGAAGGTCGGCAGTGTCTTGTTGGTCGGAAGCTCGTGCAGTATGGGCACAACGTTCGTACCTGACTCTTCCTATCCGACAATCAAGTTTGACCGGAAAAGCAGACAGGAGTGATAGCTTACCGTCGCGCGCCTGAGGGCTGCCTGTATGACTACAAGATCCCGAGTAGGACACCACCCTTCGGCAACTAGCGTCTTCCTTCTAACATCGTAATTGAACAAATTCATCGTTTCGTAGATGGCCTTTTCCTTGCAGACGACATCCTGCCATCGCGAAAGGTTCTCGCCGATTATCATCAACTCGCTTCGTCTAGTAAGACCAGTATGGTACAGGACAGTCTGGACATCCTCCAAGTGAGCTGTGACCTCACGAAGCGAATCGGCACACTTGTCAGCGTTCGTGTCTATGGGATATAAAGTTGCACCCATGGACTTCACCACCTTGCGAATTTTCGCAAGAACAGATTCACCATGAGCGAAAATGATGAACACGTTCTTGCGTGTCTCCACGCTGGTGACGGGGTCGACAAAAGGCTCTGCAATGTCCGTATGGTTCACGTAGAGATTACCTCTCAGAAGACGCCAAAGAACTCGTTCCAAAGTCGGGATGTGAGACCTTTCTATAGTTCCTGCAACGAACCTGTGACGAGTTGGTACACACGGGAATAACTTTTTGTTGTGGGTATCACTCACTCCAACTCGAATTGTAATGAAGACGAATGTTGAGTTTTGCGGTCGTCATATTGGAGTAAGGGAGTGGAACTATCATCGAAGGATGATCGAACTTCGGTTTGCTGAGTTTCCGCCTGTTGAGTGTGTGAGTATAGCCGACGCGTCTACTGCTAGCACCACTTGCCATGTCAAAGAAAACCGCGGTCTCTCGTAGGACGTGCCGTGCTTCAACGAGCTCCTTCGTGCGCTCACTCAATGTCTTGTAACTCTCGTTCATTTGCAGCAACCGAGCTTCATGCTCTCCTAGCACTTCATCAAGTTCGTCAATGGTACGGGCAGCACGAGGTCCAACAGTGATGAGAGGTGCCGACTCAATCGAGCAATGCACTAGGACACCCAGTGTCAGCAGGATTGAGACTGTGAATGAACATCCTGCGACGGGTCATGAGGTCACAAAGCAATGCCAAATGATGGTAGTTCACGTACGAGCGTTCGGATGTGATGACTCCCTCCCTCCCGAGTATATTGAAGATCTCCCACACAGCTGTTCGAGTACATGCGAGTGAAGCTGACACCTAGAACGCGCATCCCTGCCTTCAAGTTGACGCCGTCAGTCTCCGAGACCGACTCCTCCTTCGTTTTGATGCCCCCCTCATCACGAACATATACCTTATCGTGCTCCAGAGAGAATACCTGAGGTATGCCGTGCACACCATGCAAGCTGACTGGGTTTAGCATCGTATTTCCCGGTTGGCATAAGTCGGAGGATGTCTTCTTCGACTGTACCCAACCCATCGTCATCCTTGGCCATCCAACCTAACACCCGACAATGGATAAGAAGTTCCCTGTGTCGTCTTCACTCCATACGACGAAAGGGGTCCATCTTGAAGCTCTCAGCAATGCGGCCACCCACCAACACATGCGTATGCCATGGTAAGTTTCCGAACAATCATTCTAGTGCGATTGAGCACCAGCCAAGGGAGCCGTGGTGACTGAAGGTGGAGCTTCGGTTCTATTTCTTCATCTGGGGATGGCAAAGAAGGATTCGACGGGCACAGAGTCTTCTTCGATAATGGCAATGGTCGAACACAGGGTCGGGGTCATTCTAAGTCTCGACTGCAGCAGTAATAGTCTGAAACAATGTGCACGGAAGTTCTTGCTGCACATTCTTCACTGCCATCCTGTCCTGTGCGATATCGGACTCTGAGCGCATGGAGGGAAGCTTGGTGTTGGGAGCGAGATTAATAATTTCCTTCTGATGAGGCGCAGCGAGTATTGACATTTTTGCTGGATACACCGGCATAATGGAAGGTGTTGAAGGTCGTCCGAGTAGCCAGTTCAGACCCACTCAAAAGCTTCGTGGTTAGGGCGGAACTCTTCCAATATGCGGCGGGTAGCAAGTGTGGCCCGTACGTGCATGCAGAAGGTCAGCGAGGCGTCCACCTGCACTTCCATGCTAAGTTCGTCTTCACCGAGCACAGCAGGGAGACTCCACAAGTTCGTGTACTGTGCAGCCCCCCACACATCCCCCAGCCCACCCTCTCATCTTGATACTCCCCTAGGTAGACTGGCGGCAGGCGACTGTGTGCATAGAAGAGACTATTTAGGCGCAACGGCTGCATGACATGACGTGAGGAAGATATATGGTATGTCCTGGGAGGCCACATTTCGCAGACCGACATGGTCCAATCTAGTTGCAGTATTTTTAGCGCACGGCCACTTCGTCCCAAGTAGTAGCGAGCTCACCGAGTGATCGGATCGGGGACATTAGCCTGCAGCAGTTGATGTGGAAGATTTGAACGGCAGCGTGAATGGTAAGACGTGGCAGGTCGACGGGTGCACAGTGGGGAATAACGCCGCCTGCATGAGGGAAAAATGACCGGCCATATCTTGCAGTGGCCCCATACAAAGCGAGCACATTCTTCGTCAAACTCTGCTTGTAACTCCGGGAAGCTCTCGTCGGTACCAACCAGATTAAAGTCGTTAGACTTGCGGTGGACGATGTGGAAGCATCGAGTGGCAGACTGAATGATATGGATATGATGCCAATTGACAGGTCGGGGTCGCTAAGCTTGCGACTACTGGATGACATGACGTGAGGAAGATATATGGTATGTCCTGGGAAGCTATGCGTCACCTTGATGCAACCACTGGGTGACATGACGTGAGGAAGATATATGGTATGTCCTGGGGAGCTATGTGTCACACGAGGATTGCAGTTCGTCCCGAGTAGCCAGCTCACCTACTGACCGTGCCCTACTCTGTGCTGGGTAGGGGTCGCTAAGCTTGCGGCCACAAAAGCAGAATGATTCAATCTGCAGCATGAATGTGGTACGATGCAAGTTGACGGGCGCAAGGTGCGGAATAAGGCTGTCTGTGCGGGGGAAAACGAATGACCATATCTTGCAGCAGCCCCATATGAGGCAAGCGCATTCTTCGTCAAGCTTCGCTTATCAATACCAGCCGGATTGAGGTCGCTAGACTTGCTGTGGACTATGTGGAAGAGTCGAATGGCAGCCGCTCTGTATATGAACCAGATGAGGGGCCCGAGTAAGTTGTGCACTTGCTATGAATATTGGCCTTTAGTACACAGCTTGCTAACGGTGCGGTAAGGGGACAATGCGGGCAGTGCACATGACACGTCACTCACAGACTGATACCAGATATGTCACTACACTGACAAAGACATGTGCATGTGCTAGTCATGACCTAGGCCTCACTCATGGAGTCATGGACTCCAGCTTCCGGAGACCGTGCGACGTCAGTGTTAACCGCACTTTCAGGTGACCGATCCCCCACATCCTCGGCCTTCAACTCCATACAAGGCAACTGGGAGGATAGACGGGCAGAACCTCGCACCAAATCAGGCCATGAGTACTCCAATACAACGGCTGGGATCTCCATCTCATAGAATGAGTCGTTACCGCTGTCCTCACCCTGACCCGGTGGTGACATATGTACAACGGGGAAGGGACCCACATCCAGTGGCACTGCGAGGGACCGACTCGGCACAGAAATCTTGTAAGTGGGCAATGGCCTGTCGTCAGAATAGCCTGAAACCCGAAGGCCATGTCGCAACCCCTCACTGTTAGCTTTGCCTGGTAGCTGTACACAGCAAGAGATAAGCAGTTGTATGGACATATCTAGCACAACTTCGGAACTCACCTGCAGAAGTGCGCGCATAGCTGTACCGGCACAGGCAGCCTCCAACTCTGACTGGACAATTTCCGGAGACCAGGAGAGGTGTTGCAGGCAAAACGCTGCAAGGGACTGGAGATCAGGCTGACGAGAAGCTGTCACAATGTCAGGGGAATGTCCGTCCAACCAAGAGGTGAGGGGTAGCAAGTACATTGCCAGGACAGCAGGGTCCGGGAACTGGGTGCATTCCTCCTTGATGATGCGTGCAAGCTCGTAATGCCTACCTCCGAGGAGACTCCGAGGGTCAGTCCTCAGAACCTCACAGATATCATCGCGCCACTTGGCAATAAAGTTCATGAACTCCACGAATTGGAACGAGACAGCGGCCTCCAGAAGTGACCTTCCAAAGCCATAATATGCCAGGCGACGGGCAACCTCCACACTGCACCAGCAGCGGCCAGCCTATGTCAGTTTGGTGAGAATGAGTGTGATGCCTTCAGAGTACAGGGTAGAACACTTACATCGTCCTCTGTACTGCACATAAGCGTAACCAGGAGAAAATCGCCCCATTCGAGGGAAGCGCACTTTTCTATGGAGTCTGGAGTGTAGACGTAGACGTCTTCATACCTGCCAATATGTGGGATGCTATCATTTCACAGGTAAGTACGGCAATGGTGCTGGCTGCAGTATGTCAAACCTACCTGCAGATGATGCAAGTCGCACCAAACAATAGCGCATCGTTATATGGTGTTGCCACAGCGTCAATGAGCCCAAGCGACTGGAGGTAGGCAAGTTCTGCCTCCGCCTCTCCTGGAGCCTGGAAAGCTCCATTAGAGTCTACCGAGGTCCACAGTCAGCGAACCACTTACCATGTGCCAGTTAAAGCCGAACGCTGTCAGAAGTTCTTGAAAGCGTTGTGCAAGGAGGCGTGGAGCAGATGGAGCAGTGATGTTTTTACCCCTCTTCAGTTGAGGGCAGTCCAGTCCATCAAAAACAAAGTAGGCGTGAAGGGGAATCTGAGATATGGCCGAGAGTCGACGGAAAATGATCTTCATTTCGTGAGACCGTCCCGTACCAGCTTGATGCCATGAAAACACGTTTACCAATGCGTACATCCATGCACTAGTGGCACACGTATGAGGGATCAGATATGGACACTACACGGACTGCCCGCTTACCTGGCATTAAACCCAATGGTGAGTAACTGACAACCTACTTCTGGCCCGGAAGGGTCAAAGCTCTTGACAGCCAGCTCGCCAAGCGAGCTGCGCCTTGCCGCAGGTGCAAGGATCTGACAACAGTGTCAGCCTGGTAGCTCCGATGGAATGCAGAACAGAGGGAGGGAAACAGTCACTGACTGGCCATAACTCTCTGACTCTCATGGCTCTTGAGTGTCTCAGAAAACTCGCAAGGGAGGGAATGGGATTGAAGGTCGTATTGGCAGGTGATAAACAGACGCAGGGCAACGCCCAGCTGACAAAGGTGGTGTTGATCACTTGCCTGTTTCGTGCAGCAGACAAAACACTCGATGCGATAATGGATGTACTCGATGCGATAATGGACTGACTCGGTGCAGTGGACTCGATGCGGGATCAGACGGACTTGCTATTGCAATCACATCCCGTGCAAAGCTGGACAGAGGGAATGGCATTTGCCATGCCATCTAGCAAACTATCAGCTGGTCGAAACACTTGGATGATCGCTAGCAGGTACTCACCGATGATGGCCACTGTATGGCAGCAATCAACACCAAATGATGAGGGGCACGAAGGACGGGGAAGGGGTAAGACTCCAAGCTATCAGATGCACACGCGGCTGGGAGATGCGATGGCTGCCCAATTATGTACAATGTCCGGCCCTCATTACCTCGAGGATGCAGACCGGTTCGAGCTGTAAAGTCAGGAAAGCAATTGTAAAGTCTTGTAAAGTCGCTTTATGACGGGGGATTTGCACGCACCTCAGCAACTGGGCTGGCCAAATTTGCAAAGTCGAACCGGAGAAATTTGCAGACCAGCCAAGGTGGTCGACGGCTTTGCATGCACTAGTCGTTTACGGCACCCAGGGGTCAAGCTGTCAAGCTGTCAAGCTGTCAAGCCTTCCTGTGCCGCTTTCGTACATGGCAGTGTGAACTAGTAAGGTCTAGAAGTTGACAATGTGCACATGCGTGCGGGCATTCAGCAGGTTTCCTGGCAGGACAGTCTTTACACTGTGAATGAGTAAATATCAACTGACTAATGGTGTACCGTGTCGAGGGCCAATCTGCAGTGCTGACAAGATGCGTTCCAGGGTCCGCAGACAACCTGCTAACCAGGGGTAACTAGTAGTAACTGATGATACATGGAGCGCTGGGAGTGCTGGGCGTTCCGAAACGTACGTCGATGGCTGTGTAATGCAATACAATACTACCATGCTACGTAGTCACCTAGCGTACAAAGTCCCTTAGTCGCTCCCGCCCGCCCTGCACTCGCTGCTGCCCCTG